>OY728162.1:1020893946-1023293946 GCA_963277665.1 Viscum album
TGTGTGGATTACCAGCGCCTGAACCAGGTGATGGTGAAGAACACCTATCCACTTCCATGGATCAATGACCTCTTCTATCATCTGATTGGGGAACAGTGGTTCTCGAATATTGACCTTTGATCAGGCTATCACAAGCTACGACTGCGGGATGGGGAAATACCGAAAATGGCATTCAGATGATGCTATGTTCACTATAAGTACTTGTTAATGCCTTTCGGCATGGTGAACGCCCCTGCTGTGTTCATGGGACTGATGAACCAAATCTTCCAGCCGTACATGGACCGGTTGGTAGTGGTATTCATAGACAACATCCTTGTGTACTCGGCATTAGAGGAGGAGCATGCGAGACACCTACGGATGGTTCTGGATGTACATCGGGAGCACCAGCATTATGGAAAGCACTCAATGTGCCAGTTATGGATTCAAGAGGTACACTTTCTTAGACATGTCATCTCAGCAGATGGAGTAGTTGTGGACCCAGCCAATGTGGAGGCTGTGTTATCATGGGAGCCACCTTGGAGCGTAACGGAGGTGTGAAGCTTCCTTGGATTGGAAGTATATTACTGTAGATTCATCCCTGACTTCTCTCGGATATCAGTACTGATGGCAGCCTTGACCAGGAAGGGGAAACCCTTCGTGTGGACAGAAAAGTTCCATCAGGCTTTCAAGAAGTTGAGAGAGAGTTTGAAGAGCACCCCAGTCTTCAAATTGCCATAGGAGGGTGTAAAGTACGTAGTTTTTTGCGACGCATCAAGGACCAGTCTTGGTTGTGTCCTAATGCAGTGGCATGTAGTGATTGATTATGGTTCACACCAGCTTAGGCCACATGAGCATAACGATGCGAACCATGATCTCGAGTTGGAAGCGGTAGTCTTCACATTAAATATGTGGTGACACTACCTTATGGGTGAGCGATTTAATGTCTACTCTGACCATAAGATCCTCAAGTACATATTTTAACAAAAATATTTGAATCTGTGGCATAGGCGTTGGCTAGTGTTCCTCCAGGACAATGATTTTTAGATCATCTATACTCATGGAACGGTGAACAAGGTGGTGGAAGCTCTTAGCAGAAGGTCGAGCTCACAACTGTTGAGTGAGGCAACACATCAGTTAGATGCGTTACAGTTATCCTTCGTGGATGAAGAGGATACAGCTTACCTACAGTCAATGGTTGTCACCCTTCCACTCTTACAACGATTTTGGGAGGCATAGCTTGGGAATGTCGACTATGTGGATTTACGTGCTCAGTTATCCACGTGAAATGCTCATGAGGGATATTCACAAGGTGGGGAGCACATAATTCTTTTTAGAGGATGCACTATTATAACAGTGGCGTTCCAGGAGGAGGTCCTGAGGAAATTTCATACATCCCCTTTGGTGGTATATCCTGGAGTGGCAATGATGTACCAGGATCTCCGACTACAGTTCTGGTGGCCAGGAATGAAGAAGTCAATATTAGAGCTCGTTTCTCGATGCCTCACATGCTAGCAGGTGAAGGATGAGCACCAGGTTCTAGCAGGATTAGCTCACCCCCTGGAAGTTCCAGAGTGGAAGTGGGATGGAATATCAATGGACTTCGTGACAGGCTTACCACAGACGTCTAAGGGGCATGATTCCATCTGGGTGATCATTGACTGACACACCTAGTCGGCCCACTTCCTAGATATCATGGAGTAGATTTTCGTAGAGATCTTGGGATGCCTATACGTGCATGAGATAGTTCGGCTTCCTGGAGTCCCCTTGACTATAGTCTCAGACCGAGATGCCTGCTTCACATCCCAGTTGTGGAAGGGATTGCAGGAGGATTTTGGGACTCAGCTATGCTTGAGCACAGTGTTTCATCCCCAGATGAATGGTCAGACGGAGAGGACCATTCAGGTTCTGGAGGACATGTTACGAGCTTGCGTCTTGGACTTTGGTCGCAGCTGGGAGGACCACCTACCACTGGTGGAGTTTGCCTACAACAACAGCTGCTAATGAACCATCGGTATGGAACCATTCGAGGCCTTGAATGGGAGACCCTAACGGTAACCACTTTGTTGGAACGGCACCGGAGAGTCAGCACTCATGGGTCCATGGTGAGTGCGAGCCACCATAGAGATGGTGCAGATCATCCGAGAGTGGATGAAGACTGCACAGAGCTGGAAGAAGTCTTATTCTGACAGACGAAGGAGACCTCTGGATTCCGAAGAGGGAGACCACATTTTTCTTCGGGTCTCACCTCGATGAGGGTTGCAGAGATTTGGCTGGGGTTACAAGCTATCTCTGAGGTTCATCAGACCACTCAAGATTTTGTATAGAGTTGTTGAGGTGGTGTACCACCTAGCCCTACCGCCACAGTTCCATCGGGTACATGAAGTCTTCCACGTGTCGCAGCTGAAGAGGTATGTGCATGACCCATCACACGTCATCGAATGGGGTGAGCTGGACATCGAAGATGGAGTGACCTTTGTCAAGTACCCGGTGGAGATCGAGGATCGGTATGAGAGGATCCTTCATGGGTGATTGATTCCCTTGGTACGCATCTGGTGGCAGCACAAGAATCTTCAGGAGAGCACATGGGAGCGGGAGGCCCAGATCCGTGCCCAATACCCACATCATTTTGAGTAACCCTTGTTTTGGATTTTCAGGGATGTAAAGCCCCAATGTGGGGATAATGTAATGTCTCGAATTTTCTGTTTATTATTTCTAAATTTTATATGGAATTATTTAGAGACTCGGCATGAAAATGGCACATCATTCCGAGGTCTAGTGAGCCCGGAATGGTGGTTTGAACATTTTTTAAGTTAAGTGAGACGGCGCTTTTACACGGTTGGGGAAGTTTCCAAACGGAAGTCCGGATTAAAAATATGAGTGCACCACTGCGTCTAAGACGATGACCTTGTCTAAGAACAAGCCTAACCTCGACCAGTGTGGGTCAAGGGAAAAGGATACATTTTTCGGACGTTCCATGTAAAATAAAATAAAATAAATACACAATGTTTATTTTATTTTTAAGGAAACATCCATTGTAGCACGGCAACGGCGCAACAGTTTCCTCAATTAATGACGTGTCATAATGACTCAAAAATGACAAGTTGGTGTCAGTAATATTGCCGTGTAATTCAATGGAATCACATTTCCCTTTTTATTGGGATAATCAAGTGATGATCGTTGGAAACATTTGAGAGGAACCTCTACAGAATCTGCGAGGCGTTGGAGAGAATTTTCAGCGACGAACGATGACGGATCGAAATCAAAAATCGTTGTGCCGACATTGAAGGATCTCGATGACAACGGCATCACAACACCTTCGTCAATGATAGATCCTTTTGAAAGGTACGGGTTTGTTATTTAAATTTATTTTCCTCATTTTTTAGTTTAAACGATGAATGCGGATCAACCACGAAGAAGTTGATCTGTGAATTTGTACGTTCTTACAGGAGGGTTTTCTTTGGGATGATTTTGGGGAATAAATCCATGGTTTTATATATGTTGATCTCTTCTCCATTTAAACCTATTAACGTGAGCAGATCAACACCATGACGAATGACGGCGGAGGTTCGTTCCTTGATTTGTTTATTGGATTTCCTCCCCCATTCTTTTCTAGCGTATTCATCTCATTCTTCATGGGGCGACGAACAACGGATTGTTGTGCATCCTTTCTAAGATGCAACAATCCCAAATCGATGGTTCGACACCGCAATTTCCTTGTGGAGGTGCGGTGACGATGGCTGACGACGAATCGGACCAGATCGAGAAAGGGTGTTCTTTGAGCGTTCTTCGTGCGGGAAGAACGAAGCACGTTTTCGGAGATGATCGGAGGTCCGAAAACACCAAAAGCGGCTTCGTGGTGACGGGGCGACCAAAACATGAAGGTTTCGTGGCGATCGGGTGGTCGGATCGACGAACGGATCATCACCGGAGGTGCGACAGCATAGTACCTCGTTTCTAGAAATTTCAAGAATACACGACATGTACTTTCGAAGAACACGTCGTGTAGTACTGGCAGCGGTGGCTAGGGTTTCGATGTCAGAGAGGAATAACACGGTGTGTGACCTCGGTCACACAGCGTGTTGGACTTCCCCCGAAACTCTGTGTGTACTTTGGGTAGTACACGGACACAGGATGATCTACACGACTTCATGTGACATGCCGTGTATAGCGTGATAGAAGTGTCTACGTGGGACTCGGCGTATATCCTAGGGATATGTGGACATGGGATGTAGTACATGACCATGTACTCCATCACAGGGCCAGGTGAGTCCAGTAACGCGGGTCACCTCGTGTGGCTATTACAAGAGATGGTGTACACGGGTTGATGACCGTGTACGGGCACATGGCCAGAGTACATGGAACCAACCACAGTTACCTAGACACGGTGTGTACGCCATAATACATGTCGTGTACTCAGTTTTTCTACACAACCAGCCTATGACATGAGACGTTGTACATGGGCAGTACCCAAGGTCAGACAACACGACGTGTATCTTTTATACACGCTGTGTACTTTTTGGAAAATGGCATGGTCCTCTTATTCACCGTATCTTGGACATCTTTCGTTAGTGTTAGTGCCTCTTCTTCTTGTTCCCCTTAAGGTCAGGAATCATTCCCTCACCAAGGATTATAATCCCTTCAGCAGGACTTTCTATGAGAGAGTCAGGAATCCATCTGATAGGCCCGGATCGAGATCCCTTATCCATTCCTAACCCTAGGTAGAGTCAGGCATCGACGTGACCAACTCAACCAGCCATTGATCCTCTACCTAGAAGATGTATCACCTAAGTGGTGAATCTGAATGAGTCGCGGTATCAGCCATGGCCCTGACAGTGATCCTCATCTGTGTATCGAGATCTTTCCCACTCAGGACTGTGTCTCCCGTAATGAGTGATTCTATCTACCGTAACCTTTCCACTCAAGAGTGTGTCTCCCATAATGAGTGTAGCTATCTCTCTTGATGGTTCTCGACAAACAACACATCTTGGACGGACGTCATCATAGCTATAAGACTCATGGAGTGTGATTCTCCCGAAATGAGTGCATCACAGAATCTTCGAATAGAATCCCTAACGGGGGTATGCGGTTGTGTGAATTGTCTCTAGACCAAGGGTCTGGGTTTTGAGTATATCTGGTTTGTTCTATATGTTCTATAGAGATATATTGTGCATAGCTGATTGTACCTATTCTTTTTGTACTGCTTTGTGTTTTCCGGGGTCCTCTACTTAGTATTGTTATACTCACCCCTGCATGGGCTTTTCCCACACATTTGGTGTCTTTTGCAGACGAGCATCCTTTTGATTGAGTCCAGGGCGGACCAGGATAGGACCGAGCATTCTGAGTTCCCTACAGGACACGGCGTTCCTACGGCTACGAGTAGCAGTCCCAGTACCTTTTGTGCTTACAGGTTGGACTTTTCAGTTTTCAGACTCTTTTTTTGGTGGGTTTGTATTTTGGCCCATTTTACTTTTACAGTACTCTACCTTTCGTCGTACTCTATTGGTTGGGTTTAGTTTTATGCATGCATTTTCATTCCTTAGTGGTTTTTAAATATCAGAATTTTGGGCTTGGAGATGTGTGTGTGTGTACATGTACATAAGAAATGCCTCTAATGTTAGTGATATGCCTACTCAGTGCTAGTCACCAGCCCCAGGACTATTGGAGGCGGGCACGGGGAGTCACGACGCGGGTCCCACTAGGACGGGTCATGATAGATATACACTACCAACTCTTTTAGGGATATTTACCCATGATGTATAAGCACCAAAACCACTCCAACATTTAGTATCTAAGTAGGGATGTGTTAGTAGGAAAAAAATATTTACCTTAACAAAACATTAGAATGGTATCCTCAACAATAACTTATCCTCAATTCTATCCATAAGGTTATGTTAACTAGTCTTTGTGTTCCTAAATCTAGTTCCCATGTTTCTGACTAAAATTTATATGATAACAACTATAACAACCCCAAATCTAGTGACCCAGAGATGGTCTCTATTTTATTACATTGGCATAGATATATTGGATTTTATTCTAAAGGAACAATCGGTTTAGTATTCTTGAAGAATCAAATATATAAATAATTACAATATTAAATTAGAAATATAAAATGAATTGTGTAAAACATTCTTACATATTTGAAAATATGAATAATATTGTTCATTATATCCTTTGGAAATGAAATAAATAATGTTCAAGTCAGATGATCAGTAAGAGTAACACATAAAAAAATATCACATGATTAAATACAACATCAACAATATGTAAAGGTAAATAACTTAAAACACATTCAATTTAATAAATAACTTGCGTATGAAATTAATTAACATATAAATCCAATGCAGTAGTCTCACATATAATAATTAATGAATTCTCAATGAATAAAATGATTAATATTGGACATCATGTTTTCATACCTCAAGACATTGATACCATCAAAACCATATTCCAAGGAACCTTAATTGATTGGTAATAATGCACTAGAAACGAATTTAATGATGTAATATTGATATTTCCCATGATTCAAGTTGATTCATTGAGGGGTTATATAATTCGAGTGTACTCCTATCACTATATGTCTAATGTATTCCACGTATGTTGAATGATCAACTTATATCCTTAAACAATATTCCTTCACAAAACAATTTTGATATCGATTAAAAAATATAGTTGATGAATATTTCCCAATTATATTATATTACATTGAAATTAAAACAATGCATGTTTAAATGGTATATGGTTTAGGAAATAAGAATATAAATTATACGAAGAATTTTAATATTTAAGGGATATGTAACCTCCAATGATCACAAGAATGTGAATTTTTCATGTCTTTTCAGTGGTTTCATTTTGACGATCTTCTTCCTTATTTTTGGTCTTGTTTTGTTCATTTTCCTTTTCATAAGAGTTTTTATAAAAAATGGTGGTTTTGGATCGATAATAGGTTGTGCAAATTTGGCTCACAGTTAGTGGAACCCATGCTCCAACCAAGAGGAGACTGTGCCCCATACACAATAAAACTATCGAGGCTGCACATCCAACTTCACCTCTGTGGGGGATAACCATGCACCCAAACTAGTAGGTTTTTTTCGGTCAATGGTCAATTGAATGATCTTGATCCCTCCAAAAAAAATTGTTCGACCTCTTTTCCTCTTCAACAAAGGCATCACATGGTTGGTGTACAGTTTGGAAAATCGTTCGGCCAACCAAAAAATTAAAATGTTGAATTTCCGCTTCTACCATTCCCCAAATTTAACCCTAAATCTACCCCAACTCACACCATTTTTGATGATCTTCCCTAGGAATTTACCACAATATTTTCTCCCTTGGACATCAATTTCATGGGGAATTTGGAGTTAAGTACTCAATAACTATTCAATTAATCACCTCTTATTATTGTTTCATTCTTGTTCTTGGTATTAATTTCCTTCATTCATGGGTTATTCATTATCTGGTGGATTGTTTGACCAAAATTGTGTTCAAACAATATTATTGCAGTTTAATATTTATGGAGGTTATGTGTTTATAAATTATAGGGTCCCCTTGTGGTTTCTTTTTATATTCCACCCATTTTAAGGAATTTTCAAAGTGAAAGATAGATGGTTCCATGATTTAACATTGTTGAATGATTTTACTTTTCATTCCATGATTTCTAAAATTATTCTATGGATAGTTGGTGGTGAAAATCATGTTTTCAAAGGTGTTTGGTCTGTATAAGTGTCTTAAATACGGTTTCCATATGGAAATGGTAGTTTTTTTTTATGTGTTTTTATGGTTGGATGTGTGTGTGTGTTTGTGCAAGAAGTGTTTCTCAAAAAATAGGGAATTGAATTGAAAAGAAAAGAAATAATTGGTAACATGGTAGGGAAGACTGTGGCTAGTACGATAAGTAGTCTGATAGGGTGAAGGTTCAGTTCTTCTAGAAGGATTGACTCTACAATACTAACTTTAAATATGATGATGATTGGAGACCACTAGAACATTGGATGTGATTCCCCTCCAATGGATCGCACATGAGGAAACTGCTTGTTCTGGATTTCATGTTCTTATCACTGAGGTTCAAGGATCCTAGTATCCCACTAACCCTATTTCCATAAGGATTACCAATGATTTTCATATGATGGTATGTTTATCATTCATCTTATTAATGTGTTTACTCTCCTTTTTATATTGAATGAGTGTTTCCTTTTAAAAAATTTCAGTACCCTTTTAATAAAAACTAGAATTTTGATTTTTCATATAATGTTTCAGCAAGTATTCTAATATAGTGATATAATACAAGGACACTATATATACCCTTGGGAGTATGTATACCTTCTCCTGTTTGACCCAGGTAAAGGAATTATGTTTTGTGGTGGTGATAGTGGATCTTGTTTATAGTGGTTCCCCATTTTTAAATAATCTAGTGAATGTGGGATTAGGGTGTTGACCATTTATTACATACAGACATGGACTTATAGTTGGTTCCCCTTCCCACCTTGGTATTTTGGGTTAAGGATAAAATTATAAAATGTGTAATTTGTGATATTTATATTTATTTTAGTTAAAGTTTTTGCTTGTAAAAAAATTAAATTCTTGTGGCATGATAATGGATGATTCTTATGGGTGAAATCATTCCCAAAAGAAAATTTTCATGCCCAGGAAAATGTTTAAAGCCTATGGGTATCCAGAATGACCTTGTTCCCTTTTTGTGGGCTGGTTTAGGTGTCGAGTTGGATGGAATCCCAACTTGGATCGTGAAGAATTACTATTAGTGATGTGTTTTCCTTTTTTGGGTCATGATATTTAGAAGAGACTAGGTAGATCAGATCTAGGACTATCAGGGATTGAGGATATGGTTGTGAGTGAGATGGATAGAAAACACCACTCATCTTAGTCTTTGGTTCACCATGGGATGTTTGGGATAAGTAGTTTCTACTCCTCTAAGTGAGATGTAATGGTTGTAGACTGTGCGTGGAAACTGAGAGGTGGTGATGTGGTTTTACATGTGTTTGTGTTTGTTATGGTTATAATTTTGATTTATAAACCTATTTTAAGTTTTGTTGATGTGGAAAATATTATAAATATTATTGTGATGGTTTCCTTGTGTTGGTTGATGGTTTTTGCATCATGCCTCTACAAAGATCACTTATGAAACTGTGAGAAGTTTCCAGAGAGATTTCTCTATTACCAGTTGATCAAAGACTAGTGGAAGTAGTGGTTAGGGATGCCTTTGTATTTGATCAGGGAGCATGATCTATTCTTTCTCCTGTTAGGGTAGTCGAACTAGGTCTGGGAAAGTAAAAGTCTCATTAGTTCCTTAAGAACAATCGACCTTCCTTATGGGTTAACAAGATTCCCCAGGAGGTAGAGGATTGGATTGAGAAGATCGAATGGATTTCAGGTTCCTTCATACCCCTAAAGCAGTTAATGATAAATGTGCTTTTTTCTTGTTGGATGGTCCTAGTAAGAGATGGTGGGACTTAGCGGTATAGGATGGGAAGAAAGATAATATGGGTTGTAAAGACTTAATGTTCATCTTCATGTAATAGTATTTTCCTAAGACCTTATCCTTTTCCAAGACCCAGAAGCTTCTAGCTCTCTACTAGGGAAATCAAAACATTTTGGAATATGCTAACTTCTTTTCTGATTTAGTTAGGTTTTTGACTGGGGATCATTCTAATATGAAATTAAAGTGTCAACAGTTTGAAATGGGTTATGACTAGAAATTCAGACCCATGTATTCATATTTATGATTAAGACTTGTGCTAAGGTGGTGGATCGATCCCTAATGTTATAGATTGATTATAGTGTATATTCTAGTTTTCCTAGGGCTGTTTCAGTTTTGGGATAGGGAAGTGGGGGTTTGTTTGAGAATAATAGGATATCGGATGAACAAGTGAAGAAGGATGGTGGTAGCTTTTTTCATCCTTACCGACTCAATTCTTCTATGGCTTTAGATGTTTGGTCAAGCATGTTTCATCTGTGTGAATGTTCAGAGAATATGTGGTCAACATTTTTATCCACACCTAGGCCATTCATTCATTATGGACTTGTAGGGAACTTATAGAAATTTGTTAGTGTTACATGCACATATCAAGGTGGTTTAGGGACTGCAGCTTCCATTTGATGAAAAATTTGTCAAAACCATCCAAGAAAACAGGTTCTCATATTTTCAGTCATATTGGTAGGGTTGGATCTTTATTTATATAGTGTCATCTTAAGGTAGAGTTGCAGGTCATTGGTCAACCTCATACTAAGGCAGTGACGAGGTACCTTCATGTTATGGATCGAGTGCCAGTGGAATTTGATATAGTACCTGACATAGTTCAAGGTAATTTGTATATATCATCATCTAATATCTCTTCCTTATTTGATACAGATGCTTCTAATTCCTTTATATAATCCCATATTGTGCATTTTTTAAAATCTACAACTGAGCTCAAGCCATATGCAATGGATTTGTTGAAACATATTTCTATGAAGAGAGGGAAGGGATTGAAATTTATATAATATGCTCTCACTCTGTCAGAGGTGAACTGGAATTGGATTTCTTGGTTCTGGAAATGGGACTATTTTATGTGATCTTTGGTGTGGATTATATGGTGAATTTCCATTTTCTCATCGATTTCTATCATCAACGAGAGAGTCTTGTGGAACTTGATGGAAGTACCCAGGGGTTTCAAGGTGATTTGTATCCTTGGTATGGACATGAAAGACCTCCACATTTGGATTTGAGAAATAATTGTTTTATAATTTCATCACTCATGTTGGAGAATGAAGATGGAGGTTCATAGGATGGATTAAATCCTATGGTGGTTGACTTCCCAGAGGTATTTCAAAATGATTTCATAGGGTTGGCCTCATATCAGGATATAGATTTCACCATAGATTTGGAACGAAGAACATATCTAATATCCCTTCCCATATATCTTATTCCCCCTATAGTTGAGAGAATTAAAGATATACAAGAATTTAAAGGATTCATTCACCTGAGCATCTCAACTTGATCCACCCCAATGTTTTTGTAAAGAAGGTCGATGGATATCTTTTGTGGTGAATCAACAACAAGATGGTGAGTAAGGTAACAATCAAGAATAAATACCCATTTCCACATATTTATGACCATATCGATCATCTTAAATGATCATGGTGGTTTTCTAAGATTGACATGCATTCCAGATATCACATGGTTAGAGTTAGAGAGTCAAATGTCCCGTAGATTGCCTTCCAAATAAGGTAAGGCCACTTTGAGTATTTGGTCATTCCATTCAGGTTGATGAATTCACTAGTGGTATTTATAGAGATTATGAATATTGTGATCCATTAGTATCTAGATTCTTTTGTGGTGGCATTTTTGAATGACATCCTGGTTTACACCAGGATCAAAGAAGGGAACGACCAGCATTTGAGAATCATGATGGGTACTCTTTGAGATCACAGTCCGTATTCTAATCTTTCAATGTTTACCTTCTAGATCAGGGAGGTATATTTTTTGTGCCGCATGATTTTATAATGTGGGTTTTTATTGGACCCTAAGAATATTAGTGT
This sequence comes from Viscum album, assembly GCA_963277665.1. Lineage (NCBI taxonomy): Eukaryota > Viridiplantae > Streptophyta > Magnoliopsida > Santalales > Viscaceae > Viscum > Viscum album. The sequence continues at coordinate 1,020,905,455 of OY728162.1, forward strand.
AGTGATTCCCTAGGGAAATTGAGGAATTTCATTAAGATCATGATATATTTTGGATTAGAAGAGTATTATTGGCAGTTTGTTAGAGATTTATCTCGGATTTCAACACCTATGAATTCCCTAAATAAAAAATGGATAAAGTTTGAATGGATCCCATAATATTAGGAATGCATTGCGGAGATCAATCAGTGGTTAACCACTACCCCTATTTTAATCTTACTAGAATATGGTAAGGGATATGTGGTCTACTATGATGCCTTGAGTTTGGGTCTTGTGAGTGTGTGTTGATGTACTATTATCATGTTATGGTGTATGGTTTTCACAAATATGTTCACATGAAATGGAATACCTGACCCATAACCTAGAATTAGCATCATTGTTTCGCACCTTGAAGACATGTCATCATTTCCTCTTCAGGGATTAGTTTGTAGTATAATCCGACCATAAGATCTTAGACTATATTTTCTCCTAATAGGATTTGAATTTGAGGCAGTGTCATTGGGTTTAGTACCTTTAGGCGGTCTATTTTTATATCTTACATACCCTAGGAAAAGGTAATGTGGTATAAGATGCTTTGATGAGGAACATAATAGTGAAAGATTAGAAAGAGTCCACTAGTGAGTTGAACTTTATGGTCATTTCCACCTAGATGCATCTGAAAGACAAGGAGAACATTGGATGTATGTTCTTCGCTAGTGTTTAACTAACTCCCTCTCTTATAGATTTGATTTGAAAATAGGAATTGACTGATGAGAAGATCCATCATTCTATGAAATTCCTAAATCATGGTGAGGTTCCAAGTAAGTGGTCATTGTCTATTGAGGGAGTTCTATGCCTCAGGGGTTTCTTTGTGGTTCCATTGTCTTTGTAGAAGGTGGAAATGTTGGATAGACACCAGTCTCAATAGGCTATTTATAATGGGACCAAAAATATGTTCTAAGATATTTATTGTTAGTAATGGTGGATAGGTATGATATGAGATAAAACTGAATTTGTATCTAGATTTTATACCTATTAGAATATTCAAGTTGTTCACAAGTGGCCCTCTAGTTTGATTCACCCATTAACCAGTCCTACCTAAAGTGAGATGAGGTCCCCATGGATTTTATTATTGAATTTCCGCAAAAAACACTGGGGAAAGAATTATATATCGGTATTGATTGCTCATGTGACCAAATAATCCCATTTAATTTTGATTAAGGACTCAACCATGGTGGATGATTTGGGTTGATTGTGTGTTCTAGAGATATTTAGGATTCAGGGTGTTCCATCAGGTATCATTTCAAATAGGGACCAGCAGTTTACCTATTATTTTTTCGATGTCCTTTAGGAGAAATGGGGTCTCATGTTATGTAGTGAACTACATAACATCCTCAAATAGATTGTCAAATTGGGCATAAATATTAGATAATGAAAGACATTCTTCAGGAATACATGTTGGATTTCAGATGCTCACGGGATAAAAATTGGGTACTTTTTAAGTGTTCATACAACAATCATTACCAATCCTTGATAAAACTGGCTCCCTTGGAGGTGCTTTGTGGTTGGCCATATCGGTCACCTTTAGGTTGGGAAGATGTGGGTGAGACATCATTGATCGGAATAAGCCTTGTATAGGATACATATGATAATTTCCAATAGATTAGTAAGTGTTTGTTGATGGTGACGGCATGCCATAAGTATTATGCAAATCAACAATATGAATACATGTAATTCTAAGTTGGTGACTAGGTTTTTTTGATGGTAGCCCCTCATTTGGGTCCTTATTGTCTTGGTATGCAATGGAAGATGACCATACATTGGAATTCTTTTTAAATGGTGAAATATTTTCATGGTGGGGAGAATTCTCACATCTGTGGTTTCATTTTATGGTAATTCTTCCTTTATTTCGGTATTTTCTAGGTCCTTTGGAATTTATGATGAGTTTTGGAGAAAATAGTGGTTTCAAGAATGATAATATGTTTCACATAGTTGGTTCATAGTTATTAGAAACTGTTCTATAATATAGGGGATAGAATGTGCCCAAAAAAATGGCATTGTCCAGGATAGAAAACCTTCCACATGAGCGTGTGGGATAACCATGTGCCCTAACCAGGGGGTTTTTTTATGGTGCACTGTCCACCATACAAGCATATGCACTCCCCTAGAAAACTGTGCAAATTATTTGGCATAGGGAGAAAGGTTCCACATGGATTGGAAAACTATGTGGAAAACCCATGCTAGCTTCCCTTACATTAAAAATGTTGAGTTTCCTCTTCTTACGTTACACATATTTTACTCCAAATCTACCCCAACTCACCCCATTAAGTATTCTTATCCCTAGCCATGCCTCGCCCTACCTCTTTTCACCCTTGGCCCTTAATTTCTTGGTGTTTTTGTCCTTGTATCTTCAATAAATTTTCGTGTAATCTTTTCCCCTTCTTGTTTCCTTCAATTTCTTGGTATCGTCTTCCATCATTCGTGGGTTCTACTTTCAACATTAGAATGGTTTCCCTAAATTGGATTCAAACATGATTCATTGGGTTTAATATTGATTAATGTGAAGGTTTATTTCTTCTATAGGTTCCCCTTATAGTGAAGTTTTTGTTTCAAACCATTTTCTGGAATTTTTTAAGTGAAAGGTTTGTGGTTCCATGCGTTATCATTTTTGGATGATTTTAGTATGATTTACATTCTTACTAAATTGTTAATATAGATTATATAGGTGGTGAAAATAATATTTTCAAAGGGTTTTGGTGAGTGTAACTGTCTCAAATGTTTTTTCATATGAAAATTGTTATTTTTCATTTGTTTTTCTATTGTTGGATGTTTATGTGTTTGTAAGAGGTGGTTCTTGTGATATATGGACTGGATTTGAGAACAAAGTGAATCATTTGTAACTATGTATGAAAGACTGGGTCTAGTAATCTAGGCAGTCTATGTGGGCCGAGGGCAGGTTCCCTTAGTATGAATGATTCTACAACACAAACTAAAAATATTATTCTGATTAGAGACCACTAGATCATGGGATTTGATTCCCATTTGGTGTCTTGTGAATGATGATGTTGTTCATTTTTGTTTTATTATTTTTATCACTGAGGAAGAAGGATCCTAGGACCCCACTAAGCCTAGTTCCCTAATGATTAACAATAGTTCCCATGTGATGATATGATTATAATTTTTCATGTTGATGTGTTTACAATCATTTTTAAATTCAAATCATGTTCCCTTTTATAAAATTTTCCTTCCTATTCCATTAAAATGATCATGTTGATTTGTATTAAAATTTTATATCATGGAATCTCTTATAATTATATCATATTGGGAATTATATCACACCCTAGATACATCCTCGGGTGCAAGTAGGCCATGTGGGGTTTCATTCATATAAATGAAAGATATTCGGTGGTCGTGGTGGTGGTGGTGGTGGATATGGTATCTAGTGGTTCCCATTTTGTAGGTGTAGATAGAGGTGGAATGAGGGTGTTTACCCACTTTTTAAATAGAGAAATGGTCTTATTGTTGGTTCCCCTCGCCATTTTGTTATATTGGTTTATAGTTAAAAGTGCAAAAAAATTTCTCAAGATAGGTGTATTTATTTTGTTTAAATGTTTTTCTTATGATGTGATGTTATTCTTTTGGATTGATTATGGTTGATTATTACAGGGAAATTGTTCCCAAATATTATTTTTTATTCTCAGTTTCTTGTTTACAGCCCTTGTAGATCAAGAACACCCTTTGTTCCTTTCCATGGGTCGGGTCATGTTTCATGTTGGATGACATCCTGACATGGTTCATGAAATTTAAAAACAATTTTAATGTCCACAAGATTAAAAAATACATGAGATATTACTATATGAACATAAATTTTGTATTAAAATTGATACATTTAAATAATAGGTTGAGATAAAAAAACAATTTAAACAAATTTGCATTATATATTTTTCATTATAAAACCATTTAAAATAGGTAAGATAAAAAAGGGTTTAAAATAGTTATAGATAAACGATAATATTATAGTGGTGTGTACATTAAAATTAAAAATTCCTTTTGTATTTTAATAAATAATTCTGAAAATGATTCTTTTCTAAATATATTCGAACGATTCATTTCAACCCATGTAAAAAATTAATGATAAATTAATTTTTCCTTTATAAAATATTTACGTAAATAGGACATAGATTTGAAAAAAATATGTGGATATGGAAGAAAAATATAGACAACTATAAATTGGAATAAGATCAACATTTCTATTAAAAATACTACATGAAAGAGTAACATGAATTGAATAATTAAACATCACGAATAAATGGATATACTTTTATAATCCCTAAAATAGTTTTTATATAAACCTCAAATAAAAAAATAGTTGAAACATACAAAATATTCCTCAACATAGTGTAAATTTAGATGATGTCTCTTAATACATTGGTAACTTTTTAATCATAACCCCCATGAATGAAATACCATCAAATTAAACATTAAATACTATGAATATAAAAGATTCATGATATAACATGTCAAAGGGATGTATATACACAAAATTAAAGAAAAAGGTGGGGAGTATTGAATATGTATCATATAAGTAAATGTTTGATGAGAAAACCTTATATGATTTATGTATAACCTTTTATAAACCATTTATTAATAATACTTCATTAAATTTACTATTTCGAGTGATAACCACTTCATCTTCCATATATGTTTCGGTTTTATTATTTTGGTCCTTGTGCATTGATCAAGGTTCCATTATATATAGAATGATATTCATGATATAAATATCATATATAATGGTATTTATAGTCATCTGAAAATTGTATATAAAAAAATAATTACAGCGTTCATGGAGTTGGTAACTCGTATGCACACATGAACAATGTTTTCACATTTAAAAAGATGATATTAATGAAATATAAATAATAATTCACCATTATATATTAATATTAATATCATATATCATATATATTTATTAAATAAATACATATGACCATCCCTGTAAACAGAAAATGAAAAATGAATGATATTGCTTTGTGCAGGTAGTAGTCCACACGTACACCGAAGTGACATTAACGTTTCCCAATAGATTATAATGTAAGAAGGTAGATATGGTATTATACTTATATAAGAATAATTATTCTATTAACATCATATATAAATATTTAACTCATCTCAATTCCCATACACAAATTATAGTGATGAAAAATGAATTATATCACTATGTTGAGATGGTAAGTCATGTGTATGAACTAGCGATTATTTCACTTCCAATTTAATGGAAACGATGGTGTGTATTTGTGAATAAATAATCAAAGATAAATTTTATTATATCCCAGCAAATTTATTTATTATTTAATGTTAAATAAAATTTATTTAGAGGAGAAAAAATAATAATTAAAAAGATAGAGATCAATTAAGGATATTGACTCTTCTACAAAATAAAAGTTGTAGATCTCTTCTTATTGTTCTTAGGGATGTGGTTTTTAGATTTTAATAAATTATATAATGTGTAAAAGGATTTTGAGAAGACAATTTTTTATGGTATGGAAGATATATATGGCACAAATTTGTGTAAAAAGGAGAGGGAATGAGTGTCCTTTTGTAAGTGAGAGGATGGGTAATCTTGGAATTTCATAATGTATTAAATTAAAAAAGATTATGTGTCATGTACAAAAGTGTCAAAATTGATATTATTATATTATATTATGTGTATGAGTAAAAATTACCATATCCAGCAAAATTTTAATTTGTTCTGGTAATTTTATCACCCTTATATTTTATTCTAAACCCTATACTATCCCTTTTGATATTTGTCAAAATATTAAAATATTCTCCCCTTTAAAGGTCAAGATTGTTACCATAAAAGGGAAAAAGACCCATAAATGAAGAACAATTAATGCTTTAAAACCAATAATGCTCATTTTTCAAAATATATTTTTATTATGATTTCTAAATCATTTAATAGAATATTATTTATTATAAAACATTATTACTATCATTTTTAAACTATTCATTTAATATGATATTAAATCCATCAAGACAATGGGGGGATTAGAATATAATCCTTTTAAACCACCCAAAAATTCAATATAGATATTGGAAATCTATGGTATAGATTAATTCATATTACATATATCAAATTTAATATTTATAAATAATTTATTTTATTTTTCTGTTAATTGAATTAAATTTATATCAGTGTTTTGTAATCGTTAAATGTAATTATATCATCGATAAAAATTATAAATAAATAAAAATGATAAAAATGTTTTTCTTTTAAATAAATTTATGGAATTGAACATAGAATCGTTTTTTGTTTATGTATAAAATATAATATTAATAAAAAAAGGTAATGATGTCTTTAACTATTCGTTAAATAAAATTATTTTAATTCAACATCATTACAAAATGGAATCAAAATATTATATATTACAATATAGTGTGATTATGGATGAAATTGTTTAATCCAATGAATTTAAGGGATGTTTTAGTTTCTTTTTATATTCCGAAAATTTTTATTTTTAACTTTAATTACCCGATTTACCCATACCATAATGAAAATTAATTACAAATGTTACTATTAATAAGGACAAAAAATAAAAGTGGCCAATTTTTCAAATTTTGACATACTGATTGAAAATATGGAATACATTTTCAGGATTTTATTTATAAATGTTTAATTGAATAATTTTAAATCATAACACAATATGCAAAGAAATAAGTTCATCAAAAAATGCCTTTTTATGTATAAAAATGTTTTTATACAAAATCCAATCATAAAATTGATACCAATGAAAAATATTTTATTACTCATACTATAATAGAAAATATGTTAGTTTGAAATCATTTAAAAATAGTATTTATCTATTTCACTTCATTAAAAAATAATGTTTTCAATAAAAATCCTAATTTTTCACTATTCACTGAGTAATCAATATTTTCATAAAAATCAGAAAATTTCACCCTTAGATAATTTTGACTTAATGTTTTAAAAAATGAAATAATTTTTTATGAAATTAAATTTTTACATTTTGTAAACCATATTAATAATATTTACTCACAAATATAAAAAAATAACTTCGACATAAATGTATTTTTGTACAATAAAATAACATTACTAAAAATTGAGTACTTATTTACAAAGATTTCAACTATGAAATTTTATTTAGTAGGAAATTTAAATTGATTTCATAATTCAGTTGCTACTATTCATACCTATCAATTCAAGGGCTAGGTGATAATTATAACCTTAAAAATTAATCTTTTTACAGTATATTTTTGTTTTATTAAAATTGATTTTTTGTATCCTATACGCTATAAAACCTAGTAATCATTTAAAATATGATGATTTTACACATAATATCATATAATAATTCTAAAATAATAAATTGAATGGAATTCTTCCCAAACAACACAATCCCATGTTCCATAAAAACACATCTTCGAAGCTCCTAGATCTATCATAATGCACAACATCCAAGTAATCCTAACAAATAATACATATTCTCCATACTTATATCATCTAGATAATTCACTACATATAAACTAGAATTTATATGCAAGGGTTGATTATATGAACTCAATATGAAATCAACTATAGTATTCCCATACATTACACTTAAAAAATGAAATTTTATCAAACATTTATATAAAATTGTAGTTAATAACAATTCCATAAGTTATATAGGAAAATAAAAAAACTCACACAGAAATCCACTTTTTCCTTAAAATCCTTTGTTTACAGAAATTAAAACACACACAACCTAAACTCGCACATCCAATGAATTAATAATGAAGTTTCTGAACCCACGAGCATAATACTATTCTTATGACCCAATATGTAACATGGTAGAGTAATAATTTTCTTTTACCCTCTATACATGGCATTAATGTCCATGTGTAAACCAAATAAGGACTCATACAATGAATCATATATGCACACCAACCATTAGAATCCTATGTGTGCCAAAATCAATATGGAATCCATGTAAAAATAAATAAATCACAAACTATATTTATTTATGAATTCACAAAATCCCTTACCCAATTAGGTTCTCCATACTATGTAATTATCATTTTTTAAATTGAGTTATCAAATATGAGTTTTAACAATCTTATTTTATGCATCGAAAAAACCCATATTTCAATCCATTTTTCTCTCAAAAATAAACTCCAAAAATGATTTAATAAATACATTTAGAAGATATTAATGTAATTAATTTGATTAACAAAACCAAATTAATTCATGTTTTTAATAATGATGGAATAAATGTGAATCTTGGTTCCAAAAATCAAGTCTTGAAGGTAAAATCACATCACACCTTAACCAATCACATTTTTAGTAAACTTCCTATGATTACCCATAAATAATACTCATAAAAATATACCATGACTAGTTGATTTAGTCTTAGAATCCATGGACTATAGTTTTCCAAAGATTGAATGAGGGAATAAATGAGAAGAGGAAGAATCTGAGTCTTTACCTTTAATTTATTGTTCGAACGCTAAAAGAATCCAACAGAATATGTTTTGGGATGAATATAACCACCAAAATACCCAAATTAAACCCTTTGGTTATGGATACCTAGATAATGGGAAAATAATTATTCTTTAGGGGGGAACTAGGATAAAAATATGAAGTTCAAGGTACATTAATTAGGCATGTGGTTTGGTTTCAGGATTTGGAAAACCAAGTAAAAATAATGTTTATTCGAAATATCTAAAATCCAAATTCAACAACACTATCAATGCATTGGTCATTCAAAATCATGTAATAATCATGAACCTTCATGGAAACCCAAAACACACCCACATGGTTATTTTTTGAATGGATTAGTTTCCTATAGTTTATCACCAAGCGTGTGCTCTCCTGAAATTCAAAATAACATCCCAAAACTCTCTATAATGTCCTAAAACCAGCACAACCCTTTTAAGGAAATAAAAATATTTTTCAAAACCCTAATATCTCCAAAAAAAAGTGATAAATTCGCCATAACATTGGGTTTTCCTTACTCTTAAATATTGATGTTATTTTTTTCAATCCATATGTTCAATACCCCAGACTGACATAGTGTAATTTCACACCTATCATTCCTAATAGATTACTTGATTCATGAAAAATTGGGAAAATTAAGGTATTAATTGACCTATAATGAGCTTATCATTCCCATAACATGATAAAAATGGATGTCTAAGAAAAATGTAACAATCATCGCAAGGGAGACATAAGAACAAAAAAATAAATATCTCAAATTGGTCTCACACACTGACTATAGCTAGATAAGAGAACAACGTAAATTTCATTAATTCATGTATTCAATAATACCCAATGAAAAACTACCAAAACAATCTATTATATGGAATGGTTTTACACACCATAGAACTAAAATATCCTTCTTTCACAAGTGAATGATGTTTAATCCCCATGAATACGTGAATAACACATGATCCTTCACTAATGATACTAGATCTCAATGGAAATCCATCTTGAAAAACAAGTCAATATATTATTCATTATGATGATTCAAAGAAGGGTACAACATGCTTCTACGGGTATCTAAAAACCGGTGACATCTATAATAAAGAAATGATATCCCCTCAAACAATACTAAATTTCCTTGACACTTCCTCTTAGACTAAATATATCATTATGTTACCCTTTTGATAAAACTTGGCATCCTATACTCATAGATATCCAATATCCCCAAGGTATTCTTATAATGTACTAAACCATAAAGTGAAATTGGACTCAGTAAAACATATGTATGATTATTTCATAATTCATGGTCAGAAATTCATGAACATACCCATGTACATGATCTTCCAAGACATAATACTTTTAATATGTATGAGTAGTGTTGAATCAACGGGTCGATCATCATCCACCTCAACAACATTATTATTTTTACTAATTTCATAAAATATAACACCAAATCCCTAGATAATTCCCCCCCCCCAAAGAATGTAATTTCTAATATTCATAAAATATCCACCGACTAGTTCTCAATATTAACTACCTTGTGTATGTTCTAAATATCTAAATGGAAAATCCACCTAATATTTCCCTAACAAAAGGAGGAATTATAGTTGGATATCGATACAAAAGTGATTTATATTATATATTTATTCCTTGACTACAACCAACCATTATTGTTTAACATAATGATATGATGATGAAAATTCAACCACATAATATCATTGGACTTGTTAACTCAAGTTATGAATGGGTTCTTCTAAATAGAAAACCATGAAATCATCATGCTCCATATGACCCTTGTTTATGTAAGTTATTCTGCCATTGAATCATCCATAATTTAATATTCCACAAACATGTCACCCAATGACTTGTGAGATAATAAAACCATTTCCCAATCAATCATGATATCTTGGGAATAGTCATAGTGGTCCATAGTGTACAAAGAATGAGATTATATGTGATATGTATTATAATATTTGACTGAGAATATAGGGTTAGAGGTTATGAGGTTTCATGGAATGATTATATTCAATCATGTTGAGAAGTTGTATAAAAATTGCTATATTGAGATAGAGGACTCTATTTTTACCCACACTACAAAAAATAAAAAAAGGTGTTATTATTTCTAAATCTACTCATGATGAAGCATCCCTAAATGAAAAATTAAGCGCTGGATAGTTCCCATTATAAAATTTATTTTTATTTCCAACCCCCCCCCCCCAACTTGATTATTACATACCATAATTATGTTGTACACTAAAATAGAGGATTCTATTTTATCTGTACTACTTGTACGAGAGTTGTGTATTGACCCTACTAATGGGATCAAAATATCCTACAAACGATTATAGAGACACATTCCATCTATTACTATAGATATCTTTTTGGACTGTGGGAACAAATTTCTTCCCCAAATTAAAGCTATGACACATCCAAGATAGTGGATTCGACAAAATACATACCATTTCAAATGTAATTGAGCATAGTGGACTATCTTGTTCCCATAATATCCCGATATGCACAAATTTCTTCATTATCATTATATGAGGAGACTATTACCAATGAAACTACGGTTTCCCTCTCCAAAAAATTTATCAATCACAAGAAAACACCCATAATTAAATAAAAATTAATGATAAGAACAAGAATCCATAATTCTAACAATAGGTAAACCAGCATATATTATACAACAAACATAATCAATACAATATTTTTTTCATGAAAATATCATGTTATATCAATATAATAATAGTAACTCACTAATACCCATGCTAGTATGCAATCAAGGATTCTATAAAATAGTTCAAAGAATTAAAAATTTCCCTAAAACAACAAGAACAAAACTTATGTTCCCAAATTTGTATCATGATTCTCAATATACATAATCGATCCACCAAAATAATGTTAAACAAACTCTACAAATACATCTGAATTTTTGAACACCAATAAATTTATTTAGTGATACATATTATAAAATTTCACTAAAAACCATCATGAAAAAATTTCATATTTATAAAAATAAATCAGGAAAATTTAGATTAAAAAACAAGAAGTCTGTTATTTTTAAAAAATCCTTCACCCATGTTCCATTTAAAGAATAGTTTTAAAACATTTTTCCAACATGAAATATTCAAAATTTATAACAACATAATGAAAAACCATTTGTAAAACCCTCATATATTTAATAAAATATATTTTTTAACCAATACATCGAAATGATGTTCCTTATTTGAAAACCTACTTAGCAACAACGGTATGGCCTCATCAAACTGTTCACATACGAACAATCAAAAAATTATGTAAATTTCATTAATAATTTAACCATATAAAGGAATAATTTTATCTCCATGAAGAAAATATAATTTTTATTATCAACTAAAAATTCTTCATAGTGGTTAATACATTGACTTTTAACATTAAATTACAAAAATAGAAATAAAAATAATTTTTTAGAACCAAAACAAATATGATTTTTTTGATAACTTTCCATGTGTGATTTTCATTCCACTAAGTTAAAAAAATGACATCATTTTATTTCTAAATTAATATGATCAATAATTTAAACACATCCATGAATAAAATATGATCATATAATAGAATTCATCATTCATTACACGATTTTAATCCTATAATCATAATATGTTAACAAAAATATTACAACAGGATATTAAATATAACATAAATCCATTATAATTTATATCTTATTTATTATACATTTAATAGTTCCCAATTAGTTTACATAACAAGGATTAAAAAACATGATACTCATTGAATCATACAAAAAAATTAACTTAGGAAATAAGAATTCAATGATCTATCATTCTCATTTTCAAATCATAATCACTATAATCCAATTTCAAATTAATTAATTTGGTTATCATAAAGAATATTATAAAGAGCATAATATTATAGGCTAAAATAAAAACACTCAAAGATATGTAAAGGTTATTGATAGTATAGTTATGGAAACAGTCTTTTTGTTTGTAGCATATTAAAAATTGGATTATGAACTCATGTACACATTCAATATAAATTAACATTACATTAAAATAGAAATGTTTCAAATTAATTTTTTTTCAATTACTTTTTATTATAGTCATTTATATTTTAGTTCCAATTATATACGAATTTCATGTTCCTTTAATAAAAAAACAATGATGGGATAAATATAAATCAAATCTAGACAAAATCAATAGTAAAAAAAGAATCTATATGAATACCTTGTTCTGAACACCACTTTTAATAAATATTCAATTTTATCCAAAATCATAATTAACTAATTTAAGAAAAACAAGTGATGAGGTTACCATTTTCCAGTGAATAATAAAAATATCACCATAATGGTAAAAATTTAGTTGTATTATTATTATTAATTTAAGATAATTAATTCTCATTAGAAAAACCCTTAAAGATGAGCTGAAAAAAAATTATAAATTTTTATAAAATTAATTTTTATACCTTTGATGCCCTAGTAACCAAAATATAAAACTAAAGAAGTTAGTTATGCCTATTAATAATCTATATTTACAATCAGGAAACATCATATCATCAAACCTTTTATCCTAACTAATGGACAATTACAATTATATACCAATTCTAATATCTAAAACCAAAACCATTATATCCATAGGGAGAGAAATTACATTAATCTTTGGTTATTCCACCTAGGTAGAAAAGGTTGGAAATAACTGCTAAGATCAGGAAAAGATCTTGGGGAATGACTATCCATTACATTTACAACCTAAAGTAAGACAATCATAACAGAAAAATAAACATGATGTATGGTACAATACTGTATAAAATTTGAATTGCATAAAATAAATATAAATAGAATTTATTAGTGAAAAATAAAACAAGAAACTAAAACTAGAAGACCCAAAACAATGATAAGGTGATTGTATTATGAACTATAATGCTCCATATGACATCTACCACCAATATCTTAGCTCTTTCTTAGTATTTATCATCTAAAAAATCCCACCAAAACATATGAGGTCTCCCCCTTAACTATATCATCAAAAAATGATCATATATAAAAAAATACTACGTAGGGGATGATTACAATATCCATATATTAATATATAATGTAGAGACCCGTATCTTGACGTACATGGACATTACATTACATTTGCGGAATACTTAGTACATAACAAAAACACACACTAAAGGATCGTAATAGTTTAGTGTCTTTGGAAACTCGGAACGTAATCTTCTAATCGTGGTGAAAGTTCTTCAATATCTCCCATAAAGGTCATCCCTTTTTTTTACCTAAAACCTTTCTTTATATCCTGGGGAAAAGAAAACATAAAAGGGTGAGCTCAAATGCTCAGCAAGGGCAATAAAGGAAATAAAAATCATATCATATCTTTTTTTGAAAATCATAACCTGCAAAAGAGATCATAAAATCTTAATAAATCATAGAAGTGAAAATGAGATCCCCATAATCATAACATGAAACTTGAAACTTTGTGGCATGCACACATAATCATGGAAAATCATTTCTTGTTAGTCATGACTTATTGCCAAGACTATCTTAGTGGACAAAGTCCCTTTCTGAACCGAGTTCACTCCTCGTTTCAGTCCTGTATCACTGAACCGAAATAACCTTCCGTTCCAGCCATGTCTATCTCATGAGATATAAAATCTTTACCCAATGCATTGGAGGGAGATATAGGTCCCACCCATCTTATAATGAATCCTTTCTTATGTGTGCCACATAATCATAAATCATACATCATCGCATAACCCATGTAATAAAAATGGGATTCTTAAACAACATGACATCATAAAACAATTCATATAAGATAAAGGAATTCATAAAAATATTTCCATCACAACAAAATCAAATCCATGTAAAAATAGGGATAAAAACAGAACCCTATGTTATCTTAGATGGAAAATAATTTTGATAAAACACTTGAAATGAATTCTTGAGGAAAATATCCTTTCTTCTTCAAAATCAATTTCTTTTCACAAAACGTCATGCAATTTTAAAAGAAAAAGATTTTATTGAAAATAGACATGAAATATTTTGGAGGAATCTTCATGAAAATAAGGCTTTATAAAACTGTAAAAATCTGTTCGTGCTGTTTAAGTTAAAAAAACATTCTTCTCGTACTTTTGTTGGAAAAGTCAAAAAATACCTCGTACGAAAAACGACAAAAGATTTCTTTCATATTCTTTACCAAAAAATCACCAAAGGGTAAAATTGGATTTAAACTATTGTAATTGGATGTAAACAATATTACATATTGAGGGAACATGGATGTGGATGATAAAATACACCCCAGTAAATACCAAAGTAAAAACAATCTCGGATAAAAATGAGATTGTGATATTTTCCCTTAAGTTAGGTCCGATTTGCTTTGTTCGTGTCCGAAGCTCCTGTATAATGGTTTAAATAATGTTATTGACTTATTACAGAATCATATTCATTGTTATGATATCATATATGGTTCACTTATGACATTATATAACCCGTTCTTTTGTAAATTCCATGTTAAAGAAGCGTTTTGGGTAAAACCATTTCATTTATCGTAGGTGTTTTGACTTGTTGTTCTTGACATTATTATTACTTATATCATGATTTACTTACTTCCAGAATATAAAATATGATTTATATATCATATATATTCTGCATATATATATATATAATAGATAGATAAATGAAATGAAAAAACACCGTTCATGGAGACGGTAGTCCGTACGTACGCATGAACGTTGTTTTCCTTTCCTTATTGTCTTGAATGGAAGTAAGTAGATGACATACATATATATATATACATAAATCTAGTAACTTTATAATGTCAAATATTTCATTATTATTTCTTATATATTCTTTATAATCATTCTTAAATGGTTAACATGGAGAATGAATCTCATCGCGTCCTGGAGACGGTAGTCCGTACGTACGCACGAGCGATGATATCATTTCCATAAATACTGAATTGGAGTGGAGTGGATTATACAATATATCAGAATCAATATGATGTTGTAATAACTATGTATAGTTATTCTTTACACCATTATACCCATCCATGTAAGGTGGTGGTGGAAAATAGATTACACCACGGCGTGGAGACGGTATTCCGTACGTACGCACGCGCGGTGATTTCTTTTCCCGTAGGATGGATAGATGGTGAAATAGGGTTGTTTCATACTTATAATAACATATCAGTATATGAGTGATACTGATGTTATTACTTCATAATGAAACAACCTAAGAAGAATAAGTGGAAGAAGAAATAAAGATGAAAGAATTGGTAACGGTAATTACCTCTTCTTTGAAGCGCCTCTTTGAGACCTCCTCTTAGGGCACTAAAATTGGTCTTTGAGGAAGCCCAGAACCTCTAGGATGTTTCTAGGGAAGTGGAGAAGAGATTTTGGCAGGGGTTGGCCGAGCTTGAGTGCTCAAATTGGTGTGAGGAGGAGGGGGAGGAGGTGTCCTTTTATAGGGGAGGAGAGGGGCACCTTAGGAATATCTCAAAATATTATTTTATATTAAAGTCAAAATCGGTTTATAATGGTTCCAAAGGGTCTTATTTCGAAGCTAAAGTGGGGATGGGTCGAAATCCTATCAACCAATAGAATTTAGACAAGTTTAGGATATTATTTTAACCTTATCAATTAGATTTAACTCCAAGTTAAATAATTTAACTTTTACCGTGTCTTTTTGTTTTCTTTCACTATATGGTTAATAAACTTACTATAACATGCCAAACGAACCCCAAATTGTTTACTATTAATATATATATCCTTATCTAAGTCATTTGGCCGAACCTTAGATTTTTGGGAATAAAATAACAATTAATAATATAATATTTGATTTAAAAACTATTTTGTGTCAATTTTGACACTATTTGATATATGATTTTTGTGAAAGTCATAAAAGAATTAAATGTTCGAACCAAGTTGATTAAATCAACATTAATATATCATAGTATCCTAGAAAATTAGTGGAATTCATAAAAAGTCTCAAATTACATTTATTTTGGTGTTTATAACATCAATTATGTTAATATTTCGTTAACAAGATAATTACTGCATCTTCTTTGTGTCATAACTTTATTAAATTATTTGATGTATAAAAATTACAAATAAACTACCATCATGTAGGAAATCTTTTTAGCTTTCTAATGAATACTTACAATCGAATTTATCTTATGTATAACCCCATATTAAAAATGTTTTAGTAAATAAACTTTGATTTTAACTCTTTTAACCCTTCTTTAAATAAATTAATAATAAATGTCCTAATCTAATCAAAGTGGGCCTAAATGGTCATATTATATTCATAAGGTTGTTTTTGGTCGAATTACACTTATACAATAGAATTAGGACATGTGTTAGGGTAATAGTAATATCATATTTACCCTTAGTTACCCTATTTACTATTAACCGTGGTAAAAAAAAGTAAAAAGTTACTATTCACCAAAAATTATTTTCATCTCATTGAACCACATTTTAGTCCTTGATATTAACCGTGTCTGTCGGATTTTCGAAATTCCATTCACAGATGCGGTAAAATTAAGTTTTATGCAAAATTCAGTTTTTAACCTACCACATAGTAGTTTCACTATTCATCAAAAATTGATGTTTTTCAGAACAGTGCCAAAATTTCATCCCAAGCTATATTTCATATTCCAAATTCAAAAATGAAATCTATTTTACCAAATTCATAACATAGAAGTTTCATTAATTAATTTTATAATTAAATCCCACTGTTAAAATAAATAGCGTGTTTTTAGGAAACAAAATATATCAAAAGATTGACACTTGATTATGTCTGGTTTAAATGTGAAATTACAACCAATGACCAACATTGTATTAAATTGTAAAAATATATTCTAAATATACTTTAAAACCACTCAAATTAATAATTTATCACTATTAATTATTTCGATTAAAAAAGTTGTTTTTAATTATAATTTAGTAATTTTCACTATTCATCAGAATGTGAAAGTTATCCGAAAAGTACCAAAATTTCACCTTAGGCTAAATTCGATACTCCGAATCCAAGAATGAAGTTCATTTTGAAAAATAAGATTTACAGAATTTTAAAAAGTGGTTATTACTATTCATAACGGCTAGTTTTAATAATATTTTAATAGCATATCATTGTTTCGTGAAACTCAGTATTACGTACCACACACGCTATCGAGGAAGGTTGTGATTGCGTGTAACGCAAGGCAAGTCAAGGATGCGTGTTGTGCAAGCTCCTTTTGGTGTAGCGTACAACACAAGACATTAGTGAAATAAAAAATAATATTTTTCATAAAATCTCGGGCTGTTACATTCTACCCCCCTTAAAATGAATTTCACCCTCGAAATTCGTCGGGGTTATAAATGGTTTACTATTAGAAATTTTCTTTAATAGAAACCCACATCGTAAAAAGGAATACCAAAACTTGGCTTTAAAAACTAAAGTATGAAATGTAACGATTACCCAAATAAACTAATCACTGGGTTTCCACATAGGTGAAAATATGGATATGGAAGAGAAATCTAACCATCATGTTCTGATGGAGAGTGATAGAGAACATGGCTATGGAAAAGCCAGCAATCACAAAGCCATAAATTTGTGATGATCTAGGGTACCATCTGATTCATCAGGTATAAGAGAACTAGGACAACATTTTTGGTTTTCAAGATCATTTCCCTAAAGTTAAAGAATTTGAATTAGAGTAAATACTTACTTTATTTTGGTACAATCTCACTGTTGTTCGTGCCTTTAACAATTTCCACTTCATCTCTTAAATAAATGAAGTTGAATTTGTTATTCGTGAAGTGTTAGCAGATCATGTGATAGAATGACGGTTCATTCCATCTATCTCAAAAGGTTAGCAAAATTTATATACATAAGTCGATCTATAGTGGGATTAATCATATATGGTTCCTAAAATGGGCTTATACTTCATATATCATACTGCTTAATATAGTAACACTAGTTTCTACTAAACAGGGACTTCCTGTAGGTCAGTGGTAGGCGATAAAGGCCAGTCGCACTTCGGTTGTGGGTTCGATTCCTACAGCCTTGTCCGAAGCGATGGGCTGTCGCCCGTTCTGCAGGTTGTCCTTTTTCTAAAACTATGTTACTATAACATCCCATCAATAATATCGAAAATCTTCTATCCTTAAACAATACTAACTTATGTCCAACATAATCCAGTCTAATCTTTAGGCTTATACATAATATTGCAGTCCACTCTAATAATATAGTGACAACGATTACCAGAGATTTAATACTGTCGTTGATCCCCACATATCATAAGATATGTCTTGTTGGTCACATTCCAAACATTCAAAGTCCTTAATCATTTATTCGCTTGAATACCTTAGTGAAAACATGAATGCAGTTTAAAGTTAACACTTTCCACATACCAAAATCTCCAAAACGCTATATACTCAAACCATGATATCACTTAGTCCTTATATCAATCATGAGCTCATGAATACTGTCAAACATTTCATTTTCTCTTTATCACTTCATTATGCGCATATCATCCACTTTCCAAAAAAATATCTCAATTACTTTGAATTCCACCTTAGACCAATACATAAATATTCCAATACTCCATGATACAATATTATTTTGGAATCCCATTACATAAACACTTAATCATTCCACCACATCGTTTTCATATTCAACATCTCCAATAGTGATCGCATGTGACTTCCCTTTGTCCTTTGGCTTTAGTGGTTTCTCATGTTGATCATCACTAACCCTTGGATTAGAGCATTTATTAGCATAATGCCCCATTTCCTTGCACTTGAAGCATTGAAGTGTTGGTGGTGCGTTCTCTGCAGTCTTTTCTTTATTCACATCATTAGAAACCCTTTTCCCACTACTTCGACACTCAGCTGCTCGATGACCTTCTTTTCCACACATAAAACATTTTCTAGTCCCTTTAAGACAATCTCCACCGTGCTTCTTTCCACACTTTGTGCATAAGGAAACATTCATCTTCTTTTCACCATTATTCTGAGATTTCTCCTTGACCTCCATCTTTCGTTTCTTGTCAAAACCATGAGATTGATATGTAACACCAACTTCCATTTCTACCTTGATAGCACAACGCACAATTTCTTCATAGCTACTGAAGTCTCTTATAGCTAATGCCCTTCGAAGACTTGGTTTTAAGCCACTGAAAAATCGATCAACTTTACTTTCAGGTTGGATGATAATTCCAGAAGCATACCTTGCAAGTCTTGTAAAATTTGCTTCATAGGTACCAACAGATTCATCGTCCCTTTGCTTCAGTTCAAGAAACTCTTTCTCCATCTTTGTTCGAAGAATACGAGGGAAGTACTTACTGAAAAACAAGTTCTTGAACTCGTCCCATTCCATGGACTCAATTTCATCTCTTGGCCTCGTATTCTTGATAAGATTCCACCATTGATCAGCTTCACCTTCCAAACGATATACTGCTAAGATGACTTTATCATGTTCAGAACATTGAAGAACTGAAAATATCTTTTCAGTAGTACTGATCCATTGTTCAGCCACAAGTGGATCAGAAGACCCACTGAAAGAAGGTGGATGTTGCCTCATGAAGGACTCAATAGAATATTGTTCCCTTCTCTGCTCATTTGGAAGTCCAGAATGATTCATAGCTTGTGTAAGTATAGCAATAAGATTTTGCACTTCATCACCCATAACATTTGTTTGTTCAGGAGGGCAATCATTGCATTGTCCATTGCATTGATCAACACGGTTCTTTCGGGTTCCAGCCATCGTCTAAAACCCAAAAAGAATAGTGTGAGAGGCAAAAAATCATGCTAGGGAAAACAAAATAATAAAGGGGGAGTAATTTCAATATCCAACATCTTAGGTTTAATTCTATGATCGTTAGCGTAATTCTATTACTATAACCTATACGTATACTTATCCCTAGGGACATCCCTAGACATACCTTAGAAATATCTCTAGGGATCTAACTAACGTTTTCGCATCCTAGTTTCCAAAGGTTGACTAAACCTTTCCTCTGATACCAACTGTAGAGACCCGTATCTTGATGTACATGGACATTACATTACATTTGCGGAATACTTAGCACATAACAAAAACACACACTAAAGGATCGTAATAGTTTAGTGTCTTTGGAAACTCGGAACGTAATCTTCTAATCGTGGTGAAAGTTCTTCAATATCTCCCATAAAGTTCATCCCTTTTTTTACCTAAAAACTTTCTTTATATCCTGGGGAAAAGAAAACATAAAAGGGTGAGCTCAAATGCTCAGCAAGGGCAATAAAGGAAATAAAAATCATATCATATCTTTTTTTGAAAATCATAACCTGCAAAAGAGATCATAAAATCTTAATAAATCATAGAAGTGAAAATGAGATCCCCATAATCATAACATGAAACTTGAAACTTTGTGTCATGCACACATAATCATGGAAAATCATTTCTTGTTAGTCATGACTTATTGCCAAGACTATCTTAGTGGACAAAGTCCCTTTCTGAACCGAGTTCACTCCTCGTTTCAGTCCTGTATCACTGAACCGAAATAACCTTCCGTTCCAGCCATGTCTATCTCATGAGATATAAAATCTTTACCCAATGCATTGTAGGGAGATATAGGTCCCACCCATCTTATAATGAATCCTTTCTTATGTGTGCCACATAATCATAAATCATACATCATCGCATAACCCATGTAATAAAAATGGGATTCTTAAACAACATGACATCATAAAACAATTCATATAAGATAAAGGAATTCATAAAAATATTTCCATCACAACATAATAAAATCCATGTAAAAATAGGGATAAAAACAGAACCCTATGTTATCTTAGATGGAAAATAATAATGATAAAACACTTGAAATGAATTCTTGAGGAAAATATCCTTTCTTCTTCAAAATCAATTTCTTTTCACAAAACGTCATGCAATTTTAAAAGAAAGAGATTTTATTGAAAATAGTTATGAAATATTTTGGAGGAATCTTCATGAAAATAAGGCTTTATAAAACTGTAAAAATCCGTTCGTTCCGTTTAAGTTAAAAAAACATTCTTCTCGTACTTTTGTTGGAAAAGTCAAAAAATACCTCGTACGAAAAACGACAAAAGATTCCTTTCATATTCTTTACCAAAAACTCACCAAAGGGTAAAATTGGATTTAAACTATTGTAATTGGATGGAAACAATATTACATATTGAGGGAACATGGATGTGGATGATAAAATACACCCCAGTAAATACCAAAGTAAAAACAATCTCGGATAAAAATGAGATTGTGATATTTTCCCTTACCTTAGGTCCGATTTGCTTTGTTCGTGTCCGAAGCTCCTGTATAATGGTTTAAATAATGTTATTGACTTATTACAGAATCATATTCATTGTTATGATATCATATATGGTTCACTTATGACATTATATAACCCGTTCTTTTGTAAATTCCATGTTAAAGAAGCGTTTTGGGTAAAATCATTTCATTTATCGTAGGTGTTTTGACTTGTTGTTCTTGACATTATTATTACTTATATCATGATTTACTTACTTCCAGAATATAAAATATGATTTATATATCATATATATTCTGCATATATATATATATAATAGATAGATAAATGAAATGAAAAAACACCGTTCATGGAGACGGTAGTCCGTACGTACGCATGAACGCTGTTTTCCTTTCCTTATTGTCTTGAATGGAAGTAAGTAGATGACATACATATATATATATACATAAATCCAGTAACTTTATAATGTCATATATTTCATTATTATTTCTTATATATACTTTATAATCATTCTTAAATGGTTAACATGGAGAATGAATCTCATCGCGTCGTGGAGACGGTAGTCCGTACGTACGCACGAGCGATGACATCATTTCCATAAATACCGAATTGAATTGGAGTGGATTATACAATATATCAGAATCAATATGATGTTGTAATAACTATGTATAGTTATTCTTTACACCATTATACCCATCCATGTAAGGTGGTGGTGGAAAATAGATTACACCACGGCGTGGAGACGGTATTCCGTACGTACGCACGCGCGGTGATTTCTTTTCCCGTAGGATGGATAGATGGTGAAATAGGGTTGTTTCATACTTATAATAACATATCAGTATATGATTGATACTGATGTTATTACTTCATAATGAAACAACCTAAGAAGAAGAAGTGGAAGAAGAAATAAAGATGAAAGAATTGGTAACGGTAATTACCTCTTCTTTGAAGCGCCTCTTTGAGACCTCCTCTTAGGGCACTAAAATTGGTATTTGAGGAAGCCTAGAACCTCTAGGATGTTTCTAGGGAAGTGGAGAAGAGATTTTGGCAGGGGTTGGCAGAGCTTGAGTGATCAAATTGGTGTGAGGAGGAGGGGGAGGAGGTGTCCTTTTATAGGGGAGGAGAGGGGCACCTTAGGAATATCTCAAAATATTATTTTATATTAAAGTCAAAATCGGTTTATAATGGTTCCAAAGGGTCTTATTTCGAAGCTAAAGTGGGGATGGGTCGAAATCCTATCAACCAATAGAATTTAGACAAGTTTAGGATATTATTTTAACCTTATCAATTAGATTTAACTCCAAGTTAAATAATTTAACTTTTACCGTGTCTTTTTGTTTTCTTTCACTATATGGTTAATACACTTACTATAACATGCCAAACGAACCCCAAATTGTTTATTATTAATATATATATCCTTATCTATGTCATTTTGCCGAACCTTAGATTTTTGGGAATAAAATAACAATTAATAATATAATATTTGATTTAAAAACTATTTTGTGTCAATTTTGACACTATTTGATATATGATTTTTGTGAAAGTCATAACAGAATTAAATGTTCGAACCAAGTTGATTAAATCAACATTAATATATCATAGTATCTTAGAAAATTAGTGAAATTCATAAAAAGTCTCAAATTACATTTATTTTGGTGTTTATAACATCAATTATGTCAATATTTCGTTAACAAGATAATTACTGCATCTTCTTTGTGTCATAAATAAATTAAATTATTTGATGTATAAAAATTACAAATAAAATACCATCATGTAGGAACTCTTTTTAGCTTTCTAATGAATATTTACAATCGAATTTATCTTATGTATAACCCCATATTAAAAATGATTTAGTAAATAAACTTTGATTTTAACTCTTTTAACCCTTCTTTAAATAAATTAATAATAAATGTCCTAATCTAATCCAAGTGGGCCTAAATGGTCATATTATATTCATAAGGTTGTTTTTGGTCGAATTACACTTATACAATAGAATTAGGACATGTGTTAGGGTAATAGTAATATCATATTTACCCTTAGTTACCCTATTTACTATTAACCGTGGTAAAAAAAAGTAAAAAGTTACTATTCACCAAAAATTATTTTCATCTCATTGAACCACATTTTAGTCCTTGATATTAACCGTGTCTGTCGGATTTTCGAAATTCCATTCACAGAAGCGGTAAAATTAAGTTTTATGCAAAATTCAGTTTTTAACCTACCACTTAGTAGTTTCACTATTCATCAAAAATTGATGTTTTTCAGAACAGTGCCAAAATTTCATCCCAAGCTATATTTCATATTCCAAATTCAAAAATGAAATATATTTTACCAAATTCATAACATAGAAGTTGCATTAATTAATTTTATAATTAAATCTCGTTGTTAAAATAAATAGCATGTTTTTAGGAAACAAATATATCAAAAGATTGACACTTGATTATGTCTGGTTTAAATGTGAAATTACAACCAATGACCAACATTGTATTAAATTGTAAAAATATATTCTAAATATACTTTAAAACCACTCAAATTAATAATTTATCACTATTAATTATTTCAATTAAAAAAGTTGTTTTTAATTATAATTTAGTAATTTTCACTATTCATCAGAATGTGAAAGTTATCCGAAAAGTACCAAAATTTCACCTTAGGCTAAATTCGATACTCCGAATCCAAGAATGAAGTTCATTTTGAAAAATAAGATTTACAGAATTTTAAAAAGTGGTTATTACTATTCATAACGGCTAGTTTTAATAATATTTTAATAGCATATCATTGTTTCGTGAAACTCAGTATTACGTACCACACACGCTATCGAGGAAGGTTGCGATTGTGTGTAATGCAAGGCAAGTCAAGGATGCGTGTTGTGCAAGCTCCTTTTGGTGTAGCGTACAACACAAGACATTAGTGAAATAAAAAATAATATTTTTCATAAAATCTCGGGCTGTTACATATAATATCTCATATTTTCCATGTATTATTTATAGAAATTATATGTAATGATTTCAACACTAGATACTAAGACTATGTGCAATTTTGAGGCTCGGTGTTCCTAGAACAATTATTTGAAAAATATTAAAAAAAATTAATAGCACACGTGCACAATTTACCTAAAAGTGGAATAACTCTTAAATGAGGGGCCCGGATCAGAAATTTGAGGGAACCGTTAAGTCTAGAGAATATGTTTAACCTAGGCATCACATAACTTTTATCGGCATCAGTGGTCTATAGAAAAAGTCGCAGATGACGAAACTATAATTAAAAAATATTTATAAAGAAATTATTTGACGCATAGGCTTTTATTTTTAATATTACATTGTCAATAATTAATGGTTATCATCCTAATCCTGGAATTCTTCTTAGATGTGGAGATGAACTCACTCGAAAACAGTGATGGATCATGGATAAACAAGTGATGCACTACTGATTTCAAGGAATCTCGTCGACGATGATGATGATGCAACGATCCTTTGTCAATGAATGATCCAAATTGGGGTAAGGTGGTTGTTTATTTTTGATCTTTTCCCATTATGGATTTTTATTATGAACGTGGGTCACTCCATGAATAGATTGATCTATAGTTTGATTATTGAAGGCTAGTTATAAATACTGGGAATATGTTCTAGGAGTTCTCTTATTTTGATATTCCATCTTCATTATTAGTTATAATGAGAATGGATTGTGGCCAACATAAACAATGTCGAGGTTCAGTCCTTAGGGCGTTCTTGTGGTTTTTTCTCCCCCATTCTTCACATTCATTGTTGTTGGACTCTCAAGTCCAGGGTTCAAAACGTAAGGTAGAGAAAAATGCGAGCGGACCCTGGATTGAAGAAAAAGTGACTATAGAGAATATATTTGTGTTGATTGGGACCTGAGGAACTTAGATCTGCAACTTTTTAGAAATTCAAGAATCAAAGGAAGAACAAAGGCTTGCAGAAGTAGAGACGGAAGAGACCGGTTCTTGAAGTAGTGGTGGCAGCACACAATAGAACTGTTATGGAGGTCGCAGGATTCAACGAGTCCATGATATGTGGAGGGGTTGCATGAAGTTGTAGGGTGGTTGCGTGGAGCTAAAATGGTCACCGCGGATAGCAACGTGAAGTATATGAGGCTATAAAATGGGCTGGAACCGGCCCATGGTTGACCATGGAAGTTGAATGTAAGCCATAGTTGATCCATCTATTGTGTGCTCGGAACATCTGTGGGCACGTTCAATTGTCATAGTCATTGGACTGATTGTGCAACAAGTCCCTAGCCCAGTGGCCCCCTTTCTTCTGAAACTTCAATGTTCCATAACCTTGAAATGGTACATCCGTCTGATGAGTCGCCTATGGTGTTGTGACCCTGACAATAAAACATCCCTTTTGAGATAATATGTGGAATTTTTAGCTGGGACTATTATAGGATCAGAGCATTCCCATTGTCCATTCCTTGAGGGTTCAGTATGCCATTAAATCCATATTACTGGATTGAAGTCCCCTCTAAAGGCCAAGTCCTAGATAGATTCATGGTATCCTTCTCTAGGACTAGAGGATCCACTATCACCCCGAGTGATGTTTTTATGGAGTGGATGAGACCTATGAGATTCGGGCATTTGTCCTCCATCAATAGGACTGCCTCGGTAGGGTTAGTGGTATTCTATGTGAATGATCCCCTGTATTTCCTATTGATCAAAATTTGGTTAGTGGAATTCTTTGGGTAGGATCCCCTCTCTATGTATCATAGTCTTACTTGAAAAATTAATTCTATTTTGGTGGGGATAAGGTGAGATAGACCTCTTTGTGAGTGTCTCAAATGAAATCATGGTTTGGGGAGTGATTTCTCTCAGAACAAGCATTCCTTGAGCATAATCTCGTTGATGGATGTTGGTTAAAACCACCTGATAGCATTGTGTATCTCACGAGTATATCTGAATATTCTATTTATATGTGAATTTGACATATACCTCTGTGGAGATTACTGGTATTTTCCTTCACAATATTTCCTTCATGGTATTTTCTTTGTAGTATTTCATTTGTGGTATTTTCTTTAAGGTTATGGGGTATCCGGAGTATTTCCATACTCACCCCTATAGGGCATTTGCCGACATGTGTCATGTCTTGTGAAGATAATCGACCCATTGATGGAGTCTTAGGTGGACCAAAACCATGAGGTTCATTAGAAGGCCTGATAGGTGAGATTTTAGTGCAGTTTAGATAGTCATCCTAGTACGTCTTTTCTTATAGGATGGACTTGTGGTGGCATACACTTTTTGATGGGCATATAGTCTGGACCTATTAATATTCACTCTTTTACTCGGGTTGTGGTATATAATGGATTTCACACATTTTTTACTTATTTTTTTATATATTTTTGAATTTGGGGCATGGAGATCTGTGTGTGTGTACATGTACATAGGATAATACCTCCCATTTGTGGTATATTCCGACTCAATACTAGTCACCAAACCATGGCCTATTAGAGGTAGTCTTAGTGTAGTCACAAAATGGGAGCCTATATGATGGGTTATGATAGAGTTGTATCAAATATATATGTTTTAAATTAGGATCGGGAGTTTGTGAGGCTATTTTGGGACAACAATGTTAAATTTTCTTAGTTCAGCGTTCAGGATCGGGAATCTAGTGTTGAGGCAGCGGTCGATGTATCCATACACGAGAACTCAGATTACCTCCTTTTCCATGAAGACACTGATTGTGGGGAAAAACAATGGTACATGCACCATAAAGGAATTTTTGTGTTTTCCACATCATTCTTGAGTCATCTCTCTATATATACTCAATTTATTGTGGTACAACTAGTTTAATTTCAAGATTTCTCAATGAGGATATCCAGCCAAAATTCCATTATAATATCACCAGTATTATCTTCTTAGTGACTAGGCATCAGTATAGGGGCATGTACCTGAGATGGAACCATCAAGAGGTTTATTCAATATACCACTGCCCATCTAGGAGTAGTTACAACCAACACTACAAGTTGAGGATGCAGAAAACAATGAGTTTCTTTCATGAGTTTCAAGTGTATAGACATCCCAGGATTCGAGGTGATCCATAACCCTAGTTGGATGAGGATTGGCTAGAGAAAGTAACTCGGGACTTCCTCCTTGGGAGGATGACTTTTGACTATATTGAAGTCCTCACCATGAGTCTTTATCAAGGATTTTTGGGGAGATAGTGGAGCTTGGGGACACAATCTCAAAATGAGACGACACTCTCTTAGACAGACATCGAGAATCGCTTCTGAGATGAGTTCTATCCAGACACATTACGAACTGTATTCATAAAAAATATTCACCCACTACGGTAGGAAGGTATGACCATAGAGGAGTTTTCAATGAAGTTTACTGATGTTCCATGCTACATAATGGATATTTTACGTGATTAGTTCTCTAGGGATTGAACCTTTGAGATGGGCTTACGTTGGGGCTTCCAGGCATCATTGGTATCTCTTAGAATTTGTATTTCCGCTGGGGTACTTTAGTGGGCCCTATTAGTTGAGTTTTTTCTAGAATAGTAGTCACCCAAAGTGTGGTCCAGTAGTGGGGAATAGGTAGTTGAGACCTTGGTAGTACATAGCTGATGGAATTCTCATGGATCCAAGTAGTTCAAGCACTTCATGAGATGACCCCAAGACTCAGGGTCAGCAGTATTGGGCTCTCACGGTATCTCAAGTCGGCCTAGAGATAGGCAGTGTTACATATACGGATTTCTGGGACATCTGGTAAGAGATTTTCGAACCCATGATATAGATGATCAGGAGAAAATTGAAGGACCATCAATGTAGAGGAAGATACATGAGTAGGTAGGTCCATAGGAAGGAGGATGTGGTAGTGGAGTAGGTAGGGTAGCATAAGATGGTCAGAGGTTTTACTTATTACCACCACCACACACATGTGGTCTATGCTAGGCTCAAGGAGCATGTGGACAGGGAAAAAACCCACTGCATGTTATTCAGGATTATGACCCCGGGTCTCTAGGGATGATTTGAAGTACGATCTGTGTCTTTTCCACATGAGCTGAAATTTTTATAGACACATGTGCTAGTCATCTGTTTGTTTTTAAGAAACCTGTTTGGGACTCGAAGATTCCAATGGAACTGTTGAATTGACCCCTACGCTTAGATACTCATACAAGACAAAATTTGATGATAACACACTAGTGAAGATAGTGTGAACTGACTCTAGGAGGTCATGTATTTGGTTGGGATATCATAGTAGTGGCATCGAGTCCTTACGATGTCATTATTGGTATGGATTGGTTATCCATTGTTCATGATCAGATTTACTGTTTTAGACATAGAGTGCAGTATGCCCACATCGATTAATTCAAATTTTCCTTTTTTGGTGAATTTGAAACACGTGCAGCATAGGATGGACTCACACATAGGAGGGTGAAGATGATTACTCATCAGTTGTCTAGCCTCACCCTCATTGCAGTGGATTATATATGTCCTCAGTTTCCTACAGTGGTTGTGGAGTACGATGAGGTTTTTTTAAATATGTTCTAGGTTTACTGACTTATAGGGATATACACTTCAGCATTTAACTACACCCTGGGATGACATCAATATCTACACCAACATATTAGATGGCACCCACAGAGCTTCGTGAGATAAGGGTGTAGTTAGAAGACTTTTATAGGATGGGATTCGTGAGACCAAATGTTTCACGCAGGCTATCCCTAGTTTTTTTCAAGAATGATTGTGAGATATTGAGGTTATGTGTGGATTAATAGTTCCTAAACCATCTGACTGTGAAGAAAAATCATCCACTACTGAGGATCAATGACCACTTTGATTAGTTGAAAGGGACGCGGTGTTTCTCGACGATTTACCTTAGATCATTCTATCACCAACTATGATTACATGATGGGGATATAGTAGAGATGACATTCAGGTTTCATTAATATCACTATGTGTACTTCGTGATGCCTTTTTACAAGATTAACTCTCTAGCATTATTCATGGGACTCTTCAACTGGATCATTCATCCTTACTTATACCGGTTCACAGTGGTATTAAAAATTTAAATCCTAGTGTACATGGCTTCTGAGTATGAGAATACAAGACACATAAGGATGGTTATAGAGACTCTCTCTGAGAATGAACTCGATCGAAATCAAATGAAGTGTTAGTTATTGATTCGAGAGGTCCATTTTGTTGGAAAATTCATCTTCGAGGCTGGATTTGTGGTAGATCTATTGAAGGTTGATGTTTTTCTTGCTTGAGATCCACCCAATAGTGTTATCGAGAAGTGAAATTTACTTGTATTTTTAGGATACTATCAGATTTTTGTGTTTAAATTCTCTAGAGTTGTATCACCCTAAATTAATTTGACATTGAAGGGGAATCCTTTCAAATGGAGTGAGAAGTTCCATTAATTCATTCAGGATATGAGGTATAGGATGTTGAGCACACCCATATTGTGATTTCCAGAGGAGGGTGTTGAGTACATGATGCTTTGTGATTAATCATTGACCAATAATGGTTGTGTCCTAATGTAGAGGAAAGTGGTTATTTCCTATGGTTAACACTAGTTGAGAATTCCCGAGAATAACTACGAGATCCATGATCTTGGTTTAGAAGTGGTTGTCTTCGTATTAATGATGTGGATACACTAACTAATGGGTGAGTGATTTATGATCTACTCTGATCACAAGAGTCTCAACTATATCTTTTCCTTGAAGGATATGAACTTTTGATAGTGGGAATGGATAGTGTTTCTCCAATACTACGACTTTCATATGGTTTATATTTCTGTAACGGGGAACATGGTGGAAGATTCTATCAACATGGGATCTAGTTTACAGTGTCTAAATGAGTCATCAAAGTAGTTTTCCTCATTGATGATATCCTTTGTGGATTGAGATGGAGCAGTATACCTCCAGTCGATGGTTGTCACCCCTCCACTCTTACAGTGAGTTAGGGAGGCACAACTTTTAGATACTGACTGTGACCCCTAATGGATCAATTTTCCGTAGGGAATTCTCTTGAATGATATTTTAATGGTTGGTAGAATATCATTCTTTTAAGAGGATGCACAGTGGTACTGGTGGAATTTTATGAGGAGGTCATGAGGGAGTTCCGTACATCCATTTTACATGTTCATCTAGGTGTGGAAAATATGTAACAAGTCCTCTGATGTCAGTTTTGGAGTTAGGATAATGAAGGGAGTTGTATAGTGCGTCTATTGATGCCTCACTTGCCAAGAAGTGAAGGCTGAGCACCATGTTCTTCTAGGTTTAGACAACCCCTTGTGGTTCTGGAATGGTTGTGGGATGGGATATTGATGGACATCATGATGGTTTAACCAAATAAATCTAGGGGACATAATGTCATCTGGGAGATCGTTGACCGACTCACCTAGTCGGCCCACATCCAAGCAATCCGAGATCAGAGTTCTGTATATAGTTTGTGATGCCTCTACGTGCAAGAGATAGTTCGACACCAAGGAGTTCCATCGACAATAGTTTCATATTGTGATGCTTTCTTTACATCCCAATTGTGGAAGGGATTTCAGGAGGTTTTTGGGTTTCGGTTACACTTCAACAGAGTATTTCACCCACAAATAGACAGCCAGACAGTAGACCATCCAGGTTAAAAAGGACATGTTTTGGGTGTGAATTTTGGATTTTGGAATAGTTTGGAAGATCATCTACCAATGTTGGATTTTTTAATATAACAACACCTATCACTCCACCACCAATATAAAAAATTTTGAGGCCTTGTACGGGAAACCATTCGGGTCATCACTTTATTGGACCAACCAAGGAGAAACCACAATCATGGAACTGGAGTTGGTGGGAGATACCACAAAGAAGGTTCGTATCATCCAAGATTAGATGAAAACAATATAGAGCTTATATATATAATATGTTGATAGAAGGTGGAGTAGTTTGTAGTTCATGGAAGGAGACAACATGTTTCTTCGAGTTCCACCTCAACGTGGACTATAGAGAGTTGGATGGGGTAGTAAGATATCTCTATGGATCATCAACCCTTTCTAAATACTATGTAGAGTTGGTGAGGTGGAGTACCATTTTCCTCTACCACAGTAGTTATATCTGGTACCTGATGCCATCCATGTGTCATAATAGAGGAGCTAAATGCATGACCCATCACATGTCATCAACTGGGTCGAGCTAGGAATTGAGGATGGAGGCACATTTTTGAGTAACTGGTGGAGATCAATAATCATTAGGATAGGATCCTTCATGTTTGGTCGATTCCTCTAGTACGTGTTTGGTGGTAGCATTGGAATCTCTAGGAAATAACATGAGATTGGGAGGCTCAAATTTGTACTCAGTACACCGCCATCTATTTTGATAGCACTTTTTTAGCATTTAGTGATGTAAAGCCCCAAGGTGGGTAGAATGTGACATCTCAAATTTTCCATGTAATGTTTTTATAAATTAAATATATGGATTTTGAGACCATGATCTGAGACGTCTTGTGAATCCAATGCTCTATGTTTTCAAGAATAATTGATTGAAAAATATTAATCCTTTTAATATCATAATCACCCAGTTTTCCTGAAAAAAATATGAATAAATATTAAAAAGTTTCCCTGATCTGAAACTTGAGGGTACTGTTGAGTTCAGAGTAGTGGTTTTACACTAGGTGCGACATTACTATTTTCAGAGAAATTGATTTATAGAAAAAGTCCTAGAGATTGAAACTATAATTAAAATAATTTTTATAAACTAATTATTTGATATAGAGACTTTCCATTTTAATATTCCTTTTTCTTGAATTCAAGGTTATCACTATAACCATATAATTCCTCTAAGATGTGGATAAGAACTATCTTGATAAATGATGATAGATCATTGATCTACGATCGATGCACAACCGATTCAAAGGAATCTTGTTTTCACCCCCACCAACACAACGATCCTTCATCAATACTAATTTGAATCAAGGTAGGGTGTTAATTTATTTGTCATCAGTTCTCATTCTGGACTAACATGATGAACTCTGGTCAATCTGGGATCAAATTGAATAATGGTTTGATCGATGAGATATTGTTATAAGTGTGGGGATTATTTTCAAGGAGTTTACTTATTTGGTTCTTTTTTCTTCATTCTTCATCTTAATTATAATAGATTGAGGCTGACACGAAAAAGGCCTATTTTCATTTTCGAGGGTGTTCATGTCATTTTCTATCCCCTGTTCATTGTTTTCTTCATTCTTCAACCCTCGAGGCCCCGGTTCAACTTTTTGGGTGCCTTCGACATTGAGTGGACCACATGATGGGATGGAAAGTGAAAACAGGGACCATATCATTTTTTATTCTGACCCAGGGATTACATATATTAAATCATTTCAAAATACGTGCATCAAAGTATGAACGGCGGTTCATGGATGTAGCTGCGGCAGAGACTGGTTCCAATGGAAACTATGAGAAGCGGTGAGGCCACAAGACATGATGGGGCCAAAGCTTGACACAGAGGGATGGATGTGTGACATGAAGGGGAATCTGCATGGAGTAGTGGTGGTAACTATGGGTGACCACATGACGTGGACCGGGCTGGCAGATGGGCCGCGATGGGTGAGACATGTTGAGACCTAGAGAGACGGGATGGGCCCAAGCGAGATGGGTCAGGTCGGGGCCAGGCGGATCCGGTCGGACCCAGCGGTTTGGGTCGAACATAGTGGTCCGGGTCAGAACCAGTGAAGTGGGCTGGAAGCATTGATGTGGGCCAGACCATTTTTGGAGTTCAGTCAGACCCGGGGTAACCGTGCCAGAACCGGGCCACCGTCGACCATGGTGGTCGCCCGTGAGCCATGGTCAATCTAGTTGTCCTACAACCATGGCAGTTGGGGGCAGGGTCAGCTGCATGGCCACGAGCCAGTCATCTTTGTGGTTGGTCTATGACTTAGTAACCCCCCTTCATTCTAAAACATCATTTTGCAATAACATTCAAACGGTACGTCCATTTAACAAAATGTATGTGGAGTTGGGAAAATAATGATGAGACGGTACATCTGAGATAATATGGAGAGTTTTTAACACGGACCAGTATTGGTTGAGAGTGTTCCTTTGGTCCTTTACTCAAGGGTTCAGTATGAAATTACATTCATATTACAGGATTGAATTTCCCTCTATAGGTCGAGCACATGATAGGGTTTTGGAATCCCTCTATAGGACTGGAGCGATCCTCTATCACACCTAGTGGATTTTTTTGGAATCAATGTGACCTTCAAGAGTATAGTTTTGATCCTCCATCCAGTGTGCCTCATCTTTAGGGTTACTGGTATACTATATGCAAGATCCCCTACATTTACGATCTGCATCTGTAGGGTTAGTGGTATTATGTAAGAAGGATCCCCTATATTGTGGATTGATCTAGATTGGGATAGTGGTATTCTCTAGACATGATCCCCTCTCTGTGTATCATAACATTCAATGACCAAGGAATTCTCTTTAGGTGGGGCCCAAATGAGCTAGACCTCTTCATTAATGTCTGTTATGATATCATGGATCAAGGAGTGAGTCTTCCGGAATAATAATTCTTCATGAAGAATCCTCTAGCTAGCAGTTGATTAAGACTATCTGATGGTGTGGTGTTTATCATGATTATATCCATATATTCTTATTAT
This sequence comes from Viscum album, assembly GCA_963277665.1. Taxonomy (NCBI): domain Eukaryota; kingdom Viridiplantae; phylum Streptophyta; class Magnoliopsida; order Santalales; family Viscaceae; genus Viscum; species Viscum album. Next base: position 1,020,939,754 of record OY728162.1, read on the forward strand.
ATGTGCTATTGGCATAAACATGTGTGAAGATAAATATTATTTTCCTTGTGGTATTTCCTTTATGGTATTTCCTTTTTGGTATTTCCTTTATCATGTTTTCTTTTTGGTATTTCCTTTTTGGTATTAACTTTTAGGTTTTAGGTTATCCTACTGAGTATTGTTTTACTTACCCTTGAATGGTATTTTTCAGATGTATCTTTCCTTGTGTAGATGATCGACCCTTTCACAGGGTACTAGGTGGACCAGGACCATGCGGTGTATAACGAGGCCAAACAAATGAGTCATTTTTGCGTTTCAGATAGAAATTCGAGTACAACTTTTCTTATAGGTTGGATTGTGGTTGCATACTCTTTTTGGTGGTCTTGTATTATGTCCCTACTTAAATTCATTATTGTACTTTGGTTGTGGGATATAGTGGTTTTCATGCATTGATTACTTAGAATTTTTACATTTCACCATTTTTTAGTTGTGTGTGTGTGTGTGTGCTACATAGGATAATTTCTACCATTTATGGGATATGCATACTAAGTTCTAGTCACCAACTATTGGACTATTGGAGGAGAGCTTGGGGTAGTCACATTATGGGCCCCTCTTGGATGGGTCATGAAAACATTCCCTTAATGGCTTCTTATACAGGCCCCATAATCAGTAACAAGTTACTACACATTTAAAAAAATATGAATGAAACATAATAAAACCCGTATTTCCTAAAAAACAATATAATAAACTCACAACAAAATCTAAATTTTCATTACATTACATAATCTCTAAAACACCAAATACACATGACATGAACACATACACACAATGAATGTATCATGAATAGGTCCATATTGTAAGATGAATCATGTTCATTTAACCCAATTCATCACTTGGAAGAGTAGAAATTTTTATATTCACTCTATATACAATTCTGACATCCATTTTTGAAATAAAAAATGGCCCATACAATGAATCCTTATTCACAGAAACCTATAAAGTCGAGAGAGGCCATGAATTATAAAGGAATCCTAATCCATATAAAAAAGACCCCAAAAAATGCATATATAATTTCACACCCACACATTCCAAACCAAGTTCACCACATTCCATCATTATTACTTTAGAAACTAAATCATAAAATTTAAATTTTACAAAATATGTTGTTAGAAATTACCGCAACATATATTTAATTAATTATTAAACCATGGTAAAACCCAAAATAATTAATCAATACATTTATTAGACATCAAAGAATGTAATTTAATAAATAAATACATGTTCTTTCTTGTTCTTAATAAAAGTGGAGTATGTGAGATGCCACCTATCTCAAACCTTGTCTTCAAGAAGAAATCACATCATGTATTCAAGGAACCATAATCTAGAAAAAAATACATTGACAGTAAATAGTAATACCCCTTCAGAACATACCACGTCTACTAGATTGAGGCAGTATTTCCTACAATATGTATTTTACCAAAAAAGAATAGGGGAAGAAATTTAGGGAATAATAATATAGGTCCTTTCCCATGATTTAAAGGTAAAAATCCCCGAAAATATAGGATATGGGGCTCTAGGATGAAAAGAACTACAAAAATCTACAAATGTAGACATCTAGTTCAACATCCCTAGATATAGGATGATGAATGGGAATTTCATGGGGGAAATAGAGTTAAAAATATAATTTTTAGAACACATTAATGATGCACATGGCCTCAAAAAAATTGAAAAATATGTGAACCCCATGCGAGTAAGTATTGAATTAAAACTAGATTCGATCAGACAATTTCTAAATTGTTCATCCAAACCACGTGATAACAAAGAAACTAACTAGACACCACCAAACCATCCCACCTGTCTACCTAAGAGAACCACAATGTTTCCCCTAAGCATTTAGTAAACATTCACCCTCTAATGATCCTAAAAAACATTTGAAAACACTATAGACCTTAATAACACCAACATCAGTATTTTAATAATTAAAAAATATATTATTAAACAAGCTTATCCACAAATTTTAAATTCTACATCCAAGATTCGCATCATTAATTATTAACATTTTAAAATTCCCAATATAAATCAATAATTTATTATAAGGACCCAACCTTATTACATTACATAATCTTAATTTTAGTCAACAAAAAACTTCCATTATCATTGAGGATCCATTCATGTTTACAACTTTATATAATTGGGAAATAATACATTTATAACCTTACACATTGTTATAGAGTGGATTCGATAAAAATAGTTTCCATTTTTTTCAAAATATAAAACATTAAATCATAAAACATGATTTATTTGACAATTCTTCAAAAATTTATCATGGATTCCTTAATTGCCCTAAAAATTCTTATAACCTGTAAAAAACATTTAAAAACATGGGATGAGCACAAAAGCTCAGTAAGGGATATAAAAAAAAGAAATGACACATTAGTTCATGAATACTTGTAACGTATGAAATCATTTTCAAAAGACATACTTATCACCTGTATATATATATTTAATTTGGGAAACATGTGATTTCCATGATACATAAGAATATAAGTAGAACCACAAAGGTATTTTGGGTCATTATTTACATAATCTTGTAACCCTCTCTACTACCTTATAATTTGTAACCCTCATGGATAACTTACAATTTGTGTAACTATCATAATTACACATGGAGTAACTATACGGATGACCTCCAACTTACAAATAAACAATTCATTAGAGGTAAATATAGGTCCCACCCTTCACCATAAACAATGCTAAAGAACCAGAAATTAATCATACAACATTATTAATTTCTTAAAAACATTTTTTTGAATTTTGCAAAACAGATTTTTTAAAGAGGATTTTAAATGGAAAACCCATTACGTAAATCATATAATTCAAGAGGGAACAAAAAAGTGGATGGAATATGTATATACACTGTAGATAAACATAATTTAACCTAATATAACCAAAAACTATCAAACAAATATTTCTAATACCACATAAATAATTAAGTAGGATGTTAACCCAATGAATGAAAATCGGGTTAAGAATTCCCTTACCTAGGGTTTGTCTTACTTCAAACATGTTTAATACTCTTGTATAATGGTTAAAATTGTGTTATTAGTTTTTTACAAAAATATTTTCATGTTTATAAAGTCTTTTATGATAATTTTTTTTACTAATATTACCCTTTAATTGTTAGTATTTTATTTCTTTCACTATTTTGGGGGAGTTCTTTACATGATTTTTGAGATTGGTTCATGATGTATTATTCTTGTCGATTGGAAGTGAAATTCCAGGATTTTAATGGAGTAGTATTTAAATATTTCTAGAACGATTGATGAGAAATAAAACAGATATTATAACCTGGTTAAACCATAAAAAAGGTTTCATTAGTAGGCATGAATGAATTAATGCAAATTGAAATCACATCATCCACGATGTCGTTAATTCGACACGTCACGGACAATGTTTTTATTCCTTGAATAAGTGGGAGAGGATAATAATAATGATGATAAATTTTCCATGAACTTGAGAAAATAAAGAATATACATGATTTATGGAGATTTCATTCCTCTTGGGTAAGATTATATAAGGAAAGAATAAAAAACGAAAGGAACTCAAAATAAAAAATTAATTGAGAAATCCCTTACAAAAATTCAGCAGCCTAATGGCTATGAAACATGGTTTTAGAAAATATTAAAAAGAGAGGTGAAAAGGGTCACCCATCCAAAAATTAATCATAATACCTAATAAATAAATATTATGAAGTAAATAATACCATGGTAGGGATACTTGAAATCTATACAACATAAAAGATAACTTCAAAGGAAAGAAGAATGAAATTGATAATTTTCTTACCTTGTAGAGTAACTCCTAGAACATGAAGGTTGGGACCTTGGGGGCCTGAGAAAACCATGGGAGGAATACTAGAGATTTAAGGAGGCCAAATATTCGTTCAGGATGAATTGGAAATGAAGTTAATGAAGGAATGGGTTGGTATTTATAGCAAATGTAAGGAAATATTTTAATAATTTCTAAGGGACACCTCATTAGTGGTATTTGAAAAATCATGGGCTTACCCATGGTATTTTCCCAAGGTATAAGCCACATAGGACACCTCAAATATTATTTAATGGTAAAAAATTATACCAAATTTATGACATCATTATTACATCATTAATGATTTAATTAACACATCAAAACTAAAAATTGTATTTTTAACTATTCACCAAAAAATCAATTGTTTCACAAAAGTCCCCAAAATTTACGGTAACCGTTTATGGAAGTGTAGAATTAAAAATTGAAGTCCATTTTTTGAAAATAAGTTTCTAAATATTTTTAATAAATTTTTTATATAAAATCATACTTAATTCCAAAATTAATTATTTAAAAATTATATCTACTTTTATATCACATTGAAACATTAATGAAGATGTAATTATCTTAAAGCCTTAAGAAAACAATATAATAATAAAATTTACTATTTATAAAGGTCATATTACTGTTCATGATACTATTCTTAGGGGTATGTCACTATTCACTAGAAAAACAAGTTGTTTCCATTAGACTCTAAATGACATACTAAACACAGTTGCAGATGACCGTTTTTCAAAATTCAAAACATAGAATTAGTAAAATTATTATTAAAGGCTAGTTATAATTATCTACTTAAATCAAAGTTTCATGCATTCAATATATTTTTAGAAAACCTTGGGGTGTTACATTAACCCCACCTTCTTGAAATTATGTCCTCGCAATTTTATTTACTCATTAAAACAAGTGATGATACATTTCCCTCATAGCATTTTAAGACTCCCATGTTGCTTCATTTACCATGTGGTTTCTCCACAAAACCATTACCTCGTGGATTACCTTATTACTCATTAATTATTCCCATCGATCAAGAATCTGAATTGGTTTATCTTTATAAGAAAGGATCTCTTCTAGTTGAACTGCTTCAGGGCTCAAGGCATGTGATGAATCTGGCACATACTTTCTCAACATCGAAACATGAAAAACATTTTGTACCTAAGAAAAACACAGAAGAAAAGCTACCTGGTATTCAACTGTTCCAACTTCTACAAGGTTTCAAAAGGACTGATGAACTGTGGACTTAACATCCCTTTCTTATCGAAACAGATCACACTTTTCCAAGGAGATATTTTAAGGAAAACAGGGTCACCTACCTCTAAAATAAAGTCTTTACTTATATTATCTGCATAACTTTTCTACCTTCTCTGAGCTATCGTCATGTTCTACTGGATCATATTCACTTTCATAGCCACTTCTTCTACTAATTCTGGCCCTATCAACTTTTGTTCACCAACTTCATCACAAAATGCTGGAGTCTGACACTTCTTCCCATACAAAGCCTCGAAAGGTTCCATCTGTATACAGGAATGAAAAGTGTTATTATAAGAAAACATAAATAAAGAAATATGTTGATACCAAATTCCATGATAGTCCATTGAACAAGATGGAACCATATCCTCCGATATCTGAATCGTTTGTTCTGATTGACCATCTGAATGAGGATGAAAAGCTATACTGAAATTTCATTCTGTGCCCAAAGACATCTGGAGCCCCTTCCAAAAGTTAAATGTGAACATGGGATCCCGATCAGATACAATGGAATGAGGAACTCCATTTAACCTGACAATATTCTTTAGGTACAGTCGAGAAAGATGATCCAAGGACATTGTATCTTGAATAGAAATAAAACATGAAGATTTTTTCAGTCGATCAATAATAACTCAAATCGCATTGTTACCTAGAGAATTCGTTGGTAGTCCCACCACAAAGTCCAGGGATACATTCTCCAATTTCCACTCTGGCACTGGCAAAGGCTGAAGCATCCCCTTCGGTAACTGCCTCTCTGCATTAACCTATTGACATGTCAAACATTTCATGGTAAAATCAGCAATTTCTTTTTACATTCCATCCCACCAATAATACACCCTAAGGTATATTTATATCCTAGTACTGCCAGAATAAACTGGAAATAGAGAACTATGAGCTTTACACAACAAGTCTTTCCTCAAATGGGAATCATAAGGCACACACAACCTTTTTCCAAATCCTAAAAAACAATTTTATCATGGTTAAATTCTAGAAACTTTCCCATTTTAACGAATTCTACCTTTTTTGTAGCGCATGATCCTCCTTTTATGCTTGGTTAATTATGTCTATTAATGATAAATACACCAAAACCTAAGACAAAATTGATTTATTCCCTACACCGACTACTTCTAGTCCAAATTCATCAAATCATTAATCAAGGGATCATGTTCCAAATGAAACATGGTTAATGATGCATGTTGTTTTCGATTCAAGAAATCCACCACTTTGTTTGCTTTTCTAGGATGGTAATTGATTGTGAAATTATAATCCTTTATCAGTTCTGGACATTTTCTCTACCGCATGTTTAATTCATTCTAATTGAATATATATTTCAGACTTTTATGGTTAGTATATATTTGACATTTGGCTCCGTATAAATGATGCCTCCAAATTTTCAAATCGAAAAACATAGCTTCAAATTCCAAATCATGTTTGGGATAATTTAACTCACGAGGATTAAGTTTTATTGAATCATAAGAAATTACCTTGTCATTTTGCATCAAAAAACAACCATGTCCCTTCAAAGAAGCTTCACTGTAGATGAAGAACTCACCATTTGAAGAAGGGAAGGCCAAAACTAGAGCATTCACCAATATCTTCTTCAGTTTCTAAAAACAAACATCACATTCTTTTGTAAAAATAAATTTAACCCCATTTCATGTTAAATTAGTTATCGGGCTATATAACCTTGCAATGTTCATAACAAACCGTCGGAAAAAACCTCCTAACCCCAGAAAGCAACGAATCTTCGTAACATTTATTGGTCTCACTTTTATTTGGCAGGATCAACTATTATTCCATACTTATTAACAATTTTCCCAGGAAAAGAAATTTGTTTCAACCAAAAACCAGACATGATGAATTTTCCATACATATTCCTTTCCTTTATGTTTTGTAAAACAACCCTTGAATGTTTTCTATGCTCCTATTTATTTTTAGAAAGTTCCAGAATGTCATCTATAAACACAAACAAAAACTAATCAAAGAACACATGAAATATTATATTCATAAGATTCATTAATATAGCAGGTGAATTAGTTAACCCAAACGGAATAACCACAAATACATAATTCTCATATCTAGTACAAAAGTCTATTTCAGGATGTCATCCTCCTTCCCCTTTAGCTGACGGTATCCTATTGTCAAGTCAATCTTGAAAAAGTACTAAGCTCCATGGAGCTGATAAAAAAAGTCATCTATGTGAGGGAAAGGATACTGATTTTTAATAGTGATGTTATTTAAATCTCTATAATTAATTAAATGTTTCATGGAACCACTCTCTCATTAAAAAACAAAACAAGATCTCCCCATGGTGAAGTGCTATGAAAAATGAAGCCTTTATCAAGAAAATATTACAACTCATATATCAATTAAATTGAGGATACTTTCATTTTTAGAGCTTTACTTAATTGAGACATAATACATTCATAACCTTACATATTGTTACAGAGTGGATTCCATAAAAAACATTTTCCATTTTTTTCAAAATATAAAACATTAAATCATAAAACATGATTTCTTTGAAAATTATTCGAAAATTAAACATGGATTCCTTAATTGTACTAAAAATCCTTATAACCCGTAAAAACATTAAAAAACAAGGGATGAGCACAAAATCCTTGTAAGGGATATAAAAAAAGAACACATTTATCTATGAATACATGTAACATATGAAATCATTTTCAAAAGACATGCTTATCACCTGTATATATATATACTTAATTTGTGAAACATGAGATTTAAAAAATAAATAAGAACATAAGTTGAACCCTAAAGGTATTTTGGGGAATTAATTACATAATCTTGTAACCCTCTCGGCTACCTTATAATTTGTAGCCCTCACGGATACATTAAAATTTTTGTAACCATCGTAGTTACACATGGAGTAACCATAAAGCCAACCTCCAACTTACACATTCCCAAAGTATTGAAGGGAAATATAGGTCCCACCCTTTAACATAAACAGTACCCGAGAACTAGAACATAATCATACAGCATAAATAATTTCATAAAAACGTTTCTTTTGAATTTTTCAAAATTGAATTTTAAAATAGGATTACAAAGGGAAACCCCCTTACATAAAGAAAATAATTGAAGAGACTTAATAGAGTGGGTGGAATATGTATATACACTATAATTACAAATAATTTGACATAAAATAAACAAAAACAATCACACTAATAATTACAATACCACATAAATAATGAAGTAGGATGTTAACCCAAATAATGGAAATTAGGTTATAAATTCCCTTACCTCGGGGTTGTCTTACTTCTAACCTGTTTAAACCTCCTGTATAATTGTTAAAATAGTGTTATTTTTATTTTAAAGAAACATTTTCTTGTTTATAACATATTTTATGATCATTTAATAACCTAGTTTCACCCTTTAATTATTAGTATTTTGTTCCTTGCACTGTTTTGGAAGAGTTCTTAACATGATTTTTATGATTGGTTCAGGATGGATTGTTCTTGTCGATTAGAAGTGAAACTCCATAATTTTAATGGAGTAGTATTTACGTATTTTCAGAACCATGGATGAGACATAAAATATATATTGAAACCTAGTTCAATGATAAAAATGGTTTCATGACCAGTCTTGAAAGAATTAATGAAAATTAAAATCACATTGTCCACATTGTCGGTAATTCGACACATCACGGATAGTGTTTTTATTCCTTGAATAAGCGGGAGAGGAGAAGAAGAAAGATGATGAATTTTCCATGAACATGATAAAATACAGAATATAAAATATTTCTATATCTTTCATGACTCTTGGGTAAAATGAGATGACGAAAGAATAAGAAAAGAAAAAACTCAAAATAAAAGAATAATTGAGAAATCCCTTGCAAAAAATCGGTAGCTTAACAGGTATGAAACATTGTTTTAGAAAATATTAAAAAGAGATGGGGAATTAGTCACCCATTCATAAATGAATAATAATACATAATAAATCAATAATAAGAAGTAAATAATAACATGGTATGGAAACTTGAATTCTATACCACATAAAAGTGAGCATGAATGGAAAAAGAAAGAAATTGATAATTTTCTTACCTTTTAGAGTAACTCCTAGAACATGATGGTTGGGACCTTGGGGACTTGTGAAAGCCTTGGGAGGACTAATAGGGAGGTAAGGATGCCAGAGCTTTATTTAGTAATATTTGGGAATAATGTTAATGAAGGAATGGGTTGGTATTTATAGCAAAAGTAAGGGAATATTTTAATAATTTCTAAGGGACACCTCATTAGTGGTATTTGAAAATCCATGGGCTGTCCCATGGTATTTTCCCATGGTATAAGCCACATGGAACACATCACATATTATTTAACTATAAAGAAGTTTACCTGATTTATGACATCATGATTACATCATTAATGATGTCATTAACAAACCGAAACTAAAAACTTTATTTTTTACTATTCAACAAAAAATCAACTATTTTAGAAAAATCCCCAAAAATCACCCTAACCATTTATCGACGTGTAGAATTAAAAAATGAAGTACATTTTTTGAAAATAATTTTTAAAATTTTTATTAATTTAATTGTTAAATAAAATCGTACTTAATTCAAAAATTATTTATTAAAAAAACTATAACAACTTTTATATAACATTGAAAAATTAATCAAGATGTCATTATATTAAATCCTTAAGAAAATAAAATAATAATAAAATTTAATATTTATTAAGGTATTATTGATGTTCATATTACTATTCATATAGGTATTTTTCTATTCACCAAAAAAACAAGTTGGTTTCATTAGACTCTAAATGACATACTGAACACAGTTGTAAACGACCGTTTTTCAAAATTCCAAACATAGAAGTAGTAAAATTATTTTTAGGCTACTTATAATTATCTACATAAAACAAAGTATCTTGAATTAAATTTATTTTTAGAAAACCTGGGGGTGTTACATTTATCGTAAGAATAAATTTATAATAACATCAAGTAATTCACGATATTTATGTAACAATAATACAATTATTTGATTGTTAACAAAAAAATTATAATTAATAAAAATAAAATCAAACTTTCGCTCGAGGATTAAAGGAATTTATTTCCACATATATAATTATTTTTAATTAACAATTCAAAATAAAAATCATATTCCTTTTAAAATACAAAAAAAAGTATTATGAAAAATATGTGACCAAAAATATATAAAAATAGAGCCACAATGAATTCACGAAAAACTAATTCATTAGTTTTCACCAAAAAATGAAATCATATGTAATAAGTAATGTCAAATATTCTTATCCATTAGTGAAAAACATAATCATAGTGAGATAGATTAAAAAACTATTTTTTCCTAGAAATCACATTGGAAAAACAAATCAATTTTCCCTCAAAATTTCAGATTTTCCTAAAAATGGGATCATGGTTAGGAAAAAAATATTCAAATTTAAAAATATTGTCCTAAAAAAAAGTAATGAAATATCCATGTTTACCTCCAAATATTACTTTTTCCCCATGGTTCACACAGAAAAACACAATAATTATACCATAATATCTAGAGAATTAATTGATTAATTATAACTACATTAGAATGATGAATGATAATGAACAATAAATAAATTAAATAGTACTTTTAAAGTCTATAGACTAACATTCTTCCTAAATAACTCACAAAAATTCCTAGGTATGAGTGATTTCTTTTTGGGTGTTCCATTATCTCCATGTTATAAAATACCCCTATATGATTCCAAATATTTATCAACACCATGATATAAAAAAAATATCCATAAATTATTTTTAGGCATGGGATATACACTAATATCAAACTATATCTACACAGAAAAAACATTATAAAAAAAACATTCATATGATGTGATAGAAGTTAAAAAACATCTCCAACTAGAGTAAAATAATCCTAAAAATATCCCACCACCATAGTGGATTTAATAATCAAATAAATAGGTACAAATTTACTAAAACGAACTAATTTTCTCTATAAAAATACACAAAATAAGAACGGGAATAAACATTTTCATTGATTTTTCCTCTATATATACTGTAGATACTCGTTCAAGCTTTAACATAATGTTCATATACTCAAGAACAAAAAACAATCTATTAACGTAACCTAAAAAAAGAATACACTTGCTGTCTACCATTAATTTTCATATATGATTTTCATTATTTTAAAATTCTAATGGTTGTGGATCCTTTATTGAAACTTTTAATGGACCAATTTTAAGCGAAAAAATTTCATAAATTTTTAAGTCCAAAAAATGAGAATTTTCAGTGATATCTATATTATAGAATTATCACCTGTCACAATACACATAATATATGATATAGAATAAACTTTTGGTTGATGTGAAATGGATTTCTCTTAAACATGTGGTTCTTGATTTTGAATGTTATCTTGATAATCATTTCGAACAATGATTATTTTTTCTTGGTAATATACATCCTGATTTTTAGAAATAGTTTGTCTAATAATTCTCTTTATCCACTATATACATTCATGATCATTAGTATATTTAGAATCTGTTAAATTAACCACATTGTATTCAAAAAATAAGTCTTGAATTATTTCCACAAATCAACCATTATTATCCTTCATAATATTATCACAAAATTCATCTAAAGATATAATAATCATCTCTCCTATAGATTGGATCTCCTTAAAAAATTCATCCTGAATTGTTCAAAAATTTTTTTTTACCATTTTCAACATCAATCATATCCCCTCCTATAGAAGAAAATGTTGGTTCTAGGTGCAGTGTAATGGTTGTGGTGGATGGTGATATATAAAAATATCATTTAAAATCATTGCCTGAAACCAAGAATAAAGGGCTTTCACATGAAATTTATAATTAATTTATTTAAAATCAGCAGATTTACATATCTGGGTTTTGGAAATTTTTTCATATATGATTGTGGATGGTGTGAAAAAGGCCTTTATGGATTTATTTTTTTTCATTTTGGAGGATACAATGGTAGAATCCCTCTATAGGTGATCCACACCTATTCAAATGGTCTCCAAGAAAAAGCACTCATTCTTTGGGATCTAGTGCGATGAATCAAATGTATTTCTTTGTTTTCTTTTGATTGCTTATCCTTCAGTTTTGAATAAATTATCACATGGGTTTCTCATTCAAGATAGGGATATAGATGGATTAGTCAAGAGATAATTCATGTAAACAATAATTATCTAGACCCGATCATGGAATTGGTTTTGAATGATTTTCACAATAGATATAGTTGTCTATTTGTAGAGCTGGGATTTAAGTTACAAGTTTAATTGCGTAAAAGCCAATAAATTTCATTATAATCATTAATGAAATTACATACCATACAATAATAATCATATTTTTATTAATTTTTGGTGCACCATGTAATTCCCCGACCCCAGTTACCTAGAGTCGGTGCATTATTAAGTAACATTGGCATGATCACAAAAGATCAAGTCTTGAAAGACCGATTAGATTAGTAGCCTCAGAAACACTAGATACATTCATAAGTCTTACATTACATCATAATGTAAAACAAAACTACAACAACATCTTTTCTTCGTATCCCCTCATACTATCCCTGTAGGTCATTCATAATATACTTATTCACATCCTGGAAAAATTTCAACATTGGAAGGGGTGATCTCAGATGCTCGGTAAGGATAACAATATAGTGGAAGCTTTCATAAATAAACATAAACATTTAAGGCAATGTATAATTAAAACAAAATCCTTTTAAACTTGAACTCTATCATAATATGGAAAAAATAAAATGAAAAAACCCCATTTACTTATTCACATGGATAATCTACTAGTCGAATAATCACATGCAATATCAATAAACACTTCAATACTGATGGAATGCATAATGAAAAACTATCATAACCATGTTGCCAAGTCCTCATGCCAAGACTACAAATAATATTCTATCAAGGCCTCATGCCATGACACTAGTTTGTCTCATGAGACCTACCGATGTATCGAGGAGCTATAGCGGGCTCCACCCGTCACATACTAAGTCCAATGCATTCCTTATATGAAAAGGTTTAAACATATCATAAACCTTAACATAATCGTATCACATAAAACATGCATAAAGGAAACATAACATTTCAACATTTAAATAACAAGATATCAATACAACACATTGATATAATAAAACCATTTTCTATACCAAAATAAAAGAAAAGTAAAACTTGGTATTTATTTTTCTTTTTTTTTAAAGTTATGGCTTGTAGAGGAATCCGAAACTCAAATAATGATCACGGTGGCGGAGAAGTCATTGTCGCCGCATACGTACGACAAAAAGACATTCCCTTTTTTCATTTATTAAAACTATGCATATAAAAAGACTCCTTTTGAATAAACGTAAAAGTCAAAGGGGTTTATTCACCGTATAAAATAAAGTTGTGTATAATACAAAATATGCCTCAATGAAAGGAGAATGAGACGAAGTCCCTTACAAAGATCATTTTTTAAATAAAATAGATCTATTATGTGTATTCACTATATGTACACATAAATAATGTACAAATACAAGATATTACATAATAATATCATGACACAATTTGAAAGTAGGAGATTAACCCAAAGAACGGAAATTTGGTTAAGAAGTTCCCTTACCTCGTGTCCGACTTGACTCGATCATTCTTTATCTTCCTGAATAATAAACTAGAGTTAATTTCTACTTTCTTAATAACCTTTTTCAAGTTCATTATTCCTTTTATATCCCTTATTACCATGTTATGAACATTATGTAATTATTTAAGATAATAACGGTCGTTTTGTTGATCTTTGGTACTTGAGTTAAAAATATACTTCTTATAATTACAAGTTGATCATGTGGTAAAATATCCATTATATAAAAAATTATATTCATGATGTAGATATCATATATATAATATATATCCAGTTTATACATGCATTTATAATATTATATAACATTTATAGGTAAGAAATGAAATGCACCGTTCATGGAGATGGTAAGCCGTACGTACGCATGAACGCTACTTTCATTTCTATTTAGTATTTAATGGAATGAAATCATAATTATATAAAGGTATATTAAAATTCCAGTATAATATCACAAATAATATCATTTAATCCATCCTTTATATGTCCTACATATTGCATTAACGATTCAAATCACTTTTAGGGGGCGGTAGTCCGCACTTCCTAAAATGAAATTATCACGTTTACCCATAATGGAAATCATAAAGGTATGCCATAAATGAGAAATACAGAAGAATAAGAAAACATTAACATAATATATATCATATATAAATATAGTGACATCTTAATTTCCACCATGAGAGGTGTTAAAAGAAGATTTAACAATCATCGTTTCGTGAGGCAGCAATTCGCCACCCACAAGAAACAGTATATTTTTTACCATTAGACGAAGGTGTGTGTAAGTGTAAATAAAATCCTTCTCATTACAAATTCCTAGTATATTTAATACACTGTTTTTGTTACAAAGGAATGGAATAAAAAAAGTTTAAGTGGTTGGAGAAGAAAAATAAAAAAAAAGATCAAAAAAGAAGACATTACATTAAAATTGGGTAACTCTTTTTGATTTGAGACAATGGCTTCCTTGGGAAGACTTATGCCCAAACTAAGGCTTCTATAAGTAAGAGAGTGAATTTTAAATAGTATTTGGTCAAGGTTTGGCCAAGCCAAATGTCTTGACGGTTTGAATAAGGTGGTAGAGGTGGGGGCCTTTTATAAGAGGAGAGGAGGGGCACTCTTGGAAAGTCATGAAATGTTACTTTATTATGAAATTCTTTTCGGATTTTACAGGTCCCACAATTATATATTTCGAGTATAAGGTGATACGGGTTCTAAATCTACTCATAAAATAGTTTTTTGCAAGTTTAGGTCTTAGATGTTACATTATCTTTTCATTTTATCTAAATCTTTAATTAATGAGGTAATCGCTGCATCATCATGGTGTCATAGAAACATTAATTTATTTAATGTATAAAAAAAATAAAAAAATGTCATGATGTAAGAAATATTTTTATTTTCCAATGAATATTTATAGTCAAAAATAGGACTTGTATAATGTCTTGTAAAAATTGTTTTAGTAAAACAATACATGTTTGTGACATTTTTATTTTTACTTTAAATAAAAGCTATTAATGTCATTATCTTACCCAAGTGGCTCCATGGGGTACCAAAAATTTTACCATGGATTTTCATGGTTGTCCATGAGTATTCCAATAAGAGTAGGACATGTTTCAAGGTAATATCATATTATTATAACATTATTTTTACCTTAAATTACACTAATTACCTCTAATCGTGGATAATAAAACTCAAAAGTTACTATTCACCAAAAATTATTTTCATCCCATTGAACCACATTTTACTTCATAATTACAACCATGTATGTTGGATTTTTTATATTAAATTCATAAGCGGTAAAATTTCATTTAAACAAACAATCAGTTTTTTAACTACCACTTAGTGGTTTCAATATTCATGAAAAATTGAAGTTTTTCAGAACAATACAAAATATTCACCCTAAGCTATAGTTGATATTCCGAATTCAAAAATTGTGTTTCATTTATAAAATTGAAAACATATAAGTTGCATTAATTAATTTTATAATTAATTCCCACTGTCACAACAAATAGCGTGTTTTTAAAAAAAAATATATCAAATGATTGAAAATTGTTTATGTCCAATTTCAAAGTGAAATTAATTCTAATGTCCACCATTGGATGAAATGGTAAAAATATATTCTAATTATACTTTAAAACCTTTCAATATTATAATTTATCACTATAAATTATTTTTATTAAAAAACTTGTTTTTAAGTATTTATCACTATTCATCGAAAATTGGATGTTCTCGGAAAAATACAAAAAATTCAACATAGGCTAATTTCGATATTCCGAATCCAAAAATGAAGTCCATTTTGAATTATAAAATTAATATAATTTCAAAAGGTGGGTATTACTATTCATAACTACTACTTTGATTGGTCTCAGTGTGTTAGAATCTCGAACTTGCGTACAATGCAAGCTATTTCATTATTGAAAGAGAACCGTATCATGGAAGCATGGGGTGTTACATTCTCCACTCCTTCAATAAATTGCATCCTCGCAATTTGAAATTGTTCTTAAGAAATAAAAGGTTAAAAATAGAAAATACCTTTGTGGAAAACCCACATCGAAAATGGGGTTAATAAAAATATAACTTTAAAAGAAAGAGAGAGAAGTAAAAAGGTCACCTGAGATAGCCCACACTAGAATTATATGAGAACATGGATATAGAGGAGAAAAAAACTATCATGGTCTGATGAAAAGTTGTAAAAAGTAGGATTAGGATAAAGTTAACTACAAGAAAATCACAAACTTGTTATTGGTTAAACGGTCTTTGATTCCCCAATAGGAACCGACAACGTTTTTTTGTTTTTAGGTACCTTTCATAAAGTTTAAGAATTTATTTATGAGATTTACTAAGAACGTAAAGAAATATAATTAATTGTCATGTAGACATTCATTCCTTACTAAATTTTTACCACAAACCCATCTTTCACTCCATAAAGATAATAGAACTCAAAAATATTATATTTATCCTAATCATACAAGGTTCAAAATATTAACACATACCATTTAGTTTAGGAAAACTATTTTGTAAAAACTAGGGGCTTCCTGTAGGCTAGTGGTAGGTAATAAAGGCATGTCGCACTATGGTTGTGGGTTTGATTCCAACTACTTTGTCCGACGTGACGGGATATCCCCCAACCTGCAGTTTATCCTTTTCCTAAAACTATAGTATTAGAATTTTCCAAATAAAATCTTCAGAAATGTTTTAACCTTAAACAATACTATACAATGTTAAACTTAATCCATTCCAACCTTTATAGTTATCCTAAATACCTCTGTCTAGACTTTCTCTAAAAGGTCTCTAAATTCCAAAATCAATTGTAACAGCAGATTCCCCAAACAAATTAAAGTTTCTCTTATTGTTACATAGTAAAAATATGATTACCTCCATCATATTAAAACCTTAATGAAAAAAAAGTACTGCAGTACAATCCTTATATATATCACATTACTCTTATAACCAAAATATAATCCTTGAGTCCAAAAGCACTAATACATTAATTATTCCACTTCAACTGTAGTAACATCATAATATTGGACTTGATCCCCTGGCCTTTTCTGAGGTATGTTACTCTGATTTTTAGGACATTCATTTTCATAATGCCCCATTTCCCTAAAATTGTAGCATTCAACATTGATAGCCTCTTTCTTTCCCTTGCAATCACGAGCCTGGTGACCCTTTTCTCCACATTTATAACAAACTCCCATTCTTTTTAGGTAAGTAACGGGGTGATTCTTCCCACAATTATCGCAAAATGGATAATACTTTTTTCCCTTTTTCCCTTTATCTGTCTCTTGCTCCACCATTCTCTTCCTCTCTTGCTTTAATTTTTTGTCATAAGACTTAGATAATTCCTTTTCTGTCTTGATTGCACACGAGACAACATCTTAGTATGATGAGAAGGATTGTGATACCAATGCTCTACGGAGAAATTTTTTTAACCCATAAAATAAATTAACAATCTTAATTCTTGGGTTACATATATAATCTGCAGCATACCTCACTAACCTTGTAAAGTTGGCCTCATACTTTGCGACATTCTCATCCTTCTTTTGTCTCAGAATCAGAAATTGCCTATCCATATCTGCTCGATGGTCACGAGGAAAGTATTAATCTAAGAAAATCTCTTTGAAATCCCTCAATTCCATGTTAGATACTTCTTCATCTTCTTTTGTGTTTTGAATCAATGAGCACCATTGATTAGCATCTACAGTGAGCCGGTAAACTTCCATGATAACTTTTTCCATTTCACTACTCCCCAAGGCTTGGAATATTGTCTCTTGGGAACTTATCCATTGAAAAGATACTAATGGATTTATAATCCCATTGAATGTTGGTGGTTTCTTCCTCATGAAGCGATCTAACATTGATCCTCCATGCTACGAATCAGGGTGATCCATACGAGTAAAGTTATTATTCATAACTTGAGCGAGTTGTCCTAGTATGGTGATAAGTTGATCAGCACCAGTTGTATCACCAGCTCCACTATAATTATCTTGATAGGGAGGTCAATCGCTACATGGAGTGTGTGCATTGATACGGTTTACATTCTCTCTACTAGGAACCATTTCTAAACAATTGCATAAACTAGATTAGTTTATGAATCAAAATACATAATTTCATACTTGTAAAACACTTAACATAAATTGAACAGTTTATTGATATAATCCATAATCATAAAAATCTTTTTTTGAGGAATTATATACTCATAAACCCTTCATAATGGTTTGTAAAGAAAATGATAATTATCCTAAGCATATCCCCCAGGAGTGTCGTAACCAAGAGTGCAGCAAGGCCCGTTGTCGTGCACCAGTTCCCGTTCGAGTCTAGCTCAAAGTGGTGTTTTGGGGTTTTACCCCTAGGTACATCTGTGCCAGAGCCGCCACAATCTTCTCATATCCAGACAGGGATGTATTGCTCAGAAAACTCACAAAATCTCTATAATACCAAAATTCTAGGAAGTTCTTCTATACTAATCTTCATAGTCTATCTTAGGGCTATGTGCTCTAATCAGAGTTTATCTAAATCTAGCTTCTATGTTTAGTAATAAACTGCCTCTGATACCAACTGTAACGCCCTGACCCCAGTTACCTAGAGTCAGTGCATTATTACATAACATTGGCATGATCACAAAATATCATGTCTCGAAAGACCGATTAGTTTAGTAGCCTTGGAAACACTAGATACATTCATAAGTATTACATTACATCATAAAGTAAAACAAAACAACAACAACATCTTGTATTCATATCCCCTCATACTATCACTGCAGGTCATTCATAATATACTTCTTCACATCCTGGAAAAAATTAAAACATTGTAATGGATGAGCTCAGATGCTCAATAAGGATAACAATATAGCGAAAGCTTTCATAAATAAACATAAACATTTAAGGCAATGTATAACTAAAACAAAAGCATTTTAAACTTGAAATTCAGCATAATATGGAAAAAATAAAATGAAATAATGTAGTTTACTTATTCACATGGATATTCTACTAGTCGAATAATCACATTCAATATCAATAACCACTTTCATAATGATGGAATGGATAATGCCAGACTATCATAACCACGTAGCCAAGGCCTCATGCCAAGACTAGAAATAAGATTTTGTCAAGGCCTTGTGTCAAGACACTAGTTTGTCTCATAATACCTACCGATGCATCAAGAAGCTATAGCGGGCTCCACCCGTCACATACAAAGTCCAATGAATTCCTTATATGAATAGGTTTAAACATATCATAATCCATAACAAAATCGTATCAAATAAAACATGCAAAAAGGAAACATAACATTTCAACATTTCAATAACAAGATATCAATACAACACATTTATATAATAAAACCATTTTCAATACCATGATAAAAGAAAAGTAAAACTTGGAATTTATTTTTCATTTTAAAAAAAGTTATGTCTTGTAGAGGAAGCCGAAACTCAAATAATGGTCACGGTGGCGGAGAAGTCATTTTCTCCGCATAAGTACGAAAAAAAAACATTCCCTTCTGTCATTTAGTAAAATTTTTCTTATAAAAAGAT
The DNA here is from genome assembly GCA_963277665.1 of Viscum album. Taxonomy (NCBI): domain Eukaryota; kingdom Viridiplantae; phylum Streptophyta; class Magnoliopsida; order Santalales; family Viscaceae; genus Viscum; species Viscum album. The sequence continues at coordinate 1,020,959,461 of OY728162.1, forward strand.
TCCTTTTGAATAAACATAAAAGTCAAAGGGTTTTATACACCATTTAAAATAAAGTTGTGTATAAAACAAAATATGCCTCAATGAAAGGAGATTGAGACAAATTCCCTTACAAAGATCATTTTTTAAATAAAATAGATCTATTATGTGCATTCACTATAAGTAAACATAAAGAATGTACAAATACAAGATAGTACATAATACTATCATGAAATAATTTGAAAGTAGGAGATTAACCCAAAGAACGAAAATTGGGTTAAGAAGTTCCCTTACCTCGTGTCTGACTTGACTCGATCGTTCTTTAACCTCCTGAATAATAAACTATAGTTAATTTATACTTTCTTAAGATCCTTTTTCAAGTTCATTATTACTTTTATATCACTTATTACCATGTTATGAATATTATGTAGTTATTTATGTTAATAACGGTCGTTTTGTCGATCTTTGGTACTTGAGTTAAAAATAAACTTCTTAAAATTACAAGTTGTTCAGGTGGTAAAATATCCATTATATTCAGAATTATATTCATGATTTAGATATCATATATATCATATATATCCAGTATATACATGCATTTATAATATTACATATCATTTAGAGGTAAGAAATGAAATTCATTGTTCATGGAGACGGTAAGCCATACGTACGCATGAACGCTACATTCATTTCTATTTCATATTTAATGGAATGAAATCATAATGATATAAAGGAATATTATAATTCCAGTATAATATCACATATAATATCATTTACTTCGTCCTTTATACTTCCAACATATGGAATTAATGATTCAAATCACTTTGAGGGGGCGGTAGTCCGCACTTCATAAAATGAAATTATCGCGTTTACCCATAATGGAAATCATAAAGGTATGACATAAATGATAAATACAAAAGAATAATGAAAACATAAACATAATATATATCATATATAAATATATTTACATCTTAATGGCCACCATGAGAGGTGTTAAAATAAGATTGAACAATCATCGTTTCGTGAGGCAGTAATTCGCCACCCATGGAAACAATATGTTCATTAACCATAAGACGAAGGTGTGTGTAAGTGTAATTCAAATACTTCTTATAAAAACATCCTATTATATTTAATATACTGGTGTTGTTAAAAAATAAAGGAATAAATAGAGTTTAATGGGTTGGAGAAGAAAAATAAAACAAAAGAACATAAGAGAAGACATTACCTTAAAATCATGTGACTCTTTTGATTTCAGGAAAAGGCTTCCTTGGGAAGATTTCTGCACAAAGTGAGGCTTCTAGGAGTAAGAGAGGGAAGTTGAGAGAGTATTTGGGTAGATTTGGGATGATAAAAATGGCTTTATGGTGTTAATAAGGTGGTAGAGGTGGGGGCCTTTTATAAGAGGAGAGGAGGGGCACTCTTGGAAAGTCATGAAATGTTACTATATTATGAATTGCTTTTCTGATTTTAAAGGTCCCAAAATTTTATATTTCGTTTATAAGGTGATAAGGGTTAGAACTAAACTCATACAATAGGTTTTTCAAAAGTTTATGTCTTAGATTTTACATTATCTTTTCATTTTATTTAATTCGTTCATTAATAAGGTAATCACTGCATCATCATGGTGTCATAAAAAATTAAAGTTATTTAATGTCTAAAAATTATTAAAAAAAATATCCTGATGTATGGAATCTTATTATCTTTAAAATGAATATTTAGAGTCAAAAGTAGGACTTGTATAACCCCTTAAAAAAAATTAGTAAAACAATACATGTTTGTGACATTTTTATTTTTACTTTAAATAAATGGTATTAATGTCATTATCATACCCAAGTGGCTCCATGGGGTCCCAAAAATTGACCGTTGGATTTTATTTATCGTCCATGAGTCATCCTATAAGAGTGGGACATGTTTCAAGGTAATATCATATTATTATAACATTGGTTTTACCTTAAATTACACTAATTACCTATAATCGCGGTTAATAAAACTCAAAAGTTACTATTCACCAAATATTATTTTCATCCCATTGAAAAACATTTTACTTCCTAATTACAACCATGTATGTCGGATTTTTTAAATTAAATTCACAGAAGCGGTAAAATTTCATTTAAACAAAAAATCACTTTTTTAACTACCACTTAGTGGTTTCACTATTCATCAAAAATTGAAATTTTTCAGAACAATACCAAAAATTCACCCAAAGCTATAGTTGATATTCCGAATTCAAAAATGATGTTTATTTTAAAAAATTGAAAACATATATGTTTCATTAATTAATTTTATAATTAATTCCCTTTGTCACAACAAATAGCGTGTTTTTTAGAAACAATATATATCAAAAGATTGACAATTGTTTATGTCCAATTTCAAAGTGAAATTAATTATAATGACCACCATTGGATAAAATTGTAAAAATATATTCTAATTATACTTTAAAACCTCTCAATATTAGAATTTATCACAATAAATTGTTTTTATTAAAAAAGTATTTTTTAAGTATTTTTACTATTCATCAAAAATTTAAAGTTCTCAGAAAAATACCAAAAATTTGACATAGGATAATTTTGATATTTCAAATCCAAAAATAAAGTCCATTTTGAATTATAAAATTAATATAATTTAAAAAAGTGGGTATTACTATTCATAACAACTACATTGATTGGTCGCGGTGTGTTAGAATCTCGAACGTGCATACAATGCAAGCTATTGCATTATTGAAAGAGAAGCGTATCATGGAAGCTTGGGGTGTTACACACCAACTTTCGAAAAATGGATAAAAATATTTACCAACTCGTAAATAATTATTTTACCACCAAACATGGCTTTATTCTGTTTAAACTTCTCTTACTTTTATTGAACACGTGTATAAATATTGTAGTCTATCAAATTAATATTTTATAAAAAACTACTCAATACATATTTATTAAATATTCAATAAAATAATTAAATATATTTTATTCCAAATCTGTTGAATAAAAATTTATTTATTTTATTCAATCAATATAACTTGAATAATATTATTTTTCAATCTTGAGACTAATATGTATTGCATTAATTAAATTGAAATATTATTTAATCAAGACTAACAGAAACACATATTATGTGACCCCCTAGAATTCATTCCCATTGGCATTAGTCAGGTCCCCATAAAACCAATATTATTGTCAAGAAACTGGTCAAGCCCCTAAGAATAAAAATATAAATTCATAATGAATATAACAACATATGGATTCTCACTATGTAATATATCCTTTTTATCACACTATCTCATCAAATAAGTTATATGATGGTGTCATCAACCTTTATGATCGATACATCATTCAATGACTTTCTAAAATAAACTCGTCGTTACACCATGGCCATGAAATTTAGGGTGATAGTTCTATTTCAATCTAAGGGACAAGATATCAACATCCATATAGATAGAATGGAAAAGTCCTTATTTTATTTATCCATTAATAACATGTCATTGACGATGCACCCAACATAACCTACATCCTGTCGGCATATCGCTTAATATATTTATTAAGAAAATCAAAGTGTGTGAGTCATGACATGAATTAATCATAATCTTTAAGTCAAAGTAAGATTACACACACTCATATATAGGAATATCTAATGGCACCAAAACATGTGTAGTTCCAACCGGCGGGTCTGTTATCATAATCTCTCATCTTGTAGATTACCATGTACGAAATTTATGAGGCAAAGTTTCATTTTCTTATGAGTACTCTCACCGGGCGGTCTATATACTATGTGTCCCATCATAGTTTTTATATCCTACCAAAAACTATATTAAGTATATTTTCATAGAATTTTAAGGTTCTCATAATAGTGAGGAAATACTATAACCGTATAAATGCGACAAATACCCTAAGATATTATTACATTAAATTCATGAATAAAATTGAAAAATATATATTAAGATGTTTAATTTAATCATTATTTCATAAATTATTCATGACGTAAATGTAAAAAATAGTTGGTTCATGGACATCAACTGTAACAAACTCTCACTTGGACTAGAGACAACATCCTACGACTTTCAGTCTGCTACACCTCACATGATAATCATGTTTATCCTGAGTCAATGCTTTAGTCAAGAGGCCTACCAAGTTTTCTTCCATTGAAATACTTCTCAGAAAAATATCACCTCTCTTCGAAAAATCCCTCAAGATATGATACTTCTAAACTATGTGCTTCATCCACTGATTTGACCATTGCACTTTTGTGTGATCCACCACTGTATTTTTATCACAACAAAGTCTGATGGGATTTTTACTGCTAGGTACCACATCATGATCTTGGAAAACATTTTGGATCCAAAATACTTGTTTAGATAGCTCATAAGCATGATCATACCACGATTCACTGTTTCATTTTCACCCATAGACCATTGTATTAAATTGAATTTGTATTGTAAATTCAAACTATTACAAAAAAATTCACTTCAGGTATGATCCAAAAAGAAGTGCTAAAATAGGTGGTGGTTTTGAAAATATTTTTAGGATGAAATGACCTAATTGATGTTAAAAAGTTGAGAAACCAAATGGATTTTGAAAAATATGAGATAAAAGGGTTCATGGCGATTCCACTAATTTAATTTCAAGTTCATTTTTCATAGAAATTCATTTAGGTTTGGAGTAATTCCGTGGTTGAAACTAATTAGAATCCCAATTAATTCCAATGCTTTTATTTCAATGCTTATAGAACCAAACATGATGTTACAATCATATTTTCAAGGTCCAGAACTTATGCATAGAATAAGAGATTCTAAATCCAATTGAAATCTCAAAAAGGAGGGTATGAAATGGATTTTTGTGATGCCCAATAGAAATAACACAAGTCACACACTCAAAACTTCACATCGATCAGTTAGAAATTATGAGTATATCAGTCACATGAATCAAAATAAGAATTAAAATATGGAATTATGTAAGATACATGGAAAAAAAATTCACACCCAAATTAATCCAAACAGGTAGCTAAAATTAGAATCAGAACTACCATGACTTGTTTGTAGCTCCCTCACAACGAACGCCCGCCATTTAGCTCGACATCGTGAGGATTAGGAAGCTCAGGTGGAACTCCTTATTCATTCTTGATACACCTATGAGGATAGGGTCCTCCAGAACATCAAGGATGATGAAAAGAATCATTTAGTACGTCCAAATGGCTGAGTTTGACTTCTGGTTCAAACATAAAAATGGGGATCCCAAGCTTCCATTGTATAGGCAAAGTTGAAGGTTGTTTTTGAGCATCCATATTTCAAAAAACCAATGTGTACATGGATTTCGATGGCGAGACAGTCTTATCGCACTTTTGACAAAACTAAAAAGTATTATCCCTACCACATTACTATCTCCACCGAATGTTTGGTGCAATTTGGATAATCACTGCTTGATATATTGACATATTACAGAACTCCACTTTTGACTTTGTGCATATTTGGCGACATAGAAATATCAGTTAGTATGGGCCTCATAGAAGCCGAATCGGGATTGGTTTCCTTGAGATGAAAAGTAGTATATTAAATATTGGACTAGACCATAAAATTTAAGCCCATTTGGATGCACGCTCTATTATCAGGTTTCATATTAATCCACTGGTGTCCTTGGATCTTGTGCAGTTTGGCCCATTTTTCTTTGACTTCATCATGGGTCCTCCAAATCACCTCCACCATCAATGAAATTTTCAAAACAAGTAAAATTTACATTTCTAACAGTGATAAACACAAAATAATTGAATCAAACATTAAGTGAATTTTTTTATTACATTTGGAATTTACAATACAAATTCAGTTTAATACAATGGGGTAAGGGTGAAAATGACATAGTGAATCATGGTACGATTACACCCCCACACTAAAACATTTTCACTCCTGGTCAAAGTCATATTTCCAGAAAATTATGCATTTAGATATTTAAAACTTCATAATGATTTGATATTCAATGAAAACTAATTCTAGATAGAGATCTGATCAAAGAGAAAATTATACCGATAAGTAATTCTCAATTATTATTGAAAAAGATGTCTCAAAAATAGTATCCAAAGGAAATTTAAAGAGATGCATGATACCAATAAAAAAACATTAATTAAAAATTTAATCATTTCACTAACTCTTCATGTGTGTGTGTGAAAACCATTTCATGCTATTATTTCCACTTTTTATTGACTTTATATAAGTTATATTAATAATTGTCTACTTACAAGATCCTTTCCACTGAACATTCCCCACAACCATTGCAATCAAATTTCAATACCCACTCACTTAAGAATCCCCAGAAGTCAAACCATAAGCTCCTGAACTAGATATCCCCATATGTTGTACATTTCTTCAATCCCATCATTTAATAGGTTTTTAAAAGTTTCACATGGAACAAATCTCACACTCTTCTCCAAACCCATGTTTGATCTCCTCACGATACTAATTGCAATAGTTATAATAAGATCTAAGGTTGAAAAGTGTTTTATAATGGTAAGGTCAAAAAAACCCATTCCTTGATCAGTATTTAACCATAGGGATAAGGTAAATTCTAATTCCATCACCCTTAGGAGTGGAACAAATCATAAAAACCAATTGAATCCTCTATTAGACTCATCCCCTCATGAGGAAACCTTCATCCCTACCATTGAAAATGTTCCAAATGTTGAAACACCATGTATTGAGAGAAAACATTGAAAAGGAAATAGTGTGTTTGTCAATGAGTCTCCTAGCCATCCCATTCCTCTTCCATTTCCCCTAATGGCCACTAATCCTAGGAAACAAAAGAAAAATGAACTAGATAAGAAAATATTAGAAACTTTAAAAAAACTATGGGAATACATCCCCTTGATTTATTCTGTGGAACAAATTCCAAGATATGAAATGTTTTTAAAGGATGTGTCTACACACCAAAGGTTTCTTCAAGTTATGAGAAGGTGAGCTTGGGGAGGATTGTTTTATCATTGATAGAACCATCACTTCCCACCTAGTGCAATGATCATGGAACATTCCCAATTCAGAGCACCATAGGGGAGTATTATTTTTCTAATTCTATGCTTGATTTAGGAGCTTCTATAAATGTGTTTTACTCACTCCATTTACTCTAAATTGCAGGCCGTGGAAATAAATCCCACTAGAATTGTCTTTTAACAGGATAACTGAAGTACCTCACACCCCTCTAGTGTGTTAGAGGATGTTCTTATGAGGGTTAAATTTTAAATTTTTTCTATTGACTTTTATGTGCTTACAAATGAGGATGATAGGATGAATGGACATGCCCCAATTATATTGGGGAGACCTTTCTTGAAAACTACCAAAACCATAATTAATGTCCCTAATGGTACATTATCTAGGGAATTAGGTGATGAAAAATTCCATTTTAATATCCCTGATGCCATGAAGCACCCCTCATTAGAACATTCATCTCCCTCTATTAATTCAATAGATGTACTCCCTTCCCCTTAAAGAACTTCTTGTCATTACCACGATCCCCATTCTAAGTTTTCATCCTTGATTTAGATTCTTGTTAATGAATCATGCATTGATTGGTGTAGTATTCTAGAATAGTGTCATGCATGTTTATTAATTGATGATATCTTGAACACTGAGGATCCACTGACCATCGATGGTACTGTTAAGCTTGTAAAATCTCATTCCTCAAATGAGGGTGATACCATTGAGCAGTTACATGAGATTAGTGACCACTCACTTTCTCACACACTCCCATCAATCCAAAATCCAACTGAATTGGAACTAAAGCAACTGCATCAAGATTTTTAATATTCATATCTTGAGAATGGAAATAGGTTGACCTCCATAATTTTTAGTTTTATACCTCCTTAGCATGAATTACGACAAATTCTACTTTTTATGGAGTATAAAAAAGCTTTGGGATGGACACTTTCTCGAATTCTAGGTATTATCCCATCAATTTGTACACATCATAATCTTTTAAATGATGAGGCTAAACCTGTGAGGAAGGAACAACATCGACTAAACCAAAACCTCTTAGATGTTATGAAAAATTAATTAAAAAATTATTGTCTACTGGAATCATTTACCCCATCTCTAAGAGCCAATGGGTACGTCCCATTCTTGTAGTTCCTACAAAAATTGGTCTTACAGTAATCGAAAATGAAAACAATGAATTGGTTCCAACTCGTGTGCAGAATAGTTGGTGTGTATACGTAAATTGCCATCGAGTAGACCAACACATCAGGAAGGAACATTTCTCTTTTCCATTCATTGACCAAATTCTAGAGAGGATCGCAGGTAAGTCCCATTACTAATTTCATGATGGGTATTCTGGATATTTTCAATTCCATGTTGGCCCCAAGGATCAGGAAAATTCAACCTTCACTTCCCAATTTGGCACATTTTCATATAGGAGGATGCCATTTGGTCTGTGCAATGCTCTGGGTACATTCCAACAATGCATGGTTAGTATTGTTTCGTATTACTTGTATAATTGTGTGGAATTATTCAGGGATTATTTCACAATTTATTTCTCCAATTTTGATTAACGTTTGAGTAGTCATGCTTCAGTCCTACGTCACTGTATTGAAAAGAATCTCGTATTAAATTATCTGAAATGTCATCTCATGGTGCGAGAAGGTATAGTTTTGGGACATGTCATATCATGGGATGGAATCCGAGTTATTAAATCAAAAGTGGATGTAATTTCTTCCCTGCCATTCCAAAAAAATGTATTGGATGTGCGGTATTACATAGGTCATGATATATTTTACCGTCATTTCATTCATGACTTTAGTAAGAAAAAACATCCACTCTCACGGTTACTCCGAAAGGAAAAACAATTTGTTTTTGATAATGAATGTGAGAAACTTTTAATAAGTTAAAATGGAGTCTCATGCCACCCCCATTAATCCAACCACCTCAGTGGGATTTACCATTTGAGCTCATGTGTGATGCCTCTATCTAGGTAGTTCGGGTAGTCTTTCCACAAAGGGTCAATCATGATCCACATATCATTGCCTAGAACTCATGTACTTTTGACCCCGCACAAGCAAACTACACCACAACTGAAAAAGAATTTATTTCCATTGGGTTTGTCTTGGAAAAATTCAGGTGTTACATTTTGGGTTCCAAAGTCGTTGTGTTCTCAGACAATGTAGCCCTCTGGTATCTCCTTACGAAACTGGAAGCCAAGCCACATCTCATTCCATGGCTTCTCCTCCTTCAAGATTTTGATCTAGAAATTAGAGATAAAAAAGAAAATAGAATGTGGTGGTTGACTATATTAGTAGGATTCCCCCATCCTCGGGCATTGACTCATCCACCTGTATTCCTATAAATGATATGTTTCCTGATGAGAATTTGTGCCGATTACAATATGATATTCCTCGGTATGCTGAAATTGTAAATTATTTGGTAGAAACATGTGTCCATTCTGATTTTAATAAAAACCAAGGCTTCAGTCTAAAACATGAGTCTCGATGGTAGATTTGGGATGACCCCTACCTCTATCACATAGCTCGGATTATGTCCTAAGGTATTTTTATCCTTGATAGAGAGTTTTAATATGATCTTACATTTTACCACACTCTTGCTTGTGGGAGCACTTTGCTCCCCATCGGACTGCTCACAAAGTCCTTGCTTCTGGTCTCTTTTGGGAAACACTTTTTCATGATTCCCATGACTTTTGTTAATATTATCTTCATTGTCAAAGAATGAGTAATGTATTTAAAATAAATGAAATTCCACAACAACCATTTCACTTTCATGACATTTTTGATGTCTGGGGTATTGACTTTATGGGGACATTTACCAATTACTTTGGTAACTTGTACATTCTTCTGGAAGCTGATTACGGGTCAAAATGGGTAGAGGCATGAGCCACAAGGATTAATGATTACAAGGTAGTTGTATAATTTTTGAGAACCCAAATCTTTTGTAGGATTGGATTACCAAAGTTCATCATCAGTGCAAAGGGTTCTCATTTATGCATCCTAAAAATTATATCACTTTTACGTCGGTAAGGGGTCGGTCATATAGTGTCTACAGCATACCACCAACAGAACAATGGTCAGGTTGTGGTGTCAAATATAAAGGTAAACCAAATTCTCAAAAAATGGTTCAACCCAACAGAAAATATTGGATTATGAGACTCCATGATTCATAACGATCTTACCATACTACCTTTAAAACATCAATTGGAATGTCACCTTGTAGGGTTTTTTTGGAAAAATTTGTCACCTACCTGTTGAGATTGACCATCGGGCCTACTAGGCCATTAAACAATGCAATGCTAACCTTCATGGTGCAAGTTCTCAAAGGAAGATGCAGATTTAGGAGTTGTAGTAAATGTGTAGAGATTCATATGAGAAATCCAGGATTTATAAGGAGTTAAGAATGGCTACCCACGACCATCATATACTTCATTGTCAATTCTACATTGGGTAGAAGGTCCTCCTTTATAATGAAAAGCTGAAGTTTCATTTAGGTAATCTTTATTCCCACTTGATTCAACTATACACTATTGTTAATGCCTCTCCATTTGGTGTTTTCTAGTTTCGAAATGAAGATACCAAGAAATCATTCACTGTCAATGGGCAGCGGCTGAAGCACTAAAACAAAGCCCTTCTAGAGTTCCAAATGGAGGAACACCATTTTCAAGAAGCAATCTATGAATAACAGCCACTCGGTTATATCCTTCCATACCACATTTTATTTTTTTACAATGAGTACACTACACACTCTAGTTTTGGGGGATGGGTATATTCCTGGGTTAGTTATGAATTTTCATCAACTTTCTTCTTTTTCAATTTTTAGCTTGATGAATAATATTATTACTTTCCCCCCTTTCCCTCCCACTCACCTTTGTGCCGGAATATTAATTTTCTTTCCTTTTTCACTTTATCATGGAACATGATGCCCGTTTAATCATGGAAGTTATTCAAAATTCATGAGGAATGTCTATATTTCTTATTGTTTTAACATTCCAATTTTTTTTGATGAAATATGAATTTCCGCAAGATTTCAATACTGTGGTGGGAATTTCTTTTGAAATTTAGTTCTTTTTCAATGATATAAATGGTTGTATCATTTCAAAACATTAAGAAGAATGGCTCCTCTTTTTTGAGTGGTTTAAAATAAAATTGTGTCACTTAATCTCTGCAAACATTTTTTTCACCCAACCATGATGTGTGAAAATTTCTTACTTAATGGAAGGTAAATATAAGTATGGTTGATTTTTCTATACCTTCCAAAATCATTTTTCCATTCATTAGTTCCTTATATTATCTATTTAAATACTGTAATAGATTGACCAATTTTTTGTACCTATTATCTAACTATTGTACGCCCTTAAAAATTTGAAAAAATTTAAAAAAAAGAGTTATATTGAGAAGTTCAAAATCAACTCTTCCTCAACCAGTAGTTAACCCTAAGGATAAGGGAAATTTTAGTGCCATCACCCTTAGGAGTGGAAAAAATATATTATGTAACATTCTCATGGAAAATTCATGTTTTTAATATTCCTTATTATAACTTTTAAAATTAGTGTCGTGAGGAGAACTGACATGGCTTGGGAGAAGAGTGTGGGAGTTTTTCCAAGTGAAACATTAAAAAAATTGAGGTGAGTGATGAAATGTACAACATATGGTGATATCTAGGTAGGGATCTTATGGTTTGATTTCTGGGAATGCTTTTCTAAGTGGGTCTTGAAATCTAATTGCAAATGATGTGGGGTAGGTTCGGTGAAAAGGATCTTGTAAGTAGACAATTATTAAAATAACATATATTTACACCATAAAAAGTGTAAATAATAGCATGAAATGTTTTTCACCCACACACATGGATAATTAGTGACATGATTAAACTTTGATTTATTTTATTTGATTGGTGTCATGAATCTCTTGGAATTTCATTGGGATACAATTTTTGAGATGTCTTTTTCAATGATCGTTGAGAAATACTCCTCTGTAAAAAATTTTCTTTGATAACATTTCTAACAATGATTAATTATCATTCAGTCTTAAATCTTTATGAAGTGGGAAATACCTACTTGTATAATTATTTGAAATATGACTTTTCCCATGAGTGAAAATGTTTAGGTGTGGGGGCGTGATTGTTCCATGATTCACTGTGTCATTTTCGCCCTTACACCATTGTATTAAAATGAATTTGTATTGTAAATTACAAATATAACAACAAAATTCACTTCATGTTTGATTAAATTATTTTGTGTTTATCACTGTTAAAAATTTAAATGTTACTTGTTTTGAAATTTTCATTGAAGATGGAGGTGATTTGGAGGACCCATGATGAAGTCCATGAAAAATGGGCCAAACTGCACCGGATCCAAGAACAACAGTGGATTAATTTGCCCACTTCTATTAGACTGTGCATCCAAATAGTAGAAATTTTGTCATATGGTCCAATATTTAATAGGATACATTTCATCTCAAGTAACCCAATCCTGATTCGGCTTCAATGAGGCCCATCCGAACTGATCTATTCATGCCAACGAAAATACACAAAGTTAAAAGTGGTATTCTGTAATATGTCACTATCTCGAGCTTGGATTCTCTAAATTGATCCAACCATTAATTGGAGATAGTCATGATATAGGGATAAAAAAATTTTAGTTTTGTAAAAAAGTGACATAAGAGTCAATGTCCATCAAAAACCATGAGCCATTTGGTTTCTCGAAATCAGGATGCTCAAAACCACCTTCCAAATTGCATATAAAATGGAAGCATGGGCTCCCCATTTGTAAGTTTGAACCATAAGTGAAAATCTGACATTTTGAAGTCCTAAAGGAGTATCCTCCTCATCCTTGAAGTTTTCGAGGCCCATGTCCTCATAGGGGGATCAATAATGAAGAAGGAGTTCCACCAGAGCTTCCTCCTCCTCCAGATGTCGAGATAAATGGTGTATGTTCGTTGGGAGGGAGCTACGCACATTTACAGCGAGTTCAGATTCTTATTTTAGATATTTTTTTGGATTAATTTGTGTGTGAAAACATTTCTTTCCATTTATCTTACATAGTTTCATATTTTAATTCTTGTTTTTATGCATGTGATTGAGATACACTTAATTTCTAACTTATCGGTGTCATGTTTTTAGTGTGTGACTTGTGTTGTTTTGATTGGGTAGCACAAGAATCCATTTCATACCCACATTATTGAAATTTCAATATTCTTTGGATTCTCTTATATCATGCATCAGTTCTGGACCTTGAAAATATGATTGTTACGTAACGGTTTGGTTCTTTAAGAATTGAAATAAAAGCTTAGGAATTAAATGGGTTTCCAATTAATTTCAACCAACGAATTAATCCAAACCTAAATGAATATCTATGAAAAATGAAATTGAAATTTGGGTATATAAATCACAATTAAACCTTTTATCACATATTTTTCAAAATCCATTTGGTTTCTCAACTTTTAAATTTTCAATTAATTCATTTCATCCTAAAACTATTTTAAAAACCACCCCTATTTTAGCACTTGTTTTTTAAAAACACACACTCTAAACCCACCAACGCTCCATGAGATACAGCCTAACATATTCCCTAGAATATAGATCAACATTAAAATCATAATCAAATTTATGTGACATGACAGCGCAGTCAAAATTTGGCACCGTTGTCGGGGAGCGCTTTGGTTTTTAGTGCATGTTTTTTAAAATAATCTTGTAAATTTTGTGAATATTTATTATTTTATCTTATACCTTTACCTGTATATTAGTGTTATGATTTATTTCTTATGTAGGTTTTGTGCATGAAAACATTCTAATCTGGGAGATTTACCACCTTTTAAACCCAAACCAGAGAGGATCTTATGTCAGTGAACCCGAGACCCACAAGAGAACTCTTTGATGGGGGACACACAAGAAAACAACATTCATATTGATACTTCTTATTATTCTTCTTTGGGAACCCACATTAAAACAGAAATGAACGTGAATAACATGGTTGAAAACAATATAACACTAAAATAACTAACCTCGCCTGATGTCAATATACATCCCACGTATATTCAACTACAAAGCGAGGCACCCAATTTTGAACTAAAATCTGCATTAATTCATCTATTATCATGATTCAGTGGACTTCCTTGAGGGGATCAACAAAATCACATAAAAGAACTTCATACTGTTTTCTCAAAATTAAAACCTTCTAATTTGGATGAGGAATAAGTAATTCTTAGAACATTCTAATTTTCTTTATAAGACACTGTGAATGATTGGTTGTACTATGTTAATTCACCAATAAGAGGATGGGTAGACATGAAACGCCTTTTTCATGAAAAATATTTCCCATCCTCTCAAACTGTAATAGTGACGAAAGAAACATGTGGGATAACACAATCTCAAGGGGAAACACTTTGTGAATATTGGGAAAGAATTAAAAGATTATGTTCATGTTTTCCACCCCACCAAATAAGTGATCATATTTTTATTCTATATTTTTATTGAAGTTTTAATTTCTATTGATAGAAACATGATTGATGCTAAAGTAGGTGGTGCGCTATTAGATAAGATCCCAATCACTATAAGAAACATAATTGAGAACACGGCACATCACACTCAATAATTTGTTTTATGGTCCAATGTACTCATTTGAGGTGTCCAAGAGTTCCAATCTACTAAATTCAAGAAGAAGGTTGAAATAATGTTCTAAGAAGTAAGTAACCTTCTTCAACAAATTGATCTTTACCAAGGGAATTATAATCCTCCTCCTCCCATCCATTGTAGAATCTTCCCTTCTAATTCCCATTACTCTAACCAATTCCCCATATTGAGAGAAACTTTTGAGAGTTGTGAGGCAATATTTCCAGGCCGCCCCTATAACCAACCCTTCAGACAAAAACCATATTATACATCCAATCCTGGGTGGAATGAAAACCAATACTATAAGAAATGGGGTTATTCAAACTAGAATCATCAACCATGTAACCAACAAGGTTAGAGTATTCATCCACCACCACCACCCAGAAATCCTCAACCACTCAAAATACCTTTCTTGAAAACTGCCCCCCTCATTTAGTAATCTTTATTTAATATACACGCTATAAGCTTCCAACGCTCCTTGAGAGATTCCCAAGGGTCTTCCCAAGACTGAAAATCATTTGTAAATAACTATCAATTTGACGTGTCAGAACAACACGGTCAAATGTACACTATATTCAGATTCTACTGTAGAATCCATGACCATAACCTTAAATGAGATCTTCCAGTTCATAACATCTCCATTCCAAGTAAATATGTATCATATTTGTGACTTCATGTCATCATGACCAGGTTTGAAACTATAATCTATATATCCTCTGAGGAATAGTTCCTTATATGCTCAATAAACCAAGAACGTATCCTTATTATTCCTCACATACATAATGATAATCATGACTGTCATCCAAAGGCAGCCACCTAGATCAGCTTGATATCTTCCTACTACACATAATTAATAGGTGACATCTTGCATAATACATTTCACTGAATACATGAATGGACCAATCTATAACATGTATAGAATCCTTGATATTATGTTACTTTCATCATGGTTATGAGGACATAATTTCATGGAATGATGAATGCCTTATGACAGTAGAAACAATACCCCCTTGTATTGTTCCACACTGAATATCTGTAGTGTCTTATTAATGTATGTACATTGAATTAGGATGAGAAAAATCTTGGTTCTGTCATGATGGATCTTTATTCCGATAATATATTCTATCTCCCCTGATTCATTCATGGAATATAATTTATTCAACCATTCCTTGATAGACTATAAGATTGGTATTTCAATTCACCCAAGATATATGTCATTAACATATAATATAAAGAAAATAATTACATTCCCACTAAACCATTTGTAGACAAAAGTCCCACATTCGTTATTTATAAAACCAAACTCTATCTTGGATTCATCAAAATTAATGTTTTGTGTCCTGCATGCTTTCTTTAATACAAAAATGGATTTTTGAAACATGAATATCATGTTGGAATCCTTTTCACTAAGAAACACTTCAGGTTTTTTCATGTAGGAATCTTCTTGTAGCTCCCCATTAAAGAAGTATACATTGAAATCCATTTTCCAAATCTCATAGTCACAGTATTCAACAATGGCATGTATAATATTTAAGGATTTCCACAGTCCAATTGGTGAAAAGTATTAATCATAGTGAATGCCTTGACGTTTTTTAAACCCTTTCTGACCAGTCATGCATTATAGGTACTGGATTTTCCTTCCACGTACAACTTATTATTGAATAACCATTTTCAACCAATGGGATTTATATCCACTAGAGGATCTACCAAAATCCACAATGGGTTTTGGTTAATGGAATCAATTTCAGAATTCATGTCTTCTTGCCACGTGGAAACACCAATTCCACTTACTGCTTCCATATAGGTTAAAAGAAAAATATTATCAAAAAATAATGAGTCTCCATCCTTTGTAACTAGAAAACCATACTATTCTAGTTATCTTAAATATCTTGAACTTCTACATAGTTCTTATGTCTCTGTAATAGTTTCTTCTTCGAATGGTCTTTGTGGAATCTGATCTTGTACTAACTCTTGTGTTCCATGAACCTCAATTTATCAATGTTTATCTCTCTCCCACCACCTCTTTTGGAATTTTTCTCCCTCTCATGGAATATGGTGTGTCATTCCATCCTAAAATTTTTTCATGAGGTGTGGTATATGTAATATCCCCTTATTTCCTT
This sequence comes from Viscum album, assembly GCA_963277665.1. Lineage (NCBI taxonomy): Eukaryota > Viridiplantae > Streptophyta > Magnoliopsida > Santalales > Viscaceae > Viscum > Viscum album. The sequence continues at coordinate 1,020,976,120 of OY728162.1, forward strand.
AGGTATCATATAAAGGTACACTATATGCCTTGGGGTGTAATTTTGGTACCTAAATAGGCCTTAACCAATGCTTCTCTTCCCCACACATGTAAATTCAATAACATCGTTTTTCTTAAACTCCAAAATTCCTATGTAATAACATTTAACGTCTTAGTTGGAACTTTGTTTAGTATTTCCTCCACTATTTTTAATGCATATCCCCAATGGCTAATGGAGGACTTTCATGACTCAACATTTATCTCAATAGGTCCAACAATGTGTGGTTCCTCTTTTTGATTGCACCATTACACTGAGGCGTGTAAGGATTTTTGAGTCGGGATTGGATCCCAAACTCCCAAAAGTAATCAATGAAGTCTTGATTAAGATATTCTCCACCACATTATGAGCATAGTTTCATAATATTCCTACAATGTTAGTTCTAAACTTCATTCTTTTATTCCTTGAATGTATTAAAAGAATGAGACTAATGCCTCATTACATAAATATATCCACATCTACTAAAATCATTAGTAATAGTTATGAAGAATGAGTACCAACCTCTTTATTTAATAAGAAATGGTCATAAAACATCAGTATAAACTAATTAATGAAGCTATTTACCCTTTATCATTTCCCACTAAATGGGTATTTGGTCATTTTTCCTTGTAAACATGTGTGATATACACCAAGTGGTTTTAGATAAAAATAATACAAAGATCCATCTTGATGTAATTTTTTCAAGTGTTTTTCATTTTTCTAACCTAGCTGGTGATACCAAATTTCACGACTAGAAATTAAAGTTATATCCACATACCTATAGCCATAGTTTTATTGGTTCGTGGATTTATCTTCCTAATTTCCACGGTTTAATTTAATAATCGTGGCTATACCTCATGTTTTCCTATATGGTATCGGTGTCCCCCGATTCGCGACTCACGTGCTCCTCCAACTTCTTCTCCTCCCAGCTTCTTCTCCTCGCAATGAGTTCTCCTCCCCGACCTCGCCTGACCGTGTCGACCTCCTCCCTGACCTCGCTTGACCGTGACACCCTAATCCCCTGATTACTTCTCCTAGCTGGTGTTTTCTCCTCACTGTGGTTCCCTCCTCCCCGACAACTTCTCCTTCCCGACATCTCCCCCATGTCCTCTCCTCACTACAATGCCCTCCTCTCCGATTAACTCTCTCACTGCGGTGCCCTCCTCCTGAAGACCTCTCTCACAACGGCACCCTCCTCCCCAGATAACTCTCTCACTGTGGCGCCCTCCTCTCTGATGACCTGTCCCCATGACACCATCCTCCTAGCTTCTAATCCACACATGTATTTTATACCATATTACTTCATCAATTTTCTGATTTGAAGGTTATACTATGATTTGAGTTTCATGTGATGGTTATTTAGATCTCACTTCCTCTTGTATTTGTAAAAGACATGGGTAGTGTATGAGTAGAAATTGAAGGCATATTGATGTGATGATGTTGAACATATAAGGGAACCATACACAGTGATGGTGATATAAAAATTATTGATTATAAAATGTATTTATTTCTTGTGTTCATATAGATGGATTCCAGTTCAAAGAAATATTCCAATGTAACCATGCATAGTAATATGATTACTAGGAATCAAATTTCAACCCTCATTATTATGTGTTATCTACCAACAATGATTTTAAAGGGATTATACCTCATGAACTTAAGATATATCCCTTATTACACAAAATTTATTTGAATGGATTCGGTATACTAGATGACGTTTACACACCTTCACATGGTTATAATCTTTCATCTTACTGACTATAAAATCCCCTTTATTTTATTCAAACAATAATTTCTAAAGACACTAAATTTTTTGTACCACTCTTCAATGGGTTATCCTACATGTTGGTTAACTCCCCTTGAGATCTAGAAGGATTAAATATTTTTCCACCAACCAATTGATCAAATTTATTTGAGCACACTCATCTCCTCCTTGAATTTTCTGACAAGTGGTTGGATCTCTAAGTGGGACTTATGACCTAGAGGTAGCTTCTCTGAAGAATGTTCATGACCTTTTAGGTTAAGAAGAGATGATCATAATTCTCTGACCAGTTAATTGTTATCTATCTTTATGAGGTAGTATGGACTTCTCATTTCATCATGTATAATCAATAAAAACTTAAAGAGCTAATTATCCATTGGTTTCCTAGAACTAATTCCTTCCTTTTATCCCATAGAGAAGTAGGGATTGATGTTTGGTATTTTTATTGATTGGGTGGAATACCTCTTCTTTGGGAGATGTATGAATAAAATCATCCAGTTAAAGATGTTCGGGATGACACCTCACGGGATTTGATATTGGAAAGGGATGTTCTCAACATTGTTAAGGATAAGTTAAGGAAGGATCTGAACCTATAGTCACTTGTTTCATTTAAGGATTGGATTAATATATTTCTCTACCACAACAGGTCTCGACCAACTTCTATACACCATCATTGATACTCTTCCTAATAAGTTCAGGATAGAACAACATTATATTGGGTCATCCTTGAAGCTAGGGAGTATACCACATGGGGATAAGGACTGAGACTAGAGGTATACCAAATCCTTCTGATGGAGGGGTTTATAACAATGTTTTTGAATAGAATTATTTTCCTACATGGGGACACATTATTTGGAATTCAATTAATCATATTGGTGATTGTAGTCCAATAGGGATAGGGGATCCTTCTTAATCTAGTAATGATGACACTTGGACGCCATTATCAACTCCACATTCATATTAGGTAAGGCAACATCCCTTACTGGATTGGGGGACCCTTCTAGTTCTTATTTGGATAGATATGAGAGAATTTTCGGTGTTACAAATATTATAACACTAAATGAATCCTTGATGATTTCATCTATTCTCAGATGTTTAATGTTTCAAGGGTAGGGGTGATGGCACTAGGTCATTAGGAGGTTATTGGAAAGTTGATACAACATTATCATTTCAACTTCATTCCCTATCCTGCACCATCTGTAATAATTTTTGATAATGGAAGGGGATCTCCAGGTGAGAGGTCATGAAATATTTATCTATAGGATGTGGTTCTTATGGATCCTTAGAATAGATAACTATATACAATGCATAATACCACTATTAGTTTTCTCTCCAGTTTGTTTGCATTCAAATAGTTTCTCCTCTCCCTTAAGATGCTATGAGAGTCGAACAACATCCTGGACTTATCCACCAAATTCATCTTATATTGGAATGTGAAGAAAAAAATGTTGAGATTATTCTTACACTGGTTGATTCACCTATATTCATGTCTTATGACTATGCCCAGGTTTGGGTACAAGATTATTTTGGTGGTTTATTCAATCAACCAATCCATTAGGTAGACAAGACATGTGCTTCACTGAACCCCTTATCTGTAGTAGCAATGGAGTTTACTTAGGACTTAGGTGACCCACCAAGGAAGTGTTATCATCATAATGATGAACAATCCATTAGTGGGAATCATTTTTTGATGGGTATGGTCTTTTAATATCAGTGATGGATGTTGTGTCAATTGTGAGGAGAGAACATAAAACTTATTCTCTTGCTTCTTCAACTTCTTAGATAATTATTCAACCTTTTGGCATACCCGCCCAAGTGGTTAAAGAAACTGATGTATCATGAAGGAATATATGTAATTAAATCCATGCCCTAATTAGAGAGACTCCCTTGGAGGAGTTATTTGGCCAATAGGAACACCTACGCCAGCTTTTTCATGATATGGTGGTAGGTTGATTTGATAACCAACCATTGTATGATATCAAGAGAAAATTTTTCCTAACCCTACAAAAATTGGTTAGCAATGATGGGTAATTTCATAGTATTGATGACGATACTCCCCTAGACGAATTATTAAGGGAATCTTCAATGTTTCATGAATATATAAATTAGATAATCTATCAGATGCATGCCCATATAGATGATTTGACCACTCAGATAAAAAAAATCGGATGACATCGTATCCAGTTAAATTATAATATTGTGACTTCATTATCATTATTAGAGAAAATATAAATAAATATTAAGAGATTTCATCTTTTATCGAGACTCTTCAATTATATGATTGTTTTGATTCCATCCCTATTTGGAGTAAATCATAATATACTTGTTATAATAGGACAAGAAGATGTCAAATTTTTTATAGTGGAGATGATAATTCATTCCCATATTTATATCATTGGTTTTATTATAAATAAAGGTTATATGGAAGCATTGAATTTTGAGATGAAATAGGTATTGAAAACAAATCTGAAGTGGGATATTGAAGAACCCAATTGATTTATTGAATGATAATTTTATATTAATAATTTTATTCAATGAAAATTTAGGGATTTTTAATTATTATTATTTTTAAACAATTTATAGTGTCAAAGTCATTATCTAATTACACTAGGAGAAGTGCACATTGTTTACAACATTTTAAAATGGAATATTAATATTATAGATGATCATATTTATGTTGTTTTGTATTTGATCATGAGAAATGGATTGAGATTGTATTAAATATTTAGAATATGAGGTAAAACAAAATATTGATCCTTTATTAGAAAATGGAGTCAACCATAGGCCTACCAAGGACGACCACTTATTAGGAAAGAAAGAATGTTTAATCACCCAGCCCATTGTAGCCAGTGAGAGTGCATAAAACTCACATGGAGTTCCTAAGGATTGTGGGATTCATAGTTCCAGCATGGATGTTATTTGGTTTGATCAATTATGAGGTGTGGGTATGTGGAATAAAATTGGGAGTAATGACCATATGAAGCCCATAGTGTGTGTCAAAGTGTATCAATGTGTGAACCCCAATGTCAGCTCGAATGCAGGGAGACACACCTATGTACTACTAAAGAGTATGAGTCCGATCATCCTATTGATTTTTTAAAATTTCTATGTGGAACACTTTTCATCCACTTAAAATGTTGCATATATAACTAAATTTATTTGATATGTTTTATTTGAGCTATCTGGTTAAGCTAAGAAGTTGTATTCTTCCTTTAGCTTCATCAGTGAAGCTTCAATACACAGTTCATCATGTCATAATGATTGGTCAAAAAATTCATCTCATCAAATCCTAAGAGTGGATGAATATGGTTGTATGATTCAACAAATTAATAACCTGAAGTTAGTGGTGTTTTATATTATTGGAAATAGTGAATAGAAAACGGTGGCAGTGAGATTTTTTTTACAAATATGGTGTCTTTCATAATTTCAAAGATATAAGTGGAGTGGATCATATATATTATAGGTGGTGCACATATCTGGTGGGCATAATTTGGTGAACTATTCTCCATTAATACCCCAACAAGCTCGTTTCATGGGTAAAAACTCTAAGAATATCCTAGAGATAATTTGAAGGAGATGAGAGTGAAATAGGGGAAACAATAAAGGTCAATATTTGTGTATGGTTTCTATGAATTCATATTGATTATATCTATAAAATCATGTTTTCATTATCATGGTCTAATAACACAATCCAGAGTATGATCCACACTATATTTCAGGAGGGACATGAAGTAGTTTCCACATATACATCTATTACGTGAGGTATATTAGTGTGTGCTTAGTTGTGTGAGAGGAGGAAGGAAGAGACATCATTTATTATATTATTCCATACCTAAATGTTAAAATAAATTGATCACATTAAATGTAACAGCATAAATTCTTGGGTTTTCAGGATGGATAAAAATAGTGACGTTATTATTAAGCATTGAGTTATGTGAATAGTACAAGAAATAATATGCATGAATGAGTTTGTTTTCTTGGAAATGAAAGTAATTCATTCATTATACGTGATTATATTGTTAATTGTTGTATCTAAATGTATTAAATTGAAGGGGGTTCATTATTTCTTACAATAATCTGGTCTGAGAAAAGATCATGTGATATATTTTTCATAAATATTGTTTAGTATTTTGAGACTAATCTCGGTGTAGTATCAGAATATTTCACACTTGATAATTTAGTGATTAAGTGAGTCTAAAACATCAAGAGAAGAAATAATATTTTCCTGATCATGGTTTCCCTTACCCAATTGATCATACACAAGTGATTTAAATTTTTAAGAAAAACCTACATAAAAGGTTTGTTTCTGTTGAATGTATTTTAAGTTGTACATTAGCAAATAAAATATAGAAATCCGAATGAGGAAGATCATGAAATTACAATATAATTGATCATGATAAGAATAATGACCTTGTGAATAGGGGGAACAATTATTGAAGAGGCTCCACACTAGGGGTTATAACCATTCAACTGTTTTGGGTCCAACTAAAAGAGGCAAAATAGTAGAATCACTGGGGTATAATTAGGATCAAATGGATTATTAACTAATGGGGGAATAACCTGTTGATTCAAAACCCATTATAATTAATAATAATAATAATATTATAATGTATATTATATAACCGGGGTATGTATACCTTGTTTTAGGAACTGGTAAGTGTTAGTATTGAATAATATAAATAGATTTTTTGTTATATTTTATTTAATTTTTTCATTTCATATTGGGTCCACTCATCTTAATAGGTGATAGAGGTCCAAAATCAGAAGGGGGTAGGGTGGCAGGGCATAGGGGGGCAGGTGCAGGGGGCAGGGGCAGGTCTACAGGGCAGGGGGAAGGGGGCAGGTGGTGGAGGGGGTAGGGGGTAGGGGTAGGGTGCAGGGGGAGGTCTACAGAGCAAGGGGGAAGAGGGATAGAGGCAGGGGCAAGGGGGGAAGGGGTGGGTGGAAAGGGTCAGGGGTTGGGGGGAGTGATAGGGTGGAGGGGGCCGGGGGCAGGGGGAAGGGGGTGTCTACAGGATAGGGGAGGGGGAGGGGGAGGTCTGAAGGGCCAGAGGGGTCTGTAGGGTAGGGGGAGGGGGAGGGTGCAGGGTGGAGTGGGGAGGTCATCAGGGTAGGGGAAATGGGTGGTATGTAGGGGGGACTACAGGACACCTATGATGTGACTACTGACAGTGCAAAACATCATCAACTCTCCTCACCTTCCCATAGTGATGAGATTCTAGACAAAGCAGTAGTTCAGAATCTAATTTTCAATATGCCGATGGCTAATATTAGCAAAACACAACACATTCAAGATGATGAAAAAGGTCTATAAATACAATAGACACATACAACCATCAACCCTTGCTATGGCTGAATTCACCACTAAGAAACTGGGGGACCAATCTGGGGAATCTTGATTATATACAACCAGAAACAGAACTGAGAGTGGCACAGAAGGAAACTGAGAACAAAAAAAATGCACCAAGAAGAGGTCTTAACAGGTATGCAAAATAAGCATAGCTCTCCTAACCCTTCAAGGACATTGTAGGGAAAAAATGTAGCGACACCTAAATATCATTCTACCAAGAAATTATGAAAATCCAAGCGCAGAAAGAATTCCGGAGGTAACAAACACAACGAGCCTAGCCCCAAACATAATTATAATTGAATATTTTATATTGGAACTGTTAGGGTATTTCTAACCCTAACACTATCAAAACATTAAAAAAATTCATGTTTTACTCAAAAAATGATGATTTTTTCTATCTCTGAACCTAAAGTCACTATTACTTCTGGATTTAATAGTCTTGACAAATATAGTTATACTTTTATAGGAGCAACTTCCAATAATAAAAATCATGATTCTTTGTGGGTATTTTCACATATCTCTATAGGTAAAATTCATATTGTTAATGATGATCCTTAGTCTTTGACATGTGAAATAAACATTCTTGATAATTATTTTTGTTGTGATTTTGTGTATGCCTATAATAAATATCATGACACAAGAACATTGTGGCACAATATATCCTCCCTTAATAAAACTATTCAAGTTACCTGGGTCATTATCTATAATTTCAATGTTATCCTTAGAACTAGTGAAAATATATTGCCCTTCCACTCAAACACTTTCATTAAAGATTTTAATCACTATATTGATGATAATAACCTTGTTGAGATTAATCTGGTTGGGGATAAGTATACCTAGTACAGAAGGCAACATAATAGATTTTTAGAAAGTAAAAATGAAAGAGCATTCACATACTTCAAAGCTCTCGATAACTCAAATATCATCTCTAGTATTACTTTAACTAGGATTAATTCTGATAATCATCCAATTTTGGTGAGCCTCAAGACTAGAGAGAACAAATATATTCTTCCTTTCAGATACAATAATTCTTGGAAGACTATGGATGATTGTAATAAAATTGTAAAAGAAACATGTAATTCTATCAATTTGAATGAAGCCTTTGTCTGTCCAGGGGGTGTCCATGAGAGATGTGGGGCTGTCCAGGTGGGTTTTTTAGGGAGGGGGTCTGTCCAATAAGGAGATGGGGGACTGTCCAGGGGGATGGGGGTTTTCCAAGGGCAATGGGGTACTATCCAGGGGTGCCCAGGAGGGATGGGGGGATGTCCATAGGGGGAGGGGTAGGGGGTCTGTCCATGGGGGTGCGGTATGTCTGAGGGGGTGTGCAGGGGGGGTCTATCCAGGGAGGGGTGGGTGGGGGTCTGTCTATGAAGGAGGGGGTGTCTCCTTGAATATGTACTTTGAAACCCAGTAATTTACAACTTCGTTTCTGGTTATTTAATGTTTTCTAATGAGGAATGGAGTTATGGGAATCTGATGATGATTTTGTTTCTTTTTAGGTACTTCAATGAAAATATCAAGCTTGATTGAAAAAATATAAGAGGGTGGTTGGCTCAATAAAAAGAAGAAAACTATATCATATCATTATAGGGGAGTACTTAATTTATTTTTTACTTGTTTAGAACAATTCATTTGTGCTGCCAGTTATTAGAACTCTTTCATGTGTGTGAAGGTGTGTATGCCTAGTGGGGGAGAAGCAACTTTTAGATAGAAAGCTCTAAGAGCCTAAGTGGAGGCATTGGATCTACCTTGAGGTAAGATCCCTCTTCTAGCCTCTTTAATTAAAGAATTCTTTAAATTGAATTTAGCTTATTTCTTAATTATTATTAATTATATTTAATTGAATATCTTGAATAAGTTTTCTTTAATATAATTGTTTCATTTGATAAATAAAGTCATGTTTTTATAATAAAACCCATCCAACGGAGGTGCGCTGTCTGCGAAAACTCACAGTGATAGTTATGTTGATCTAGTTGCTCAAATTATTTCATTTGATTAGTGCTGAATGAGTTTTAGAATAAATATAAAATATAATTAAATGAATTTTGTGATAAATAAATTCCATCATTTTATAATAAAACCCCTCCAACGGATATGATATGTCTTCTAAACCAAAGAGTAGTGATAGTTATTTATATCATGTTTAGATTTGGTTTGATTCTTTCATATGCCTCTTGTTGGTGTTTTTTTGGCTAGTTAGTTTTTCATTTCTGTGAATAATATAAATTGGCTTATCATACTCGTTTAACTCAAATGACATTTCCAGAGTAGGCATATTCCTTGACCATGACACTTTCCTTTTCACGCTTTGAATATTATAAATGCAATTTCCATGTTTAGGAAAAGGTAATGAATTTGTAAATGGTTTTTGTTGGGTGTATGATTTTTTTCCATCATTTTGTTTTGCTTTAGATGTTGCGTCATCGTCTTGCTCACTACAATCTTCTCTGGAGATCCCTTGTTATAGAATATTAAATAGTTGATCTTTTCTATCATCTGTCGACGTGGCGACGATGGGAATGTTACCCCTCCTCCCCCCGCTCCCTTCGCTCCTCGCTAGAAGATGTTTCCCCATCGATGTCACTGGATAGGGCCAACACGCCACAGTCAGGTAGTGGTCATGCTGCGGTCACGCCACGGTCACGCCGCGGTCATTCCATGATTTGGTCCTTCTCTAGGATGACACCCTACAGCGTTTCACAGTGATAGTATTCGATGAGTCTTGTGATCAATGTTGAGACTGACTAATCACAATTTCTGCCATCGGGGTGATGACCAGAATGTTTCCCCGCCTCCTCCCGCTCCCTTCACTCCTGCCAGGAAGATGCTGCCCCATGGATGTCGTTGTACTGGGCCAACACGCGACAGTCACACGGCGGTCACGCTGAGTTCACACCACGGCCACGCTGCGGTCACGCCGCGTTCATGCCGTGATTTGGCCTTACTCTAGGATGGCACCCCGTGGAGTTTCGCAGTGATAGTATTCAATGAGTCTTGTGATCAATGTTAGGACTGACTAATCACAATTTCTTCTGGCGGGGCGATGACCGGAATGTCACCCAACCTCCTCCCTCTCCTTTCGATCCTAGGCGGAAGATGCTACCCCGTGGATGTTGCTGGACTGGGCCAACACACCGTGGTCATGCTACGGTCATGCCGTGGTCACACCGCATTCACGCAATGATTTGGCCCTGCTCCAGGATGACACCACGTGGAAGTTTGCAGTGACAGTATTCCATGAGTCTTGTGATCAATGTTTAGACTGACTAATAACAATTTCTTCCAATGGGTCAACGACCATAATGTCTCCATGCATCCCTCAACTCCCTTCACATCTGGCCAGAAGATGCTTCCCTTCGGATGTCGCTGGACTGGTTCAATACGTTGTGATCACACCACAGTCACACTGCGATCACGCCACGGTCATGTCATGGTCACGCTGATGTCATGCCGTGGTCATGACACGGTCACACTGCAGTCACGACGCGGTCACGCTACCGTCATGCCACGGTCATGCCATGATTTGGCCCTGCTCGAGGACGACACCCCGCGACGTGTTGCAGTGATAATATTCCATTAGTTTTGTGATCAATGTTGAGACCGACTAATCACAATTTCTTCCATTGGGGCAATGACTAGAATGTTGCCCCGCCTCCTCCAAATCCCTTTGCTTCTGGCCGGAAGATGTTGCACCGTGGATTTCGCTGGACTACACCAATACGCCACGATCACACCACTGTCATGCCGCATTCATGTCGTGATTTGGCCCTACTCTTGGACGACACCCTGCGGCGTTTCGCAGTGATAGTATTCAATGAGTCTTGTGATCAATGTTTGGACAGACTAATCACAATTTCTGTCGGCGGGGCGATGACCGAAATGTTTCCCTGCCTCCTTCTGCTCCCTTCGCTCTTGGACGGAAGATGCTTCCCTTTGGATGTCACTGGACCGGGCCATCATACCGCGGTCATGCCACGGTCACCCCGCGGTCACGTTGTGCTCACGTCGTGGTCACGTAGCGGTCATGCCACGGTCATGCTATGGTCACACCTCTGTCACACCGCGGTCAGGCCGCGGTCATGCCATGATTTGGCCCTGCTCCAGGACGACACCCCGCTGCATTTTGCAGTGATAGTATTCCATGAGTACTGTGATCAATGTTTAGACTAACTAATCTCAATTTTTTCCGATGAGGCGACGACCAAAATGTTTCCCCACCTCCTCCCACTCCCTTTGCTCCTGGCCGGAAGATGCTACCCCGCGGATGTCACTGGACTGGGCGAACATGTTGTGCTCACGCCACAGTCACCCCGTGATTTAGCCCTGCACCAGGATGACACCTCGTGGCAGTTTCCAGTGATATTATTCCATGGAGTTTGTGATCAATGTTGAGACTGAATAATCACAATTTCTGTGGGCGGGGCGATGACTGGAATGTTGCCCCGCCTCCTCCCGCTCACTTCGCTCCTGGACGGAAGATGCTACCCCGCGGATGTCACTAGACAGGACCAACATATCGTGGTCACGCCTCTCTCACGCCATGCTCACACCGTGGTCACTCTGTGGTCACACCGTGGTCCCGCCGCGATTACGCCGCGGTAATGCCTTGATTTTACCCTGCTCCAGGACGACACCCTGTGGTGGTTCGCAGTGATAGTATTCCAGGAGTCTTGTGATCAATGTTGAGACTGACTAATCACGGTTTCTACCAGTAGGGGTGGTGTAAGTGGGGACTAACAGGGGGGCAGCTGTCCAGGGGGTCCAGCAGTGTGGGGGGCTTCTGTCCAGGGGGTCAGCAGGGGGGTCAAGTAGGGGGGCTGCTACTCTCCAGGGGGGTCCAGCAGGGGGGGCTGCTGCCCAGGGGGGTCTAGTTGGGGGGGGGGGGCTACTTTCCAGGGGGGTCTTTCATGTGGGGATGCTGTCCAAGGGGATCCATCAGGGGAGAAGGGGTGTGCAAGGGTTGCAATGGATGTGTGTGTGGGGGGGGTGGTTGCTGCCTAGGGGGCTAGTTTTTTTATGAAATAGGAATATGACTTTGTTTATGTTCATGGGTTTTGGAAAATCAAAGAACGTTGTTGGAATTCTCATAAATAATGAATGCACTTTCCTACAGTGCTCCCTTTTTCAAGTTACGATCATGTTACAGTTTTTCTTGTATTGTCCAACTAAAAAATAGGTCTCACAATTCTCTCTCTCCTTCATCGGGTACTCACAATCAGTTTCCAAAGTAGTCCACTGACTGCGTATTCCTAAGATGTCTATATGGATTGACAAAAGAAGATATAACAACCTTCCTGTTGAGATCATAATAGAAGATCCATCCTTTACTTATATGTGGCAGGCATAAGGTTCCCTCAATTCCAGAAATGAGAAATATAATTATGGGATTGTCTATATATACAATGTAATTGAAATTCTAGTCAACTTTACTCATTAGGTTATCACCTTGATACGAAATAAAATGAAATTATTAATCGATGTCCACATGGAGATGGAATCAAGAACATGATTCATGGGCATGTGTTAATTATATAAGAGAAATTTATGGATTGGTGTTGCTCGATCCAGTTGGGCCTAATGCTTGTGGCCTGCAACTGTAGCAGTGCGGAATTCGGAGTCAATAGTTCTGTAGCGCTTTTGACTTCCAGCCGGTAGCCACTGTAGCACTTTTGACAATGGTGGTCGTCGTTCACTATAGCAATGCAGACGAATTTTTCAAAATAGGGATAATCTTCCTCATTTTATAGACCATTTTCAGGCTAGGTTTACCATTGAAAAAACCTCTGTAATTTGTGATCCTTAATTAGGGAAGTTCTGCCTCTCCATGGATGTAGGGTTATTCCCAAACCACGTAAATTTGTGTGTCTCGTGTCTATTTTCTTTCTGCATTCCTCTTTCATTTCTCGTCTCTACCGTTGTGCCTCCTGATGATTCCGCAACAGAAATATGGACTGGGAAATGATAACCATAAAGATATGATTTAAACTCCCATCCACCCAATTAAATTAATGGTTCCATCATCATCACTCTTGTGGTGACATGCTGATTGCCTTAAAAATTTAAGCATGTGAGACAAGGATCATGAACATCCTAGGGTATTATAACACAATGGTCATGAATTAAACCTACAGAAAAGAATTGATGAAACTGAGATGCATTCATTCTCCTTCAACTTATTGAGTATGAGTATCTCTGGGCATCAACTTCAGGGATTGGTGAACTCGTTAAGAATCTTGTATCCTTAAAAAATGATATAATGAGTAACATGGGGTGAGGGCGGGTTGAAAAGTGTTTTGTTTATGTATTTGTCTATGATATCAAATTGCATGGCCAACTGTATTAGCATTCCAGGGGGTGTCTGTCCAGGGGTGGGGGGGTTGCAATGTGTTCTGTTTTAGATTTTGTCTTTGATTTCAAATTGCATGTCGTATTGTATTAACATTCTAGGGGGGTGTCTGTCTAGGGGTGGGGGTTTCAAGGGATTTTTAGAGGGAGGGGTTTCTAGGAGGGGGGCTTTGTAATGTGTTCTATTTTAGTTTTTGTCTTTGATTTAAAATTTCATGGCCAACTGTGTTAGCATTCCATGGGGTGTCTGTCCAGGGGTGGGGATGTCCCGGAGGGAGGGGGAGGGGGAGTGTCCATGGGGGGTCCAGGTGGGGTGACTGTCCAGGGGAGGGGGTGTCCAGGAGGGAGGTGGAGTCACCAGGGTGTGTTTTTCAAGGGGAGGGGGTGGAAATGGGAGGGAGGGGTGTCTAGGAGGGGAGAGTGACCTGAAGGGGTGGGGGCTTTTCAATGTATTCTATTTTAGTTTTTGTCTTTGATTTCAATTTTCATGGCCAACTGTATTAGCATTCTAGGTGGTGTCGGTCTAGGGGAGGGGGTGTCCAGGAGGGGGTGGGAGGGGAGTGTCCGGGGGGGTCCAGGGGGTGTCTGTCTAGGGGAGTGGAGGAGGTCCAAGAGGGAGGGGGAGTCTCCAGGGGTGTATGTCCATGGGAGGGGGTGTCTTTATAGGGAAGGGGGTGTCCAGGGGGAGTTCATGTCATGGTAGGGGGAGTGGTCTGTCCAGTGGGGTGTCTGTCTAGGGGAGGGGGTGTCTGTCCAGGGGAGGGGGGTGTCTGACCGGGGGGGTTTCCAGGGGTATCATTTCAGGGAGGTGGGTGTCCAGGGGTATCTGCCCAGGGAGGGGGTGTTCTATCTAGGGGAGGGGGGTGTCTGTCTAGTGGGTGTGTCTGGGGGTGTATGTCCGGGGGGTCTATCCAGGGGAGGGGGTGTCCAGGGTTGTCTGTCTAGGGGGTGTTTGTCCTGGGTGGGGGGTGTCTGTCTAGGGGGTCTGCTCAAGGGAGGGGGTGTCGAGGGTTGTATGTCCAGGGGTTTTCTATCAGAGCGGGCGTATGTTCAGGGGAGGGGGTGTCTAGGGGTGTCTGTCTATCTAGGGGGGTGTCTATCCTGGGTGGCGGTGTCTGTGTAGTGGAGGGGGTGGGGGTGTGTCCAGGGGGGTGATAGACAGGGGGACTGGCAGGAGAGGGGAACCATTGGAAAAAGGTCGGGGGACTAGGCTATAAGGCCTGTTTGTGTTTTACCATCTGCCATGGTTTCAAACCATGGCTATAAGGCTTTAGCCACAGTTTTAAACCATGGATATAGGGCTTTATCAACAGTTTGAACCGTGGATATAGGACTTGGCCTATAGCCACGCCAATACCATCCACGGTTCCTTGAACCCTAGATATAACCTATAGACATGGTTTTTGGTCTTATAGCCATGGTTTAAAACCATGGCTATAACCTAAATTTATAGTAGTGTATGGGTGTGGTATGAGACATGTGAAGTAGCTTCGTTATCAACTTCCATTAAATGGTTCATGTAATCCAACATGTAAATACCGTTATGTAAATTTTCATTACCATAACAAATGTTTTCTTTATAAAATAGGAATCATTTATTTCCAAATTTGAAAATGAATCCATCAGTATCTACTCTAGATATATAAATAATGTTTTTTGGGTAACTAAAGGCACATAATAGAATCCCTTTAAAACCAATATCATTATGATGTGTAATGTGATGGGGTAGTCTCCAATAGATACAACATCAAGTTTAGCTTTATTGGTTGCTAGTAGATCTACCTCCCTAAGATCAATCTTTCCGAATATACTTGGTCCATGTATTTGAATACATATTTGATCACCATAAGCTATATCTAGTGCCCAATTTTAAGAAATAGATAAATTCCACTCGATAAAAAAATGCACCTAAAGCTTCCCCTTGCTTGTTTAGAGGGGTGCAGTTTTTATTCTAGTGGCCCTTCTTTCCCCATGAAAAACAGACAACGTTATGTTCCCTTGATCCCCCTTTGATATTCTTTTTCTTAGAAGGGCATGTAGAAGAATTGGGCTAAAAGCTCTTTGCATTCCTTTTTTTCACCATAAGGATTGAAGGACTTTCATGATTTATATCATTATCTACTTGGATAAGGAGGCTAAAAATATTTTTCAGTGGTATGTCAATGTTGTTCATACTAAAATTCCCAAAAAAAACTGAAGAATCTCCGAGGGAGTGATTCCATTATGAGATTAGTTTCAAGTTCATTTAAGAGTTTAAACCCTAGATTTTCTAGGTGTTCAATGTATCCAACGAACATGACATTGTGAGTCCTTTCTGGGGATCCCTCTCTAAATATTCTTTGAAAGAGTGCCATGGTAATATCAAAACATTCTTGTCTATCTCTATCCTAGTAAAGACCACAGAGGTGCTCAGTCATTCTTTTTTAGTACATTTTTTCATGAGACATCATGAGTTCAATAGACATGGATGAAAGTATCAAATATTGAACATTGACTATGTTTTTCATTTGTTTCTCAAAGACTAGGAACTCTTCATCACTCGCCTCTTGAGTAGGTGGATTGGGCATTGAAGATTCCAGCACGTAATATTTTTTTTCATGACATAGAATAACCAAATGGTGTCTAAAACAGTCTTGGATGTTACTTCCTGTGAAAAGATTAACTTTATCTAATATTGATTGTATGGATAGTGTGTATGAATATCTTTTAATTTTATTCTACACTTAAAAATATTAGATTATTTTTTCTTTAATTGATTAAAAAAAATTATGAATTAATAAATTTATTGATTTTTCATAAATCTCCCACTATTTTATCATGTCCCAATATCCCTCACCATTTAACTTTGAATGTTTATTTTTTAGGACATTCTACTCTCAACGATCCATATTTTTCTTCGCATAACCACAACAAGGGTAGGTCATGCTATTTTGAATGTATTTAGGTAGGAAAGTATTTTCCAACAGCTGGCTTGCAACTCCTTGATCCATTGTGTGGACTCCCCATTCTAGAAATCCAAACATGGATTTTATGAACACTTGCCTCCAAATAACAAAAATTCTAGAAAGGGATAATCCTCTCTATATAAAATGTTTAAGTCAACCCAAATCATTTATAAGAAATCCACTTATAAAAGTAAGTGTCCCAACAATGGTGGGTAAAACACATAGTTATATTGTGTTTTGTTTCTAATCAATTAATAGAAGGCTTAATCTGACTTAATATTAGATAGATGGATTTTATTTTTTTATGCATAAATTTTTTATATTTTTTTATACATTATGTGTCTTGTTATTATTTTAGTGGATGTTTACATAATTAATTTACCATGATTGGATAAAACATTTACACATGATAAATTTTATATAATTATATCATTGTTGATTAATTCATTTAATTATGCGATCATAGTCTTGCATTAATAAATATTATTTTAACGCATTAGATAGAAAATAAATAATTAATTAAGGGACCTGATCATGAGTTTATCTAAGGATTGATTTAATAAGAGGACATTAAACCAATGTCAGTACTAAGGGAAATAACTCCTTATGATGAAATTGGCATGAGATACATCATTCCACATGTCCACCTATGTATTTCTGAGTTAATATTTTTATAGTTCTATTTTGAACTATATCCACACACCTTGGGATGATCTATTAATTAAAAATATTTATCACTCACACACAAGTGAGGGGAAACAAAGGATTGGTTAAATGGAATTATATAAATAACCTTGGACATGCAAGTCCTACATAATAAAAGATGGAGGGATGACTCACCTATCATATTTTAATTAAATATTAAATAATTTCAAAACAATGCAAAAAATTAGTTAAATAAATTTAAACACATACATAGGTCTTGATCAATATCATGATTGGTCATACAATTAACAAATATAAAAAAAGTAAATAGCTAGAAATAATTTCATTATTCAGTATTTATTATTAAGATAAATTCACTTGTATTAATTAATTAATTGATTAATTAATCCACATTCATCATAACAATCATCTGAACATAATTGTAGATACCCATAAATTTGGAATTCCTGGAAAATAAATAGCAGAATCATTAATGACATATTTATGACAGTTAATTAACTAAAAATTTAAATTTTTTAAACCAGTATTAAATTTTCAAACAAAAAACTGTGTGTCAATCAATAAAATAAGGTTTTATTGCTGCAATTTTATAAAATTTGACATAATTTTAATTTTTTCAACTAATGGAAGGCAACAAGGCTTTCTCATCCTGCTACACAACATATACCTCTGTTGTCGTATATCCAAGTCACATGCCTAGGACTTCAACATGTTAACTCGGCCAGAATGCATGGTGTGTACATGCTAGCTACACACCATGTATATGTTTATTATTTTCTAGGTTGGCCCTGTCAACAGGCAATGTGCAATAAAAACACCATATGTTTTTTATTTCTCGATGAATCAAGAAACGTGGTGCATGGGTATACATCGTGTTCTTCGACCATACGTCATGTTACCCAGTTTTATCAGCCATATATTTGGCACTACCTGATGGAATATCTAGTCATTATTCATTTGTTCTTAAATATCTAAGAAAATGAAGCACTGAATAAACATGATTAATATGTTGATAACATTTTAATTCAAATTGGACTAGATGAATAATAACATTGAATGAAAATATAATCATGATTTTTCATAGATCAAAAATAAAATAAATAATTATAAATTTAAATGTGATAGGTTTGATACCACTTATTGGTTTCGATCATAGTAGAAACATTGCGGTGGAGGGTGATATATTAAAATTTATTTTAATAATATTTTCCCAAAACCACGAGTAAATATCTTGAATATCAATTTTATTATTAATTTATTTGATGTCTAATGAAATAAACACCTAGGCTTGGGATCTTTCTTCCTTGATGATTGTTGATCTTACAAAAAGGCCCTTTCAGATTATCTTTGTTACGCTTGTGAGGATCCAATGGTAGAATCCCTCTATCGGTGATCCACATGTTCTCCAATGGTCTCTGAGCAATGACTCTAATTCTCTAGGTTCTAGCATTGTGGGTCGAATTTGATTCTTTGTTCATTCTGGATCACTCGTTCTTTGGTCTTGATGAAATTATCTTTTGGGTTTCTCATTCTTGAAAGGGAGAGAGGACGAGGAGTCTAGAAAGAATTCATTGTGTGCTACAATAATCTGTTCCCAAAATTGGAATGAGTTTCGAATGAATTATACAATAGACATAGCTAAGTATTTATAGAGCTGGGATTTCAGTTACAAAATTTAATTGCATAATATCCATTAAATATAATTTTAACCATTAATGAAATCACATACCACATAATAATAATATTATTATTATTATTATCGGTGTGCACACTTACGAAAAATGGTTAAAAAATATTTACTGACATGTGAATAATTATTTTATCATTGGAATGGCCTTGGTCCATGTGAACTCCTCTTGCATTAATTGACCACCAGAGTGCATATTTTATTCTCTTAAATAAATATTTTATACACAAACCTTTAAATAAGTATTTATTGAATATTCATTTAAATGAATAAATATATTTTATTCACAATTCGGTGAATGAATATTTATTTAATTTATGAAATCAATATAAATTAAATAAGATTATTCCACGGCATTGAGAATAATATGTATTTCATTAATTAAATTCAAATATAATTTAACTGAGACCATGAAAAACACTTAGTGTGTGACCCTGTAGGATTTTTTCTCGCTGTCATTAGGTGGGTTTACCAAAACTCCACGAATACCACTATGGGAAAAATGGCCTTTTGCAACGGATTATTTGCGATGGGAATAGATCCTATTGCAAAAATCCCGTCGAATAGATTTTTTGTGAAGGGGAACTTATCCCATCGCAAATAATAAGTTATTTGTGACGGAATAAGGGGTCTCGACACAAATGTTTTGGCGCGGTTATCACGCCAAACCACAGAAAGGGTATTTCTGATTGGGGGTGACTCTCTATCACAAATACTCGGTGGCGGTAACTACTATTTATGACGGGTATATTCTCTCATCGGAAATACTATGTCAGCATGTCAATATTTACGATGCGGCCCATCTCAAATACTCTTTTAACCGCCGACGGTAATTAATGTGATCGAAGGTATTTGTGACGGGACGTCTGTCGCCAGTAATCTTATCTATATATACCCTTATCCTTTTTTTCATTCTTCCTCTCAATTTCTACGTTTTCTCTCTCCCTAAACTCAAATCTTAGAGTTAAAATTTCTCTGAGTTAGTTTTTTTCTCACGAACAATTTTTGAAGTCACCTCCACTTATAAGAGATATTGTTTAAAGGTATTTATGTGTAATTTAATTTAA
The DNA here is from genome assembly GCA_963277665.1 of Viscum album. Taxonomy (NCBI): domain Eukaryota; kingdom Viridiplantae; phylum Streptophyta; class Magnoliopsida; order Santalales; family Viscaceae; genus Viscum; species Viscum album. The sequence goes on from OY728162.1 coordinate 1,020,995,957, forward strand.
TATTTATTTCATTTTTTATATTAATTGTTATTATTGTTAATTAGTTGAAATTAAATTTGATTTCGATTGTTTTGTCATCAATATTTATTTGTAATAATAAATTGAAATTATTAGTACTAATTGTTTGTAATTAGTAGTAATTAAGAATTATTAAGGATAATTAGTGATAAATATAAATAATTAGTAGTAATTAGTAATTAGTAGCTGTAATATGTAGTAATTAATAGTAATTAACGCTAGTTAGTAATAATTAGCTGTAATTAGTAATAATTAGAGGTGATTATTACTAACTAGGGGAAAATAGTTTTAATTAGCGGTAAATAGTAATTATTAGGAAAAATAGTAATAATTAGTTGTAATTAGTAATAAATACTAATAATTAGTTAAAAAATACTAATAAATAGTAATAATTAGTAATAATACGTACTAATTAGGATTAATTAGTAATAATGAGGTGTAATTTATAAAAATTAGGATTAATTAGTAATAATTAGGATTAATTATTAATAATTAGGACTAATGAGTAATAATTATTAATAATTATTAATATTTAGTAATAATTAGTAATAATTAGGATTAATTTGGATTAATTACTAATATTTACTAATAATTAGTAATAATTATGATTATTTAGTAATAGTTAGGATTAATTAGTAATAATTAGAATTAGTTAGTAATAATTAGAATTAATTACTAATAATTAGGATTAATTAGTAATAATTGGAAATAATTAGGATTAATCAGTAATAATTAGGATTAATTGTGATTAATTTGGATTAATTACGGTTAATTAGGATTAATTAGTAATAATTATGAGTAATTAGTAACAATTATAATTAATTATTAATAATTATGATTAGTTAGTAATATTTAGTAATAATTAGTTAGAATTAGTAATAATTAGTAACAATTAGTAATAATTAGTAATAATTAGTAACAATTAGTAATAATTAGTATTATTTAGTAATAATTAGTATTATTTTGTAATAATTCAGATTATTTAGTAATAACTTGGATTAATTAGTAATAATTAGGATTAATTAGTCATAATTAGAATTAATTAATAATAATTAGTAATAGTTAGTAACAATTAGTAATAATTAGGATTAATTAGTAATAATTAGTAATAATTAGTGACAATTGGGATTAATTAGTAATGATTATGATTAATTAGTAATAATTATGATTAATTAGTAATAATTAGGATTCATTAGTAATAATTTGTAATTATTAGCAATACTCAGTAATAATTATTAAGAATTCTTAATAATTCTTAATAATAAGTATTAATTAGGATTAATTATTATTAATTATGATTAATTAGTATTAATTATGATTCATTAGTAATAATTTTAATTAATTAGCACTACTTAGGGTTAATTAGTAATAATCAACAATAATTAGGATTAATCAGCAATAATTAGGATTAATCAATAGTAATTAGGATTATTTTGGATTATTTTGGATTAATTAGGATTATTTATAATTAATTAGTAATAATTAGGAAAAATTAGTTATAATTACAATTAATTAGTAATAATTAGTATTAATTAGTAATAATTTAGAATAAATAGTAATATTTAGTAATATTTAGTAATAATTATTAATAATTAGTAATAATTATTAATAATTAGTAATAATTAGTAATAATTGTTAATAATTAGTATTATTTATTTATAATTCGTATGATTTAGTTATACTTAAGATTAATTTGTAATAATTTGGATTCATTAGTAATCATTATGATTAATTAGTAATAATTAGGATTAATTAGTAATAATTAAGATTAATTAGTAATAATTAGTAATAATTAGTAATAATTACGATTAATTAGTAATGATTAGAAATAATTTTGATTAATTAGTATTAATTATGATTAATTAGTAATAATTATTATTAATTAGTATTAATTTTGATTTATTAGATATAATCAATAATAATTAGGATTAAGAAATACTAATTAGGATTAATTAGGATTAATTAGGATTAATTATAATTAATTAAAAATAATTCAGATTAATTAGTAATAATAAGGATTAGTTAGTAATAATTAATATTTATTAGTAATAATTAGGATTAATTAGTAATAATTAGGATTAATTGGTAATAATTAAGATTAATTAGTAATAATTAGTAATAATTAATAATAATTAGTAATAATTGGGATTAATTTGTAATAATTAGGATTAATTCATAATAATTAGTAATAATTAGGATTAATTTGTAATAATTAGGATTAATTCGTAATAATTAGAATTAATTGATAATAATTATGATTAATTAGTAATAATTAGGATTAATTAATAATAGTTAGGATTAATTAATAATAGTTAGGATTAATTAGTAATAGTTAGGATTAATTAGTAATAGTTAGGTTTAATTAGTAATAGTTAGAAATAATTTGTAATAGTTAGCAATAATTAGTAATAATTATCAATAATTAGTAATAATATGGATTAATAAAGTTTAATTAGAAACAATTCTAAATAATTAACAATAATTAGGTTTAAATAGAAATAACTATGATTAATTTGAAATAATTAAGATTAATTTTCTATGATTATAAACGGATAGGAATGATTAGGGATGATTAGGAATGATTAAGAATAATTAGGAATGATTAAGATTGATTATGAATATTTTTAAAAAATTGAATAAATTCGAGTACAATGTTATAAATTAACACAATTTCCAGCAGATTGGCGGCTTCCTTTTGCTCGACGTCTCATCTCATTGAAACTTTCTCCCACTGAAATCTATAGGAATAACATGCCCGAATCTATAATGGCGGTAGATTTTTATACTAATTTCAATCGACAGAAAGTTACAAGGAGGTGAGCCATCAGACCTAAGAGGCACTTTTTCCTGACGACAGATCTCCTTGAAAGGAGATTGTTGTACCTCTCGAACCCCTCAAGGTTTTATTTTCATGATCACAATCACCCTCATATTTATCTAATCCTCTTTCAAGTGTTTTTGGTTGATAGGAATCAAATCAGGTGGCCAAGGAATTGGGCCAAGAAAGAAAGAAGGCAAAGTGGACTGAAATTCAGTCCACCGGCCAACCGGTGGCTTCACCACCGGTCAGCCGGTGGAGCCTGGACAGAAGGCATCCTTCTGTCCAGACCACCGGCCAGCCGGTGGCACACCAGCGGCCAGCCGGTGGCATCTGCACTCAAAGGCAGAGCCACTGCCTCCACACCGGCCAACCGGTGGCCAAGCACCGGCCAGCCGGTGGCACCCAGAATGAATAGGGTTTGCTACTGCCTCACCACCGGCCAGCCGGTGGCTCTGGCACCGGTCGACCGGTGGAGCCTGGACAAGAAGACTCAGCCACTGTCAAGGCACCGGCCAGCCGGTGGCCCTGCACCGGCCAGCCGGTAGGCCAGTCAAACTAGCCGTTGGGTTTGACCAGTCAACTCTCATTTGGCCTCCAACGGCTCCGAAGACCTCTCCAACGGCTCCAAAGCCTCCCCAAGGGTTCCTAGCCTATAAATAAAGGCCAAGGAAGCCCCGGAACAATAGTCGGATCATATACGAAGCCAACGGACATATTTTGGATCAATTGGCCAACCTCCGGCGACTTCCTTCAAAGGAACCCCAAGAGCTCCAACAACTTCCACATCCAAGGAGCTCCACTCAAGAAGCTTGGGAGAGCACGCTCATCAACTCCATCATCCATTGGCGCCCGAGTCTTCCCAATTACGGGTTTTATTGCATTTATTTATTTTGAGCTTAAAATTGGGTTTGTGCCTACAAACCCCAACCCTTTTCTCTTCCCCCTTTCTTTTGGGTTTCACACCACCATTAAGGTGTGAAGAGGTTTCTTCAAGCCTTTCCTTTTAAAAGGCTTGTGTTGCGGTGAGCTAGCCTTCACCCGTTAAAAAGGCTAGTGGGTTCTTGCTAAACCATTGAAAGCAAGTGGGTTCTTGCTAAACCACAAAAAGCAAGCTGTAATAGGTCCTAGTGCTACCTCAAAGCCTAGTGGGTTTCTTGCTATAACCATTGAAAAGCAAGCAGTAGGAATCTCTCAACGGTTGAGTTGGGAGCGGAGACGTAGGCCGGGTTTTTGGCCGAACTCCGTTATCAATTTCTTGTGTGATTGCCTCTTTATTTCCGCTGCACTTTACTTTGATTTTTAATTTGTTAATCAATTTTTTAAAAAGGCAATTCACCCCCTCTTGCCATCATTCCTGTTTCTTCCGACCTAACAGAGATGAGTCATTAAGAAAAAGAGTTTCCGCCAATCCACTAGAAATTGTGTCGTTGTAAATTGAAAATACTTTGTACAAACAAACTATAATTAATAATAATTAGTGGTAATTTCTATTAATTAATATATATTAACATATATTAGTATAAAAGTTTAAAAATATAGTATAAATAACTATACAGTGATTGAAATTATTATAAATTCCTAGAAAATGGGATTTAATTGTATGCTCTTTTTTGATGTTTTCTTATATAAAATTATACAAAAAACTAAATATTTTATATTCATTATAAAAACTATGGAACAAGGAAGTTGAAAGTAGTCATTATTATATGATTGTGCTCTGATAAATCATTATAGAAATCCAAACAATACTGGTTTGAATCTTGTTTATATTGAGAGTGTTTAATATTTCTTATCCTAAGAATCACCAAAATAAGAATTTGTTTCAAAACGCACAATTAATTGTCCTTGTAAAAGATGTTCTCTGAGAACATTTGACACATTTGAAAAAATTTCGGGACATCCCTTTCATTTTGGTTTTTAACCAGATTATGTGTTTTGGAATCAACACGATGAACGCAGTTCCAAAGAAGTTACTGATCCTTTGATTCTGAATCCATCACGGTTTCAAATTTTAGTACAAGATGTTGTAGGTCCATCTATTAAACAAACTAAAACTCAATATGATATTAAAAAAACTCATAAAACTCACACCATCTGAATTTTATGAGTTGTGCAGGTCCACTAAGGATGCATTATATCTTAGTTGCAATATAAAAAATTTTGAAGCGGTTTCAAAATTTATGTCTATTAAATCAGATAATGGAATGTCAAAAAATTGTTTTGATCAGATATTTTCTTTATTTAAAACACTGTAACCTTAAAGAAATGTTTTTCCTATAAATTCCAATGATATCAAGAGCTCGTCTCATAATTTGGGCCTTAATTATCAGATTGTTCATGCATGTGAAAATGATTGCATCTTATATTCTGGTGAAAATGAGTTGTTGGATAATTGTACCACATGTGGAAAATCGAGGTATAATGAATCTCAACTAGGGATATCTAGAACAATTCATGTAAAATATTTGAGATATTTCCTACTTACATATAGGTTACAACATTTATTTCTGTCTCAAAACACAGCGACAATGATGTCATGGAACAAAATTTAGATTTCAACTGGTAAAAGCTTGAATCAACCATCTGGTGGTGATTCATGAAAAAATATTGACCGAGTACATCCATCATTTGATTTAGAATCCAAAAACGTGTGATTGAGTCTATCTACTAATGGTTTCTGTCTGTTTGGTTCTTATGGTAGTCAGTTTTCAGGGTGGAATGTCTTTATAATTTCATAATATTTAGCATCATGGATGTTGATGAAGGGGCCTTATATCTTTCTGACCTTATGAATCCAAAGACATCTGAAAAAGAATATTTACGTTTATTTGAAACCATTGATTGATGAGTTGAATTAATTATAGAGTAATGGTGTTAGTGCATATGATGTTACTACGAATCAAAATTTCTTTCTAAAAGCTGCATTGATGTGGAAAATTGGTGACTTCCTAGCATATAGCATGTTATCTGGCTGGAGTACACATGGTCCGAAATCATGTCCTTACTGTGTGAAAGAAAAAAAATATTTTATGCTCGTTAATGAAAAAAAGCCTTTCTATTTTGACATTCATCCCATATTTCTTCCAACCGATCATCTTTTTCAGAGGAACACATCTCATTTCAGAAAAGGTAAAATTGAAAGGGATGGACCTCCAAAAATGATATCTGGTACAATGTTAAATTCAGGTGTATTTTCTTTACCCACCATCATATTTGGACCATTAATAAACCATAAAAAATATGGCATTCGGAAAAAACATATTTGGAAAAATGGATAATTTTTTGGGATCAACTATATTGGTCTAATTTTTTGGTCCGCTACATGTTGGATTTCATGTATATTGAGAATAAATATATTTATACTTTATTTCATATAGTTTTGGATACAACATGTATTACCAAAGATATTGTAATGGCACGATTAGAACTTGCCCAAATTTACAGGTGACAGGAACTTGAACTATTTGAAAATGTCTGATCACAGAGGATCATGAAGCCAAAAGCTACTTATATACTATCCAAAGAGATTTTATTATTGTATTCTCATTGGATTGTAGATTTGAGACATTCGGATGGCTATGCTACTAATTTGGGATGATGGGTTAAGAATGGTCATATTACCAAATTAAAAAGTCATGATTTTCATGTTATAATGGAAATACTTATGACAATTTGATTTAGAGGATTGTTAAATTATATGATTTGTAATTTGATAACAGAAAAATCATATTTTTTCCAAGACATTTGTGTGGAAAACAGTAGACTACGATGCACTAAGAAAACTAGATAAAGTTGTTGTAATTATATGTAAACTGGAAAATAATCTTTCTACCGGCTTTCATTGGCTCATATGAACATTTGATATTACATTTTCCACATGAATAAAATTGAGGGGGTCTGGTATAGTTTCTATGGATTTATCCATTCGAGAGGTGAATCCAAAAATTGATGAAAAAAGTATGTTACAAAGCATCATTTGAAGGCTCAATTGCTGATGATTATTTGCAATAGGAAATTTATTTTTTCTTCTCTAAATATTTTAAATCATAATATCCTTAAAAACACAACCGTATGGGACATTATGAAGGCAATCTTTTGGATGAAATAGACAATAAATTATAAGTTTTTAATCATCCATATCTTTGCTTTGGTGGAGTTTATTAATAATGTCTTTCAGATAATGAACATCACAGAGCTCGTACATATGTTCTTCTCAACTATGAAGAAATGACATCATTTGTACTTTGAGTGATTCTATCACTTATTCTATAATTTATGTTATAGTAAGTAAACTTATGTTATTTGAAGGTTATATGATAATCATATCAACAAACAGCTTCCAAAAATTATAGTAGCTTCTCTTGAAGAACACTAGTAAAAAAAGTTCTCATTGGTTTCAAAAACTGATAACATAAATTATTTGTGGTTTAACATATCAATTCAGTTTATTATTTATTATATTGATCATTGGTTTACAAATTTTTAAGTGTCTCAACATGTTGATGAATTTTATAAGTGATTGTTTATATTGAGTAACCCACTATCCAAAATGGTTAAATCTTATAATTCATATGTGGTGAATGGTTTTTGATTTCATACACGTGCATATTAGGAATAAAAAAACAATGAACAATGTAGTTTTCTTTAGAAGATCGAATCATAGAGAAACTAAAGTTGATTTTTATGGCATGCTGAATGGAATTCTTGAACTGTGTTATCTAGGACAGAATTACATAATTATTTTTAAATGTTGGTGGTAGGATATTGAGAGAGGCTTGTGTGTTCACCTCAATCATGGAATTGTTGATATTAAATATAAAGTTCTTCTTGTAGTAAATGAACCATTTTTATTGGATCAATAATCACATAAAATTTAGTATACAATGTACTGTGCTAATTTTTGAGAACTGAGTGATTGGTGGGGCATAATAAAAATAAAATCTTAGGAAAATCAGTTTACTCAAACTGGATGTGGTTCTTCTGACGTGTAATGAATTAAAAATTTTCAAGACAATACTCAAAATCCATTTTTCACAATGAGAAATGAATATCGATGATGTAACCCCATAATTAAAGGGTAATAGTGACGATGAAGTTAATGATTTTACAAATGAATTTGAAATGACAAGAGAGGATGAAATTGAAACACATATGGATATTGATGATGTCTATGGGGAATGTGAGGACATTGATATCATCAGATATTAATATGATGATAAAGGAGAACATTGAAACAGTTAAATGGTTATAATCATAACTAATATATATCTATATATAATAGGTATTTTCAACTATTTTCTGAAAACAATAATTTTGTGTTTCAGATAGACTATGATCTATTTCATGAGTTTCATGATGTTGATCTACCTTTGGATGAGGAGGATATGGGATCATCTGACCCTTAGCCTACTGGTGGTAAAGTGAGTACGTAGAGGGGGCGTTGTCTTGTGAGACTGATGATTCTGGACCCTATCCTTGAGTGACGTCCACGTCTTGGCTTCAATCCATGCACACAGATGTATGATAACATGGGTATTTTAGTCAGCTTTCATTAATTTATTTATATACTAATTGTTTAATTATTTGTTTTTTTATAGTTTTTCACATTTTTTTGTTGTATAGGGGAGCTCAATGGTTTAAAATTATTTTTCTCAGCCATGGATCACATGGGAACAAATTTCTTTTGATGTGCAGCTCAGTATGATCAATCATTGACTGGTATGTTAATAATTACTATTTATTTTGAAATTTATTTCATTAATAACTTGATATTATAAACTATTTGTAGGGTTTATGGTACCACATCTATGATAGCATGTGTGATGCTATCCACGTGGCATTGGAGGTGTCTATGTGTGACCATTTCTGTGAGTTGTTGTACAATTTAAGGACATCCATGAAGAAATGAGTGGTAGTATTTGATGAATCGTGTAGATACCAACGACCAGAGTACATTTCATCTCACATTTGGGATGGAATATATTCACACTGTTTGGGTGGTTGATTTCAAAGTATATCATCATTGGTCTGACAGAATCGGGGGAGATAGGAGGTGACGCATCGATCTGGTAGTAGTACATTCAGTACACATAGAAAGCATCTGGAAAATAATTTTTTTAATATGTTATATAACATTATATATAAATAGTTTATTTTGTATTCATATAGGTAGTAGAGAAGACTAATATTACAGAGTACGACATTTATCAGAGGATGTATAGTGATCCATCCACTGGAGAGATTAGATATGATCACCAGCATCAGATTGGGTTTAGTATTATTTCTTTTTCAGTTTTAAAATTAACTGCATATAATATTTTCAATATTTTAATTTCAAATTTGAACTGAAGGATTCATATGAGTTTGTGACCTCTCACACATAAGATGAGAGTCGGGCCGAGATGGTTGATCAGACTAGTGCCTACAATTTTAATGACGCGGCATGGATGCAGATGACCCAGTATGGCTTCAAGAAGGGATGAGTAGTTGGTATTAGCTCTCATTTGACTCATTTGACTTATTATGGTACTCCTGCGATGTTGGCATCTAGCTCGAGAGGAGCTCGTCAAGAGGCATCGTTTTCTGGCTTATAGTATCAGGAGCAGCTGTAAAATCAGAGTGAGCTTATAGAGAGTTTGTGTAAGAAGCAGGAAGAGATGTATCTGCAGTAGTAGTGGCAATATTAGGAGGAGACACATCGATTACAGCACTAGCATCACGAGCAGATGGAGTACATGCGATGTTTGACTTGTAGTTTAGGGATGGAGTTTCCTCTACCATATCCTTTAGCTCCTCTACCTCCTCCAAAAGACTACCCCCCCCCCGGTGATGTTTTTTTAATGTTAAAAACATTTGAATTCAAATTTTTTTGTAATATTATCTATTTACAGTTTTTATCTTTTATATTTTTTGTGACTTGCATAATTTAATCTTTTTAATTTTATATTATTTTTAAATAATTTATTTTTTTTATTATTTACTATTAATATTATATTTTTTAATGTTTGTTTATTTTACTAATAATAATAATAATAAATTATTATTTTTTTATATTTTTTGCGAATATTGAGAATTTTAATATTTTATAATTTTTTTATTATTTTAATAATATTAATATAATTTTTTCATAAATAATAATAATAATAACTACTTTATTATTTTATTTGTATTATTTTATTATTAATATTATAATAATATAATTTTCTTATGTTATTTATATTATTATTATATAATTTTCTGTTATTTATCTTAATATTATTATTATTATTATTATATTTTAATATTAATTTATCATAATTTTATTGAATATTTTTTTGGTAAGTATTTGCATTGGGTCCTTTTGTGATGGGACCCCACCACAAGTATTTTATATATTTTTTAATTAAGTATTTGCAATGATAGAACTGGCTCGCCACAATAGGTTTTTTTATATATAATCAATATAATTGAAGAACTATTTGTGATGGGATGATTTCCCATTGCAAATACCATGTTGCAAATAGCCCAAAATCTAGTAGTGTACTCTAGCAATGGGTCAAGGCACCCAATAGAATGAACATGATGTCTTAATGACAAAAACCAAATATGAATTCTCATTGTGTAATATAATCCCTTTATCACAATATATTATCCATCATGTTTCATGATGGTTTCATCAAACTATATGCTCAATACATCATTTTTTGACTATCTGACATATACTCGTCATTAATCAATGACCAAAGACTTTAGGGAGATGGTTCTATTTCAATATAAGGGTTGAGATATCAACTTCTATAGTGATGGAGTGGACAAATACTTCCTTCATTTATTCATTAATAACATGTCATTCATAACACAACCAATGTAACATACTTCCCACCCCCATATGGTGTGATGGTTTTTTTAAATATCTATTTGCGTGATTCCTAACAATCATTAATTATATTCTTAAAATCTACATACCGTTACACACGCTCATAGATAGTAATATCTGATGACACCAAAACCTGAGTGGGTATGTTCTCATAATCTCTCGCCTTTGAGATTATTAAGTGCAAACATCAAGAAATGAAGTCTCATCTACTTATGAGTACTTGCACCTAGAGGTAATGAAACTACGTTTCTCATAATAGTATGTTATCCAAATACAAAACTATATTAAGAATATTTTCATAACACTTCATGTTTCTCATCATTATGGGGGAACTACAGTGACCTTATCAATGCGACAAATACTCAAGGAAATTTTTACATTATTTTCATACAGAGCAATGAAAAATATGTAATAAGATGTTTAATTTAATATTGCGTACCTAAAATATTCATGTATTCAAAGTGAAAACAGTTTATTCTAGGACACCAAATATAACAGAAATGTATTTCCCAAAATTATTGGGGGCTTTATATCACACTTCATCTCTATATCTTTAAAATCAATAGGTGATATTAGCCACCTTAGTATATAAAAGAGTTAATCCACCCTCCCAATGTGTTGAGTAATGGACCTATCACCGACCCGAAATCAATCTGAAGTGGATAACAACATCAAGAGACCTACATCAATAGATAAATTTTAATTAATTATTCTGACACTACATCCTATATCACTAAAGGAATTTTTAACTTCACTTTCACATATTTTTTATAGTATGATAAAATATTAAAGGTTGTTCATTATTTGAGGTAGACTATTAAATTAATCCATTAAAAATTTCATTTATTTATTTTATTTTTTTTATGTTTTTTTAGTTGCCAAAAAATATCTTTAGAATTTCCAAATTAAATGGAATATTGTTAAAGGCCTCAATAAATGTAATTTTCAAATTTAATGTTTTAAATATCTTATAGAACATGAGATAATATATCTCTAAATTTTTTATTAATTCATTTATGAAATATAATTTTTGGAGAAAATATTTTAAAAATAGGTGGATTACTCATATTTCCATCTGCCTGATCTATTTTAATTCATTTACTAACAACCATTTAATTTTCATTTTGTATGTTTGTGTTTTTGGTGGAGAATTAATTTCAAGATATTATGGGAACTTATTCTTCAATTTCATTGGTTACTATTTTTCATGAATTCCATCTTCAGAATAAATTGATACCCCATGTTTATCTTTTATTTGTTATAACATAATATCATCTTCTGTTCTCATCCAACATATAGATATGACAACCATAACAATTTCTATTTGGTTATAATATCTAGTACATGGATTTTTATAATATTCATTCAAATATAAATCACATGCCCTTTGACTGAACTATATCCGTAAAATAATCATTTTAGATTCAAATTAGAAATTTAAGGAATTCATTCCAACTGTTATTCTAGAATCACGAGTGACCATTTTTACAATAATTAATCATTGAACCCCACTAAGTTATCTTTATAATTTAATGATTCATCCATGTTTTTAAATAGTTGATTTTTTTTATTAAAATCACAAAGGGATGAATGATGTTTGAAAAATCTATTGTCTCTCCAATATATATTGGGATGATATTTATACCAATGTTTATAAAATATTGAATAAGTATCATTATAACCATATTTTATAACCTTATAATTAATATGCATGTCTATCTAATCATATACAACAAGTATAATAAAGTTGGTATAGTTAGACTGTGAAAGAAGATAAATATATAATTATTGACATTTCTCTTTGTGAAATCATTCCTCCTTTTTTTATAGTCCAACAGTTTGGGAAATGTTTTCTTAAAAAAACATTTTGATTCATCCATATATATTTCACTTCCCCAAGAATACTTTTTTTATAATTGTTATAATGTTTACTGATCATATGTTTAAACTCTTCATCAATTTTATTATCATAAAAATTAATACTAGAACATTGATCTTTCAATGTTATATGATAATTATTAAATCCATTATTGTATTTTGCATTCATGAAATTAGAAGGATGCAAATGTATTAGATACTTCCTATGAATAACCATATAACAATCCCAAAACATAAGAAAACCCTCACTCTAAACATTAATCAAACCGGACATTTTATGTATCACTAATGTGGTAAAACATGTATGGAAGAATTGGTGATACATTTTTTAAAAACATGATCCCATATCTAAAAAATATCATTACATAGATGTTGATACCAACTCCCAACCTTTCCCTTTATACAATATCAGAACACCATCAAATTATTCTCTTTATTAGATACCCCATGCAATGAAATATATTTAAAATATATATAAATGTCATTATTTATGTCAATGGTTTCTTCATTATATATATAATTATAGGACAATATGATATTGATATTTAATTTTTCAATTTCATATATCAATACCTAAGAGATAAATAAATACATTTCAGAATTCTTGAAGAATTTGGATATTAAAATTTTCAAGTACTAAGTCCATCAAAAAAATCATCCATGGATATGGTTGAATTAGTATTTAATTTAAATTTATCAACCAATCTTTATTTAGATCATCAATATTTTATTATTTTTTTTCCAAAAGATAATCATTATTTTCTTCTATATCTGATAATAAAGGTATCAATTAAACTATAGTTATATCCCCATGTAAATACAATTGAAGTGAAAGTAGGTTTAATGTTAACTACACAACAATCAAGAATTCCAAAAAAGAGTATCAATATTTTTGAAAACAATCACCCAAATATATTTAACATAAAAAAATCTAATACAACCAATAACTAAAATGGAATAATTTTCAAATGATTCCATAAGAAGAATATTAATTTTTTGGAGACACACAACCACTAGATTTTATTTAGTTTACAATAAAATTTTGAGAAACCATTTTTGAATATTTTGAGATATTATTTTTATTATATTATGATATTATTTTCATTATTGAATTTATTTTTATAGATTATTAAAAAATATTTCCTCATCTTGAAATGGTGAAGATGTTTTTATTGGTTCTTAGATAACCAAAAATATAATTATAGTCTCCTAAACCACAATAAATGTACTAGGTTCAATCCCACAAAGTAGTTAGTTTTTTTATTTTTAGAAATAAGAAAAGAAAGAAAATACTAAAATAGTAATTTTAAGTGACGAAAATGATTAACAAAATGATGCCAAGAATATCATTCATGAGGGGATAAAAAATTTTGAATTAAATATTTAGTTAGTGGATACTATAGATTATTATCATGGAAAATGAGTTACATCATCCTTTCAAATTTTATATTTATCCATGAATATTGAATAATAAAATACATGAACAAACAAAACTACCATATTGTAATTTTATATCAATTCGAAGGTTTCAGTTAGCTTATCCCATAAAATCAACAAAAAAAGAACTGTCCTTATATAATTAAACATGTATGCATTCATATGTCCTAATTGTTTGAAATCAAACTCACTATCTTGTTTGACATGCATCTAGTTAATCAACCATGCAAAAAATTGAAGAAGTAAAGTTAATAACTGAATAGAAATGTAGTAGTAGTTATCTACTGTCATTATCATAGTTTTTTGTAAATATATAATGTGAATATAGAATTCTTATAGGATCTATGATTATTTTTGAATCATAAGAAATCATGCAATGATTTCAAGGAATTGATAATATCTAAAAAAATATTTTTAGAGAAGGATTATGTAAAAAAAAGATAAATTAATCAATTGTTTCTCCAATTTAAAATTTAATCAAGTAATCAAATTCAAGAATTAATAAATATATATATAGTTAATGAAACTATAAAACAGATATATAATGGAAGTTTGGAGATCTAGAGACCTTCTCTGTGTTGAAAAATGATTCTTCTTACTCAAGACTCTCCAAGACATATTTATCCACTCCCTCTAATAAAAACCTACTATATGGGAATAACCCAAAACATGGATACTCTTTAAATTTACTTATCCATCGAATTAAAAATCCTTGAAACTTATAATGAATAGATTGTTCCACTGTGTTTATTGAAACTAGATCGCTTAAATCACTTGGCACTGCTGGTATGTGACTGGTGATTAATTATGCTCAGTTGATGCACATCTAAATGATCCTCAATGAGGAAAATAACAAAGGATATATTCCTAATTTTATATTTATTGCACAAAATAATCCCCATCAATAGTGAATAATCTATATCTATATATATGTGTATATATTTTTTATTCATCCTCTAAAATATTCTTTTCATTATAAAACAAACATATATTGAATCCAAAGTCTTGACTCCCATCAAACAAGACTATCCCATAATATCACATACCTCAATTACCTTACAGATTAAACTCAAGTGAGAAATATATTAATATAATATAGAGATTTATAGTTGGATACAAACCCTTTATTAAATCATCCAAAACTATAACATAGTCTTATATATTTGATTCAATATATTATGAATAATCATAAATACCACACAAGATCTATTTAATAATCAAATCACATATACATATGCCCTTATATGGAATGATTATTCACTCGTGATGAGTAGATGATTTATTTAGTATAATTTATAAGTGAATTTTAATATTATGTGAGGCATGGTTAATCACTCATGTGCTTCCCAGCATTCCAAAATTAGACAATGTGAGGAATAGTTTATATCCCTTGATTTTCATAAAATATATTACACACGACCTTGAAAAAAATATATCATACCCGAGGAACAGAAACACAAAAACCCTTTTGAAATTATCTCACGTGTGATTAAAAACTCATTAACAGAAATCTTGTAATATAATCATCAAACACTGTAATATATATTTCCAATGAATCCATAATAATAAGAAAATGCATTTAAAAATTCATCACTTCCAAAACTCATTTCACAAATCACAAAAATTATAAAAAACTAAAAATAATTCTGAAATAGTAACTAAAAAATTTCATGATATATTTATTTATTGTTTGAAATTGATGCAACATGAAATTGATTAATTAAAAATTAATATTAAAATTAAAATTTCAATAATAAAATCATATTTTCAAATCTAAAATTCAAATAAATATTTTTAACACATTAAAGATACATAGTGATCAATTCAAAATTTAAATTCATATTTCCATAAAATGCTCCAAAAAATATTATAAAATAGATATGGGAATCATGAATAAAAATAGATCCACTCCAACATGACCTAACTCGTACTGTATGATTATAGAGTACTTTTTAATGTTATTATAGTATAAATCCAACATATTCATTATATGAAAGACTTTGTTCTCTAATGGAAAGTGGCCTCCTAATATTTTGGGAACATTAAGTCAGAGACATTAAATTTTAACTCCCTTAGAGTACCTTATACAATAAAACTTATAGGGATCTATAATTATTCTGAGGATCCAGATTGTGTCTCATGTTAAAACATGAAGGAATGATTTGAGGAGTTAGTTAGGAACTAATAAATTTTAATAAATTCAAAATAAAATAAGGAAATTGATATAAAAATCCAACCATTTCTCTGTATATTTATATAATAAAACATCATTATCTTGTATATTTCATTGATTCAATCTATTCTCATTATATATATTTTTTTATAACAGTGGTGTCATGAATTTGTCCCCCAATTCATGCCCCAAAATTTTATTTAAATCAAAAATAAATAGTACAAGCATGAGGAGTAAATCTCTGATACTAGTAGGGAATAAAGGTGAGTACAAGAAGAGATCCCAAGAGAAGAAGCATGTCGCACAAGTAGCTAAAATTTGATCGAGAAGCCTTAACCAAAACAACCTATGGTCTCCATAAAGTTATGACTGGAAGATAGGGTCCAACATCTATGGGCATCCACCATGTTCTTCTGTAGTGTTCAATTACCTCGACTACAACAAATTAAAAGTTCCACATACTCATCTTCAAAAAAGGTTAAAGAAAAGTTGAACCCTTGGCTTTCAAGAAACTATCAAAAAGACAATTCCACCAACTGCAACAGCTCAGAACACATTAGCTTCATCCCTCTTAGAAACAACTTCCATTTATACAGCCTTTCTACGACCATGTGGAAACATTATAGTATCACTAACAACCAAGACACTTCGACCCAAATTAACACCGAGCTTGTTTCTCCATTACATCATACTCGCAGAAGTAAACTCCCATATGGCCCACATGAACAATAACAGAACTATCCATTTTGATTTCAATGAGTCCATGATTTTATTCTTTCTCTCTATGAAGCTAAGTGGCAGAACTACCTCAAAATATCCATGTGAATAACCTGAAAAAGCATATACCATTATTAGATAGCACCATAGTTCTAGCTCGACTAGCTAACCACAGAAAAACTCAACAAAAAAACAACCACATTCAAAGAGAAAACATCAAACTAAGCAGTGGGGTGAGAAACTTCATTCCCAAGGAATGTCTCTAATGTTTAAATCAAGATTCATTTTATGTTAATTAACCGTCCACATGAACATACACTTCCTAATTTCTAGTTACATCTCCGCTGAAATAACACGATTGGTGTATTTTTGGAATGTCTTTTCATCTTGTTCATCCATCCATTCATCAATTCTGTCACCCACAACATCTATCTTAACCATCTTGTAGTAATCTCTATACACAGGTCCATTATTTTTGAAATATTCCTCGTCTAAATCTGGTGATTCAACAAGTTCAAGAGCTATAAGTTGTTTTCGAGTCTCACTGATTTCCTTCCTAGAGGTATCTAATGATCTTGTCACAATTTTTCTCTCTAGAGTACAATAATCCCTATGTTTCTTAGTTTTTTTTACGATTTAGTGTAATGTATCCATCAGCATCCACCATCGGATTTTTCCACTTTCTATAACATTACAAGAAGTTTGAATCCTCTATTTGATTAGTTTGAACATCCTCCTATTGAAGAGAGACTCTAAATTCAGAGAGGTCACTCGGCCCATTATCTCATGTGTCATGTGATTCATATTATTTCACTTATTACTACATTAGATCTGGAATGTTAGAGATGGTAGTAGACTAGGAAGCAATAATTCCTGACAATTCTTTATTTTCAATAGGCTTATCATTATTAACTAAAACCTCATTGTTCATAACAATCCTTTGTTCTTCATTAAGTATCACAGGGGGTCCAAATTAGTATAATTATAAGGTTGTATATCTGAGCAATAGGCGTCGCTTTTGTGGCATCCTTTTCTACCAAAAAATATATGAAGTGAGGGGGTGTGCAAGGAGTGTTCCATTTGTTCTCACATTGATTCAATGAGTGACCAATTCTTTTACTTTTTTTACATAAAGTTAGAACATTCTCAATGGACACATCTTGTTTGAAACCATTATCCCCACTTTGAATCCAAAAATGAAAATGCTAGTCTTGGGAGATATTGATTTCAGTATAAATCATAGAAATAGACGGCCATGTTAAATTCATTGTGGCAGTTTCAAGTTTTATGGGTTGACCAAAAAGACCAACAATGAAAAATGAGGAATTCTTCTTGAAAATATGTAAAGGCAAGTTTGGGAACTCAATCCAAATGGGGATGATATGGGGTTTTTCATCAACACTAAAATCCAGAGACCATTTTAAAACTTCCATACTGCAACCCCTAAATGTCTATTAACCATGAGTCCAGAATCTATAATATTCATCCTCCAATAAAAATTGAAAAAGTACATGCAGAAAATTCAATTGTCTGATGTGAAAATTAGAAAATCTAATATTTTCTTGGGTTTTGTGAAGAAATATAATATAGGGTCTTTGTTTGTAAAACATACCAACCAAAGAAAAATGTATATTCAATGATAGAATATGAACATCGTCTTTTGAGAATAGAATCACTGATAAACCTCGATAGTGGAATATTTTGGGCTCAATGTTCTTGGAGGTCTTCGATAGAGCGCTACCCACGACGACATCTACGAATGATCTTGCATCAATGGTTCCGATTTGTTCGGCGGTGTGAGGGTTTCTTCCATGGTCGCCCGAGGGGGTGGTGTAACCCATGTGGGGTTCATCCTTCTTTCTATTTTAATAATTTTTAAAGTTTTCTTCTATTTCAGATACTTTTTACCTTAAAAAATGACTTCATTCTTTCATTAATCATTATAGGAATGTATTTGAATAATTTTTAACTAGATTGTGAAAATTTATATTTTTTCCTATGAAAATAACACTAAAATATACATGTTAAACTCTTATAAAAATAATTTTACATTCAAATATAATGTTTAGTTTTTCTAAAAATATCATAATTTAATACACCAACATATATTAATGTTCCAAAAAATCATCATTGTATAGAGGAAAAGGAAACTCTCAATAATGATACATTATAATTTCATTTGATGATTCTTTATTGATGGAGTTAGACTAATGATATAATATTGAAATGTTATCGTTGAAAGTCAGGTTGGATTTATCCACTATAATTGAAGTGTATTTTTTTAAAAAATTCATTCCATGATGATATTTATTCATGGATTTAAAATAAGAGAAATATTATTAAGAAGACATCAACTAATGTAACAGTTTTTATATTTTTAGATTAGCGAAAACTATATAAGGTATTTTATTATAAATTTCATCTAATATCTGGATATATAGTGACGCGAGATCATACTCTTAATAAGATTATATCATGAAAAAATGTGTTTTTTATGGGAAGATGAGTGGTGAAGTTGTTGGTGACATGTCTATATAGATAATAGTTCATTTAATTATATTTAACGGTATTTGATTTTTTGTTTTGACTGAAATTAAAAAATGATATATCTAAAGATGACTATATTAGTCAATTGAAGATTGAATCTGGGATGATGATTATGTTTCTATGATTGAAATATTGAATTATTCACATTAATGTTAAACACAAATCTAATAGAGGGGAAAAACAAACAAAACATTACAAAATGTGAAGTTTGATTAGTATATTCTTATTATATCATAATTTCTATTAGATAAAATAGGGGTATAGTGGCAGGATACTAAAAAAATGAGGTAGAAGTGTATATATGAATATCCATTCCATATGCGACTCAAAATTTTAGAGGTGTTATTCTAATTTCTGGATAAGACGAATATATGATTTTAGGACTATTTACTATGGATATGTTTTTGAATGCTCCCAAAAATACTATATATCATTTTACACAATACATCAAGGAGAAATGATTAATGATACCTGAAACAATACGAGCATCAAAAATAAAATGTGTAGTAGAGATATAATAAATTGATTGGAGTGAAATTTAGTTTTAGATTAGTTATTAATATAATGATGTTCATAGTTAATCTAGAATGTGATTTTTGGTGATTTATAATGATTTTTTTCAGTAAATTCGTGTTTAGGGAAATGGGATTATTTGATTATATAGTGTGAAAGTGTTAATAACCAAATATTAATATCAATTTATAATAATAATTACTGATTTAATTTGGTGATGGGGAATCAATGTGACAATAATTATGGGAAATGTGTGTTTCATGTTGATGTATCACATGTTATGGGAATGTAAACATTATGTTTGAAAAAGGATATGCATATGTTTTGAAATCAATTGAGTCATATTCCCTATAATAATAAGATCCTTACAAGAGAAAATGTGTTTGTGATAAAAATATCAAAGTAATTGTTTATGTATGTTTATAAATCATCATCACTAAAAACTATTGTATTATATATCATTTCATTTTTAAAATTTTGATATGGGAGTTTAGTTAGATTCTTTCTTATTGAACGTTATTCATTGGATTTGTTCTAATGGTATATTATATATATTTTATTTATTCAATTTTCATTCCTTTGATGTGGGAATCATAAGAGATCATGATGGTTTTAAGTGATGTATTAATGATAAATATACTTTACACTAAACCAGTATGGATCTCATTTATTGGTATATTAACATAAATATAAGGGTAAATTTTCATTTATGTTTCTGTTACTATGTTTTATCTTGGAAAGTTATCTTGTTGTGGAGAAAATGATATTGTTTGAGGTATGTTAATGATCGAGTTGGGTTATGATCTATTTTTTATTATATGATGATGTTATTTTTTATGATCAAATATTCAGGGGAAATGTATTCAATTATTCTAATTAAATGTGGGGGAACATGATGTTGTTTTCTTATAGTTGGATGATGAAATTTATAAAACAAGAGAAGAAATTTTTGGGAATGTCTCACAGTTTTTAGAATTTATATTTTGGATGATGAAAAAATGTAATTTTAAATTACAATATTATGATATTTTGAGAATTTAAAAAAATTGTTTGATTATTTTATTTTCTTAAATATGAATAGTAGTGATGATTTATTTGTAGTTAAAATACTTAAAATTAGGCTATCCACATTTTTGTTTATAAATTGACCCCACAGAAGAAGAGATTGATTAGAAAAAAATATTTGAAGATATGGTTAAAGGTGAATAGAATTGATGTTGATTCAAATGAGGTTCAGAATATATGTTCAATGTTTCAATGTATACAACTATATTATATATATATATATATATATTATTTATTTATTTAACCATGTTTTTAAATGGTTTCATATGAGTGGTTTTAAGTTATTAAATTTGTTGGTTTGTGGTGAAAATTAATGAATATTTTCCATGACTATATGGAATGAGAGTATTGAGATCGGAGGGTCATGATGTAAACATGAAATATATTATATATGTTATTATTATAAACATGATGATTTGTTTCAAATACATGCTACAAATATAATTTTTGACTTTATTAGTGAATCTTTTTGATGTCCCATTTGGATTCCTCCCATTTCATGATACATTTCATCCCATCATAGCATGAGAACTATTATGGTAGTCTTTTTACACATTAAATTATTTTTTTACCAATTTCTACTTCTTTATTAGTAGATTTATACATTTTATTTTCTTTTCATTAATGAAAATGTAAAAAGAAGAAAAGTATACAATGAAATGGATAATGTCTGTTTTATTTTGATATGTTTGAAGATATTTATATGGGTGGAAATTTTATATTCCTTGTTCTTTCTTACAATATCGTATTCAATAAAAGAAATTTTGATCCAATTTTAATTTTATTTTGTTCAGTAACATTCATATTTGTTAAAGGAAGTAATGTAATTTTACTAATGTGTACTAAATAGAGTATAGAAATAATATACTGATCCTAGAATGGAAAAGATAAAAATACCCTTATTGAAATTTTTTGTGCAAAAAATAAATTCAATTTTTTATTCATAATGTGTAGTTTTTTGTTCGATAAGATTTTAGTTTTAATTCAAGACAATTAATATTTTTGTTTTAGTGTAGTTTTCAATACTAATAATATATTGTTTTAAAAAGTTTGTTTTATACTATAAATTCCCTCTATATATTGACATTTTAGAGAAACCTTTCCTAAAACCAGGTTCTAGAACAATTTATTGATAGTGGAAACCAACCAAAGGTGAAGGGTAGTTTTCATAGATCAAGAATTTGTTATATGACATGTATTTTTCTTTGACCGGGTTAACGTTTAGTTTAACATATTTCCCTCCTATTCTATATAAATTATTCTTCTATTTGAAATGATTCATATCTAGGAAATCAAATACGATAGTATATTTTTTTGAAATTTTTTTATTTTTAATAGCAACAATCCAAACAATATATTGATGTTATTGATAGAGAGTTATATGAAAATCCAAAAAATTACTATTTATTTTGATGAAATACGATAAAATTTTATGATTATTTGTTTATATGTTATTTTAGGGGTACAAATATTCATAAATAATAAAATATCACGGTGGGTATGTTTTAGATAGAATTTCATTTGTTATTTTTACTAATGTCGGAATTATTTCAAAGCATAATTAATTATAGTGAAAAAAATTAGTGATGTTTAATTAATGGAGGAAAACTATTATGAGTCCAGTAATGTAATTATATATCATTTAGATTGAATGATATTAAATGGACATTTTTTCATGAACTATATTTTATTTATAAATTTCTTGGATATTTTTTTGATTAATAAATTGAAACATACATAGTTTTTATCTGGGATTAATCCTCTTTCCCCAACTTCCTAGTTCAACCCCTAGTTTCTACAGCTGACCTTTCCCTATTTCATCGCTACCCACCATCCATATCTTCCCTAGACCAATTTTGTATGATTGGCCATGATAAATTACTTATCTATGATCTTTATTGAAGTGAAGTGGTTAGTCTTCTATCTTGCAGTATCTTAAAGGAATTTTTTGTTTTCATGAAAATCAAGTTCATATCACTTTCTATATCCCACATCCTACACTCTATTGATAATTTTGTTTGTGGAATTTCCACAGATCAATGCAAGGGATGTGCCAGCATTTATCAGTGCTAAGCAGAAATCCCTGATAAAAGGGGGCTTTGTCGGTACTAGCTAAAAGTACTAATATATCTATCCTTTATCAGCACTAAAAACAAACTGATAAGGGTGTACGCATTATCAGTGCTATTTTTAGCGCTGAAAAATGTTTTTAATAAATAATATTATAAATTTATATAAAAGTATTATATTTATATTCAATAATAATATTTTATTAGTATACGTAGAATAAAAAAGAATGATTTTAATTAATATATATATTTTAATAATTCAAATATTTATAAAATAATTGTCATTAAATAATTAATACATTTATTATATTTATTATATTTATAATTATATAATTATTATTATATATAAATTATTTTAAAATATATATATTTATAATTATTTATAAATACTTTTTAAATATGTATAATATTAATTATAATTATAAATATATATTTAAATAAATATATGTTTCCAATGTATTTGGCCAATTGATGCGTGAATATAATTGACTTTCTTTTTTATGTATTTGTCATGAATGTTCATTTATACATTACACCCTCATTACTATTCATGTTTTCCATTTATCTGATTGATCATTTTTAAGAGATATATACTTTACTTGGTTTATATGATTTATTCATGTTCCCATGAAGCTAGTATGTTCTCATAAATACTTAAAATAATGATAAATATATTTATTATATTCATAATTATAAATATTTAGTTATATATATTTACTTTTTTAAAAATGTTTACAATTATAATTAAATATAACTAAATATAAATTATATTTTTATACATATATTTTTATAATTATATATAACTAAATATAATTTCTGACTGCATTTATATATTGTTGTTGGCATTTCTTTTATGTTTCTATTCAATTATAGACGAATGTATTTTTTATTTTTCTTTATAATTTATGTCATATGAATGTTTCATGTTGGTTTTTAGGATATTTCTATTATAGCATATCAATTTACTCATAGTTGGAAAATTGTGTCTCATATGTTAAACCAATAACCTATGTGATAGGAACCAGCCCAAGTGAATCAATGTACATTCTTAGGGTAGTAGTGAACTAATTCGTCTGTTTTTTTGATTGGGTCATTATAATTTCACTTGTATCTCATCATATTGTCACCCATAATTATCAACATTCATGTCTTTGATAGTAGATTAGATTATAGATATCATGATCACCATGGATAGTAAACAAGATTAGTTATTATCCAAAGTAATTACAACATCTATTAAAATACTTTCATCCACTATTCCACCAAACCCACCATATGAAAAAGTTTCTCTATAAGATTTCGAACAGTATAATACTAAAAAATATGACACTACAAAAATGGGAAAATTGTGGTATGTAAAGAAAAAGGCCATGGAACAAGAGGAGTAATTCATGTAGGAATAAAAATAGGTAAAACATTAATGATGTAATGATGAAATTATTCATGTTGGCTTATCCTGACCATTTCATTCACCAAGTGGAATATATTCGTTTACTAGATCCACTTACTTATTAAGTCTTGGGATAAATCATATAACTCAAGTACCCTGACCTCATATCAATATATATATGTTTTTGGTGCACCTTTAAGGTCCAACCCTGTTCTATGTTAGAAAATTCTCTATGGCATATATCCCAACACGAATCCAAACCCAATCATTAATCAACAATTTAATTTTTAGTATTGTTTCATAACTATGTGCTCCAATCCTTGGGATAAGCCTTCCTTCTTCTAGGATTATAATATAGTAATTGAGGACATGACAATATATATGGTTCACCTCCCTGATGAAGCATCCTATAACCAAGATCTTTTCTTAGGCTAGTTCATGGTAATGATTAATCCATCTCACTAGTCGATCCCCTGGTTATGGTGTTGTTATCGGCACATCAACCAAAAACCCAAATCCATATATCAGAATATTCTATAATAAAAGTTAGTATTGTAGACTAACCGTAATGATATTTGAGAGTAGTAAATTACTCATTTAGACACTATGGAATTTGTTGAGAATTTTGAGTTATTACCAGAGGGTCAACCATGATTATTTCTAATTAGAAACACTAATAAGTCCTTAATAAATAATTTGGTATAGTTCCTTTTCATATATTTTCATTTTATATCCTTCTAAGATATGAATCGGATATTTATGAAAACAAAAATCTTAACCAAAAATGAGTTGGGTAATGAGTCTAACTTGTATTGTGACATATCAGGAGTCGAGATTGGAATAGTTCCAGTCCGTGAAGGTCATGTAGTTTCTTATGGGTCCAGGTAGTTAATAATACATAATAGAAAATTTGAAAATCCTTTCCTAAATTTGGAAATAGTGGTTCTTTCCATGAGGTGTTATTGGAATTATCATTAGGGTGAGATATTTTTGGAATACACTAAAAATTGATTAAAATATATTTTATCACAAAGTGAAATGAAATATTGATAGTGGATAATGATTGAGTACATACCTTAAATTAACTTTGACCTAATGTATATCCTTTAGAAGGGGAACATTTTTTATAATGTACAATATTGGAAGGATCGGTCTTAGGTAGTCCATGATTCATATATCAAGTGGAATATGGTTTCCCCCAATTTTGTGGCGGAGGGGATGTGATCAGTTCCCATGTCTGATTAAAGGGAGTCGAAATTGTTTCATCATTTCTATTGGGTTCCCTATCTTGGTGGCTTCTCATCGTCTTCAATGGGTTTATTCGCAGAGCCAAAAACGTGCAACAGTTCTTGTATCCAATGATCCATGGACCTGCTTTCCAAAGGTAGGCTCTCTTTGGGTGATATGGCCGACGACACTTAAGACGAGCTCATCACACCCTTTTGGGGGAAATTATTTATTATTATGGGACTCTCTTATAGATTTAAGATGGGTTTATAAGTTTGAAAATATTTGGTTTATCCCCAAGCATAGTATCCATGGATTACCCCTAGGATGCAAGGCGCAGGTATACACATGGATTCAGAACCGTCTACATCCGAGGATTATCATCCCTCGTTGGATGAGCAATTCTGGGGATGTTTGAGTTTTTTCAGACAACAGTAGTCTCAACCCTATAATTGGGAGCTCTTGAGTTTATTTCCATCCAGAGGGGACAGAGAGCGACTCAAGTGTATAGATCCAACCTATAATACAGGCTTCCTAAGTATCCTTGTGAGAGGAATCAGAATCCACATAGTTCGGTGCCACATAACGGGACACATCAGCTTTTAAGGTCGTGTGACATGGACCCAACCGTACAGTTTAACATCATGTGGGAAGAATGTCTAAGAGACATGTGCCTAGTCAAGGTTGGTGCGGGACTTAGGATGAAGCGACCTAGATGACCCGAGGGAAATGATTTCCTCGGCCCGGGTATGGTCCTGATAGGGGCATGAGGATAGAGTCTCATAAGGATAGACGCGTATCTGACTCGGGTGTTGGGATTGAACCTCAAGGGGGTTTCCTATGTATGTCGATTGGTTGGGAATCAATGTGTACATAGTTCTGGAAGGTCGGGGATTACACATGATTGTTTCATGTCAAGGGTGTGATTGGCAGCCCATGTTTGGGTATTGTTGGGGCTTACATGGGGTTGGTGGCCCGAGTTGGGATTGAACCTCAGGGAGGTTTCTTGTGTACACTACTTAGGAGATAGTGATAAAAACCCTCATAGTTCATTCCACCACCGTCATTTTATAGACGTTGTGACCATCACAAACCTCTAAGACCATGTGAGTCATGATCAGTGTGAGAAACAAGAGGTTGTGAGTGATTCTCAAGCCACAAACTTTTTCATTACTAAGGGGAGATGAGGAAGATGACGACATAGGGAGAGGTCTGAGACTGTGAGACATTAACTCCCCTTGATTTCGAGGATGGAACAAAGGTAGAAGTCACGTCGGAAGAGGTCATGTTACAGCGGTGGATGGCACAGAGAAATGAACCTTCTTGTATGGAAGAGGAAAGGCTATTTTCATCCAGTGAGGATGGTGTGGGGCTTACTCCAGGAGGGATTCCATGTTACTCTCATCCTGGGATGGGATAATTGATCATCGTTGGCACTCATTTAATGTAAAATCAATAAGATTCCCTCAATCCTGAAGCATGGAGAGGCACAAAGGGGCTCCCAGTCTCAGACTTTGGACACCCGTGGGAATGTGAACCAAGGAATGCACTGTATGCCCATTCAAGGGATGGGGTAACCCCTTTGTCTCAGCCTACTGTGGGAATGTGGACACATGAGGATATGCTAATGTGCTTCATGGTTTTAGAATGTCGGTCTGGTGGCTCTACAAGAGGCCTTGGCTTGGTCCTGATGGATAGGGTACTGAAGGGATTTTGGAGGATTGGACTAAATTGGAAGGGCCTTATCTGACTCAGGGATGGAAACACAAAAGGCCTTGGTGGACCACATAGCCATATGAGGAGTAGCGCCCTTCATGTAGGTAAGTTCTATGTGGATAGTGGGGGAATTTGCGTACCGGTGTGGTACGCAGACTGAGGGGCATCCCGCGTATCAGAGTGGTATGCGGCCTCGGGTTTGGTCTGCGTACCAAATTGGTATATTCCTCTAGTGTCCGCTCGAGCGGCAGCGGGTGGGGCCAGTTCCAGTCAGGGGTTCGCCCGTGTAGAAGGGTTCTACGCATCGCGCTAGATCGAAGAAGATGAATAAACTCCCTCATTCATAGGGTGTGCATCTGGGTAGGGTCCATGGTTCACGGTTCATCTATTTTAGGTACACAGTTTTCCAATTTATGTATGAGTTCTTCAGTTCTTTACAATTTATTCTGATTTTATACCTATTACTAGTTCGGAAATTTTAACATCGCGGTACATGAAATCCTAAGCTCCCAAAAGCATCTTCCTTCTCCAAAAGTTGGATGCCTTCCTTCAAAAATATGATTTCCAAGAATCCAATCTTGAAAGGCCGATCCTCCTAGAATATGATCTTCAAAAAGATGATCCATTTATTCTATCCCTATATATCTTTTTATTGAGGGGGGAAGGGTTGTATCTATGGTCATGCATCAACTTTTGGGGAGGCCCATGACAGAAAACCCAGCCTATGGATGACTTAGTCAACCTGAGGTTCATGGGGTATACTAAATGAACCTCACCTATGAACCAACTCGGTCACATGGGTGTTTCGCGGCGATGTTGGGCTCCACCTCTATTTCATGAATGATGTGGGGCGCGGCGGGGGGCCAGTCTGCCTGGTTCATAGCTGGTGTGGTTCGTGGCTGTGGACTGGGTCGGCCTCACTCGAAGGCCATTTGGTTCACAAACACGTAGGAGTTCTACCTTCGTTTCACGAACGATTCCGTTCGCAGGGGGTGGTTCATCGAACTGGCCATGTACCACTGATGAAGAACTGGTACACAAACAAGATAAGGCTTTTAACATTTCTTCTAAATATTATTCATATTTTTTCCAAATTATTGATGAAGATTTTTTATATTCTTCCACTAATTTTGAGGGAGTATTTTCCTTCCCTTCTGTGTATTTTTCAGGACCCCACAAATTCCCCTCATTCGAATGGGGTCCAGTCAGAAAAAGAGGAGGAAATTCCAATGGAGGGTGGTCCTAAAACTCCAGCGGTTTGCGGTATATAGGTGGACCCGGTGGGGGACCACGCTTATATAAAGTGGTCCACATGACTAGTCTTTTGTTGGATCCTTCGGCGAAAATCTCCATCGATTATCTGGTTTCCATCACACTCATGTATTGTTCTCCTTGAAAAAACTCTTCTTATGAACTACTCTGTACATTCCATGAACTAGTATCCTTTTAATTTTCCCTTCTTCATACCACACTATGGTTTCTGCGAACGGGATAGTGGAATTTTAAAATTTAAAATTCATATTTTCATAGGATAATGCTATGTGGCCACCTTGTTTTCATACCGAACTAGGATCATCGAAATGACCTTCAAAAACAATTAATACGGACTGAAATTTTATCCCACATCTTATAAATGCATACTTAAATGAGGACGAGGTATGAAGTTTCTTCCCTCCATGAACTGTTCTATTTTCCATCTAATGGTCCACGGGCCTACATCTCGTAACTTATTTCATGTACCATGGTTGTACGCGGTGAACTGTATCTTCATACCATAGTTGTAGGCAGAGTGGCTTCCATGTGTCATGTTTTATGTGGGATGAGGTCACCACGTACCATTTTCGGTATTTGTATGTGGAGCTTAATGTGGACATATTTTGATTCATTTATCCACATTTCCATATCTTTCATCCAACAATTTTCATTGGACTGACTTTTTATCAGCTTTTCGATCATCCCACACAGGATACGATGGCTGAATCACAGGCTACAGCTGAATTTAAGAAGTCAAGGACAACCATGTCAAGGAATAGTGTCAATCACCATTAGACCCTCATCATTCCCCATGATAGATTTCTGATGGTATTCTTGATGCCAGAGCTCTTAGCTTACCCATTATTCTTATAGTTGAAGCTTTATAGTTTTGGTCTTCCCACTGACATACCTCTTCCACTGTCTGACCCTTACCTCCCTTTAATCCATTTAAAGGCACCACAAGGTCATGCGAACCAACATTTCCCCAATAGGAGAAAACATCACCACTCCGATTGAGGGTAACATCTTCAAACTATGAGGCTCAACATAGAATCAGGGAAACCATGGGTTCTATGATGATGTCTCGAGACTAGATTCCCGAGAGTACCAATCCATTATCAACATCTCCCAAGAAAATCCTAGAGGATTAAAGAGAAGTAAGTGGAATTTGTGGGCCAGAGGATGCTTCTATGATGAGTGGGAGTGGGAGTTCTGGGTGAATCAAACCTGTTTGGAGTGCCCTGGCCAGCAGGAGGTAGCAGGCTTATACCAGGTAGCATGGGTGTCTTAGTTTTCAATCTTCTCTCTGGGAGAAGTTCTTTTGGAGTTGTTGATCCACTGGTGTTAGAGTACCAACACCATTCACCACGTATATGAAGAGGTGGGGATTAGTCTATTGGGCATGAAAAAACCTGGAGGTCTCCCTATCCTTGGAGAAATGTATGATGGTTTTCTCTCCGTAACCGCCACATGGAATGATACTGATCATGTTTCTCCTTTGACATGGGGTTTGATCGTTACATCAGTGGGAATACATGGTCGTCCTTCGAGGCATGCTCCCTCATCTTGTTCGAATCGTGGATATGGTTATTATTATAGATGAACTGGCTTAAGCCGAAGGTGCACCGTTTTCAAACTCACCCAACTCGTCAATCCCACCAAACTCCAGGGTCATACTGTGCTACCCTTGAAGCAGGGTGGTATGCCACATGGGGGTAGGAGCTTTGGTCAGATGATTCACCTATGCTTAGGCTAGTAGGTTTCTTCTCCATGTTCTTAAGTGGATGGATCTTCCCATCCTGTGATGCATACACTCGGGTCCAGGTTTTCACTTTAATGAGATTGACCGTGCTGGAGGAGGGTCAACCTATTAATTTGGCCCTTCCTACCCTCTCCTGGCTTTATGAATTATTGGGGAAGATTCAGGAAGGCGCATCCCCACATCATCTAAGTGGACCATTACAATTCCTCTACAGGTGGATGGTGCAACACTTCCCCTATTATGAATATCGGCATACCACAAAGGTTCCCCATTCTGAATTTCATTCGGCTCTTCTCAACATTTTTATTGTTCGTAACAGTACTTTCAGTATTACCAATGTGGTTGTGCTATTGAACGACGCCTCTCATTTCTTATTTCCACCACATCCTACCCCCCATGGGTCATTTTGGGGTAAGAGGGGCGGTTCCATGGAGGAATTTTCATACCTTATCAACCTTCGGGATGGGATGCTCACTCCTCATATAGATCAAGTAGTGTTTTTTGAATCATACCATCCCTACTCGTTTGCCACACAGTTTGGATGCCTTCAACAGACTGTGCTACTTCGATTTATTAGATTAAGGGGAGAGTCTCTTATTGTGGTTCTCTTCCAATTGTGGCTTATGATGATAATTGAGGGTGCCTCTAGGGAGATTATCATTCCTAACACAACAGGGCCCACCATTCTTTCATTAGAGTATGCACGACTGTGGGTATATTGTTAACCCGTGGGGATGCTGAAAGAACCAGTTCAGTGGGTATAGAAACCTTTGAATGTTTTATACCCCGTTCTTTCCCTAACAATAGCACCACATATTCCTTTTTATCACAATAAGTGCAGTAGCAACACCTTATAATTTCGTCCCTTCAGTAGCCAAGACAGATACACCTCCCTCTCATGTTCTCTTGGTAAGAAGTCATTTGGTCAATCATCAAAAGCGTCTGGGAGGGGTTACATCAATGCAAAACATTTTGGTAGGGATAGATTCAAACTACTCCCCTCTTGTGGATATTTCCCAGGATCATAATGATACTAGAACCATCCAAGTATCGTTGATCATCCCAGAGGCCAAAAATAGTCCTCTGTATCCATCTCCAGTGACTGGGCCATCCGAGGGGAAAGAGAGTCTCCCACATAGGGTGACTTGCCTCATGTCCCTTACCACTCCTATGGCAAAGCTTCCTGCTTACAAACACATGGCCGCATGGGTATATCGAAGTGCTGGTGTTGTAGAGGGATATTAGGTAGTGCATAAAGTGGCATGGAGCCGGTTACATTCTCTTTCTATGGAGACACCATTAGACAATTTCGTCAATGATGGTGACAATTTTCAGAAATTCTTTAGTGATCTGGGTTCTGGTAGCTTTGACTGTCAGCACCTTCACTTCCTTATATACCAAATCATCATTGCCTGAGAAGACCTTACCTCCTGTGAGGACAAGTTGGCTAGGTTTAATACTTCTCATCTCCTTGAGGAAAACATCAAAGATATTTCAGAATTATTTCATCATCTGATGGTAGGTGAGGTGAAGGCATATGATATTGTGGAAGCCCGAGAGGAGGAGCTTCAAGAGTGCGAAGCCCACACAGCCAGGTTGAGGGAGAAACATGCCTCTTCACGTGCCAATTATGAAGCCGTCCAGAATAAGGGGTGGGACCAAAAATCAATCCTCGAGAAAGTGCGTCTGATGGTCAAATCTGAAATGGAGGAATGAAATTCTTTGGAACATACCATCGACGGCCCACGGCAATCACTCTATATCCTATTGGAATCGGGCCCTATTGTAGTTTTGCCCCATGTTAGAGCATGTACACTACCCTTTCATTTTTGGTACTCTAGAAAGACTTTGAATTAGGGATGTTCCTCCATTTTTATCAAAACCAATGGAACGGATTTTTCATTTAAATATTTCTTGTTTGTATCTTCTTTTAAACATCATTTCAATCACATGTTAATTTTGAACCACGACTTGAAATCAGTAAACTGAAATAATCATATCAAGCTTTAATTTGTTTTCCTGAGATAAGGGACTCAGTGAGTGTAGATCGACTATTTTTGATGTTTCAAGGAATATCTCATGAAAATTAACCTAATTTTTTCCTAAGCCGGCGTGGCATGGGCATTGAGGTCACAACTTGGTTATTGCTTAGGCCTCGCTTTGTGGATTTTGTACCTAACAAGATTTTTGCCTCTTGTGTTTTTATTGCTCAATGTTTTTCCAAGGCCATACATGGTGTAAGCCTGGAGAGCTGATACTTGGGTTTTTTCCAAGACTCCCTTTGCGGGTTTTCATCTTGGCAAGCTTCATACCTGTTTCTGTGAGCATTTTAAAGTCCCGAAAACAAGACTATCATTAATGATGTTTTAGGTCAAACATCTTTGACCAAATGTGGTGCATCAAGGGTCTTTATAAGGATTTTACTGATTGTGTATGCCTTAATACCTTTTATACTTATATAGCAGGAATTTTTTAGTCAACATTGAACATTATGCAGGGCATTAAATGGTAAATAGGAGCCATACTGGTGTATAGATGTAGGAAAAGCATCGCCTAAGGAAGAATTTCCATTAGTAGATGGGTCATGGGCCTCATTATGCAGATCCGCTGAGGGCATGGTATGCATAGTCGTAAAATGGCGTCCTTAAGTAAATGACTATCTGTTTCTGATGGCCATGTAACGTCATGGATGTTCGGCTTATGAAGACCACCAAGGGTGGCTCAAAGAAGGTTATGGATACCAAGAGGGGTGGCATAAAAGTTACATGGTGTCTAAAAGGTTTGGGTACATCCATATCAATCATGGATATGGATATGAGACCACTCCTACACATAATTGGTTGTCATGAAGGAGGGTTGGAGATTGACATTGGTTAAAGTCATGCAGTTGGGACATTATTTCAAAATAAAATGGATTTCCCTAGTTCTCATGAATTTAACCATAAATGTAGCACCATACTCGGATGTGATTGTGGAAAGGTTTGTAAATGGTAGCTTATAGATTTTACGAATACCATGATGGATATGAGGGATCGTAGGCCATTAGGAGTATGGAAGGAATCATTGCCTAAGGAAGACTTTCCTTTGATAGACGGGATGTGGGCACAATATGAAAAGTCATTGGGGATATAGTATGCATAGTCGTAAAAAGCTGTCCTTAGGTAAAAGGTTGTATTCTCCCGATATCCAGGAAACTCTAGGGAAGTTGGTGTTCAAGACCACTAGGGGTGGTTTATGGGAGTTCTGTTCTGTTTGGTTACAAAGTATGATTCATGGGGAGGGGGTTTCTCAACATGGGAGAGGAATTTTAGGTTAAGATATCCCAGGTACGGGTGAAGTCATCCCTCTCACATAGGTGTGAGATGATGATCTATGCAGGTCGGACCCATTCACTAAGGAAGAGAGGGAGGCCTCCTTTCCTAACTGAACACATGAAGAGTTCTTCAAATACTATTCAGTTTAACATCATGGGGTAATGATGAGGGGTGTTGTTTTTTAAATTCTGTGCAGTTTAACT
Organism: Viscum album; assembly: GCA_963277665.1. Taxonomy (NCBI): domain Eukaryota; kingdom Viridiplantae; phylum Streptophyta; class Magnoliopsida; order Santalales; family Viscaceae; genus Viscum; species Viscum album. The sequence continues at coordinate 1,021,029,916 of OY728162.1, forward strand.
CTTGCGGTTAAGGATGAAGGGAAATTTTTTTAAATCCGTGCAGTTTAATGTCATGAGGGAAGGACGGAAGGGAATTGTTTTTATATAAAATCTTGTAACTAGGTACATTTTCAAATGTTGAGGTATATGCCCTTTTCATTTTATCGTCGAGGGTGAGGACGTGCTTCATGAAGTTTATCATCATGCGGTAAGGACGTTGTTGTAAAGGTCACTCTTTATTTTAAAGTAACCGAGTTTGAATACTTTGTCATGTCCAAGATGTGGAATGGATTCTTATAGTGTAAACTCTGATTCTGGGGACTCTTGGATTAGAAGAAATGATATGAGGGCTCTGGGGATAATGAGCATACAAGGGTGGGAAGAGTGTTTCCTGAGAACGAATTTCCATTGGTATATGGGAATGGGGTGATCAATATGTATATCCATTGAGGGAATGGTATGCGTAGTCATGAAAAGGTGTCTTTAGGTTGATAATCTTCCATGTCCGATGGCCTTGGAGGATTATGAGGATCCATGATTATCCGAGTCACAGAGACTGATGTAGGGAAAGTGTGTGTCTAGTCATGTTTGAGATTTTAGGCCACAGTTGTCTTTGAATCTTAGGAATTTCTTTGAACCTATTTACCATATTCGTGGGGTAAAATTGTATTCCATGTTGTTTAACATCATGCAGCAAGGAAGATATGCTCTTATATTAAAGGCTGTAGAGTTAGGACCACTGCTAGATGATGCTACAGTTACATGTGGGATAATCGAATTAGGATGCTCTGGCATACTATGATTAGAAAGTGGAATGAAGGTGTAAACTGTAATCCTGGGGTCTATGGAATTAGGAGATATAGTATGGGGGCTCTGAGGCTGATAAGCGTACGGATATAGGAAGTGTGTTTCCTAAGAAAGACTTTCCTTCGGTAGATGGTCCATGGTTGATCAATATGGAAATCTACTGATGGCATGGTATTCATAGTCATGAAAAGGTGTTCGCGGGTCGATGACCTTCCACTTCAAAGGGCCATGAATGATTATGATGATTCGGGATCTCTCAACAAAATGATTCTGGCATATGGGGAGGGATGTTTTTGAGCATACGAGAAACATTTGTATTTCAATTGTCTATTGGGTTATAGAAGCATAGCTCTGGAATTATGTTGTGGATTCAGACAGTCCTAGGAACCATGGGAGGATATGTAAGCTTACCAGGTAGGGGGGCCCTGGAAACATCTAGTCGTGAAGGGGAAAAAATGTAAACTATTGATCCTGACAGTTTCGGATAGGGAGATGTGATATGGGGGCTCTAGGGCTGGTAAGAATACAAATCCATGAAGGGTGTCCCCTAAGGAAGACTTTCCTTTGGTAGATTGTCCAGGGAAGATCAATATGCAGAGTTGCTGAGGGGATGGAATGCATAGTCATGCAAAGGTGTCTGCAGGTCGATGACCTTCCACATACGTTGACCACTGGTGATTATGAAAATATGTAGTCATCCAGGTCATGGAGTCTAATGCAAGTTAAGGATGCATCCAAATGTGCACGGATTATTCCAACAATGGTTTTTCGTGTATCTTGAGTGGATTATGACTTGCAACATGCATTTTATTGTCCTGCATTAAGGAAGATTTCCGTACAATTTATCTTCATGCGGTAAGGATGTTGTCAACCTGACATTAATATGGATTCCATGTAGTTTAAAATCATGCGGTAAGGAAGGCAGTGAATCAACATGAAAAAAATTTATCTTTCTGTTTAACATCTTTTGGTAAGGACAAGATCCGTGCATTTTCTCATCATGCAGTGAGGATGAGGTACATTGTTTTCCCGGGGTGGATGGGCCAAGATACAAAAATCTCGGCATCATTATGTATCCTACAAGGGAAGTAATAAAGCCGCACATAGTTCTATTTGTATCACTCATCCTTTTTTCACAATAGGTAACATTTCCATAATTCATAATCCCATTTGTGTAATACTTGTTTTGATAAATAAGGAATGATGTGGGTTCCCACCACGTGGCATGAAAAACGGTGTTCCAGTAGTAAGGTGGTGGATGGACCAGGATATAGGGTCCAAGGGTCACTACATATCTTTTCAGGGCAAGAATAAAGACACACATAGCTCTCAATTCCCTCATAATCCAAACGGGCTTCCAGCACAAGTCTGACTCTTACACAGAAGGGGGGAAATTTTTTCCATGGTTTTTGGGCTCAGATACAGAAATCTCGGCGTCTCTATGTATCTTGTGAGGGAAGGATTCAATTTGTATGTAGTTATTTGGGGAAAATACCCCGTGTATGTCTGGTCCACACACGGGGAGAAAGGGCACTTTTTTTGGTCGAGGTGTTTGAAAACAGTCTGTGCAGGTCTGGCCCATTGACTATGGAAAATGCATATTTTGTTATTTTTTTTTCAAGTTACTGTTCTAGGATGTGGAACCCTAGAATCACTATGTATCCTGGGAAAACATGAATCAAGCCGTACATATTTCATTGAAAGTGGAATAGTAGATGAAAAATACTGGTAGATCAATGTTTTCTCAGGAGAAGAAATTTTCTCGTTATGCAGTTTAAAGTCTTGAAACTTAGAAATATTTCTCCTCATTTAGGGTCCTTGATTTTGGACCGGTGCATCATAGTTTTTTGTCATTTCGTAGGTATGATTTACAATGCAGTTTAATGCCATGCGGTGAGGATGGGGGGAATTTTTAGTTTAACATCCTGTAACTCAGATGATTTTGTATATAGTTTATTGCCATGCAGTAAGGACATCATTCTCTTAATTTGGGTTCATAAAGCTCATACCTGTAGTAATTGCTTCAAAACAGGGGAACATGCTAAGATTTTATAGCAGAAATGATGTGAATGAGACTAGGATTCTCTGACATGCCCCTCAAGGGGGGAAATCCTCGATAGTTTGATGTCACAATACCAGGAATATTGGCTCTTATTTTAGGGTCATCGTGTTTGGACCAACACACTATAGTTTATTCACAAGTCGTAGGGATGAAGTACTATGTATCTTGATGTCTTTTGGTAAGTATGCTCTACTATGCAGTTTATTTTTGTACAGTAAGGACATTCAGGGCTTGGTATGTTAACATCCTACAGCTCAGACAAGAACTACTCTTAAAGTAACATGAAATATTTCTTTAGAAATCTCGCGTTTTTAGGAGTGGTGGTGAGCTTCCCATCCATGGAGATCAGGGCATATGCTCCATTGGAGTAGACCTTGTGTATGACATATGGTCTATCCCACTTTTCCTTTAGCTTCAGTGGATTCTTTCCAAGTATCATCAGGGTCCAGAGGACCAATACCAATTCTCCTTCGAGGAAATACCAAAGAAGAACTTTCTTATTGAAGTCTCATGCAATTTGTTTTTCACATACTTCCAGGTGGCGCAAAGTGTGCAACTGCTTCTCATCAAGTCTCTCCAATTCATCAATTCAGTTTTCCGCATTCTCATCGTCGGATAGTTTGTCACAAATGGCAATGCAGAGTGACAAAAATTATAGTGCAATGGGTAGAACTACTTCTATTATGTATACTAATGAGTACAGAGTATCCTGGGTAGTAGTTTGAGTTGTGGTTAAATAAGACCACAAGGCATGGAATTTTTTGTATGGCCATGAGTTCATATATTTGTCCCCCATTTTATAGAGTATGTTATATATTGAATTTTTGATGGCCTCTATCTGTCCATTGGTCGATGCATGGTAGTTGGATGAATAGTTGGTCGTGATACCATATTCCTGGAATAGTTTGTCCAATTCAGTAGAGCAGAAGTTGGTTCCATTTTCCATCAGTATTGATTAAGGGACAACAAATCTGCTGATGATATTGGCTTTCAAGAAGTTTACAATGCTTCTTTCCCCAACCTTTCTAAGGGGTGCAGATTCTACCATTTGGAAGAGTAGTCGGTTGCTGTGAGAATATATTTGATTTATTTGACTGTGGTGGGAGGACATGCTCCAACGATGTCCATTACCCAAATAGAGAATGGTCAGGAGTACTTATCTATGTGAAGTAGCTCTGGGGGTTGATGAATTAAGTTGGCATGAATTTGGTAGGAGTGACATTTCATAGTAATCTTCGCACAAGCCCGTTTCAAGGCGATCCAATAGTATCCAATCTTTTGAATCTGATGATAAATTTTTTATACCAATTGATGTGCTTCACAAAATCTATCATGAACATAATTAATGAATGTAGTAGTCTGTTCTCCATCAATTCATCTGATAAGGACTTTGTCAATGCCTCGCTTGTACTGAACCTTCTACTGGCTCGTGCCGCCATATTGGACAAAATTGACTACCCTTCGCTGTATTTCCTCTCTTCCAACCCTATCCAATAGAAGCTCTCCCCTCTGAAGGTAGTTTTTACTGGGGTTCATACATATGGTAATATGAGTGTATGGCTCAGGAATAGGGCTCACTTCATCGATTTGTTCCATGTTAGTTTGGACAAACAATGAGACCATTCGACGGTGAGCAATGATGATAACTGTTTCATCCTGATCTGGATCAGCTAGGGTTTTGGCCACATTGGCCAATGCATCGGCCTGGGAATTCTAAGAACAGATAATATAGGTCAATGTTGTTTCTATGGGGAATTACTCCATTATACCTCAGACATGGTCAAAAAGGGAGATCAGCTCCCCCTTCTTAATAGCATAGTCACCATTGACTTTCATAATGACTAGTTCGGTGTTGCTTTTTACTTTAAGGTGCTTCACTTGCGCCTGGAGTGCGAGCTCTAGACCTGAAATGAGGGCCTGGAATTCTGCCTCATTGTTTGTGCATCCTTCTGACAAGAGGAAGAAATAAGGAAAAACTGCATGCTCTGGGGATATGAGTATGATTCCCTGCCCCACCTTGATAAACTTGGGGTCTTGAATTCTTTTACCCATCGGGATTTTGGATACATCGTCAAAGTACATTTTTGACGTTCGTTAGTCCTTTTATACAGAGAAGATGTCTTCATTGGGGAGTTTTACATATGATGAGGTGGTCTCTGTTAAGGGATGATCTGCCAGAAAATCTGTCAATTCATGGCCCTTGATAGGTTTTTTAGGCACAAACCGGATTTCAAACTGTTGCAGGATGACTACCCATCAGGATAGGTGCCCAGTCATCATTGGACGACGAAGTATGTACATCAACAGATTAATAAGTGAGATCATATAGACTTAATCATCCTATAGATAATGTTGTAACTTCTAGACCATGAAGACCAGAGCCAAATAGCTCTTCTTGATATTTGAATATCGGGTCTCGACATCAATCATGGTTCGGATGAGATAATAAAGGTTGTTTTCACCGCTATCATCATTCATGGGCATGAGTAAGGCTCCCAATGACCACCCTAAGGCTATAACATACAGGATAAGTGGACATCCTTCAACCGGTGGCATGATCACTGATGGAATCAATAGGTACTGCTTGAGGCTATCAAATTCATCTAGGAAATCATCTGTCCAATGGTATATAACTCCCTTCTTCATCAACCTCATAAAGGGAAGACATTTTCCTATGAGGCTGGCTATAAAATTCCTGATATATGCCAATTGTCCTTGGAGTACTCTCAAATAAGTGAGGTTGTGGGGATGTGGCAAACCAAGGATATCCATTTTCTTTTAAGGGTCGATATTGATCCACGATGGTGTACGACGAAGCCGAGAAATTTGCCTGAGGTAACCCTGAAGGCGCATTTCATGGGGTTCATCTTCAGGATGTGTTGCCGAAGTGTACTAAAGATGGATTCAAGGTATGAAAGATGATCTAAGCTCCGTCATGATTTTCCCACTAAGTCATCAATATAACATTCGACTATCCTCCCCATGAATGGGTTGAAAAAGTGATGTATGGCATGTTTATATGTGTTTCCCTCATTTTTTAGTCCAAAAGGCATGACCCTATAGAAAAATACTCCATGGGGGATCTAAAGGCAGTGGATTATTCATCTTCTTTGGCCATTCTGATTTTATTATATCCATAATAACCATCCATGAAGGATAGAGCCTCAAATCCAGTCGTCGCATCGATTAATAGTTCGGTGATAGGGAATGGGAAGTCATCTTTAAATAAGTGCCATTATAGATCTACAAAATTGATGTAGACGCGGATCTATCCATTCTTCTTTTCTACATGGACTATGTTGGACATACATATGGGATATTGGACCTCCCAAATGAAGTCTTCTTTGATGATCTTGTTGAATTCGGCCTCTATCTTGGCCGCATGTGTGGGGTGCGTCCTCTTAGCGGTGTGCTTATATCATCAATGATCTTATGGTTGGCTTATGTGGTGTGTCGCCACCTCGAGATTGAGTCCTGGAATTTATGTGTAATTCCATGAAAAAAAACATCTCGATGCTACCTAAAGAAGGATGTATATACCTCTTGTTCATTAAGAGACATGGCTACACTGATGAGAGTGGGTCTCAGGTCTTCCTCGGTACCCAGGTTTATTTCCCTAAGTTCATAAATAGTGGTAGATATACCCTATTTAAATGTAGGAGGGGAATCTCTAAGATCATTTTCCTCTTATTCCCCCAAATCCTTCTCCTCTACCCCTTCTCATGGGTAGAGATATCTTGATTTTGGCTCTCCAGAGCTCGGAGGAAAGATGTTGCATGTGCGCTCTTTGGCAGAATTGACTTACTATAACTCAATTAGTTCTGAGAAAACCTCTAGAGAGGGAGAAGTATGGTGGTTAAAAGTGTCATATCCATCCGCCGCTTCAGAGAGTGTGGCAGGGATATCTTGAGATTCCAACGATGGGGTGTGGGCACCCTTTCTCAAGAATTCTTCCTCAGATTTAGGGTTAGTGGTTTCTTCTATGTTATCGGACTCATCTGTTACGAATGGGATCATGAGAATAGGTGAATAAGCATCCAGACTCGGATCCCTAGTCTCAAAATGGTTGATGGGCCACACGTACTCTTCACAATGCTACTTGAGGGCGTCCTTAAGAACCATTTCTAGACATTTTTATGTAGGAATCCAATCAATACCATTGATTGTAAATGTCTTCCCCTTTTTCTTGTAAAATATGACATCAGTGTAATGTAACTCAGAGATCTTGAAAGGGGCCTTATCAGTGAGCAATGACCCACCTTTTCCATTGACCCAATATTTGATACACTGATCGTAGGAGAAAGGAATGCCCATGTGTTGATGTATCCATGGCCTTCTTAGTCCAAATCCATTTTTTTTTGTATTTTTAAAACCCACTTTATGTCTAAGTGTTAACCTCACAGACAGCCCAATGCAAACCATACCAACTACGCATACTACAAACATCAAAATGTTTCAAGAGTCCAAAAAAACAATAGAGCCCAATTTTGAAATTCAAACTGGTACTGCATCGAACCCATCACCAAAATGCATCAGTAACGAAACCTCGAGCGGCGAGTCACCTTGATCCGCACCACCTGACGGACCAGCATCCCATCATAGTTACCACATCACTGACGAAAACCCACCGGCCATCCACCGCAGCACCGGCATCATCGACCATAATCCAAACATAACAAAACGCCTCCATCATCGATTCCAGGAACGAAGAACACCCAAAACCAGACACATCTCATCTCACCGAACAAAAAACTAAACATAAAATTCGCTTAAAAGAAATGAACCCAGAAAACCTTCACCAGTGACCCTGAGGAAGAAGCCCAAACAAAACCGACAAGAAAACTAGTTGCCGAACGAATGATCTGTGCAAACTCTGGCATACCCATCCACTGCCGGAGAAATGTGCTCGTTGAACACCTAGTCACCGTCACATCGACGGAGATAGACCAACACCTCTTTGGGCTGGATGTACTAACACTAAAACCTTAAGGGACCACCGAGGATGCCGCTGGAGAAGACCCTGATCTGAAGCCGCCACTGAACCTTGCCTCCGAATCAGGAACCAAATGGGAAGGACGAAGCCGGTTGATGAACGACAAGAAACACATCCACGCAGGGAGGAGCAGAAAGATTTGAAGAGGAACAAGACGAAACGGAAAACTAAACCATCAAATCGTAAGGGACATAACTTTTAGAGGAACAATAAGATAAAGACAGGAAAGAAGGAAATACACAACCCTGAAAAACACCACAAAGAGGAAGAAGAGGCACCGCCAGGCACAAGCGCGAGCGTGAGCGGGAGGGAAGAAAACCCTAGAAGAGGACCGCCTCGAGAGGGCTGGCAGAGAACAAACTCATCTTATCCATGGCCTTCCTAATTTAGCTTTGAATACTGTGTTTTTTCGAACCACCAAGAACTCTATGTAGGCCACAAGTTTTCCAAAATGGGTTTTGAGCTTCATTTGTACCACTAGCTTATGTTCGATATTGTCATAACCTAATAGATTTGTTGCCGATGGTGTCAGATTTTCTTCATTGTAGCCCAACCTACAAATTATTTGCAGTGGGAGAAGGTTGACTCTGGAGCCATTGTCGATGAAGACTTTCCAAACTTCAACATCATTCGTCATGCCAGAAACATATAGTGTTTTGATGTGTCCTTGCATGGTGGAATATTCATCCTGATCGGTGATGGAAATCACTACATTACATTCAATCAAGATGGTCACCATTCGATTTATCTTGGTAGCAACAAATTTGGCTTGAAATTCTGGGGGGCTGAGTAGGGCTTCTATGAGTGCCTCCCTGATGTATGCTGACAAAATTAGGAAATCCATGATTGATAGCTTGGCTAGTACTGTGGCCAAATGTTTTAGGATATCATACCTTTTCTCTAGAGGCTGAGGTCGGAACTTCTCCATTCATGGGAGATATTTAATGATAACTTTAGGAGATGGAGCACGAGATGAGGAGGGATTAGCCACAGGTGCAGGAGTTGGTGGTGCTCCTATGTTTTAGGGACTCAACCTGGTCGGATTACTTGTGCGTACTGGGTGGCTAGATACTTGTTCCTCCTCTAATGGGTGCAGTAGAATAATGGGTACATAGTGTCTTCTCATGGAGACAGGGGAATATTCTTTCTCCTGCTGGGTCGGTTTTAGGTCTCTCCCACAAGTTTCTATAATTTTGATGGTTTGATCTGGGGTATAGCCATATGGTTGGCTTTGGCCACGGCTACATGGGACCTAGTATCCCCTGCTTCTACGATTCCTCCATCTGGTTCCCTGATCGGGTGTCGAGAACATGGGTTCATAAACAAACTCATCATCAAAGAATGGTCCCATTAAATGGATGATGTTGATAGAACTGAAGATTAGTTCCTCGTTTGATGACATATTTTCCTAGTTAGCTACCTATGATGGTGTTGTTTGGTGGGTCGGTTCCCATTGTGTCAAGTCTGAGGGAATTAAATCAAAAAGTTTCAATGCTATATTTGGACCTATCAAAGACTACTCCTCTTTTACTTGTTTCTTACCTATATGATTACTCCTAGATGTTCGTCTTGTGGAGGGTTTTGAGGCTGGGGATGATGGTTATATTTCATTAGGAGCTATTGGAGACACAATCGGTTGCTTCAATTAAGCTCGGTGTATTCCATGATCTCGGTTGACCGTCTTTAGAGTCATCCAACCATCAAATTTTGACTCCCTTTTTGTAAGGACTTTCTGCCACTCCTCCCCCTCATCTGGGTCAGTGGTAGAAACATATGTTATGTGTGTCCTGAGCGGTCCTAGGTTAATCTTCCCGGAGTCCACCATCATTTGTAGGAGTTATTTGAAGACGAAGCATTCCTAAATATTGTGTCCCAACATCCGATGGTAGTGACAATAATATGGTCTGTTGTCGAAGATGACTTATTTAGTATTTCATTGATCTGGTAAGTGGAGAAAGTTTCAATTCATGGAGGTTAGGAAATAGTTGTTGACTTGGTCCTCTCGGAATTATTAAACTCTATTCCTTCAAAACTCAAATTGGTTTTGTCTAGGTCATATTTTATTGTCTCGTCGAGGTGGAGGTGGTCGTTAATATGAAGAAGGCCCATGGAATTTCGGTAGAAGCATAGGTAGTGGATCCAGTGTAGTGGATGGCTTGGGAGTGACATAGGATGCTTCATCTCAACTTACTCTATTTGTAGGAGCATGTGAGGCTATTCAGGACTTGAGGTTAGTCCTCTACAATGAGTCTTCAATTCTATGGTAAATAGAAGATAAATCCCATAATTTGGTGGTGAATTTCACTGGGATGAGTGGTGTTTCTATCTCATCGTGGAAGTTTTAGATGCATATATCAAGAAATCTAATCCTGGAGAAGTGGAATATTAATAGATTAGGTAAAACCCTTCTATCTGGTGATGATGTTTGAGACCCTCTTGTTCTCCCTCTGTTTTCAATTTATGAGGTCTCTAACTATCGTCTAGGGTGACGTTGAGCTGAAGTGGAACAATAATTTCTGCTAAAGATCCTCCCATACTTTTATTGACTGAGCTAGAAAAATTTTATACCAAACAAAGGCCTAACCTTGTAAGGTTTGAATGAAGCATCTGAATTTATCTGCTTCTTTTTCTTCTGGAGTTCCCATCATAGGGTTGCAATAAGATGCATAGTGCATCAAATGTTGTTCCAGGGAATACAGTGCTCCAAAATGTCGGTGTAGACGGCATGTTTCTCACCCAGTCTGGTAACGCTTTTGATCTGGCTGTATCAGAGCACGTCGGTCTTCCATTGCTTCCAATCGAGTTTTTGGTGCTTCGATGGTGTTGGAAGGACCCTGGTATTCATCCTGTTGGGCCCGACCTCGAACGAGTATGGCCTATATTAATACTTTAGGTGTTGTATCAGTTGGTACCTAACGCGCATATGTCATCGTGGGTACCTTTGGATAATTTAGATATACTCGCTCCAATTTCTTCGTAAGTGGAGGAAAGTCTTGGTATGCTTCTGATTACAAGTTCAGGTAGTTGGATGGGCTATGTTTTATGCCGGGCGGTGGCCCAACCTTATTTTATTTGTTGTGAAAAAACCATTGTTGTTGAGGCGCAATTCATGGAAAGGTGTACTATGACTCATATTGGGGAACGTATTTGATCCTACGGTTCCTCCAGAGTAGCTCGACATTAATCTGCCTTAATTCCATCATTTCCTCCTACCGATCGAACCTATCTTCGAGTATGATAGGCTAGTTTGTTTTTAGAGAATTAGGAGGTTTGAGGAAAACTTTCCATTCTTCATATCTCTATTGGATACACCCGGGGGGAAGTGGAGAAGGATTTTCTGGAGGGGCCAGGTTTAGGGCGGCCCTCTGGTTCCAGGTGTGCACGCCTGCTGGCTCATTGTGGATTACAACCTAAATGGATCCATCTTATCTTGATCCATCTGGATATTCATTTTTGTCAGTTCCATCCATGGAGTTAACATCCACAATGTTGAAAAATTTATAATACAAGGTAGAGGAGGTGTCATTTTCCAAGTAGGAAGAGGGTCATCCGTTCCTCATACTAGTTTTTCCCATTCTGTCACGGGATTGTCTTCGGGACTCTTGATGAAGGGTGAACTGGAAGGATACTTGGTGGGACCTTATAGAATGCCTACCTTTTGGAGGGGATGATGTTTCAAAGGAAGGGACTAGATAGGAACCTCCTCTTCTGACTATCCTCCCCAAACGAGAGAATACTGATTCTCACAGGGGAGGTTGTTATTGATATAATAATTTCCCGACCCTGGGGGATGGGGTTGGATCTATTCCTTTTGCACTACTCCTCTTCTCGTTTTCCTTAGACTTACAGGGGAATTTGTTATTAAAAATTCCCACATCCATGCAGGCTGGTGTTGGTCTAGTATTGTTGTAGATGTTGCGACTATCGCTTCCTGCCTGATCTTGTGTCCTCTAATTCGAGGGTTAGCTGGACCTGGTGTCAATTTCACCTATGAATTAATTTACTATGGGGAGGCAAGAATGGATTGCTAATTGGATTTTCTTAGGAGAGGAGTATGCCGAATGTTTTCAGTAGCCTGACACATGAGTTTGTGAATTCTTTTCACTCAACGGGCCTAACACATTTGAGACTAACTCAAGGCCTTTTTCGGTCAGGTGTGTTGCCTCTCATGAATAGGTTCTTCATTTGATTATCATCCTGAACAGATGGAATTGTAGGACCTTACGCCGAATGGGTTCCTTTGGATCGAAAGTGGAGTAAAATTTATAGCTCCATGTTCTCCCCATCCTCATATGTGAACTCTCGTTGGAGCATCATCAATAAGGTGACACAATTTCTATAGTGCACAGAGACAGGTTAAATCATGGTCCCTTTTGTGACTTAGATCACAGTCGGTGTTCCGAAGGAAGGGCGTCTAGGTCAAAGTGATGGAAGATCTCTCCTTTTGTGTTGGCATGATCTACATACCTGTTATATGGTGGGATGTTATATTTCAACTAGTGGAGGGTTGTCCAGATATTGGAGCATGTGTCATATACGCCTCCTTCTGAAAACTCTCTAGGTTTGTCGAGCGGTGTTCATGGGCCAAAACATTACTTATATATCATCCCTAGATAGTCATTTCATTAGATGTGACATATCATCTTGTTCCCCCTCCAGAGAATCCTCTACTTGATCAGCCCAGCTAAGACGCTCCTTGACAGTATGATCGGAGGTAGTGGGGATGGTAGAAATTGAATCGTTATGTAGGCGGCTCCAGGGGTGGCTTATATAATGAATGAGTCCCTGAACCGTATCCTGATTGAATAAGGATGTCATTGGTAGTTAGCTGGGAATCTGATATGGTCAATTCCCTTCTTCAGAGTGCCTCAACATAGGTGGGATTTTTTGTACGTGATTCGGTAGGGGGAGGACCTTCCTTCCGATATGACATGTCACTGCGGTGAGGACCTCCATAGTTGGTGTTTTATTGGTGAGGACTACCATCATAGCATGAAGTCCGACATCCAAAAACAATTTCGTAGTGCATACCCTGGGGAGGAAATTCAGAGTGGTATTTAGCAAGGATAATACCTTCTTGTTGTTTAAGTCCATTGCGGGGATGGCCTTCTCAATGGATTCCATGGAGGCGAGTAATACCAAATTGTTGTTGTAGGTAGAAAAAATGGGGGTACACCCTGGGGAGGGCCTTTAGAATGTGTCACAATGAGGGGTGGGCCTTCTCATTTCTTAACATCATTGCGGGGAGGACCTCTGCTATCCATGTTGTAATGTTGAGGACAACCATTACCAGCTAACGCCTCACTACATAGAGGAATTTTGAAGTGAGTACCCTGGGGAGGACCTTCGGGGGGAATTGTAGTAAGTGGACGAACTTCTCGCTGCATAGTTTTATTACGGGGAGCGCCTTCGCAACAACATCCATCATGGTGAGGATGACCATCATGGTTTGACGTTCGATGTGCATCCTAGGGAGGGCCTTCAGGACACATTGATATAATGGAGGACCTTCTTGTTTCTTAAGTCCATTGTGTGGAGGAACTTCGCAATGGAGGTCGTGATGGCGAGGACTACCAGCATAGCTACCATTATTGAGAGGACTACCATCACAACTATCACAGGGAGAATATCTATGGGTAGAACCCTAGGGAGGGCCATCAGAATGTACCACAATGAGGGTAGGGAATTATCATTTCTTGAAGTCTCTATAGGGATGACATCCTCTATTATAATGGTGAGGACTACCACCATAATCTGATGCCTAGATGTGTGAATTATCATTGCTACGTAACTCCTAGGGAGGACCATCAGGATAGGCCACAGAAAGGGGAGGGCCTTCTTGTCGTGATGAGGCATCACTGCAGGGAGGACCTCTGCATTTGCAACTATGATGGTGAGGACTACCATCTTAATATTTGGTCGCAATGCACAGAGATTCTTTGCAGTGTATATGCTAGGGAGGACCATCAGGGCATAATGTAGTATGTGGTGGATGTTTTTGCTGCTCAATATTCTGGTCAGGTGGAGGGCTTTCATGACTCACATCAAAATAGTAACTCTTGGTATTGATCATTATATGCCAATGAGGGAGGCCCTCATGGGTGATCTTGGTAAGAACTTTAGTGCCACTGGTAGAAACATTGTGGGGAGGACTCTCACAACAACTACTACTAGACCCATATTATGGTAATGGATTAGTAGGATTTTGAGACTTTGGGACATGTTTAGCAGGTTTGAGAACCGCATATTCTAGTATAGTGGAGTCATGGACCCACTCTTTATTTTCAGGAATCATTCAGCACGTTTGGGGCGCTCTCTTGTGGGCAGTGGGGACTATCAGCTGTTGATAACAGTCATCACCTCTGGTTCCCTATCTAATTGGGTCCTTTCATGCTTCTGGGACACTCCGATGAACATTTTGAGTTTTTGTAGGGATATATGCTTTCCCTTGAGCATCCATGATGATGGATGGGTGTCCCCCAATTGGAACGAGTGAGTATTCTCGATCTGGATTCCCTTGTATCACGAGATATAGCTAACGACCATCCTGTGTAGAATTAGGGATGCAGATCTTCTCTGAGGTGGCTATCTCATCTCTTAAATGAGACACCTCAATTGGGGAGACGTGCTAATGGGCCCAAGTCCATCTTGTTTCCACAGATACAATTACATTCTGAAATGTCTGCAGGATATGATCTGGGATCAATACCTGCTCCACCATCATTTCCAAGATATGTAAAGAGGAATCCTTGGATGGAAGGTGTATGAGGGACCATTCTTTTTTCCATGTCGGAATGTCATGCTCTAGTCCTCCAGTGGTCAGTGGATATTGAACATTCACTAGTGTCGGGGCTGGTGAACGAGTCTTCCCCCACTGGGATTTTCTAGCTTACTTCTCTATTTTCATCCACATCGGGATGATGGAATTTACTTGAATTTTTAGGGAGTTGAATATACATATTTTGGTGTCCCACCATATCGAGTCGGTAGACTTTTTTGTTAGGGAGACGTGCTCGCCTGTTGATCACCACCATAGCCGGATGGCGGGCGTCAAGAGAATCTGCGAGGAGCTGGTCCTGCAGGCGCTGGATTGCCACCATGTCTTTTTGGTGGGCTTCATGATCCCATGTAAGGAGAGGTTCGGTCAGTTAGGTTTCATCCTATGTGGGTGATGGTATTTTCTGATTTCCACCATATCGAGATGGCAGGCGTCAGTAACATCTGCGAGGAGAGGGTCCTACAAGAACTGGATTTCCACCACTTCTATTTAGTTGGCTTCATGATCCTAGGAGGGGAGAGGTGCATACCAGGTAGGTGCCGTCCTGTATGGGCGATAGGCTTGATGAGGCTTGGTGGGGATGTGCACCTGCTTGTATTTTTCTTCTATGTATGGATGGCAGGCTTTGGGAGAACTGATAGGTGCATGGGCCTTCTCATGATATGTCTATGTGTCTGGGTAGGAGAGTTATTCCTCATGAATGAGGGTGATGACCTATTCCTGGTTGTATGTTCGCCACCATAAGCGGGTGGTCCTAGGGGGTGAATATTTGGGAGCATGGTCATGGATCCTCAGGGTGGTATCCGCTTACAGGTGTGGATATGAGGTCGTGGCATAGCTGTAGTGATGTATTCTAGTGGGGGCTTAGGAGCATAACCCCCTTCCGGTAGGGATGACATCATCAACATTGACCTCATCCACCTCTCTATGATAAGGGAGGTATCCATTGTCTCGTTCCAAGGATAGGCTTCCGAAACGGTTCGAGATGGCTATAGGGGACGCGTGGATCTTCTCCCTCGGTGACTGTTGGGCAGGAGGCCGATGGGACTTAGCTGGCTGGAGGGTGTACATAACTCCCTCCACAGTTGGGAGAGTACCATTCAAGTGTTACTCGTAGATGAGTGCATCTAAGACCCAGGGTTGAAGACACTAGGTGGGCAATAGGGTCCTCTACATATTGAGAGGCCCGGTCTTCATATTGATCATTGTGCATGTTTGTGAATTCCTTTGCGACACCATTGGATTGAAGGATGAAATTCTGCGTACCTGTAAAAAATTAATAAAATACAAACAGTAAAACCCATCAATGTATAATTTCATAATCCCATGAATAATTAATGAATTTGACTGATGCTCCTTTTGATCAAGAAAGGGGGTGCGAAGTGGGATTATTTAACCACCTCGGTTGAAGGCTGGAAGATGGGTCAATTTTTGTTTTGGTTGGAGAACGAAAAAAATGGCCCATCAGATATTAATCATCTATTTATTTTTATGGAGATTTTCATATTATGGTAAATCTTCCATGCTGGTTAAAGATTCACGTCGGGTTCACCATTTTTATTTTCCAGTAGAGGGGATGTGATCAGTTCCTATTTCTAATTAAATGAAGTTGGTGCTATTTAATCACTTCTATCGGGTTCCCTATCTTCATGGATTCTATAGGTCTCCAACTGGTTTATTTTCAAATCCAAAAATTCCCAAGGGTAATTGTATCCAATGATCCATGGACCTTATTTCCAAAGAAAGGTTCTCGTTGGGTGATATGTCTGATGACTCTTAAGAACTCACATTGGTCGATAGGATGGGAATTTGGGCTCATCAAACCCTTTTGGTAGGAATTATTTCCTATTCTGAGACTCTCTTATATATTTTAGATGTGTTCATATGTTTGTGAATCATTGGTTTATCCCCAAGCATAATATCCACGAATTAACCATGGGCTGCAAGTCACAGGTATACGTAGGGATTTAGAACCGTCTACATCCGAGGTTTACCATCCCTCATTGGATTTTCAATTATTGGGATGTTTGAGTTTGATCAAATAGTACTAGTCCCAAGCTTTATAATTGGTATCTCTGGTGTTTATTTTCATCTAGGGAGGATTGAGTCTGACTTGAGAATCTGGATCGAACCCATAATATGGGCTTCCTACGTATTCGTGTGATAGGAATCCAAATCCATGTAGTTCGATGCCACTTAATGGGACACATAATCATTTAAGGTTTTGTGATAAGGACCTAATCGTATAGTTTAACTTCATGTGGCAAGGACATCTAGGAGACATGTGCATAGTCAAGGTTGGTGTGGGACTTATGCTGAAGCTGCCCATAGGACCCGAGGGAAATGATTTCCAAGGCCCATGTATGGTACTTATAAGGGCATGAGGATAGAGTCTAATAAGGATATATGGGTATCAGAATTGGATGTTGGGATTGCACCTCATGGAGGTTTCCTACGTATCCTGGTTGGTTGGGGAAAAAATTGTATGTAGTTCTGGAAGATCAGGGATTACATGTGATAGATTCCTATCAAGGTCAGGATTGGCACCCCGTGTTGGGGTATGGTTGTGTCTTACATGTACTTGGTGGCCCGAGTTGGGATTGAACTTGTGGGAGGTGTCTTAAGTACCCTACTTAGGAGATTAGGATCAATACCCCTGTATTTGGTTCCACTTCTGTCTCTGTATGTACATTGTGAACATTAGAATCCTCTAAGCCCATGTCAGTCATGTTTAGTTTGAGAAACAAGAGAATGTGAATGATTTAGCAAGACACACACATTTTTCTTAATAAGGGGAGATGATGAAGACAACGGTAGAGGGAGATGGCCGAGACCACAAGTCTTTCACGCCCCCTAATGTCGAGGAGGGAAGGAAGGTAGAAGTCGTGTCGTAGAAGTCATGGTACAGTGGTAGAGGGAATGGAGCAATGACCCTTCCCGGATGGAAGGGGGAAGGCTATTGTCATCCGGTGAGGATGGTGTGTGGCTTACTCTTGGATGGATTCCCAGTTACTCTCTTCATGGGAGGGTAGAAGTGATCACCACTGGTGCTCATTGAATGGAAAATCAAGAAAGGTCCCTCAATCCTGAAGAGTGGAGAGGCATAATGGTGCTCTCGGGCTTAGAATCTGGACTATTGTGGGAATGTGAACCCATGAATGCTCTAGATGTCCGTTCAAGGGATGGGGTAACCCCTTTGTATCCGCCTACCATGGGTATGTGAACTCAGGAGGGTGCACAAATCTGCCTGAAAGTTTCAACATGCCAGTCTGGTGGCTCTGAGAGAGGCCTTGGATTGGTGTCGATGGATGGTCTATTGAAGGGATTCTGGAGGATTGGGCTGAATTGGAAGGGCCTTATCTGACTAAGGGGATGGAAACACCAAATGCCTTGGAGGACTACATAGCCATATGAGGAGTGGATCTCTTCACGTATGTTAGTGATATGTAGATGGAGGGGTCATCTGTATACTAGTGTGGTATGCAGACTGAGAGGCATCCCACGTATCGGAGGGGTACGTGACCTCGGGTTTAGTCCGCGTACCAAATTGGTATGTGGCGTTGGAGTCCGCTCGAGCAGCGGTAGCCGGGGCCAGCGCTGGTCAGGGCTTCGGCTGCATAGGAGGGTGCCACAAGGAACTCTAGATCAAAGAAAGGGCATAGGATCCTTGGTTTTTGGGGAGTGCATCCGTGTAGGGTCCATGGTTCATGGTTCAGCAATTTTATGTTCGCGGTTCTTCCAATTTATTTATCTGTTCTTCGATTCATAACCATTCATCCTTAGTTTATACTCGTTGCTAGTTTGTGAATTGGAACATCACGGTACACGAAATCCTAAGCTCTCGAAAGCCTCTTACTTTGGAAAAAGTCTGATTCCTTCTTTCAAAAATTCAATTTCCATGAATCTGATCTTCAAAAAGTCGATCCTCCTAGAATCTGGTCTTCAAAAATTTGATCCAATAATTCTCCCCCTTGACGTCCTTTTATAGACGGGTTGAGGTTGCATCTATGGTCATGTGGAAACTTTGGTGGAGGCCCATGATAGAAAACCTATCCTACGGACAACTTAGTCAACCGAAGGTTCGCAGGGTATACTGAATTCACCCCTCCTGCAAACCAACTCGGTCACGAGGGTGTGTCGATTCTGTGTAGGCATCCACCTCTATTTCTCAAATGACGTGGTGTGCGGCAAGGGGGGCAGTCTTCCTGGTTCTTAGCTGGTGTGGTTTGCGGATGCACACCGGCCAACCTCAATTAGTGACCATTTGGTATGCGCTCGCGTAAAAGCTCAGCCTCCATTTCACGAACAACCGAATCCATGGTGGTGGTTCACCAAACTGGCCACATACCACTGATGATGAATTGGTACGCAGAATGGTTAGCTCCTTTACCATTTCTTCTAAAAATTACTCATATTTGTCAAAACAAATATTGATGAAAATTTGGAAGATTCTTCCACTAATTCTAAGGGAGTATTTTCCTTCCCTTTCTATGGATATTTCAGGACCCTGCACCCTCTTTGACGATATTTGACATTATATTCAAAAGTATCATGGAAAAGTGAAACTTATGTATTTATCTTTCACTTATTCACTCTTTTTTTCATTACGATAGTAAACTATAGGATCCATACTATTTATTCATGAGAGCCATAATAAACCTATTATAACTATATATTTGATAAAATGTTGGCTATATTTTATTTATGTATCCTTTATAAAGTGCATATCATGGGATTTATTTCTTTGGGAAAATTCCTATGTCGATCCTTTAAAATGATTCAATTGTTTGGAAATGTTTTTTTACAAAACTATATGTGTTCATTATACCCTTTTTGGATTTAAATAGCTTTAAAATGACCCAAGAACTTGGCGTAGACTTCGGTTTCATGCCAAGTGTTTTTCAACTCACCCAATTAACTTTCATAAAGGGATATGAACGTTCTAAATTCTTATTTAGTGCTAGTTTCATTTTAAAAACTGTAGGTTATTTTAATTACTAATATTTGTAAATGGTTGGTTTTTTAATGGGATTTATTATCTGATTTTATAAATAGTTTTGAATGGAATTTGGTGTTAGATTATAACAGGATGAGTGATTTGACAATGAAAGAGGATAATATTCATTGTTTATATTATGATTTTATGTGTTTCATTATTCATAAACACGATTTTTAGTGCATTTTACAATTTGAACATTATTTCACATTATG
Organism: Viscum album; assembly: GCA_963277665.1. Lineage (NCBI taxonomy): Eukaryota > Viridiplantae > Streptophyta > Magnoliopsida > Santalales > Viscaceae > Viscum > Viscum album. The sequence continues at coordinate 1,021,049,746 of OY728162.1, forward strand.
ATTGTAATTCTCTATTAAAGTGCACTATTACATGGTACATGTTTGAAAACCTCCTAAAAAAGATATTGATTTTATTTTTAGATCTCCAATGCTATAAGGAACAATTCATCTTTTTGTATCACTTGAAGGTTGAAATTGGAAGACACCAAAGTGGGCCTTGAACCAGCAACATTATGGGCGAAGTGAACTGGACATCAGCCCAATAAAAGTAAAGTATCAGACAAGTTTCAAGCTCAATTATTCTAATAATTTAACTAAAGATATATGATATCATGGGGAACATTTAATTCTAATGTGGAAAAAACTAATTTGGACATTTTAATGGAGTTCCTGGCAACCCAAGTAGAAGATGAAATTTTGGGAAAGATTATGCCGCCCATAAAAACAGACAACCATTTAAATCATATCTCTAAAAACACAAAATATTTTAGGCTGAAATCTTAAATGATGTTTGGGAAAATATGGGGCTCCATTTTATCCTTATATTTATTTCTCGAATTAATCCTTATAAAATTTCATTTGAGTACTTATTTTTGGTGGATTCATGATGGCTTCTACTTCAGGGAAAGAGTGGAACAGTATCCTCAACATTAATTTTCCACCCACCAAGGCCCACCACAATTAATTAGAGAGACTTCGAAATATACTGGATCGCCCAAGGATTCATAAATTCCTATTTAATGCAGTAGTGGTGGATTATTTTGGGATCTTGGAGATTTGTTTTCATTGGAATGTTATTTTGCTGATTTGTCTTTCTAACATTCTTCATTCTCATGTAAGTTGTTCGAATCACCATAGTTTTTAATAAAATTTCATATTCTTCTATTATTCTATTGTTATTTATATCACGCTAATATTGTTGCCTCACGGTGTGAAATTTTTCACACAAAACCTTCTGATATTCTTTACACAATGGTGGAGTGATTGTTATTTTTTTGTTCTTACTTCTTCAATTCTAATGTTATAAGTCTACTTCCCGCTACTCTAGAGAAAATCTCATCAATGGGGGGATAACTATTTTATAGGTTAATACATGGGAGTATCAAGGGGATGTAATGGATGTTATTTCGCACTCCCTGAATATTTATTAATTTCTTTTATTTGAGTTTCTTTTATTCAATGATTTTCTACCTTCCTCTTCCTTATTGTATTTTTTCTCCCACTTTTATGTGAAACTTAGATCCTTTACCTTGGAGTGCTCGGGAAAATTATCCTACAAGTGTATAGGCGATTATAATTTGTTTTTTAAGGTGTATATCTAGTAACTAATGAGGTTAGTTTGAATTCATTTAATTAATACATCTCGATTTATTGAAATTGAGATCATTGAAAAAGGAATTCATACAATCCACCCCACGAAATAACCTAGGATCAACTCATTTTATCATAATTTGAATTTAAATAGATCTATTAGTTGTCTTTTAAAACCCCCTAAAATCAACCAATTTTGGCCAGTTAATAGCCAAAAACAATCCATAGAATGTACGTGTCTTTAGGTTACTTCTTTTGTCTCTGAGGATTCGATAACCCAAGCTAAACATCAAGTGACAGATTAAGCCAAAAATCTGTGGTAAATTTGGGAGATACCAGATTTTTGTGTTGTTTCTAGGGACCAAAGTAATTAGCCCCAACAATATTTCTATTCTACCCCCATTTCCTTTTTCTCACTTCAACTTCACTTATCTTTACCACTTTCTGTTTGTGTGTGTCCTGAGAATCTAGAATCTATCATTCAGCCTTCTCCAATGGAATATCTTCCAAATTACCATGTCACAAACCCATGTTGGATTCAAATGGAATATAAATATTGGTAATCCCATAATTTATTAAATTTATCTGATCAACCCTTTATTGATTACCACACACCTGGTGACATGTACAATTATTGGGATGATGAATACTCAAAGGATAAATTTACATCCCTCTCCATAGTGGTTCAAGAGATCAATATTTTGGAATTAGATGATGTCCATGATTCTATCCAGCCTAATCCTCAACAAATTCATGAATAAATATGTGAAAAAATGGACAAAATTGATTCCAAAGTTTCATCATTAAGATTAGAACTACAAATCATTAAAATGGTTATAGAACCCACTCCCACTCAGATTTTCCCTTCCTCGTCATTGATAGAATATTATTTTCTCCCACAAACCACTAATGAAATTGTTGAATAACCAACCATTTTATTTTGGATATATAAAGAAGATCGAGGATTTGTTGAAGCGTCTTTAAATCAGGATGAAATTGAATTTTTGAATTCAAAAATGGAGAATTTGACATCCTAGATTGAGTCTCATAAGAATAACTCCATTGATGATTTTTCAAAAAAAAACATCTCTAAAACATTAAAAAATATCACAATCATTATGTACATACTCATTTATAACACTGATATATCCAATTTTGTGGTTGAATCTTCTGTTCAAAAGGAACCAATTTTGTTGAGAAATTTGCAAAATGAAACTGAGTTTAATTAAAAATCTACACCTGTGTCTGAATGTCCTATCCAAACCAAACTCAAAATTATTATCATTCCTTCCCCTATTAAGTATACCTTAATATGGTATAATCATGACCTTTTAATTATAATTTATTCATATATTGAAACCAAAAAAATATGGAATGATCATTGATGCCTTTGGCAGGACTACAGTAGAAACCAGATTAATTATTTATGATATTCTTTGGATTTTCCCCCTCATTATAGAATATAAGTTCGTATATGACTAAAATTATAATCAAATAATAAATCTAAATCTTGTATATGTGGAGAAATATGAATTCTTTAAAATTTAGAAAGTCGGTATTGGGTGTGTTGGGGGGTTCTAGTCAAGCTAGCGACATTAAACAAAAGCGTTGCACGCGAGGCAACCTGGGGATTCCATGTATCCAATTATTGTGAATCATATTTATTTTTTATTTTGATATTTTAAAAATAATATTTTTTTACCTTAAAATTATTACCTATTCTTCTATTATGAATAAGGCTGGGTATTAAAGGGGAGTACCATATTCATATGTGTCAAGTGGTGTGATCCCTGTGTAATAACTTACCCAGAAATTTAAAATGAATACAATGTATCATCATTTTATTTAATTTTTTAATGTGTTTTTAGGTTAGAAGAAAAATAAAATACATATATATATATATAATTAAAGTACATGTCATAGGTCATGGGGAAATCCCATCACAACCGGCGAAGCCACGAGGACTCGAACCCAGGACCGAAAAGAGTCTTGGGCACAAACATTCATCTTAAACTACCAGGTGACTTCATTAAATGATTCTATTTTTAAATTTCTTATTGTAACACCTCCCCCATACCACCTTCTAATTATTTTATAAAAACATTGGGGATAATGTTATTCTATGATGGGGGGAGATGAAATAAAAAAAATCATCTGTGTACATTAAAAATATGTCAAAGGAAAAATTTATAAAACCATGAATATGATAATACACATTGTGAAACGTGAAATTGTATATAAAATAATTTTTCATACCTTGATTCTAATTTTAATTCAATTTTATGTTCATTTTCACGGATTTTGGAAAGTGCGGTTGTCCGATGTGATTTTCACTGTTTATATTTTCATCCATTTAATAACAAAAAAACACAATGCACGTCCACTATATTGTGGGGTATTAGTCTGAGTTCTTGGGGTCCCATTATAAATTGCATAGGTTTTTTGATCATTTTAATTTTAACATTATTATTCTAAAAAATCCATAACAAAATACAAAACAAAATCAAAAACAGAAAAAATCATTTGTGTGTGGAGTAATGGATTGACCTACAGTATGGCTTTTGGCACTTGGGGATCACGACTACATAGTTTTCTGGACCATAGTTGGGTATTTTATCTCTAGTTATGGTAATTTTAATTTTTTTGATTGAGTAAAATCGAGATGATGCATGAGTATGTGAGTTTCATTTGGTTCCCTAAGGTCTTTGAGCCTGGGAGTCATCATCGATGTCTTGCTACATGGGTTGACTCGATTGTGTTCAATTTCAATTAACAATGAAAAATTTAAAAAAATAAAATAAATTAAAATTAAAATTAGAATTAAAATATTAGAAAGAATTGAATACTCATATTAATATTATAATTTTATTCCTCCTAGAACTTCCATCTTTTCTCCCTTGAATAAAGATGAACCCCTTTGTCTATTATGAAGCACAAAACTTCATCATGCTTAATTGAAATTTGATTAAATATGAAGATTAATTTGAAAAAAAGGAATGATCTTGGGCTTGGAATATGCATCTAGACCCAGCTTGTTTTAAATAATTTTTATGGGTTTCATAATGTTTTCATATGACGTCTTTGGGGGAGCAATGTGTATTGAACTGTTTTTGGAAAAGGAAATTTGAATTTCAAATTTTTGAGATATATTTTTCACATGACTATCAAAACACATGTTTGGGGTTTGATTATCTCATTAAATAATATAATATTCATTTTTTATATTATAATTTTCATTTGTTTCATTATTTGTAAACACCATTTTCAGTTCATTTTACAATATGAACATTATTTCACATTATGATTGTTATTATTTGTTAATGTGAACAATTAGTTGGTACATATTAGAAAACCTCCTAAAAATGGTATTGATTTTATTTTCAGGTCCCCAATTCTATAAGTAACAATTCATGCTTTTGGAGAATTTGAAGATTCATATTGGAAGACCACCAAAGTAGCCCTTGAACCAACAACATTTTGGGCATAGTAAACTGGACATCAGCCCAATAAAAGTACTGCATGAGACATGTCTCAAGCCCAATGATTCTAAATAATTATCTTACTATATAGGATATAATTGGGAATATTTAATAATCATTGGTACAAGATAGTTATAACCTTTTAATTTAGTTCTAGTCATCCCAAGTTGAAGATGAAATTCTATGCTAGATTCTGCGGCCCAGAAAAACTTCCAACCATTTAAATCATATCTAGAAAACCACAAATTATTTTCGTCTGTAATTTTTCAGGATATTTGGGGACATTTTGGGATCCATTTTATCCTTCTATGTAACACTCTAATTCATTCATATATAATGTAATTTTGTGACTTAGGTTTGTTCGATGAAAGCTGGCTGCCACTTTGGTGCAAGAGTGGAAAATTCTCCTCTACATTAATTTTCCACCCACCTAGGCCCACCATAATTAATTAAAGAGACCCGGAATGAAGGGGGATCAAAACAAGGCTTCCTAAATTACTATTTAATATAGTAGTGGTGGATTATTTAGGGATCTTGGAGTTTTGTTTCATTGTAATGTTATTATGCTGATTTGTCTTTGTAATGTTCTTCTCTCTCATGTATGTTCTTCGAATCACCGTAGTTTTTAATAAAAGTTCTTATTATTCTCTTATTATGTTTTTCTTTATATCACTTTGATTCCATTTCCTCAATGTGTGAACTTATTTACACCAACCCATGTGATTTTCTTCACACAATGGTGGATTGATCATTATTCTGTTGTTTTTACTTCTTCAATTCCACCCTTATTAGTCTACTTCCCGCTTCCATTGAGAACATGTCATCAATGGAGGGATAAATATTTCATGGGTTTATCCAAGAGTTTAAATATGGGCCGGATTGGATGTTATTTATCATTATCTAAATTTTTATTAATTTCATTTATTTTAGTTTCTTTTATTCAATGATTTTATCCCATTCTATTCCTTATTGAATTTATTCACCCACATTAATGTGATAATTAGATACTTTTCCTTGGAGTGCTCATGAAATTGATCCTAAAATTTTACAGGTGATTAGTGTGTGTTTTTTAAAGTGTTTCACCAGTATCTGATGAGTTTAGTTTGAATTCATTGAATTAATCCTTCTCGAGTTAATGAAATTTAAATCATTACAAAAGAAAGTTATCCAATCCACCTGAAGAAATAACCTATGATCAACTCATTTTCTCATAATTTAAATTCACATAGATATCATAGTGCTATTTTGAAACCTTATAAATTCAACATAATTTGGAAACTTCATTGCTAAAAAAAATCCATAGAATGTACTTGTCTGAAGGTTATTCTTAGGTCTCTAAGGATTCAACAACCCAAGCTGAAATGCAAGCGACCGCTTAACCCTAAAATATTTGGTAAATTTGGGTGAGACTAATGAGTTATATGTAATGAAATAGAATAATAACTATCATACAAATGTTTAGTTCCCAATTTTTGGAACTCTCCTTTTGTGTATTTATATTTTAAAATATTAATATCACCGAATCAAATAGGATGGATGTGAATAATGAATGATGGATTCAAATCATTTGACAAAAGAGAATTAATATGGCATGAAAGAGTTCATCATGTTTGAAAAATATCATTCATAGGACCCTTATAAAATCATTTTTTCCATGTTTACAATGTTTTTATTCAAGAAAATTTAGTCTATAGGGGTTGGAAGAACACTTGATCTATCACGAAATATATCAATGTTATAAATATTGGAATAATCAAGGGGAAAATTTTGAATTTACGTAGTGGATTGGATAAAAATGTGTTTTATGGATCATCTGATATGATTACATGTTTGGAAAATGAATAAGACCATATTGAGGACATGATTACAGATCTGAGTGATGATGAAGATCATGTTGAGGAAATGACAGGGATCATGGAAGATGAACATTGTGATTGCCCGAATTTTTTTGAGCCGTTAAAGAGTTTTTCAAAGACATCATTGTATGGTTGTTGCACTAAATTTACATCATTGTCGGACATATTGAAGCTAAATAGTTTAAAATAATTAAATGGATGGAATGCTTCCAGATTTATCAAATTACGTTCTATCTTTAATGACATTATCCCAGAAGATAATGAGCTCCCAATCCATACATATGACACCAAATGAATGCTAGGCTCGATGGGTATGATATTTAAATAAATAAAAGTCTGTCCAAATGACTGTATTTTGTTTCAAAATGAAAACAAATCACATAATCAATACCCAAAGTGTAGTGCTTCTCAGTACGATAATGAGGAATCCGATCCAACGAAAGTTGTATGGTACATTACAATGAATTCTTAGTATAGGTGATGAAATGGAGGTGAGGAGACATTAGGGAAATTGATGTGGCTCATAGACACGTGAATTAAATATGCAAAACTATGTCACCCATAAAAATCTCCTCAGTGGAAGAGAATTGATAATGATTATCCTGAATTTTGAAACTATCTAAGAAACCTCCTTCTTTTGTTATCTACAAATGAAGTAAATCTTTTTGGTTTTCAAAGAATCACTCATAGTAAATAGATAATTATTTAGGTAAATTATAACATTCCATCATGGTTATTAATGAAATTAAAATACATCAAATAATCTATGATTATAACAAGGCCAAAACAACCATGTAATGATATCGATGTTTATTTGGATCCATTGATCAAGGATTTGAAATTATTGTGGGATTCAGGTGTTACATTATATGATTCTTATAGAATTGAAGACTTCACACTGGGAGCCATTTTATATAGGATAATCAATGAATTTCCCACTTATGTAAATTTTTTAGTATATAGCATTAAAAGAAATCAACGATGTCCCATACAAGAACAATGACCATTTTCAATCAAGTTTAAACATTCATAAAAAACTATGTTTCTAAGACATCACAAATTTCTACCCCAATGACTTATGTACTAATTTAGCTGACATCATTCTACGGAATTTTAGAAGAATTTACAACATTATATACAAAAATAGATTATCAACTAGGACAATACTTTTGGTAAACCATTTCACGAAAACTGTACAAAAACCAGTTGGAAAAGTTGAAAAGTTTTTTTAAATTATCATATTGGAATTGTAGGTAAGTCAGACATGTTATTGACATTATACACATGGACAAAAATGTAAGTTATAGAGTCATTGGTTCATTACTAAATGAAACCTATAATAGAATGTTTGGAATTAAGGCCATTTCGGACATGGTTGACATGGTATTATGAGAAGGGTTGGCACCAATGATGAGTTAACATTTAGATTTTCTTCTATAGATACATAAACTCTTTCCAATTAGAAGGGACATATGTTTTGAAACTTCCGGAATGATGTAAATGTTCTGGAGGTGTATTCACCAAATATCATGTATAGCGTGTCAGTGAAAAAATGAATGTTAAGGTGTATGAAATCACATGAATTTCATTTTCTGATGTAAGATCTAATGCCTATATATTTACGTTATAATTATTCCATGAATTTTAATCATACATCATCCAAGATCAAGTTCTTCTTCAAAGCTATATTCAATAGTGTTATAGAACTGGTAAACTTTCTGACTATGAAAATAAAAATTCCATCATATGATGTGAATTGGAAATGTTCTTCTTGTCAACATTCTTTGGCAAGATGTTTTATTTGGTGGTTTACTTGGTGATAGATAATCGACTATGTGGCCTTGTAAACTATATATGGATGTTCCCCATTTAATGGTGTATGAAGATCTTGAAAGGGTATGTCATAAATAGATGTTGTCTAGAGGGTTTAACATGGAGTGATATATTATTAAGGATTTTGTTGAGTTCTATACCCAAAACCTGTATGATGTGGAAATAATTGGTCTCCCAAAATCTCATCACACTGGAAGGCTTTTAGGTGAAGGTCTTTATTGATAATTTGTTGTCACAATCAATAGTATAGACTGGGAGAAAAACTACCTTTATTTTTTTCATAACAGTTTGGGTGTTTCCACAAAAATTGAAACCCATAAAGAAATTCTTTGGCATTTGAATACATCGAGGGAGAAAATATGGATATCAAATATACATAATCAACAGTTTATAGGATGGTTTCAGGAACATATTTTTAACGAGTCAGATGAAAATTTGGATTCAATTTTAGAATGAATTCAATGGATAGCTCGAGGAAAATTTTGTTATGTATTATCTTATAATGGTTATGTAATTAATGGTTATATGTTCTATAAAAATATGAATGATGAAGACAATACCATGAAAAATAGTGGTGTCACACTCGTGGATAAAGTGATGCATGTTTCTAGTACAGTGGAATGAATTCCAATTTATGGGAATATATCATACAATGTCATTATCAAACAAATATAGGAGTTAGATTATATAACATTCAAAGTACCGATTTTTCAATACAAGTGGGTTGATAACAGAAGTGATATCAAAATATATGAATTTGGATTTTAAAAAGTTGATTTAATTAATGAAGGATAGAAAGATGAATTTTTTATAATGTAATCATAGAAGTCACAAGTATTTTATGTTCTAGATCATGAAAACTGAAATTTTTCATTGTTCTTTAATTGAAAAAACACATTGAATGGTCGGATGAAAATTCAAGTGAGGATGAACCATTCACTGGGACGTCGTAATCATTTCCCATCAGTACCAATGTAGACAACATTTTTTATGTTATAGGAGACCACAATGAAGTTATTTGTATCATTTATAGAGAATTAAATTCCCTTTATCCTTTAAAAAAGTAAAATAGCATTCAATAATAAAGTTACATTTTTTATAATATACATCATGTTAACTTATGTTATTAATTGTTTGATGCTGGATTTTTTGTACTCTAAATTAAATGACAAACCATATCTTAAAATGATGACTTCTACATGTGATGGAGATCCAAATCATGAGTAAAAATATGTTTCTCAACCTTCCGTTTCTCATTGTGTAGAGAAACAACCTTCTACACATGCTAGTGCTCCAAATACTGAGGAGCATCATGTTTTAAGACATGCTGCTTCTCCCAGTGTAGAGGTACAGCGACCATATTCACATGTAGATGCTCTCTGTCTAGGGAAAGATATTTTTGATGTTGATTACATGGAATTGGTAGGTGAATAATGTCCAGTAGCTCAGAAAAAACAAGATCATCATAGTTTGACGGTGGAAAAAATCAATAAGGCCAAAGTTAAAGGCAAAAAATTTGTGGTCGGATGGAATGAAAGGGGTCAGCATGTCTGTAACATCCCAGGTAAATAAAGAATATGAAATATTCATATTTATTAATATTTGTGAATAATATTTTAATATTAATTTAAAGTTAATGCTATGTTCTATGGCGTACCCAATACGCAACAACGAGTTTCTTTGAAATCATACGTTGCACAATAATAATATAATAATATTATTTTAAATGGTAGTTAACGCCTAGCCGTTGTAATAGAGGGAATGAACATAACTAACTAAAAAATGATTATATATGTTTGTCAAATATTTTTAAATTTATCTAAAAAAACTTAGAGGCATAAAATAAAAAAAGAATTTGATTTTAAGCATAATATTCTAATGTTCTTTAAAAGGTTGATTAACCGCGTTTTGATGGAGAACTCTTTTTAAAACAACTTTTTGTCATTTATATATGTTATATTTGAATAAATAAAATCCTTCTATATAATCGGGACATCAAAATGTACTTTGTCTAAATTTTTGTTATTTTTCCGATAAAGATCATTTTTAATGAATAGTGAAAAATGTTGTATTTTAATTCAAATCCTCCTTTTAATCTAATTTATTTATATGGATAGATTATCGTTTTAATTGGTTTTAAAGTTTAATTAGAATATATTTTTACCATTTAATTCAATGGAGGTCATTGGAATTAATTTCACTTTGAAATTGGACATAAACAAGTGTCAATCTTTTGATAGATATTGTTTCTTAAAAACAAGCTATTTGTTTTGACAGTGGATATTAATTATAAAATTAATTAATGAAACTTATATTTTTTGAATTTGGAAAAATGGAAATCATTTTTTAATTTGGAATAAAAAATTTACTTTGGATAAATTTTTGGTATTTTTCTGACAAATGTTCATTTTTAATGAATAGTGAAAAATACTGCATTTTACTTCAAAACTACTTTTTCATCTAATTTAATAATATAGTTAGATTTTTCTTTTAATTGTTTTTAAAGTGTAATTGAATTATGTTTTTACCAATTAATACAATGTAGTTCATTGTAAGTAATTTCACTTTTCAATTGGATGTAAAAACAAGTCAAACTTTTGATAAATTTTACTTCTTGAAAACCCGTCTTTGGTTGTACAACAGGAATTATTTTTAAATTAATTACTGAAATTGCTGTGTTTTTAATTTGGTATAATGGATTATATATTTGTAATTATAAGGTCCAAATTCTGTAATTAATACTCTTTTGTTTTTGGACATTATGAATAGTAACGACGGTAATTATCTTTAATTATCATGATTAATTAGTAATCGTGTAGTTAAGGGTAATAAAATAATATCATAATAATATAAAATGACATAAAGATGTGTCAAAATCTTCTTTTATGAGTCATGTCCGACCATGGAATTCTTTTTACTAAACTTGAGGTCCCATGGAGTCACATGGGTGTGATAGTGACATTTATGACATTATTTTTTAAAAAGAAAGAGAAATATATCAAAGGTTTGTATATCCTAAGTAAAACAATTTTAATTTTGTTTACATAAAAGATCACTTGGACTATAAATAGTCATAGGAAAGATACAACTATTTCCTACATCATGATATTTTTTATAATTTTTAGACATTAAATAAATGAATTTATTTATGACACCATGATGATGCAGTGATAACCTCATTAATGAACGGTTTAAATGAAATGAAATGATAAGGTAAAATATAATACTTAAACTTGTCAAAAACCTATTGTAAGGGTGGATTTAGAACCCTTATCACCTTATCCTAAAAATATATCATTTTGGGACCTTTAAAATCTGAAAATCATTTTTTAATAAAGTAGCATTTCAAGACTTTCCAAAAGTAACCCTCCTCCCTCTTATAAAATGCCCCCACCTCTACCCCCTTACCCACACCTCTAAAGCCCTTGGATCATCCATACTCTTATCTTTTTATCTCTAAACATCCTTCTCTTACTCCTAGTAGCCTCACATTGGGCAGAAGTCTTTCCAAGGAACCCTTTGGCTCAAATCAAAAAGAGATACCCGATTTAGAAGTAATGTCTTCTCTCGAGTTTCTGTCATTTATTTTCCTTTCGTAACTCTCCACTATCTTCTTTTTATTTGATCCCATAATACCACCATTATCCTCAATATACTATGATTTTGTTATGATATGTATTCTACCTACACTCATACACACCTCCGTCTAATGGTTAAAGAACATACTATTTTTGTGGGTGGCGAATTACTGCCTCATGAAACAATGATTGTTCAATATTCTTTTAACACCTTTCATGGTGGCCATTAAGATGTAACTATATTTATATATGATATATATTATATTTATGTCCTCTCAATGATTCTGTTTTTTATATTTAAAACATACCTTTATGCATTTCATGTTGTGCAAATTGGATAATTTCATATGAGGAAGTGTGGAAAACCGCCCCCTCAAATGATGTGACTCGTTCATGAAAAACAAGGAATTTATAAAGAATGTAATTAATTAACATATGTTTTAAACGCACAGCCGATTGTTTCCTATCGACCAGTCAAGGTTCCGGTGCTCTGCTAATGTGTATAGCAGCCCTCGGGTCGAATCCTCGACGATGATACTTTGTAATAGTCGTTTGTTTTTAGTTAATTTTATTCTGATTGGGGGTTTCTTTGAAAAGCTTATGAAATAATTTATGGATGATGTTTGATATAATAAATTGATAAAAATTGGGGTGTGTTCATCATTAGGTAGTTCAGCTTGTGATATCCTTGAGCTTTTCTTTATATTGCATTAAATTAACACCCATGTCACAAGATGATTTTGATTAGAATTCCCAAGTGTTAAAGCTTTAATCCAAGCCGTAACATAACTTAGGTTTTAATCATCACCATTACTTGTTTTTTTTAGTGTATTTTTTGTTCCAATAATACATGGAATCCACATATTAAACAAAACATGTCATTAATCCATGACATATAAAGTTCAACATACACAATATTAATTTGAAGAACATTCGTCGAGCAAAAGCCCTCAATCACTTAACATACCTAAATTATAACTCACCCCAATTAAAGATTTAACCAGCCATTAAAATTATTACTAGTCTGGTTATAATTATTATTATGATAAATTAAGAAGATAAGATAAATAAAGGGATAAGAAAAGATTTTTGCGTCGAACACACACACACACGAATAATGATGATAATTAAAAACGGATTTTTGATTGAATGAGGAAGAAAAAGAAGGGAAGGGGATTCAAATGAATTTAAACTATTTTAAGAACATAAATATTAAACTACATAATGTAGATGATAATAAGAGATATTGAAGAAGAAATTTGCATTAAAACAGAATTACAAAATAAAGGACTTACAAAATTACGAAAACAAAGAACACGAAAGTAAGTGAAAACAAAGAGAGGAGGAAAGGTCTCTCAAGTTAAAACATGAGTATAGAGGATCCTCCCAAAAAAATTTCAAGGCTTTGGTCATGCTAATATGTTCTTCTCTCTTCTGAAATTCCAACCCCTCTCAAGAAGAGAATGGGAGAGTATTTATAGCCCAAGGAGTGGACTGTTTGAATTCCGAATCTGTCCCTCCAAATTCATTTCCATGTTGGACATTCATACAGCCGAATCTCGAGCAATATCCTTATTCAAGGTTGTGGATAATAAATTTGGCTGACTAATCTCAAAATTTGGAGTCATTTGGACGTAAGGATCAAAAGTTATTGTCGGTTGATTAAACAAAGTTAAACTATCCATTTCAATCCAGTCTTTTTAAAGTCCAAAATATGAAAGGGCTTTTTAATAGGATGATGCCTTCAAATCCGAATTATTTCTTCAACAAAGTCGGTCGCCTATATCTCCTCTTTCACACTGCAAAATGGAAGCTCGATTTTATGCTTACATCATGACATATGTCATGCATACTATACTGATTTTAATTCTCGGCCAGAAGGGTGGGATGGATTTTAAAGATTCATTTGGGCCCCTTATTCTTAGATTTGGGCCCTGAAATTTTTATACAAGACTCCTTGAATTGTCCCCCGAACTATGGTGGATAATAATAGAATTTGGACCTCTTAATGTTGCCCAGTAAATCAATCTTCATGAACAGTCCAGTTTCTTCACAGATTCATTGGCCTAGTTTGTGAGGACCATATGACCCTTAAAATGGAAGAATTGGATCATGGTACCTTCTAATGAAATGTTGTATATTTAAAGGAGAATCCGAAAAATGATCAACCACACAATTTGGGTCAGTATAGTGATAGTTATTATGAAAACAGTAAACTGACTCAATTGGAATACTTCTAAAAATGCTCAAAAATTATACTTAATATTAAAACATTAATATTTCACACAAATTATGAACATTTCATATAAAATCAGTAAATAGAGTATATAATAAGTCATGAAAATATTAATAACATCAAATCCCCCACACTTAGTTTTGTTCATGTACTCATTTGCAACAAATATAAAAACATGACAAAATCATTTTCACTCACCAACAAATATTAAAATTTTGTTTTCTCCAATCAGGGGAGGTTTAGACTATTTCACTCATCCATTTTGAATTCCACCACAAGTTGTTACAGAAATAGTGTTCCAAAACTAATTTATTTTTTTCATGCTCAAATTTAGAAATAGAAAATTTAGACACTCAAAACTCACCCCTCTCAAGATGATAAAATTCATTTGTGGACGTTCACTCTTTCACAAACCAAAAGTGAAAATCTTAGAGTTTGAAACGAGCTCTCAGCTTCCAATCCTTATCCAATGTGCAAAATAATCAAGAGGTCTTTTTAAGGGGTTTTTCTGTGGCTATGGGATGGTGGGAATATAATGTCCAATAGAGAAGAAGACGGGTAAAACATCAACATAGAAAAAGCAATGCACATTTTTTTTGAAATAAAACATTGAAGGAAATGAAAACAAATATTTACAAGGGAATGATTGTGTGACTAAAGACACAATATAGGAAGAGAATATAAAGGGGATGAGAAGAGGAAATATTTACAAACCACAAAACATCTCCCAATGATATAATAATATAATGCAAGTGTTCTTTTTTTCTTTTCTTTTTTGAAAGTTGACCTTGAAACAGATCTCACACTCATATCCCAACCCATGTTTGATCTCCTCACGACACTAATTGAAATTGTTATAACAAGATAAAAGGTTGAGAAAGAGTTATTTTTGACCTACCCAAGACACAACCCATTTTTGTAATTGGTTTTTTTATTTTTTTCATCATTTTTGGTTTTTTCTGAACACTTGTTAAAAACATTTACTAAATTAAATAAATGGAAGTAAATTACATTCCCCAAAACACACTAAATGACAACTTATCCCCCACACTGAAATGGATTCTTTCCCTCAAGCAGATGATAACTCATTGAAAATCAATAATATGGTTCCCAAACAATGAAATCTATTCCCCCACACTTAAATTTCAAAAAAATGCAATGAAAATCCATGATGATATTGGGTCGGAAAAGGTATTGGGCTTGTAATGTGGCTATTAAAGAAAAGGTTTTCATAGGCTCGAAGGGGCTTTCAAAATGGGGATTAATGTAAGGGAAATTAGAGGCTATTTGGCTATTGTGATTCTCATGTGGTTCATAAAATGCCTCTATCATATTAATGCACACTAAGGCTGGAAATTCAGCTCGAAGGTCCACAAACTCAAGACTCACAAATGGGGGTGAAAACACACATTTTGAAAAGATATCCATAGGTGGCCTTCGCATGAAAGAAAATGTTGTTCCTCACTGTTCGAGAAAAGCATTTTCCAAATCAAAAATTGAGCATTCAAAATTTGTTAATTTTGACACAAAATTCGTTATTAAAATTCATGATGAAAATACATAATTTTTGAGATGAAAACATGTCTGTTAACTCCCCAAAATGTTTGGAAAAAATTTCAAAACTCTATGGTGAGTAAGCATGACTCTTTAATTTTTTTGTATTTTTTTATGTGATTTTTTTCTTGGTTTTTTTTAGTTTTTTAGGTTTTTATATTTTTTTGTTATTTTTATAAAGATACACCCACAAAAAAGAGAAAGTGAAAAAGAAAGGTTTTGATAAAGAAAGTGGTAAAACAATTAAAGAGAGAGGAAAAAGAAGAAAGAGGTAGAGTGAGGAAGAGATAGAGAGAGAGAGAGAGTTAATGGGAAAGAGGTGCCCCCTGGTTTATATTTGGTGGGTCGTCATCTCCATCTGGTGGTGCGTTGAATGGAGAAGTTGGGTAACCAATGGAAGTATATGATAATCTAGGATTGTGTGTCCTCTCATAGTGATTCTTTAACATATGTCCATTAACTGTGAATTTTCTTTTGGAAGAGGGGTCTTGGACTTGCACTGCACCAAATTGGTAAACATTAGTAATAACAAAAAGGACCTTCCCAACGAGAATTAAGCTTACCTGGGTGAAGTCAGAATCAAGAATTGAAGAGCATTACCTTTTCACCTTCCTGAAATACCTTTCGCTGGATGTGTCTATCATGGAGAACCTTAGCCTTCTCTTTGTAATGATTGGAATTCTCATAGGATTCACGTCGAAGCTCCTCCTGTTCGGCCAATTGCAACAATATTTCTTCACCAGATTTTTCACAATCAAAATTATAGGTTTTCAAAGCCCAAAAAGACTTATGTTGGATTTAAACTGGTAAGTGACACTCTTTACCAAAAACTAGCCTAAAAGGAGACATCCCAATGGGGGTTTTATAGGCAGTTAGATAAGCCAAAAGGGCTTCACCAAGTCTCTCGGGCCAGTCTTTTCTTCTGGTCTTAACAATTCTCTCAAGTACCATTTTCACTTCTCTATTAGAGAGATCAGCCATGCCATTTGTTTGAGGGTGATATTCAATTGAAGTTTTATGTACAACCCCATTCTTTTTCATAAGAGCTTTCATGGTTCTATTAAAAAAATGGGTTCCTAAGTCACTAATCAAGGCACGTGGTGTGCCAAATATTTGGAAGATGTGGGTCTTTAGGATCTCACTAACTGTATGATCATCATCCTTCCTAGTGGGTTTGGCCTCAACCCACCTTGAAACATAATTGACCGCAATAAGAATGTATGAGAATCCATTGGAAGGGGAAAATGGTCCCATGAAATCGATGCCCCAAACATCGAAGATCTCGTAGAAAATTAAAGGCTTTTGGGGCATTTAATTTCTCTTGGAAATTGTGCCAAACTTTTGGCAAGTGGGATATGATTGACATAACTCATGTGAGTCCTTGAAGATTGAAGGACAGGAGAATCTAGAGTCTAGGACCTTTCGGGAGGTCCTTTGTGGCCCAAAGTGGCCACCTCCGGGAAGTGAGTGCCAGAATTCTAATATGGAAGAATGCTCATTTTCAATGACACATCTCATTATTAAAATGTCTGCCCCAGTTTTCCAAAATTTATTTTATTCCCAAAAATAGTATTTTGAATCACTTTTCAACTTCATTTTTTGTTCTTTTGAAAACTTTTCAGGAAGAACACCAGAAAAAAGTAATTTACAATTAGGGCATACCATGGTATATTTGGAGTGAGATATAAAAGGTGCTCAGTGGGGAATTCAGGATCGATGATTTCATATTGAGAAGAATTAGAAATTCTACTCAAGTGATCAGGAATAGGGTTTTCTTTTCCTGGTATATCATTGATTTCAATGTCAAACTCTTGGAGCATTAGGATCCGTCTTATTAGCCTCGGTTTGGAATCAATTTTCTTCAGTAAGAACTTTATAGCAGAATGGTATGTGAAGATTATGATTTTGTCACCTAAGAGATAGGGCCGGAATTTATCTAAGGAAAAAACCACTGCTAAATGTTCCTTTTCAGTGATAGTGAAGTGAGATTGAGTTTCATCCAATGTTTTTGAGGCATAATAGATGACATGACGAATTCTTTCTCTTCATTTACCAAGAACAGCCCCAACAGCTCTATCAGAAGAATCACACATCAACTCAAAGGGTAATGACTAATCTGGGGGTTGGATTATCGGGGCAGATGTAAGAGCAGTTTTGAGTTCAATGAAGGCTCTCTTGCAAACCTCATCAAAATGGAAAGTGACATCATTTTGGAGGAAACAAGTGAGTGGGAGGGAAATTTTACTAAAGTTATGAATGAACCGCCTATAGAAACCAGCATGGCCGAGGAATGAACGGATGTCTCGAACAATGTTGGGTTCAGGAAGTGATTGGATCACTTCAATTTTGACAGGATCGACTTCAATACCATCTTTTGAAACTATGTTCCCCAGAACAATCCCATTTGCAACCATGAATTGACATTTTTCAAAATTTTACACAAGGTTACACATGACACGCTTTTTAAGGACTAGATAGAGTGAATTCAAACAAGATTCAAATGACTCCCCATAAATGGTGAATTCATCCATGAAAACTTCCATGCGGTGTTCAAAGAATTCGGAAATGATACTCATCATACACCTCTGGAATGTTGCAGGAGCATTACAAAACCCAAAAGGCATTCTTCTATATGCATATGTTTCAAGGGGGTATGTGAAAGTAGTATTTTCTTGGTCATGAGGTGAGATTGGGATTTGAAAATAGCTGGTGTATCCATTAAGAAAGAAATAGTGTGACTTTCCTGCTAATCAGTCTAGCATTTGATCAAGGAATGGAAGAGGGTAGTGATCTTTTCGTGTTTCAGCATTCAATTTTCTATAGTCGACGCACACATGCCATTTTTTTCACTCGATTTGTGACTACCTCTCCATGTTCATTTGTGACAATAGTTATCCCAACCTTCTTAGGTACAACTTGAATTGGACTAACCCATTCACTATCAGAAATTGGGTAGATAATACCATCTTGAAGAATCTTGGTGATCTCTTCCCTAACTACCTCAAGTGTGAGTGTATTGAGTCTTCTTTGTGGTTGTCTAATTGGTTTGGATGACTCCTCATGATGGATGTGATGCATACAAAGGGCAGGGAAATTCTTGGTATGTCATCTAGGGTCCAACCTAAGGCCTTTTTTTTTCCTCTAACACTTGAACAAGTTTGGACTCCTCGGTATCAGTATGTCTAGAAGAGATAATGACAGGATATGAGTGATCATGGAAGAGGAATGCATATTTCAGGTGTACAGGAAGAGGTTTCAGATCAGTCTCATATTTCACTTTTGGGCTAGACAACTCCGGATTGGAAGAAGGGACATCAGTTGCTTCAGGTTCATTTTCCTTAATACTATTCATGGTGGAGCAGTAGAGATCAGAATTGATGTGGAATTCAAGAGAGTTTTCAAGTTCCTCTAGATTGATAGAGTCTATGAATGAGAGGTCCACATCAACATTACCATTTTTGACTTGGTTAATCATAGTGCAGATTTCACAAGATCCTTCGTAATTAGAACATGAAGAACACAATGGATTGGGGTTCGATTGACTCTTAGAAGTGTCCTCAGAAGCATGAATTGAGAATGTCGAGTGGTCCTCAGATGGGTATTGCATGGCTTGGAAAATGTCAAACTATACCAATTGGTCACCGAATTCCATGGATATGATGCCTGAATGGACATCAATTTTGGTTCTCGCAGTCATGAGGAATGGTCTTCCTAGAATTAGGGGAGATCGAGAAGAGGTCGTATCACCATCCATGTCAAGGACATAGAAATCAGTAGGAAAGATAATATCATTAAGTCGGATAAGGATATCCTCAATTATTCCCTCGGGACAAGCTGTAATTCGATTGGATAACTGGATGACGACACCCGTTGGGTGTAAAGGACCTAGACCAATGTTGGAGAATATGGATTTGGGCATGACATTAATTGGGGAGCCTAGGTCTATGAGTGCATCATCAAATTTCGAACATCCAATTTGTCATGGAACCGTAAAGTTCCGTGGATCTTTGCACTTTATGGGAATAGACTGCTGGGTGGAAACATTTTCGAAGGTCCTAATTTTCCTATTGTGGGTACAAAACTCCTTGAGAAACATGGCATACTTAGGAATTTGTTTTATGGAATCTAAGAGGGGAATGTTTACTTCAACATGTCTAAACATGTCGAGCATTTCAGGATCATGGTCAAAGGACTTCCTTGGTTTTGAAATAGTTTGAGGAAATGGAATTAGATTCTTAAGTGGAATGGAAGGTGGTGAGGGAATGGATTCAGGTTCCTTTTCAAGTTTCTTTTTATTTTTGTTTTATAGGTCAACATTCAACGGAGGGTTTGAGGATTTATCTTGAGGCATAGAAAGTTTCTTTCCTGAACTAAGTGGAATTTCACTTACATTACCCTTGGGGTTGGGTAATGGTTGAGCTGGGAGTTGGGAAGAATTTGATTATTGTTGTTGGCTCAGGTGGGATGCAAGTTGACCTATTTGAGTTTCAATGTTTTTAAGCCTAGAACGGGTGAAGGAGGAAAGATCTTCCACTGCACTTTCCCATGGTTTCCTAGAAGAAGAGGCTTGTCCCTGGTTGGGATTGCCTTGATTTTGGTTCTTGGGAAATCGATTGTATTGGTTTTGGAATTGGGAACGCCCACTAGGATAATGGAATCGAGGAGAAGGATTGTTCCTTTGAGGGTGGGGAAAAAAGGATAAGGTTGATGGAAGTTACCACCACCTTGACCATATTGGAATTGGTTTGGGTTTTGAGGAGGGAATTGAGGGGGGTGAGACATGGGGTTACCATACCTCAATCCTTGGTTAAAGTTAGAGGAGAAGGGCTCAGAGTGAGGTTGGTTGAAGTTTCTAACAAACTGACCTGATAGTTGAGGATTGGTGTTCCACTGAGCATAAACTACATTGAGCTCCATTGTTCCAAATGAATTGGATTCATCCTCTTGAATTTGAGGACATGTGTCAGTTGGATGAGATGGAGAGTTGCAGATTCCACCTTTTTTGATTGGTCCAGGAAACATTGATTGTGAAGAAGACGAGGTTGGGGATTTGGTGGCCGCAGCTAGCTATCGCACAAGACCTGTAAGTTCACTCATCCACTCAGTAATCTTATTCAGCTCAATTGATTGATTGTATAGGGCTTGTTTGACTTGATCATGTGCTAGAGTATGGAATTGTTGTGTGTTTTCAGCCATGTTACTTATGAGATCTCTTGCAGCTATAGGAGTTTTATCAACAAGATCACCGCCACTTGCGGCATCTATGAGAGTTCTCTCCATAGCCAAAAACCCCTCATAGAAGTATTGGATCAAGAGTTGGTCATGGATACGGTGATGTGGCCAAGTTTCCACAAGATTTTTGAACCTCTCCCAGTACCCATTGAGTGATTCACTTGGGAATTGACGTATACCCCTTATTTACTTTTGGATAGAAGCAGTACGAGAAACAGGAAAGAATTTCTCTAAGAAGAGTCGCTTCATGTCATTCTATGTAGTTATGGAACTAGGAGGAAGGTAGTAGAGCCAGGACATAGCAGTGTCAGCTAGGGAGAAAGGGAAGGCTCGTATTTTTATTTTTTCTTCAGAAACCCCTTGAGGCTTCATGGTAGAGCACACTACTTGGAACTCTTTAAGGTGGAGATGTGGATCCTCACCGGCTAGCCCGTGGAAATGAGGATGAAGATGAATAAAACCTGATTTGAGTTTGAAGACAGCCTATGTGTTTTGATATTGAATACCAAGAGGTTGGTAATTCATATCAGGGGCAGTGAGTTTTCTAATGGTTTGTTCCATTGGATTGGCCATTTCAAATTAAACTTGTTGGATGAGGACTGGTTCTTGAATTATTTGAGTATCTCTGATGTTCCTCCTAAGTTGACAAAGTGTTCTCTTAGTTTTAGGGTCAAACAAATCTGAGGGATGGTTTGGAAGACTAAAGAGGAAGATGGGTTTTTCTTTTTATTCTTTCAGTTTATAATTTTTAAGTGGATGGCAGGTTTTTCTTTGTGTTTTTTTAAAATTTTTTAAAAAATTATTTTTTTTGTTTTTTTACAATAACCAGAAACTAATGACTACATAAAGCACCATCCCCAGAAACGGTGCCATTTTAAATGCATGGTCGATTGTCGCCTATCGGCCGGTCAAGGTTCTGGTGCTCTGCTAATGTGTATAGCAGCACTCGTGTCAAATCCTCGACGATAATACTTTGTAATAGTCATTTTTTTAGTTAATTGTATTCTGATTGGGGGGTTTGTTTTCAGAGCTTATGAAATAATTTATGGATGATGTTTGATTTAACAAATTGATAAAGACTGGGGTGAGTTCATCATTAGGTAGTTAAGCTTGTGATATCCTTGAGCTTTTCTTTATATTTCATTAAATTAACACCCATGTCACAAGATGATTTTGATCAGAATTCCCAAGTGTTAAAGATTTAATCCAAGCAATAACTTATCTTAGGTTTCTAATAATTATCATTACTTGTTTATGGTAGTGTATTAGTGGTTCCAATAATCCATGGAATCCACGTATTAAACAAAACATATCATTAATCCATCATATATAATGTTCAACATACACAATAT
This sequence comes from Viscum album, assembly GCA_963277665.1. Lineage (NCBI taxonomy): Eukaryota > Viridiplantae > Streptophyta > Magnoliopsida > Santalales > Viscaceae > Viscum > Viscum album. Next base: position 1,021,072,117 of record OY728162.1, read on the forward strand.
TAATTTAAAGAACATTCGTTGAGAAAAAGCTCTCAATCACTTAACATACCTAAATTATAACTCACCACAATTAAATATTTACACATCCATTAGAATGATTAATAATCTGGTTATAATGATTATTATGATAAATTAAGAAGATAAGATAAAGAAAGTGATATGAAAAGATTTTTGCGTCGAACACACACACAGACGAACGATGATGATAATTAAAAACGGATTTTCGATTGAATGAGGAAGAAAAAGAAGGGAAGGGGATTCAACTGAATTTAAAATATTTTAAGAAAATAAATATTAAACTATATATGGTGGATGATAATAAGAGATGCTAAAGAAGAAACATGCATTAAAACATAATTACAAAAGAAATGACTTACAAAATTACAAAAACAAAGAACACGAAAGTAAGTGAAAACAAAGAGAGGAGGAAAGGTCTGTCAAGTGAAAACATGAGTATAAAAGATCCTCCCAAGCCTTTCTCAAGGATTTTGTCGTGCCAATATGTTCTCCCATCTTCCGAAATGCCAACCCATATCATGGAGAGAAGGGGAGAGTATTTATAGCCCAAGGAGTGGACTGTTTGAATTCCCAATCTGTCCCTCCACTTGCATCACCAGGTTGGCTATTCATACAGAAGAATCTTGAGCAATATCCTTCTTCAATGTTTTATAAAATAAGGATGGACGACTACTCTAAAAATTTGGAGTCATTTGTACATAAGTATCAAAAGTTATGGTCGGTTGATTAAACAAAGTTAAACTGTCAATTTCAATCCAGTCTTTTTAATGTCCAAATTTTGAAATGGTTTTTGAATAAGAATATGTCATCAAATCTGAATGATTTCTTCAACAAAGTCGGCCGTCTATATCCCATATTTCACAATGAAAACTCTCAGTTCGTTTGGATTATTACATCATGATATATGTCATGCATACTATACTAATTATAATTCTCGGCCAGAATGGTGGGCTGGATTTTAAAGCTTCATTTGGGCCCCTTATTCTTAGATTTGGGCCCTAAAATTTTTATACAAGACTCCTTGAATTGTCCCCCGAACTATGGTGGAGAATAATATAATTTTTACTACTTCATGTAGCCTAGTAAATCAATCTTCTTGAATAGTCTAGTTTCTTTACAAATTCATTGGTCTGGTTTGTGAGGACTATATGACCCTTCAAATGGAAGAATTGGCTCATGGAACCTTCTAATGAAATGTTTTATATTTAAAAGATAATACTAAAAAAAGAACCACACAATTTGGATCAGTATAGTGATAGTTATTATTAAAACAGTAAACTGACCCAATTGGACTACTTCTAAAAATGCCCAAAAATTATACTTAATATTAAAACACTAATATTTCACACAAATTATGCACATTTCATATAAAATCAGTAAATGGAGTATATAATAAGTCATTAAAATATTAAAAACATAAATTTTACCTATATGACCTATATATTATACTGGAATTATAATATATCTATTTTTCATTTAGTTTTAATGTCCATTAATATGAAAAAAAAATGAAAGTAGCGTTCATGCGTACGTACAGCCTACTGTCTCCATGAATGGTACATTTCATTTCTTATCTCCAAACATTATCAATTATTATTAAATAAATATATAATGGATATATATTATATTTAAATCATGAAAACCATTCTGGAGATGATGTACTTATAACTACATGGACAATTCTCTTCAAACAAGTTCATTGTTAACTGATGTACTGAACATCGACAAATTGTATGATATGAACTCACATAATTAACTAATTATTATAACATGATAATATGTGATATTAATTTAATAATAATCTTTAAAAGAATTCCTTAAGCAACTAGAAATTGACAAAAGTTTATTATTCAGGAATATAAAGAAACGAACAAGACAAGTCGGACTTGAGGTAAGGGGATTTCATATCTCACTTTTAATTCCGTGAGATTTCCATTGTTCGCCAATTATTTATTGTGTTTATTGTATTGTGTACTTCCATTTGATATATATTATCATGATTCTATTTATATTCTAGGTATTATGCGATTCATTTGGTTCTTATTATCTTTTGGTCATATGACTCGATTTATTACAACGAGGTAAGGGGTTTTTATGTCTTTATTTATCCCTGTGAGATTCATGTTATATTTGTCATTATCTCCTTTGAGTGGTGTATTTAATGAAAATTATTGTACTCTTTGTGTAATATACATTCATTTATGGGTATTTACATCAACATTTTATGGTCCTTCTTTCAAGTGATGTATGTTTCGTAAGTTACCGAATTGGTAAGGGAACCCTTCACCCTTCTCTTTTTAGAATAATACTTTTTGTTATGTATTTTAATTTACATCTCATTATGTTAGGATATGTTCTTATATATCCTTATTTATGTAAATTTTATATCCATGTGATGAGATACCCTTTTCTCTCTCATCAAATCTTTTTCAGAAAATTTAAGTGATGTCGTTAGGCTGTCGAATTTCTGTAAGAGAACTTCTTAAGCCAATTTCAATTCCTTGGGTTAAACATATACTTCTTGATTATGTCACGCTATGAATATGTGTGAATAAGATCTTATTGTTCAATGCTTAATATCCAATTATATTGGGTGTATTCATATTTTCACCCATAATTATGTAATTGATTTATCATTAATCTAAGGATACTGTCTTTATAAGGAATTTTGTCTCAATTTACATTCCATTGAGACTTCATTGTTGATATGCGCCAATTCACTTTGATATGGTGTATAAACTGTCCTTTGGCATATTATATCATGAATACCTTTATTATCACGATATTATAATGTTTTGACTAATTTCTATCCCTCAATTATTTTTATTGAACCATCTCCTATTTGGTTAAGAACTCCTTATCTAAAATATCGTCTTAATGATTTAATCTTCTAAATATATCTTATTAATGTCCATGTTTCAAAATGGTTTCAAGGATTTATTTATATGGACATTGCTGTTTTAAAATATTAATTCATTTAAAATATTCAAAGTTGTATGGGACACTTTGATTTAAAAATATCTTTTTTAAATGGTTTTGAAAATAGTTTTGATAAAGCATTGATTATGTTAATATATTGAACTGATATATTGTGATTGCAATGTGTAAATGTTATCTTCACCTTAGGATTATGTTATGTGTTATAATTATGTTATGGTTCTTGGAAATTTTTTACGTATACGGGTGGTTTTGTGATAAACCTAGGGCAGGTGAGCCCATGATAGCTCTCCAATGCATTGGGTAACACGATGGATTTTAACACTAAGGTTTCTCCGAAGAGATTTAGGAAATATAGTGTGATGTGTATTCCAAACGTAACCATGAGGGTTACTCCCTATGTAATAATGTTATGAATTACTCATGTTACCTTTATTTCTTATGATGTCTATGAGTTATTAATAAATATTATGATTTCATGAGGTATGTTAAAAGGTATATGTTATGTATATATTGATGATCTAATGTTTTCTTTCTTTGTGTATCCCTTACTGAGCTTTTTTTTCTCATCCCAAGTTTTTGAAATGTTTTTCATAGGACATAAAGTGGAATAGGGTCAAGGATGGGATCATGGAAAGACATTCTATCTAAAACATGTAACTAGACATGTTTTTTAAGAGTTTTTATTTTGTGAAAAAAATGGAAACTAAGTAGATGTGTCTACTTTGTAATCATTTAGATGTAATAGTTATGTCTTAATTCTATAAAACTCTAAACCTGAAAAGATCCTCAATATGAATTATTCATTTTATTCAAGATTATGTAATGTTTTAAGGTTGGGGCCTTATAGTTGGTATCAGAGGTCGGTTAGATATCTTTAGAGGTTAGGGTATTCTTTAATCACAAGTGACATTACCATAATGGTTAAGATTTTAGAAAGAGTCATAGTTATTTTTTTAAAGTGAATGAGTTTAAGATAACATGAATAATTATATCTTAGTATTTACCCTCCTCATAATATATTATATGATGATTTTACTGATATACTCACACTGATCTTTTTGGTTTTAGTAAATGGTTGGATCTAGCAGTCTCCAAAGTAACAGTAGATGTGAAGAAAACTGTGACGGTTTTCTAAACGAGCAACTGAATGATATGGGAGGTGCAATGAGAAATCTTGTGGCTATTCTCAACCAACAATCTAGAGTAATGATTTACCACCTGAACCATAATGATTTTTATAAGGCATCACTTATACGAGAAACAAATTCCTACAGAAGTTCAGGTAATAATCATAAAGGTAAAAATGATCAAAAACCTATGTATCAATGATGTGGAAATAATCACATAAGAAAATGTTTTAATGGGACAGAAATATGATATAGATGTGGAAATGAAGGTCATAAAGCAAGAACATTCCATGGAAAAAGGAAGCATCTAGTTGACTCTAGGAAAGGGAAATAAGTTCTTTCTGAAGGATCAATTGAATGTTTTAAATGTGGTGTGCATGGTCATTATGCAAACACATTTCCTAAGAAGAAGTTTCGGGAATGGTATCACCAAGATCGTACAAATATTCATTTACCAGTACTTAATGCCATTTCGATTAAGGATGAAGAAACTGACAATGACCAATGAAATGTATGGATTATTTCTTAACATATGTTTTCCTATTATTGAAAATTAGGATATGATTCATGATTTTGTTTGTAGGAAAGAAGTATTTCAGAATATGTTGTAAAGTAATGGTTAATGGATCATGAATAATTTTGAATGGGTAAGAAGTCAACATATAAGGGATTAAAGAGTTATGGGAGATTTTGGAAAGGTGAAATTCCTAAAAGTAGTAAGGTTCTTTTGATGATGAGATTACATTAGAAGAATTTTTATAGTATGTGTAACCCTGATGTTTGATATATGAAAATTTTATTCAAGGAATAGTTATCTCTTATATTGTGGATATAGTTATAAAGAACCATTTTGGTTTATATGATCCTTGAATTTGAGTTAATTACCGGTTAATACATTTTGGGATGCAAAATGAAAGTTATTAGATAAACATTGTGGTAAAAATATGTTATGGTTATTTATTATGAATTTATCTCTTTTGGGAATGTTATAAAATTATGTAGTTTTTGAAATGGGACAACATCGAAATCATGTGACAACTCGTTGCGTCGGACGAAGCTGCGGGAATCGAACCCACAACCAAAGTGTGACTTGTATTTATTTCCTACCACTAGACTACGTAAAGTCCATGGTTAGTATGACTAGTTATTATTAGTAAGATGATTTTAAGAATCAGGAATAAGATGATTTTGGGTTATTTATGGAAATAATTAACCTATCAGGGAGGACATGTAATTATGTTAATTACTTTTCAGTATGAGACTTTAAGAGTAACAGATGTTGTTTGGAGATAAATGTTATGATTCACATTGGAATAAAATATGATTAAATCCTTCATAGATTTGGGATTCAATATTATTTTGGGTTATTTTGAATAATTTTATGGATAATTGTTTATTTAATGGTCTTTCTTGAACCTTGGGTTATTTTTGTTGAATTTTGGAGATTAAAAGTAGTATTTCTTTTTATAAAGGATTATCCTTTTGGGGATTATCTGCTCTTGTACTAAAAATTTTGGTTTTAGTTAAGGTCTAAAGACATGGAAAATATATAGTTCATCTTTTTTGGATTAGGTGATTCTCAAGAAGTAGATTATAGCGCTCTTAATTTGAACAAGTCATCCTAAATACTCACCATTTGGAGAAAATATGAGTTTGTGTAAGAAATCATGTAAGAGATGAAAGTCTACATGACAAGTATGTATGTTTCCTTATGATTTAGTTAATCTCATAAAAATATTCCTCAATGAAATGTAACATAAACCAAAAACGTTTTCGGTTAACTTTTCCTACTGGGGAATCAAATACCGTTTAACCTATCACAAGTATGTGATTATCTGGTGGTTAACTTTCTCTTAAACATATTTTATATCACTCATCATTAGAACATGACCTTTTTTTCACTTCCATATCCATTATTTCATGGAATCCTAGTATCTATTTTCTCGGGTGACCTTTGTACTTTTCTTTCATTCTTATAATGTGATAGTTTAAATTAATCCTTTTCCGATGTGGGTCTTTCGATGAAGTTTCTGAGCCCAATTTTAAAATTGCGAGGACACAATTCACAAAAGGGGTTGAAGGATGTTACATCCTCGGTAAATAAAGAATATGAAATTTTCATATTTATTAATATTTGTGAATAAAATGTTAATATAACTTTAAAAGAAATTCTATGTTCTATGGCATACCAAATACGCAACAACGAGTTTCTTTGAAATCACTGCCACAAAACTGGGCAAGGCATGTGCTTGCCTTTATGAGCGCTAACGGAAAAGCGCTGATAATGGGCACATTTATCAGTGCTTTAAATATCCCTTTATCAGCAATTTTCTTAGCGCTGATAATATTTATTTTACACATTAAATAAAAAACACATTTTATAACTATATATATATATATTAAATAATTATAAGATTAATAATAAATATATTTATTAGATTTATTAATTAATTATATATTTATTAGATTTATTAATTCATTATATTTAATATATATTCATAATATATATTTATATTTAATGTATTTGTTTTATTTATAAGTATATAATGCTTTCTAATATAAATGTATAATTGAAAATATATGTGTTTTCCAATGAATTGGGATTGATCAATATCATACATGCACGCGTCTATATATATGTGTCTTCCAATGAATTGGGGTCAATAAATATATCATACATCCGTATATATATGTGCATATTGAATAATGTTCATTTATAGATTATAATTCATTATGTTACCCATATAATATATATATATATATATATATTAATTAAATGTACACTTAAAATTAAATTATATTTAAAAAATAAATATATATTTTATTATATTTTTAGTGATATATATATAAATATACCTTTCAAATAATTTTATAAGTATAAATAGAGATATAAATAATTAGAGTTAAATAAATATATAATAATATAAAGAAATTCTTAAATTTATACATTTTTCAGCGCTTTTATTAGCGCTGATAAACTACGTATTTATATATATATATATAATTAAATAATTGTAAGATTAATAATAAATATATTTATTAGATTTATTAATTCATTATATATTTATTAAAATTATTAATTCATTATATATTAATTTATGAGATTTAATAATTCATTATATTTATTAGATTTATCAATTCATTATATTTAATATATATATTTATTATATTTCTTTATATTTAATATATTTGTTTTATTTATAAATATAATATGTGTTCTAATATATATGTACTATAATTGAATTTATTTCATATATATATGTGTTTTCCATTGGGGTCAATGAGTATCATACATGCATGTATATATATGTGTTTTCCAATGAATATATCATACATGCGTATACATATGTGCATATTGAATAATGTTTATTTATAGATATTATAATTCATTATGTTACCCATATAATATATATGTTATAAAAAATGTACACTTATAATTAAAATTAAATTATATTTAAAAAATAAATATATATTTTATTATATTTTCAATGATATATATATAAATATACCTTTCAAATAATTTTATAAGTATAAATAGAGATATATATATATTTAGAGTTAAAAAAATATATAATAATATAGAGAAACTCTTAAATTGATATATTTATCAGTGATTTTTTTAGCGCTGATAAACTACGTATTTATCAGCACTAAAAAAGCGTTGATAAAGGGTGTCTTTATCAGCGCTAAAATGAAAAGCACTGATAAAGTCACTCTTTATCAGTGCTACAAAAGAACTGATAAAGGTGGTATTTATCAGCGCTTTTCATTTTAGCGCTGATAAATACACCCTTTATCAGCGCTTTTTACTAGCGCTGATAAAGGTTCACACGGGATTGATAAAATCCACTCGGTCCTTTTCCTCCTCCCCGCACCCTATCAAGCTCTCGTGGAAGCCCTCCTCTGCGCCGCTGCCGCCGATGCCGCCGCCGCATTCTCCTTCTCCTCCGCCACAGCCGTCGCCTCCTCCTTCTCATCCTCCTCCGGTCGTCGCCTCATTCTCATCCTCCTCTGCCACGGACGCCACCTCCTCCTTCTCCTCCTCCTCCAGCCGCTGCCTCCTCCTCCTTCGGCTACCGCCTCCTCCTCCTCCTTTACGCCTACTCCTCCTCCTCCTCCTCCTCCACCGCGGCCTCGTCCTCCTCCTCCTCCACCGGTGCCTCCTCCTCCTCCTCCTCTCCCTACTCTTCTGCCTCCTCTCCTCCGCGGGTCCTCCACCGCGGCCTCCTCCTCCTCCTCCTCCTCCTCCTCTGCTGCCTCTGAGCTGCTTCTGCTGCCTCCGAGCTGCTTCCACTGCCTCCGCCCTACCTCCGCGCTACCTCCGTGATGCGTCCACACTGCCTCCGATGCCTCCGATGTCGACGCCTCCTTCTCCTCCGCCACCGGGTCCTCCACCTTAAGGTGAGTAAAATTGAATTTGCCTGAATTAATTATGTTTTCATTTATATTCAATATTGAGTTTAATTATGTTTGACTTCTTTAGGTGTGGTTTCATTTCAAAATGGCATAAAGGCCTGTTTGGAATCATCAGATCTTACATGGTGTTTTCCCCTTGGTTTTGAAAATGGAATTTGATTTGTAAATTTTAAACATCTATTGGTATTTTGTGGTGTTTTGTAAATTGGTTTTGAAACTCATGTGATGTATAGGCCCGGTTGGAACTTGTGTGTTATTGGTTTATACCATGCATGTGATGCCTTCTTCATTCTCTGGTATACTACTATAATGAAGCATCAATGTTGGTTGTTTTTTATGGAGGTGCACCATATGTCGCCAGGTGAGTCTGAACCTAGTAAGTCTAGGGATTTCTTCTAGGTATGTTTAGGTGATTCTAATGATTACCTATCTATATGTTCTTCTTCATTTTTCTGCACTTTGGTTATACAGTTTTCCAGCATTTATCTACTTTTATTGTTTCGATTAATTTCATCATGGCTCTGTGATCACCTTGTTTGGATTCTTATATTGAATTTTGAAATCATTTTTTAACCTAGATATATATTTTAAAAAGGGAAGTCGTGATTTGTTTTGAAAATGGATTTTCTAAAAAATATGTGTTGGTTCTTTAAATTATGAAAACCTATTTTATAAATGTATTTCAAACTAGTATTTTTGTATTATTTCAGGAAAGGTAATGTATTGATTTTTTGGTGCTTACCTACTAAGTTGTTTTATGCTCGCACCCTACTTGTGACACTCGGCATCAGAAGACCCAAGTTATTTTTAGGTTTTGGTTTCTTGTTTAGGTTTCCTTTAAAGCGGATTGGTCTTATAGTTAGTGGTAACCCAAAGGTCACAAGGATATCTGGTCGGGTTCTGATTTATTCTATCTCTGTTTTTAGTTTCCTTTTTGTTCAGTTGACGCTGTATATAGATCATGTTTATGTATTTTTTATCTTTTATGCTTATGGATCCTCATGATTTTGTTGTGTGCTCTATCTGGTTTAAACATATCCCCATTTCTATATCTCACATCATATTATCACACCATGACTCTTATATATTCTTAAGAGGGTGTTCCTCATCATATGTGATATATAAAACTATATGATCCATATTTTTTAGGCCTAAGACTCTAATAATATAGCCTTAGAAAACCTAAATAGGATATACAAAACTCATACCAAACCTATCTATTCATAAACACAACTACTCCATAGAGACATAATCTCTGGATGATCACAAAATCACAAACATTCAATAGAACCCTCACTCTATCTCTTAAAAACATCCTATTTATTTACCTTGGTTGCTCTTGATTTATATCCCTTTAATCATACAAGTATAACCTCTAGCCAATACAATCAAAATCTACATCATATGAATTGATTTGAAGATGATATAGTGAAATCATCACACAAATCCTAGTTAAAATCATCCCAAATCATAGGAAAATAAAGGATATTAGTAATGGAGGAAGTATGACGGGAAAACTCAGTGACACACAATAAAAAACTCCCAAGAACCACCCCTCATCAGGGGGGTCGAAGATAGGAAGATATTGGTTGAATCCCAAAACCACCCAAGATTTGCAATTAATGAGCACGCCCCTACCATTTTTGAAGAATCTAGTTTTTTATCAAAATTATACTCATATTCCTTCTCCCATAACCTATATACTCATCCTATGGATTTCAAATAGGATGAATATAAATAAAGAATGGATGAATGCCAATCAGTTGACAAAAGAGTATGAAGAAGGCGTGAAAGAGTTTATCATGTTTGCACAAGATCATGCATGTGACTCTTCTCAAATCCTTTCTCTGTGTTTACGTTATTTTTATTCAAAAAACATTAGTCCGGAGGAGTTGGAAGAACAATTGATCTTTCAAGGAATATATCAGAGTTATACATGTTGGAATAAACACGGGGAAACAATGAATGTAGGTAGTGACCGGGATGACACTGCGTTTTATGGATCATTTGACATGATTACAAACATGAACAATGAAGATGACTATATGGGGGATGTGATTATAGATGTGAATGATGATGAAGATTGTATTGAGGAAATGACAAGGACCATCGAAGATGAACTTCGTGATTGCCTAAAATTGTTTGAGAAGTTAAAAAGTTGTGCAAAGACGCCATTGTATGTTAGATGCACTAAATATACTGCAGTGTCAGCCGTACTGAAGCTGTATAATTTGAAAGTAGACAACGGGTGGAGTGACGCCATTTTTATGAAACTACTTGCTCTCATGAATGAAATTCTCCCAAAAGACCATGATCTCCCGAGCCGAACATACGATTCCTAACGAATGCTACGCTCGATGGGTATGATCTCTGAAATAATACACGCCTCCCTGAATGATTGTATACTATTTCAAAAGGACCACAAATCACTTAAAGAATGCCCAAAGTGTGGTGCTTCTCGATACAAGAAAGATGAATCAAGTCCTACTAAAGTTGTATGGTACTTTCCAATCACTCCAAGGATTAGACGCCTATATAGAAGTGAGGAGACTGTATAATAATTAACATGGAATGCAGATACAAGAATTAAATATGGGATACTACATCACCTGGCAGACTCTCCTCAGTGGAAGAGAATCGATCGTGAGTTTCTTGAATTTGGAAACGAGTCGAGAAACCTTCATCTTTCGTTATCTATAGATAGAGTGAATGCTTTTGGTTTTCAAAGTAGCAGTCACAGTACATGGCCGGTTATGTTGATAAATTATAACTTACCACCATGGTTATGCATGAAACGAAAATACATCATGTTATCTATGCTTATATCAGAACCAAAACAACCAGGTAATGATATTGATGTTTATTTAGCTCCATTGATCAAAGATTTGAAATTATTGTGGGATTCAGGTGTTACATTGTATGATGCTTACAGAAAGGAAGATTTCACATTGAGAGTCATGTTGTACGGAACGGTAAATGACTTCCCTTCTTATGGAAATTTTTCAGGATATAGCATTAAAGGAACTCAAGGTTGTCCTGTTTTCGAAGAAGGTACACAATCAATTAGGTTGAAACATTCATTGAAAACCATGTTTCAAGGACATCGCGGATTTCTACTGCGACGACATAAGTACCATTCTTGGTTGACATCATTTGATGGAAGTTCATAAGAACGTACAACATCGTCTTCACTAATGGGCGATAAATTTTTTGAGAAAGTTAAAAATGTAGACACTATTTTTGGTAAACCGGCTTCGAAAAACCATACAAAAATCGGTTGAAAAAAGAGATCATTTTTTTTGAATAACAATACTGGAATTGTTTTTATGTCAGACATTTTCTTCATGTTATTCATGTAGAAAAAAATGCATTTTATAGTGTTATTGGCGTGTTGCTAAATACATCTGGAAAAAAAATAAGGAATTAAGGTTAGGATGGACATGGTTGAGATGGGAATACGAGAATAGTTGGCACCATTGAAGGGAGAAAAACGAACATTTCTTCCTCCTGTTGCATACACTCTTTCTAGGCAGGAGAGATATCAGTTTTGCAACTTATTGAATGACATAAAGTTTCCAGGGGGTTATTCCTCAAATATCAGTAACCTCGTTTCAATGAGGGACTTGAAGTTAAAAGGTCTGAAATCACATGACTGTCATGTTTTGATGCATGATATCATTCCAATTGCTTTATGTTGAAATTTTCCAAATAATTTCTTCCATACATTAACGAAACTGTGTTTCTTCTTCAAAGCTATATGCAGTAAAGTTATAGACCTGGCGAAATTGTCAGCTGTGGAAAAAGAAATTGCCGTCATATTATGTGAATAATAAATGTTCTTCCCGCCTTCATTTTTTTATATGATAGTTCATTTGATGGTCCACTTGGTGAGAGAGATTCGACTATGTGGTCCTATACACTACAGATGGATGTATCACATTGAACAGTATATGAAGATTTTGAATGGGTATGTCAAAAATCGAAGTCGGCCAGAGGGTTGTATTGCAGAGCGATATATTTTTGAAGAATCCATTGAATTCTGTACCAAATACTTTTCTGGTGTGGAAAGCATTGGATTACGGAAATCTCGTCACACTGGGTGGCTTGAGGGTGAAGGAATTTCTGGAAGACAGGTTGTCACAATCAATATTACAGATCGGGAGCAGGCCCACCTTTATGTTTTGCATAACAGTTTCAACGTTGACCCTTATGTTGAAATCCACAAAGAAATTATTAGGCATTTGAATCCATATAAGGCTGAAAATGGATATCAGATACACATAATCGACAGTTTATAGGATGGTTTCAATATTGTATTTTTAAGAAGTCAGATGAAAATATAGAGAAGATTTCGTAACGACTTCGATGGCTAGCCGGAGGACCAAGTGTGTTTTCATTATCTTACAATGATTATGTAGTTAATGGTTATACATTTTATACTAATGAACATGATGAAGAAAGTACCATGCAGAATAGTGGGGTTACACTTGTGGCTAAAGCGATGCATGTTTCTGGTGCTAAGGACAGAAACCCAATTTATGTGAATATGTCATACTTTGGCATCATTAAACAAATATGGGAGTTGGATTATACGGAATTCCGAGTTCCAGTATTTCAATGCATGTGGGTTGATAACAGGAGTGATGTTAAAATAGATGATTTGGGATTCGTGAAAGTTGATTTCAGTAAGGAAGGGTAGAAAGACGAACCGTTTATAATGGCATCACAGGAAATGCATGTATTTTATGTTTCAGATCCCGTAAACCGAAACTGGTCAATCGTTCTATTATCGACCAAAACAGCTAAAGGGTCATATTAAAATTCACCGGAAGATGACCCTTTCATTGGGACATCGCAAAAATTTCGTATTGGTCCGATTGTAGACGACATTTTGTATGTTAGAGAAGACCACAATGAAGGGATATGGATAGTTGATAGAGGGGTCAAATTCCTTCAGCCTTTAAAAAAAGAGAGTTCAATAATCAGGTTATTTTTTTGTAATATAGATTGTGTTACATTATGTTATTATCTGTTCACTGCTGCTTTTATGTGATCTACATTAAATTTTAAACTAGTTCTGCAGATAATGACTTCTTCACCTGCTGATGCACCCAATCCCGGGACACAATAGGTCTCTCAACCTGTTTCAGCTGGTCCCACTGCTGAGAGACAACAAGTCTCTCAACCTGTTGCAGTTGTTCCCACTGTTGAGTTACAACAGGTCTCTCAACCTATTGCAGCTGGTCTTAGTGCCAATGCTAGTGCTCAGAGAAATATAATGATGTTGATGTAACCGGGGAAATGGTAGGTGATGAAACCCCAGCAACACAAAAAAAACAGATGCGTCGTAGTTTGACAGTTTTAGCCAAAATCCTTAAGGCAAAAGCAAAAGGCATCAAATATGAGTTGGGACGGAATAAATGAGTCCAGCTTGTAAACCCCAACAAAGCCATGTTTAGTAGCTATATTGGAATATTCACTCGACAACGTGTGCCGATTGAAGTAGAGTCATGGCACCATGTTGTCAGTGGGTTGAAAACAATAATGTGGGAAGAGATTACGATAACATTACGATATCATCTATCTAATCTATTAAAATAAAATAAAATTAAATACTAGAATATTGACTAACTCTTCATCATCTGTTACAAAGTGCATTTATTGTAGATGTTTCTCACAAAGAATATGTATTAATACTGGCAGGAAGGATTCATAGAGGCATTCACACCATTTTAACGAAACATAATCTAAAAGATGCTGAATGAGAAAATCAAGCCGCACCCGCCTCCTCTTTATGCACACTTGATATCCCAAAGAATGTGGGATGCGTTTTGCAACCATCATGCGGAACAGAATTTTCAGGTACATTGTGTTTGGTTAAACGTTGTGTAACGTTGCTTGTATTCATCACATTGATTGACAGGTTTTTATTTATGAAATAGCAACTGAGTGCTAAAAATAAAGAACGGGCAGCAAAACCAGCGTACCCCTACCGTAAAGCAAGGTTGGGGTACGCTTCAATTGAAAAACAATTGGTACGTAATTTAAAAGTACTGTAATAATTTTATGTGACATAAAAAAACACTGTAACCATTTTTCTATGTTTATATGTAGATTGATGAAGAAAAATCTCAAGCCACATCCATTCCACGCCATGTTCTATGAAATGAGGCTCGTGTTAATAATGATGGGAAACTGGTAGATTAAAACACACAAAAAGTGTAGGAAACATGTGTAAATATAACATAATATAAACTTGTTTTTCTTTAAATCACTATTAAATAATAATGATTACTTATTTTTCCATATTTTCTATTTGACATAGTCACAGGAATCAGCAACACCTGCACCGGATGCAGACATAATTTTAGCGGACTTGAAATAGCTAGAACAGTATGGCCGTGTCAGAGGTGTGGGTTTTGGGGTGTCACCCTGGGCATATTTTCAGAAGAAAAAAACAAGAGGATGAACAAAATAAATAATTTCAAGTAATGAGAGATAGAGTATCTACCCTTGATGAAAAATTCCAATGTCAGGGAGAGATGCTAGCGAGTTTGATGGAGGAGAGGCGAAGTGAACAAACAACTCAAGAACAACCCGCGCGAGAAGATCTCGCCCCACCCCCACCAGCTTTGAGGCAAGCCATTCCCCTCAAATACCTGACTTAACTGAGGTAATACATGTTTTAATATTCGTTTCTATGAAATGTGAATCACATAGACATTTATACCTTTCATGTAATGATATTCTACAGGGTGAAAATGACTGTGATTTATATCTGTCAACTCCCACCCATCGCCTTGTAGCGAGGGCTACGATGTTCAATATGCAGAATGACACGCTACACTCCAGACCAGTTCCAACTGGTCATGTCAAAGATTCGATTAACATAGCTCATGATACGAGCGCTGAGCTACCCGTGCCAAATGAAGATGACGACATTCATACGGTGGAAATAGTTGTAGGAACATTCATTGCATGGTCGTCGAATCTTGTAAAAAAACATGTCGACCAGGAGGTATTCATTTCCAATTCATTTTTCAAGCAGAACCTTTAAAATTAAATTAGAGAATGGATGAACCAATGAATGTTATTACAGATGGAAAAAATGGAGGATCTAAAACAAAATTGCAACTCCAAAGGATCAACCAACAAATCAAAATGATCTACTGAGAGCGCGTTCACCCTGCCCGTTCTATATCCACATTTAATATCATTGCAAGCTCATGTGGATACAAAAATGATAGGCTGTAAGAGTCACACAATTGTTTGTGAAAAAGATATCTATGGAGAAAAAACATTAAATTTTGTTAGTGCAGATGTTGTTGCTGAGATCATCACATACGACTGGCTAGGCGCCTCAGTTATAAATGTATACATGAGGTATGTTTTCATGATTTGATTTTACAGATGCTGATATATAATTTGATAATTATAGCTAAATACATCTCATATTTTTCATAGTCATATATATGACAAAAAATTGAAGGGATTTTCCCATGAATACAAATTTGGACTCGTTAGTCCTCACAAAATTTCTACACAACGAGAAGAAATAGATTCTGATTTTCAGGCTGAATTAATGTCAAATCTGCTCAGAATGGTTCAAAGGAGAATTACGACTGACAACTCTTTTTAATACCAATGCTACAAGGGTAAAACTATAAATTTTATTCATATCAATTATATTTTCATTTCTATCAGTACTTTTTTCTTTTTGTGTTTTTATGGATCATTGGATGCTCATTGTAGTCAATTTGGATACTCCAAAGATTTATTTTCTGGATTCACTACATGGATATCCAACAAACCGACCACACATGATGGCGATTGTCAATTTGTAATACACTAGATCAAAAATTTTAGAACTAAATATCTAGTTATATAATTTATATTATCTTTTAATGAGGATTTTGTTATGATTGGGGGGTGTATGAATATCGTCTAAAGGCTGGAATGAATCCAGGGCATAAGGACGACAATGCCCAAATGACCTAAAAATGGAGAATTATCTGGGAATATATAATTATATTTCACTATCCAAATACATATCAAAAAAAATTTCTTATTTTTCTCGATGTTTCTGCAGTGTCTAAAACAAAAAAACGACAAGGACTGCGGTTATTATATTTGTAGATTTTTGAAAGAGATCATATTTCATGAACAAACTAGCATCCCTGAAGAGGTATTTTTGAAAATAATTACTACTTCATTTAAAATAATTATTAATCCTTTGTGTATTTATATTTTTTCAGTACTACTATGACTGTCGCAAAAACTCATATTCAGAAGATGATATAAATGTGTTTAGAAACGAATGGGTAGCGTACCTAATGGAAGAATGTAAACAAATAGAACAATGAAGTTGTATTCCTAATACTTATGTTATATTTATATGGTCATTGATATCTCCCTTTACACTTATTGAGCATGTATGTTATCCCTTTCTTATGTTTCATATCCTTAGATTAGTGAATTTATACTACTCGGTTTGAGATTGACATAACTTTAGAAAACAACACAAGTGACATACAGAAAACTGAGTAAAAGCATTCGGATTATTTAGATACCTTAGGAAAGTGATCCCTGATTCATTTTTTGATGTGTACGAATTGACTGAACCTCAATCTGAAGCACAGTGTGACCGTTATGGCTAAAAGTGTCTAAAATCATTTTCAAATTGAGATAATCTTTAGAAACCAACACTACTGACATATGTAATATTGATCAAACGCATTTGGATTGTTTTGATAATTTAGGAAAACTATGAATTAGTCATTTGTGATGTGTACGAATTGATCGCACCTCAATCTGATGCACGGTGTGACCGGTATGGCTAAAAGTGTCTGATATCCATTTCTAAATGAGATAAACTTTAGAAAACAACACAAGTAACAAACTGAAAACCAAGGAAACACGTTCAGATTGTTTTGATACTTTAGTAAAACAATCCCTGAGTCATTTTTTACGTGTACGAATCGACCGCAACTCAATCCGACGCACAGTGTGACCGGTATGGCTAAAAGTGTCTGATATCAGTTTCAAATTGACATAAACTTTAGAAAACAACAAAAGTGACATATGGAAAACCAAGAAAACACATTTGGATTGTTTTGATACATTATGAAAACGATCCCTGGGTTATTTTTGACGTGTAAGAATTGACCGCAGCTCAATCTGACACATGGTGTGACCAGTATGGCTAAAACTATCTGATATCAGTTTCAAATTGAGAGAAACATTAGAAAACAACACTTCTGGCATACGGAATACCAAGAAAATGCGTTCGGATTGTTTTGATACTTTAGTAAAATGATCCATGAGTCATTTTTGATGTGTATGAATCAACCACACCTCAAGCCGACGTATGGTGTAACTGGTATGGCTAAAAGTGTCTGATATCAGTTTCAAATTGAGATAAAGTTTAGAAAACAACACTAATGACATACGGAATACCGAGCATACACGTTCGGATTGTTCTGATACATTAGGACAATGATACATGAGGCAGTTATAATGTGTACGAATTGACCGAACCTCAATCTGATGCACGGTGTGACCGGTATGGCTAAAAGTGTCTGATATCAGTTTGAAGATGACATAAACTTTAGAAAACAACACTATTGACATATGGAATAATGATAAAATGCATTCAGATTGTTTTGAAACTTTAGAAAAGATATCTATGAGTCATTTGTGACATGTACGAATCGACCTCACCTTAATCCAATGCACAGTGTGACCGGTATGGCTAAAAGTGTGGGATATCATTTTCAAATTGAGATAAACTATAGAAAACAACACTACTAACATACGAAATACCAAGAAAACGCATTCGCATTTTTTTGATACTTTAGTAAAATGATAGATGAGTCATTTTTTATGTGTAAAAATCGACATCACCTCAATATTACGCACAGTGTGACCATTATGGCTAAAAGTGTTTGATATCAGTGTCAAATTGGGATAAACTTTAGAAAACAACAAAAGTGACATAATACAAACTGAGAAAACATGTTCGGATTATTTTGATACTTTAGGACAACGATCCCTGGGTCATTTTTGATGTGTAACAATTGACCACACTTCAATCCGCCGCACGGTGTGACCGGTATGGCTAAAAGTGCCTGATATCAGTTTCAAATTGAGATAAACATTAAAAAACAACACTAATGACATACGAAATACCAAGAAAACGTGTTCATATTGTTTTGATACTTTAGTAAAACGACCCATGAGTCATTTGTGACGTGTTAGAATTGACCACACCTCAATCCAAAACACGGTGTGACCGGTATGGCTAAAAGTGTCTGATATTAGTTTGAAAATGACATAAACTTTAGAAAACAACACTACTGACATACAGAATACCGAGCAAATGCATTCGGATTGTATTGAAACTTTTGGAAAATGATCCATGAGTCATTTGTGACGTGTATAAATCAACAACACCTCAATACGACGCACAATGTGATCGGTATGGCTAAAAGTGTCTGATATCAGTTTCAAATTGAGATAAACTTTAGAAAACAACACTACTGACATACGGAATACCAATCCAACGCGTTCAGATTGTTTTGATATTTTAGGAAAATGATCCATGAGTCATTTGTTATGTGTAAGAATCAACCACACCTCAATCCGACGCACGGTGTGACCAGTATGGCTAAAATTTTCTGATATCAGTTTCAAATTTACATAAACATTAGAAGACAACAATAATGACATACAGAATACTGATCAAACACGTTCGGATTGTTTTGATACTTTAGTAAAACAATCCATGAGTCATTTTTGATGTGTAGAAATCAACCGCACCTTAATCTAACACACGGTGTTACCGGTATGGATAAAAGTGTCTGATATCAGTTTGAAAATGACTTAAACATTATAAAACAACACTACTGACATATGGAATACCATGAAAACAAGTTTGGATTGTTTTGAAACATTAGGGCGATGATCCATGAGTCATTTTTGACGTGTAAGAATTGACAGCAACTCAATCCGACGCACGGTGTGACCGGTATGTCTAAAAGTGTTTGATATCAGTTTAAAATTGAGATAAACTTTATAAAACAACACTACTGACGTATGGAATATTGATCAGACTCATTTAGATTGTTTTGATACTTTAGGAAAACGATCCATTAGTCATTTGTGACGTGTTCGAATCGACCAAACCTTAATCTGACGCATGGTGTGACCGGTATGGCTAAAAGTGTCTGATATCAGTTTCAAATTGAGATAAACATTAAAAAACAACACATGGCACATACGAAAAACCGAGAAAACACATTCGGTTTGTTTTGATACTTTAGGAAAATGATCCCTGAGTCATTTGTGATGTGTGATAATCGACCGAACCTTAATATGATGCATGGTGTGACCAGTATGGCTAAAAGTGTCTGATATCAGTTACAAATTAATATAAACTTTAGAAAAAAACACTACTGACATACAGAATACCAGGAAAATGAATTCGGATTGTTTTGATAGTTTTTGAAAATTATCCATGAGTCATTTATGACGTGTATGAATCGACCGCACCTCAATCCGATGCACGGTGTGACCGGTATGGCTAAAAGTGTATGATATCAGTTTCAAATTGAGATAAACTTTAGAAAACAACAGTAATGACATACGGAATATCGGGAAAATGCATTCGGATTGTTTTGATACTTTAGTACAATGATCCATGAGTCATTTTTGACGTTTAAGAATCAACCTCACCTAAATCTGACGCACAGAGTGATCGGTATGGCTAAAAGTGTCTGAAATCAGTTTGATAATGACATAAACTTTAGAAAACAACACTACTGACATACAGAATACCGAGAAAACGCGTTAGAATTGTTTTGAAACATTAGTACAATGATCCATGACTCATTTTTGATGTGTACCAATCAACCACACCTAAATCCGATGCACAGTGTGACCGGTATGTCTAAAAGTGTCTGATATCAGTTTCAATTTGAGATAAACTTTAGAAAACAACACTACTGACATTCGGAATACCAAGCAAACGCGTTCGGATTGTTTTGATACTTTAGGACAACGATCCATGAGACATTTCAGATGTGTACGAATCGACCGCGCCTTAATCCAATGCATGGTGTTACCGATATGGCTAAAAGTTTCTGATATCAGTTTCAAATTGAGATAAACATTATAAAACAACAATAATGACATATGGAATACTGAGCAAACGCGTTCGGATTATTTTGATACTTTAGGAAAACGATCCATGAGTCATTTGTGACGTGTAAGAATTGACCGCACCTCAATCTGACCGAAGTTGTGACTGGTATGGCTAAAAGTGTCTGATATAAGTTTGAAAATGACATAAACATTAGAAAAAAACACTACTGACATACGAAATACCAAGAAAACGCGTTGGGATTGTTTTAAAACGTTAGGAAGACGATCCATGAGTCATTTGTGATGTGTACAAATTGACCGCACCTCAATCTGATGCACAGTGTGACCGGTAAATCTTTTCATTAGATAAAGAACCTGTATATATTAAATGAGATAAACCAATAAAAAACATATTGATTTTACATTATTCCCTTTCAGTTTTATCAGAATGATAACATTTGAGTTTAAAATTTCATATTTTAGTTTCAAATTTCCATATTAATGTATTCTTTCATATTACTATTTTAATTTATTTCATTATTCCATTACTAACATAATATTTGTTTTCTCATATAGGTGAATTTTTTTCCTTGAGTTCGGATGCTCTGTTCGGCAACAAATACCGTGAATGAAAATTTTTTAGATCAGATCACGGATATCAAAGGATGAAACATCAATGTTTATAACTGTTGTTGAATAATTGTAATTGTTACCATGTAAAACACTGTTTGAAATGTTTATAGATATGTGCATTTTTTTTATTCATGATGTTAAGTAAATGTATATACCATTGTCGGTCAAAATATTGTGTGCAGGTGCTATTTTGTGTGGGTGTGCATGTGCTACATTGTGCAGGTTTTCTGGTGTGTAGGTGTGCGGGTTCTGTTTTGCTGGTGCAGGCGATGATGCCTTTATCAGCGCTTTTTTGAGCACTGATAAAGGACACCTTTAACAGCGCTAGAAGAACGCTGATAAAGGACAGCCTTTATCAGCGCTCCAAAAAGCGCTGATATAGGCGACCTTTATCAGCACTGAAAAAAGGGCGGATAAAGGGGGTCCTTTATCAGCGCTTTTTTAAGTGCTGATAAAGGTCTCTTATATCGGCGCTTTTCAGAGCGCTGATAAAGGGGACCCCCCCCCCTTCTACAATAGAAATAACAGCACTTTTTTAGCACTGTTAATGTCCGTTTTTAGCACTGATAAAGGGCCAAGTTGTAGTAGTGAATCTTATGTTGCACACTAATAATATAATAATATTATTTTAAATGTTAGTTAATCCCTAGTCGTTGTAATGGCGGGAATGAACTGAACTAACTATAAAACTATTATATATGATTGTTAAATATTTTTACATTTATCCAATAAATGTTAGAGGCTTAAAATACGAAAACAATTCGACTTTAAGCATAAATATTCTAATGTTCTTTAAAAGGTTGATTAACTGCATTTTGATGGAGACCCCTATTTAAAACAACTTTTTGTCAATTTTATATGTTATATTTGACAAAATAAAATCGTTCTTTATAATCGGGACATGAAAATGTACTTTTTTTAAATTTTTGTTATTTTTATGATAAAGTTCATTTTTAATGAGTAGTCAAAAATGCTATTTTTTAATTCAAAACTTTATTTTAATAGAATTTATTTATATGGTTATATTATCTTTTTGATTGGTTTTAAAGTGTAATTAGAATATATTTTTACCATTTCATTCAATGGTGGTCATTTTAATTAATTTTACCTTCAATTTGGACATAAACAAATGCCAATCTTTTGACTGATATTGTTTCTTAAAAACACGCTATTTGTTTTGACAGCGGGAGTTAATTATAAAATAAATTAATGAAACTTCTATGTTTTTTATTTGGTAAAATGGACATCATTTTTGAATTTGGAATACCAAATATACTTTGGATAAAATTTTGGTATTTTTCTGATAAATGTTCATTTTTAATTAATAGTGAAAAATAATGCATTTTACTTCAAAACTTATTTTTATTCTAATTTGATTATATAGTTAGATTGTCCTCTTAATTGGTTTTAAAGGGTAAATGAATTATTTTTTTATCACTTAATACAATTTTTTTCATTGGAAGTAATTATACTTTTCAATTGGATGTAAAAACAAGTCAATCTTTTGATAATTTTTAATTCTTAAAAACCCATCTTTGGTTGTCACAACGGGATTTATTTTTATATTAATTACCTCAATTTCTATGTTTGGAAGTTGGTAAAATGGATTCCATATTTGGAATCAGAAGGTCCAAATTATTTATTTAAGACTCTTTTTTTGGACATTATGAGTAATAACGACGGTAATTATCTTTAATTATCGTCATTAATTAGTAATCGGGTAGTTAAGGGTAATTAAATAATATCATAATAATATAAAATGACTCCAACATATGTCAAAATCCTCTTTTTTGATTCATGGCCTACCATGGAAATATTTTTACTATTCTTGATGGCCCATGGAGTCACATGGGTGTGATAGTGACATTTATGACATTATTTTTTAAAAAGAAGAGAAATATAACAATGGTTTTTATATCCTAAGTAAAAAAAATTTAATTTTGTTTACATAAATTATATATTGGACTATAAATATTTATTGTAAAGAAAAAAATATTTCCTACATCATGATATTTTTTTATAATTTTTAGACATTAAATAAATAAATTTATTTATGACACCATGATGATGCAATGATTACATCATTAATGACCGATTTAAATAAAATGAAAATATATGGTAAAATATAAGACTTACACTTGTCTAAAATCTATTTTATGGGTGTATTTCGAACCCTTATAACCTTAACCTCAAAATATATCATTTTGGGACCTTTAAAATACGAAAATCATTTTATAATAAAGTAACATTTTAATACTATCCAAAAGTGACCCACCTCCCTCTTATAAAAGGCCCCCCCTCTACCCCCTTACCCAAACCTCTCAAGCACTTGGCTCATCCAACCTCTGCTCATGTTATCTCTCCACATTCCCCTATTACTCCTAGAATACTCACTTTGTATAGAATTCTTTCCAATGAATCCTTTGGCTAAAATCAAAAAGTGTTACCCAATTTAGAGGTAATGTCTTCTCTCGAGTTTCTTTTTTTATTTTCATTCTTCACTCACTGCTATCTTCTTATTATTCGATCCCATAATAACACTAGTATACATAATATACTAGGTTTTTTTATGATAATGATTCTACCTACACTCACACACACCTCCGTCTAATGGTTAAAGAACATACTGTTTCTGTTAGTGGCGAATTACTACCTCATGAAATGATGATTGTTCAATCTTCTTTTAACACATTTCATGGTGGCCATTAGGATTTCACTATATTTATATATGATATATATTATATTTATTTCATATCAATGATTCTGTATTTTATATTTAAAGAATACCTTTATGCTTTGTATGTTGTGCAAATGTGAAAATTTCATATGAGGAAGTGTGGACAACTGCCACCTCAAGTGATGTGACTCCTTCATGCCAAACGTGGAATTTATAATGAATGTAATTAATGAACTTATGTTAACTATATAACATATATATTATACTATAATTATAATATATCTATGTCTCATTTAGTCTTAAATTCCATTAATATGACAAAAAATGAAAGTAGCGTTCATGCGTACGTACGGCCTACCGTCTCCATGAATGGTACATTACATTTACTATCTCCAAAAATTATATAATATTATTGAATACATATATACTAGATATATATGATATTTAAATCATGAAAACCATTCCGGAGATGATGTACTTATAACTACATGGACTATTCTCTTCAAACAAGTTCATTGTTGGCTCATGTACCGAACATCGACAAAACGTATGATATGAACTCACATAATTAACTAATTATTATAACCTGATAATATGTGATATGAATTGAATAATAAAATTTAAAGGATATACTTACTCATTTATAAATTGACCAGAGATTATTATTCAGGAATACAAAGAAACGAACAAGACAATTCAGACTTGAGGTAAGGGGATTTCTTATCTCACTTTTACTTCTGTGAGATTTCCATTGTTCGCCAATTATTTATTGCATGTGGTGTATTGTATACTTCCATTAGATATATATTATCATGAATCTATTTATATTCATGGTATTATCTGATTCATTTGGTAATTATTATCTTTTTTTCATATGACTCGATTTATTACAACGAGGAAAGGGGTTTTTATATCACTATTTATCCCCATGAGATTCATGCTATATTTGTCACTATCTCCTTTGAGTGGTGTATGTACTGAAAATTATTGTACTCTTTATGTAATATAATTTCATTTATGGGTATTTACATTTACATTGTATGGTCTTTCTTTCAAGTGATGTATGTTTCGTAAGTTACCAAATTGGTAAGGGAGCCTTTCAACCTTCTCTTTTTAAAAGACTCCTTTTTGTTATGTCTTTTAATTTACATCTCATTATGTTGGGATAAGTTATTCTATATCCTTAATAATGTAAAATTTATATCCAAGTGATGAGATACCCTTTTATCTCTCATCAAATATTTTTCTGAAATTTTAAGTGATGTCGTTAGGCTGTCGAATTTCTATAAGAGAACTTTTTAACCCAATTTCAATTATTTGGGTTAAACATATACTTCTTGATTATGTCATGCTATGAATATTTGTGAATAAACTCTGATTTTTCTATACTTACTATCCAATTATATTGGGTTTATTATTATTTTTCACACATAATTATGTAATTGATTTATCCTTAATCTGTGGATACTTTCTTTATAAGGGATTTCATCTCAATTTACATTCCATTGAGACTTCATTGTTGATATGCGCCATTTCACTTTGATATGGTGTATATAATGTCCTTTGGAATATTATATCATGAATACCTTTATTCTCGTGATATTATTATGTGTTTATTAAATTCTATCCCTCAATTATTTGTATTGAAGCGTCTTCTATTTGGTTAAGAACTCTTTAACTCAAATGTCGTCTTAATGATTTAATCTTCTAAATATTTCTTATTAATGTCCATGTTTCAAAATTGTTTTAAGGATTTATAAATATGGAAATTACTATTTTAAAATATTAATTCAGTTAAAACCTTCAAAGACGTATGGGACACTTTGATTCAAAAATATCTTTTTTAAATGGTTTTGAAAATGGTTTTGATAAAGCATTGATTACGTCAATATATTGAACTGATATATTGTGATTGCAATGTGGAAATGTTATCTTTACCTTATGATTGTGTTATTTGTTATGATTATGTTATGGTTCTTGGGATTTTTTTATGTGTACGGGTGGTTTCGTGCTAACCCTAGGGCGGGTGAGCCCGAGAAAGCTCTCCAATGCATTGGGTAATGCGAAAGAGTTAAATGATAAGGTTTCTCCGAAGATATTTATGGAATATACTCTGATGGGTATTCCAAACGTAACCATGAGGGTTACTCCCTATGTAAAAATGTTATTAATTTTTCAAGTTAACTTTATGTCTTATGATTTCTATGAGTTATTCAAAAATATTATGATTTAATGAGGTATGTTAAAAGGCTTATGTTATGTATATATTGATGATCAATGTTTTCTTTCTTTGTGTATCCCTTACTGAGATTTTTATGATCATCCTATGTTTTGGAAATGTTTTCACATGACATAAAGTGGAATAGGGCCATGGATGGGATCATGTAATGACATGATATCTAAAACATGGAACTAGACATGTTTCTTTTTAAGAGTTTTTAAATTGGGTACAACTGCGAAAGCAGCACACACGCAAGGAAAAAAATTACATTAAATCGCAAGCCCGAGGACGTGACCCCACGACCTCCCCTCACCCCCCCAAACCCTTACCACCCCACCACCAATGGTGGGGCTTCTTTTTAAGAGTTTTTATTTTGTGAAAAAAATGGAACCTGGGTAGATGTGTCTACTTTGTAATCATTTAGATGTAATAGTTATGTCCTAATTCTCTAAAACTCTAAACCTGAAAAGATCCTCAATTTGAATTATTCATTTAATTCAATATTATGTAATTTTTTAAGATCGGGGCCTTATAATGTCAACCCCAACAAGGCCATGTTTGGATGTTATATAGGAATCCTCGCTCGGAAACACAAACTGATCGATGTAAATTCATGGCACCATGTTGTGATCCAGTTGAAGACCCTAATGTGTGATTAGATTAAGGTAACAGCATGATATAATTTATTTATTTTAATAAAATAATAAAATAATGAATCATTGACTTGATCATAATCATCCATTTCAAGGTGTATTTATAGTAGATAACTCCCTATGAAATATGTATTAATGATTGATAGAAGGATTCATATAGGATTTCACATTATTCTAACAACACATTATCTTATAGATGCTAAAAGGAAAATAAACCCACACCCACCAGTCATCAACACACACTAGATATTCCATGAAGCATGGGATGCATTTACTAGCCATTATGAAACCACAAATGTGTGTTGGAAATAAGGAATGGTCAGAAAAAATAGCATACCCCTACAGTAAATCAAGGATGGGGTACGTTTTACTTGAAAAAAAATTGGTTTGTATTTTAAATCTATCATAATAATTTATGTCACATGAAACAACATCATAATAATATTAATATATTTATATAATGCTTTATGACTCAAAATATAAATCCACTTCCATCTTACTCCAGGTTCTATGGAAGGAGGCACAAGTAAATAAAGACAGTATACTAATAGGTGAAAACACACAAAAAATTGTGTTGGAAACATGTGTATGAATTACATAATGAAAATATGCTTTTTATTAAATAGATATTATATAATAATGATCACATATTTTCCAATATTTTATATCTGACGTAGTTACAGGAATAATCAACACTTGTACAGATGATGAAAAAATACGGTTAGCCTTGATGTTAATATAATAGTATGTCGATGTCATTGGTGTGGGTTTTGGGGTGGACCCCAAACATATTTTGAGAAAACAGTCAAGAGAATGATCAATGTGAATTAATAAAATAGATGATAGAAAGAATATATTCCAATGAAGAAGAATTCCAATGGTAGAGAGGGATGATGGAAACATTAACAGGGGGGAAAGAGAGGAAGCTACTTAAGAATAGCCACTGCATGGAGATGTTGCCCCACTCCCACCAACCATGAGGCTAGCAATTCCCCTCAAAGAGACGTCTTAGTCAAGGTAATAAATGTTAAACTAAACATTTCTATGAAATGTGAATCATACAGACATTTCTACCTTTTGGGTATTGATTTTCTACAGGGTGATAATGACATTGATTTATATCTAGAACCACCCACCCATCAACTTTTGGTGAGGGATATAATGTTAGATATTCCAAACAACATTCTACAAAAAAGACCACATACAAAAAGTCATGTGTGAGTGTCGATCTGAATTTCCCATGATTCAAGTGTATAGATACTTATTCCAATTCACAGGGATAATATTAATATGTTTGAAATTTTTTTGTAACATTCATCTTATGTAAATAAAATCTTGTAAAAAATAATATCGATAGGACGGTATCCATTTCCAATTTAATTTTCAGGCTAAAACTTTAACATTTATTGTAATAAGGTCTGAACCAATTCATGTTATTAAAAAAGGAAAAAAATGGAAGGGGAGGAAATGAAAAACCATCTCAAAACCATCAAATGGATCGAGAAACTAATAAAAAAGCTACCGAAAGCAAGATTACCCCACCCATTCTATATCTGCATTTACTATCACTGAAGGATCATGTTGATACAATGTCAAAATATGGTCATAGTCATATATTTTATTTTGAAGAAAATATGTACGGACAGAAATATCATGATATCATTAGTGTTGAGAGTGTAATTTAAATCCTTAACTATGATTATCTTGGCTGGCCAGTTTTAAATGTGTACATGAGGTATTTTTTCATGATTTTATTTTCCAAAAGCTCGTATACTATGTTAATTATGACGAACTGAATTACATATTTTTTTAGATTTATATATTAAAAGGTATTAAATGGATTTTCCAATGAAAAAATTTCATACTCATTATTCCTCATATCTCCTCTATAGACAAAATGAAATAGATAACAAAAAAAGATTAAATAATGGTAGGTCTGAACAAATCGTTTCAAAGAAACCATTATGATGATAGACTCTATTTAATTCCAAAAATGTAGGGGTATAGATATACTATTTAATCATATCAAATATATTTTCATTTATTTCGTTAATTTTTGTTTTTTGTATTTTTAGGCCCCATTGGATGTTCATTGTAGTAAATTTGGATTCTCCAAAGATTTATTTCATGGATTCAATGCATTGATATCCCAAAAACCATCCAAACCTGATAGAAATTTTCAACTTCTAATACAATGAATTCAAAATTTTAGAACTAAACATCATGTTATATAATTTATATTGTCTTTTAATGAGGATTCCATTATGATAGGGTTGTGCATCAATATTGTGAAAAAAGGTATGAGTTCATGGTGAAAGCATAAGGATAAAGTTAAGTTCTACAACAGGATAAGTATAAGAGTATATATAATAATATTTCACTATCCAAACACATATCAAAAGAAATTAAAAATTATCCTCAATGTTTATGAAGTGTCTGAAACAAAACAATGAAAAAAAATGTGGTTATTATGTTTTTAAATTTATGAGAAAGACTATATTACATGAACAAACTAGCCTCCCTAAAGAGTTATTTTCAAAGATAATTACTATTACATTTAAAATATTTATAAATCCTTTATATATTTATGTTATTCTTATACTACTATGACTATCGAAAAGACTCATATTCACAAGATGATATAGATTTTCTCAGAAATAAATGGGAAACATAGATGATGGAAGAATATACACAAATATCATGAAGATGTGACTTTAATAGAAGTAGTGGATTGTTTCATATTTATGTCTAATTTACTTATCTTTAACATTAATAACAAAATAATTGTTTTCTTATACAGGTGGATTCCTTTTTTTGATTTGGGGTGTTTCGTTCGAAGATTCTTATGATCACGAGAGATAAGACTTCAAGGTTCCTACCCATAATTCAATGAGATGGTAATTTTTTTTAATATATTATGTTTTTTCCATAATATTATATTTTCTCTACTACATTAACATAATCTAAATTAAATATTTTCCTAATCATGGAGACAATGTCTTACATATTCTTATTCTCCCTCAAAACCTTGTCACCCATGCAATTGTCATCATTTATAACTTTCCATCATTGGAAGTGGAGGTAAAATGAAGTATGGTTATAAATTACTATAATGCAGTGTTTCCATTGTGAAAAATATAGGAAATGGAATGTGTGGTAATTCACGGTGTGGCTGGTATGACTCAAAGTGTCTCTTTTTATTTCAAATTGACATTTATTTAAGAAAAAACAACAAGTGACATACTGAGAACCATGAAAAAATTCATATTGTTTTTATATTTTTATATAATGTTCTATTATTAATTTTTGACATGTAAGAATTAGACTCGCCTCAATAAAATGCACGGTGTGGCCGGTATCACTCAAAGTGTCTCATTTTATTTTAAATTGACATTAATATAAGTAAAAAACCACTAGTGACATACTGAAAACCGAGCATATGCATTCTTATTTTCATGATATGTTAGGAAAACGATCTATTAGTCATTTTTTATATATATTAATTAGCCTCACCTCAATACGACAAATGGTGTGTCCAGTATAACTCAAAGTGTATCATTTAATTTAAGATTGAGAGTAATTTAAGTAAAAACAAAAAGTGACATACTAAAAACCAATAAAACACATTTGGGTAGTTTTTATAAATTGGGATAATGATCCACGAGTAAATTTTTACATATAGGAGTCAACCACAACTTAATATCATGTATAGTGTAACTACTATGACGAAAAGTGTCTGTTATCAGTTTAAAATTGACATTTTATTTCAAAAGGTTTCAATCAATTAAAACAAAAAAAACACCCTCTAATTTTCATGATAATTTACGAATAAAGTTGATAATTCATTTTTGATGGGTATGAAGCTCTCTCACATCAAACCGACACACGATGAGACTGGTATGACTAAAAATGCGTGTTTCCGGTTAGAAATGAAAATGTAGTATAAATACAACTAGCATACTGAAACCCGTGAAAACACATTAATATTGTTTTCATATTTTAGGAAAATGATCTATTATTAATTTTTTTTCATGTAGTAATCATCCACACATCAATACACCAAACTTTGTGGCGCGTATAACTAAAAGTGTCACTTTTTATTCAAAATTAAAATTAATTTATGTAAAAAAACAATTGAAAAACTGAAAACACAAAAAAACATTCAGAATGTTTTTATATTTTAGTAAAACGATCGGTAATTCATTTATGACATTTAGGATTTATCCTCACCTCACTAAAATGTACAGTATGGCAGTTATAAATCAATGTGTCTCCTTTTATTACAAATTGACATTAATTTAAGAAAAACAACAACTAACATACTGGAAACTAAAAAAAGAATTTCTGTAATTTTGATATTTTATAAAAATGATCTATTTTTCATTTTTGATGTTTATGAATTACGATCACCTGAATACAAAAAATGGTGTCTTTGGTATGACTCAAAGTGTCTCTTTTTATTTCAAATTGACATATTTTTTACATAAAAACAAAAAGTGACATACCAAAAAAATGATAAAATGCATCTGTATTGTTTTTATATGTCAAGAAAACAATATATAATTCATTATTCATAGATAGGAACCAGTAGCACCGCAATATGACACATGGTGTGTTCGGTATAACTCAAAGTCTATCTTTGTATTTAAA
Source organism: Viscum album (assembly GCA_963277665.1). NCBI lineage: Eukaryota > Viridiplantae > Streptophyta > Magnoliopsida > Santalales > Viscaceae > Viscum > Viscum album. The sequence continues at coordinate 1,021,103,593 of OY728162.1, forward strand.
AATGACAGTAACTAAAGTAAAAAGACAACAAGGTACATACTGAAAACCAAGAAAACACATTCATATTATTCTGATATTTTTGGAAAATGGACTATTAGTCATTTTTCATCTATAGGATTCATCTAAACCTCAATATGAAACATGGTGTTTCTAGTATAACTTAATGTTTCTCGGTTTATTTAAAATTTACATTAATTTAACTAAAAATAACTAGTGACATAATGAAAAATGAGAAAAACGAATTCGAATTGTTTAAATACTTTAATAAAATGATCCATGACTCATTTTTTGATATGTATGAGTCAACCTCACAACAATCCAACACTCGTTGTGACCAGTATGACTAAAATTATTTTTTATCAGTTTAAAATTGAAATTTTAGTTCAAAATATGTCACTCAAAGATAACCAATCAAACACACTCTCATTATTATGATAAATTGGTACAATGATACACAAGTCATTTTTTGATATGTATGTAGTTTTCTCATTTCAAACGGGTTCACGATGTGACTCGTATGACTCAAAATGTGTGTTTCCATATAGAAGTGGCATTTTAATAAAATAAACTACTAGTATAGTGAAAACATATAAAACACATTAAAATTGTTTGGATATTTTTGGAAAATTACCGATTATTCCTTTTTGATGTGTAATAATTTGTCTCACCTCAATACAAAACTAGGTTTGGCCAGTATAATGCAAAGTGTCACTTTTTATTCAAAATTGAAATTAATTTAAGTACAAATAGCAAGTGACATACTGACAACCAAACAAACACATTTGTACTGTTTGGATACTTTAGGAAAGATATCTGTTAGTCGTTTTTGAATTGTTGGAATTAGACTCTGTTAGGTCAGACATGGTAATGGCAGATGGTCTAGAGGGGGGGTGAATAGACAAGATTAAAAATTTAATCAAATAAATTAATTATCAAATTTAATTATTAAAATTAATTAGCAGCGGAAAAAATAAATAACGCAAAGATGTTTTTATAGTAGTTCGGTCCAAAGTGGGCCTACTCTACTCTTATACCTCTCTACTCGGTGAGAGATACACGTGCACTAAAAATGTTTTCTAAAGGGGAATCATAACCCAATTACAAAATCCTTTTCTAGTGGAGGGATAACCATGAAACTGACTTATGTGTGGGGAGTCACAACCCTTACAACCTGACTTTAGATACTGGGAGTCACAACCCAATTAGTCTGGACTTTAGATACAGGGAGTCACAACCCTAAGATTCTGACTTTAGAATCCGGGAGTCACAACCCGAAGAAAAAGAATAACAAATAATGATTTTGTGTACAAAAGCATAAACAGAAAAATAAGAGTGCGTGTGAGAGATGGGAAGTAGTGTTATAGACTCAGAACTAGATGAAAGAGAAGATAAAAATTAAAGCACAGGTACTAGTTCTTGAGGTTTAGTTCAGCACGTCTCGTCAATGAAATTGTAGTCGAAGAGGAATTAATTCAGCGCTTGAGAGACCGAGCAGGTGGTGAAGCAGAGTGTAACAGGACGTTGCAAATGCACAGCAGATTCAAAGTTCATGACACTTTATCTTTTTATTGTGTTGTATTTTTTCTGCAAGAGAAAACTATATATATAGAGAATAATAAATATCTATTAGGTTCAGCAACTCCGCTTCCTTAGGATATTCAAAATTAATTAAGTTAAGAGATCCCATAAATATCTCCCTAAAAATAGCAGAACTGATGCTTCTTTATTCCCATAGAATAAAATATCTAATAGAGGAATTCAATATATTTTGAATAAGTCTTCCAATAAAATCTACAGAATAATAAAAGCATTGAATGATATAAAACAGAATTTTAAATCCATTTAAAATTATTTAAACGAAGTCAAAACAGTTCATGAAAACTAGCAGCAGATTCCAGAATTAAATTCAAACATTTAAATTTAAAAAATCTTAAAACGTCCATATTTATTTGTAAAATACGTTGAAGAACACTATTAAATTTTCTCTCTAAAATAGCACCAAAAACATCAAAAACTCTTTCATTATGATCCTTATATTTAATGAGGATTTTACAAAAAAAATCGTTAAAAAATAATCTCTATAATTGCAGAAAATCAATTTTTTAAAAAAATTGCACGAAATGAACAGTAACTTCGGAATGAACAGTAACTTCGAAGTGAATAGTAACTTCTGAGTGAATAGTAACTTCGGAGTGAATAGTAACTTCCGAGCGAACAATAACTTTCGAGGGAACAATAACATCGGAGCGAAAAATAAACATAGAGTATGAATAGTAAAGTAACGTAGGGTATGAATAGTAAAGTAACATAGGGTATGAATAGTAAAAAACGTAGGGTATGAACAGAAACGTAGGGTATGAACAGTAATCATACTTTTATAACAAATGAACCTTACTTTTGATAAAAATGAACCTTAATTTTGATAAAGATGAACCTTAATTTCGATAAAAATAAATCTTACTTTTGATAAAAATGAACCTTACTTTTGATAAAAATGAACCTTACTTTTGATAAAAATGAACCATAATTTTGATAAAAATGAACCTTACTTTTGATACAAATGAACCTTACTTTTTATAGAAATGAACCTTACTTTTGGTAAAAATGAACCTTACTTTTGATAACAAATGAACCTTGCTTTTGATAAAAAAATGAACCTTACTTTTGATAACAAATGAACCTTACTTTTGATAACAAATGAACCTTACTTTTGATAACAAATGAACCTTACTTTTGATAACAAATGAACCTTACTTTTGAAAAAAAAATGAAGCTTACTTTTGATAACAAATGAACCTTACATTTGATAACAAATGAACATTACTTTTGATAACAAATGAACCTTACTTTTGAAACAAAAAATCTGGACAAAATGTTGTGACAAACTTCAAAGAATTTTTAAGGGATCTTAATAGCAGATTCAGACTTCGGTCAAAACTAATGATTTGTAGAAAAACTTATTATCCTTCCAAAAAAACAATCAATTAAAAAAGACATCTACAGTTCCTAAAATCATTAAAAAACATAAGCAAAACAATTCTGGAAAAACTACTACTTCAAACCAGAATATCAGAAATTCAAGTAATTAAAAGTCCATTCCAACGATATTTTTAGATTTTGATATAAACTAATGAAATCAAGATAAACATTTTATCTTTCCATAGAATCAAGTTTCATGCATATCATAAAAATTTAGATGTTTTATTAAAATAAATATAGATAAATATCTTATATTTCCAATGTGATAAGAATAAAAAAATCCAAATAACATAAATTAAGATATCATCAAAATACATAATAGAAGTAATCAAACAAAATCATATAAAATCAAATTAAAGGAAATATGCACATGTACAAACAATCTCCCCATTTTTGTTTTATTACAAAACCAAAACATTTAAACCATAAATGAATTTTTAAAATGATTAAATCCAAATTATTTCTCACCAAAACTTCTCTCCAAAACTTCTCTCCAAAACTTCTCCCCCTTTTTGTAAATAAACAAAAAGTGAGAACATGATCCCCCTTTTTGTAAATAAACAAAAAGTGAAAACATGATCCCCCTAAACAATTGCAGCAAATAAAATTTAAAATTCCAACATACCAAGTGAAAATTTAATTTTCTCAAACTGAGCAGAGTCTAAAGGCTTTGTAAAAATATCTGCAAGATGATTTTCAGAAGGGATAAATTCGAAAACAATATCACCCTTATTCAAATGATCTCGAATGAAATGAAATCTAAGATCAATATGTTTTTTTATAGAATGTTGAAAGGGGTTTTTAGAAATAGAAATTGCAGATGTATTATCACAATAAATAGGTAGTTTATCAAGATAAACACCAATATCAAATAAATTTTGCTTAATCCATAAACATTGAGCACAACTACTAGCAGCAGAGATATACTCGGCTTCTACAGTAGATAAAGCAACAGATAATTGTTTCATAGATGACCATGATATTAAACATTTTCCCAGAAAATGACACATACCTGATGTGCTTTTTCGGTCAATTCTACAGCCTCCAAAATCAGAATCAGAATAAGATGTTAAATCAAAACAGTTGTATTTTGGATTAAAAAAACCAGAATCAATAGTTCCTTTAACGTATCTAATTATTCTTTTAACAGCTTTAATATGACTTTCTTTAGGATCAGCTTGAAATCTAGTGCATAAACAAATACTAAAAATGATATTAGGTCTATATGGTGTTAAATATAACAATCTACCTATCATACCTCTATAAACTGTTAAATCAACTGATTTACCAGACACATCACTATCTAATTTACAATTTGTACCCATAGGGGTTTTCATGGATTTAGAGTAATCAGGACCAAATCGTTTAATTAAATCATTAGCATACTTAGATTGATTAAGAAAAATTCCATCTTTCCTTTGAGAAATTTGAAGTCCAAGAAAGAACAATAACTATCCTATTAAACTCATGTCAAATTCAAAGACATCAATAAAGAAAAATCATTACAATGTATGTCACTAGATGATCCAAAAACTATATCATCAACATAAATTTGAACAATTAAAATATCATCATAAGATCATTTAATAAAAAGAGTGGGATCAACATTTCCTTTCTTGAACCCATTTTTTAAAAAAAATAAAGAAAGTCATTCATACCAAGCATGAGGTACTTGTTTGAGACTGTATAAAGCTTTGGATAATTTAAAAACATGGTTGGGAAATTTTTCATTTTCGAAACTAGGGTGTTGTGAAACATAAACTTCTTCAGTAATAGAACCATTTAAGAAATCGCTTTTTACATCCATTTGATATAATTTAAAACCTTGAAAACATGCAAAGGCTATCAAAATTCTAATTGACTCTAACCTGGGAAAATGTGAATATGAATCTTCAAAGTCTATACCTTCATCATGAGAGTATCCTTGAGCAACAAGTCTGGCTTTGTTTTTGACAATCTGTCCAGATTCATCCAGCTTGTTTCTAAAGATCCACTTAGTTCCAATTACCTGCTTATCTTCAGGCAATTCTACTGAATTCCAAACATTATTTATAACAAACTGATTTAATTCATCTTGAATAGAAATAATCCAGTTTTCATCTTTTAAAGCATCATGAATATCAACAGGAACAAAATCAGAAATAAATGCAGAATTGGAACAATAATTTAAAATAGAATTTCTGGTTTTGACAACAGAATCAACATTGCCAATTACATTTTCAACAGGATGATCTTTGTGAATCGTCCATAATCTTGGATCAAGTTGTGAATGAGTATACTCCCCCTTAATTAATTCACTCTTATCTTGAGGAAAATCTTCACCAAAATCAAATTCTCTAAACTCATCATCAATAACATTAGAATTAGAATTTATTTTAACATTATTTTCATCAAGCATAACATGAACAGACTCTTCAATAACCATCATTATTTTATTATAAACTCTATATGCTTTACTGTTATTAGAATAACCATGAAAAAAACCTTCATCGCTTTTAGCAACAAATTTATCTAAATTATCCTTTGAATTTAAAATAAAAACTTTGCATCCAAAAACTCTAAAATAACCAACTTTAGGCTTTTTATTTTTGAATAATTCATAAGGAGTTTTCTTTAGCAAAGGTATAATAAGAATTCTATTTGAAATATAGCATGTAGAAAAAACATCCCCAGCCCAAAAATATCTAGGCAGATTATATTCACTTAACATAGTTCGAGCCATTTCAATAAGAGTTCTATTTTTCCGTTCTACAACACCATTTTGTTGTGGTGTTCTAGGAGAAGAGAAATTATAAAAATATCCATTATTTTCACCGAATTTTTCAAAATCTAAATAATGAAAATCACCTCCTTTATCACTACGAATAGAAATAATCATACAACCTTTTTCATTTTGAACTAATTTTGAGAAAGTAGTGAATTTAGATAAAGTATAATTTTTATGATCTAAAAAATATACCAAAGTAAATCTGCTATAATCATCAACAATAACTGAAGTATATTTCTTTCCACCAAGGATAGAAATTTGAGTTGGACCAAATAAATCATGATTTACTAACTTTAAAGGCTTATTAGTACTTATCTGATTGATAGGACTTAAATAAATTTTGTGTTGCTTCCCTTACATGTAGGCATCACAAACATGATATCGTTCTTTCTTCAAAGAAGGAAGCTGTAAAAAATTCTCATGCTTCAAGAGCTTATGCAATAATCTATAGTTAACATGTCCTAATCATCGGTGCCAAAGGATGTTGTCATTCTGTACAGTATTCAAACACTTTACATGTTGAACAGTTAGTTCAGCAAAAATCAATAGTATAAATATTATCTTTTCGATTAGCATAAAATAATAATGAATCATCTTTAAAAACTAAACATTTATCATTTTGAAATTTAACTTCCATTCCATCATCACATAATTGTGATATACTAATTAAATTATGTTTTAAACCTTCAACATATAAAACTTTTGAAATAAATGTAGAATTTGAAATACCAACTTTACCAAAACCTTTTACTTTGCCTTTGGAATTGTCTCCAAAAGTAACAGTGCCTCCATCACTTGTGTCTTATGTGGTAAATTTTGATGGGTCTCCAGTCATATTCCTAGAGCATCCATTATCCATGTGTCATATGTCGTTCTTGAGACATCCAAGGCATTATTCCTACAAAAATTAATTAATTGACAATTTTGGTACCCAAGCTACTTTGGGTCCAATAGGATTAGTAATACAATTTTTAGGTACACATACAGAATTTAAACATTTATTGTAAGGTACTCTCGATAACAACGATTTATAAATATTAGTTTTTTTAAATCCCAAATATTGTTTAAATATAAGTGTACAATCATTGGCATAGTGACCATTCATGCCGCATTTAAAACAAGTAATAGTTGAAGTACAGCCATTTTTACTTTTAAAAAAACAAGTTTTATACATTTGAGGTAATGTTTTATCATAACCAAAACCATATTTATTTTTATCAATTTTAGTCAAAGACATCATCTAATGATATTTTTCACAACCATGAATAAAAGAAGATAAATTTTGTTTAAGATATTCAACATCCTTTTTAAATTTCTCATTCAAATCTTGAGCAGTTTTCAAATTTTCATAAGCTGTTAAATGAGAAGAAGAGGCAGTGTTTATTAACCTTTTATTTTCTTGCTAAATTACTTTATTTTCATAAATAAGTTTTCCATTATCATATTTAAATTTATTATATAAGTCAGCATCTTTGAAAATATCTTTTCTTAATCATTCAATTTCTTTATTTAATTCAAACACATTGGGGTTTTCAGATTCATATTCAAAATCAGAACATTCAGAATAATAATTATAATTAGAAACCTTATCTAGTGATGCCATGAAACACAAGTTGGTAGATTCGGTGTCATTTCAAGATTTTTCACTAGAATTAGATTCTTCAGTACAACTCTAGCTGGTTGTCAATGCCTTTCTATCCTTTTTTTATTTGTCTTTATTCTTTAGTTTAGGGAAATCGGGTTTGATATTACCTTTCTTCCTGCACTCATAACAAGTTACATCTGAAGAATTGTAATTTGTATCACCTTTCTTATCTCCCTTATATTTTTCTTTTTGATTATTTCTACTAAACTGGTTTTTGAAACCTTTATTTTTCATTCTTTTGTAGACTCCAGTTACAATCTGAGCCATGTCTTCCTTTTTAATATCTTGTAGATCAGAATCAAAAGAATTATTAGAAATAACATATATAGACATAAAAGTGATACCTTTTCTATTTTTTGACTCCTCATTAGCTATGTTCTTCAGTTCCAGTTCATATTGTAGTAGTGATCCAATCAATTCATCATGTGTGTACTCTTTGAAGTTCTTGCTTTCATCAATGGAAACCTTCTTTGCATGCCATTTCTTTGGTAATGCCTGTAGGACTCTTTCAACAAGTATAGGATTTTCAAGAGATTCTCCAAGTGAATTCATTCCATTCACAATGCTTGTGAATCTATGGAACATTTGATTTACAGTTTCATCTTCACCCATCTTGAAGTCTTGATACTCAGCACGAAGCATTCTTTGTTTGGTTCGGATCAATTTGTCAGAGCCAAGGTGAGTAACATGCAATATCTTCCAAATCTCATGAGTTGTCTTGCATGTAGAAACATGACTAAAAACACTTCAGTTAATAGCACAATATAAAATATTAACGACTTTGTAATTTAAGACATATCTAGTAGCATCAATTCCTGTAAGAGTATCTGGATCAGCTTCAGGAAATGTTTATTGTTTTGACATGATAGACCAGTGCTCAATGCTAAACTATTTGAGGTATGCCTCCATTCAGGATCTCCAGTATCCATAATCATTGCCATCAAAATGTGGTGGCTTCTGAGGAATCCAGGCATCATTCGGGTTCAATCAGGACATCTTATAAAATATTTATCCTTAGACTGTGAGGTCTTGGAATAGGTTAGCACAATAAAATATAAAGGCAGATAAAAGAAATTATTGGATAAATTCCGGAAGTAACAACCAAGTATAATGAATTATAAATATAGAGAAAAACAATTCATAAGAAGGTTATCCTCTAATACCAATTGTTAGGTCGGACAGGGTAATGGCAGATGGTCTAGAGGGGGGTGAATAGACCAGAATAAAAATTTAATCAAATAAATTAATTATCAAATTTAATTATTAAAATAAATTAGCAGCGGAAAAAATAAATAACGCAAGGATGTTTTTTATAGTAGTTTGGTCCAAATTGGGCCTACTCTACTCTCATACCTCTCTACTCGGCGAGAGATACATGTGCACTAAAAATGATTTTTAAAGGTGAATCATAACCCAATTACAAAATCTTTTTCTAGTGGAGGGATAACCACGACACTGACTTTTGTGTGGGGAGTCACAACCCTTACAACCTGACTTTAGATACTGGGATTCACAAACCAAACAGACTTGACTTCAGATACAGGGAGTCACAATCCTAAGATCCTGACTTTAGAATCCATGAGTCACAACCCGAAGAAAAATAATAACAAATAATTCTTTTGTGTGAAAAAGCATAAACCGAAAAATAAGAGTGTGCGTGAGAGATGGGAAGTAGTGGTACAGACTCAGAACCAGATGAAAGAGAAGATAAAAATTAAAGAACAGGTACTGGTTCTTGAGGTTTAGTTTAGCACGACTCGTCAATGAAATTGTAGTCAAAGCAGAATTAATTCATCTCTTGAAAGACCGAGCAGGTGGTGAAGCAGAGTGTAATAGGACGTTGCAAATGAACAGCAGATTCAAAGTTCACAACACTTTCTCTTTTTATTGTGTTGTATTTTTCCTGCAAGAGAGAACTATATATATAGAGAATAAAAAATATCTAGCAGGTGCAGCAACTCCGCTTCCTTAGGATATTCAAAATTAATTAAGTTAAGAGATCCCATAAATATCATCCTGAAAATAGAAGAACCATTGCTTCTTTATTCCCGTAGAATAAAATATCTAATAGAGGAATTCAATATATTTTGAATAAGTCTTCCAATAAAATCTCCATAATAATAAAAGCATTGAATGATTAAAAACATAATTTTAAATCAATTTAAAATGATTTAAACGAAGTCAAAAAAGTTCCTAAAAACTAGCAGCAGATTCTGGAATTAAATTCAATCATTTAAATTTAAACAATCTTAAAACGCCCAAATTTATTTGTAAAATACGTTGAAGAACGTTATTAAATTTTCTCTCTAAAAATAGCACCCAAAACATCAAAAACTCTTTCATTATGATACTTATATTTAATGAGAATTTTACAAAAAAAATTGTTAAAAAATAATCTATATAATTGCAGAAAATCAATTTTTTAAAAAAATTGCACGGAATGAACAGTAACCTCGGAATGAATAGTAACTTCGAAGTGAATAGTAACTTCCGAGTGAATAGTAACTTCGGACTGAATAGTATCTTCCGAGCTAACAATATCTTTGGAGCGAACAATAACATTTGAGCGAACAATAAAGTAACGTAGGGTATGAATAGTAAAGTAATGTAGGGTATGAATAGTAAAGTAACGTAGGGTATGAACAGTAACGTAGGGTATGAACAGTAACCATACTTTTGATAACAAAAAAACCTTACTTTTGATAAAAATGAACCTTACTTTTGATAAAAATGAACCTTACTTTTGATAAAAATGAATCTTACTTTTGATAAAAATGTACCTTACTTTTGATAAAAATGAACCTTACTTTTGATAAAAATGAACATTAAATTTGATAAAAATGAACCTTACTTTTGATAAAAATGAACATTACTTTTGATAAAAATAAACCTTACTTTTGATAAAAATGAACCTTACTTTTGATAAAAATGAACCTTACTTTTGATAACAAATGAACCATACTTTTGATAACAAATGAACCTACCTTTTGATAAAAAAATGAACCTTATTTTTGATAAAAAATGAACCTTACTTTTGATAACAAATAAACTTTACTTTTGATAACAAATGAACCTCACTTTTGAAACAAAAAATCCGGACAGAATGTTGTGACAAACTTCAACGAATTATTAAGGGTTCTTAACAGCAGATTCAGACTTCAGTCAAAACTATTGATTTGTATAAAAACATATTATCTTTCCATCAAAAAAATAATAAATTAAAAAATACATCTACAGTTCCTAAAATCATTAAAAAACATAAGCAAAATAATTCTGGAAAAACTGCTACTTCAAAACAGAATATCAGAACTTCAAGTAATTAAAAGTCCATTCAAACAATATTTTTAGACATTTATGTAAACTAATGAAATCAAGATAAACATTTTATCTTTCCATAGAATCAAGTTTCATGAAAATAATACAAATTTAGATGTTTTAGTAAAATAAATATAGATAAATATCTTATATTTCCTATGTGATAAGAATAAAAAAAATCCAATTAACAGAAATTAAGATATCATCAAAATACATAATAAAAGTAATCAAACAAAATAATATGAAATCAAATTAAAGGAAATATGCACATGCACAAACAGACTCAACTCAATACAACAAATGGTGTAGTGGGTATAACTCAATGTGTCTCTTTTTATTTCAAATTGAAATTAATTTATGTCAGAACAACATGGGACATACTGAAAATACAGAAAATACATTCATATTGTTTTGATATTTTATGAAAATGATCTATTAGTCATTTTTGTTGTGTATTAATCATCCACACATCAATAAAATTCATGGTGTGTCCAGTTTCAGTAAAAGTGTATCTTTTTATTTAAAATTGACATTAATTTGAGAAAAAGCGTCAAGCGGCATACTGAAAACAATGAAAAGGCATTTATATTATATTTATATTTTATGAACATTTTATATTTGTTATTTGTGGCAAGTAGGAATTAGTCACACATTAATATGATTCATGGTGTGGCCAGTATAACTCAAAGTCTCTCTTTTTATTTAAAATTTACATTAAGTTAATAAAAATTAATTTTTGACATGCTGAAAACCAAGAAAATGTGTTTGTATTATTTTAATATTTTAGGAAAATTATATATTAGTCGTTTTTGATTTGTAGGAATCAAAAAAACCACAATATGATTCATGGTGTAGCCAGTATTACTCAAAGTGTCTCAGTTTATTTAAAATTGTAATTAATTTAAGTAAAAACAACAAGTGACACACTGAAAACTAATAAAACACATTCAGATTGTTTTAATATATTTGTAAAATGATCTATGCATAATTTTTGAAGTGTAGGAGTCGACTGAATCATAATCTGACGCAGGGTGTTAATGGTATGACTAAAAGTGTTTGTTAGGAGTTTAAAATTGAGATTTTAGTTCAAAACATGTCACTAACTTTTACCAAAGAAAACATTCTCTGATTGTCTTTATGATTTATGACAGTGACTAATATGTCATTTATGATGTTTATGATATATTATCATGTTAATATGATGGAAAATGTGACTAGTATGACTCCAAATACATGTTTTCATTTTGAAAGGACATTTTATAAAAAAACAAAACTAGAATACTAAAAACTGAGCAAACACATTTAGATTGTTTTGATACCTTAAGAGAATGATCCATCGTTATTTTTTGATAGGTTGAAATCATCCAAACCTAAATATGTCCGATGGTTTGGATGGTATAACTCCAACTATTTCATTATTTAAAATTGACATTAATTTTAGTAAAATAACATGTGCATACTCGAAACTGAGTAAATGCATTCTGATTGTCATTTTATTTTAAGAAAATGATCAATAACTAATTTTTAATGTGTTGGAATCAAAACCACCTCAATAGGATTCATGCTGTGACCAGTATGACTCCAAATGTGACATTTCTATTAAATATTGACATTCTATTAATGTGTTCATTCATATTAATGTTTAATTTTTTTCTTTATATTATTACTACAATAATATTTTTTTCTTGTACATGTGGAATATTCTTTCTTGGTTGACATTATATGTTTGTCAACCGATACCTAGGATGGACATTTTTTCGATGGGTTCGCATGCACCAAAATACGAATTATTAATTTTTTATAATGTTTGTTAGAAAATTGTAAATTTAATTATATAAAACATTTTATCTGAAATGTAAATAGTAGTGTTTTATTGTATATACCATTGGTGGAAATTTTTGAATTCTTTATTTACATTAAATATATATATGATTTTTTTTTAAATTATAGAATTTTTTGAAATTATAAGGAAATTACAGGTTTTTTCTTATGGGTGTGTCGTTATATTAACATCACATATAGGTGGCTCTATCTTTATCAGCACTGAAAATATCATAGATAATGGTGGTCATTATCAATTCTAAATAATGGTTGATAAAGGATGTCCTTTATCGTTGATTTTTTAGAGCAGATAAAGGACCACCTTTATCATTATTTTCTGTGTCGATAAAGGGACCCCCTTATCATCATTTCGATTAACAACACTTTTTTAGTGCTATTAAAGGCCATTTTGCATGCTGTTATGGGATATATGTGTAGTAGTGCGGCCTTGGATTGAATCAGTCTACAATAAGCAGTAATTTTTTTAAGAAAAGGTGATTTTATGTACGTCTTAGTTATGATTCCAATAGATACTACTACTTATATGCTCCTTAACATCATGTAAATTGACTTTTAAGAACGCTAAAATGTACTATAAATCAGAGTGATGATAGGGGGCCCCTTTATTAGTACCAAAAAAACTGATAAATGGCGTCATTTATCAATGCTAAAATATATTTTTTATAATTTTATAATCATTTAAATTAATATTTATTTATTTATAATCATAATTATAAAAAATTTATTTATTTATAATTATAATTATAAACAAATATATTTATTTATTTGTTAAAATATTTATAAAATTATAACAAATATATTTATTATATTAATAATTTTATAAATAAATATAATTAATATATTTCATATAATTTTAGTAATGTAAAGAAATATATATTTATTTATAATATTTAATAATATATATAAATATATAAATATATTTATTATATATATGAATATAAATAAATATTTATTTGTTTATAATATTTATAAATATATATAGTTATATGAATACATTTATTATATATATAAATAAAAATAAATATTTATTTATTTATATTTATAGTCAGAATTATATATATATATTATATAATTTTTTAAATATATATAATATTATAAACAAATTCTTAATATTGTATCTTTATCAATGCTATTTTAGTGCCAATAAAGGAATGTTTTATCAGTGTATTTTATTTTAGTGCCGATAAAAAAAATCTTTATCATTGTTTTTTAATTAACTCTGAAAAAAGCTTCACTCGATTTTATAAATGAACCCTAAAAGTCCCCTTCTTCCTTCACACACATCGTGCTCTCACATAAACAGACCCCTTTGTCAATGACCCCTCCTCTGCTCAGACCTCGTCTCTACCACCGCCGACCCCTCCTCCACCGTGAACCCTCCTCCACGAACCTCCTCCTCCGCAGACCCACCTCCACCACAAACCCTCCTCCATTGTGCACCCACCTCCACTGTGAACCCATTTCCACTGTGAATCCTCTTTCGTTGTGTGCCAAAACCACTGCTACAAAACCTCCACTACTACGAACCCACCTCCATTGTAAACCCCTATATAGCCTCCACTACTACAACCACTAACACTTACCCTGATTCAATCACTACAGGACCCTATAGCTACCATGGGAATGCCATTTTTTATATTACTATTAATTCCAAATATGTAGGTAGATTTTTTTCAGTTGATTTCCAAGAATCAAAGGATTATAATTAGATATATGGATCCCCATCCCTATTTATTATTGATGGTTAAAATTTATAGTCTTCTCACAGTCAATGTTGGTCTGTGATTGTTATGTATGGGTATGATCATAACACATTAAAGAGATTATACATTGTAATCAACTCATTTGACCTCTAAGTCATGGATACAACTTCAATCATGAACAATAAATCGTTTTTAAAGATTCTTTTATAAGACATGGATTTCATCTTGACCATTATTAGGTTGGTCATAGTTTCATTTTTAATAGGTTTATCCTTCTTTGAGAGACCTTATATTATTAACAAGGTAAATATTGATCTCTGAAATAATTAAGACTTCATATTCCTAAGCTCCCTCAAACATATTAGAATCCTTCTATTCTATATGAAATTTTGAATGTGCTTGGTATTTTTTTATATAACCAAAAATCTACCATCAATATTTAGACCATATTTTTTAGGTGGTTCCTCCATTGACTATACAAGAATCATACAACATGATCCCTCCCTCTACTTCACACCCACCTTAAATTCTCAACATCATTGAGTCATGTCCTTCTTCTCTCTTGGACCCATATTCTTTTGTTAAATTGTAATTCCCCTATTCGTAGGATCAGTTTCCCATGATTAAGGCAAATATCATTTGATACTTCTCTTTTTTATGGTAGTAATCTAATTACGATTTTTACATATATTATTATACATAACATGTTCATTTGGTCCCAACTCCTTATGTGTCTCCTCCATTGGACAAGGATTCACCTCATAATCATGTTGTGCAATCAGTCGAATCACCCAACACATTTCTCTCCATGAATATGATATAGACAATCACCCATAAATTCCCAATAAATGAAATAATAAGATGGAAACTAAATAATTTTCCCATAATCCATGATGTATGATCACCTGATCAATGAATAGCTACCTATTAAATGTTAATTCCCAACGAAATTGTGCTTCAAGCACACAGTAATCTACTATGTCATCTTTATGACCTCTACATTCATATGGAATAAAAAAATAAGTATATATATATATATAACATTGTGATTATTATTTTTTCTAAAAATAAATTTTTAATGTCTTCAAGATTATAATTCCAATTAATATGTCATAATAGTTTCTCATTATGTTGACAACATAGATATTCGATAATGATATTCTTACTTCAATATATCATATAGTCTAGATACATCTATAGTACATGAAATGGATGATGGTTGAATATATGGTGGTGGAGTCTCGTATGAAATTGATATATCTTCTCATGAATTTCACACTTGGTGTTCTCTAAGATGAATGGTCCCAAGTAAAGACCCATAAATTGGAATTACACATATTTTATATTTCATTTAATATTACTATATATAAAATTTTGTGTTTCCCCTAAAACTAGTTTTTTTGTTTGTCTTATAGATTTATATTTTATAAAAACTTTTCTTATTTTTGATTCCATTATATTTTATAAAGTCCCTTTCATTGTATTTATGTCTTTGTGAAAATTCTTAGGTCCCTCTTTTAAAATGATTCAAGTGTTTTGAAATGTTTCATAAATATTATATTAGGTAAACATATGTTTTTTTGGTTTCAAATAGTTTTAAAATGATTTAAGCAATTATCATGGACTTAGGTTTCATGCCAACTATTTTTCAACTCACCCGATTGACTTTCAGAACAAGATTTGAATGTTTTGGAAGCGTATTTAATGCTTCTTTAATTTTTTCAAGGTTTGTATGATGTTTCAAATGAGAATTTGTAAAATATATAGGGTTTTTTATTATTTTAAATGATTAATACTATTGGATCATGATGTTTCCTAGAATTATTTAATAAAATAAATTACAGTATTGTGAAAGAGTGGTTTGAATTGATTGGTTTATTTTAAAAACAGTGTGTTATTTTAAAGTGAAATTTTTGTAAATAGTAGATTTTTTAATGTAATTTCAAATAGAATTTTGTAAATAGTTTTCAAAGGATATGTAAAATTTATTTTTTCCATAATATTTTAGGTTTATATTGTTAAACAATTAAGAACACCAATACATTATATTGCGATTACAAGTAAATTGATAATAATACCATGGAAATGGAATGTCCCTAACACCGTACAACCCATAGGATATCCTTCATGACTTCAGTTTCACAAAAGGTGAATTAAATTTTAAACCCCATTGAAACCCCAAAACCAAATTTGCATCCAACATCTCATGCATGGTTTAATTTAGGGTTCCCTTGTTTGATATCCATATTCAGGCCTATTCTCTAAGAGGGATGTGATTGATTATTAATATGAAATGTTGGATTCTTATTCATGGATGTGAAAATGGTCTCTTTCTTATAAGCATGTCAGATTTAGCATGTGATTTAATAGTTATATTATATTTATTCATCTTATTGTAATTAGCTTGTTGTTTCTCAATTCCACTTGATTGGATGCATAGGAACCCTACAAATTAGGACAATGGACCAAATGTATACTAAACTAGTTATCTTATAAAATTGCATGTTTACACAACTTTTATGTTTTCTTAGTCTATAAGAGTGTCTGTAATGAGTAATGTGAGCATAAGTCAATTAGATTTTCTATTTTTTTAGGAATCATCATAGGTTGAATATTGGCCTCATTATAGTTCTAGTAAAAATGAAGGAATAATAGAAATTCCGCTAGGATTTTGATTAAATTAAGATAATATAATTGTAACTAGGAAAGAGTGATATATAGAAAAATTATATTTATCATCTAAAGGGGAAAGGGTATGATAAGAAATAGTTCAGGTTGTCTCTATTTGTAAATGTATTTCAATAATTATAAGGAATAGATATCAGTTAGATTTTTTCTCTTGTTTTAAAGCATATAATAATTCTGATGGTTATCGGCACGAATTTCATTGACGGATTATTTCTATAAAAAATGGATGCCATGATTATTTTCTTTCATGTAGATTCCGAGGAGGATATATGCATAGAAAAACTAGATGGTGTCCTAATAAATTTAATAGAAGGTACAGTTCTAGTCTCAAATGGGGTATTTGTGGGCTTAAATAGGCACCAAGATAGTGTAATAGGAATTTTAATTCTTTCATGGTAGAATTAATGCCCGTGTAGTGTAATGTAAATAATTTGAACTATATGAAGGTGTATTATGATGGGAGTTATTCCATTTTACTTCTTTATGTGGATGAATTCATCTTAGTTGGACTAATGAAGGAATGCCTGGAAGAACTGATGATTGATTTATCTAGAAGGTCCCAAATGAAGGACCATGTTTCTAGAAACTGGATATTAGGGATAAATATTGAAAGAGTCCTAAATTATATAACTTTTTTTTAGCCTTGGTTAATTTTAGTATAAAACTTTTTTGTATTTATTTTGTTAAATGTTAATATTAAATAATTATATAGGATAGATATGAATAAATAATGGATGGATTTCAATTGTCTGACAAAATAGTATAACAATGGAGTGAAAGTGTTCATAATGTTTGAAAAAGATCATGCATATGATATTTCTAAAATCCTTTTTCCATGTTTGCATTTTTATTATTCAAGAAAAATTATTCTGGAGGAGTTGGACAAGTATGTGATCTATCACATAATAGATCAAATTAATAAATATTGGAATAAATATGAGGAAAAAGCGAACAGATCTACTGGATAGGATATAATTTTGTTTTATGTATCATCTGATATGATTATAATTCTGAAAAATTAAGAAGATTGTATCAAGGATGTGACTTTAGATGTTAATGAAGATGAATATTGTATTAAAGAAATTACAAGGATAGTTGAAGATGAACTTCATGATTGCGAAAAATTGGTTTAGAAGATAAATAGTTAAGCAAAGACGCAATTGTATACTGGTTTCATCAAATATAAAACATTTTCAACTATACGAAATTTGTACAATTGTAAATATTCATTTTAGTATTCTCCCATTTTTAGTTATAATAGATAGTGGATTATCGATATATACCTTTATCAGTGTCAAAATCATGATCCTTGTTCAACCATATTCTAAAACCAAAATATTTTTTATAATCACTAAAAAACTAAATTTAAAAAATTATTATGAACATTTAAATCCCCATGTCCCTATTGGGATTAACATATAATAATTTTGGAACAACCAATTAATATTCATTGTTCAATCCTTGGTTATCCACTGTAATTTTTTTAATTAGGATATCTATCCTAATTGGTTGAAATCATTATTGAATCCCTCAAAATGGCTCATATAAATAATGTGATGATCCTAAGAATAACCCTGAGGAGTTTCTCACTATGTTTGTAGTCCATAGGCCCACTAATCATGAATTTGAGTGATTATTTATTCAATGATTAGCCAAACATTTTTTAGATGGATACCCCTAGCTGAATCTATTCTACAGCCACAACGACATTCTAATATCCTAATAGAGATGTACTACATGCTAAAGAGCATAATCTCTATAATATCAAAACATCATGATTTTATCAAATAGTTAGACATATTCCTATGTTATTCATTTATGTTTTCTTATTAAAATCACCAAATAAAATTTTAATTGTTTCCCTAAAATTACACCATAAACTATTCCATATGGTTATCAATAAATTTGAAATTATGATCAACCATAACTTATTAGTTATTAAATTATTCTAAAAAAACATAATCATTAATGTTATTAAAACCACCCTTTGATACCAATGGTGACTCCCTAGAACCACAGTCTATAATATCATCATCATAAACTCATACATTATAGACAGAATGCCTGTTGTAAAATTCTATATATAACCATTCATAATTATAATATCATCAAAGAGTGTTTAGTAACTTATATCTAATTTTTTTTATTCATGTATAGACATTTAGTGATTTATGAATCAGTATAAATGATCAATCTATTTTTTTGTACCAATAGAAAATTCTCCCATTATATACTAATATACTTAATTCATGGCAATTATTCAACATCTCCCATAACTTATTTCACACATATTACCCATCTGAAGAGGTCAAGTGAACTATATTTCTCTATATCTTAGAGAAATATAAACTTAAGAAGTGGTGAGATAAAATTCATAGTTGTAGAAACATATAATTTAAGAAATCATGGAAAAAGAATAACACAACCATTATAGAATGAATTTTTAAAAAACATGAATCCACCATAAACCTAAAACTGGATGGATTATATATCTATTTAAATAAATTTAAATATAGATATCTATAATATTTTTCATATACTGATTGATTGAATAATGTTAAACAACAAAATCTACATACGATGCCTTATGAAACGACATTATACTATTCTTCATGATTTCATTCATGAAATTTTGATGAATTGGGTAGGCATACACCAAATACCAAAATACTTTTTTATGAAACCTATCGATGAATCTAGAACCTATATATTGTTGGGTCCCTCCGCTCATGTGTCTATATTGTATATATTCATAGTTATAATTATCAAGGTATTTAACACCATTACCTACAGAACCTCTTCATCAATAGATCATGGATTTCTATATAGTGAGTAATATTTGAAATCAAATTCACAATAAATATGTGTTAGTAGTTAATAATCATCTGTAATGCTTATAATTTTACCTATTCAATAAAGGGGATAACATGATCATAAACAACCTAGATAAAAAAAATTTATGGTAAAACATTACGTAGTCAACTTTCCAATAATCATACATATTTAAATAATTACAAACTAAATCCCATTACTTTTCCCCATGAAAACAGAAGAACATTATTTCTAGGGTAACAATATCCTTCCAAAATTATGCACAATTTTATTTTCAAATCATATTGAGAAATGAGTTTATGACTAAGTAAATACCTGAAAAAAGAACCATAATACATCCCAATTAAGGATATTGATGGTTTAATTAGAACATATACCCAATGTATCCATGGAATCCTAGATTTATGTGGGAATATATGAAAAAAATTCTGGCAAGATAATTCATGAATGGTAAGACACATTACTTGTCATCATGTTTTTAATCATGACATTTTTCTAAATTGGGTAGGGATACTCCAAATACCAAAATTCATTTTGTCTTATGAGACCTATCAATTAATAGAAGGCCTATATAATTTTGGGCCCCATCTCTCTCCTGGTTATGTTGAATACATTCATTGTAATAATTATCAAGACCTTCCATACCATTACCTAAGTAACCTCTTACTCAACAATGAATGGATTTCAATATAATGAGTGATATTGAAATCAAATGAAAAATAAATATGTTTTAGTAGTTAATAATAATCATGAATTACTATAATTTCCCCAATTCAATAAAATGTATAACATGATCATAAAAAACTGAGAGAAATAAGTTTTATGGTGAAACATTACATTGTAAAATTTCCAATAATCATCCATATTGCAATAATTACTTATTGAATGCTAGAATTTTTTCCCATGAAAGTAGAAGAAATTTTTCTTAGTTTAACATAATCTTATAAAAATTATGAACAATTAGATTTTTAAAATATATTGTGAAATGCCTTTATGACTAATCGAATACATGAATAAATGACCTTAATCTTTCCCAAGTAAGGAGGTGGATGGTTTCAATAGAACATATCCCTAATGTATCCACAGAATCATAGATGCATGTGGGAATAGATGAAAAACATCATTGCAAAATAATATATGAATGATACCAAGGAAAAAGGATCAAGAATATGATTGTTTGTATCATGATTCCATTTACGCAAAATGATAACGTATATATTGGAGAATAAATAGTAAAACATAAACCATATTACGGTATATCCTTTTAAAAACACATAGTTAAATGAATGTGAAAACATAAAAGATATTTTAGAAATAATTTTATTAATGATGTAAATGCGGATGCTATATGTTACTTCTATAATTATTTTTAAAATGATGAATAAAAAAGTATTTAATTCCATTAATTTTTATTTAATATCATATAACGGATCATAGAAAATTAAATAATTTTTATTTTATTAAATTTAAATCCAAAAATATATTATGAAAGGGAAACCATTAATACTTAAGCTTATGTTTCTTATTAACCAATATTATAATAATAGAGATAAATAATTAATTTTATTAAAACAATATGTTTCCAAAGATGATCATGGAAAACTAATATTTTTAAATATTAAGGCAGGATAACCAAAATTTTTGAAGAACTATGTTCAAGAGAAAACATTATAAGTCAATAAAAGGTATTTTAAGAAACCAAAAATACATTACTACTTGGGAAACAACTGTATCAAAAGATGCATGAATAAATGAACATGATTTTGGTTGTAAATATCATGAAATACAAGGATTGTGATATAAACTATCCACGGTATGTTAATATACCAATGATAGCATAGTTCCTAACATGTAACATTTAAAAAATAATAAGAATTATGAGAAATAAAAATAATACTACTTGAGTATCACATTAATAAAACCCCCATTAAAATATGTCATGTAATTAAAAAATAAAATTAAAAATATAAAATGAAATGATTAAAATAAAAATTCTGATAATATATCTCACATAGTTTATATATATAATACATAAATAAAATTTGGTTCATATTATAAAACTTGTCTCACATAGAGGAATTTGAGAAAAAACCCTTACCTAGTTCTAGATTCCTCAAATGAAGACTTTTCACTCCCTAAATACTATTTTTATCATAATTTTATAATTTTTAGGAATCATCTTATTCTTATTTTAATTTAATATATTCCATTTAAAAAATTATTTATTATATAACTTTCTTCCCTGTGTTAGTGACTTGTTGTAATTCTATAATGTTTTTTATAACATCTTATTCATATTGAACATGGTAGAAAGTGTCAAAAAATAGTATTATAAATGATATAATATTAATAGTTTTATGTTTTAAGTATCTATATATTAAATATTTTTTTAAATCCATCCATGATGTGTGGTGATGAAAAATGGTACTCATAGCTCATTAAGGTGATAATCAACACATATGAATAATTAATGTTCCTATTTCAAATAATAAGAGGGAACGAAGGTAAATGATGTTATGAAACTTAATAAAAACATTTACAATATATAAATAATACTAATTCATCCATTATTTAATTTTTAGAATCCATTAATGGGAATTTTGAAAAAAACAATTGACTTCGCTTTGTAGAGGTGGTAGTTCGGGGAACATCCCAACGATGATTCTTTTCATAGAGCTGGAGAGGTAGAAATAATGGTTATTAAATTAAAATATTAATAAAAATGTATAATGATGATTTGGATTCAATTAAATATTACGGGTATATGATATTTTTAATACGAGGATTAAGGAGAAAACTTAAAAAGGAGACAATTCTTTGGTTAGGGACATGAAATTTCCTTGGAAAATTACTTGGAATTGATGGGATTAGGAAGAAATAGCACAAATAGGGTCTTCTGATAGTGTAAATGAAAACTTATATAGTATATTTTGTAACATATTCAAGTTAATTTCGAATGGTACGGTCATGTTTGAAAGGGTGAAACTGATCACCTATTATAAGAGTGAAAAATGGATCTTTTGGAAACACACTTTATATTTTAATAATGTTACAAAACTATTTCAAGATAAATGGATAAAATGATTGTAAATAATAGATTATGGATTGTATTTGGATATAAAAATACTTAAAAAATTATTTCCACAATTTTTTCAAACATTTTATAGGGGTTTTACCATTTTTTTACATTTTACCCTTATGTTTTTTTTAATCTAGGTAACTAGTTTTTAAATAACTAATTATAAGTTTTATTTATAAAATTACACCACCCAAAAAAACAAATATGGGTTTTATAGAGAAAAATTTTACATCTATTTAATCTAATTCAATTTCTAAATATTCTAAATTTAAATTTTAAATTAAAAAATATAATGTGTATAAAATTTGTTTTGGTGCAAGAAATTAAATTTTGACCATTATAGTTTCATAATATTAATTTTTTATCCCTAAATAAATTAGAGTAAAATTATTCATGTATTTGTTTCTACATCATATTATTTTAAATAATTAATGTATTTTAATTTAATTTATTTGATATATGTTCCATTATATTATTAAAAATATAATTTGAAAAAAATATTTTATTATTATCATGGTAAAGGGCGTTAATCATAAAAATAAAATTTTTATACCAAAAAATGAAATTGTAAATATTAAATAATATGAGAATTATTAAGTCAAATATTGGAATAATTTTATTTAATTAAAATTCTATGTGAAGGGAAATTAATATTAACATTAGTGCATGTAATGAAAAAAATTTGTCTTTAAAAAAAGTAAACATTTATAGAATCATTATATGTATAGAAACAAATTATAAATATTATTGATTGTAATGATATTAAAAATATTATTATTTATCAAATGATATTTATTTTAATATATGAAAAAAATTAACCTGATTTTATTTATTGTCAAAATTAATTAATTAAAGGGATGAAATTCTTTCTATATAAAATTACTTGATTTTCTAAAGTGATATTCATTGGTTTTCCAAATTGACATAGTACATTTAAATGACTTATTTACATTATAAATACATATTTTTTATATAAAAAAGGTTTTTAAAAAATCTATGCTAGATAAATTTGATGGAATTAGAAAAATATTTATTTTCTTACCATTCACGTTAAAATCAAATAATTTAGAAAAATCTAAAAAAACCAAAAAAAAATTTGTTTTAAGGAAACCATGAATGAATTTAACATTATAAAATTTAGATTCCATAATATTTAAATTTAAATTTTTAAAATAAATTATATAATATAAAGGAACAATATTTTTTTGAAAATAACCTTATTCAATTTTAACACATTTAAATTATTAATTTTTTAATAGTTAAAATTATTAATGGTTTACCAAAATAGTGTTTAATATAAAATTATTAATAATTTCATTTTTATTTTTTGATGTTTTATTATGTCTGGTGATGCATCTGACAGAATTTCTCCCCCACATTTACTCGTTTAATGGTAATCACATATTAAGATCCCAAGGCGTTGCAATGTGACTAGTCTACAATCAAAAATTACAGACCTTAGGATGACTCAATATCTGGGTGACCATTATTATTCATAGAAAGATGGGTCATCCATCTATAACTAAAATACTAGGGGGTTCCTTGGTAACATCATGAATACCTTTAGTAATTACATAATTTTTCTTCACTCCAAAATGAAACACCTTAAAACCAACCGAATTCATCCAAAACTAATGATATAAAAAACTATTGAACCGTTAAATATAATATAAAAATTTAAATATATACCTTTTACGAGTAGGGTGTCATAGTATCTAAAGTCTGTTTTGAGGTAATAATTAAGGTAGTTGATTTATTTTCAACATTATCATAACATAGTTAAAATAAGGGTTATCTATATTTTTAAATTATTTAGTGTGTATAATATTTATTAAAATACTATATTATTAGTTTAGCCTGATTAATGAAATTTTTGGGTACCATTATATAAACTAATAAAGAATATTAAATTGAGCATTGATGATATATCTTAAGATGCTTATAATTTTATACAATTTATATATTGATGATTCACATAGATAATAGGGTGGGTATATTGGGATGACCAACAATAGTACAACGTGCATAAGGATTTTTGGGCTAGATATTTTTAACACACCAAAAAATATAGTTCAATAGAGTGTATGACATGAAACACCAACCATATAAAAGAATATAATATCTCTAGACTTTATAATATATTTAATATTTTAAATAAATTCAATCTATTGTATATCATGCAATGCACTTAATACTGAGTTATCTTTCATTTCACACATCGTTATGTTTCTTCAATATCATGAGTTATACACAAGATCAAGTTTTTCCAAATAATTTAAATGTTGTATTTAAATTGAATATTTTGGTACTAACCATTAAATTGGTGGTTATAAATAGGATCATCTAAATAATGACAATAGATGGTTTAATTAATTGGTTACTAATTAATTACAAATTGATATATTTTAATTATGTTTATAAAAAGCTATTGTTATGCAGCAAAATTATTTTGTCCTAATAAATTAAAGTAATTACTATTGATGTTAATAAAGATTATCAAGCCTTGGTGATAGGTACTGACATGGATGGATGCCAATATGTTGACCCTCAAAGTGAGTAAGATACCCTACCAGATACGGATGAACAAGGTCATAATTGGAAACCCCCAAAGTAATTGAGGATAGGTAGACACCCAAAAGGTGGGAACAACTCACATAGAAGGGGTGATGGACATAACAAAAGATGATTGTGTATGTTTTCCTGTTGTTTTTTGGTGGTTCCATGAGTTCCAATTGTTCATTTCTCATTTCCATTGTCAAAATATATGTTTAACATATTTTAAAAAAAATTCCAGGGCCATGGGTTCTAATCTATGGATCATGCACTTCCTGGTACATTTTTTTGGATAAATAGTGAAATTATTAAATTTTAATTCACATATAAATTTTCATATAACTAATTTATAATGATATATTATACATTAAATTGGTTTCAAAGTAATGTAAGCTAAATTATACATATATTAATCCAGTGTCTGTCATTTGAAATTTTTTTATATTAATGATAGATATTAAAACATAGTAAACTCTTGAATAGTTTCACTTTAAAAATACACTTTGTCATAATGTGTGAGAGATTTTGTTAATATTAAATTCTACCATTTATGTGGGTTGAAATTGAAAATATGGATTCTATTTTTTGATTAAGAAGAATTTATAATTTATGATGAGTTGAACATAATTTTCTACCAAAATTATTAGTGAAAATATTTAAAATCAATTAGAGCACTTAAGGAGAAAACAAGATTACTTAGTGGTTACACATAGAATATAAATTATAAAATGGCCTAATACTTATGCAATGCACATTTTAACATAATATTTAGACAATTATGAATTTAGTCTCTAAATTTAAGAGTTTATGAGACATATTTCTAGGAATGTGATACATATAACATGTTATGGAATAAAAGAGACAAAAAAATTCCTTTAATTTAATTTATATAGTGATTTTGGAATGGGAAAAAATACATATGTTTAGTTATATATATGAGTTTTTAATATAAATAACTTTTTTCTATCATGAAAATTTATCAATAACTTTTATAGATGAATTGGTTACCTAAAATGATTAGGAAACACCAATATAGTAATTATTTAGTTAATATTTTCCTACAATAAATGATACTAAAAACATTAAAAGTGATGTAAATTGTAACACCCAAAGATTTTATAGTACATTGTCTCTTAAAAGTAATTAAATAACTTATGTTACACACAACGCCGATTTCGAGCACACCAGGACTTACAAAACTTGTCGTTCAAAAAGCAGTTTTGAATAATATTAAATGAATTTTTAATTTTATATACTCCATATAATTTTATAATCCATATTACTTGTTTCTTATACATAATATAACAACAAATTCATTTTTTAGATAAAAGAAGTATTTTTTTTAAATGAAATTTACCACATTTTAATGGAGAACCCATTTTAAAACCAATATTTGACACTTTTATATATACAATTTAATGAAATTAAATTATTCTTTAGAATCAGGACATAAAAATTTAGATTGGATAAATTTTTGGAACTTTTCTGATAACTTTCAAATTTTGATGAATAGTGAAAATACTAAATTTTAATTGAAAACAACTTTTTGAATTGAAATAATTTATAGTGTCAAATTATTCATTTTAATGTTTTGGAAGTATAATTAGATTATATTTTTATCATTTAATACAATTTAGGTCATTTTAAGTATTTTTTTCATTTAAATTGGACATAAACATAAGACAATCTTTTGATAGTTTTTTCTTTTAAAAACCCCACTTTTTGGTTCTGACAACGGGAATTAATTTTAAATAAATTAATGAAACAAAAATCTGTTTAATTTGGTAAAATAGATATAATTTTTGGATTTGTAATATCAAAATAACCTTAGAGTTAATTTTTGTTATGTTTTTTAAATCATTCTATTTTTGATGAATAGTTAAAACATTGCGTTATTATTTAAAACCAAATTTTTATTTAAATCATTATTTATCTTATTTGAATTTAATTTAAATAAAAAATAGATATATAATACCTATATATGTTCAATTTAATTTATTGAAGTAATTTTATAACAAAATTATATGTATAAAATTTTATTGAGCTTTTTACCGTCTTTTACCCACCTTATAGGAACATTTGAAAATTTGAATAAAACATATTTTTACCATTTCTATGAGTTGAGTTTAAAAAATCCAAGAGAAACAGTTAATATCAGTAAGTAAAATTACTTTCATTAAGATGAAAATAATTTTTTCTGAATAGTAACTTTTGACTTTTATTTGCTACGGTTAAAAGTAAATAGAGAAATTAAAGGTAAAAATGACAATATTATTACACTAACACATGTTCTAAATCTATTGGAATAATTTAATTCGACCAAAAACAACTTAATTAATAAAATATGATCCTTTTGGTCCCCTTGGATTAGAATAGGACATTTATTATTATCTTATTTATAGAAGAGTTAATAGTGTAAAATTCAAAGTTTAATAACTAAACCATTTTTAATATAGGGTTATACATAATATAAATTAGACAATAAATATTGATTTGAAAGATAAAATGATTTCATACATAATCTTATTTTATTTTTAATTTTGAGATTTTAAATAATTATATTTATTTTTGACACAATGATGATACAGTAGTTTCCTTCTTAATGAAATATTAAAATAATTTATATTATAAATATTAAAATAAATATAATTTGAAATTTATGATTCCTTACACAAATTTTATAGGTTAATATGACATTTTAGGGTTGATTAATGTTATTTGGTTTGAAGTAATCAAGCAGTGATAACTTTCACAATAACCAAATACTAAATAGTTTCAAAATTGACATAAATTAGTTATTAAAACAAATATTATATTATTAAATGATATAATATTCCTAAAAATATAAGGATCCACCAAATGACTTATATAATAATTAATATTTCATTAATTAACCACTTGGGGTTCTCTTGTCATTTTATATTTTTTTTTAAACATTTATTATAATAATACAAGAGGACATTGTAAAAGTTAAACATTTTAACTTAGAGTTAAATATAAAAGATTAGGTTAATATGGTGACCTAAACTTTTCTAAAACCTATTGGTTGAGTGGATTTAGACTTATAATCACCCTATAATCGAAATAAATCAATTTGTAACTATTATAAACCGAATATTATTGTATAATAAAGTAATATTTCATGTTTTTTCTAAGGTGTCCCTCCCACCTCTTATTAAAGGGCACTTTGCCTTCTCTCAAATTCACACTTCCAAAGCCATTTGGATCGGCCAACCCGTGCTCAAATATCCTCCAAAATACCCTAAAATAGACCTAGAGTCTTTAATTTGATCATAAATCCAACCTAAATATCCGTTTTGATCAACTCAAAATGATACACCCAAAGAAGAGGTAATAATATCACCACCCTCTTTCATGTTCTTTTCATCTTCCACTTCCATTTACTTTATTATTTTCATACCAAAATAATTACTCTATTACCTTATACATACTTTGATGTTATTATAAATATGGTACAATCACATTCATTATTATATCCACCCTATAAATGACCAAGTCACCGTACGTGCGTACGTACGGATAACCGTCTTCACGTCGTGGTGTAGTTTCTTATTCAAACACTTCATTATTTGGATGTGTATAATAATGTTTATAACTGAAGTAAATGATAAATATAAAATTTTAATGATTATGTATATATGATATACCATCCAATTACATACTATTTCACCATCAATATAATGATATATTCTCTCGTGTGTACGTATGGCTTACCATCTCCACGACATGATGAGATTCATTTCCACATTCACCATTAAAAGATGATTATAAAAAAGTAAATTATTAATAAGTATGTAATATATGAAATAATAATGATACTAGTGATATATATATATTTGTGTGTGTGTATGTGTGTTTGTGTTTACTTACATATATCTTATTCACTTACTTCTATTCAATATGATATGAAAACAGAAAAAGAGTTTATGTGTTTGTACGGCCTACCATCTCCATAAATGGTGATTTCAATTTCAAATATCTATCTATTATAAATATTTATATTCAAAATATATATGATATATAAATCATGTTTTATATTCTATATTTATTTAAATCTTTAACTATGTGATAAGACCAAGAATTACAAGTTAAAACACGTATGATAAAGAAAGTGATTATTACCCGAAATGTTAATTTAAAATGGAAATTATTAATAAATGTATTGTATGATTTCAAAAATAAATCATCTATGATATCATAAATATTAATATGGTTCTGGTATAATTTAATAACATACTATGGTCATTATACAGGAGGTTAAATTTACCCTCGACTAAAGGAAAGTACAAGGTAAGGGTTAATTCTTCAATCTCATTATTATTTGAGATTGTCTATGTGTAAGTATTTTCTGGGACATATTTATTATCCATTTACATGTTTCATAAAATACATTTCAAAATGAATCATATAAGGTAATCCTTAAATAAAACATCATTTTAAATGTTTTATATATTGATTTTTCTAAATCTTTCTAATTAATGTCCATGTTTTCAAAATGGTTTTAAGGATTTATTTTTCTGGACATGATTGTTTTAAAATGTTAATTCCTTTCCAAAGTTTCAAAATGTTATGTGAAACTTTGATTCAAAAATATTTTTTTAAATGACTTCTTTTATAAATGTGTGACTCTTAAATGATTTCACAAAAAAGGGATATTGCTCTCAGAATGTTTTACTGGTCATTTTCAACTATGTCAACATCCTTTACTAGATATTACTGTTGATTAAATTTGATTTATTATTATACAATCATCCATATTTTATTGAAGGAGGTATGATATGTTTGAATGTAGATGTGCTATTTTGATACCATTCATGGTTTATGGTTAAAGTATTTACATTTCGTATGCTAGTTTTATTACGAATGTTTATGTTATGTTTCAACCTTTTCATACGAGGAATGTATTGGACTTAGTAAGTGATGGGTAGAGCCCAATATAGCTCATTGTTTCATCAGTAGGTCTCGTGAGACAATTAGACATGGAATTGGTCGAGGCCTTTCCCAATTTGATATATGGTTTTGTCTGAGGACTAAATCATTTTTAGACATCTTGGTCGAGGCCCGAAAAAAATGTTTCAGAATGTCCCGCATTATACATTCCCTCATTATGAAAATAATATTGATGGTTCATGTGGTTTTTTGACTATTATAATACCAATGACTTTTTTTATCATGGCATTATTTACTTATCTCATATTAATATCCTAAAGTGTTCATGTTTATTATTTTTAAATGCATGTGTTTTCAATTATTCACCATGCCTAATGTTTATGTTATCTTCCTATGTATTGCTTACTCTTATTGAGCATCTAAGCTCACCCATTTATTATGTTTTATTTTCCCAAGATTCCAAGAAGTGTACTATGATGGATATATTGGGTTAATATAGGGGATTAATGGAATTCTGAAAGGATAATTTATGTTGTGTTTTATTTTCAAATGTGTAATGTAACGTTCATGTATGTAATCTATTTTCTAAGAATGCTAAACTGATCAGTATTTCATGAATTCATTCCATAAAATAATTACAATTTATTAAAATAATGCACTGACTTCGTGCTTATAGGTTCGGTGCATTACATTTGGTATCAGAGGAAGTTCAGTACAAACCTTGGAATCTAGATTTATAAAAACACTGATTTTAGAACATTACCCTAAGATAGACTTTGAGTATTATTATAGAATAACTTCCTATAATTTTGGTAATGTAGAGATTTTGTGAATTTTCCAAGAAATACATCCTTGTCTAGATACGAGCAGGTAGAGGCGGCTCTGTGACAGATGTACCTAGGAGTGAAAACTCTGACAAGGAGTTTCAGGTTTGACCCTGGGTATCCTGGTACACAACAACGATCCTTGCTTCACTTTTGGTTATGACACTCCTGGGGGATAGGGTTAAGATAATTCACTTTTACATTACAAACCATTATGAAGGATTTAAGAGTAAATACATCCTCAATGAAAACATTTTTATGATCTTGAATTATATGCATAAACATTTCAATTTGTGTAAGGTATTTTAAAAGTTTGTAATTATGCATTGTGATTCATAAACTAACATAGTGTATGCCATTGTATAGAAATGGTGCCCAGTAGAAGGAAGGAGAACTCCAGAAATACACATGATCTAAAGAGAAAGAAGGATCGTATCATTCATTGTCTTAAGCCAACATTTATAAGGGAAATATTCTCCTATGTATTCCTGTCATATTAAGAAATAGTATCATGTTTTAATAAGATAAGTAAAGAATTTTCTGAGTCCTATGGATTTGAAGGGATGCAAGAGATGAAAAGGATGGTAGAGATAAAGATAGATAAAGGGAAGCAGGGAACGATGGATTTCCCCATATGTGTTAAATGTGGAAAGAATCACCTTGGTAAATTCTTGAAGGGAATGAGAGTTTTTTATAAGTGTGGAGATAAAGGACACCACGTACATGATTTCAAGGGTAAGAAAAAGGTTTCAAGTGTACAATGCTTCATCAGCAAGCAGTTAGGTCACTACACGAATCAGTTTCCCAATCATCAGAGTATACCTAAATGATGCAATTGGATAATAATCAAGTTATGACACTACCCCAGATGAGGATGAATGATTAGTGTTCTTATGTTGTTATTAAATAATTGTTTCATTTGATCATTGTATTAATGATGTACAAGTTTTAATAATTATATAGTATTTATGGATTGTACTTCAGTACTATATTATTGAGGATTTGAGATTGTATGGTACTAAGAAAAGTCACTCAATAGAAACTTAATATTATTGGAAAATACATGGCTGAGGAAAGATAAATTGTAATATAGTTTGGATACTAAGGTAGTGGTTTTGGAATAAGACATGATTGATTTGGATAAATTATATTCAATATTCTTGACTACCATGAAACTTATTAATGGTTTGTATATTCCATCATTGTTGGAGTTTACTGCATTTTTGGATATAAGGTGTATATCTAGTATTCTATAAATAATTGGGTTAGTGAATGTAATAAATAAGGTTTTATGGTAATTTAGGATGTTAACATGTTTTAAGAGAATATATTATGAAGGTATTCACATGTTATTTTTTGGCCAAAAGAAATCTTCATTATGTTTACCTTCCTTATGAATTTTGGACTACGAGTTTGGACAGAAGTATTTTGGATAAGTCTAAAGGTTGGAATGGATTATGTTGGACATTGGATACAATTGGTTTATGTTAAAACATTTCTTAAGATTATTTTTGGATTGTTATAAAAAGGATAACCTAGAGGTCTGGTGAAAACATGTCGCTTTCGGAAAGGCCGTGATACTTGAACTCACAACCAAAGGGAGACAAGGGTGCATCACCTACCACTGGACCGAGGGATGCCCTAGTTAGTATAATGTAGTTTTCAGTAAATTGTCTAACAGATGAATTATAAATTCATTTTTTTTAATTGAATACGATTTGGATAAAAAGAATATTTTTCAGTTCTATTATCTTTTAGAGTGAAAGATGAGTTTGTGGTAGAAATTAGTTAACGGATAGAACTCTACATGTTAATTATTATTTTTCATACTTATTCTATGAATAAATTAATTCTTAACCTTTAGGGAAGGGATATTAAAACCAAAATTGTGTTCTCCTAATACCTTATGTTTTTTTGAACCAATGATATTTTAAATCATCATAGATTGATGGCTTTGAGGCCCCCAATTTTACACATATTTGTGATTTATGACCTCAATATCTCCGTATAAATATTTTTTTTTCCCTCCAATTATGTGTCTCTAATTTCCACCATTGTTCTCCTAATCGAGATCGTAATTTGGTGGTGACTTTTTCATTTCCCTTTCGCTCTTATTAAGACTAAATTTTATTATCCCAATTTCCGATGTGGCTTTTTCAAAAAGGTATTTTTCTATTTTAAACCTTTTATTTTGATGAAAAATTTCAAATTTCAAAGATGAAATTTATTGAAGGATTGGGAAATTTAACACACCTTGATTTTATAGTATGTTATCTTTTCAAAGTAATTCAACCACTTGCGCTACATACAACACCGAGTTCGACCGCACCACTACTAACCAAACTTGCTTTTCAAAAAGCGGTTATAAATAGTATTAACTGAATTTTAAATTTTATATACTCCATATAATTCTAGAATCCATATTTTTTGTTTCTTAGACATAATAAAAGAACAATTTCATTTTTCAGATAAAAGAAGTACTTTTCAAAAAATGAAATTTTACCGCCTTTTAATGTACAACCCTTTTTAAAACCATTATTTGACACTTTTATATATTAAATTTAAATAAATTAAATTATTATTTATAATTAGAACAACAAATTTAGTTTGGATAAATGTTTGGTGCTTTTATGATAACTTTCATATTTTGATGAACAGTGAAAAATACTAAATTTGAATGGAAACCAACTTTTTAAATCAAAATAATTTATAGCGTTAAATTATGAATTTTAATGGTTTGGAGGTATAATTAGATTATATTTTTATCATTTAATAAAATTAAAGTCATTATAAGTAATTTCACATTTAGATTTGACTTAAACACATGCCAATCTTTTAATAGTTTTTACTTTTTAAAAACTCTCTTTTTGGTTTTGACAATGAGAATTAATTATAAATTAATTAATTAAAATTATATTATTTGAATTTTTTAAAATATACAAAATTTTCAGATTTTTAATGTCAAAATTATCTTAGGGTCAATTTTTGGTATTTTTCAGAAAACGTTCATTTTTTGATGAATAGTGAAAAACAATGCATTATTGTTTAAAACCGACTTTTTATTTAAATAATTACTTAATTTAATTTAATTTAAGTCAAAATAGTTATATAATACCTATATAAGTTCAATTTAATTAATTGGAGTCATTTTATAATAAAATTAGATGTATACAATTTTATTGAACATCTTACTGTCTTTTACCCACCTTCTAGGCACATTTGCAAATTTGCATAAAAAATAAATTTTACCTCTACTATGAGTTTAATTTCAAAAATCTGAGAGATGGAGTTAATATTAGTAAGTAAAATTTGGTTTAATAAGAAAAAATATTTTTTTGGTGAATAGTAACTTTTGACTTTTATTTACCACCATTAATAGTAAATAGGTAAAAAGGATATTATTATTACCCTAACACATGTACTAATTCTATTAGATAAGTTTCATTCGACCCAAAATAACCTTAGGAATAAAATATGATCCTTTTGGTCCAGTTGTATTAGATTAGGACATTTATTATTATTTTATTTAAATAAGATTTAAAAGTGTAAAATACAAAATTTATTAACTAAACAATTTTTAATATAGGGTTATACCTAATATAAATTTGACTCTAAATATTCATTAGAAATCTAAATATATTTCCTACATAATAGTATTTTATTTATAATTTTTGGACATTAAATAATTACATTTATTTATGACACAATGATGATTCAGTAATTACGTTCTTAATTAAATATTCAAATAATTGATATTATAAATATTGAATAATTAGAATTTGAATGTTTTTATTGTTAGAGTTGGTGTCTTGAGAACAAACTATTTGTACTTCGATTACATGAATGTACAATTATAATATATTGTTCATTGTTCTGCATGACTATAATATAATGATGTCATGGAATATTTGTTGCATTAATAAAGTCATGGAAGATCCCCTCTATGATGAGAACCTTGAAATGATATAACAATATTCTTAAATAAAATTATACGGTTGGATGATATACTATGATAGGACACATAGTATACAGACCGTCATGTGAGAGTACTCGTAAGAATACGAGACTCTCTCTCATGGATTTTACTCTTGGTAATCTCTAAGATGGGAGATTATGAGAACAGACCCGCCAGTAGTAATTCTGAATTTCTTGGTGTCATCAGACATTACTATCTATGAGCATGTGTAATGGTCCTTATACTGGATGATTATCCTTAGCTCATGTCATGACTCGCACACTTAGAATTGAGAATGGAAACTGTCACGAAGACAGTGGGAGGGAAGTAGGGTACGTTGGGTGTGTCACGAATGGCATGTTGTTAATGGATAAGTCAAGGAAGAAATTTTCTATTCCATATTTATGGAAGTAGATATCTTGGGCCCTTTGATTGAATTAGATATATCGCCCAAATTCCATGGACATGGTGTAACGATTATTTTATTTATAGAATTCAAAGAATGACAAATCAAGAATATATTTTTATGACACTGACATGAAACCTGCTTGATGAGATATTGAGAAAAAGGGATTAAATTACATAGTAAGCATTCATATGAAGTGACACGTCAATGTGGCATCAACTTCTTTCTCTTGGGTGCATTAATGCCAATGCGAAAGAGGCCTGGTGGGTCACACACTAAGTGTATCTAATTATATCAAGTAGAATAAAGATTATTCCCATACATGGTTTAATAATTTTTCAAGGAAGCCTAAATATTTTTTATGATGAAGGAAGAATAAAATGAAAATAAGATATACACGTCATGTATTAATGATTACATGCCATTTAGTTTTCATTTTTTAAATGAAATGAAAAACAAGTACAAGCTGTGTATTAATGATTACACGCCGTGTAGATTTATGAAAAATAAGTACACGTTGTGTATTAGTGATTACACGCCATGCAGTTTTTTCAGTCGGGATTTTGAGGATATGATATTATTTTATTAAATGATATTTATTATAATCAGTGTGGGTGGATGTAAAGAAATTAATGATTCAACATGTGGGTTTTCAATAAGAGTTAATGAAATAAATAAAACGTGTAACGCGTTTATTTATTATCATAACTCTATAACCTCAAACCTGATTATAAATATCCTCACAACCCCAACACATTTCCTAAAAATTGTTGTGCACAACAATTTGGGAGAATTATTTCAAGGCCAAAATAATTCCTTCATCCAAGAAGCATCCCAAGACCTAGAGAGATCCTCCTCCATCGGATCAACGTGATCTAAGTAGGACAACGCAAGCAACTGATTCTCCACACTAGCACCCAGATACTCCTTTGGCAATGTCCAGAGATACATGGTGCACGTCTGGATCACTGCTATAGAAAGTCTACACTTGGCTTCTATGACACAACGACACATCACATCAAAATGTGATAAAAAATATCAACTAAGAAAGAACGTCGTAAAAGTTACTTCTTGTCAATTAATTAAATTAATTATATTCAACGTCGGAACATCATTGCTTGTGGTTCTGGGACTATTCTTCTTCTTTGTCTATTTCTGTGATTCGATCCATCAAGTTTGGCGTTTATTGTTGTATTGATCCCGGATTGATCATTGCTAATGACAAAAATCCAAGTGGTCACATCCACCCCTGATCTTCCTCTATGACCGGAACCTTCAAATGGTATCAGAGCGAGGATACAACGTTGATTATATTTATTTAATTTTATTTGATAATTTACACATTGATATTTGATTCAATTCGAGATAAATCATTCTATAAAATTGAATGAACAATATCTGTTCTTACTCATTTATTTCTCAATTCAAATCATATAAATGACCTTTTAATTTTAATTTTGATTAAAATAAAAATGAGGAACTCATCCAGAAGAGCCGCTCTCTTTGTCTGCACAACACAAGAATACAGGGTGTGTAGTGAAAAATACACATTGTGTACTTAGGTTCAATGAACCAGTACTGGTCCTCCAAACCATGCTGTGTGAATTGGTAATGCCTATGTTTTTATTTCACCATGTTGACCAGAACTGAACGGCGCATGGAAACTGGAATACACGGCATGTATGTTGGATCAACACACCATGTAGTCTGATCCCGCCCTGGTGAAACTATGTACATGTAGAAGACGCGTACCATGTACATGAGACTACCATGGCCAGTAACCATGTAACAAGGAAGTACACACTGTGTTATATTAATCTACACACTGTGTACTCCAAAAAATCCAATGTACAAAAACATGCCAAATCCCCCGGCGTGTACTTTGGATAAAGGGTGAAAACAAATACACATCATGAAAATATATCCTACATGCTGTGTACTTTCTAGAAATTTAATTTCACAAGGTTTCCCCCAAAAGTTGAAAGACACCATACAAGGAAAATGGATGAGAAGAATCTCAAGAAATTCATAAAGGAATTTAAGATAATGTATTGATTAATTATAATATCATAATTAATTGAATTCAAGCGTAACTTATCTTAAATAAATATAAAGATTAAAATAATTTGAATTATAAATATGCATAAATGTTGTTTCATGCTATGGATGATCATGAGCTAAAAGAATTACCCTTTGTGTGTGTATGGATTCATTTAAATTTCTTTAAATTTGTTGGTCTGTGAGCCTTCTTCCAATAAAATGTAGGGCATGTGTGACCATGGTTTTATTAATGTAAACCCCATGTAATGGAGGATCTCCCAAGTCAGAGGAGACGGTTAAAAACCTGAAGCTGAAGAGAAACCAACCCAAAAAGATACAAAGGTGGACTGGTGGGAGCTACAAAACACGAACCATCGGTTTAAGGTGTTTTTCCCTATGTCATGGTTAGCTTATCAAAAATGCTAGATAAGCTAACCAATAGAATCTCATGATCATGACATCTTATTTTATTTCTGTCTGAATGAATGGTTTATTTATTATGTATGTGTTGTCGCAATCACATAATTAATGAAATAAAAAAGCATGCAAAGATGGAATAAAATGAAAACCAAACTATGTGTAAACATTATCAGAACATGGTTAATCACTTATGACAGCATCACTTAATATTAACAAGCATGTGATAATGTAAAACTATGCTTGATTGATTAAAATCCCTTAAATACCATATTAAGTTAGACCAATCCTTTCGTTAATTTATTAATGGAAAGACACAATAAAACTATGTTTTTGACCAACCCTTTTTGGGACACATACTTTTATAAAGGAATCCCTTATGAAAGGTTTCAGGTTGACATAACCATATTACATCAAGAGGAGTAACCCTTTCTAGACTTGATTTAATATTGGAGGCAAGTGATGAGGAAATCCAATTCAATATTTCAGGATTGGGGAGTCCACATAACAGATCAAGGAACTGTAATCTCATAGTTGGCAAAGACCTTCATACCTAAATATCTACTGATAGCTTGACCAACCCTTGTTGGGGTTATGTGAAGGGGGAATATGGATCCTTGCAACTAGAATGTCAAAGAAAATAGACATTCCAAGTTCAATCATGAGGGCCATTAGGACATGATAAAATAGTGGGAAACATAATAAAATTTATTATTTCTCGTAAAATTTAATTAAGAAAGTACTGATAAATCTTCTCTTTTAATTTGTGGAATCAATATGAAAAACTTGTCAACAAAATTTTCTCTATGATCAATTCTAGATTAACACAATATCCTTACCGGCAATAACTTTCAAGAATGGTTTAGGTGCCTTCGGGTTATCTTACACCATGAATAAAAGTTTTACGTGCTGGAGTCATCACATCCTGATTCACCTTCCCAATGGGCGAGTGATGAAGATTTGCTGGTCTATGATCAACATTCGAGCGATGCACTCGGCGTTCAATGTTTTATGCTATCATCAATTTCTAGTGAGTTGATGAAGTCTAATGAAGATATGGATGCCTATAGCAAGCTCGAGCACCTATTTGGTCTATAACAGGATAGAGCGTGACAGAAAAGGTTTGAGATCTCCAAGATTATATTTTAGAGAAATCTTGGAGAGTGTGCCTCAGCTGGGCCTCATGTAGTCAAAATCATTGGCTACATTGAGCACTTGGAGGTTCTAGGGTTTAAAATACCTGAATAACTGGGTACTGATCTCATTCTTGCATCACTCCCCAGAGCTTCTCAAACTTTGTTGTAAATTTCAACATGAACAACATTGAGAAGTCTTTATCTAATCTTCTTATCCTCATTCTCTAAGTGGACAATGACATGAATAGTGAAAATCCTTATGAATTTATGGTGAATAAAAAGAAAGTGAAGGTGAAGAGATTTAAGCCCAAAGCTACATCAAGGCCTTCCAAGAAAAGGATGATCAAAGGGGAGGCAAGAGAACAGGAGGCTATTTGTTTTGCATGTGGCAAGAAGGGCCACTATAAGAAAAACTGCACCCAACCAAGGAAGCAAGGGGTATCTTCATGTGAATTTTTTATCGAATGAAATCTATCTGTTTATACTAATTGTGTATTTGATACTACTTGTGGTTCTCACATCTTTATCCAAATACAGGAACCAAGTAGATTCAAAAACATTGACCAAGGTGAGGTGGATCTGCCAGTAGCCAATGGAGCAAGACTCGTTGGTGTAGCAGTCAGAGACTACCACCTCACATTGCCTACTAGGATGGTCTTGATATTAAAAGGATGTTATCATGTACCCTCTGTAACCAAAAACATTATTTCAGTATAGAGATTAGATACTAATGGATTCATCTTCATTTTTGGAAGTGGATGTCGCTACTTTTATAAAGATGTCATTTGTTTTGGTAGGGCACATTTATATAACAGAATTTATGTGTTAGACTAGAAAAACCAAGTAATGGATATCAATGAAAAAGTTAATTCACATGACTCATACCACACCCAACTATGGCATCACCGGCTAGGTCATGTCAATCAGAAACATTTGACAAAATTAAATCAAGATGGGGATTTATATTCTTTCGAACTAAAACCACTTAGTGTATGTCATGCGTGTCTACATGGAAAAATGACAAAATCCAAATTTAGTGGGAAAGGTGAAAAGGATAAATACCTTCTAGAATTAGTTCACATAGATGTGTGTGGAAAATTTATAGTTGAAGCAAGGGGTGAGTTCTTGTACCTCATAACTTTTACTGATGATTTTAGTATATAGGGATATATTTACTTAATGAGGTATAAGTCAAATTCTTTTGATCTGTTAAAAGAATACATGAATGAAGTTGAGAACCAGCTTGGTAATAATGTTAAGAAAATCCACTCAGACAGAGGAGGAGAATATCTTAATCAGGACTTAATTGATTTCTTATGGGAGTTTGGGATTCTATCTCAACTCACTCCTCCTTACATGCCATAGTGGAATGGTGTAAGTGAAAGGAGGAACTGCACCCTGTTGGACATGGTGAGATCAATGACGAGTCATGAAAGTCTTCCATTATCCATTTGGGGATATGCATTACAAATATCAGCTCACATACAAAACCAAGTACCAACTAAATCGATAAATGGTATTCCATATGAGTTATGGAGTGGGATCAATGCCATGTTATCTAATTTACATGTGTGGGG
Source organism: Viscum album (assembly GCA_963277665.1). NCBI lineage: Eukaryota > Viridiplantae > Streptophyta > Magnoliopsida > Santalales > Viscaceae > Viscum > Viscum album. Next base: position 1,021,144,262 of record OY728162.1, read on the forward strand.
TAGAGAATAATTTTTTAAGGTATCTTCAGCTAAAAAACATGCTCCCCAAGGCAAAAAGTGTATCTTTATAGCATATCCCAAAGAAATAAGTGGATATTACCTATACAAACCCTCAGATAAAAAGGTTACAGTGGAAAGACACTCCATATTCCTTGAGAAGGATCACATCTCCAAAAGAGATAGTGGGAGAAAGATAGACTTCGATGAAGTGCAGGCTCAAGATACACAGGAGATAGTAAAAGAACAGATTCCACAAAGCCCCGTGGAAGAACAATCTCTTCCAGAGACACAAGAAGTGCATAGAAGCACGAGAGAGTTGGGAGATCCAGAATGATATTGTTTTCTTGTCACCGAGGATGGTGACTCATTATTGGTTGAAAATTATGATCCTCTTTCATACAAGGAAGCAGTTGAAGGCACAGACGTCGCCAAGTGAAAAGAATCCATGAATTTTAAAATGGATTCCATATACCAAAGCTAAGTCTGGATTTTGATAGATCCTCAAGTTGATGTAAAGCCTATTGGTAATAATTGGGTATTAAAGAAGAAATTGGACATAGAGGGACATGTCAGCACCTATAAAGCACGACTGGTTGAAAAAGGTTTTAGACAACCTCAATGAATTGACTATGATGAAACCTTATCACCGGTTGTGATGCTAAAATCCATTGGAATCCTATTTTCAATTGCTGCTTACCATGACGATGAAATTTGTAAAATGGATGTCAAAATAGCATTCCTTAACAAGAACCTCTAGGAAGATGTCCATATGACACAGCCTGAAGGATTTGTGACTCCAATGGATGACAAAAAGTTATGCAAGTTGAAGAAATACATTTATGGATTAAAGTAAGCATCAAGGTCATGGAACATTCATTTTGGTGAAGCCGTAACGAAATTTGGCTTTGTTAAGAACGAATTTCATCCTTCTGTCTACAAAAGGATTAGTGGAAGTGTAGTCGATTTCTTAATAGTATATGTTGATGACATATTACTAATTGGAAACGAAGTACCTGTCTTGTAGTCAGTTAAGGCATGGTTGGATAATTGATTCTCTATGAAAGAATTGGGAAGGAATCATATATTCTTGGGATCAATATCCATCATAATAGATCCAAGAGAATTCTGGGCCTGAGTCAATGAACATACATTGACTAGATACTTAAGAGATTCACTATGGAATAGTCCATGAGGGGATTGTTTCCAGTGTCACATGGCATTCACCTTTATAAGAAAAGGTGTCCTCAGACACATGAGGAAAAAAATAAAATGCAAGGATTCCTTACGCATCTGCGATTGGGTCAGTCATGTATGTTATGATATGTACAAGTATAGATGTTACTTACATATTAATTGTGGTAGGTAGATATCAAACTGATCTAGGAGACCGCCATTAGATGGCAGTCAAGACATTCCTTAAGTATCTGAGGCGTACAAAGGATATGTTTTTGTTTTATGGATTAGATGACGAACTACTCATCAGAGGACATATAGATGCTAGTTTCCAGACTGATCAAGATTACATGAAGTCACAGACTGTATACATCTTAAGTTTGAGTGGAGGTGCAGTGAGGTGGAAGATCTCAAAAAAAAGTATGGTGGTAGATTCTACAGTAGAGTCCAAGTATATCGGAGCTTCTAGGGAAGCTAAATAAGTAGTATGGATGAGAAGCTTTGTCCATGATCTGGATGTAGTACCTAGCAGTAAAGATCCTATCACACTCTATTGTGATAATACTACAGTGGTGGTACTGACAAAAGAGAAAAGGTCATATCCGCGGACAAAGCACATACTTTGGAAGTATAATCTCTTGAGGTATTTATCTTAGAGACGTGAAGTTGCAGTGAGCAGTATTTCCAGGGAAGAAAACGTGGCAGACCCCTTGACCAAAGCCTTGACTCATCAGAAACAAGATCATCATGTGAGGTCTAGAGGACTAAAAGTCATAGGCAGGTGGATCTAGTTCAGGAGGGAGTTTTTTAGAGTTTTTGTCCTAAGAACCAACTGTTTTTACTTTGATTACATGAATGTACACATATTATATATTGTTCATTATTCTGCATGACTATTATATAATAATGTCCTGGAATATTTCTTGCATTAATAAGGTCATGGAAAATCCCTGCTATGATGAGAACCATGAAAATTTGTAACAATATTCTTAAATAAAGTTCTATGGTTGGATGACATACATTGATAGGACAAATACTATACAGACCATCATGTGAGAGTACTTGTAAGAAGATAAGACTCTCTCTCTCTCTCATGGAGTTTAAACTTAGTAATATCTAAGATGGGAGATTAAGAGAACAGACCTACCAGTAGTAATTTCGTATGTCTTGGTGTCATCAGACATTACTATCTAAAAGTGTGTGTAATGGTCCTTAGACTAGAATATTATCATTAACTCATGTCATGACTTGTGCACTTAGATTTGCTGATGAAAACGATCACGAAGACAGTTGCCTGGAAGTAGGGTACGTTGGGTGTATCACAGATGACATGTCTTTAATGGATAAGTTGAGGAGGGATTTGTCCCTTCTGTCTTTATGGAAGTAGATATCTCGGGCCCTTTGATTGAAATAGAACTGTCTCTCAAATTCCATGGCCATGGTGTAATGACGAGTTTATTTCTGGAAGTCAAATAATGACAGATCAAGCATATAGGTTTATGACACTGCCATGAAACCTGCTTGATGAGATATTGATATAAAGGGATTAAATTACATGATAAGAATTCGTATGAGGTGACACGTCAATTTGGGGTCAACTTCTTTCTCTTGGGTGCCTTGACCCATTACTAGACAGTAATCTTGGACTTTAGGCAAACCCGCCTACTGCCAACGAGAAAGAGGCCTAAAGGGTCACACACTAAGTGTATTCAATTATCCCAAGTAGAGTTAAGATTATTCCCGTACATGGTTTGATAATTATTCAAGGTGGACTAAATATGTTTTATGATGAAGGAAGAATAAAATGAAAAAAATATATACATGTCGTGTATTAATGATTACACGCCGTGTAGTTTTCATTTTGGAATGGAAATGAAAAACAAGTGCACGCCATGTATTAATGATTACACACCGTTTAGTTTTATGAAAAACCAGTACAAGCCATATATTAATGATTACATGCCATGTAGTTTTTATATTCGGGATTTTTAGGAAATAATATTATTTTATTAAATGATATTTATTATAATCATCATGGGCGCATGTCAAGGAATTAACTATTCGACATGGGGGTTTTTAATAAGAGTTAATGAAATAAATAAAATGCATAATGAATTTATTTATTGTCATAACTCTATAACCTCAAAACCGATTATAAATATCCTCAAAACCCCAACACATTTCCTAAGAATCATTGTGAACAAAAATTCTGGATAATTCTCTCAAGGCCGAAAGAATTCCTTCCTCCAAGAACTCTCTCAAGACCGAGCGATATCCTCCTCCCTCAGATCAACGTGATCTAAGGCAGAAAATGCAAGAAAAGGTTTCTCCATGCTAGCACCCAGAGACTCCTTTGGCGATGTCCAGAGATACGTGGTGCACGTGTAGATCACTGGTAAAGGAAGTCTACACTTCTCTTCTGCAACGCAACGATGAATCACATAGGAATGTGATGAGAAATATCAACGAAGAAAGAACGCTGTAAAATGTACTTCATTTCAATTAATTAAATTAATTATAGTCAACCTGTGATGATCATCTCTTGTGGTTCTGGGAATATTCTTATTCTTTATCTATTTATGTGATTAGTTTCGTGGAGTTTGGTGTTTATCATCGTATTGATCCCGAATTGATCACTACTAATGAGAAAAGGCCAAGTGGGAACATCTACCCAAGAGATTTCGCTGCGCCTGGAACCTTCATTGATTCCATACATGAATTTTATAGGTGAATATGACATGTTGGGTTCATTAAATGTATTTGGTTTGAAGTAATCAAGTTTTTATGACTTTCAAAAAATCCAAAAACTAAATAGTGTCAACATTGATATAAATTAGTTTTTAAAAAACATATTATATTTTTAAATGATATAATATTCCTAAAAGTCTATGTTTAGTAAAAAGGACTTATATACTGATTAATATGTAATTATTGAACCACTTAGGGTTCTCTTGTCATTCTATAGTATGTTTATTAACCAATTATTATAATAATACAAGAGGATTGTAAAAGTTAATCTTTTTAACATAAAGTTAAATCTAAAAGATATAGTTAATATGGTGACCAAAACATTTCAAAAACTTATGGTTGAGAGAATTCATCCCATACCCACCATAACCTCTAAATAAATAAATTTTGAGCCATTATAAAACTAATATTATTGTATAATAAAATAATATTTCATGTTTTTTCTAAGGTGCCCCTCACCACTCATATAAAAGGGAACTTCCCCTTCTCTCAAAGTAACACCTCCAAAGCCCTTTGGCTCAGCCAAACCCTACTCAAATATCCTCCCAACTACCCTCACTTAGACCTAGAGTCCTTACTTTGATAAAAAATCCAACCTATGGATCCCTTTTGATCAACTCAAAAGGAATCACCCGAAGAAGAGGTAATAATTTCACCACCTTCTTTTATGTTCTTTTCTTCTTCCACTTCATCATTATTTATTGTTTCCATACAAAAATAATAACTCTAGTACCTTCTACATACTGTGATATTATTATATATATGGTACAACCATATTCGTTACTCTATCCACTATATAAATGACAAAGTCACCATATGTGTGTACGTACGACTTACAATCTCCACGTCGTGGTGTAGTTTATTATTCCAACACTTCATTATTTGGATTGGTATAACAATGAGATAACTGATTTAATGATAAATATAACATGTTAATGATTTTTTATATATGATATATCATCCAATTACATATGATATCACAATCAATATAATGATATCGTCACCCATGTGTACATGCGGCTTAACGTCTCCATGAAGCGATGAGATTCATTTCAACTTTCACCATTCAACGTTTATTATAAAAATGTATATTATTAATAAGTATGTAATATATGAAATAATAATTCTACTAGTGATATATATATATATATATATATGTTTACTTAAATATATCTTATTCACTTACTTCTGTTCAATACGATATCAAAAAGGAAACATTGTTTACGCGTACGTACAACATACCGTCTCCATAAACAGTGTTTTACATTTCATATATATATATGTATATATTATAAATATTTATATTATAAATTTATATGATATATAAATTATGTTTTATATTCTAGAATTATTTAAATCTTGCTCTATATGACACGATCATGAATATCAAGTTAAAACACGTATGATGAAGAAAGCGATTATTACCCGAAATGTTAATTTAACATGGAAATTATTATTAAATGGGTTGTATAAATTTATAAATGAATCATGTATGACATCATAAATATTAATATGGTTCTGGTATAGTTTAATAACGTACTATGGTCATTATAAAGTAGGTTAAATGTACCCTCAACTAAAGGAAAGTACATGGTAGGGGTTACTTCCTAAATCTCATTATTATTCGAGATTATCAATGTGTTAGTATTTTCTGGTATATATTTATTATCCATGACCATGATTCATAAAATACATTTCAAAATGATTCTTTTACGGTATTATTTAACTAAAAAATCATTTTAAATGTTTTAAAAATTTATTCTTCTAAATATTTCTCATTAATGTCCCTGTTTCCAAAATGGTTTTAAGTATTTATTTATATGGACATGATTGTTTTAAAATTTTAATTCCTTTAAAATGTTTCAAAGTGGTATGGGACACTTTTATTAAAAAATATATTTGAAATTACTTCATTTATAAATGTGTGACTCCTACATGATTTCACAAAAAGGGATATTTCTGTTAGAAAGTTTTACTGATCATTTTCAACAATGCCAACAAACTTTAATGGATATCATTCTTGATTAAGGTTTATTTATTATAATACAATCATCCTTATTTTGTTGAATGTATCATGATATTTTTTACTATGGATGTTCTATTTTGATACAATTCATGGTTTATGGTTAAAGTATTGACATTTCATATGCTAGTTTTAATACGAATGTTTGTGTTATTTTTCAACCTTTTATAATATGATTATGTTAGACATAATAAGTGATGGGTGGAGCCCTCTATATCTCCTCGGTGCATCGTTAGGTCTCATGAGAAATTTAGATGTCGAATTGGCCAAGGCCTTTCCCAATTTTACATATGGTTTTGGCTGAGGCCTTATTCATTTTTAGACGTCTTGGCCGACGCCTTGAAATTTTTTTTTAGAATGTCCCGCATTATACATTCCATAATTATGAAAATAATATAGATGGTTCATGTGGTTATTAAAAAAGTATAATACCCATGAATATGTTTTATTATGGCATTGTTTACTCAACTAATATTCCTACCATAAAGTGTTCATGTTTATTATTTGTAGAGGCATGTGTTTTCAATTATTAACCATGCCTAATGTTTATGTTATCTTTCGTTTTATTGCTTACTCTTACATAGCATCTGAGCTCACCCCTTTGTTATGTTTTATTTTCCCAAGATTCCATGAATTGTATTATGATTGATATGCAGGGTTAAGCTTGGGGATTAATGGAGTCCTCAAAGGATAATTTATGTTGTGTTTTATTTTATAATGTTTAATTTAATGTTCATGCATGTAATCTATTTTCCAAGCCTGATAAACTAATCTATCTTTCGAGACTTGATTCCTTGTAATGATTCCAATGTATTAAAATAATTCACCATCTCTGGGCTTCTGGGGTCAGGGATTTACATAAATTGAATTATTTTTTACCTTACATTAATTTTTTACATTAAGATATCATGTTACATAGGTAAGAACTTAATATATTTATATTATATTATTTTAGTGATTATTTTAAATCTAAATTAAATAAATAATTTTAAAATTGACATTAATGTTGTTTTATAAAAATTGATATTTTTTAATTTGATTAAAATTAATAAAATTCATGCCTTCTACAAAGTGATTTTTAAATTTTAATGAATATAAATTGTTTTTCATTCAAGTTCAAATTTTTTTTATAATGAAAAAGTTGACATTTAAATAGTAAAAACATTGTTATCGCAGTTAGCATTAAAGTATTATTTTTGTGCTTTGAACTTCTATTAAAATTAATTTTGAATGCATGGGTTTTTAATTTATAAATTATATATCATATTTAGAATAATTGGGTGAAAATTATTTAATAATACTAATTTTATTTATCCTTAATGGATAAATTTCCTAGGTTATAAAATTATTTAACATAATAAAAATAAAAATGGTAAAAAAAATTAAACATTCAAGTTAAGGAAAAAATGATAAAATCCTATTTATTTTGATGTGGTGGAGGTTTTTCCCCATAATAATTTCCCTAAAAAACATTATTTCATGATTTTTGGATGCACATGTGGTCAAGGATACCTCCCAATATTTAATACTCTAGAGTATTAATAAATAGTTCACTCCTCCTAGTCTATAAAAATGCAATCACTCTCCCCATTTCATCACACCTCTAAATCCATTAAAATTTACCATTATATACCAAAATCACTCCCCAATATTCCTCTAATAATCCTAGAATTCCCCTTTTGGGTAGAAATACAACCTTTCATGTTTTTATTGAAAACCTTAGGAGGAAACCATAAGAAGAAGTAATGATCATCTAAAAGAGTTTATATTTTATTTCTTTCTCTACCACGAAAAATTATTATTATTCTCAGATAATATAATATAATAAATATTTTTCATATGCTAAGATAATATTATGTTAAGGGTAAAACCTTAAACTTCACACAATTCCATGAAATGGGTTATGAAATCATCATTTGTGTGTACTGTGGTCTATCACCTCACAAACTGATGTCATTCATTCTTTCATTACCACATTTCATGGTTGAAAAATGATGTATTTATAGTTTAAATTATATATATATATATTATTTATGATGTTATTCTTCTTATTTAATTATCATATCACACATACATTCATGCCTTCAATTTTTTGGGATTATGATAACGTCACCCATGTGTAAGGCGAACTACCGCCTCACAAAGCGATGTGATTCATTCAAAATTTACATTTAATTTATTATGGATGTGTTTAAAAAAAATTGATATATATTAAATAATAATTATATTGTAATTATAATACGTATATATATCATTTAATTTTCTTTATTTCAAAATGAATATAAAATGAAAACAACGTCCATGTGTTTGTAGGAGCTACTGTTTCCATAAATGGTGTATTTCATTTCCTCTCACATAATTTTATGGATTACTATAAATACATATATAATGAAAATATATGATATTTAAATAATTTTTTACATTATAGAGATGACGAAATCATAATTTAAGGAAGAGTAACAATAAATAAAAATTCAAAACATTCTTGAAAAACTAGTCCATTAACACTCAAAAAAATGACAAAAATGATTTATTATTTATAAACGGTTAATAAAATATTATAAATGGATCATATATGATGATATAAATATTAATATTGTTCTATTATAAGATGAAAACTTTCTTAAAACCATTTTACATGTGGTTAAATACTTTTCAACCAAAAAATCATAAGGTAAGGGATTTTATCTCCATTGACATTCCATTGAGACTTATTTGTTATTATGCACCAATGCACTTTTATGTGGTGTATATACTAACCGTTTATATGTAATATCATGAATACATCATTCTTCATTTTATTTTATCTTTCAATTTAAATTATTTCTCCCAAGTGGATTTGATTGGAAAATTACCATGTGATAAAAGATAGTGTGAAATCCCACTTTCTTTTGTGATTGTTAAATTTATCTTGAAACAATCACATTGTTATGATATTTTTTTTTGAAATTACATTTATCTTAAATATCTATGTTATTTTCTGTTGGATATGACTATTTTTATAAGCCATATTCAATTTTTTCATAATATGTTTATTTGAAATTTATATAGTTAAATGGAGAAATATTGATAAATATGTATCCAATACTCAACATGGATATTTTATAAGTAACATTTTTTATAAATTAAATTGATTATTTGATATATATGAGGATTTATTTGGAGTAGTATGACATATGTTGGGGACTGTTTAATGTAAACCCCTCAGTACACTAGTAGTCTCATGAAACGAAATCTATTGGACAAACCCTACGTGTTTATAAAAAATATTTTTTAAAATATCTTGTGACTATATTACTATATTTTAAAATGTATTATGAAAGGTCATAATGGTTAATGTATAATTTTTGTAACAAACATATATTTTTATATTAAAACATTTCCTTTATTCTGATTCAATTGTTATTATCCATGATATTTTCTATATGTAAAAATCTATTGATGCATTTAATTATCAATTTATTTTTTAAATGACATGTGTTTTAAATTATTTAACTACCCATATTGATTCTGACTTATCTTATCATAATATTCATGTTATAAAATTAATTTTTTTCCAGTTATTCACCTTTCTGTAATGATTATGCTCATTGATTCATTATTAACTCTCCTATACTTAACCCTTACTGAGAATTTGAGATCATACTTATTTTGATTCATTTCACTAGAATTCAATGAATTTTACATTGAATAATATACAGGGATATGAAAGATTCAATAAATTTATTCTCAAAAAAAGTATATTGTACTTTTTGTAATCAATTATAATTCAAGTCTCACATATGTATTTTGTTTTACAAGACTACTAAACTGTTTTCTCCTTTGATATTTGATTCCCTGTAATCATGCCAATATAGTTTTAGCAGAGACAGTCTCCAGGATTTTGGGGTCAGTTCCATATAATTGGTATCGGTGGATGTTTAGTAGAAACCTTGAAAATTGGATTAACAAAAAATATATTATATAACAAAACCTAATGATATAATTTGAGGATACATGTGGAAGAAAACCCCAAGGAAACCATTTTTTTATTATGAGATTTACTATGCATAATTTTTTCAATTTATGTTATGAACTTCACTAGTTTTGGGATGGTACATTATGTTTAATAGTGATATGATCCAATCTAGTGTATGTCATCATTTAAAAATGAAACTTAGAATAAGTAATATGAACATCAACAATGCACATTATCCAAAGAGTAAGATTCATCGTGTATTTTATAGTGTTAAGACAATATTTCATAGGAAACTAGTATTCCATACATTTTCTTTATATGTGAATACTGTATCATTTGATAATAAGATAAATAAAGTGTGATGTCCACTAATCTTGAACTCTCTCATGTGGGAAGAAATGATTGGTTATGAGACCTGAACCCCCCACCCATACTAGAGGCTTCAAAATATTTGTGGGGTAGGATTTGAAAAGTCAAGAGAATATACCACATGGTTATGGAGTTACAACACAAGAAATAATCCGATAAAAAATATCAGAGTGATGAAACAATGGAAACCAAATGATAGATCAAAAACAAACTAACAATTCTATAAATAATAATGGAATAAAGTAATGAAGTACTAAAATGTAACTAAATGTCATGCTAGGAGTAATACAATAATAAAATACTTGAACACTCGACGAAAGACTTACTATTAATTGATCTTGAAACCCATGATTATCTTTTCTCCAAAATCTATCCCATATAGTAAGAAAAAATAAACAACATGGTCCTTTTACAGTGTCCAAACTGGCATACCTATAATCATCTTAGGTACCAAATGGTAGCCCGAATAGGGGTGAGTATAACTCAGAATGTTGAAACCACCATGTCTAATAATAACTAGTCTGATAATAATTGTATACAATAGTACAATAAACAAGAAATTAACTAATTAGATAATTAAATTAATACCATATTAACTAACTTTGACACCATACTGAAATGTCTGTGAGAGCCTCACGACAATGCCAACCATAACCATGTAACTATGTTAGAACATAACCTACCTCAGGTCCATGAAAAAATGTCTCTATGAATATCATACAACCATTCCAAATATAACCTTATAACCAAGGTTTGAATCACACAAACCTGGTTCAAAACTTATTTATAATAATTTCAGAATTTAATCAGGAACAAGCCCACTATATAAGAATTTCATCATGTCTCATTGGGCCAAGCCTTCTATTTAAGCACATCATAATGTTCATTGGTCATACCCCACTATATAATACTTTCAGCATGTATCACTAGTATTAGACCCATATATAATCATTTCATCATGTTTCATCAGTCTAATCCCTCTATATAAGCATTTCAACATGAGACAGAAGGCCAAGACCACTATATAATAATTTCAGTAATTAATCACAACACAAATCATGGTAACAAGGATATAATAATATCTCATCATATAGACCAATGGTTAATTATAAAAATTTCAATTCATCATTAAATTACACATTTCATATATCATTTGGTCATAACTAATAAAATGCCAGTTTTTTCAATAAACATGCCAAGACAAGGTGAATCTATATAAAGAAAACACCAACCATCTGTGTCATGATAAACAAACTATAAGCCATTATTAATTAATTTATATTAAATTGATTGATCACTTGAACGATGGCCACAATACAGGTCAATAACAAATTGGATACAAAGGTAGTCCAAGGAGTAATTAAATTCATTCTTTCAATTTTTTCAGTGCATGATATGATGGCATATTTTAAATATTTCACAAACATGAAAATTATCAAATTATAGGGTTAATTTTTTGACTCTATGCATTTAACTATTGATCAAACAAAACTTCCAATGGAGAATTTCCATGTGGAAGAAGGTGTGGATGAAATTAAGAAGGATACTAGATCAAAAAAAATCAAGATAAAAATCAACAATGCACACGGTCAAGAGATTACACCACAATGATTGCAGATACATGGGAGGGAAGGGAAATCGTGATAAAAACCACATATTAGGGATTGATCACACGAGAAGGACATTCAGAAGAGAGGTGGTTACTCCAAAATTGTATGGAAGGATCCCTGGGGTTTATAGGTGGAATAATAATGTGAGATGGAATAAAATTCAACCATACGACATACATTATAACAATAGGTCGGGGAATTACACAACATGTAATATAGTTACAGGTCCCTTAATTATATTTAGAGGGATACACTGAAAATACCATCACCTCATTAAATTATTTATTTTGATAGAATATTAGACTACATGTAACATAATTACATGAAATGTATTTTTTTCATGTTGTGAATCTATTAATGACTTATAACCATTCACAACATGTTCATAGAAACAATTAAACAATGTGTATTATAGTAAAACACCATGTAACTATTCTAAAAATATTTTTTCATTCTAGGTTCTTCATAAATCCCCATCCCCCTTTAAGGCTTCTCAACATACCAAGAAACCATAGTAACTTGTGAACAATTTATTCATACTCTAGTAATTCAAATAGAAAACCCAATTGAAACCACAATTTTATCCCCTCTAATTTTCCTCAAGCTTCCTCGAAACCCAATATTATGTTTATTAAAACAAAATACATTCATGAAAATTAGTTCATTTTACCCAACAAAGGATCTCATCTCTGAGAAATACATGATCAAAAAGGCTTAAAACAAAATCAATGATGGATATACCTGGAAAAAAATGAGGTATTAGATCATCCCCACCATAAAACTTTGCATCCCTATTCTGATCCAAGCATTACTATGGGGTCTCATCCAAACAAAGTTTACCCCTTTCATGGTCATTTCAAACCTCATTACTTCCAAATGAGATATGTCCTGGATAAATCACTGATAAAACCTTTGCTAAATCTATTAATATTTCAATCTCAATGTAATTATTGGGATGCTCCCATGATATCATGGATCTAACATTCCCTAGGTCAACTAACACTCCTACCTATGAGATGACATGGCCTAAGAAGTGAAATTTATCTATCTAGAAACTACATTTGGTTAGATTCAGGTAATGTCCATTTCCTCTCCATATACTCAGTATGATTTTGTGATGTTTAGAAAGATCTTACAGTGACTAAGAGTAAACAAAGATGTCATGGAAAAAAACCATCACAAACTGATCTAGAAAAGTATGATAGATCTTCTTTATCCATTCCATGAATATATCTAGTTAATTGGTCAAACTAAACTACATCACTAGAAACACATAAATTCCAAACCTTCTCTTAAATGATGATTGTGGTGTTTTTGATGGTCTCACCCACAAATGATGGTATCCTGATATCAAATCAATCCTATATGAGATCAAATAATCTCTCAACAGATCGAATAGATCATTGATGCATGGAAGAGGATATTGGTTTCTAACGATCATATGGTTCAATATCTAATAATCAATACATAAAAACAAAGTCCCACCAACCTTCTTGGAGAAGGGAACTTGAGAACACCAAAGATATGTGCTAGTCCATATGAAACCATTAGTTTCTAGATCCTCAAACATAAAAGTCAACTCTCTATTTTCTACTTCTTCCATTTTTTAAGGAATGAAGAAACCTGATTTTCTCCTTACACGAACTTGTTCGCAAACTCGATCTCTCACATGGGCATTACATTTTAGAACTCATCAAACAAAATCTTGAAAATTCTCTACCATTGTAGGAATAGATTACTATAACAACCACACAATAATCAAGAGAAATAAAAACTATTTTATCTATGATACAATCAAATATACACTGAATTGGTCCTACACGACTAGACTAAATATCTTACTCCCCGAGGTGAGAATAGTTAGCTCCTTTGAGATATGAAAAGGAAACTATCCTCGGGTAATTGTTGATTTGATCCTATTATAGAACAAACTGATCTATAACCAAAATAAAATTGAAGACTTTCAATTTTAGAATTAATGGTTTCCCAATCAAAAGGTAACCACCAATATCTAGAGAAATCACCTTTCAACATTCGATATTCTTTGATTTCAATCCCAATAGTGTGTCGATGGTTTAAAAACCCCCATGATTTCCACATCCAATCCCAAACCATTTACAGAAACAGTAGATAAAAAGGAATGTGATTATCCAATATCAAAAAAAAATAAAATAAAGGGTATATGATACATATATAATACCTCTAGTAGTAGATGTTCATGAATCCAAAATAGCCAGATTAGTCTGTATGACATGTATTTGACTAGTCCCTCTACTATATGCTCTATCCTAACTCTATTGTGGTATACCCCATACATGGTACTACCATTGCTGCACTGGGGTACCATGTCCCATTCCTTGACTAGAATATCCCATGGAACTCTAGTAACCTGCCTATTTAAGATTAATGGAGTCATTCCTGGACTATGGTACCTACCTTATTCTCCTTCCACTACTATGTTGTTGTGTTCCCATACAAACCCTTTTTTGGTGGCCCAATGTACAACAATCATAACACTCCAAAGTGGGGTATATATAGTGAGTCCATTTGTGGCCATTATTTCTACATGGCTATAAATTCAGAGAAATATGGTCTTGAGATGTCATTCTATTGACCTGGCATCTCATACCACTAAAACCCTAGAGAAAACTATCAAAGAAACGATTATTTCCACTATAATAATAGTTGATATTTTTTTACCTTTTGAAATTTCCGAGACACTACTTGGGGCCTCTCTTAGATTCCCTTCCATGATGACTGCTTGATTTAACACATCTATAAAACTGTTAAGATGGAACATGTTCACCTATGACCTCATCTTATTGGAAAGTCCCTCATGAAAACATTTATCCATGTAGATCTTATCGGCATCCAAAGATGGAACAAATTGTTTCATGATGGTGAAATGTTCAGTTTATTCCATCACTAACATGACCTCATATGTTTGGTGCATGAACTCAAAATCCTTCTCACCCTCAATGCCTCAGGTTAAAATTTTATTAATAACTTTTTAATGATGACTTTCCAGGATAACACCTCATACTTCCCTTTTTCTCTCTAATTTCTTACCAACACTTTTCTAGTCCATGAATCAAATATGCAACAAGATTTATCTTCATATATTTGTGGGTCTAGAGATGCTTAAAGATAATTTGGAATTACTTGATCCAGAACATGCATCCCTCCTTAGTAAACGTAGGCAGATGATGTAGCTGAAACTCTCTCATAAACTCAAACATTAATAGAATGGTGTGAAAAATCTCCCTTTCCATGGATCTCAGGACCCTTAGGAAGATATACTGAATTTTAACATCCATGTGATCCTGAATAACTAAGCTAAGCTCTTTTTTAGCTGTGTTAGGAATGTGTTGATTTCAACTCTCCGGATGATCAAATAGAACATAAATATGATGCATTTTGTCAGGAAGTCATACACACTCCATAGGACATTGGATTTAACAACAGGCTCGACCTTAACAGGTGGAAAAAAAGAGGACCACTAACATATAATCTATAAAACAAGGATAACAGGTTCTTTAGAATGAAATAATAGTTTTTTTATTTTATTTCCTAGTTATAATGGATATCTCATATCAGAGTTCAATAGAAAATTATATATAATATGAAAATTAATATGTCCCTATCATGAACAATTCATGTCAATATATATCCCTATGTTCCTATTATGATGAATTCGTACTAATATCACACTATACCGGGACACAATTATAAATATAAATGACTAATAACATCATTAAATAATAATCTAACACAACATGTAAATCACTCAGGGGGAAATAACAACAATTGTAATATAAAAAAAGTGTAAATATAAATCCACCCCTAGGAACTCAGATTTTCTGCCATACAAGGGTTAGGTACTCCCATCCATAAGCTCATTACCATGACTCGATACATACTAGTCTACTTTGAACCTTTATCAAATAGTAAATAAATAGAAAATAAATATATACCTTATGATACCACTTTGTAATTCCGCCAATCTGACACTCTCTCATGTGGTCAAAAAGGGTTCGTTAGGAGACCGCAGCCACACCTCCACAAATGAAAGAGGATGCTAACTAGCAGCAGGGGTGTGATATGTATTGTTGGACGAATATACCCCATTTTACATACTTACAATATAAAGTAATAATCTTAAAATAATAATTAAATATTAGAGTGTGGAAATAATGGAATCAAAATAATACAGCAAAAACCAACTAATAATCCAATAAAAAATAAATTAATAATGTAATGACGTGCTGGAATGAAACTATATATCATTCTAGGATTGATTTTAAAATAAAATAATAGAACAGTAAACAAAATATCAAAAATCTCCCTATCTTGAACCCCATGTTAGAACCATCTCAAACCTCCATCCCATCCAACAAAAAAACAATCATCAATAACATCCTTTTTTCTTTATCCAAGCCTACATCCATATAATTTATTCTAGAAACATATAGAACCTCGAATAGGATTTGAGTATAACTCAGAGGGTTGACACCAATGTGTCTATGCATAACTAGTCTGATAATAAGTGTATACAACAATATAATAAATAAGTATACAAAGGCTCGAATAGGGTGTGAGTATAACTTAGTAGGTTGACACCACCATGTCTAAGCATAAATATTATAATAATAAGGGTATGGAATAATACAATAAAAAAGCATATAGAATTATTTAACATATATTCTAATACCTTATAAAATTTCTTTTTCACTCTCCCATAATGTCTCTCAATATGTATCATGGCCATGCCAACCATGACAATGTAACTATGGTAAAATATAATATTCCTCGACTCCATGTCAAAATTCCTTTGAGAACATCTTATAACCATGCCAATTGTAACTTTATAACTTAGGTATAAATTACCCAAATCTTGGAGAAACTCATAATAATCATTTCATAATTTAATTAGGGATGGGCCTTCTATATAATCATTTTAGCATGTGTCGCCGAGTAAATCCCACTATATATGAATGTCAACATGTATCATTGGGCATAGCCCTCTATATAAGTGTTTTATCATGTATCACTTGGCATATTCCTATATATAATCATTTTAGCATGTTATACAGGCCCAAGCCCACTATATAATCATTTTTTTATGAGTCACTGGGCCAAGACCTATATATAATAATTTCAGCATTTAATCACAACACAATTCGTGGAAACCAAGATATCATTGTATCACATCATATACCCCATCGGTTAAATATTGAAATTACCATTCAACTTTCTATTACACATTTTGTATATAAATTGATCATAACCAATGACCTGCTGGTTATCTCAATAAACAATCCAATTCAAGGTAAATGTATATCAAGAAAATATTGATCGTCCATTTAATTCTAAACAAACATTAATCCATTAACTATTCATTTATATTCAAGGGTTTCCTAACATGAACTATATTCAAAAGATAGTTCAATAACTATTTGGATCTAGAGGGATAGTAATCAATAATTCAATTCATTCTTAAAATTTATTCATTTCATGATATGTTATCTCAATTGAAATATTGCACATACTTTACAATTATCATACCATAAGGTTAATGTTTAAACCCCCTACCTTTAAATGTTGATCAAACAATGCTTCTAATGGAAAACATCCATGAGGTAGATAGATTAGATAAATATAAGAAGGATCCTAGAACAAAACTGGTAATGATCAAAACCAACAATGAACACTATCAAGAGATTACACCTTAACATCAGGAGAAAAAATTGAGAGAAGGAAAAAAGGACGAAAACTACTTATTAGGGATTGATCACACAAGAAGTACATCTGTAAGGGAGGTTGGAACTCCAAAATCACCTAGAAGCTTCCCTGGGGTTGATATTAGGATGCTTCACATGAGAGGAAATAAAAAACCGCAAGACATACATTAAAACAACATGACAGGTAATTACAAGGTGTGTCATATATTAACATGTTGTGTAACTATTTTTAGAGGGATAAACCTAAAACCCCAAAACCTAGTATAATTATTTATTTCAATTGATTATTACATGAAATGTAAGATAATTACATGACATGTATTCTTTTCTTGTGAAGAATTTGTTTACAACCAATAATCATTCATGACATGTACTTGGTAATAACTACACAACATTTATTATAGTTATATAATCTGTAACTGTTCTATGGGATGTTTTTCGCTCCTATTTCCTTATAAAAACCTAAAACCTCTTTATGTATTCTCATCTTACCTCGAATATGTGGTAAATCTTTACCCACATATCTGGGCTCCATTAATTCAAAAGGAAAGCCTAAATTACTCCCCGAATAGATCCTCTCTAGATTTTATCATGTTTCCTCGCAACCCAATAGTATGTTTATTCAAATAAAATAAATTCACAAACTTTAATTCATCCCCCTACATAGTATATCGGTCTCTAAACATGACATGACCATTAAGGTTATAATGAAAAACTCAAAGTGGTACATACCTAAAAAATATGGGATCATGCAGAAGATTTGTCTAAGTATTCTGGCTTCAGAGGGAAGCATGAGAAGAAGTGGAAAACTAGGAAAATTGTGGATAAGGGGAGGAATGGAACGAAGTATTGTCCTGCATATAAAAATTGGGGAAAGTAGAACCCAGATACTTTCTAAAAAGGTTAGGTATTTTTTTAAATGACTTGAGAGAAAGGAAACCATGAATTTGATTGAAATGGTATGAAAAGGTATCTAATGTATAAGCCTCAATTATAGACATATAAATAACTATGAAAATGAATCCCCAAGAATCAAGGGAATATACCTCAGAATAATCTAAGGGATGAAGTTCAATCGGATATTGTCGACACAACCAAATCTGAATGAATAAGTTTCCCATGTTTGGAACCATGAATTATGTCATTTGAGTATTTTATCAATTATATATTCATTATAAAAATTATGAAATATATATGGTTTGTACTATAGTACTTTTTATTAAGGATATGAGAGAATATGAAGAATTTTACCGATGAACAAGAAAAATGATTTCGTGAAAAGTTGAATTTCTTGGAATCCACATAACTCCTATAAATATAACACTTAATATGTTCCAAATTTTGAGATAATTATGTTGGTTCAAAGAGATTATTGATATGGATAAATAAAATGGGATACAACTAACAACCAAGGAACTGATTAATGATAAGTTACTTTTGTGAATTCAGGGACCTTTTTTGTAAAGTTAGGAATCTTAATAATTCGGAGGGTCATAAGGTTAACCATTTAAAAATGGTATAATTTGAGCATGGGATGTTATTTTAGTGATTAATATATTTATTAACCAATGGATATAACATGTTCTATGAGATTAAGTAGAAATAGTTCAATGAAAACCCAATGGGAAAGATTGTTCATATGAAATATAAACATAACAATTAATTATGTTTCTATATATCCTTAAAAGGTGAAATAATTCATCAAATATAGGAAAAAGGTTCATGAAACAAAAATGTTGTCCTATTATCATCAATTTTGATACTATGAGGGGCCTTTTATCAACTCTATTTTATGGATTTTTGGTCATTAAATTTCCCCTAAACATGTTCTATATCAATCTCCCTTAGTATTTGAGTGTTATTTTTCTCTTCTACTCCAATTATTTCATTTTACACCTATGTTCTCCTACCTAGAAACCTAGTTATGTGATTATTCTAGTTGAAATTTGTACTTCCATTTATATATTATTAAGAGGATTCTTTTTTAACTCTTTCATGATTTGGGTTTTTTAGCATTGGTATTTCGAAATTTTAGTTTAATTATTTCCAATATCAAGTCTAAATTTCTCTAGAAAATTTTAGTTAACGATGAGAGAATATAACACCTCAAAAATTCTAAAATAATAACATTTTATTAGAAATCTTGTATGACATGCAACACTAATCCTAGTAAGGAATAAAAAATTTATTTATGATATATTTAATATTTTAAATAAGTTAAATCTTTTTTATTTCTTTCAATTCACTTAATAATGACTTATTTTGGGTTTCACAGAACAACAAGTTTCTTTGATAACTTAAATTACATGCAAGACCATGTTTTACCAAATACTATAAATGTTTTTATTTAAAATGAGTAATATCACCTAGCTATTAAATTGGAAGTTATAAATAGGATTAAAAAACTACTGAAAATTATGGTTGAATTCATTGGATACCAATTAATTCAAAATGAATATAAAAACTAAATGAATATAAATGAAATGTTTTTTATAAAGAAATTTTGGGAAAAAATATTTTAATAAATTTAATTAATTAATATTCATTTATTATAATAATTAAATATAAATATTATATATTATATAAAGTTTTTGGAAACTTTTCAAATATATTTGATAGGCATCAGATAAGAACAAATCAAATTTTATGCATAAAAGGGTGTATTTTTTAAAAGGAAAATTTTCTGCCTTTTAATGGTGAACTTGTTTTAAAAATAAATTTTGACACTTTTTTAAAATTAATTAAAAGAAATAAACATCATTTATTTAATAGTAATTTTAAATTATGTTAGTATGATTTTTTGGAATTTTTCCGAGAAGTTTCATTTTTTGATGAATACTGAAAAATACTAGATTTTAATTGAAAATTACCTTTTCATATAACTGATTTATAATGTTAAATTGTATTTTAAATTGGTTTTTAAGTAATAATAGATAAATTAAACATATATTAATTGAATTTTTTTATTGGAATCATATATATATAATTTAGAAATAAAAAATGTGTAATTGTTTGAATAATTTCACTTTTAAAACCCACTTTCTCATCCACTCTGTGAGATTAATGTTAAATTAAATTCTACCAAATATTTGAATTAAATTTGAAACAATGTATTAAATATTCTGAATTAGAAAAATATATAATTTATAATTAGTTAAACATAAATTTTGACCAAAATGATTAGAGAAAACTGTTAAAAATAATTTAAGCGATTAAGGGGAAAACAAGTTTTTAAAGTGGTTAAACAAAGAATATAAGGTATAAAATGACCACAAACTTTTCCAAACCCCTTTATATAGATATATTTATAATCTTATGGATTTAAAATCAAAATATATATGTCTTTGGGATGCTTTTCCAAGAAAGTGACCCATATAATAAGTTAAGTAAATAAAAAGTCATTAAAGATTCTTTCATTACTTTTAATTGTATAATGATTTGGTATTTGGGAAAAAATAAACTATTTTAGTTTATATATATGTTTTTGAAAATATACATAATTTGTTTATCATGATAATTCGTCATTTTTTTTATATATGAATTATTTACATAAAATTCTTGTTAAATGCCCATGTAGTTATTATTTATTTAATAATTAAATAATAAAAATGATACTGAAAACAATTAACATAAATTGATTGGATTATTTCATTAAATTTTATTTTTAGGAGAATATATCATATTACATAGGTTTAGACTTAATATATTGAAATGATACCGTTGTATTGATATTTTTAAATATCAAATAAATAAATAATGTAAAAATTGACATTAATGTTATTTTATAACTAGAGTTATTTTATTAATTGATTTAAAATTAATGAAACTTATAACCTATTCCCAGTGATTTTTTAATGTTATAAAATGTAAAATATGTTCCATTTATGAACTAATTTATCTTTTATAATGAACATGTCAACCCCTAATTAGTAAAAACATTGTTAGCACGGTTAGAGTTTTTTCACATTATTAGTTCTTCTATTAAAATTAATTTCCAACATAAGTGGTCTTTTTATTTAATAAATTATCTATTATATTTAGAATCATTGGTTCTATATTATCTAAAAAATTCTACTTTAATTTATTCCCAATGGATAAATTACCTTGGCTAGAAAACTAGTCAACTTAATAAAACCCAAAAAGGTTAAATTAGGGAAAATTATAAGTTAAGGGAAAAATCATAAAATTGTTTTTTGTCTATTTTGGATTTGTTTACAGATCATAAATCCACTAAAATCTTTTATTTGACTATTTTTTAGGCACATGAGGTATGTGAGTCCTCCTAATAGTGAAGACATTTGATTATTTACAAGAATGCCACTCCTCCTAAACTATAAAAAATGTGCTCACTCCCCCCCCCCACTTCTTAAAATATCACAACATATTTGGATCGACCACTATCTAACTTTAACATTCCCCAATTTCCCTCCAATGATATTATATTCATTAGTTTGGGTATAAAGAAAACATTTTAAGGTTGGAGTTCAAACATATAGAGGAAACCGGAGGTAGAGTTAATGTTTTTCTAAAAGAATTTTTATTTTATTTCATTCTCCACAACCTCCAATTGTTATCATTACATGATAATATAATATAATAACTATCTTAAATATACTAATATTTTTTTAATTTAAGTTTATGACCTACATATTCACACACTTCTATCAAATGGGTTGTGAAATCATCATTCGTGTGTATGGAAGACTACCGCCTCGTGAACCGATGTCGTTCATTCTTCAATGACCACCTTTAATAAGTGTAAATAATTATGTATTTAGTGTTTAAATATTATATTTATACAATTTGTTGTTTTATTATGCTAATTTAATTTTTATATCATACATACGTTTAATATTTCCATTTTTTGGGAATATGATAACGTTGCTCATGTGTACAATGGACAACAGCCTTGCGAAGTGATTTTACTCATTCACGGTTTACATGGAATGTATTAACGATGTGTTTAATAAATATATGTGATATATATGAAATACAAAATATACTAGAATTAAAATATATATACATATAATTTTATTTTATTTCATTCCAAATGAGAATAAAATAGAAACAATGTTCATATGTACGTAAGACCTACCATCTCCATGAATTGTGTATTTAATTTACTATCATAATTTTTTTGTATTACTCTAAATAAAAATTTATTGAATATATATTATATCTAAACAATGGTTTAAATTATAGATATGACTAAATCATAATCTATGCAAGGGAAAAAAACAAGTAAAAACATACTCAAAAAACAAAGTAATTAACAACTAAAACAATGAAAATAATGAAAGATTATTATCAATCATGTGATAAGATGTTGTAAAAGGATCATATATGATATTATTAAATTCCCTTAATTTAATGGATTATTCAAAAAAATTTGACATCATTTTTCCCGGTGACTAGGTTTCCCACATATCAAACATATTCCTGCTCCTTTTAGGGATTCAACTGGGTGTTCGTTCAAAAAATTTTGGAATATAAGAGGTTAAAATTATTTATTCACTTGATGTGATATGTTACTAGAGCTTCCATTAGAATCCATAATTATTTTCTTATCATAAAAACCTATAGGGTTTCCTATTTACATTTCAAAATTGGGTGGACATTAAACAAATTTTTCATAGCATCAAAATTCTCTTCTATCTAATTGATTTTGATGATCTTATTTCTAAAAAAATTAGAATCGATTAATTTTTCTTCCCGGGAAAATTTTTTAAAAATAAAATTCATTCATGTCTTGTAAAATTCACCTAAAAATAACAAATTTATTCCTCATCCCTCTACTTAAGATCAGATAATTTCATATCCATTTATTACCTAAAATAAAAGGGATGTACTTACGGAAAATTATCCTCTTAACCTTATCCAATTTCTTATTCTGAATTTCAACATCTTTCCAAAAATTCATAATAATATTCCATCATTCATCTACATCACTATATAAATGATTAATGTATAGGGAAAATTTCATGGTATGATTACTAAAAATAGAATGTATCTTTCTATCATCTCAATCCATTTCTCAGAAACTAGTGGATCTGAACTCCCACAGAAGGAGGGTGGACATTCTCACATAAAGGATTCAATGGAATGTTTCCCCTTCTATGGTAAATTTTAAAGTTCAAAATGACATGTATTAGAAAAGATATGTAATGAACCATGCACCAGTAACATGGAGCCAGTGCCTTACATCATTACATTGACATAGATACAAGTTTAGAACCACAAAGGGATGCACAATTTAGTAGTTGTGGAAAATATATTACATACATGAACCTTGAAAGATAATTCTATAAAAATAAAACCTAGATAATCTTTTATAATATAATTATTCTACTAAACTAACCCTAATATCAATCATAATACAAATCTTTGCATCCTGGCAAATTAAAACATAAGAAATGAGTGAGCTTAGATGCTTATTAAGGGTAGATAATCTAGTGATAGATATCATAAATAATTATAATCATTTAAGGAAAAGTGTATAACTGAAACACAATAATTTAAAACAAAATATTGAGTATAATATGGAAATAAAAAATAAAATAATACCATTTAAACATTCACGTGGATATTTTATTAGTCAAATAATCACATGTAGTATCAATAATTATTATTATAATGAAATAATTCATAATGTTGGACAGGATAAACATTATTTCATGACATCGGCTATGAAACCATACATAAATGGGTAAAAACTCAAAAAAAACTATGTCTTAGGGGACCTATTGATGCATAGAGGGGTTATAGATGGCTCAGCCTATCACTTACTTAGTCTAATACATTCTGAATATCAAAAGGGTGAAATATAACCAACATAAACATTCATATTAAATCTAGCATATGAAATGTTAATACTTTAACCATAAACCATGAATTATATTAAATTATAACATCTACATTCAAAAAAATCATAAAACATTAAATACAATATGATAGATTATATCATATGAAAGGAACATGAATTAAGAATAAAATCCAACAAAGGATGTTGATGTAGATTAAAATAATATAATAAAATCATTAAATTCTTCAAAAAATAAATACCCATTTTATATTGAAATTATTTTAACTACTGTGAAAAAAAATCCAAAAGAAAACATTTTCAATTAAAATAATCATGTAAACTTGTATAGGAATCTTTTCTGATGCCTTATAAGTTAAAAAAATTACATTTTATATTTATTTTGTTGAAAAGGTCATAAAGTACCTTGTTTTGAAAATGACAAAAATATTACTTTCAAAACATTTTATAAAATTTTAAACATGTGTAAAATTGAATTTAAAAAATTGAATAATAATAAATAGAAAATTTTGAAATAAATTTTTAATAAACATGGATATGGATGACAAATATGTCCTAGTAAATACTTATGTATAAACAATCACAGATAATAATGAGATTGTTAAAACAATCCTACTATATAATTTACTTTAGTTAAGGGTGTGTTAACCTCTTGTATAATGGTTGTAGAATGTTTTTAAATTATTAAAATAAAATATTATTATTTATTATACATATATAATCCTCTTATAGAATTTTTTTTAATAATATTTCATTTTTACCATTTTTCATGTGTTAAGTGCTTTATTTTCTTATGTTTATTTTGCCATGTATATCCTACTTATTATTTATATGCTAAATTTTCCTGATGTAAAAAACTATATTATTTTCCTAAATATTATATTCAATTATCACATAAATTTTCTTAATCTTTCATTAATGGTTAAAAATGGAAATTAATCTCATCTCATAGAAGATATGGTAGGTCGTATGCACACACGAACAACAATATCATTCCAGTACTGGTGAAAGGGAATATAATTAGTTGGAATTTTAATTAAATATAATTAATATAATGTCAAATTAATTATTTATATCCATTATTTACATCATGATACCTAACCTAATAAACTATTGATGATAACAAGTTACGCCACATCATGGTGATGGTAATCTGTACGTACGCACACATGATGATTTTGTTTTTCATTGGATAGATAAAAGGTGGAAGATTATTTTTTTCATAATCATAATAACATATCATCATATATATGATAATTTATTGATTAATTTATATTGTAAACAAACTATAAAGTGGAAGTAGAAAATGAAATGAACTTGGATGAGTTAGTAAAAATGACTACCTCTTCATCGACGGACTTCCTTTAAATCTCTTCTTTGTGGATCTAGGGTTGGAACTTGTAAAGCCCAGAACCACTAAAACATCTCTATTAATATTGGTTGGAGAAATTTTATGTGTTTTTAGAGCAGTAAGGCACTATGTGGTGTGAATGTGTGAATGAAGATGTGCCCTTTTATAATTAAGGTGACGGTCACTTTTGGAAACTCTCAAAATATTTAATTAATATAAATTAATTTTCAATTTAAAATGGATAAAAAGTGATTTATATAGAATCTAAAATGAGTATGGGTAGAAATCCTATCATCCAAAATTTTTTAGACATATTTAGGTCTCACCTTTTCCATTATCTTTTGGCATTAACCCTTTGTTAAACCCTTTAACTCTTACCGTGACAATTTAAAATTTTTACACTATGTGGTTTAATATAGTTACTATAAATTGAAAAACAAACCCTAAATGGATAATTTATGAAAAAAATAACCTTATAACAATAATTTGGAATAATTTCAGATTTTTATGAGTTTTTTATAATTTAATAAAATATTATTTATTTTAACGAATCATTAATGTCAATTTTGATACTATTAATTGTTCGCATTTTTAAAAATGTCATAACAATAAGATATCATTGTAAAAATAGTTATAAAATATCACTAAAAAAAGAAAATTTATATAATTTTTTTTATTACTTTAATTATTCCAATTTATATTTATTTTAACATTTCAAATTTGGTTTATTTTATATTTCCATTGATTAAACAATTATTGTATCATCGTTGTGACAAAAATTAAGGTATTTATTTTATCACTAAAAAGTATAAATAAGTTATCATCATGTAGATATAAGTTTTAGATTTAAAATTACTATTTATAGTTGAATTTATATTCATTAAATCCTAATATTTAAAATGGTACAGTTATTAAAATATTAGTATGACATCTTTAAATCTTCTTTAAATAAAATATAATAAATGTCATAATCTCACCCATGTGACTTCACAAATGTTATGATTTCAGCCCAATGATTTTTTTGGTCTAAATAAACCCATAAAATGAAATTATTAAAAGTTTAAGGGTAATTTCATAATACGTATAATATAATTCTTACCTTTAATTACTTGATTTACCCTTAATCATGGTAATAAAAAATATAACTAATGTTTCTATTCATATGTCAAAAAATAAAAGAAAACTATTTAAATAATATGGAACCACTGATTCCAAATATGAAATCCATTTCTCAAAATTTGAAGCTCATAAGTTTTAGTAATTAATTTTAATTAAATCCCCATGATGGAGTGATAAAATGAGTTATTAATGATTAAACAAGAAAAAGTCTGCAATGTTTTCATATCTAATTTCGATGTAAAAATGAAGCCAATGAATTAAATTGGAATAAATGATAAAAAATTAATATATTTATACTTAAAAACCAACAAAATATATAATTTGACAACATAATTTATTTCTATGAAAAAGGATGGTTTCAATGAAAAAATATTATCTTTCACTATTCATCAAAATATGAAACTTATCAAAAAAATAGAAAAAATTAAACCAAAGTAGATTATTATATTTTGATTTAAAAGAGGAAGTATATTTTGTAAAATAGAATACATAAAAGTGTCAAAATTATATTTAAAATAGGTTCACTATTAAATGCCGGTAAAACTACCGTTAGAAAAATAGAATCTTTTATGCATAAAATTGGGTTTGTTATTATATTATACTTATAAAATATTTTATATGAATAAAAAAATTATTTTATTGAATAAATAATATATATATATATATATATATCATTAATATATTTTATAATTTTAAATATTTTAATTTATTAAAACAAAATGGATTTGGGAGAATAAAAATATTTCCTTTATGTTAAATTGGTTTATATTTTAATTTATAATTAGTTAGAAACCAAGGAATTAATATTTGTTTATATATTTCCATAGTTTTTTTAATGATATTCATAACCATTAATTTATTATCTATGTTATATCTTAATATATTAAATAATAATATTTTAATAATATACTATTGTTCAGTAAAACTCTGTCTTTCGTTTAACACAAGCAATCGAGGAAAGTTTCTCTTTCATATAACACAAGAAAACTGAGTGTTGAATGAATTACAAGTTATAAAATATATAAAAAATAAAAAAATATTGTAAATTCAAGGGGTGTTACATTCTCCCCACCTTAATTAAATTTTTTCCTCTCAATTTTAACTTGATCTCAGTATTCAAGACCTTGATATTTTAAAATACAATTGTCGAAGAACCCAAATTGTAAATAGGTTTAATGACAGGTATTATAAAAAAGTAGGAAATGGAAATGTGAAGATCACCAAAAAAATAGGTTTTGGAATAAGAGAACATTAGTAGAATGTAGAGATATATAAATGGAGGAAAATAATAAATATTTGTTGGGAGTGATTGGGTTCATAAATCACGAACAAGTGGATTATAAATGAAAAAATGAGGTCTTCAAATCAATAATTCTATAATGATTTAGAATACCACCATTCCAAGAAAAATTATCATTTCTAAAATTGTTTCCCTAGAGTTGATAAATTCTGTCACTCTATAAGAATTTAAGTAAATACAGTTACTTGATACATTTCTATTTCATAAATACAATCTTGTATATTGGTTCTGTCTTTAACTATTTATTCTTCATTTCATAGAACAACATGAATCATAGGGTGAAAAAATAAATTAACCTATAAAACTATTTCCAAATATCAACTTAAACCATTTCATAAATGGTTATCTTTTGCAAAATTAACTTATCATAAATCATTTCGTAACATGAATTATATCTTATTTTTCACAATCCAAATAAGTGAATACCTTCATCATGTATTTCCATGAAACATGTTAATACATGTAATTACAATAAAATTTTATTGAAAACCTGTATGCATCCTTATTACTTAAATATAACATAGGTTCTTGGATATAATTCATAAACCCAATAATGTTATAAACTCCATCAATGATTGAATAAACCGATTTTTCAAAAAACAATTTATTATTTCATATGTGATAGGTACTATCCAATTTACTTTATCCAAATCAATCATCTCTATATTTTGACATCATTATCTCTATATCAGGAACTTATTAAGGGCTATCTTTCCTTCAACCATATGTTTTCCAAAAAATTTAACTTACTAATGGGTCGCTTTTTTGGTACCATACAATCTAAAATCCATAATGAAATAGTAATGTAGTAAAATCCATATATGTTAATTAATGCATATAATTAGTACTTCATTGATAACAAAAATAAAATAACATAATTCTTGATTCCAAAAATGAGCACATTAATCGATCTTATTCGACTATGGTAGTGGAATAATCTCTGGCATGATCCAATAGCATATATTGGGGTATATCCCTTTGAAGCATGAGACATTGTTTTGTGTAGTTTCATTTCTTCTTATAGCTAAAGAATTGTACTTTAGAAATAAATTTCTTATCTTTAAAATACCAATAAAGGTGACCATTCTCTCCACACTTATAGAAAATACCCATTTCTTTTAAGAAATTACAATGGTGATTATTTCTACAACTATTACATCATGTTAAATTCATATACACCTTCTTCCCTTTATCCATATTTTCTCAAGCTTTCCTCTTATTTTCATACTTCCTTCCAAATACATAATTGTTAGAGTACTCTTTGCCTTTCCTGTTAGAACATGATATTATGTGCTCATATTATTAGAATTCTTAGGATACTATTTCACTTGAAAATATTGGATTAATACCATAAAAGATATGATCCTTATTACTCTTTTGATCATGTGCGCTGGTGACGTTCACATTCCTTCAACTAAGAACCATTTATAAACAATGGCATACACTAACTTAGGTTATAAATCACAATTCATAATTTCTACCTAGAAAAACACATATCATAAATTGAAAATTTATGCATAGATAATCTCATAATCACAAACATGGATTTATTGGTAACATATTTATTTTTAAATCAATCATATTGTTTTTAAATAAATTCTGAATTATCCTAAGAAAATCCCTTAGGAGATTAAATCCAAGTGTGTTGCATGGCATGTTTTTGTGTACCAGGTTATGTCGATTCAGGACTGATGCACCTTATCAAAGTAGTTACCACTATGTGCATCTATTCCAGAACAACGTCCACTTGTAGTATCCATACATGGATGTATTTCTAGGAAGACCCAGATAATATCTACCTTACTAAAACAATAGTATTTTTTCTATAATTACACTCAAATTCTACATTATGGTTATGTTCCCTAATTAATGTTTTCTAAATCAATTTTCCAAGGTTTGTACTAAATATTCTCTGATACCAGTTGTGATGACCCATATCCCACTAAACTGAAGATTGTTCCTTACATTAATTTCATTGTAATATATATAAGTTTCAAATCCCAAATGATTGATCAGTTTAGTTGTCATGGAAAATAGATTACATCCATAAACATTATATTATAATTCAAAACATAAAATACGACATTTATAATCCTTTTAAATTTACATTAGTCTCCTAGATTAACCATGCATATCAATCATAATGAACATCTAGGAATCCTGTGAAAATAAATTATATGAAATGGGTGAGATAATATGCTCGGTAAGGTTAAATAATATAGTAGAAGATATTGTAAATAAGCATAAACTTTTAAGGAAATGTGTTTAACTAAAACACAATCCTTTTAAACAAAATCTTGAGCATAATTTCACAATAATAAATGAAATAACGTAATATAAACATTCACATGTATATTCTACTACTTGAGTAATATAATGTAATATCAATAATTAATCTCATAATGAAGGAATGTATAATACCTAACATTATAAACATAACATCGTTGGTTTGACCAAGAACCCATTCCTAAACTGGTAAAATCCCAAACAGGATTGTCTCATGAGACCTACCGATGCATCGAGGGTGTATAGCGGGAACCTCCGGTCACTTACAAAGTCTAATGAATTCCTCATATGAAAAGGGTGAAACATAAACAACATAAACTTTTGTATTAAAATCATCATATGAAATGTTAATACGTTCAACATAAACCATGAATGGTATCAAAATAGAACGTCAACATTCAAACATATCATAAACAATTCAATAAATTATGATAGATTGTATCATAAGAAATCAAATTCAATTATGCAAAAAATCAAACAATGGATGTTGACATAGATTAAAATAATCTAAAAAAATCATTAAAAACATCTTGAGAGAAATACACCTTTTATATTTAAATTATTTTAAAAGGGGTAAAATTTCTTATAAGAATAAATTTTTAGATTAAACTATCTTGTAATTATGTAAAGGAATATTTTTCCATTCATTATAAGTTAAAAAGGAACATTCCTTCCATATTTTATTGAAAGGGTCATAATATACCTTCTTTGGACAACTACAATAATATTCCTTTCAAAACATTTTATAAAAAGTCAAACATGATTTAAAGTTACCTTAATCAATTGTAGGAGAATAGTTAGAATATTTTGAAATTCATTTTTAAGAAACATGCATATATATGATATATATGACCCAGTAAATACTTAATTATAAACAATCCTTGATAATAATGTGATTACGAAATTAACCCTTATATTGTACTTCATATTGGCTAAGGGTGATTTTACCTCTAACAAAATGTTTATTGAATTTTATAAAATTATACCATAACTATATCTATATTTTTCGATATCATATATGATCCACTTATATTGTTTTTTATAATATTTCATTTTTACCATTATTTTGGGTGTTAACTACTTCGTTTTCATATGATTTATTTATAGTGTAAGTATTATTTCTTATTAATAGGATATATTTTCATCGTATAA
The DNA here is from genome assembly GCA_963277665.1 of Viscum album. Taxonomy (NCBI): domain Eukaryota; kingdom Viridiplantae; phylum Streptophyta; class Magnoliopsida; order Santalales; family Viscaceae; genus Viscum; species Viscum album. The sequence goes on from OY728162.1 coordinate 1,021,175,912, forward strand.
AGAATTATATTAAGTTCATAAATATTATATTCACTCGTTATATACATTTTTATAAACATTCAAGAATGTTTAACATGGAAAATGAATCACAACACTATGTGGAGACGGTAGGCCATACGTGTGTATGAGCGACAGTATCATTCATTTAATGGTGAAAGGGTAAGGAATTGGATGGAATATTAATTATAAAAATTTAATATAAGGTCATATTAATTATTTATATCCATTATATCAAGCATTATACCCATAAAAATAATTTAGTGATGAAAAACAGATTACACCCTGGCGTGGAGACTGTAAGTCGTATATATGCACACATGAAGATTTTATTTTTTTGTTGGATGGATAATAGGTAGAATATACTTGCCCCTTAATCATAATTACATAATAGAATATATATTATAATAGAGTTATTAATTTTTAATGAAAAAACATAAAGAGTAAGTATAATATAAAATTAAACTGGATGAGTTAGTAAAATTGATTTCCTCTTCATCGGCAAATGTCTATTAGTTATCTTCTTAAGGGATCTAGGGTGGTTGTTTTTGTAAGACCAACATAGATAAAATGTTGATAAAATTTTTGGTAGGTGAAGTGAGTAGGTTTTATTCTATCTAAAAGATTAAAATTGATGTGAGTATGTGAAGGAGGTACCCTTTATTAATTGAGCATAGGGGCACTTTTGGGAACCTTAAAAATAATAAATTAATATAAATTATTATTCAAATTAAAATGGCTCAAAAGTGAGTAATTTAAAATCTAAGATGATTTTGGGTAAAATTATCTCAAAAAATCATTTCTATAAAAGTTTATATGACACTTTTATCCTTATTTGTTGTCTTTAACCCTTAGTTAAACTCTTTAACTCTTGCCTTGACAATTTGGATTTTTACTCTTTAAGGTTCTATATAGTTACTATAAATAGAAAAAAGTACACTAAATGTATTATTTATTAAAAAAATAATCGTATCCCAATAAGTTGGTATATTTTTATATTTTTATGAATTTTATATGATTTAATAAAATATGATTTCTTTTAATTTATTATTAATGTCAATTTTGATAATATTTATTATTTTTCATTTTAAAAATATAATAACACAATAATTCATTCGAAGAAACACTAATAATATATCAAATAAATTGAAATGAAATCTATAAAATTCTTTTTAAACATTATTTATGTCCAATTATTATTTTAAAATTTTTAATATCAATTAATTGATATTTTCATTAATCAAACAATTACTGAATGATAATTATGTCACCATTTAAGGTCATTATTATATCACTAAAAATTATAAATAAATTATCAGAATGTAGATATGAATTTTAGATTCCAAATTGAAATTTTTATTCTAATTTATCTACTGTATAAAACTATATTGAAAATGGTATTTTTTTCAAATATGAGTTTGACATCTTTAACTCTTCTTTTAATAAAATATAATAAATGTCATAATCTTACCCAAGTAGCTTAAAGAAGGTTATAATTTTGGAATGAGGATTATTTTGGGCCAAACACAACCATAAATTGAAATTAGGAAATTTTTTAGGGTAATTTTATAATATTTTAAATATAATTCTTACTTTTAATTACCTGATTTACCCTAAACCACAATAATAAGAAATATTACTAAAGTAAGTATTCATATATTAAAAAATATTATAAACCTATTTAAATAATTTTTCCCAATTATTCCATATATTATATCCATTTTTAAAAATTCAAAACATAGGGTTCATAGTTGTTAATTTAAAATTGATCCCATTGAAGGGGTGAGAGAACATGTTATTAAAATTTAAACAATAAAAAGACTGAAAAGTTTTTATATCTAATTTCAATGTAAAAATGATGATAATGAACTAAATTCGATTAAATGATAAAAATTAATATATCTATAATTTAAAAATAATTTAAAAGGTAATTTAACACTAAATTATTTTAAGGAAAAAAGTTGGCTTCATTTAAACATTGGTATTTTTCACTAGTCATAAAAACATGAAACTTCTTAGAGAAATACAAAAAAAATCATCCAAAGTAACCTTTTATATTATTATCTAAAATAGGAATTTAATTTTTTCAAATATAGTTTATAAAAATTTCTAAAAGTGGATTTAAAATTAGTTTGACATTAAAATTATAAAAAACTACCTTTAGAAAAATATAGGTTGTTGTGAACAAAATTTGATTTGTTCTTATGTTATACTTATAAAATATATTGGATGAATATAAAAAATATTTTATTCATTATAAAACATATATATTTCACTAATATCATTTACTAATGGTATGTAATTTAATTCATTAAGGAAAAACTCCTTCGAGAGTATAAACATGTTTCCTTTATATACAATTGGTATATATTTTATTTATAATAAATTAGTAGAAAATGAATTAATATTATATTTATATTTTTGCATAAGTTAGTTAATGATATTCATAATAGTTAATTTAGTAGATAGGTTATATCTTATTATATAAAATAATAATATTTTAGTAGTATTCTGTTGTTTGCAAAAACTCAGTTTTGCATGTAAAGTAAGCTATCGAGGAAAGTTATTCTTTCATGTAACACTATCTAACTAAGTCCTGCATGCATTATTATCTATTGAATGTATTAAATTTATATTAAAATAAAAAAATATTTTAAAATCTTGGGGAGTTACATTATATCTTGATAGAGTTGAGTGAGAATAGTCACAAAATACGGCATTCCATATTCTTAATCATTTTCATTCCCATAAGGATATTCATTTTGTTGTTATTCATTTTCATTGTTCACATGATACCTTCAGGTTTTCAACCATTACCTGAATTCAAAAATTATAGTGTGAGAAAAACTATTTATAACTACAGAAAATCATTTCTACGATGTCGATGTTAAGGCTCCATCTTTTCAATCTATGATAACATAGGATTTGTCTAGGGAATTCATGATCATTATCTATTAAAATCCTTCATGATAGTTCTAAAAGAAAATATGAATTAACCTAAGAATATCCCCCTAGGAGTTTCAAACTATGTGCACTGTAAGGTCACACTCACCGAGAACTAGAATGACGTAAAAGATATACTCTAACAACACTTTTAAGAGTTATTACCCTTTTATTCAATTCTTCCAATACCACATGCACTTTCAGTATCCATATAGGGATGCATTGTTAAAAAAAATAATATCTTCCTTACCAAAAAAGTTGGATTTTTTTGTATACTTTAACTAATCAATAGTTTTTTCACCAAAGTCTACTAGCCCATATCTCCAAAGGCTAACTAAACCTATCCATAGATTCCAACTATAGGACACAATATTTTCATACATAAATATTAAATTTTTTATATAAATGTTTAATAAATCTCACAAATACATTCCCAAGGACCATAAATATTCATTTTTAATTAAGAAAACATACACAATCTTCTTACTTCCTAAACAACTTCCAACATCTCCCACGAAGATCTTCCTACATGGTACTCTTATTAGACATACCCTACATAAAATAATTTTTTAAAAGCTGGGGAAGGGAAACATATGAAATGGTTAGATTAGATGCTAAAAAATATAAAAATTTGAGATATCAATCGATGATCATATGAAATTATAATATAAGAATATGGGAATGATAGGATGACCATAATTTACAAGGTTCATATTATATCTTCCAGAGATCATATACATGAGTCATGGAATAATTCTTAGTTGTTCATAATACATGTATCATAAAGGAAATCAATGACTATGATCCATGAGGGAAAAATATTAACATTTTAATTTTGAAAAAAAATAATCTTATAACATTATGAAAATATATAAATTGAAACATGATCACTCATTATGTTAAGTACATTAAATCAAGATCTCAAGTAAAATTTTGGATGTGAAAATGTGGCCCTCAAAGAATCTTACTAACATGAAATCTAGGCCCAAAAATGAATCATATATATATGAAAACTATGTCCCGGATTAATAACATTGACATGGTATCTAAGGCTACATTTGAAATTCTGAACACAAAATCAAGATCACATATAATATATTTACCTCATGAGTTATCCATATTTACCCAATGTATTAATGATCTAAATAATTTATCTCCCACATGTTATATAAGTAAAATCATATAGATGTGTTCCACATGATCATAAATAATTTATTTTATCATAACCCATTGAAATTATATAGGTTTCATAAAAAATCATCATAGCATAATTCATGGAAAACAAATTGGTTCCATTAACATTAAAAAATATAATAACCCATAGAAATCAAAAGGGTTTTATAATCTTCCCTCCAAACAAATTAGAAACCATATAAATATTTAATACATATAGTATCCATGGAACATATCTCTATTGAAAATAAGTATAATAATGTAGTTTTCATTAATGAAAAGAAACACCATTAAGAAATCATTAATACGTTATTGAGGAAAACAACATTTCAACATTAAAAATCTCTTTTAATAATAAAACTTAACAAATTATTTTAAAAATTATTTTACACTAAATTATCCTTTTAATCATAAAAATATATTTTTAAAATCATTGAGTGGTCATAAATGTGGATAATTTTGTTCATTACATACAGGTTAAAACAATGATTCCTTCCCCATTTTTAATAAAAAGTCAAGAAAACCTTTTTTGGAAAAGGAAAAAAGATTCCTTTTAAACAATTTAAATAAATCAGACAAGGGTAAAAAATTATTTAAAATACCATAGGATAATTTTAAAAACACTCTTTGAAACATTTTTCGAAACTGTGAACATTGGAGAGAAATGATTTTCATATAAAGAGAGATAAATATGGGTTTCCTTAAAAAAATTATTTTAGTCTCTTATATTGATAAAGAGAGGGAATTGAATGAAAAATATTTAATTTATATAAATAAAAATATTATAATAAAATTCATGAGTTTCATGAGAGATATATAACAATATTTCATCATTGAAATGTTAATCATAAGCAATCTAAATTAACAGTGAGATTGTAATGTAAAACCCTTAACAGTTTGGTATTATTTGAATGGTAAGTAAAATGAAAGAATGATCCTTATTAGGATAGGTATATTAAAAAAATCCTAAGAATAGTAATAAATTACAGTAGTGGGTAGTTGTTACTATACTCAAATGAAATAATGGATGTATAAGGCATATGTTCTAGAAAAAATAAGATAGACAAAAATCCCTTTCTTTAGGATCGACATCCTTTATATGTTTTTGAATCTCATGTAAAATAAATATAGATTTATTAAAAATATATTTCAGATCAATAATACTATATATATTACCCTATATTATTTACTTATTATATTTTATCCCTAGTTTATTATCAATATGTTGTGAGAAATACTATTTTAGGTAATAACTACTTCATTTTTCATGTATGTTTTGGTCTAGTATTTTTTGTCCTATTACTTTTTACATGGATCCAACATTTATTGAATCTTAATCATTATATAAATATCCTATATTTTCCTTACACAAATAATTAGTATCATCCATAAAAGTTTTGATAAAAAATGACATACACCATTCACAAAGATGGGTGGTCGTACTTATACATGGATTACGTTTCAATATTTTATAAGCACACAAAAAAGATAAATAATAAATAAAATTTATAGATTAATTTTTATATATCATATATAATTATTTAAAATGTATTTATTACTATTCATGACAAAATAAAATGATAAATGCATCACATCACTTCATGGAGGAGGTAGTCCACACTTATACACGAGTGATGTTATCGTTTTCAAAAGAATTATAATGTAAGACTGTGGATGTGGTGTTATAATTAAATAATATTAATAATTATATAAGTATCGTATATTTACATTAAATCCATTATTATATCTAGTGATTGTAGTTTGTGATGGAAGCTGAATTACATTAGTTATTGAGGCGGTAGTCCATTGTACACACAATATATAGTTTTTATTCCCATTTAATGGAATAATAAATTGATATAGGATGTTAAATTAAAATTATAACAAATAAATATATGGAAGATAATGTTGTTATTATATTTGAATTATTAACATTTGAATGAAGGTGGTTAGAGGAGAAGTAAAAAAAGGATCTTTTTAGTGAGGAAAACTACCATCGATTAGAAAATAATCCATAGGTTCTCTTATTAAGGACACTAGTGTTGGAAGGTAGGGAAGAAAAACTACTATTGAATGTGTCTAAGGGTTTAGGGTAGAGTTTTTGGTTTGGTTGTTTGATCTAAATATAAGATCTTAGTACCTAAACTCCCATATCATTTATTGAAATCTGTATCATTGTATTTTTGTCTATGGGGACTATAATTATGACCTAGTTTTTTCCATAAAAACCTTATAATAAAAAAAGTAATACTTGTATCACATATATTATATATGACCTTTAGGTTTACAATTTTAAATAATTAGAAAAAAAACTATTATATAAACAATTCCCAAGTAATCCAATAAAAATTTCTCCCATTTAAGCCCATATTTTCTAATTTCTCAATAGGTCATCAACATTATCCGTATGAAATCCTATATAGACATAAATCATTAAACCTCATTCTTTATAACATAAGGAAGATGAATTATATGAAGGGTGATATTAAATTCTAATTTATAGTAATCATAATTATTAAAAAATTAATTTCATAAATTAGTATAAGAGTGCATAATGGTTTGACTACGTGATCAAAGTTCATTAGGGAACCATAAAAGAACTCATACCCATCAATACTTAGACCATAAAATATTAAAAACTTGGAAAAGTCCACAGTCATTAGATTCAAAAATTTTGATCCCTCTGATATCAATCTCAATCATGAGAAACATGATAATCGCATAATAATAAATTAAACAATTTTTTTTTAACTTATAGAATCACTTTCACAAAATTGTTTCAATCCTATTCAAAACCCTTTCATTTGGATTAACCATATAGCCAACTTCAACCATTATCATTACCAAATTCATTGGATAGATATAATGGGCTTCAACCTTCATATAAGATATATCAATATCACCCATTATTCATTATCTATAATAGTGATCAATACTTTGTATAATATATATCAAGTTCACCTATGAGCTATAATGGGGTTCAACCCATTATATGAGGGGTATCAGGCTCACCCATTTCGCATAATTATCATGTACCCTCTCTGGATTAAAAATATTCCATAATAAAGCTCATTGAAACACTTATTTATAAATTTCAACCTAATAAAAACATGGAAAATAAATTTGTTTGATTTTATTCCCTTTGAAACACAAATAAGCCCTTGATAAGAAATGGGTTCTATGACTATCTCTTTGAATCAAGATTAACCTCATGAAAAGAAACAGTTTCATTAACAATACCTTTGAAATTTTAATAATCCATCTGAAGAAATAATGAATATTTGATCAATAGAAAATATCCCTAGTGTAGGATAGGTAACAACAACAGTTTTTGACTTTGATGAATTTAAATTCCCTTAAAATATAATTTTAAAAATGAAAAAAATAATCTTTACACATTCAAACAGTCACATACCACTTTGAACCATTTGAATCATAATCCTCAAGAATCAATAATATTAAATAAAACATGTAATATCATGAGAAAAATGATATTCATGATATATCATGTTAAAATAGAAGTATATAAACCTCATAAAATAAGATAGGTTTATAAAATAACAAATTTCTCAAAGAAGGAAAATTGCAACAAAAATCCATTACCACTTTTCTATCCTTCAAATCACAAACCCCATAAAACAGTGATTATAAAATGGATATGTAAATCACTATATATTAACGTATAATAAATATAAAAAACATCAATGGTAAGTATATACACAACAAAAAAAATATGTGGTCAATATAGCATAAGTGTCACTGAAATAAAAGTGAGACTAGAAATCCCCTTACAAGTATGGTAACATCTAAATTGGTAACCAAAAAACTAATATACATAAAATTAATCATTTGTATTACATGAAGATAAAATAACTCATGACATAATATATCAAATATGAACTATATATAGTACACAAAAGTAGTAAGTGGTGAATATGACATTTATCTCACATATGTAGAAATTGATATGAAAATACCTTACAAATAGCATATCATTGGAGTGAGAATAAATCACTTAAATAATTATGTGTGATAAACCTAAATCCTCAAAATAAAGGTGGAAATAAATAATGAAACAATCATAGTTTATTTAACACATATTTCTTCCATAACATAACCATTGACATAAAATATTAACCCAATGAATGGAAATTGAGTTAGGAAATTTGTTACCTTAAGTCTAATTTGTCATGATTTTCCACTATCCTATTTAATTATAATTTATTTTAATTATTCACTTTCATCAAACCCATTTACAAGTTAATTATTACCTTTATTATATATAAAAACTGGTTAAATACAATTATTTATTCAATACTGTTTAAGTCAGATATTTTGACCATATTCACCTTATTTATAAAAAAATACTTCGATCGATGGACTGTGGTCGATGAATTCATTTTATAAACATATATAGAACCTTAAAGATTTCATAATTATCAAATTTTTATATTAATTATACTTTTAAAATTATATAGTATTGATGTTTATGAAAAATGAACCAACGTTACGATCGTGGAGACGGTAGGTCGTATGTACACAAGAGACGATAGGTCGTACAAATACATGATTAACATGGATGGGTCCTTCTGGAATTAGATAGAACACAAAAAATAGGCCTCTACTCCCTTAATAAAAGTATATAATGACTTAACAAAAATATATAGGCTTTGAATTTGTGAAGGTGGTTCGAAAAGGGTGTTCTCAGTAAAACGTTCACAATGAAAGGAAGTCCATGAAGGCTATCAGAGTCGATCAAAATATGTATACATAATGAAAGTATTAATGTTCATGAGGGATATAAAAATCCATCTGAAAGTTTTGAACTTTATAAAGTATAACTGAGCATCACTAAAGGAGGTTTCTTCACAAAGGCCAGTTGAGCTTCGAAAAAGAGGTGATCTTCATGAAAGTTGTGGAGTTTGAGAAGGTAGTGAGCATCATGAAATTATTGAAAAGGGATTTCCCAGTAAAATTTTGGTAAAGTTATATTAATCATGGATGAATTTTGGACTCTAACAGAGAATCTACCTACAGTTGAGGATGCATTCCTTAGTGATAATGAAGGGGCCTACATGTCCATAAACTATGTCTAAATCCTTTCCAAAGCTGTGATAAAAGGAAGATGAAGGAGGTGATACATTCCATCGATTGTGATCCATAAAAAGATAGTTAGGGAGTCACCCTTGGGAATATAGTGATCCTACCCTAAACATTGTAAAGGTAGTGATCCTAGGCATAAAGTGATCTAGCCAAAACCTTTTATTTTAGAAGTGAGCAATGGTGAATTTTCTGCATCATCACATTGTCATTGTATGCTCCATGGATATATCCTAATAAGGGTAAAACAAGTTAAATCATTATGTATCATACATGATTTTTTTTATATTCATACAATTAGATGGTAAATGGAGAGAATATAGTTTTTTTAATGATGAAATAAAATCCAAAGGTGTAATTGTTTTAATGTAATATCATGATTCACCCCCCCCCCCCTCTTGGGGTTTTTATCGTAGTTGGAATAATAATTAGTATCAAATATAATGGTTTCAAGTTATTGGTTCTATATTGGTTAAAGATATGGGATTTTTTATTCATAAAAGGATTATTATCGTTGTTGGAAACAATTTTCTACTATGGAATAATCAAATGAAACACTTTTTTGATTCATTGGGTATGGATGAATTTCTAGTTGAAATGCATGATATTTCTACCAATATGGGTAGTAGTGTTGTATCAAAAGTACAACATATAGGATTGGATGCTGATGTGAAAGGAATCAATTATTTAGGTGAATCTCTATCCAATAGAATATATATGAAGGTTTTGTCATGTAAGTAGTCTCATTCAATATGGGAGATGTTGCTACATATTTATGAGGGGGACTCAAAAGTCGTAGAAGAAAAACTGAAGGTTCTATGGAAAAAGTATTAGGATATGATGAAACATCCTAATGAGTCTTTAGATGCACTATTTTATGAGGTTAATTTTTTTTGGAAGACATGCATGGTTATAGAGAAATTATTGATGATATAAATATTTTTAAGAAGATCATGAGAAAATAACCACCTTAGTTGAATCAGAAAGTATATGTATTGGAATATAAAGATCTAATGGATATTACATTGGATAGATTATACAATACTCATTTCATATACAAGTTTATAAATGACTATAATGATGATGTGTAAAAGAATAATTATATATATGTTTCATTCAATTACATGAAGAAGATCACTATTGAAGATGGTTTTAAGGAAGAAAATGTGGATGAGGTCATGTCATTACTCTCCGAAAATATAAAAAGAGTGAGAGGAATGTTCAATGTGAAACATTCACTTGTATGATTTCTATGTGGAACGATTGGACATATTACATCAAACTATACAAAGAGGTTTCAAGATGATTAAGATAATGATGATGAAATTTTTGGGAAGAAGTATTCAACCAATGTGAAAGGTGGGAGTATCAAGATAAATTTCATTAAATGGATGAATCATATTTCAAAATAATAAGGAAGTTTAGATGAATATGAGATAGAATAGTTAGATGAAAACATGGATTAGAAAGTAGATAATATAGTGTAAATTTTAAGTAATTCTAAAAAAAGTTAACATAGTGATAATGATGAAGGAGAATTCGATGTAAGAGTTAACCTTCAGGTCAAATTATATGCTTCACATGAAGAGAAATATGTTTGGGGAGCCAAAACAATGAAAGGAAATAGGGTGGTTAATGATGCCAAACTCTATATGAAACAATAAAAAGAATAGAAGTCTGAGCTATAGGTTTATATTGAAAGTCTTAAATCAGAAAATCTAGACAGAACATAAAAATTCATTGAATACAATATCAATGTTGAAGAACAGACCAAAATTCTCGATTGTCTGAATAGAATAGTAAAAGATATAGTCAAACGCATTGCATAGCTTAAATAGTTGGTTTTTAATCTATGAAGAAAGGTAAAATATCAGGATAAACTCATAATTATAGAAAATAATGATACAAAGGAAATGGAAAATGGAAAATTATAATTTTGTGTTCTAGTGAGTCAAATAAATGAGTGTGAGCCAAATAAAATGAATGATTATAATGATACAAATGGTATAAGTATTTTTCACAAATGAAAATTTGTAATAGTTGATGTTATACCAAAAGTTCCTACTCCGAGTTTGAAGATTGATTTGGGTATGAATCATAACCACAAGATCTAGAGAACCCCAAAACAATTAGTGGTATATTAGTGACACATAGGTATACACACCACATTAGATGCTATTACTGTGAAAAAATGGTACACTCACAAAATTTTTGTTTCATACCAAAGAGGTAACGAAGGGGATAAGAGAAAAAACACTTCAAAATAGAGATAACTATTATTGAATATCATTTTACGATAATTGTTTCTAGTCTAGAGGATTTCGACACATGGATAGGTATTTTACCTCAACTATATAGATAAATGAGCCAAAACATACTAAATTTAGTGGTAAGAAACAACTCAAGTAACCCTCAAACAATCTAAAAACAAAAAATCAATTTTCATCGTTAAAATATGAATGTGGTCTATCAAACTCTAAGAATTATCAAGAATACTAGTTAATGGAATGGATCAGAAAGAAGAGAGATATACAGGCAGTGGTTATAGATATTTCCTTCAAAGCATCATATAGTACTAGAATACGGATCATTGATAGAGTATGAACCTCCAATATGATAGAAAATAAATAATTTGGGACATGAATAAGATATGAAAAGGGAGGTATTTTCAGATTTGGAAATGATTATGTCTTGAAAATTATTGGCTCAGGAACAACAATTTTTTGGTAGGAGATGTGCATATGTATTGGTTGTTCAAGGCCTTAGTCACAACATTTTATGGGTAAGTCAACATAGTTACTCAGGACATTCTATAATCTTTTAAAAGAAATTATGTATCATTAAGGAAAAAAATAGTGCTATTTCTTTGAAGCTAAAGCATACAAAGGGTATTCTCCTCCTGTAATATGGAGAACATACATGATTTTTGACCAATAAAGAAGAAAGGAAGTTAGGGAATAAACTCCTTAGTCATTAGATCCAAATATTATTAGAAGATATAGTAAAATTTTATTCTCATCAAGACTTCCATAAGTTATCATGTGATCATACCCATACATGTGATGCTTTTCAAAAAGGGATGATCATTCAAAAGGCGTATAAGGAAAAAGAGAATAGGTTGAAAATGTGATTTAGTTAGTGCATATTGATGTGTGCAGACCAATATCACCAAGGCATATTGACGGAAGGATATATTATGTTCTCTTAGTTAATGAGTTTATTAGAGTGGAATATTTTTCTTTCATCAAACACAAGTATGAGGTGTTCGGTTTCATAACAACTTATCAAAGGGAAGCTAAAAAGATGCTATGTCAAAAAAATCTAGAAGATATGAACTGATAATGAAAGATAGATCACAAATAGTCTAATAGAGGATTATATTGAGAAACATGGGATAATGAACCTTGTTTTGGTAGTAAGAAATCCACAAAAAAATGGAGTAGCTGAGAGAAGAAATTGTATTATCAACAACAAGGATAGAAAAATTCCCATTGATAAATACAATCCAAATATGTTATGGAAAGAAGTAGTGATGAAATTATTATATACATCAGATAGAGAATTATTATTCCCAAAATAAGAGAAGACTCCAATCATGATATGGTTTCAAATGAATCCAATGTCCAAGTACTATGTAGTTTTCAGAAGTAAGTATTTCATTCTCGATAAGAAGAAACGTAGAATGTTTTAATCCTATGGGGTGAAGGGATATTTCATGTATAATAAAAGAAAAGAAAATAATATAAATTCTTAAAAATTTGTTTGTAAAGGTATATAAATGAAATGATGTAACTATAGTAGAGAATGAGTGGAATCTTTAGAAAATACATGAATAATTTTAAGAGGATATTAATGAGGAGATAAGATTCTTAGGGGAAGTTCCAGTTGTAGAGGCTGATAATACAGAAGATTAAGATAATTAAAAGGATGGAGATAAACCATTATCTCTAAAAAGACCACATAATGGAGCTGGAACTGATAGAAATAACAAAATCAGTTATCAAACAGTTCTCCTACAGACAAGGGATATTGAATAATCTATAAAAAGCAACTTTATTATCATAGGTAGAGCCTAATTGTATTATCGAAGCAGCTGGTGATAATAACCGGGTCAGGATATGAAGGAAAATCTTAATCAAATTGAAAATAATCTAACATGGGATATTATTCAAGGCCAATAAATAAGAATGTCATCAGAACTACCAGGGTCATTCACAATTAGATGAATGAAGATTATTCAATAATTCAATAAAAATCACGACAAGTTTGAAAAGGGTAATGAAATATAGAAGGTATCGTTATTGGTGAAACATTTTCATCAATTGGAAGGCTAGCTACAATTGGATTATTCATGGCCATAATAGTGCAAGGAAATTTAAATGGTATTCAAATATATGTCAAGTCGGCATTCTTGAATGGGGTTCTTGAAGAAGTAGTTTATATTGATAGCTAAATGGTTTTGTCATTCATGAATATGAGAAAATATTTTTCAGCTGGGAAAATAACTGTATGGGTTGAAGAAAGAACCAATATCAGGATATTCAAGGCTTGATCATTTTTTAAGAAACATTATTTTCATCGTGGTGGAGTTGATTACAATCTATATTTGAACTATAAAAGTAATCAAATGATGGTGGTGTTGGTGTATGTAGATGTCATAATATTTGGTGTATGAGATGAATCTTAGTGGAAATAGTTCATAGAAATCAGTAAAAATGAATCTTCAATGTAAATGATTGGTGAAATAACGTTTTTCCTATGTTTACAGGTGAAATAACGAAAGAATGGAACATTCATTTGTCAATATAAATATTCCATTAAGTTTTTGGGAATATTTTGAATCGATAATTTAAAGTAGATGAAAAGTTTGTATACTACCAATATGAAACTATAACTAGATGATGAAGGCAATGTGGTTAGTTTCATAGAATACAGGTAGATCATTGTAAGCATGTTGTACTTAACAGAGAAATGATCAGATATTTTTTTTCACATGTCAAGCAGCATATTATCGATGTAATTAAATGTAAACCCACCTAATTATAGTGAAAATAATTCATTGGTATATCACGTTCATGGTTTATTTCTATTTTCTATAAAATAAGGAATCTCATTATGAGTTATTTGGGAATACCGATGTAGATTGGGCATGATCAGTAGATGATAGAAAATCAAAATCAGCTAGTGAATTATATCTTGGAGGGTTGTGTATTTATTAGACAATAAATAAGGAATATTTTATTTCATTGAGCACAATAGAAGATGAATATATTGCAGCTAATCAAGAATACATACAATAATTATGGATAAAGAAACATATTGATGATATGGTAGATGAAGTGAAGTCTTGGATCATGCTCCCTTATGATAATTCAATTGTTATAAATCTTATAAAAAATTATGTCCATCACTAAAGGGAAACTTACATTGAAATAATGTATCATTTAATCAAGGATAAGGTGGATCATGAAATTTTAATATTGGAGTATTTGACTATAGAACTACATGTTGTTGACATTCTGACAAATTCCATACCCAAAGTGGTATTTGAGAGGCATTAACTGGCTCTTAGAGTTCAATTGAATCCCCACACGTAAGAAAGTGTGAATCTGTGACCCCCTCTCCCCAAGGTATGATGTGTTTTACCTAATGTTTTCATCTGTTTTATTTACCATGTTCCATACCACAGTTAAGTAAACTTCGGGTTCATTGGAAAAGGGGGAGAAATTGTGTCTATAAAAGGGGAGAGAATGTCTTAATCATTGAAGGGGAGAAAATGATAAGGGGAGCAGTAATGTATGGAGAGTTTTAAATTTTGCGATGATAAAGATGATAAAAAATGATTATATATCATGAAATATAGAGATAGTGATTAAAGTAGTTGAGATTTTTTGTAATGAAGTGTTTCATTTCTGAACATTACATGCTACTCTTATTTCTCATGCCAAGAATAACCCATGTGGGCTTACAGTATCTATTGAGTAATTCATTGATCGCTATATAAATCACAATAATTGAATAGAGGTAGATTATGGAAGTTTCATGAATGTGGTATCAAACTGTCAATAGATGTCAATAAAAAAGGGAGATATTGTTGGGTAAAAATCCCTCAAGGTAACATTGCAGTGTTTTTGGGTCGATTGTCTTTATCAAAAAAGTATGTTTCCAAGGTATTTGTGGAGTTAGATAGAGAATGTTGAAATTGTATGATGGTAATGATCTAATACAAAGGAATTGATTCCCTGGAATCGGTATAGAAAATTGTGAACACAATATTACATCATTTCCCAATGTTTTACAAATTTTAGGTTCCAAAATTTGGAGGATGGATGTCATTGAAAAATATGTATTTCCATGAAGGACATATAAAAATATTCTAATGGAATGATTTTCATGAAGACTCAGATTCACAAAGGTTGTTTCATGAAGGTGTGTGTCATCATGAATCGGAAAAGGTTTGATGGTAATATCCACGACTATGAGAAGATTTGTGAATGAGAAATTCCCATAGTGCATGGATAAGTAAGGGAGCATCTTGAAGGATATGAGAGAGATTTGTGAAAAGGTGAAAATGTGTATGGAAGCTTCAATAATAAGAGGCAATTCCTATAAATAGACCTCTTACCCCTTCAAAAAAGTAGACAAATCATTTGTGAAAATCCATAGGCTCTAAATTTGTGAAGGTGGTTTGAAAAGGGTGTTCTTGTAAAAAAGTATAATAATAAATGAAGTTCGAGAAGGCTATAAAATCTTTCCAAAATCTATAATAATATCTAATTTATTGATGTTCACAAAGTCTATAAAAATATTACTGAAATTTTGGAACATTATGAAGTTTAAGGGAGCTTCGCCAAAGTAGTTGAGCTTCGCAAAAGTAGGTTTCTTTCATAAGGTCGGTTGAGCTTTGTGAAAGAGGTGAGCTTCACAAAAGTTGTGGGTTTCATGAAGGAAGTGAACAACATGGAAGTATTTAAAATGGATCTACTAGTAAAATTGTGGTAATGTGATATTCATTATCTAGATGAATGTGGGAATTCGACATAGCATATACCTACAGTTGAGGATTCATTCATTAGTAATAACAAAGGGACCTAGATATCCATTAAATGTGTGTGAATATTTTATATAGTAGTGGGAAAATGAAGTGTAAAAAGGTGATAATTTCCACCAGTATTGATCTTTTCCACCATTAGTGATACAATGAAATGGATTTGGGGTGTGACCCTTGGTAATATAATGAGATGACCCTAAACATCTTAAAAGCAGTAAGCGTGGGTTTAGAAGTGATCAATCCAAAAACCAGTATTTTGGATGTGAGCATTAGTTTATTTGGTAGATCATCAAATTTTCATTTTATTCTCATTATATGTATACTAGTTAGGGTGAACTATGTAAAATTTTTGTGTCTCGTGCATGATTTCATTTATGTTTATACATTGCTATGGGGAAAGGAGATAATAGCGTTTGGTTAAATGATGAAAAAAGATCCAAAGGGGTTTGTTGATTTAATATTTCACACCCTGAGTTACCCACCACCATATCAAGTTATTTAACCTTGTTTTAATAACATATACTTACATATATAATTCTTGTGATGTGGTGATGAAAAAGGAATAATTACATCCCTTCGAGGAGCTGGCAGTCCACACGTCCATGAACGATGTTATCACTTTTTTAGTGTGTAAAATGCAAACAAGAAAATTATATGTTATATTTTCTGATAGAAATTTATGTCATTAATATCATAAATATTTCATTTATATAATATTTTTTTTAAAACCCATCCTTAATACATTCCATCTAAATTGTGAACATATCACATTGCTTTGAGGAGGTGATAGTCCACACATAGACATACAATGTTATCATATTTTCATAAAATGGAAGTCAAGAATGTATGTGTTATATAAGAATTATATAAGTATTAAGACATTATATATATCATATATATCATATAAAAATAGTTTTTAAATTATAATTTTTGACCATATGAGGTGGTAAATGAAAAAAAAGTGACATCATCTCATGAGGCGGTAGTTCGTCGTACACAGGACGGTGGTTTCATTATCCATTTTATGGAAGTGTGTGTGGGTGTAGGTTTTAACCTTTACATAAAAAAATATTAGTATATGTAGGATATTTATTTTATTATATAATCATGAAATGGTTATAATTTAAGGGGTGGGAAAAGAAATAACACCAAAGTGCTTGTTGAATAATGTTACACTTTCTTTGACTAACCCTTTTTGTTTTGAAACAATGGAGTTCCTTGTTTTGATTTCTATCCAAGGAGACTATTATAAGATGATAAGAAGGATTTTGGGATATTATTTAGGCATTTTTTATGGGAAAAGATATTTTGTGTTGTCAAGAGAGGGGGATGGGTGGTATCCTTTTATGGGGGAGGGAGAGGACACCCTTGATATTTTTGAAATGATTTAAGTTCTCCCTAAATTTTAAATGTGCCCCAAGGATCCAAAATGTACTATTATAGAACCTTATAGGTTTAATAATATAAATATGTCCATAAAAGAATTTTTATAAAAGTTTATGGTCATATTTAGACATTATATTCTATGTTTAAACATTAAGTAAGATCGTTTTTCCTTAATTTCTATAATTAATTTCAACTACATTCATTAATATTTTTTCCCATAATCTAAGTTAAAAATAATATAAATTATAAATTATTATAATTCCAAATATTTAATCTATTTTCCAAATTATAATGATATAATTTCTTAGTTTTATTTGAAATTAATCTCGTAGATGTGACAGAAAACAAGGTTTTTAAAGATAAAAATTCTAAAAGATCACAATGATTTTATATCTAAATTCAATATCAAAATTATTCCAAAGACCTAAATTGGATTAATATATTTATAATTGATATAATTTAACTTTAAAACCAATTTAAAATAGAATTTTAAAATATAAATCAATTATAATTTAAATCAGTTTCCTATTACAATTCATGGGTTTTCACTATTCATCGAAACATGAAACATTGCAAAAAAATTAAAAAAATCGACATATTAAATTTAGAAATTTCTATTTCAAAAATTAAGTTTATTATGTTGAATAAATTTTTTAGAATTTTCAAAATTCAGTTTTTAGACAAGTCTTCCTTTAAAATGTGGTAAAACTACCTTCTGGAAAAATACATCCTTTTATGCTTAAATTTTGATTTCTTATTATTTAATACCTATAAAACATATTTTATGAGTTGAAAAATATTTTATTGAATAAAAATATATAAATTCTGTTAATATTTTTCAATGACAGTGATTAATTTAATTTATTATGACAGAACACCTTTGTGGGGATAAAAAATGATTTTCATAAATAATATACTTTATATTCAATTGGTTTTTATATTAACTTTTAATTAATTGGTAACCAATGAAATGATTATATAATCTTGAATAAACCATTTTTTAAAATTTTAGTTAATCACATTCATTCCCCCCATTATAATGTCTATGTGAAAAATATTATGATAAATAAATAATATTAATGGTATATTATCGTCTGGAAGGACTTTGCCTTGTGTGTAACATGAGTTATTAAATAAAATCAATGTTACATGAAATAAAAGATACAATTGGTGATGATAATAACAGAAGATATATTTTTCATTTTCCATAACACAAGGTATCATAAAGTTTCAATTAATTTAAAATGATATAATTCTTAAAATATAAGGATGTTACAACAAATTTCATAAGGGGTGTGATGAAGAGAGGGGGGGAGGTTCCCTTTTATAAAGGAGGAGTGACATTTTTGTGAACACCAAATAACATTTAATAATATTAAGTATATATCAGAACAAATTACACCAATATTAATAAATAATGTATTTTAGGGAAGGTATGGTTTATCCATACCTACACCAAAAAATAATAACCTTTTTATATTTAATTTATGAATTTAATCTCTATATTTATTTATTTTTACGATTATACTTTTTACTATAGTAAATAGTTTTTTTATTTACCTAGAAAATTTATCCTTGAATCAAAAAAATGAGCCTAATTAAATATTTTTTACCCAATAATTCTCTATATAATATCCAATTTATAAAATAAATATCCAATATCTCTTTAAAACTAATTTTAACACAAGCCATGTAAATCAGAAAACTCTATTTTAACCTTTACCACAATAATTAATATTATGATATTTATAATTAATTATGAAATATTTTTTTTTGAACTTACATTATAATATTAATTATTTTAGTAAAAAAATGGAATCCATTATAACTAGTTCAATTCAATGAATTCGTTGAATATGATTTAAAAATAATCCTGCAAGCATGACAGAATACGCTTTGTGAAAACATTTTCTAAAGTATAAAAGTTATTATATCATAATTAAAATATATTTTAGTCTAATGACCTAAATTTGGTCATTAAAAAATATAATTAATCTACTGCAACTTTTTATCCATTTAAATAAATGGTTCTTTGTAAATTCTTTATATGAAAATACAATTTTAAAAACAATTATTATTTTCACTATTCAAAGAAAAATTAATCATTTGATAAAATTATCAAAAATTCACTCTATTATAGTTTGTAAATATTGATTTCAAAATTGAAGTTCACATTTTAAAATACATTGTTTAAAATTTTCAAAAAAAAGTAATTTTGAAATAGATGTGTAAATTACGACGAAATCACTTTTTAGAATAACATAGTTTTATGCATAAAAATGAATTGGTTCTTAACTCATGTATGAAAAAATTTTATATTAATTATAAAACATTTTATTGTATTTATAGTATACAAATCACATTAAAATAATTCACTAATAGCGACTCATTTAATTTATTATGATAAAAATTGCACTCATGAATAATTTTTTTTAGGAAAAAAATTTCTTCTACATTCAGATGTTTTTTTTATTTTAATTTTTAATCAAGTGATAACTAATTAATTTATTTTATATATGTGTAAAAAAATTAATTTTGATAATTTATTTATTACTATTCATACCATGCAATCAAACAATTAGGTGATAATTTTCATATTAATTAATTATATTTTAGTAGTATGTCGCATTTTGTTTGAACTCAGTGTTGCATGTAACACAAATTTTCAAATAAATTAATTTTTTTTTAAAAAAATTAAAAAATACCAGGGTGATACTTTAACTACCAACATGGGAACAAAATGTTTCATAAGATAAAGTGCAGGTTCCCTCTAAATGATCATAGAAATTATTGATTATAGGGAATTCAAATTATATGAATAGCTAGTGTGTCATTATATTTAATAGAAATAACTCTTAGAGTTACAATATTAGGATGTTTCCCAACATTATATCCCATGACCTAGAGGTTATAGATTATAAAAATATGTTTCTTCCACCTTATAATGAGAACCCTATTATTTCCTATACTAATCAAATAAATATAAATATGGATAGATGAAGTGACAAATGTATTTTGAAGATGATTATTTTATTTTTTGTTATTATATGTTTTGAAATATAGAAAGTCAATAGGTAGAGATAATGGGTGGTGTGATGATTTATTAACCCAATGATTTTAGTGAAGCAGCTCATACATGGTTTGGAAATTGATGTAATGATGTTACATAGAGGTCATAGAGAGAAATATTCGATACAGTAGCCCCCTAAAATCATACCATTGATAGAGTTTTTCCTCATATACATGATAATTGTAATATAAAAGGAATTGAAATATGTTATACTACTATCACAAGAAGTAATGAAGCTATTTGGTTAAATATCTTGATGAATCTATTATTAATAGAGCAAAACATTACCTAATTTGGGGAGATGAAGTGATGATGTGTTGGATATTCTATACTTGTGTTACTAAGTATGATAGATATTGAATTTAGTGAAGAAATTGCAAATATGAAGATTTATAATTTTGGATGTGAAGCCTGAATGTGAGAGTGTATAAATTATTATGGAAAAAAAATAAAAGTGATAATTTTTGAGTTACATGTTCTTAGGAATGATGATAAATAGTTTGATATATTTTTATAATCTCATAATGGAATTTTCAAAGTTATTTGAATTTTCCTATATTGAATTAGGGATAATATAAAACAATTTGAAGATTTATATAATTATGAATAAGTAATTAAATATTTTATAGATGAATTATCCACTTATGTGTAATGAATAACAGTTGTATAGTTGATTTCCACCTTAGCATGATGTAATATAAGCATCATGGCCTATGTAATTACAATTGAAATCGATAAGATTGAAAAAGTTATTAATGAGGACATCATATAGGTCATTAATACATATATGTAATTATTGGATGACCATAAGGATCATTCAGCCTTGTGGATAAAATTGAGAAAACCATAAGCATGAGAGTGTAAGGATGGTCCTATAGGGCTACACTATCATGAACCGAATCTGGGAACCACCAAACCTGACTCCAAACCCAGCCCATGAAAATGCCCGAAGGGCATTCTTGATCCCCACGGGCTGGCACAAGTTCCCGGGTATCATATAATGAGAAGTGGGAACGATTTACCCGATTTTATAAACATTAAACGACAAACAAACTCAATAAAACAAATATGGATTTTTCAACTAAAACTGTCTTTTAAAAAAATATCATAACTGAATTACATATGTTAAAACTATGTTTATATACCATTACAAAGTTACAAAACCAAATAATGATAGCCCAAGAACCTCCACATGGAAAGAGACACCTCCCTCAATCCATCCCCATAAGACTTCACCACCAAGGACTTGATAGAAACCCAAACCACTAGCACTAAAAAAATGTACCCAACCTGTGACAACAAAAATAACCAAGTCTACTTACACCCAAGGGTGTAAGTAGGGTGTGAGACAATTCTCAATAGGATACCACCACTAAGATTTTCCATGTGATAAAAATTTAAAGACGAAAAGCGTGAATGTTTTAAAAACATGAAATACTAGTTACAATTTCTAAAAGATGAAACATTAAATAAAAACAGTTTTCAGGTGGGATAATTTAAAGAATAAAAAAATTTATAATGAATACCAAAGTTACTAAATTTTCTAGCCACTCATACTGTATGCCTATGGTAAGCACAAAATATCTAGTGAGCACAAGCAATGGGAAATAACCCCTAGGCACTAGCCATTTGTTGGTCTCAGGTACCTCATATCTCTGTGAGAGTAACCATCACAAATATCTATTCTAATGCATGAGCGACTAGTAGGGAACATACCCATAACCTAGTGGTCCCCAATAATAATCATCATCATATTCTATTTATAGTTGTAAGTGTCAATCTTGCAAACTGAAACTGAGGCCAAACCCCATGGATTCACTAGCATACTAGTACACGTCCACCCACCTAGAAACCCAGGTTTTCCCTTTGTTCTCAAACAAGTTCAACAAGTCAATGAATATACTTTTCACATGAAAATATCATTTACATATCATAAATTCACCAAAAATCACAAATGTATAAAACACAATTCACAAAAGTCCACTTTTCATTCAAAATGATTTAGAAATCTGACTCACACCAAAATAGCCCACAACACTTTTCACATTTATTTAACACTTCCACAAATCCATTAAACAATTTTATAAAACCATTCCAACATATAAAAATTCTCATAACATCCCACTCACGTGTTACATAATACCCTTTTTACCTTCAAAATCATTTTATCATTAAACTTACACGAAACAGCCCACAAACAAGTTTCGCTCCAACACCACAATTTAATAAAACATTTCAGAAATTTACAAAACATTATAAATTTTTTTGACATATTAAAACATCACTTCACCTTTCAAAACTCCATAACTGGTGAACACACATACCAAAAAATACATATGCGCCCTTTTCCCACTTTGTTTAACCAACTAAAACATTTACAATTTTCATAAAAAGAACCCAAGTGTTGTAAATATGACCTGCACACAAAACTCATTTCAAAACCCCAATTTAAGAACAAAAACAATACCAATTACTATCCAAAACATAATTTTAATCCCTATAGACATTTATAAAACCACTTTCACATTTTATAAAATCACCCTGAATAATTCTACAAATGATCCAAATGAAAACACACATTTTCATAAAATACTCTCAAGAAGTATAACAATGTTTTACACATAAAACATATTCAAAACCCCTATTTTATGGCCCACATGACACTAATACGTTACCAAACCATAATTTCCTAGCCAAACAATATTTATAAAACCAATTGTATATGTTATAAAATACACCCAAATAATACCCCCTGAGTTACACACGAAAACACCCAATTTCATGTTAAAATAAAACTATAAAATTAAACACTTTTCTAAATTAATCATAAACAGTTTTTTCACCACACCTAACATATGAGGAATATTAAAAATGAATAAATATATCCTGATAACTCATTAATAATTGTTTACACATGGAACCACCTTCTGAAAGTGTCGAATCCCTCAAAACATGGTGGGAAACATCAACTGCACCACTATCGCACCACAAGGATGATAAATCCTTCCATATAATACATTGTTTGACAAAATATACACCAAATAAAACCCTAGTTTCTAACCCATACTTCTTTACATTATATAAATTAATGAAATAGTGTGGAAACCATAAGGAGAAGGGAGGAATTGAAAAGAGAAACACTTACCTAAAATAATCTTGATGAAAACGACCAAAAATCCACCAGTATCTGAATTTGAAAACATCCAACCAATTATAGGCGGTTCGAACAATGATTAAGAGATCATGTAGGAACTAGAATGGGGGAAAAAGAGTAAAAATATAAGGAGTTATGAAAGGATTAATTTACCTCTCCAAATCTGGGATATTTCTGAAATCTAGAGACGTTTTTATTTTTTTCGTGACTCTATTGAGCTCAAAATTGTTGGAAGAGGGCATGGGAGCGCGCCTTAGGTATGTGGGCTCGGGTGAGAGTTGTAATCACCAAAACAATGAAAATCTTTAAGGAGATATTAAAGAATTAAAGTTTATTTTTAATGCAGAAAATGGGCTTTCGGGCAGGCCCAATCCCTTAAATACAAATCCATATCCGCCATGATTATGGATTCTTAAATGGTCCAACTTAATATGGTGGTGTTAATAGGTCAAGGGATGACAATTAAGATTTGGAATGGATGAAAATTTTTGAAAAATTAAGGAGTTATAAAGGAATACAAATATAATTTTAAATCTGGAATTGGGCTCACGGTTTGGACCATTTCATTAAGACTCACCCATTCCTCCATTAAATCTTGGGAAACCATCAAAACAAAGGATGAATGGAAATTAAATGGAATTTAACTTTAAAATAAGTCATCTATGTGATAATTATACCCACCATGAAAACGTTCCACCCCTAAAAGTCACATCAAGGCCAAAGTAACAACCAAACCCAACTGAGAAACCAAGAGGTACTCCCTTGTCAGGTTTCACCCCCAAAGGCCAAAACACCTCCAGTGATCAATTAATGAAGGGTTAATCTCACAACCAAAACTTACACCACTTTCCTGAAATTATCATCCAAATTCAACCTTTATCCCAAAATAAAACTCCTTAAACACTATCCAAACAAGACTCAAGCAATTCACCCAAACAAACAACAACATCGAACAAGGTTACACTTACCTTGCTATAACTAAACCATTGGTCACTTTCCAATCTCAAAATTTACCCAAGGAAGATATAGGTATCTTGATATCTCCAAATGAGACAACCTACTGGAAAGACAATATTATAGATAAATCTGAGTTACTGGTACAGGGGAACAGAAATAGGCTCCCCAACATAAGAGACAACATATATTTTTCTCGAGACAGAATCAGGACACTAATAGGGGAGGCCTGAATGGACTCCCCCGTACAATGGGCATACTTCCATTGGAACTTTATGAAAGAACATATATAAGACTTTTAGTGGGTCTCCCCACCATAAGAACCAACCATCTTAACCGACCAGCATGGGCCGGTATAGAAAGACCCCAAAATTTGAAGAGTTGGGAAGGTCACATGGTTAGTCCACACAATTTGGGAAACCATGCGCTAACAATGTGGATCCTTCTATCCACATGGTTTTCTAGGGCATGGTCACTATTAACCAAGTGAAAACCGTGTTCTCAACCAGTCTATCCAAACTTCAAACCATTCTCCAAAGACTCAGTGGAAACCAAAGGGGGAGGGAATAACATTGGGCGATGAAATAGGTACACGGACCTGCACTTATTTCCACCGAACATGAAAAATAGAAGGAAGATGATGACACCATAGGTTTAAACTCTTCCTAACTTTCATAATTAGGATAGTACTTTGTACAAGGGTTTAAACGACCCTGTGATTTCTCCTGACTACGAGCCAGCTTCTCTCCGAGACCTATGGTTGGAGCTCAAATGATTGAAGCATCTTCGGCATCAGAGTTAGGCTTTAGAAACCCCATGAACGAGAATTCTTCTTTCGGTGCAACAAACAACTACAATACAATCCCTGATAAGTTTTCCAAGACATAACACATTCCAAACTCACTTTACCCTAACTCGATATTTTATTGAAACAAGGGCCTAGAAGTTGCACACACATCACACCTTGTTTGTTTGGGTGAGAAATAATAGAAGTAAAGAAAACCTAAACTCACCTTCCTTTAAAATGGAATATTTTTACGTTTTCTCAAGGGAGACATTCTACCAACCTACTAGAGACTCTCAGATGATTTCCCAACTTCCACCATTATAGTCAATCGAGCACATGACATCATAAGGCATCACTGAACAAGACCATTGCGACTGATATAAACAATGCAAGAAGAGGGACCTTATACAACATCCCCAAAGAACACACAATTATAGAAAGTGGCCACAATATCCTATCATGATCATATTTCCCACACTGGTGGTTTAACATTAACTCATGCTTCAAAGAAACAGTGAAGAAGCCCGAGGCCCTCATAGACACCATTGAGACACTCATCCCCACTAATAACCCTAGACCACATCCAACTTCGAAAAATTAGGAAACATAAGAAACTAAGGTCTCTTTCAACCTTCCACAAGAACTCTTCTGCTATAAGAGGGTCTAAAAATCAAATACAGGAATGGGTGTAGAATAAATCAACAAATATTGATAAAATATTCCTTATATTGATCAACTGGAGTATTTTTCAATGGAGAAAAAATCTAGGTTGCACTTTAGTTATGCATTAACCCTTAATGGGGACATACCTTATCCAATGAGAGAACCCAAGGACCCAAGAAAGATGGACCATTGGTCAAGAAATCCATAAACCAGATCCAAACACATGAAGGGAACCACCATAAAGGTGTCCCAAAACATATCTAAGAGGAGACTACTAATCGGTCCTTCTACCCAGATTACCGACCAAACATAAACCCAAAACACAGTTCAAATAGGAGGGGTTATTGGACTCAAAACATCCCAAAACATCATAATTCTCCAAAAAGAAATAATACAAGATATCCCAAATAATTAATCAAAACATCATGTTTTTATTTAAAAACATTTCTTGAAGAAAAAAAACGGTTCAGCAGTTAGTGTATCCACCAATGGTACCCCATGGTCCTTACACATGCAGGTTTCTAGGCAACACCGGGTACCCTCCTCATATCCATACCAACACTCATCCAGTCATGCCATCAACCATCCATCATCCCATATAACCCCATGCATGTGGTTTCTCACTGAAATACAAAATGTTAAAAAAAATATTTCCACTTTTCAAAACCAAAACGGTAAACCAACACATCCTTTTTCTCAAATCCGCAAACCATGAGGTCAAAATACCAAGTCTCATCTTAAAAAAATTGGAAAGACACAAACATTTTGAAAAGAACTCACTTTCAAGATATTCACATCAATTTCAAAACATCTCATCCCATTAAAACACCTTTTTATTGTTTAGAAAACTCTATTGTAATCACTTTCCAAAACCAACATCAATATAGTTCCTGCTTTCAAAAGAGGTTCAAGCACACCATTTTCCATTTCAAAAAAATTCTGAAAATTTAGTTCCACCATTTCATTAACCAAACCATTCTATCATTATTTGAAAATTATTTAAAAAAACATTACACTTCTTAAAACCAGGTCTCTTTAAAACAAAAGTTCTAAGATTTCAAAACTAAAGAACACAAGACAATGTGAGAGGAAACTAGTTTCAGTGGGTGACTTGGACATATGTTTGGCGACCTTATTACAATCACTTCACTGTCATAGAGAGTGTTCTAGGGAAGATCCCTAGCTCCACAAGGATTTCCAGGCCCTACGAGCTCACTGAGACCATTAACCCAACTCTCTTTTCATTTCCTTTAACCATCATCAAACCATGAAAACCAAAGGACTTAGATAAATCCCGACTTCCCATAGAAAGTTGAATTATATCATGAGGTGTGGTGATCAGGAACACTACCCATAACTAGAATACCAAGTCCCTATAATCATAACTCCATAATATCCTGACTCTTCCCCAAATAACATGACCCAAAGAGTTAAACTGAACCTCCTCTGATACCATTTTGTCACAAACCGAATCTAGTCGCCACAAAACCCGGCTCCAAACCCAGCCCATGACAAGGCCCGAAGGGAATTCCTGATCCCCACAGGCTGGCACAAGTTCCCGAGTATCATATAATGAGAATTGAGAATGATTTACCCAATTTTATAAACATTAAACAACAAACAAACTCAATAAAACAAATATGGATTTTTCAACTAAAACCGTCTTTTACAAAATTTCAGAACTGAATTACATAAGTTAAAACTATGTTTAAAGACCATTAAAAAGTTACAAAACCAAATAAAGATAGCGCAGGAACCTCCACATGGCAAGAGGCACCTCCCTCAAGCCATCCATATAAGACTTCACCACCAAGGACCTGCTAGAAACCCGAACCACTAGCACTAAAAACTGTATCCAACCTGCGACAAAAAAAATAACCAATTCTACTTACACCCAAGGTTGTAAGTAGGGTGTGATCCAATTCCCATAAGGATACCACCACTAATATATTCTATGGGATAAACAATTAAAGACGAAAAGCATGCAATTTTTCAAAAACATGAAATGCTAGTTACAATTTCTAAAAGATGAAACATTAAATAAAAACAGTTTTCAGGTGGGCTAATTTAAAGAATAAACACTTTTAAAAGGAATACCATAGCTACTGATTTTTTCAGAAACTCATACCATATTCCTACGGTAATCACAAAATATCTATTGAGCACAAGCAATGGGAAATAACCCTAGGCACTATCTAGTTGTGGGTCCCAGGTACCTCGTATCACGGTAAGAGTAACCATCAAAAATATATATTCTTGTGCGCATGGCACTAGTAGGGAACATACCCATAACCTAGTGGTCCCCATTCATCATCATCATCATAGTTTAGTTATAGTTGTAATCATCAATCTTTCTAAGTGAAACTAAGGCCAAACCCCATGGATTCACTTGCGTACTAGTACATGTCCACCCACCTTGATACTCAGGTTTTCCCTTTGTGCTCAAACAAGTTCAACAAGTCAATGAATATAATTTTCACATGAAAATATCATTTCCATATCATAAATTCACCAAACATCCCACATGAATACAACACAAGTCACAAAATTCCACTTTCATTCAAAATGATTTTGAACTCCGACTCACACCAAAATAGCCCACAACAATTTTCACATTTCATTAACACTTCCACAAATCCAATAAACAATTTTATAAAACCATTCCAATATATTAAAACTCCCATAACATCCCACTCACTTGTTACATAATACCCTTTTTACCTTCAAAATCATTTTATAATCAAACTTACACGAAACAACCCATAAACATTTTTAGCTCCAACATCACAATTTAATAATAAAATATTTCAGAAATTTAAAAAACATTCTAAAAATGTTTTACATCTTAAAACATCACTTCACCTTTCAAAACACCATAATAGGTGAACAAACATACCAAACAGTACAAATTCACCGTTTCCCACTTTTTTTAACCAACTAAAACATTTACAATTTTCATAAAAAGAACCCAAGTGTTGTAAATATGTCTTGTACACAAAACTCATTTCAAAACCCCAATTTAAGACCAAAAACCAAACCAATTCATATCCAAAACATAATTTGAATCCCTATAGACATTTATAAAACCACTTTCATGTTTTATAAAATCCCCTTGCATAATACTACAAATGTTCCAAATGAAAACACACATTTTCATAAAATACTCTCAAGAAGTATAACAATGTTTTACACATAAAACCTATTCAAAAACCCTCTTTTTAGGCCCACATGACACTAATACGTTACCAAAAAATAATTTTCAGGACAAAAAATATTTATTAAACCAATTACATATGTTATAAAATACACCCAAATAATACCCCATGAGTTACACACGAAAACACCCTGTTTCAAGTTAAAATGCAACTATAAAATTAAACACTTATCCAAATTAATCATAAACTGTTTTCGCCCCACACCTAACATATGTGGAATATGAAAAACTAATAAATACAGCAAGCTAACTCATCAATAATTGTTTACACATGGAACCACCTACCAAAAGTGTTGAATCCCTCAAAACTTGGTGAGAAACATCAACCGCACCACTCCCTCACCACAAGGAAGATAAATCCCACCCTAGAATACAATATTTGACCAAATATACACCAAATAAAACCCTAGGTTCTAACCCTAACTTCTGTACATTCTATAAATTCATGAAATTGGGTGGAAACCCTAAGGAGAAGGAAGGAATTAAAGAGAGAAACACTTACCTAAAACAATCTTGATGAAAACGACCCAAAATCCACTAGTATCTGAATTTGAAAACATCCAACCATTCATGGGAGGTTCGAAAAAGGATTAAGAGATCTTGTAGAAACTGTAATGGGGGAAAAGAGTAAAAATAGAAGTAGTTTTGAAAGGATTAATTTACCTCTCCAAATCTGGGCGATTTCTGAAATCTAGAGATGTTTTGACAACTTTCGCCACTCTATTGAGCTCCAAATTGTGGTATGATTGTATTAGGGCCCACTTTGGTAAGTGGTCTCAAGTGAGAGTTGGAATCACTGAAAAAACGAAAATATTGAAGGAGATATTAAAGAATTAAAATTTATTTTTAATGAAGAAATGTGCTTTTAGGGAGGCCCAATCCCTTAAATAAAAACTCATATCCACCATGATTATGGATTCATAAATGCTCCAAATTAATATGGTGGTGTTAATAGGTTAGGGATGACAATTAGGAATTGTAATGGATGAAAAATGTTTAAAAATGAAGGATTTATAAAGGAATAAAAATTTAATATTAAATATGGAATTGGGCTCACGGTTTGGCCCAGTTCATAAAAACTCACGCATTCCTCCATAAAAGCTTGGGAAACCCTAAAAACAAAGCATGAATGGAAATTAAATGGAATTTAACTTTAAAATAAGTCATGTATGTGACATACACCAATAAGGATAATATATAGACTCAAGAATGAATAAGGTATAGACATGAATAAGCATGAATACAGAGCATCATAAGCATGGGATTTTAGGTAGGTATCATTTTACTATAATAATAATCCATGACTAAAAGCCATAATAATGGACACATAAATATAATTTGATCTATATAATTTTTTTCAATTTTTTAGAATTTATTTTTTAGGGATAGAAATGTTCTAGATGATTCATGGAAAAAAATTGTTTTAAAATATTAAAAACTAAATGTGATACAAGACATGAATTTATGATTATATCATAATGTTGATGATGAACTAGATAAAATAATTATCAATGTAGAAATTATAAGGGATGATGATGTGTTCTCTATAATTCATTAGTCAGATCAAATACATCTAATGATGATGATGCTAACATTAATTGATCTAACCATCAAAAATATATTTTTATTCTAGTTGATTGATTAAGGGAATTAATATTAAATTTCTGGATTAATTGATGAAACATTAATTATTCTAGAAGTATGAAAATGAGTTTCTTCAAGATTATCAATTTTTGAAATAAAAACACATGATGTTTCATGTGGTTCTCATGAGTGTTCTATAATTCTAAAATTATTATGATTTATACTAGAGATGAGGAATTAATTATTGAGATTATATATGAAGTTAGAGATTATCATGCAAGATGAACTAATTTTAATTGAAGCTCTTTAAAAATGCATAAATTTTTATGCTAAATATTTTTCTGTCTTGTTATTTTAATACATCCATAAAATTGATTATTTTTATATTTCAATTGAAAAATGAAAAATAATATATGATACATGATCTTATAGTAAGTATTTATAAGATCAATTATCCTAATGAAAATAGTATTAAAAGATAAATATACAAGGTCCCTCTATCATTTTACTGGAGAAAAACATTGGTAAAATAGAATATGAGATCCTAAGAGACATAAACACAAGAAAAAAGAGTGATATAGAAAATAGAGGTAATAGATATTAAATGTGAAGGAAGTATTTGGTAATTTAAGTATCGAAAATAAAACATAGGTGACCTTCAAATAAATTTTACAAGAAGAATATGTGATTTTTGTAATAAATCTCATGATCATGAAAAGTATGTGAAGAATTTATAACTTTCAAATAATAAGGAATAAGGTGTTGATATAATGTTGCGAATATTGATTTTTTGTGAATCAATGTATAAATAATAATATTTTCATGAAAAACTAATTTATGTTGATTGAGTATAAGAGGAATATAAAGTTAATTGTGATAGGAAAAATTCTATTAATGATTTATATCTATGTGTTCATCCTTTTAGATTATTATGAGTTACATTATTTATGAAGATAAAAGGATCTAATTTGTGTTCAAAATGTTACATGATTAGGTTTTGTATAACAACTATGAATATAATCTACAAACTGAGTCTGACTTCTAAGAAGATAAATTGATTCTTTAATGGAATTAGAAAACATTGTATAGGGAGTAAGGATATTCATTCCTAGAAGAATTACCATCCATGTTGTGATCTAATATTATATTCACAAGGAACTGAGCGTAAAAATATTGACATATATTGTGTGAATCATTGACACATGTGGGATTCAGTGTTTGAAATGAGATCTCAGTGTGACTCTAGGCCAATTTTGTGATTTTCTCAATGTAATCCATGATTGAATGATCCAACTAATGTCCCAGAAGATCCTAAAAATTGTATGTGAGAGGTGAATGAAAACAATTATAATATGATATTGCTGATAGTAAAGAGTCCACATAGTATTGAATGAACAATCTCAACAAGGAGTCATCCTCTGAGGCGAACCATGTACCAAAAATGTGTTCCATATTTAAATTATTTATTAGAGTTTCATGTGGTGTTTATTTCATAATAAAACTCAAATATATCCAAATATCTTAAATGTAAAGAGAGGTTAATAACAACATTGTGTTATAATTCAGTGGAAACATTGATAATGATAAAAATAATAAAACTACTAATTTATCCCCCTCTTAGTTTACTATATTGATCCATGGACAATTTCTAATGGTATAAGAGTGGCTTCCATCTAGTTGGATCTACTCATTAATTTCATGGTTTATTTATCAAAATATGATATTGTGTATGTTTTTTTATTAAATAATATCATTTGGTCAATAAAATGTATCTATTCCCATTGATATAGTATCTGAGGTTTCATCCTACATAATGAGAAATAGGAAAATGATAAAATAAAGAAAATGATGGAATCTAAAGAGAATGAGGAATAAAAATTTCCATAATGTATTATAAATTGCAATTCAATTTATAATTTTTTTGGTTATTATTCATTTATTGAATAATAATAATGTAGTGAAGAACATGAGTTCAGTGATAAATCCTTATGATATATTTATTCTTTTGAAAATGTGTCCAAAATAAAGTCCCAGATTTTATTGACTCATATAAATTATATTATATTAAGGGACTACTAAATAAATGATCACACCATTAAAAGGATATTCATGCTAGGAAATATGGAATATAAAAAATAGTTATAAAATATAATAACCTCATAAAACTAGTGATATAAAATAATATAATAGTTTCACTTTATAATGAATGATATCTTTATTATTTTGAATACTTGAAAAGAATAGTTTCTAATAATTAGTTTCTTTAAAAAATAACTATAATCATTATAATAGAAAATATATATAATATCATGATTAATTATATAGATTTATATCTATATGTTAAATAGATAACAGAATAAATGAGAATGGAATTTAACTATAATAAATTGACACGTTACTTGAAGAATAATATTAAAAGATTTACTGAGATTGGGATTTGTGATTGGGAAGGTACTATGGATACTTGACATTACTCTCATAATTTCTGATGAATTCTAAAATTCCAAATATATAATTAAAAATATTAATAAATAGTTATTTTTTTATAAATTCTTATAAAGATCTCTACAGATGAGATATATGTAATCAAGAAGTAAGGTATGTATGATGGCCTGATTAAAGATAATAAAGAGTTCTAAGTGTGATAGTTATATAAATGAGTAGATCATAAGGGTCATTTATCCTTACCTATAAATGGTATTGGTGAAAAACATTCATTTATTCTTATGTGTATATATGTGAAGACTATATGTATTCCCATATAAATATGATCTCATAAGAATGATCCCCTAAGGATCATATTAATATATAAGTATTTTTGAGTTATAAACTTCCATAACCATAAATTTTGATCTTCATAGAAATCATATCATATATAAGGATCATTTTATTGTAAGAATGATTTGGTAGTATGAGTCATAAGGATAAAACAAGAAAGATTATTTAATCCTTACAACCCTTTTTGTATATATGTTAACTAGATTAGAAAAATGATTGGGAGGATTATTCAACTATTTTTTATGGGCCAAAACATCACAATTTAATTGTTATAGAAGCCCTAAAATTTTAAGAAGATATAAATTTTAGAATAACAATATAAATTTAATATTAATGGAGGATGAATTTCTAAGAAACATAACCGACTTTTCTATAATTTTATCTTTAAGAAATATATATATTATGAATTAGATTTTGAAAAATATTTATTTAAAGATCACAAACAAATTATTAATTTTTTTATATATAGAAGTAATATCAAAGAATGATATGAATTTATAAGATGTACATTAATCCTAAATCTTTAAAATGATACTATTTTAGTCTATAAAATCTAAAATTTAAGAATGATAATGATGCATGATCTATTCATGAGTGGTGAAATTGTTCGTAATAACTCATATATAAATGGATATGAATAATTTAGTTTTGAGATGCTATATAAATGTGAATACCATCTTGGAATCTATATAATATTCAATTATTCTCTCAAGAAATGAATATTGATTCAATCCACCAGTACAAATGATATATCATTTTAATGTATCCCAGTTAAATGTTTGTATTCTATTTTATATTTTATAATGAGTAACAATTGAAGGGATTCAAGAATATTAAAATTATCTGGAATATCTATAGGTATAAATAAAATTAGAATAAATTAAAAAGATAAAAGGAAATCATGTAACTAGACAGGATAAACTAGTTGACCATAATTAATATGAGATCATGGTAGACACCCATGTTTGAACAAGGTAACAAAAGGTTAATTGATATTATAGGAACCTAATGTTAATTTTATTTTATATAAAAAATATATATAATATAAAATAGTGGTTCCCTATATATAAATAGTAAAATAAGGTAGGCTGATTGTGTTCAGGAATTTTGAGATCTTCATTAGAGTGTAAAGATCTTAGAGCTCTATATTTTAAAGGAATAATATATCAATGTTGTACCTAAAACATTGAACATCTTGGTATTTATTCTAAAGGAAATAGTGGTTAATGTGACACCCATTATTTAAGAAGAATGATAAGAATAAGAGAGAAGAATATGGGGAGAGATAAAAATAGTTATGTTTGATATATATATATTTGTGTGTGTAGTGAGTTCATATTGATACTTGTTGAATACATCAAGAATTTATTTAATGAAGTACAGTTTGAAGCTAGGATTCAAAGACCAATGATATACTTACAATATTTTTTGTTTGACACATAGAACCCATAATAATTTTAGATTCATTATATTATTTAATACACAATTAAGGAGAATAAGAAATTATTGTATATAATATCTCATTGAGTTCAACCATGAAAAAATATTTCATCCTATTTTAACCTTATGAATTATCATTACATGTGGTATTTATTTTATGGTAGAACTATAATTAATCCCACTATCATAACAAAAAAAATTGGTTCATAACTAATGGTGGATATAATTGAATAATGATTTTGATACTGGTGTAAATTAGACAACACCAAATTCAATTAGAAAATATTTACACAAAGGGAATGGGGTTTGAAACTCCCAATAACATTTGGGAAAATATTTAGAGAATTTATGAAGGGAATGTTAATGTTATGGAAGAAAAATATCATGTTTTGAGAAATAGGTTTGAGGATACTAAAATAGTAGATGATGAAAACATTTATGTTTACATGAGAAGATTAAATGATATTTTCTACCATATATAATTTTTTTGTTATAGGTTATATGGTTTATTAATTATTAAAAAAGTACAGATAAATTTTATTGATTTCTCTCATCAAATGATTTATTCTTCAAAGGATATGGAGGATATATTCTTATATACATAACATAATATTATCATTTCTTATAAAATTAGAAAAATTAAACTTTAAAAATGAAACATAAAGATAAAATAGACTTTGAAGCATTATGAAATCATAAAATCATAGATTAAGAAGTTTTTAAATTAATTTATTCTAATAATGAGGAATATTATAAATAAATTAATATTTTTATTTCCCAAATTTCAATGGGATAAAAATCTTGAATGTGTAATGGAATAGAAAACCCCACCAAGGTTTTATAACTATAATTGTATTCTAAATTATTATTATAATTTTACAAAGATTAAGTTATCTGGAATAGAAATCATAAGTGGAATAATATAATCCTAAAAAACTGAAATGTGGGAAAATAAAGAATTAATATTCAAATAGTCAGATAATTACTTTTATGAGACATGAGAAATAATATAAATAATTTTCGAGTATACAATCAAAAGATGATTCCATTTTTATGTATCATATTGACTAATATTCAGATAACCCCAATAAGATATGATGTATAAGATATTATATAACTAGAATACAAATTAGAAGATGAGTTAGAATACTTTATTTTCCAGAACAGACCTCTCAAAAATGAAATGTAAAAAATAACCATTGGAAATAATAATATATCAGAATAAAATTATTATTCCACTAAACAAATTACATTCATCAATTATAATAATAAAAGTAATTATGGGGGATAAGAAAGAGAATATAGAGAAAAATCTTGAAGAAAACTGGTTGAGAAATCATAAGAGCCATTTGTAAAGAAATCAACATTCCATGATTTAAAATATTAGTAGAAATTTATTATTATTATATTCACTTTGATATATGAGGTTAATGTTTAATATTATAATGTTATTTGGATGAATTATTCCAACATCCATGTTTAAAATTTACTTAATAATTTAAAAAACAAATATGTCATTTCCAATACTGCAAGTTAGATAACAAGACCTAAACCAACATGAACATTTAAAATAAGTGAGCTACACTCTTCCACCACAATTTAATAGATGAACATGACATGATGAACGTTTCTAAAAATGAAAAATTAGGACAATGATGCAGTAGAACAATATCAATTTTTTGGATCAATTTATCACTAATATAGATGACTAATAATTAATGTGTATTTATGTTTTTTTGATGTTTTAGACATAAATACTACTCATTGATTTATAACATTTCATTTAAATTGAAGTTTTAGGAAACAATGTGGCATTATGACAATAAAATATAGAAAAATTATTAGATTAAGTATTTAATGAATACACAATCAAATAATATTTAAAAATATGGCATTTTGATTATTAGAAGTAGTGTATAGAATATTTGGTCAAAAGGCCTCTTGGGTAAGGAATGCAAGTCTAGGTTACAATGAGAGGTTTCCTATAGTGTCAAAGGGATTTAAATTTATACGTAATTGGAATGAAAGGGATTTTAGGATGAAATCTAGTGGATCATATAAAAACCCTATGGAATATGATAATGGTAAAAATGAATGCCTACCAATTTTTTAGGATCATTTGTAAATAATTAAAAAATTGGATAATTTTATAATCACTACTTGAGATATAGAAAATGAAGTGAATTCATGTGATGATGTTATAGTTTATGACAATATTAAGGAATATGAGAAGTTATCTATCGGTGGTAAATTTAAAATTCATCCAAAGGTATGTGAAATATTTGGACAATCTAGAAATATAATAATGGAAACTATGATAAACCTTCCATGTTTATTGGAATATATGAGAAATATGAATTAATCATTAGGGAATGAACTTGACATGATGACTAATCTGTAGAAAACTACTACACATAATGAAGAATTTAATTTGAATAAATAGTGTCTTCAATCAATGAATGATAACAATAAAAAATGGTCATTGAATAATCTAGTCATATTGATATTAGAAGGAAGGGGAAGACATGGTTGATGAAAAACACTCATCCTTAATGTAAACAATGAGGAATTAAGAGATCCCACTATAATACCTATAATTGTTTTGTAAGAACATGGAAATAAATTGGGTATCTCATTAATTGGGGATATATTTAGTGTTCTATACATTTTTCATCAAATATGTTTTCCTTCATGGATTATTCAAAATATAATGATGAAGGAGAAAGTGTGTGTGTTTCCCTTTAATGGGGGTGATGAAATACTTTCAAAACATCAGAAACTATGTGAATCTAGAATTCCTTGACAACCCCATAAAATATAATTATGGTAATAAAATAATAGTTAAATAACTATTTATAATTATATCAAAAAAATTATGAATAGTAGTTATTATTGATTAAAAAATACAAAATATATGGATTAAAACTTCTTTTCTCTAGAACATCTTGTAATATTTTTTTATGTTTATAAAAATTTAAACTTTCTATTGATAACACATTAAAAATATCCATTGATATGAGATAAATGAAATGATTAAAAAATAGAATCCCAGTATTATATATATATGGAAGGAATTTGTATCTATTGTTTAATAATCATAATTTTCAACATTACGTCAGAATAAGTAGACATATAGTTTAATAATATATTACTAACCTGTATGAAATCCATGTGGTATCATTATTGCATAAAAATTGGATCATGATATGATTGTAAATAAAAATGAAGGATGGTGCTATTTATAATTATTGTAAAATAATATCAGACGAGAAGACCCATGTATATCATTTTCATTTATTATCAATATGGGGAGAATGAAGAAACACATATTGATATAATAGGTATTTATAGTTATTGATAAAAAATCCAAAGTGGACGATTGATGTTCCCATTTGATGAATTTTATTTATTTTCAATAAGTAAGGTTCTATTGAATTTAAATATTGATAAATATTTATTCATCTATTGAAAAAAAATACACATATATTACCAATTTAAACGGAAAAAAAATTATGTTTCCTAATTTAGGAATTGGCTGCAAAGATTCAATATAGAATCCCTTATAAGATAATTATTTATTGTTATTTGATCTATACGAAAATCAAGAGATATTGTTATTGAATGCAGATATATATGGTTCATAATAGTTTTAATGTGATAGATAAATCATAAATATGGATTGATGGTGCTTTTGAATTAATTGTGTGGTCTATAGCAGTTATCAAATAAACTATAAAATAGTTATCTTCGGGAAATATATTATGTTCCAAAGAGTATGGTCAGATCAGAAAATATTGAGTGTGGAAGAATAACATAGATATTTTTATTTATATATTTTTTAAACAAATTATTACAAAATTAATAGGAGTGAAATATTTTTAAACCCAATAAATAAAGGAGTTAATTAATTTAATGCCTATATAGTTTTTTGATGGATCCAAAAGATAGCATGGGCTTAACACCTTTCACATATGATAAGAGAAAAAGGTGTTGATCCCCCTTATACCTTCTTTTTTTTAGAAAAAGAAATTATATATAATGTAAGTCTTTGGATTGACCTTTTTTTAGTTTCATTTTTAAAAAAAAATTCCAATTCCATATGGCAATGTACTCTTTTGTTAAGTTTTTTATTGTTTGTTAGTAATATGCCTAATTTTTTTGTGTATGATTATTTTATTTTAAATACATATATATATATATATAATTTTTTAATTATACCATTATGACATGAAAATAAT
Source organism: Viscum album (assembly GCA_963277665.1). NCBI lineage: Eukaryota > Viridiplantae > Streptophyta > Magnoliopsida > Santalales > Viscaceae > Viscum > Viscum album. The sequence goes on from OY728162.1 coordinate 1,021,215,444, forward strand.
TATTTTGTGTTACTAATTTAATTCTGATTAATTTTAAAATTATAATGGTGACTATATTATTATTAATATTAATAATTATATTATGAACATTATTATTTAAATTTTATATTTCAATTATTGTAAATATTTTAAAGTATAATTAGTATTTATTATTAACTTAATTACTAATATTTAATTATAAAAGCATAATTAATATTACTTCACATAAATGTAATTAATAATATATTACTTAACAAGAATTACGTTCATTAACATTTTAAAGTGTCCATGTTTTGTTTTAATGAAACAAAGTTTTTTACATGTAAATTAGATTTTTTTTAGTTTATTTATTATTTCTTTCAATTATGTTTTATATTTTGAGATATATTGGAAAAATTTGTTTAGATTTTATTTATACATTATAATCTAATAATTTTTAAATCACTAATATGAAGCATAATAATATTTCAAGTAGGTGATGTTGAATGTCGATATATGATAAAGTAGAAATATATTCTAAATAAAATATGATAAACTTATAGAACATATCAATAATAATTAAAAATAAAAATCATTTTATATAAGAAATTAATAAAATGTAATTTTAATTGAAAAATATATTGTTTTTTGAAAACCGTACATTTATATTTATAATTTTTTTTACATTCCTTTTATTTTTCATTATATTTTATATGTATAGTCAATATTCTAAATTTCATTTAGATTTTAGTTATAATATAATTTATTTTCATATATTTTAAATTTTTTATTATTATGTTTTTTATCAATTATATTTTTTTCACATAAATAAATATTACTTTATAATATTGATAATTTATTTATTCAAAAAAAATTAGATATTTAGGTTAGTTTTTATCATTTAGTTAGATAGTATTATAGATTATATTTTATAACATCTTAATTTTACCTACAATAAATTTATTATGTTTTCCTACGTTTGTTGTAGTCAATATTGAATGATTATAAAATTTAAAATTTATGTTAATTATAAATGAAAATTAAAACACTAAATAAACATGTAAAAATAATTGATATTAAAAAATATTTCATTAATTTAATAGAGAGACAATAATATTGAGGATATAATACAATGTTCTTTAAACTCATTTATGTCAATTGAATATATATAAATGAATAAGTACAATCACTATCAATCATGAGACCACATCCAACAGTATGAAATGTGAATATGGTGTCTATATCACAGTCACTAACCTCTATTCTAGTTTGGAATATAAAGATCTAGGGAGTGCTCCTTATCAATAATTGTTACCAACTATTTCTAATGCTCTTCTTGCAACCGATTAGGAAGTAGTGGAATCTTGATGTCATCTTGTTCACATTATCCTTATCCCACTATGAAAGTGGAAGGATCTTCAATGATCTTTTGGGGGGACTATATGTCCTATAAAGGCTCATTCATGAATGGTGTAGGCATGCTAAATGACCCATGATACAATCTATAATCATATATATCTGAGTAAAACTATAAATATACCGAAAATATAAATGGATCTCATGGATCCTGGTACACACCAGCAATCGATTGAGGCTGGAATATTTGAGGTATGACCATTGTGTATGGAATAGGTCAGGCTTGACGTGTATCAATACATGGTCTACGTCATCACCATCTAATATACTCAACATCAATAGCTTCTGGAGGAGGTTCTAGTGTAGTAACCACATCTCCTTGGGAATAAATTACATATCTTTGAGTCGGATGATCAAATATACTATTGTGTAGAACATGATACCTTGGAATCATCTAATCTATTGTAGCATGGTACATTGATTGCATAAAATCATAACCCTCATATATATTAGACATGAAGATAATATTTTGTAATCGAGTATGTTGTAAATAGATTCCAAATTAATTAAAAATTTACAAAAAACATAATCTAAAGATACTGACTTACCAGATCCTCAAGTGCTCTGTCTTCTGGAGTAAGGTACTATGTAGACTTTAGTATATATCATAGATCATTCGCAACCAAATATGGTGGATGGAATCAAATCATATGCATGCTCTCAATATGAAAATATGCAAGTATATCCTTGATGTTGAGATAATTATCATTCCATCAGTACGAGTCAACATTCTACCCCCCCCCCCCCAAACTAACTTCACGGAATGAAGTGTTGAAGGTTGTCTGGGTTGAACTAGAAATAAATTTAAAAAATAAAATTAGAACCTCACTCTATCTAGATGGTTCCACTCAATAATATGAATGTTTTTTAGAGGAACTATAGGTTTGTCATCTTAATGAACATCGGTGTAGTATTTCGGAAGCTTGTCTAATAGAGCCCAATATGGAAGGTGTGATATCTTAAATGACATATGAAATTTTTAAAACTATTTCAAAGCATTTTTCCAAAAATGATAAAATTATGAAATTTATTATCCAAAAAAAGAATGTGTATACATAGATCGGTGGTTATGGACTATTCACCATGAGACAATATGCATCGAAATTGGGTCTCAATGTCCTAATGGAGTTGTGTGCCTAACTCCACCTAGTGTCCATGTAGAGCATCAAACAAAAAATCTATAAGATTATTTAGACTATAAAGAATAGGGGTGAGTATAGGGATTCACTCACACTCCCACATCTGAATATAGATGACACATCCCTCGAGATCATGACAATACGATCATTAGGGTCATCATAATTCTATGTATGTTTATGTGATGCATGCAGATCCCCATCTATATCTCCCATCCTTATCAAAGTCCTAAATTATCCCTAAATACATCATGTGTGCATGCATACCAGATTTATCAACATAAACTTTCCCTCAAATGGGCCGCAAGATATTTGCATGGGTGTGACATAGTATAGTGTTCTCATCAGTATTAACGATTTATTATGTGATGTGAATCTAAAACTAGCCCATATATATCGGCCCTCCATCTATAGAAACATCATACCCCAAAATATTGAGGCCTATAAATAGTGTTACAAGATCAAGATAGTCTCCAGGGGTTTTTCATGTAACAACATCCTTTAGGATAGGAAGAATGAGCTGAAATGCAACATCCTCAAGGGTGGTTGTGATCTCTTTATTAGGAAAGTTGAATTTTTGGGCCTTATGTCTCCATATCTCAGTAAGGAAAAAAATTATGTGATTTTCAAAAAATTATAATCATATACAAAAACACCATATAATCCAGCATGGAATAGGTATGGTATAGTGGAAGCCTGATGGAGAATGTGATTACAATGGTTGGAACTAGTCACCCATATTTGTCCAACATCATGGCAAAATAGCAAGTCATGTGAAACATTATTATACTGATCATTTATTATAGTAGTGTCCTCCATATCTATGTATAAAAATTAAATAAATTTTATTCAAGTGTAAATCAAAAATATAACTTGATGGCCAATATAATGTTATGAATGATAGAATGTAAGATATAACATGTATATCCCAATTATTTCATGATTTGTGTATAACCATAAGAAAATTGAATGTATTGAAGTCTCTCAATGAATATTTCTAATTATTATAGAATGCTTTTCCATCTATTTCATTAGCCTTTAATGATTTTCATTATTCCTGATCTCTGTTTTATATGATGAATGGTTTTTCATCTATTATTATTGGAAAATATTCATGTTTTTAAGGTCTTTTACATTAAAAATAGATTTTTTTTCTCACATATGTTATATCGGTTAGATTCACCTTATGGATTGTTTCTTCCAGTCAGGTTTAAAATGTATATGAATGGGATAGATCCCAATTGGAGTGATTTTTAGTTTATGTACAATTTCTCACATGATGTCATGTTTTATGGTTATTTTGTCAAATACTTACTTCATGGTGTTTCCATAGATAGTTTGATTATGATTTTCTATTATCTCACATGAACATTTCATATTCCTAATAATTTTAATGTGAAAGGATTATTATGAAAACAAAATGATAATTTAAAAAAAGGTTTATCATGTGAAAAGGCTTTATAAATAGGTGAGAATTATGTAAAATAAAGTTTTATTTATTGAAATTATGTAAAATTTAAGAATTTTTACCTTCCAATTTATTTATGTGAATAGTTTTATAATTTATATAACATTTGTTATTTGATAGTAAAAGTATTTCTAAATGTCCTAGAATTATAAAAAAGAATAGATTTATGTTAACACATTGTAATTGGTAATATGAAAATTTAACATTGGAGGGAATAAAACATAAATGATGAGATTTTTAACATGATCAAGTAATTTTATGGAATCGTTTATTATTATGAACTTCCTAATGACATATACATCAACTCAACAGTTTCCCATGTTCATGCGGATAGTCTATCTCATTCCGCATCTCACTGGACTTTTGTCTAAATCATTGTTGAAACCTATTTATTTTAGCTATCAATATATATTATTCTTCAGACGTTAGAAAATGTTGAATCTCCCCAATAGGAGTCCATGGTGAAGAATAATAGTTAGGAATCGAATCTAGCTGTTAAAATTTTTTAACAAATTGTTCCAATGATTTGATCACAAAGGAACATAATACAATGGTATATATTCATGTAAACCACAATTCCTATATGTGTCCACATTGTTAATGCATAACTCCCAATAATTCCACCAGGAATATACCTCTTCTACCTAATATGGGGTACTGAGAGTCATTCACTCAAAATCGATAGTCTTACGATTTTAAAATTTGAACTTGATAAGGAGAATCATATTTAATGTTCTTTTCAATCTCTCTTTGAATGTGTCACTCCTACCATAGCCCTTACTGAATCCCATCAGCAATATATTTTTCTATTTCAATAACGTAACTGAAAAAATGTCAAAATACTCATTATCTAGTACACGTATAGGTAACTTATGATACACATTTATCAATATGTTTATGCACTCCACAATGTTTGTGGTCATGTGTCCATAAATCATCCCCCCATCATATGTCAATGTTCATTTTTCTGGATTCTACATCATATAATTACACTCCCAAATTAGCACTATGGATTTCATCTAATCATTTATCAAACAATCATTAATATGGATCATATGATATAGTAAATAGGTTATATTTTACATAAAATAATTTTATCATTACATTTTAATAGTAAAAAATAATAATTAGATTGTATACCCATCCTTATGATAGCCTTCATTGTATGTTCACCAAGGAATGTTTTTTATACATTTATCGAAATTTGTTTGATGTTGTATAGATGATGTAAATTTAGACGTATCCATATAATCATATCTACATTTATGCCATCAGTGATTGACTTATGATGATCAAATATCAAATTGACACTCAAAATATGGGTGAAATAGGTGTTGATACATGCTATAAAACTACATGATTTGTAATGTTCCTTCTCTATAATTGAAAATATAAGAGGAATAGGTTAGTGGTTTCCATATTGGGTTGTCTTAATCAATAATACACCCATGTATTTTCCATATAGAAACATCTTATTAGTTTTCATTAGATTTTTTAAAAAAACATAGTGTGGAAATACATCGAAGGAACTCCAACAACAACCGATGAAAATTAACATGAGATAGATCAATATGGTTATTTTGATACTTATATTATTTCCTATATAAATGGATTAAAACATGTTTTTTGGGTCTTATTATGGATAGAAATTGGGTCAACACTCGATACAAGTCACCCCAATCACAGTAGAACATGAAAACTGCCTTCTATTTTACCGTCCATGACATTGTTTAAGAAATTATATAACCAAAGTTTTTCTATTATATAATACACAATGGATATAATAACAATTTATAAGCTCCTAATAATCTATAAAATAATAGATGGAAAATATTCAACATCCAATGATGTATGATCTTGTGTTAGGTTTGGAAGAATGTGAGTATGAGCTACATAAATCATAGAAATTATCCAACCTCCAAATACAATATCAGAAATCACACTCAAGGGGAGACTAAAATAATCCCCATATTTGTTTCATTATATGATGTATTTATTACTACTTAAATCCTATATATATATATATATTCTATCAATATGAAATCTATTCAATATTTTTTTCATGGAATATTTTCTTTGAAAATCACTTCTTATAAATAATTTTTTGTAAAATTCATTAAATCTATCCTCTAAAACTCCATAAAACTAATTTGATGTTAGTGTAAATTTATATTAAAATTCAAAAAACGTTTCCATTACTTTTAACCATGATGTGAAAAGCGGTGGATGATATATTTTCTTTTTAGGTAGTTGTATGACTAATGTATTTTGACCAACATCCTCCCCAACATCTATAGATTCATCCTCCTCATCATTGTTGTCCCTATATGTTTCATCATCAGACACTTACTCATCATCAAAATGATTCTTCTATAGATCTATCTCATTAGTTTGGTTTCTTTCTTCTCAATCATAATGAATATACTCATTTTCTTTGGATGGACCTTCATAAACTAATCTTATTACCTATGTAATCCAATAATTGGATTTTTCTTATATATAACAGAAACCTCAATGAGTAACTCAATCATAGAATTATCTTTTCATTAGGGAAATAAACTTGTATATTAGACCTCATCCTCATCATTAGCCAATGGAAAATATATCTGTAATAGCATAGCCAAAAATTGAAAATTTCTATAGGTAATATATTATATCTCTTGATCGGTACCAAAATTTAAATGACTAAAAACTCTTTATAGACATTTTTCATATGTTTAAATAATATGATAACTATATAATTGTTGCTAATTGTGTAGTATAAGAATCTCTTTTACAAGTTTTAATAACTTCCCTATAGTTGAATATGTAGCTAAACATGATTATATAGGTAAAATATTATGTTTGATCAAGGTTCTGATTGTGTAAATAATATTGATAATGAGTAATAATTATGTATCATTGACTACATAATCATTACTTTAGTGAAATTTTAAAACATTTTCTTATATCCAAAATGATTAAACTAATGTTTCATAGTACTATTTTTTATCTTCCTAATGGTATATTTAGTAATGTATAAAGTGAATGTGTATCATCCAAAAAAAATAACCTAGGATTTTCAAACTAGGTGTGTATTAATGCCCATTGTTGTTCACCAATTCTTGATTTAGTCTATATAAAAATGATTTTTTCTACTTGTTTCCCCAAGGTACATCATTTCCAAATCCACAAACACATGTACCATCTAGAGAGGGATTTTATTTCATAGATAACAATGTAATCATTACTTTACATAAATTTTATATCGTCTCCTTATATCCTAAAATATGAAACAAATGTTTGTATAGTACAATTTTTAATCCTCTTAAAGGTATGTTCAGTAGTTTATAAATAGAATGTGATTCATCTTATGAATATATCCTCAAACTGTCAAACCAAGAATTTTTCATATCCTATCGTCGTGTACCAGTTACCTATCAAGTATAGATTAATATCTTCTTTTTAGGGTTTTTACCCCAGGGTATATATATTCTAGATCCACATCCACTTGAATTATATAGATAAATATTTTGTTAATTTGATAACCACATAATCTTTACTTTATAAATATTTTAGAACATTTTATTATATCCTAAATCATTTCAATATGGATTTATTATATAATTTTCAATCTTCATAATGGTATGTTAAGTAATACATAAATAGAATTAGAATTATCAAACACAAATATAGTGATATTAGAAAATATGGCATGCAATAAGGTATAAATAATCTAAATTTTTGGAGCAATAAATAATTTGTCCAGTTATGCCACTTTGTCATACAATTATCCCTCTTTTATACTATATTAATTGATTGATAATATGTTGTTAATAATTATTTAATAATTATTTAATCCAATTCTAATCCTTAGTCAATCATTACATAATTAGTAATTAAGCATTTATTAATAAATATCTATTAAGTGTTTAGTTAAAAGATAAACAATAATTAATTTTTAATTAATTCTATGTTAATAATTACTTAATAAAATAGTAATAATTACTTAATAAAATGATAATTATTCTTTTATCATTTTTTAATGAATCGTTATCCAAATCATAATAATTCATTCGTTGTTCATTAATTAGTAATTATTATGTACTTAGTTTAAATTAAATTAATAGTTAACCATTAATTAATATAGTTTAATAATAACTTCATCAATAATTATTTATATGTAAGCCATTATTTAATCATTGAATAATAAATCCATAATCATTGATTAATAATTAGTTAGTCATTAGTTAATAATTTTTTGTTCTTTTATTAATAATTGGATAGTAATTATTTAATCATTACGAAATCATTCGTTATGGAATAGATAATCTTGTGATAATTATGCCTTAATCATTCTTATATCACTCGTCAATAATTCCTTAATTAATAATTATTAATTCCTTACATTAATGTTAATTATTAGTTCATTACTAATTAATAATTATTTAAGTAGTTAGTTTATATTTAATTACAAATTAATCAATAATATATTATTAGTCATTTATTAATTCATCATTAATTAATACCATATTAATCAATTATTAAACATTACTTAATTAATGGTTTCTATTTTCTTAATTTATAGATAGTTATGGGTTAATTAGTAGTTCATCATTATTTAATTATTCTATAATCAATAGATAATCATTAATTAATCATTATTGAATCATTCATTAATCATTACATGATCATTAGTTAATACTATGTTAATTATTCCTTAAAATTTTAATCAATTTTAAATAATTACATAAATAATAGTTATTAAGTAGTTAATTTAAATTTAATTATTACTTAATTATTATTTTATCATTATTTATGTTGTTAAATTATAGTTGATTAAACATTAATCATTAATTAATTATTCACATGTCATTACTTCAGTATTAATTAATCTTGTGTTTATCATTCCCTAACCAGTTATTAATTATTCTTTAATCACTTGCTAATCATTCACTAATCATTAGTCAATCATAATGTAATCATTCACTAATTATAATTATTCAATATCTATTAATTTTTTGATACAATGTTATTATTTTTTATTAATTAGTTATTTAATACATAATCATTACATCGCATTAGTTAATCATTAGTTATTTAATAATTAATCACTATTTCACTAATATTTATTCATCATCTAGTTAATATTAATTTGTCATTATAGAACTAATATTTTAAACTACTCATTTAAACTAAAAAACAATCTTCTTTAAATAATACAACTATTAATAAGGATAATTATAAATTATTTACTCAATATTCATTAATAAATAAATTTTCTTTACTTACTAAAATAAATTATTATTTAAAACTTTATACATAATTAATTAAACAACTATATAAACAACGTATTTAAAACTAACTAAAAACATAAAAAATAAATAAATATTTAAATTTTAAATAAATATAATAGAGTACCTCTATATGTGGCTTCTCAAATTCTACACTTCACAAATTTCGCATGCCTTTTAGGCCACCAAAACTATTGAACACAAGGCATCAAACACTGATAAAATTTTAGAGGGAAGGGGAGTGGAACAAGAGAGATGTGGGATAAATTGAGTTATGAGAATGGGGAGTCCATGTATATTTATATGGGATTGTGTAGAGGTGTTATCAATAAAAACACCATTGGCATAAATTTAGGTGAATTGAATTAATGATAAAAACGAATTTTTATTTAATTCTAGAGAAATTAATTTCTGTACATTAATACCTTTCAAAACATTTTCCATGTCATCAATCTGGGGCAATGAAAGGAAGATTATGGATCATACTCAGCACCATTCTAGTTAAAAAAAATTCTAAGAGATGAAACCTTTCTATATTATTTTTGAAAATATTTTTAACCTTGAATTATTTTAACAATTCTTCAAAAAAGTTATACCAAAAAACTCAATAACATAGATTATTCTGGATATGTAATAGTTCATAATTGTAACATATCATACTAATGTTTAGGAATGTATTTCCTAATGAATAATGAGAATGTTGAAGATTGTGTTACCTTAATAAAGAGGATTACTATATAATAGATGTTCACTCTTAGTTATGTAACATTTGAAAAGATATGGATTATAAGAGTTATCATGGATGAGTATAAATGTTTGAAAATTATATATTGTGTACATTAGAGTAACCATGTTCTTTGAAATAATATTTTCATAATTTAGACATGTAAATTTTGAGTCTAAAAAAGTATTTATTGACTTTGGAAAAGTACGAAAGAGACATCACAAGAGTATGTAAATACATTGGTATAATAATAATGCATTGTTTTATTTTTTTAATGTTGATTATTAGAAAATATAAAGAATTAGTAATTTATTTTGTTATGAAGAAAAATAAATTAATTTAGATTATGTTTCACTATACATCAAATATTATAAACAACATAATCTATCTAACATATTTTTTATTTATGCTGAAAATATATTGTGAAGAAAACTATACCAAAATTGAAACCTCTATATTACAATGCAGGTCCTCATCTACACATGGATACAAAAACTTATATGGGGTTTAATGTAGTTGATTTCATTAAGGGTTAATTATTAAATATTACGTAGTTATTTGAGGATTTAAATGGGAATCATGGAATGATTTGAATGAGAATTTCAAATAACTGTAGTACAAATTCTCTCTCATATTTAATAATGCTTCCCTTTTAGGGAATTTCATAGGGCCAAATATTATATATCTTTATAATATTATTTTTGAAATGATATTCCTAAATTAATGTTAAAATATAAAATGTATGAAAATTAAGAAGGTATATAGTGACTAAGGAAAAATATTAGGGCCATGATACACTATTATATCTTGGGGAGAAGAAGAATATCACAATATATAGTTATTTAAGGAGGATAAATCCATTACCTGATTATTCAAATGATTAATGAAGATTCAAATCAATGATGTCTGTGATGGATATAATGACCATAATACCATGTCATACTCATTTTCTACTTATTTTCATGAAGAATGATCATGTATTGATATTCAAATCAATGAGGCTTTAAGTGGAATATATTTTTGATGTGGTTTTGACCAGCCTGAGATAAAAAGAAAATATCTTACCTATTCTATTAAAAAACACCTTTTTTAGTGGCTAGATAGAAGTAGTACTCTCTAGCGGGACTTTATTGATATAGTATTGTGGTTCTCTATACTAATTGGACATGGAATATGAATTTTTTTATCTAAGTATGTTTATATTGTAGAATAAATGAATGGAGAAACTAACCAATCCAAACCAAGGGAAATATTTTATGTTGGAAAATTTTAAATCCTTGGGTGTTCTATTTATTTTTATTGTTTCATGCAAGGAAAGGATATGTTATAAAACATTGAGATGATTAAGAAATTAACAGTTCATATATGTTATTTATAAATGAAATAATTGTGAAACTATATCCCTAATTCAACTATCTCTTATAGTAGTACTAACCATCATGTTAAATACAATATCAAGATAGTAGGGTACCCATGTTGAAATGGTGGAACTAGAGCTTCATCAAGTAGAATTAAAGTTATAGTCACAAGGAATGATCTTGATACTCACTTTCCAAATGGAATGATCCAAATAAATATAAAGATTTACATATTCAATATCACATTCACAAAAGATAAGGATATTTTGGGTGGAATGGGAGAATATAGATACATAATCTAATATTAAAAGAGGATTCACCAATTATCATTAGAAAATATTGAGTTGTTTTAATTTTTTGAGGATTAATTTTAAGATACTGAATGGATATACACATAGTTTAGAAGGAAGTGGTGTAGTTGTGGATAGTTTTTTAAAGAATAACTCTATAAAATTCATCTTATATTTTCCTTTTTTACATAATTATTTTCTAACATTATCTACTAAAATTTGGATATAAGGGATATTGTGAGGGAAAAAGTGTCCAATAAAAATCCAAAAAATATATATTATGCTCATAATTCACTGAATCGTGAGAGTGACTAAGTAGGATAAACTGCGCATTAATCATTGAACATACGGGCTTCATTTTTTTAAAATTGACCTAGGAATATACACTAGGACCTGAGATTGTAACAAGAGGATGAATATTAATTTAATAAGGAACATAGAAATGAAGATGGAGTGTTATATGGAACAAATGATTAAATCATTCATAATAAAAACAAAGTATCAATACCATTCCCAACATCCCCATATTTTCATTATTTTATCCACAAAAATCATTTTTCATTACTCCAATTTCTATTATCTCATTATCATAGATTTTTTAGTTCGTTCCATTATAATAAACATTCTACTAGTTTTTTTCATTTGAACATAAACATAGATTTATCTTAACATATCAACTCTAGTAAGCATTATTATTGAATTGAAAATTTCATCCCTCTAGAAATAACCTATAGAAACTACCATTTAATGTTATTATTAACCTGATTCACTTGAAATGAGTTTGCTATGCTCATTTATATATATAAAATATGACTTTTCAAACTATCTTCCTAAACAATGATTTTATTATAGGAACTACAAAGAGCATTATTTTTTTCAAACTTTCCAACATAATTTATAACATAGTACAGTATTCCTTTAATTATTTGTAAGGGAAATCTTAATTTTATGATTTGATTTCATGCTCAAAAGAGTAATAGGAATGTACCTCATTTGATTGTGCTATGAATCATATGTTTTCCTTTTGATTTATAGCTTCAACTTCTATTTATGAAAAAATTAATTTATTATAATCTTCATAATCACTCCCGGTGGCCTTCATAGATTTCATGGATTTATTATAAACTACCTTTTTTGAAGAACTATCAACCATTATTCTTTTCATCCATGATTTTCAAATAGTCAAGCTTAATGTGTCCTAAATTTTTTCATTCATATCATCTTCACTCTTTAGATTTATCAATATTTTTTTTGCTTATTGAAGGATCTTCTAAATCCTAATATCTTATTTTAGAATTTTTTTAACATTCAATAAAATTGAGAAAGATCATCTTGGATTCAGTATTTCCTGAGGAGTCTTCTTCTTTTAATACTTCAGAAAATTGTCTATGTATTCTCTTTATGTCATGTTAAGAAGCAGTCACGTTCAAGGTAATATTTTCCTTTTTGATCATGTTGGGGTTCTCATCATTAGTTTCTATTTTTCTTCATACATCATGAGAGTTCTGATGAAATATTCTAATTTGATGTTATTAACTTCTATTGATTTTCATATAGTAACTGATATTCCATACCATCTGGTTGGTAGTACTCTGAGGACTTTAAAATCATGTTTAGGCTTAGCGATAGGTGTTCCAAGAGAAAATATATTGTTCATGATCTTAGTGAGTCATCCATTTATTTGACTAATACTTTCTCCTTTAGATATTTTAAAAGTATCAAACATAATCTTGGTTGTATCATATCTAATGTCTTTCCCATTGCTAGTTCCTTCATATGATACTACTATAGTAGTACATATTTCATGCATTGTCTACTATTGAGTGATTATGATGAATTCTTCTGATATTAATCCATATATGATAGCATTCATAGCTCTGGATTTTAAATCATAGTTTTCTTCATTTGTAGGATCCCATGTTTCAAGTTTTGTATCAAGAATTTCATAGGTCCTAAGCATTAAGTTAAACTTTCAGACCATTATTCTTCACATAGATAATCATATGATATTTCCAGTGACCTAAGTTCTCACCATTGAAGTATGTAGATTTAACCACTGAAATACCTTCTCTTCTATCAATTGTAGCATCCATTAGAATATTTTTTCTTTGGACATCAACTTTTTATAGTGGTGAACTAGAGAGTCATATGCTTCGATACCAATTGTTTCCCCAGATATTGACAGACTGAATAACAAAAAAGGGGGAAAATTGAGTTATTAAATTATTTTGGGAATATCACCCTCTTCATGGTATGTATGATCAGCTTTTTACACTAAGATTATATGTAGTGGAAAATATCATATTCATAAAGGAAGCTGAACATAGATAATTATAGGTTTGGGGGGGAATAGAAATCCTCTAGTCTACTCCACCAATGCTCTACTCCTCAGGCCTGGTGATTTTTACTAAATAGTAATTTTACCATGGGTTCCCTACTGGGATTAAGTAGATATCACTTAGTACAATGTTCAAAAATATTCAAACTAGGTTTTACCTTTACCAGACCTATCCTCGGTCTTAACCACACTCATACACAAAGTGAAAACAAGGTACAAAAGAGATATAAAACTTGAAAAACATTTACATAACACAGTTGAAAGTAGTAACATTCAGTATATGATGATTCATCCTGAGAAAATATAATCATAGAGTTTAAATTAGGTTGATCTTCGGAGAAAATGATAGAGATGAAAAGCTTCTCACTAGATATTTTTATTTTCTATATGTACAGATCTTGGGTTTCCGTTAGGGCCAAGGAAAATAGTCTTATTTTTTCTATTCATTTTCTTCTCTCTCATTTTTGAGTTGCACCAAACTATTCCTTTTATATTATATTTCAAAATTAATCACAGGTTAATTCTATTGATTGAATAAGCCATGAAGATATTATGATAAGATAGTTAATAGATATTGTATATCTGCACTTTCCAAAAATGGAATTTCCTTCATAAACTCAATGTCATAGATTTTCTCATTCTCTGAGTTTTATATTTATGAAATTTCTTGTTCATTCTGATATTTACTCTATTGGATGAACCTTATTTGATTTACTCAAATGGTATGAAATGACATACCATGAGTTTAGAAAACTTTTCATGACTGTCTGAAGTATCATATCCTCATAGGATATGGAAGAGGGTATCATTAATTATATAATTCCTTGCATAAGATAATGTGACTTGACTTCATATGATAATCTGTCTTTGATAAAATTTAAGAATATTCTCTAGTGTAAGACATAGATATACTTTTACTAAAATTATATTATCTACAAATATTCTTATCAAGAGAATAAATTCCTTTCATATTTTCACTCTAAATAAAAGATCTTTCTTGAGTAACTTATTTGATCATCATAAGATAATATCTTATGTGACACTTTCTGATCCCAAAAAACTGAATACGTTATTTTCATTTCGAAATATAAAGAACTTGAATGTAGGAAGATAAACACTTGAGCATATATCATAATATAAGGACAATCTGAAACACTTAATAGACTTTTGATAATAAAAGTATGGATTTTGTGATTAATCAAAACAAATAAAGTGAAGATATATTGAAACCATATACTTTTTACAATACATTTCACTTATTTTTAAATGTGGAATGGGGTTTGTCCAAGTGGTTGGCCAAATTATGAACCAACCATATGTGATTTACAACCTAAGGACACCCCTCACACGAGTGAGTCGCATGGTTTGACTAACCATGCACAGCCCATGAAAGCCCCAATGTTAATATTTATGAAGCACACACATGAGCATTCAGCCTAACCTGGAAAGTTATGCAAAATTATGTGGCCTACTACTATGCATTAAAAAATACTACACAGTATAACTGAAATATAAGACATATGCAGCACAATTTCTACTAATCGTGCATCCCAGCTTATTTCTCCAAAATTCATTGCTACGGGCTCTGAAAAATCCTCAAACACCCTTGTAACCTCCATGACCTCATTAGGCACTCATATTAGGTCCAGTAAATATAATTTAACTACAAACTAATTATCTCTAATCTTAAGGAAAATCTAGGATGTTACAACCTCCCCTCCTTAAAACAACTTTTCCCCGAGTTTCCAGAAAGCGGTAGTAAACCATCTTATGGGAAAATTTACAGTGGTCATGCATGTATATCAAACTATTTATCCAAGTTATCATCCTATAAAATGAGGTTCTAACATGTCACACAGACCAAAGGAACTAACCTTCCTTAGAGATCCTTCATTCTCTGGTCAACAATACATATTGGATGATCCTCAAAGGATATGTTTGCCTCCAACTAAATGTCCTTATGATCAAAATAGTGAGGTGGGATAGAATGAAAAATGGTGAATCTATGATACATGGAAAACATCAGTTATGGCCTGATACCAAATAGGTAAATCCAACCTATAGGCTATCAGCCCGAATCTCTCCATAATATCAAAAGGCCCGACATAACAAGACAATAGCTTACCATGTCTCTGAATCCATATATGACCCAATCTTGTTGCAACTCATAGAAATACACGATGTCCAATATAGAACTATAAATTTTGATGTTGATAATTGTTTTGAGAATTTAATATGTACTATATTGTATCCAAACATTTATGGATCAGTTGTACATACTCTGATTTCTCCTAAACTAGACAAAGATAGTGTATTACTTACCTTCCTCTAACCAGCACCACGATGAATGGAATTGCCTACCATAGAAGGCCTCGTATGGATCCATATAAATAATTTCATTAAATATATTATTATAGGGAAAATCAACAAGAGGTAAGTGTTTCTCCCAAAAACCTCCAAACTCAAGGATGCATTTTCGGAGCATGTCCTCTATCACATATATTGTTGCCTTAGACTATTCTCTAGAATGAGGGTGATATGTTGTACTTAGTATCACATGTGAACCTTGTTCTTTTTTAAACACCTTCCAGAATTTTGATGTAAACTGGACATCACGATATTAAATGATAGAATAGGTAACAACATGAAGGATCACAAACACCCAAATATAAATCCTCCTATGATCATCAAATGATAGGGTATCTCAGATAGGTAGAAAGTGTGTGACCTTTCTCAACTTGTCTAAGATCACCAATATTATTTCACTTCCTTGATGATATCTCATAAATACCATCATTAAATATATAGTGACATCATCTCGTTTCAACTACGGATTGTATAAAGGCTATAGAAGTATAGAAGTTCACTGGTCCTCAGCCTTCACCTACTAACAGGTGGAGCACCGAGTGATAAAACCTATATTCTGCCTCTGCATACCTGACCACATATACTAAAGACATATGTCTCAGTATATATTGGTAATCCAAGCATGTTATTCCCCAATAGAGGAATGAGATTCCAACATCAAATTATCTTGTATGTCAATGGATACCCATACATTCCCGTGAAAGAGAAGAACCTCATTCTTTTCAACAACCCAACTAGGAAGAAGGTTCTCACCTAATATTTTAACCCTCTAGATGAGGCCTATGGGTTTTGAATTTTTCATCATCCCAACCCATCCCAGAATATAGGATGTCACTACTACCACTTATAGAACAGGTTTAGCATAACACTTCTAAACTTATGGGTGAATCTCAATAAAATAAGTCCCTTAGTTCCCACTCACTACTGGCCTCTTAGATAGCCTAGGTATATGTATTATCACTCAAAACCATCATTTGTTGTATAATAAATCTTAATGTTATATAATTTCAAGTACTCTTCCCAACTACAATTCCTAATATTTAGTCCATGTTGTGTAGATATATATTTGAGACTTTTTTATCATAGTAAATGAAAAATAATTCTCCCAATAGATAATGCCTCCAACATCATAAATAATGAATCATGAATACTATATTGAGTTAATGGAAAGGATAATTATTCTCATGGGGTCTCAACTAGTGGGACCCATATGCTACAACCTGATCATCCTACATCAGAACTTCTTCAAGACCAACTTCTAAAGCATCGCAATAAATAGTAAATCTCTCACCCAACAGTTATAACAACCCTAATTTTTTTTAGAAACTTAAACATGATTTATTACATAAAATATTCACTTAATAAAACATATAAGATCAAGAGTTCTAGTGTATTTGAGGATTAGGAACATTACATAACGACTAAAAACATGAAACCCAACAACTTTATTTAATAAATCCTTTACATGACCACTATATTCCCTTGTACTTAACATTGCATGAGATAACCTGAGGACATGCATAAAAGGGGGTGAGATATAATGACCATTAAGGGAGTAAAAAAGGAATAACATGAATAATACAAAACATTTGAGGCAATAATAATATTAATAGATCATAATAGAAACATGAACATAAAGGTATGATATAGCGTGATTATCATAACATGAAAATGTGGAAACAACATTTAACATGATATTAGCATGAGCCAAGGCACATTACACATGGAGAATGATAAAAAAACTCATTGCAATTGAATTAGCATGAGTAAAGCCTCATTGTACTTGACGTATCATTATATTAATCATTACCCAATGCATTGGAGCACTATCAGAGTGCACACTTCTTAATCATTTCATTTCATGAATAAATGTGCCACATGGATCGTACAACATGAATTAATTAAACATAATAATTTATCCCATGAATATAGGTGTCAAATACATACATCGAACTCTGTAATCAATAAGTAAATGTTTATAAAGTTGAATACCCTTGATAAAGAAATGGGAATTGTATTAAATACACATTGACTTTGTATTGGAAAATAATAGTGCAATTTCGGCAACATGAAGGCGTGACATCAGAATTCATTAACATGGTTGATGAGAGAGAAAGAGGTGTCTCATAATATTTACATGAAATGTAAAGTAATGGGGACATATATATACATGTCCCAACATATGTAATGGAATTAAGTTAATAATAAAAAATAATTTCTTGAATGTAAATGAGAAGAGGGAAATTACTGATGGAATTTTAGTATGGTAATGGGTGTACATGAGAGGCATTAATGATAAATAAATAGGGGTATCATCAATTAAAAAATAAGTCCGGAATTATGGGGTAGTTTCATACCCAAACATTTGTAATTAAATGAAAAGGGGTATAACGACTTAATGAAATTTGGACAAAATAGAAAAAGGAAGAAATACCTTACATGGAAGTGTGATCCCAAAGCCTTGGGAGAGGCTTGAGAGAGTCTTATTGGGAGAATTGGGAACATTATGAGGATTATAGAGAGATGACAGTAGGGGTTTTCAAGCTCCAAAGGCTTTGAGTGAAGAGGAAGTAGGAACCTGGGTGGGTTTATATAGGAAGAGAGAGGTAATTCTTTATTATTTTGGTTTGGGACACCACACATTAAAATAATAAAAACCACAAACCAACCCATGGTTTTGCCCATTTTTTCCAAATGTGAGTGAAAATGATTATTTTATGAAGAAAATGAAATTAATTCTTAAAATATTAGGGTTTCTTATGTGGAGGTGAGTCACAATCTCAAGGAAAACATTTTAAAAATATAATATGTTTTATAAGTCTTGGAGGGTCAACTAAGGCACCATAAAATTAATCAAGAAAATATAAAATCACATTATTTTTATGGTAAAACATATATTTTCCTGACTCACCATTTTTAGAATTTTTTTATGTCACTGTTGGGTCATCATGATGTCATAAACACATTATATATTTAAACGGTATTTAATATTTACACAAAAAATTGATTGTCTCATAACATTATAAAAAATTCACCGTTGGATTATATCAACATCCTGATTCCAGAAAAAATATTCATTTTATCAAAATACATTTCTAAATATGTGAATTTTTACTTTTAAAATAAAAACTAACATTTATCGAAAATTCATGGGTTTTGACAAAAAATAGCTCTAAAACATTAATAAAAATTAAATTTGTATAAAAACTATATGGTCATTTATATTTAATGGAAAGTAATTTAGTAATAATAATATTTTATCAAACATAATATTTAATTCAAAAATCCATTAATTCATCAAAATATATTTCTTAATTGTATATTAACTAAAAATAATATTTGTTCTTTAAAAACTATTTACATGTAACAATAGTAAAATGAATGTAAATTCTTTATTGTATATAGAGAATAATGCACATAATAATAGTGTTAGGGTCTTGTTACATAACCCCTTAAAACATCCTCATAAAACCTAAGGGTAAGGAGCACGATGGTGAAAAACTCTTGGTGTGGCTCGGATAACATCGCTCAGGTGGTAATCTCTATTAACTTACACTTCTCCCGTAGGAGATTCTGTTCAAGAGAAACTTGCTCAATCTTGGCTTGGGATTGTTCAAGAGTGAATCCCAATGATTCCAACTCCTTTTTGAGCACCAAAAATGGGATTTGTATGGAAGAATTCTTATGGATGAGGACATTTCTTCTTTTGTCTGAGGAAATTGGATTTGTTAAAGCCCAATATTTATACTAATTATGTGATCACTATTCAATTACTATATCAGCAATGGTCACAATTCTTAACAGTATTTTAAAATCCAAAATCATAAAACCATGGATGTTCATATTTTATATAACCATTTTACATAATAATACATTTAATTAGATCAAGAGGAATTTTCATCTATAATGTTGGGATCGTTACAATATTCCACCCCTAAGAAATTTTTCCCTCGAAATTTCCTTTTCCCTCACAAAAATAGACACAGGTAACTCTGCTTCATCACTTTATCTGATTCCCACATGGATTCTTCAAACTTTTGGTTTCTCTACAACACTTTCACAAAGGGCATTATCTTATTTTGTATAACTTCTTCCCCAATAACTAAGATCTTCACTAGAATCTCTTCATAGGAGAGGTCATTCTTGAATGGTACCACCTCTGGATTGATTATATGTGATTGGTCAGGTATGTACTTCTTCAAGAGAGATATATGGAATAAATCATATACTTGAGATAGGTTTGGTGGGAGTATTATTCTAAATTCCACTTCTCTAAAGTGATGAAGGGTCTCAAAAGGGTTGATGTTCCTTTGAAAAGGCTTTCCCTTCCTCCCAAATCTCATAACTCACATCCATGGTGATATGCAGAGGAATACCATGTCTCTGACATCAAACTCTAGGTCTCATAGATGATTATCAGCAAAGATATTTTTCCAACTCTGAGCAACTTTAATGTGTTGTTGGGTGGTTCTAACCTTCCCCACCATTTCTTTAACAATCTCTAGACCTAGTAGATATCGCTCTCCAACATCACCCAACATGTTGGTGTTCTTAAACTCTTCCCATATATGGATTCATAAGGATCCATTTGGATACTTGAGTGTGAAGTGTTATTTTATTGGAACTCAACTAGAGGAATATGTTGATCCCATCCTCCTTTGAAGTCCATTTTGAATTCTCTTAACATGTCCTCAAGTGTTTGGATAGTCTACTAAGATTTTCCATCATTTTGAGAATTATAAGTCGTCCTGATGTTCATCTCAGTTTTCAAAGCATGTTGAATACTCTTATAGATCTTAGAGGTGAATATTGGATATTGATAGGATATAATAGATAGTGGTACTCCATCCAGCCTTACCACTTCTCTAATATATATCTGTGTCTGTTGATCTAATGAAAAATCCACTCAAATTGCAATGAAGTGTGCAGTCGTTGGAAGACGATCCACAACAACCCATTTAGCATTGTTTCCTTTGGTTGTATTCGGATGTCCGGAGAAAAATTACATGGTGATGTTCTCCTATTTTCATGCTGGTATGGGTAATGGTTGCATAATCCCCTTAGACATATACCTCTCAGACACCACTTGTGGACATACCAGGCACATTGATGTATAATCCTTGATCTCCATCTTCATGTTATCCTACCAATAATGGTCTCGGAGATCTTGATACATCTTTTTGTATCCTAGGTGAATGGAGAAATTTAAACTATGTGCATTATCCAATAGTTCTTTCTTTAACTCTGGATTTGATGGAATACCTAGTCTTGACTAAAATCTCACAATTCCTTCTTCATTAGCATTAAACTCTAAGGGTTTTCCTTTTTTATAGTTTCCACTTTCTTCTGAATTCCCACATCAGCCTTTTGAGCATCCTTTAACCTTTCCAAAATAGATGGTTGAGAAATCATTTGTGAAAGGATTGATGATGTTCCCTTATTTATGATTCACATGTCCACCTTCATTAAATCTAAAAAGATTCGTTCTTTTTGAATTCTCATCAATGAGATAATTTCATGGTCCTTTCTACTTAGAGAATCCTCTACTTTTTTATCTTTCCCAGTGTGGTAATGGATTGAGTAGTCATAGTCTTTGATCATCTCTAACAATATTTTTGGGCGTATATTCAACTACTTATTTGTGAATATATACTTAAGGAATTTTTTATCCATATATATTTCACACTTCTCCCCAAAGAGGTAATGTAGCCAAATTTGTTATGTAGATATCACTGCATCCAACTCAAGATCATGTGTTGGATAGCTTTCTCATGAACATTCAATTTATTTAAATAATAGTCAATGATTTTGTCATTTTTCATCAACACACATCCCAAGTCCTTCTTCTAAGCATTACTAAATACCACAAAATGTTCTCCACTTGTGGGTAATGTGAGCACAGGTGTAATGATAAGACTCCATTTAAAATTCTTGATTCTCTCTTCACATTCATCACTCCAAGAAAACATTACTACCTTCCGAGTTAGCTTGGTAATTTTTTTTTTGACAATCATGAGAAATTTATCGCAAATTAGAGATAATGTCCAGCTAACCCCAAGAATCTATGGATATCTGTCACCGATTTTGGCCTAGGCCATCCCTCAATTTCAGCTATCTTGGAGGGATTCAAAGATATCCCACTACTTCTGATGATATGACCAAAAAATGACATCTCCTTCAACCAAAACTCACACTTGTTTTACTTTTCATAATGCTTCTCCTTTCGCAAGGTCTCTAGTATAGTTCTTAGATGATCCTCATAATCCTCCTTGGTTTTGGAGTATATTAGAAGACCTTCTATAAATACTACCTCAAATATGTCAAGTTAATCACTAATGACTCTATTCATCAAGTCCATAAAGATTTCTAGAGCACTAGTGAGTTTGAAAGGCATTACTGTGAATTAATAGTGCCCATATCTTGTACAAATATCAGTCTTGGGGATATCCTCTTTCATCACCCCTACATGATAATATCCCAACCACAGATCTAATTTGGAGAAGTATTTTGATCCACATAGTTGATCGGACAAGTCATCAATTCTTGGCAGAGGATACTTTTTCTTTATCATGATTTAATTGAGATCATGATAATTAATACAAAGGCGCATTGACTCATCGTTCTTCTTGAAGAAGAGGACTGTTTCACCCTATGGTGAAGTACTTGAGCATATAAACCCTTTTTCCATATTCTCATGTAGTTTTTTCACCAACTACTCAAGCTCAAAAACAACCATTATAAATGGATTCTTGGATATTGGGAACACCTCAGTTATAAGATCAATTGAGAATTCAAAATCTCTTATAGGAAAAAGACTAGACAATTCCTCAGGAAACAGTTCATTGAATTCCCTCAAAATGGTTATGTCTTCAAGGATGGTTTCTTCCTTAGACTCAATCATCTATGCCAAAAATTCATGCTCGTAGTGTAGTAATATCCACACTTGAGATGATGGTGCCAAATAAGATTCATCCTCCTCCTTGCACTTGTACAGAATCGGGGGTCGATTCACCAAATAGAGAGTGATTTTACTCTCATGAAAATTTATGTTGGATCTATAGAAGGAAAGCCAGTACATGCCAAGAATTTCATAAAATTCCACCAAAGGGGGTATAACGAGGTTCAATTCAGTGGTATTTATGGAAAAAATATCTCCCTTTCTACATTGTAGGTTTTTGGTTGCCTCTAAAAACCCTTGTCTTATGAAACTGGTTTACAATGTTCCCTAGTTCTTTGTCGTTGAAGCAATGAACAACACGTTCAGTGTCGAGTGGAGTGTTCCTATTATCTATTGTAGCAGGAAGTTTTTCTTTCTGATATTTATTATCCTATTTCCCTTCTCTTTCACTTCTAAAGCATTTCCCCATCCCCTTCAGAAAATTTACAGGTTGCTTCTTTCTGCACCTTTTCCAGGTGGGGTGTTGGATTTTCTTAGCGCCATTGGATTTATCAATCATACCACAAAAATTAAAGTCTAACTTATTCTTATTCTCCCCATGATACCCCTATGATTCTCCAATCTCCATTTCAAATTTTCGGAAACATCGGAAAATTTCCTCATAGCTCTCAAAGTCACAGATTGATCGGGCTTTCCATTGTCAAGGTTTTCGCCCTTCAAAGAAGCGTTCAACCTTGTATTCGAGAGTAACAACAAATATAGAGGCATATCGTGCAATCCTTGTAATGTTTTCCTTGTATTCTCAAATGGATTCATTGTATTTTATCATGAGGGAAAGGATGCCCTATTCCATCTTAAAGTCAGAGGGTGTGGGGAAAATATTTAATGAAAAACATTTTACAGAAATCCTTCTATTATAAAGCCTTAATCTCCTCCCCATGCTTTGTATTTTTTATCAATGTACACCATTGATTGGATTCACACTCCATTCTATAAGAATCCATAATAACCTTCTCTTTTTCAGAACATTGAAGGATGGAGAAGATCTTTTCAATGGAGTTGATTCATTGTTCGGCAATTGAGGGATCGAATGATCCATTAAAAGTAGGAGTCCTTTATCTCATGAATCTCTCAATTGAAACTTATTCCTTCTTATGGGGGGTTGAACATTCCTCTTGACCCATGTTTCTATTCAAAACTTGAGTTAACTATGATATTATCGTGAAAAAGATTGTGAATAATGCTCCCATCAGATTGGGAATTTCATTATAAATGTCATCACATTGATCTTCACATCGGTTGTCAGTCTAGGTCATACTATTATGGGCCATTGGCTGGAATAAAAGAAATTTTATGGTAACACATAAAGCGGAATCCAAATACAAAAATGGATAACTTATATATTACATTTATTTTCATAACTTATGAATTTATAGGATTCAATATATGTTATCCATGATCTACCTCCCAACATATATTCTTAGGGGGAACATTTTCCTTAATAATTTTTTATACTAAGCTCATGAATTTAGAAAATCATATCCCTAGGGAGTGTCGTAACCAAGAGTGTAGCGAGGCCCATTTTTGTGCACCAGTTACAGTTCGAGTTTAGGTCAATGCAGTGTTTTCAGGTATTACCCCTAGATACATCTGTTCTAAATCCGCCTCAACCTACTCATATCCATACATGTATGTATTTTCTTGATAGACCACTTACTCAATACTCACCAAAATTTAGGAATGTTTTTATTTTACTTAGTCTTATCCCTACGGCTTTTAATAGGTTTTTCTAATATTAAACCCAAAAATAACTAAAATTGTCCTTGCTTACCAACTATAACAACCCTTCTTTTTTTACACACTTAAAAACAATTTATTACATAAAATATTCACTTGATAAAACATAGAATATCAACAGGTCTATTGTATTTGGGGCTTAATAACAGTAAATAATGACTTCAAACATGAAATGAAACATCTTTATTGAAAACTTCCCTTATATGGCCACAACATTCCCTCATACTTAGAGTTTCATGGGATAACCTGAGGAAATTTATAAAAGGGGGTGAGATATAAATCCCATTAAGGGTGTAATCAAGGAAAAACATGAATAATCCAATACATCTTAGGAAATAGGCATATGAATGGATCATAAGAGAAACATGAACATAAATGCATTATATTCCATGATTATCATAACATGGAAATGTGGAAACAACATTTAACATGATATTAGAATGAGACAATGCTCATTGCACTTAAATTATCATTATTAAACCCTAATCTCACTTGATGTTTCATGATACTAATCATTACCCAATGCATTATAGCTCTATCAGGGCACACCCTTCTTAATCATTTCATTTCATGCATAAATGTGACACGTGGATCATAAAACATGGATTCATTAAACACCACAATTTTTTCATGAATAAGAGGTGTGTAATACATAAATGGATCTATATAATCAATGTGTAAATGTGAATAAAGTTGAATAACCTTGATAGTGAAATGGGATGGTATTCACTGCACAATGACTTTGGCATGGAAAATCGAGGTGCAATTTCAGCAGAAAAATGGCATTACATTAGAATTCATGAAAAATGTTGATGATAGAGAAAGGGGTGTATCATCATATATATGTGAAATTGAATGTAATTGGGTCATATAGATACATTTCCCAACATATGTAATGGTATTTAGATTCATAATACATAATAATTTCTTGAATGTAAATTAGAAGAGAGAAATTTCTTATTGAATTTCGGCATGGTAACAGGTGTACATGGGAAGAATTAATGGGAGATAAAGCGGTCTCTCATAAATTAAAACATTGGGAGGAAATTATGGGGGAGGTTTAAAATATTACCCCAACATTTTTAATTGAAATAAAAGTGGTATAACAACATAAAATAGATTTGGACAAAAATGAGAAAGGAAGAAATCCCTTACTTGGAAGTGTTATCCCAAAAGCTTGGGAGAGGCTCGAGAGAGTATTATTGGGAGACTAGGGAACCTTGGTAGGATTATAGAGATAGGAGGGTAGTGGATGGTCGATCTCAAAAGTATTTGAGTGAAGAGGAGGTGGGAGTTTGGGTGGGTTTATAAAAGAAAAGAGAAGAAATTCATTATTATTTAGGTTTCAGACACCACACATTAAACAAATCAAAACCACAAGACAAACCATTGTTTTTTCCCATGGTTTTTTCCAAAGTGGAGTGGAAAAGATTATTTTATAAGTCCAATGGCCTAACTTCTTAAAATATTAGGTTCTCTTATATGGAGGTGACTCATACTCTCAAGGAAATCATTTTAAAAAGATAAAATGCTTTATAAGTCTTGGAGGGTCCACTAAGGCACCATAAAATTAGTCAAGGAAATAAAAAATCACATTATATTAATGGTAAAACATATATTGGCTGAACATACCATTTATAGTATTTTATTACATCTCTGTTGGGTCATTAGGATGTCATAAAACACAGAATATAATTAAAAGGTATTTAATTTTTTTCCAAAAATTCGACTATCTCAGAAAATTATGAAAAATCAACCATTGGATAATTTCAACATCCTGATTCCAAAAATAATATTCATTTTATCAAAGTATTTATTTAAATATGTGTTTTTTTACTTTAAAAATAAAAACCAACATTTATCTAAAATTCATGGGTTTTGACAAAAAATAGACTTCAAACCATAATAAAAATTACATTTGTATAAAAATTATACAATAAATTATATTTAATAAAAATTAATTTAGTAATAATAATATTTTATTAAAATACTATTTATATCAAAAATCCCTTAATTCATCAAAATATATTTCTTAATTGAATATTAACTAAAAACATTATTTATTCTTTAAAAACTATTTAATAAGTAACAATAGTAAAATGAATGTATATTATTTATTCTATACAATGAATAATGAACATAATCATAGTGCTAGTGTCTTATTACATAACCCCTTAAAACACCCACATATGACCTAAGGGTAAGGTGCGTGATGGTGAGAGACTCTTGGGGTGACAAGGAAAACCTTGCACGAGTGGTAATCCATATTACCTTCCACATCTCCTGGAGGGCATTCTGTTCAAGCATAACGTTCTCAAGCTAATCATGGGCTTGGCCAAGAGTGAACCCCAATGATGCCACCTCCTTTTTGAGATCTAAGAAATGTGTTTCATATGGAAGAATTCTACTGGATTAGGGCATCACTTTATTTGTCTGAGTAAATTGGATTTGTTAAAGCTCAATATTTATACTAATTGTGTGATAATTGTTCAATGGCTATATTAGCAACGGTCACAATTATTAATAGTAATTTAAAATCTAAAAACATAGAACCAAGTAAGTTCATATTTTATATAACCATTTTACATAATAATACATTTAAATAGATCAAGAGGAATTTTCATTAATAAGGTTTGCGTCATTACAACAGTGGAAGAATCAGGATTGGTGTTGAAGTAAATCACCCTTTCAATTCCTAAAAGGATGTCTAGTAGGTTTCAGACCTTAAGAACGTCACACCTTTATTATTCAACCCGTTAAGAGTACCTACTAGGTATGATTTGTCCTGAATGAAATGCATGTAATATCCAACCATCACTAAGAAAATTCTTATTTCAAAGATGTTCTTATGTTGTTCCCAGGAAAATACAACACTCACCTTCTCTAGGTTAACAGATACTTCATACTCTAAAATGATATAACCCAATAAGGGAAAATCATTAATCCAAAATAGGAATTTGGTGACCTTATCATTCAACTTGTTCCCTCTCATTGTATTCAGTATGATATCAAGATGTTTGAAATTGTCAGGTAGAGTGTGATAACATGCCAATATATCATCCAAAAGGAGTACCATAAATGAATATAAATTGGTGGAAAACCATATTCATTAGAGCCATGAAAAAAATGGTGAGTTTCTGAGGCCGAATGAAAAACTAGGTTATCATACAAGCTATATATACTCCAAAATAGTGTGTCTAGTATGTTTGATGTTCTCACATGCACCTAATGTTATCTTGACCTCAAATATATTTTAGAGAAAACTAAATCACTTTAGATTGAGTCGAATATGTAATAAACATGGGTTATTTGATATTAGTTATTAACTATAATCCAGTTCAATCATTGATAATCCATGTACAACCTTGTGGTATCATCTTCCCTCTATGAATAAAGTACAATTGAACCCGATGGAGAGGTATTGGGTCGTATAAAACCCTTTTCATCCAAGTACGTCAACAACTTCTTGATTTTCTAGAGCTCTATAGGTTCTATCCTATAGGTAGGAATGGACGCTAGTGTTTCTCCTAGAACTAGCCCAATGGTGAACTCCATATCTCTCATAAGAGGTAAACCAGAGAAGTATTTATGGAATCAATCACTGAAATGATCCCCCACTGGATGGAATTTCATATGATTTGTTCCTAAATCACACATAAAGAGACTAGCCATATGGGATGTCACTCTGTGCATCGGAAAACGTTCAAGTCCATCACAAAATTCTCAGACATCCCATTCACCCTTATGAACATAAGCACTACCCTAGGGTGATGTAAAACACACCCATCAATGATAGTAGTCAACAAGGGTATGGTATATAACCAACTAGTCCATCCTGATAATTGCATCGAATCCAGTCATCTCAAAGAAAATGAAATTCCACAGGAATTGTTACACACCAATCTCAAGGGAAAATTCCTTTAACTATAGTATAGAATCTAATTACACCCCTAACAGTATGTCAAGATTTATCAAATGACAAAAGTACTCTATCTCTATGCCTAGAAATTCCATAATTTCTATAGATATAAAACAGTGTGAAGCTCCTATATCATATAAGTAAGAATCTAATATAGATTCTACTATAATATTACCTCATATTATAGAATAAACTATACTTTTCTCCTTAGGTGTAGGATACACTTTATATTTATGGCCTGATTTTTAGCCCTAAGATGCAATCTGACTATCCAAAGTAGACCAACTCTACTAGTGGTACACATCTGATGTTTAACATCCCCAGATGCATCCACCTTCTTAGCCTAATTTTATAGTATTAGACTAGCTCCCAGCCTGATGTGAAACTACTTATCATGTACTCGAATGTGATGTTGGTATAGATCCCTTCTCATTAATAAAACTATGTAATGTATGATAAAAACATTTAAGGTAACCTATCCTACATCATGTTCGACACTCAATCAAGTCCCTTGTACATTGGTGGTTCTTATGGATAGTCCTACCACACTGGTGGAACACAACATAACTATCGATTTGTACCATTAGACCTATGATACCATTGTGAGAAAACTGGAAACAAAGTTTCCTACCACTCAAAAAACTATCTCATATATCAAAACTGAACATCCATGATTCACACTATCAACTTCCCTCTTGTTCTTCTCAATGATGAGAGCATGGTTTACTCTCTCTTAAATGGTGTTTATCCAAAATACATTCACCTATGATTGGATGAAAAACGTAATCCAATCATCAAACTGTCTCAAAGTCATCAACTCATCACCAGCCAGTTTCGGTGAAAAACATTGAATCTTAGTGAAATGATAATAATAATCCATCACATACGTAGTTTTCTAATTTAGATGCATGAACACTCTACCATGGTCTTCTCTCAAATTCCGTGAAAATTAATTATTCTAGAAGGCTATTTATAAATCCTCCTATATCATACCCTAATGATGATCATCCTGAGAGATAGAGTCCTAGCAATGCTAGGTGGAGTCACGAAGAATATAGGTGGTAATATTGACCATCTTCTATAGAGGCATCTCCATATTCACAACGATTAATTACACGGCCTCTAGCTGAGATAATGTAGCTTGAGGACCCTCAACCCCCAAAAATCTTATAGGATGCTACTACTATAATTCCACATCAATTATACCATATTAGGGGTATGTTGTGGATCTCTCTGTACGAAATGCATGAAGTGGAAGAATATATCTTGAAATTGACCATCAGTGCCCAATAGAAATTCAACAGGTGGTGCCTCTGTTATCACTACATAAGGTAATATAATTGGATCAGGTCCCACCACCTCTGGAGCATGGTTTTCACCACCCTCATGGAATATTACTTCAAGATGTAATGGCTCCATATATCTACAATTTCAAAACACACACAACAGGTACGATTTAACAATAGATAGGAATTGAAATAACATGAATAGATAAGTAAAAAATCATTTTTATAAATGAGACGCATCTCTTTATCTACTCCTAAATCTAGGTTTAGGATATTAAAATATTCCAAATAATCGTAAGAGATACAACCCACTACCCTCTACTATAGATGGGTCAAGGCCAAGGTCCCACATCACATAGTAGAGGTTCAAATACATGGAGTGTCAACATCAATGTATAGATGAAAATTCTATTTAATTTTCAATATTCATCCCCATTCGATGGAAAAAGGTTCATTATAAAACATGGATTTATTTAAGGTCATAATAATTTATATGAATATAGATATCACATTCATGTAAGATGCAACACTATTACAAATTCTTAAAGGCCCACACTCGTAATAAATTACAAATGGTATGTCAAGTTACTACGTCGAAACCTTTACACCTAGAATTAGGATGTAACGGTCCATATGTAATGATTTGATTTAATGCACCACCATTCCCAATTTATAGAAGTACATGCATCATAAATTACAATCGGTATTGAAGAAATAAAATCATCTAATATTTCATCACGTAAGACCAGTGGTTCATTGCTCAAACATGTAATCACTAGTTAATTAAGGTTTCATCGTCAATATGTGTAGAAAAATGCCATTTATATTGACAGAGAATATAATGCCCTGACCCCAGTTACCCAGAGTCGGTGCATTATTACGTAACATTGGCATGATCACAAAAGATCAAGTCTCAAAAGACTGATTAGTTTAGTAGCCTTGGAAACACTAGATACATTCATAAGTCTTAAATTACATCATAAAGTAAAACAAAACTACAAAAACATCTTGTCATACCACTTAAAGGACCCTGGGACACCCTGAGAGGGGAGGGGAGAATCAGGGTGACAAAATTTTCTTTTAATGTGATGGATCTTGTACCCACGTTGGTAGGAACTTGTTGAACCTGTAAGATGAATATGATCAGAAAGCAAACATTTACATGCACAGAGAAGACACATCACTTTTTACTTGGTTCACCACTAAGGGCTACGTCCAAGGAGCATATACGGACAAGTTGTCGGTCGTACCTAATTCCACTAATCTTTACTAGCTGTGGATTACAATGGTTTGGGAATAGTCACTCTATCCCAGGCTCACTGCCTTTATAGAGGTTCAAGGATAGCTAACAACTTCCATTGGGTCACTCCCATTGACTCCCCTGGCTCACTACCCTTGTGCGAAGTCCCACTCAGTTTATAGACATGAAGGTCTCTTCATCATTGCATAAGAATGCATCCTATGTCGTATGTAGATGCTCTGTTGAAGTCCAACTCTTACCATAAAACTAATCTCACTTCGCGCTGAGGGTACCGGGCGATCTTCCAGCTTTCGTGCAACTTCAGAAGGATAGATGTACTTTAACAACCCTGGCGTGCTTATCCAAGCTCGTCGTGCAGGTTTCAATCCTGGCATGCAAGTCACTTGCGTGGTACAAATTCGGCGTGCAGGTGTCACCAAAAAAACTTGCGTGACATTGCCTCCTTCAACACCAAACTTGAGCGATTTTGCTCCTTTAACACCCTAACTGCCTTGGTCGTGCAGCCAATAATCGGCGCGCAGCCTCTACTTGCGCGACCCAACAACCAATTGCACGGCTCAACCACTTGCGCGACAAGAGCTTGAAAAATATCTAAGTCTTGAAATTCATCACAAATGAGGAGGGGGTCCTCTATTTATAGGCAAACTAGACCCCATGCGTAGTGGCGCGCAAGTCTTCCCTCGGCGCGCAGGTTCTGGCGCGCAGCTCATCCTCCCTAACCTCTGTCGCATTACTCACTTGCGCGACCTACACAAATACTTGCTCTACCTTCTTTCCTTTACCATATATTGATGTTATGATATTGAAAAACAATAGGCGCTCATGTTTCCAGTCCTCCTAGGCATCGGCGCCCAAGTCTCTTCACGGCGAGCAGGTCACTTGCGCGACCAGACCAAAACTTGCACGGCCCTTATCCCTTTGCCATTTTCCCATGTTCTGATCTTGAAAAACATATGGCGCGCATGTTTCCTCTTCATTCAGTACACGGCGCGCAAGTCTCTTTGCCAAAAACACTTTTCTCTATTTTTCGAATTTCAGGCCCAAAAATTTGGCAAACACTGGGAAACAGTGCCACCTTCAATACCGTTGTCTGGTTGAACTGTATGACCTCTTTGTGGGTACACATTCTGAACTTCCACTACTGATTGACAACAAACACAAACCATACACCATATCATGCATAGTAGACCATAGTTCCAACACATATCCCCTCATACTATCCATGCAGGTCATTCATAATATACTTCTTCACATCCTGGAAAAATTAAAACATTGGAAGGGGTGAGCTCATATGCTCAGTAAGGATAAAAAAATAGCGGAAGCTTTCATAAATAAACATAAACATTTAAGGAAATGTACAACTAAAACAAAAGCCTTTTAAACTTGAAATTAAGCATAATATGGAAAAAATAAAATGAAATAATGTCATTTACTTATTCACATGGATATTCTACTAGTTGAATAATCACATGCAATATCAATAACCACTTTCATAATGATGGAATGCATAATTCCAGACTATCATAACCATGTAGCCAAGGCCTCATGCCAAGACTACAAATAAGATTTTGTCAAGGCCTCGTTCCAAGACACTAGTTTGTCACATGAGACCTACCGATGCATTGAGGAGCAATAGCGGGCTCCACCCATCACTTATTAAGTCCAATTCATTCCTCATATGAACAGGTTTACACATATCATAAACCATAACATAATCGTATCACATAAAACATGAATAAAGGAAACATAAAATATCCACATTTAAATCACAATATATCAATACAACACATTGATATAATAAAAACACTTTCAAAACCATTTTCAATACCAAAATAAAAGAGAAATAAAACTTGGTATTTATTTTTCATTTAAAAAAAGTTATTGCTTGTAGAGGAAGCCAAAACTAAAATAATGGTCACGGTGTCAGAGAAGTCTTTGTTGCCGCATACGTATAACAAAACATTCCTTTTTTCGTTTAGTAAAAACACTTCGTATTAAAAGATTCCTTTTGAATAAAAGTAAAAGTCAAAATGGGTTTATACACCGTATAAAAGAAAGTTGTGTATAAAATAAAATATGCCTCAATGAAAGGAGATTGAGACATAGTACCTTAAAAAGATCATTTTTTAAATAAAATTGATCTATTATGTTTATTCACTATAAGTACACATAATGAATGTACAAATACAAGATAGTACATAATAATATCATGACATAATTTGAAAGTAGGAGATTAACCCAAAGAATGGAAATTTGGTTATGAAGTTCCCTTACCTCATGTCCGACATGACTCGATCATTCTTTAACCTCATGAATAATAAACTAGAGTTAATTTATACTTTCTTAATTACCTTTTCAAGTTCATTATTCCTTTTATATCACTTATTACCATGTTATGAACATTATGTAATTATTTAAGTTAATAACGATCGTTTTGTCGATCTTTGTTACTTGAGTTAAAAATAAACTTCTCATAATTACAAGTTGTTCATGTGGTAAAATATCCATTATATCCAGAATTATATTCATGATTTAGATATCATATATATCATATATATCCAGTATATACATGCATTTATAATATTACATAACATTTAGAGGTAAGAAATGAAATGCACCGTTCATGGAGACGGTAAGCCGTACGTACGCATGAACGCTACTTTCATTTCTATTTCATATTTAATGGAATAAAATCATAATATATAAAGGTATATTCTAATTCCAGTATAATATCACATATAATATCATTTACTCCATCCTTTATATGTCCCACATATGGCATTAACGATTCAAATCACTTTGAGGGGGCGGTAGTCCGTACTTCCTAACATAAAATTATCGCGTTTACCCATAATGGAAATCATCAAGGTATGCCATAAATGAGAAATAAAGAATCATAAGGACAAAATAAACATAATATATATCATATATAAATATAGTTATATCTTAATGGCCACCATGAGAGGTGTCAAATGAAGATTGAACAATCATCGTTTCGTGAGGTAGTAATTCGCCACCCACAGAAACAGTATGTTCTTTAACCATTAGACGAAGGTGTGTGTAAGTGTAAATCAAATACTTCTCATAAAAACATCATAGTATATTTAAGATACTGGTTTTGTTACAAAATAAAGGAATAAAAATAGTTTAAGGGGTTGGAGAAGCAAAATAAAACAAAAGAACATAAGAAAAGACATTACCTTAACATTGGGTAACTCTTTCTGATTTGATCCAAAGGCTTCCTTGGGAAGACTTCTGCCCAAAGTGAGGCTTCTAGGAGTAAGAGAGGGAAGTTGATACAGTATTTGGGATGAGTGTTTCCGAGCCAAATGGCTTAAAGGTGTGAATAAGTAGGTAGAGGTTGGGGCCTTTTATAAGAGGAGAGGAGGGGCACTCTTGGAAAGTCATGAAATCTTACTTTATTGTGAAATTCTTTTCAGATTTTAAAGGTCCCACAATTATTTATTTCTATGATAATGTGATAAGGGTTAGAAATATACTCATACAATAGGTTTTTGACAAGTTTATGTCTTAGATTTTACATTATCGTTTCATTTTATTTAAATCGTTAATTAATGAGGTAATCACTGCATCATCTTGGTGTCATAAAAAAATTTAATTTATTAAATGTCTAAAAATTATAAAAAAATATCATGATGTAGGAAATACTCTTATATTTCCAATTAATATTTATAGTGAAAAATAGGACTTGTGTAACCCCTTATAAAAATTGTTTTAGTAAAACAATACATGTTCGTGGCATTTTTATTTTTACTTTAAACAAAAGGTAATAATGTCATTATCTTGCCCAAGTGGCTCCATTGGGTCCCACAATTTGACCCATGGATTTTCTTGGTCTTCCATGAGTCATTAAATAATATTAGGACATGTTTCATGGTAATATCATATTTTTATAACATTATATTTACCTTAAATTACACTAATTACCTGTAATCGCGGTTAACAAAACTCAAAAGTTACTATTCACCAAAATTTATTTTCATCCCATTGAACCACATTTTACTTCTTAATTACAACCATATATGTCGGATTTTTTAAATTAAATTAATATAAGTTTGAAAATTTCATTTAAACAAAAAAACAGTTTTTTAACTACCACTTAGTGGTTTCACTATTCATCAAAAATTTATGTTTTTCATTACAATACCAAAAATTAACCTTAAGCTATATTTAATATTCCACAATAAAAAATGATGTCTATTTTACAAAATTCAAAACATATAATTTTCATTTATTAATTTTATAATTAATTCCCGTTGTCACAACAAATAGCGTGTTTTTTAGAAATAATATATATCAAAAGATTGACAATTGTTTATGTCAAATTTAAAAGTAAAACTAATTAAAATGACCAAAATTGGATATAATGGTAAAAATATATTCTAATTATACTTTAAAACCACTCAATAGTATAATTTATCACTATAAATTTTTTTGATTAAAAATGTTGTTTTTAAGTGTTTTTCACTATTCATTGAAAATTGGAAGTTCTCGGAAAAATACCAAAAATTCAACATAGGCTAATTACGATATTCCGAATCCAAAAATTAAGTCCATTCTTAAATAAAAAATTTATATAATTTTAAAAAGTGGGTATTACTATTCATAACGGCTACTTTGATTGGTCGCGGTGTGTTAGAATCTCGAACTTGCGTACAATGCAAGCTATTGAATTATTGAAAGAGAAGCGTATCGTGGAAGCTTGGGTGTTACATAGAATCTTTAATTAATCCAATTATGTTATCCTTTCCAGAATAATTATTACATTTCTATATATAATTATCAAGACACTCATGATAATCATTGGAAATACAGGCAATGCATGTAGTAATATAAATATGGCATGGAATAATCCATGAATAGTGAGTCCTTAAGTTCCTAATAGGATGAATGAGATGACACCCCCTTGTCATACTATTCCATCGGAAAAAAATCCATAAACATAATGAGATCAATAATAATAATTCCTCTAAACATGTGTCTCACCCAACAGTGATATCAGGACGACTGTAACAGAAACAAACCAATAATAACAATAACCCATCCTGGGTAATTTTGGTTTCCCCTATACATGGGTTAGCTACTCTCTGGCATAGGATCATTACCAAATTCTGATACATCCTAGTCTCTTGTGTTATTTCAAAGAAATAAGACAAAAGAAAAAAATAAATAGGTCTATGATACCACATTGTAGTGTCGCATCCTGGAATCCACCAAGAAGTTCCCTGAGATGCTTGGCCACATGACCTCAAACACGCCTCCTCGTATACAAGAGGCTTCTAATTATAATTGAAGGTCTATATTGGTATGGTGGAGAACTATACCCTCGTTATCGTAGTAATCCATGGTACAAGAAGTAAATGTATGTAGGAGAATAATTATTAAATTATAATGAGTGGAATAATAATTCATTCAGATCGATAAATAGGAGGATGATAAATCAATATTAGTAACAAAATTTTTCTCATGTCATCTATCCATACAAAAATTAAGTACATGGTATATAGGTAAAATAGGCATCTACAACATCATAAACAAAAACAAAGAGACCAAAAGATGAAACTACTAGCATCATAAGCATAGGCTGAGCCCTCTGCTCTCATACTCCATCCATATACTCAGAATCAAACATCGTAAGCTAGATCATTCCCTTTATCAACACCTACAATCATGATTTTTTCTTGGGTACCATGGGAATCATGATTAGAGTGTGAGATATAATCATTAGGACACCACCAAAAGTGTTTAGAATAATCCACTCTATTCGTATAGAATGAGTAGTGTTCTAATAATAATATAATTAAAGCAATAAATAAATAAATAAATCACTTCATACTGGGTTCCTCAAATATACAGGTCCAATACAACCTGCTTCAGTCTACGATAGTTATTTATAAATGAAAGGAAACATATACATTTATAATATGGGTGTATAAAGGTTCTCTAGCATACATGCAAGAAGATAACTGATCCGGTAAAAAGGCATGTATAATGTATGGACAGAATCCAAGGATGTTATTTGTCTTGGAAAATGGATCCTTTAATTATATAAATTGACATTCTTGGAATTATCTAGAAGGAATATATAAACTTTTAATAAATGGAATCCAATCACTATCAAAGGATAACCATATAGTGTAACCCATGTATCGCACCAGGATCGCTACAAATACCCAACACCGAAAGATTTCATCCAAGGATATCCGTAAAGGCATCCTAAGTATCACTCTCAGTGTGGTGTAAATAAAGAACCTATGATTCTATCCTAGGTTCTAAACATGGGACCAAGTATCACTCATTTCATGGTATAACTATATTTCCACAAATCCCATCTAAGGGAACTCCCCTAGGGAATTGTTATCACTCATGGGTATGTAAATAATCTTCATGGTGAGCCTATATGATGTATACTATAAAGAATATAATTTTCACTACAAGAAACTTTATAATCCATAACAAAGTTTCATTACAATTCATAAAGATCCCATCCAATTATTCCTTATGTTGGGACACTTATATTTCCATTGGATTAATATAATGGTGTAGTTCAACTGTTGAGAAAAAATACCATTTCAACAAGGCACTATAACCATAATAAATTATTCTTGTTTTCAAAATTATATAATTCCAATAAATAAATCCATGGAATAAATCACAAGGGACTAACACAAGGATAATTATCCTTTATGTTTAGTTTAATACCCATTATATTTATTACATGGTCAACTTTAACACCTTGATTGGTGGTTTATTAAATTTAAAAATCTTGAGGCATCAAAGTCTTTAAGGAGAGTAACACACATTGGGTGACTCATATTATGTTAAATGCCCCATGGAAAATATATGTGGGTCTCTAGGGTCCCATTACATATCATAATAACCATTAATTTAACTAATAAAACATTTTTTAAGAATCACTGGAGATGTCTGGTAGGGACACATCAACGTA
This sequence comes from Viscum album, assembly GCA_963277665.1. Taxonomy (NCBI): domain Eukaryota; kingdom Viridiplantae; phylum Streptophyta; class Magnoliopsida; order Santalales; family Viscaceae; genus Viscum; species Viscum album. Next base: position 1,021,253,903 of record OY728162.1, read on the forward strand.
TAATAAAATTCAATTACACATTGAGGGAAAGACCTATACCACTTTCCTTAGGTTCATAGATGAACCCTCATCATTTTTCATCCATTGAATCAAGATATAATAGGGAAAATCATAAGATTATATAAAAACACTAACAATAGGGCATATGAGCTCGCACAAATATAACTTTGTCCATATGAAGATAAATGGATAAATGTGTGAGAGTAATAAAGAGATTACCATTGTATATCCAATACACCAAACGTCAAAGAAAATGAATTCTAGATGAGGGGATGGATTCAAGCCCTAAAGAGAGGATTAGGAGGATCTTCACATGACCGGAAACTAGAGAAAACATAGGAGGAATAAGGATTTTATGTTTTTAATTACAAATGGAAAAAGTTCCATTTCATACATTTTTTAAAGGGTTTCACAATTTTTCCACATGTTTAGCCAAACCATGTGACAACCATGTGCCATATAATCCCCAAGGACACCACTCACATTGTCTAGTTTCATGGTTTGACTAACCATGCAAGTCATGTGGAAAACACCTCTATTAATAGGTGTATGACACATACAAGAGAATGTGTCCAAGATCACATAGTTAGGGAAAACCATGTGGTCCTATTCTTTGTACAGAAATACCCCACACTGTGTAACTGAACCCTGAATCTTAAGAGGTACAGTTTCTACTAACCATGTGCCCCAACTATTTTCTAAAAAAGTCGGTTCTCCGGGCTCTGAAAAATCCCCAATAAACCTAAATACCTCCAAGAACTCATTAATAACTCATATTACATTTAAGAAAAATAATGAAAATGAATTTTAATGGATCTATACCTAAAAGAAAAACATGTGCATTAAAATTATGAAAATATATTTATGAAATCGATTTCTTTTTCTTGGGTTATGCAATGATGAAATGTTTTATGAAAAAAAATTATTTTCATGGTTTCTGATATGATGAATGATTTATAATCATATAGAATATGTATATATTATTTTCATAATGTGACAAGTAGGGCCTATAAATCCCTCAAAATCATTAAGTATGTATTGATGGTCTATGAGCTAAGAGGTTACATATGAGAGTATCTCTATCCCAAAAAGAGGGTACATATGAGCTTATCCACGGCTCGAAGTAGGTACACGAGTGTTTATCCAATGACAAACATGTTTTGAATGACTTTGTGGGTATCCTTGACCTAATTTTTTTCTCTACATGTGTGTATTCCACAATTCCATGTCTTATGTCAATGATATGCACTCACGGATCTTGTTCATTGGTTTCCTTATGATTTATGTCTTATAATATGTTAATATTTATTTCATAGATCATGATTTTTGTTTTTATATATAGGATATGGAATTAATATGTCATGATAATGTTCTCATCTCTTATTCTTATGTTATGTTTATGTATTTCCCACGTTTACCCTTAATGATAATCTAAGATAAATATTTCTTACATTTATTTTCCCTAGTTTATAGTGATAAGTATTATATTTGGTATGACTTTTAAGGGATTTGGTTATGAGGAACTGAGTGGGAGAATATTTAGAGCTCTTATGGATCAGTTTTTAATGTTTTCAAACTTCTAAAAGTGTTATACCTTTATGATCTTCTAGTGCGTGGTTGTATAATGTAATAAATATCCAAAAAAATATATAATATCTATGTATGAAAATCAGGGGTCATTAAAATCCATATAATAGGATAGTTATAGTAAAGCTTTAGAAACTAGGATGTGAAAATTTTAGGGATAACCATAAGGATAATCCTATGTATAGGAAAATATCCTAGAATTTTGGTGAAAGATAGAGCATTTAGTTTCCATGAAATTATCTCTCTATCTAGAAACTAAACATAGAAGTGGTTTTGGAATAGATTCACCTAGTGGTAATAAATATAAAAAATCAATGTTAGGATTGACTTGGGTGTTACCTAGTACATGACAATGGGCCATACTATGAACATGGTTTGACACTATCGTAGAATACGTTTTGGAAATTAACACTCACTATGAACCACCACGATAGATTTTAATAATTACTAGGAGTTACCATGGTTAAAAATAAGGTTTCATAGATTGTAAATAAGGTGTAATTATTTATACATCCTATATGTTATTTTTACAATTATGTTTTTTCCCACTATGATTAGTGTTTTTAACACTTTGATTTTTGGTTTTATTCAATTGTTGGAGCCTGAAGAAACCACTTTATTGCTGGTTGTGATGGAAAATGAAATGATCATACTTCTGAGTAACCAAATTTCATGGGATATAGAATTTAAATTTTTATTATTATTATCAAAAAACTTTCTCAAGATATGAATCATTTTGAACAAAAAAATGGGAAAAGAAGGGAACAATATTTTTTATTCTTTAATGAGGCAACAACCACCTTATTTTAGTGGTTGTACTGATCCAATAGTTTTTTAACAATATATCAGTAACATTGAGAAGATATGTTTCATTCTAAAGTGTTTATAGAAATAAAAATACCTTTTTCCATCTATCATTTGTAAGGTAAAGAATATTAATGGCGGACTCTTATCATGAATACAAGGCAATCAGATGAAATTGACTCCATGGAGTGGCATGAGTTCAGTAACTCATATATCTATAAGTACTTACCTTTTATTATTCATATTAAAATAGAGGAGGAATTACTTTATCTAATGTATAATGATGATGAAAATGTTGGTACCTATGAGGAAAATTTTACAAGAAGTTTAATATACACTCATGGTGTTATCATCCAACCTGAAAGTAAGGATTATTGATTATTTAGTGGATTAAGTCCAAGTATCTGATGGATGTTAGTCATAAGGTACTTTTTTGGATATGAAGAAATCAATTTATGTGTTATTATTGGGGAAATATATATTGGGGTGGCCCACAAATATCATATTTTTATAAGAAAAGAATGATGGAATTCGAGGGAAATTCTAAAAAACATAGAAAAAAGATGATGATCGTTTCTATATGCTCAAAGTGTGAAAGGAAACTAGGAGGAAATTATATTAATGGGGATAATAAATGTTTTAAGTGGGTAAAGGAATATCATCAAGTGGATGAATTTCGTTATGATGTGAATAAGTTATCTAATGATACAAATAGAGATAAATCTCCAAAAGATGCACCACCCACACTCTAGTGTATCAAGTGTAACGAGTTTGGGAATTAAGGAAATTGATTCCCCAATCCATGGGATAATAAGGATAATAATCCAAAGGAACCTCTAAAGATAAAGGATAAATGGGAAGCTCATGAAATCACAATAGATGAAGTGAATAATGATAATTAGGATAGGCTTATCCTCCACTCCTTAATTGGGAATCTCATGTTTTATTTGTTTTGAAGGAGCCCTATAAAAATCATATCATTTATCCCATAGTGTAACTTCACGTGAATAGGAGCATTGATTATCTCCCTCTACATCAGTTTTGGAGTATTGAAATCTAATTTTATATTTTATCCATGGATGGATGAAAAAATGATTCCAATGTAAACTTTTTGTGTCTAAGATAATACCTTATTTATGAAATAAAGGGTGAATTATATTTTAGGATGTGTATATGCCTCCTTTTAATATTAACTTAAGAGTTTTGGACACCACCATGGGTTTAAGATTTTAAGGTTGATCACAATTTCAATGTGTTGGACACCACTTTTGAGGATTTATGTGATGGGATTATTGTAATGTTATGTATTTTTTTTGGAAAAATTTACTGAAATACAACCTTTTGAATATGTCTTATTGAAAAAGTTATTTTAGAAGGATTTCCCTTAGATATTCTGGACCTAAGATTAAAGGTATTGGAACCTTTAGGGTTTATATTATAACTAATAATAGGTATTTAAGGTTATTCACAATTTGGGTATGTTATATTCATTATGTTAAAATAATTTTTGGGGAATATGAGAAAACCTGAATCTCGAGTGTCAACCCTTCGCATCTAGTAAGACTACATGGCTGCAGCCCACAACTAAAGGGAATATGGGAATAACACCTGTCACTAGGCTATTTGAAAGTGTATTAATGGTGGGATGAAATGATGAAAAAATTTTCTATGTATATATCTTTGTTATTGGTATGTCATCAATTTATGGATGACAGAAAATATTTTAGGGGTATTCTCCAATTATTATCCAAACCAGAATGGAAATGGGAATCCATCACCATGGATGTTATCATCGGACTCCCCAAAACATCTAATGGGAATAATTATATTTGATTTATAGTTTATTGATTTAATAATTTTTCATAATTAATTGCTATTAGAGAATAATAATTTTTGGATCATCTTTCCAGGATATACATTAATGAAGTGGTGAAGTTTCATAGAGTATCGCATTCAATTGTGTATGATTAAGATCTGAAATTTATCTCAAAGTTCTGGATAATTATTCTTCAATATGTTGATATAGAGTTATGTTTTAGTACTGCATATCAGCCTTAATAATATGGTTATTCTGATAAAATAATTCAAACCCTATAGTATTTTCTATGATCTAATTATATGGATTTCATAGGTGGTTGGGATCAACACATTTCTCTAATTGAGTTTTCGTGCAATAATAGATTTTAATCAAGAATGTTGATGGATACTTATGATTATATTTATGGAATGAAGTATATAACTCCAAAATATCGGAATGATGTTATATAAAGAAAGATATTAGGACTACAACTAGATAAATAAATGTCATAGAAGTTCATTGTTATTCAGTAGAACATATTGGTAGAAAAATGTTTGTAGGAAATTTATGTTAATAATCGATGATGTCATCTATAATTTCAACTTCATGAGAAGTTATTTCTATAAATATCTCCATGGAATAAATAGCTGAAAACTAATCATTATTTATATAAATCCCTTTGAAATTATTGATCATATTATGATAGTTTTTTATCATTTTTCACTTCCACTCAACCTCTCCCAAGTCTATGATGTGTTCTATGTATCTATCTTGAGGAATTACATACCTAATCCATCAATTGTAATAAAAATAATGGTCATACCACTAGAGAATGAAGTTTATCATGAGGAAAAACCAATGGATATTCTGTATTGTAGGGAACATGTTCTACAAAACAAGACTACTCACCTCGTTAAATTTTCGTGGTGAAATCACCACCTTGACAAAGCTACAAGGATACCTGATGATGTAAGGGGGCATAAGTATCTTCAGTTTCTAGTACCAAAGTGATGGAATTTATACGGTTAATTTTATTTTAATTGGGGTATAATTCAACACCCTAATATTATATGAAATATATATTTTATTGAATAAATATAAATTCATTGATAGCTTGTGTTACATGCAACACTGAGTCTTAACAAAACGTGACACAACAAAAAAATATTCTTATTTAATATGGTATTTATTACATATAAATTAGAATGGAATTATGAATAGGTTTAAATAAATTATGAATATATATGGTTTACACATGTATTTGGGGATCAAATATTTAAAAATAAAAATTGAAAACATTTGAAAATCAAGCAATCCTTTTTCTGAAAAACTATTTTATACGCAAAAATAAATTTTATCCCAATAAATTAAAAAAATAAATATTGGTTAATAATTTTAATTAAATTAATATATTATATATTCAATCAAATTTTTAATATTCATATTATGTTTATTCTTATAATGAGATAATAATAAATCCAATTTTTCGTATAAATATTTTCCCCCAAAAGATAGTTTTGTCACATTTTGTGAATTTATTTTAAAATTAATGATCCAAAATATTTTAAAATTTATTTAAAAAATGAAATTATTTTTTACAATCTCAATTAAAAAATTATCTCGGAGTTATTTTTTTATTTTCTAAAATGATAGATTCTTTAGTGAATAGTGAAAATACTAGTTTTTATTAAAACCCATCTTATCATTCAAAAAATTTACAATATAAATTTTATTCTAATATGTTTTTAAAATAAAAATTTCTTCAATTATATATATTATTCCAATTTAAGTCTTTTTAATCAGTTTTATATTGAATTTTTAGATAAAAACTTTTTAAACGTTTGAATATTTTCTATTTGGAAAACTGCATTCTCATTGCGTTTGTAGGTTTAAATTTAAATTATATTATTCCAATTATATAAATTGAACTAAAATAAATATTTTAAATATTTTAAATTAGTATAATTAATATTATATAATATTTTTGAATTAATTATTCACCTTAAATAATAGTGAAAACAACATTAATTAATTTCTACGGTTAAGGTCAAAATGAGTTTACTAGGAGTTGATATTAAACATTGGGGGTAAATTTACCTATAAAATTATAAAAAATACATTTTATGAGTAAATTGAGTCCTTATAGCCCATAATATTATATAATTTCCCATTTTTTATATTTTTTTCATGTGAAAATTTTTTCCACACTATATTCTATTCAAATTTTCAATGTGTTTCCTCTCCCCACCTATAAAAGGCCACCCCTATCCTCTCTCCTTTACACTTACAAAAAAATTTGGCTCATAAAATACCTAAAAATATATCATAATTGAATACCTCCTAGAATAATATATTACTTTTCAAGATTATAAATACAATCTAAGAAGGCTTTAGGTTAAACCTAACGAGGTTGTCTGAAGAAGATATAATGTTTTAAACTATACATTTTTTCTACTTCCTCTTCTAACTCCATCAAATATTCTTAAATTATAATGATAAAATAACACCATTACCTCCCATATACTTATATTTTATTAAATAAATGTAATAACTTATATTCATGTCCTCTTCCATCAAATGTGAAATGAAACCATCGATCTTGTGTATGGTGGACTACTGCCTCGCAAACTGTTGATATTCATTTTCAATAAACAGCTCTCATGGGATGATAATGTGATGAATTGAATGTTTATATGTGGTAATTATGATATTATTATACCTTTCTAATTATATTAAAATATCTAACTTCTTAACACCCAACCAATTGGAAAACAATAACGTCATTAATGTGTACGCTGAACTACCACCTCATGAACCACTGTGATGTGTTTTTCATTTTTGTCTTACTTGGATGGTCATAAGGATATATTTAATTAATATATTTGAAATTATTAATATTATAATACTTAATCAATTATGATATCATATATAAATTATCATTTTCCCTTCCTTGAGGGATACGATAACGGCGTTCGTCTGTACCGTGAACTGCCACCTCACAAAGTGATTTGATTATTTTTTTCACTAACTCTTTCCATGTAAAGTAATTAGTTTAAATTTAATGAATATATGTGATATATATAACATTAAATTATTCTTTAATTTTAATATATTAATTACCCTTTTTTAATTTCATCCAACGAGAAAATAGAAATTGTGTTTATGCGTACCTACGGCTTACCGTCTCAATAAATAGTGTATTTCATTTTTTATCTCTATCTTTTATGAATTGCTATACAGAAATATAGACTAAATATATAAAATATTTATATCTTAGTTATAATTATGTATATTATTTAACCATGATCAATGTAAATGGACCGAATTAACAAACCAAAACATACATTAAAAATAAAGGAATTATTGCCTGAAACATGTTTTTAATATGAAATTGTTAATAAACGACTAATAAAATGTAATAAGTAAATAATATGTGGTATTATATATATAATTATTGTTCATTAATTGTTTTTTAATAAATATATAATTATTATAAAGTAGGTTCTAATGTGTATGAAGGAATTCAAGACTTAAAGTATAAGATTTATGTCTCATTTTTTATTATTTAGAACGTATGTAATGTTATAAACCAGTCTTATTTTATGAGGTGTATATATAGATACATTAAAATTTTATATAATTTACCTCTTTATATTAATTATATTTAATGTTTCTTTTTATTTTATGTTTTAATTTGTCTTATTACTCAAAAGTTACCAAAGTGTCAAGGGTTTGATGTTACGGTCTCATTGTTCGTTAGGATTGATTATGATTACGCTTTCAATGATGAAATATTATGATCCATCTCAAATAGAACTAATAAATATTTTTCTCCTATAGTTTTGTAATGATAATACATTTTTCTCCTTCATTTTCATCTCTTTATGTACTCATGATTCCCAAAAAATATTTTAAAATTAAATTGATATTATTTACCTCTTCGGTCAAAAACCATTTTTCCTTCTATATCCAGGTTTTAAAAATGTTTTAATGTTATAATAGAAATTTTAAAGTCATTTTGTCCATTCTTATAATTTTAAAAATAAATACATAACATTAATCTTCATATCATTTTCAAAATAAATCCTCTTTGTATCTTACCAAAAATGATAAATGAATATTTGTTTTAACGTGTATCACATTTCTCACCCTCATGAACACACAATGTTATAAATATTCCTAAATAAGTTTAAAATTTTATCTTCAAGGAAAATTAATTCAAAAAAATATTATGTTTTAAAAAAAATCAATGTGGAAAGTATATTTTAATCAATAAATGTTTTAAATGATTTATAATTACCCCTTTATAATATTCAAGTGTTATTTTCAAACAAAAGTATTTTGAAAATTTTTTATGTTTTAAAAATTAATTTTTCAAAGAGTAAAGGATATTTTCATTAAGAAATATTCTATATTATTTCAAATATTACTTTTTATGCTTTCATGGTTATTTTTAAAAAAATTATTTTCATCATATTTTATGAATTTATAGTTTTAAAAAGGTAATTTTCAATGAAAAGTTATTTTACTCAAGAAATATTACAATTTATTTTACTTTAAAAATAACATTCCATATAATATGGCATACTATGATAATAATTAATCTTTAATGGGGATATGATCCAATGATACCATTTTTATTCATTTTATGGATGTTTTATCATTGTGATGACAATATGTTTGTGAAACTTATTTCTTTTTCATAGGTTATACTATGATGAAATGTTTTAGGAAACTCATTTATTTTCATGGGTTATGATATAATGAATGTTTTTTGATCCCGTGACACATAGATGTATTATTATCATTATGTAATTGGTGGTACCTATTACTCCCTCCAATGCATTAGGTAATTGTTAATGTTCAATGAGATCAGAGGGCACACATTAGGTTACCCCATCACGAAAAGAGGGTACACTAGAGTTTATCCCAAGACCAAAGTAGGTACATGGGTGGTTAGCCTAAGACTAAAATTTTATGAATTTCCTGGTGGGTATACCTGACATAAGTTTTTTAATGTTTATGTGTATACCAAAATTCCATGTCTTTTGTCAATTTTATTCTATAATGGATCATGTTATTTTATTTCTATATGATTCATGTCTTATGAACTACTAATATTTATTCTATGCATAAGTAATTTGATCTTCAATATTCATGGTATGTATTTCATATGTTATGATAATGTTCTTGTACCCTTGTTCTCATGTTATTTTTATATATATTCATTGTTTTCAATTAATTATAATCTGAGTTTACCAATTCATATGATTCATTTCCCTAGGTTATGATGATAGATATTATGTGTGATATGTATAATAAGGGTACTGGTTATGATGAACTATGTTAAAGACATTTTAGAACACTAAAAAATCAGTTGTTATTTTTCTATGTTTCTAAAGGAACGATAACTTTAGGATCCTCATGTGTGTGTTTATATATTGTAATGAATTATCATAAAAAAGAAGTAATATCTATTATGAAAATACTATATCTTTACAACAACTCTCCTATGGAATTAGAAAGACATAATGTAATAGGATACTGTAAAACTTATATGAACCGTCTACTTAGATAGCTAGGTTCAAATGAAATAAATCAATATAGGTGAGTAGATAACAAAACAAATGATTATTACATTTTATTAAAACAAATCAATATCAGTGAACCAAAACTCACAATGCAAAATCCCATAATAAATACCCCATTTTAAATTGCACGTCAATCCATTCAACCAGAGGAAGGTACATGTATCCCCTTCTGGGGTCAAACATAGAACATAAAGGGGATCAAATACTAAGGGTTTCATTAAATTTAGGGAAATTGTTAAAAAAGTAACAAATGGTACTTTTTAAAAATTAAATTAAAGTGTTACGTATTTTCCCACCATTTAAAATTCTACTTTAAAACATCATGTAAATTGAGTCATGAGAATAAGAAACCTTTGTAATGCCCTGCCACCTTGGACCATTGATTAGTGCCCATACTTGTGGTCGCTGCTATACCTTAGGCGTACCTCCACATATACCAAAATCTATTCACTAGAAGTTTAGGTCTAAGGTGGTACTATGGGGAGACTATACATTTATATCATAGTAAAAGTTATAGTGAAAATAATACCACATAGATACAAAATATTGAGAAGGTAGTAAATAGATCAATGTCTAGGGAAGTGCTGACTAATAATAAATAACTACATAATAATAGATGAGTTATGAAAAAATAAATGTTTGGAAAGACATACATCATCAACAAGATAAATATAATATATCAAATACAAAAAGGTAAAAGCATTGATGGGGTACAAAAATGAAACTGAGTCGTAACCCGGTCTCAAATCCCATTCTTGTCCTTGTAATAAAGCAATCAGCAGCATCAGGTGCTTGCCTAAACCTACACCTATAAGGAAATGTTGATAATTTATTGGGTACCCAAGTGTCAGGGTGGCCCAAGAATGTTGAGAGAATAACTTGGTAGCCTAACACCAATGGTGTCCCTAAAAATAACTAGTCTATAATAATGTACACAGAGCAATGTAAAAAATAAAAAATTATATAGTTTACTAACATAAAAATGACTATACATAGGGTATTATAATAGTTATTGATCTCTTATATCTATGGTGAAACCCTATATAGGTATAAAACCAATTTTCCCCTAATCTAGTGAGTCTCTAATAATGGTATTCATCATTTATTGTCAATTTTGAAGGTGAAAAAATTAAGAAACTATAGTCGTAACAAATCAAGGGAATTCATGTGACCCAACTGGGAAATCCCCCTCAATAAAACCTATAATGAATCCAAGGGGATGACTCATTGTCATTCCACTGATCTAGTCAACTATTTTGAACTCAAGGAACCATCCATCGCATTCAAAATCAAATGATTTATTTGATTCTATGGCATACACCTGAGACATTCAACACATAGAAATCAAGCTGAATCTTGGGAGAAAATCCCACAATATTCAACCACGATAAACAAAAATAAACCATGACATTAATATATTTTATTTGATAAATAATATCAAACCCAAATTTAGGGGATTTATCCAAAGGCATTTACAATAATAGAAATAAGTAAAACTCATTGGATTACTCAAGGCATTTCATAAACACGACGATCAATGAATCTGAGGGTGTCATCATTTCCCAATATTCATACCAGCCTCTTATTCGAATCCAATGATTTCTCACAGCATTACACACCAATCAAGTTTATATGGAGTCCATGGATTCTCTCCATGGAATTCCTGTAAAACCATTTATAATCCTGAAACTCATGAAACTCTACCATTTAATTCAATCTTTAATTATTTTGGAAATAAAGTCCCATAGTTACCATTTACCAATTTTACATCAAGGTCATGTGATTTCACGCTACATAAACGCATTTCCAAGCTATATCTTTTTATTATTCCAAAATTTCCACATTTCTAATAATAAGTTAAATAGGGTTTCATTAAAAATCTATAAAGGAAAAAACATTATAGGTTTCTTACTGAAACTCTATTTAATCAACACCAACATCTATCAATTCAATTTTATAAATGTTACCAATGGCCCCATTCATGAAATATTTTACCAATTAATTAAAACATACCAACAATGACTTATATATTCCACATTTAATCTTAAAAATATAATAAAATTTTAAAAACATTCCAACGATATCGATGGTTGTGAAATTCCATTTCACAACCATCGATATAAAAAATGATTACCTTTTTAACCATTGAACATGACCTACCAACTTAATAATAACAAATTAAGGCATCCCATGCACCCTCAATTATATCCTTAAAATCCAAACAAATCCATTAGTACAAACATTAATTTCATGTTTAATGGATAGTCTCCCATTAGAACCTTCTTCCTAATAGGTCAATTAAAAATCTAAATATGGATTTTTCAAGTGAAAATATGTAATAGTTGGGTTTGATAAATTCTGATTCCATAACATAAGAAGTTAGTGAGACCACTCAACCAATTCATTTAAAATATTAATCATAACTATGGGTTAATTAGAAGGACAAAATACCACATGTATGAATATTTTCGTTTTAACTCATAGCCTCACAACCCCTATCAAAGATCGTCGAATTTCAATATGCAAAAACTAAACCATCCACAACCCAATATCACACCCAAAAAATCCAAAATAAATTATCATAATCATAATATAATAAAATAAAAACTCACAATTAATTTACTATGTCAACCCACATAGACATAAACATCCAGCTACTTACAAGATTATACTGAATATGTTAAACCACATAGACAATAACAACCAGCTAATTACATGATTATCCTGCTACATCAAAATGGATATCAATGATCCTTTGAGGGACTATTACAAATTCTAGGAACTCACTTGTGTTAAATCCATATCAATCAAAAAAATCCCAAGACAATTTATTTAGAGAAAAACACATTAAAAACTCCCTTGCCCGTAAACCTCTAATGAAACGGCAAGTAAAGACATACTGAAATTGCATTGGGATATCTTCAAGCTAAGTTTCATGGATTCCTCATCATCTAATAATTATTTAACCATCCTTAAATTCAATTTTTTCTGTAAAATCCCTAACCAGGACAACCAAAAATTAAATAGAGGAGTATAAGGGAGATCATCATAAGGAAAAAAAATTAATAATTTTCGTGGAAGGACACCCAATACCACACCACATGAAGGGATAATAAAGAGAATGGGGGAGGGGATATCCCAAGTCTTTGAAATCCAAAAATAAGGGGGGGGGGGGGGGGTTGCCCATATAAAAACGAAAGGGGGGAGAAGTGTAATTAATCCTTTTAAAACCCCATCATTTGGCCAACACATCCCTACTAGCTGGTGGTAGCAGGATATAGCCCCATCCCCCTGGGCCATCACTATAGACTTTCCACTACTTAAAGATTCCAATTTACCCTAATTATTTGACAAAAACAAAATTCATAGGGTTCTAAACCTTCATTACACTCAACCAAACAATGGTTCTTAAAATGACCCGCTCAGTAACCCAAAAATTCAAAATTCTCATGGAAATTAAAATCATTATATATACACATGCCATTAAAAAATCCAAAACATAACACTTCATATCCTATAGAATTCTTTGTGAGATTCCAAAGGATTTTAAAACCTACATCGGTCACCAATTTCAATCAACAATTGCATTCCAATATTGACTCCTTAATGCATCTACAAAGCATAACAAGAATTTTGAATTCTTAAACCACCAAACAAAAGAAAAACTTGAATACATCACTAAAAATCTAAGATTAATCTCTCCCATACCCATATAACCCAAGAAAACTGTTGTTTCATATTACAATTTCTCACTCATCTAATGTTTCTTCCTAGAATATGTCTGACCAAATGAGGATAATTTCAAGAAACATCACCCTATTCCACTATACTTTTTTATTAGAAATAAAACTCAGTGTCCTGATGATGCCCATCAATGAGGATATGAATTCACCAAACCCAATTTTTTGTGAAATCATTGGATAAGACTCAACCACCGAAGAAATTCTCCAAGAATTTAGACATTTTCCATGAAATTACACAACCAACATCTCAAACCAAACCAGCATACACCAATGATGAACCCATTGTAGTTTTTATCCCATCACATCCAATTACATGCATGAAAGTAATTCAAATGTCTTCTAACCATATTTCCTCAAAAATTATTTTCTTTAGCCACTAACGTACCATTAACCAACCTGTTTATGATTCTATAAATTCTTAAGGGAATCCTATGATCATATAAACCCACGCACTGAATTTCACACCCAAATTCCAGTGGTATTATAAGGTTGGATCATCAAAATTTTATTTCCCCATTTTACCATACCATGAGCACTAATGAACCAAAAATCCAATCCCTAATCAGATCACCTCAAACCATCCTAGGAACAAAACTAATGATCACACCTAAAATAACTCAACCTTTTAGTCTAAACCCAATACATATTAAGGAAACTGTTGAATTTGACCTCATTTATTCATTATATTCAGAACACTAAAAAGATCATACAATGATCAATCTCACACGCCCACTCTCCCCCTCGCTCTAGTATTTCAACACTATAAATGATGATCAACCCCCACCATAGGAAAATATGTGTCATTGAATCATTGAACAATTTATGATATTTATGGTCCATGATCCATCCATCAATATTCATGACGGATATATGGGGCCATGATTTCTCATCCACATTCATCACAACAAAAGGTAAAAAATGGCCTCTCCTGGATTATGGGAATATTTATAAAGTCATTCACTAAAAATCATCCAACAAACCATCCAAAATGGTGGTCACACCATTAAATGGTCAATGGTGTATTCCACACCACATGAATCATACTTTTCTCCCATAGATATCTTACATGGATAGGTCCCATTAGAACCTCATGTGTGTATCTTCTCCTAATTTATTCATCCATACCAGTTACATAAATCATTGATGCTTCCATCAAGGTTCAAGCCTAGAATGACCATGTCATCTTACCTAATCCATCCAAATTCATGTTCCGACCACTGGAATGACACAATCTAAATGATAGATCCTAAATTCACTATTCTTGTACTTATTTCATCACATCACATTGGTCCTCAACCTATACATAGATTATTTCTCTTTTAAAAATCACTAGAATAGGCTTATATATAACCCAAACCTAAAACCTCATGACACAAGGCATCCCCAAAGTGTGAATACCTCCATGATTCCGTCAAAGATCAATGGTTTGATACACTATAACAATCCATACATAGGGACAGACTCAACTATAATGTTCCATCTCTCTTCAAAACTCAAATCTCACATCAAATCCCCTAAATTTTCCACTCTAACATGATTTTATTGCAAAGTGGTTATCACCCTTAGTGGATCTCAAAACTAGTGGTATCTCACCATGATGAACCATTCATATAACTACTTGAAACATAATAATTGTTGTAGATAAATAATTTGGTTCATTTACACTATCACAACATGCTAAAGGCACATACAATGTCGAAAGGGTCTGGCACATAACTAGTCAGACCCTCAAAAATCATATATGCCAATGATGTACCAAGAATTTCCATAAGGTTAAAACTAGACCATTCCAATCATATTACATTTAAATATATATCACTCTTAATATATATTAGAACCACTAAACCTATCCTTCATGCACTATTATCACCCAGGTCAAGAATCTGAATCAGTCTGATGCTCCTAGACTAAAACCTAAAACTAGTAACACCCACACGAAAATGATTCTACCAAAATTAAAAAATAATTTAATAAACCAACACCACATACCTGGTTATACCCTCCATTCACTTTTACCATAATACAAAACATCAACCTTTCCATATGCATCTAATGAAACTCATAGAATCGGCTGACCCCTCTCATAGGTCTCCCTTGTAGCTCATAAGGAACTAACACTAAAACCTAGAGTCATAATAAATATGGTCACTAGGATCTCCCACATATCCAACACATAAATACTCTCCTGATTCATAACTCTGGGTAGAACACATCCATATTACAATGTTACAAGGCAACTAACAAGTCGAACACTAACTATATAGTCTAAACCAAAAGTTCGTACCTTACCTAATCACTCCCCGATCAGGAATAAACCAATAATGTTACAAGTCTTCACAACCATCAGCTCAAAGACATAAAATAACATAGGCACTATAGAGAACCACCTTTTTATTACATAAACACCTAATTACATGGTACAACATTTAAAAATACAGAGGGTATTTTGTGGTTTTTTCTACTGACAATAGAAACATAATATATGAAAAATATGTAACTATAAAAATTCTTATAATCTACTTGAAATACATATTCATTGGTTTTTCCTATGTTAATTTAATGGTATATCATATCTTGGGGATATACACCAAATAGAAGGGTGAGTATAAATCCTATTAAGGGAATAATCAAAGAAGATAATTAGTACGTGACAAGGAGGCCTATCAATAAACCTTGACCATATGAACATAAGTAAAATCATAATAGAAAAAACATGATTTATAACATGTAAATTTGGATACAATAAAAAATAATACATTCATAAAC
This sequence comes from Viscum album, assembly GCA_963277665.1. Lineage (NCBI taxonomy): Eukaryota > Viridiplantae > Streptophyta > Magnoliopsida > Santalales > Viscaceae > Viscum > Viscum album. The sequence goes on from OY728162.1 coordinate 1,021,270,192, forward strand.
ATATCACAACGGTTTATCACCAGGGTGTCATAAATCATAATTACCAAGGTTATTCAACAAGGTATTGTAAAACATGTTATCTCTAGAGATTAGTTATTTAACTAATGCATTGAAGCATAGTCATAGTTAACCCTTAATATGTATTAATTCATGTGATAATAATTTAACATACAAACCACTTCATAAATAACTCTTGTAAATAAATAATGAGTTTCATATCAAATTCATTACATACAAAATCCTTAAAGTCATGATCATAGGATTATTTTTAACCCATGTAAAGGAAATATGGGTTTCTTATATGTAAAAACATTAATAAATAATACATGAAAACATCTAGGTAAATAAAAAAGGATATATAAGAGGTTTCGGTATTCATATTATAATAATTTCTCATATAGAAAATAGATATTCAAGAAATAAATTTAGATGTATGATGACATACATTGTAGCTTATGAAAACAGAATAATGAGAGGGAATGAAGGAGTCCCATTGATAGAAAATGTTTTTTTATGTAGTTTTAATATAAAAAGTGTAAAAGAAGAAATTTTGTTAACATTTTAAAGGTATTAAAAAATGGGAACATGGATGAAAAATGAGAATAGGAAAATAACCTTACCTTGAAGATTTGTTTCTTAAAACATGAGGATGACAGCTTGAGACCTTGAGGAAAACTTGGAGGGAATACATGGGAAAATAAATGACCATAAATTCGTACTTAGTATATTTTTATAGGATATTATATATTTGGAGGGTGTATTTATTCTTGATGGGGGTTTTCCTCAATTGATAAAATAAGGATTATTTTGTATTTATTATTAACCACTATTTTTTCGAATTAATTGCAATGGTTTTGGTTGGAAAATATTGTTTTAAATGATTTTTATGGTAGTTCAATACATCATACATCCATTTAATTTTTTAGTTTATAGGTATTTTAATCTTTTACCATTTATCCTTAACCAGCTTCAAAATTTTACTAATACAGTAGTGAATCATTTTATACCAATATAACTTTTTTTGTATAAAAATGAAATTAAACATGTTACCAAATTTAGACATTTTAATTCCAAATATTAAATAAATTTTACTATATTCAATTTATAAAATTGTAAAAATTATTTATAAATATGATACTCATATAACTGATAAAAATTTATTTTTATAAAGTTTAAAATTATGGTTTTTAAAATTGATAAGAATGTTATTATAAATGTATAACCTTATATACTATGTTATTCCTTAAATAATTTTTTATTAGTAATAAGGATTATCAAATTTTAAATCTTGACCATCTTTTAATTATGTCATATGAGTTATCGTATTTCGTAAAAATAATATTCTCACTTTTTAACCCAAAAAAAACTTTTTTATAAAATTAAAATAAATTCACCGAAAGATAATTTCAATGTTATGAGTCCAAAAATAAGTTAATTTATCAAAATAATTCTTTAAATATGGGAACATATTAATTTATATAAATACAATTATTTTTTAAATTTTTTATATTTCATAGAAAAATAAAAATTATGAATGTTATAAAAATTACATAATACTACGTTAAAATATATTATAATGTAAAAGGTGTTTTTAAGATTATTTCATAAAACTAACATATATCTAATACTTATAAATTTTTCAAAAATTTAATTTTAACAAAATATTTTTATATTCACTAAAAATAATACAATTTTGATTATTAACATGTTGTTAAATAATATATTACAATTTAAAAGTGTTTATATGTTTTTTGATTATTAAATTGTTTTTTTAGTATTCTCTTATTTTTATTATATTCCCTTTAGAATTTTTTATTTTATTTTTATCATAAAATAAATTTTTTATTATCCATGATCTGTAAAGTTATTATGGAATGTAAAATTATTTATCTCTGCTCATAAATAAACATTAATTATATAATAAGAGATCTTTTAATATTAGAAAGGATGTTTGGGGCATTAAATTCTTCCCCCATTAAAAAAATTGTATCTTTGCAATTTTCTTTTCATGATCGATATCTTTAATTAAAAACATCAGGGTCTTCATTAAGGTTTCTAATATTTAATTAATCCTTTATCATGAAGTATATAATTCCAATATAGAAATAGTCAAATCCATGGTGGTGATTCCTTTTTCAAAGAGAGGATATAATTGACATTTTGAAAAAGTAATTTTAAAAACTCCACGATCCATATAATTTTTTGATAAATGAAAATGTGTTTGATAGATTAAATATTTTATTGCAGATGAGTTGAATACTTGAATACTTTTGAAAACATTATAATAATCCTAGGTAATAATATTGATAATTAAATCATCTCAAAGGGATAATAATTTTTTACATCATTTCTTTCCTTCGATTCGATAAGTGATTTATGGAAAAGACAATGTTTAAGCATAAAATTAATTATATTTAACTAAATTATAACATGTTTAATAACCTCATATTTTAATACATTTACTAAAAATAAAAACATAATTAAGAAGAAGGGTAATTTTAATAATAAAATATTACATTAAAGAGGTATAATTTTATTTTTAATAAGTAAATTTCCATTGACATTATCATGTGATGAAATAATCATAATTTTTTCCCTTAATTAAATTAATTTATTTCATGTCATTAATCAATAATTTTAGAAAATATCGCACATAAACTACACTCTTGAAAATAAAATTATAAATCTAAAGTGGTGGATCATAATCATTATATTTTAGTCCCAACCTAGTTCCCATGTTTTTGATATTACATTGTCATATCATATTTATTAACTGTTGGATTAGGGCACTGACTTTGGTAATTCTCAATTTTCCCACATTTGTGAAATTTAAGTATTAGTGGTGCCCTATTTTGAAAAAAATTTAGGTCTATTGTGTCAAATGAACTCTTCATTTTTCTTTAGTAATTACATTCTTTATGACCTAATTTTCAAAACATAAACCTTCTTTCAGTTCCTTTAACATATTCACCATGGTGTCCCTCCCCATGTTTTTTACATGTGGGAAATAGAATCTTCTTTTCTTTAAAATCATTATACATTGTAATTCTATGAGACACTATCCTAATCTTATTTCTTATGTTTGTAAACTTATTATTATTCAAGGTGTTAATCTTAATACATGATTACTAGATTCTAATAAATAAGATATTTCTTACTTCATCGCCTCCTATACTAGGAAGGTCATCATCACATTTTCTATTACATCCTCTATTTTTAGGAGTCCTTTAATTTCCTGTCATTTTATATATGGAGAAAACCTATGTGCTGAATTTCTTACTGTTATTAATCGTATAATAAAAATTATAAAGGAAATTTTAATCTTAAAATTTTCATATATAAGGTTTTTGGGATGATATACTCCAATCTTAAAACAACTTTTAACTTATCTTTATATCAATCATTATGGTTAGTACAAGAATGTTATTAACCAATACATATCCCATTGGAGTGAAAAACCTTTTTAACATCAAGCCCCATTATCTTTCACTAGTTCTTGATCATGTATAGATCAATACAGTGTCTTCAAGATTGTTAACCCTAGGTACATATGTCCCAGAGCCACATCCACTTGTAGTATCCGGATAGGGATATATTTTCTTGGAATCCACATACTATATACATCAACAAAATAGAAAGATTATTTCCTACATTAATACCTATACATTGTTTTTTTACTAATGTTTTCTAATAATATGTGACAAAAATAAGTAAACAGTCATTTGATAATAATAATTGTGACCAACCTTTTTATTACATAAACTCTTCATTAAATGGTACAATATTTAACAATACATAGTATATTTTAGGGTGTACTATCTTGAAAATATAATCACAATATATTAAAAACATAAAAATATACATTCTTCAAATATACTTTAAAGAAATATTCATATATTTTTTCTAATTTACAATTACAACATCTTATATTTTGGGGATATACATCAAAGAGAGGGATGAGCATAAATCCCAACAAGGGAATAATCAAATGAGATACTTTGCATCTAAAAAAGAGGAATATTAATAAATAATGACCATATGAACATTAATCATGTTATTTAAATGTAGATAAAATATAAAAATGATACATTCATAATCATATCAACAAGGTTTATCATCAGGTCATCAAAAATCAGAATTTTCAAGGCGATTCACAAACGTATCGTAAAACATATTATCTCTAGATACTATTTTTTTACCCAAGAATTGGAGTGATAACAGGGTTTACACTTAATATATATTAATTCAGTTGATCCACATTTAACATAAAAAATAACTTCATTGTTAACCCACGTAAAATTAAGAAAGGGTTTCATATCAAAATTAATGCATATAAAATGCTTAAATACATGACCATGAAATAATTTTAAACCCGTGAAAATGGAATATGGGTTTTATATATGTAAATAATAGAATAAATAAGACATTTTTTATGTATAGTTAAATTCCCATGGAAATAGAAGAGGTTTTGGAATACATAATATGAGAAATTCTCAAGTAGAAAAGATAAATTCAATAAATGAATTCTACAGCATAACAATATACATTATGGTTAGTGAAAAGTTAATAATAGGAAGGAGTGATGTTATACCATTGATAAAATATAATATTTTTAGTAATTTTAATATAAAATGTGCAGGAGAAGAATTTGGATTAAAATTTTGAATGTATACACAAATGGGGTACTTGGATGAAAAAGGCGAAGAGGAGAATTATGTTACCTTGAATATTTACTTCATAAAACCAGAGGATTTCACCTTAATACCTTGATGGAACCTTGGAAAGAATTATTGGAGGGTGAAATGACTATAAATTCAAGATTAAGATATCTAGAGTGGATGGTGGGGTCTATAATGGTTATTTATAATTGAGGATCGGTAGCTTTATGTGAATAAATAATTATTATTTTTGTATTTAATTCTAACCACTATTGGGTAGCATTAATAAAAAAAATTTGGTTTAAAAATAATGTTTTAATGGATTTTTATGGTCTTAAAATACATAAAACCCCCATTTAATGTTTTATTTTTAAGGTATTTTATGATTTTACCATTTAACATAGACTCCCAAAACTATTTAACTTATACTACGATAACTTTTTTTTTACCATGATAATTTTTTTTTGTAGAAAAATTAAATTCACATTATTACATAATTTGGATATTATAATTAAAAATATGAAATACATTTAACTTGATTAAATTTATAAAAGTGATAAAAATAAATTATTTGTATGATATTTATATAATTTATAAAAACAAATTTTTTAAAAGGTAAAAATTGTGGTTTTCAAAAATACTAAAAATGGTTTTCCAAATCAAATAAATTATGTAATATGTTATTTCATAAATGCTTTTTTATTAAGAATAAGGAAAAAAATTTATATCTTGATCATTTCTTAATTATATCAAAAGAGTTATCATGTTTCATAAAAAACATTATTTTCACTTTTTATCCCAAAAATCGTTATTTTTAGAAAATTGCCATACATCGAAACAAAGATAATTTTGATGTGCTGAGTCAAAAAAGAATTTTATTTTATTAAAATAATTTTTTGAATATTAAAATTTATAATTTTAAATAAATATACTTATTTATTAAAATATATAAATTTCATATAAAAATAAACATTCCTACCATTAAAAAATTTTCTTAGGACATCATTAAAATATATTATCATGTAAAAAAGTGTTTTGTAATATTATATCATAAAATAAATTTTATATAAAACTTAATTTTTTTATAAAACACATTTTTATTTAATATGTTTACAATCTTCCAAAATAATATAATTTTAATTAAATCATTAAATATTCTCTTTATTGTTCCTAGTTGTATTTTCCCATGATGCGTAAAGTTATTATATAATCCAAGAGTATTCATATGTACTCATAATAAAACATTCCTTATAAAATGAGAGTTGCATTCATAACATAAAGTAATTTTCAAATATTTTCAATCTTTTCCCTTGATAAAATTACATCCTCACAATTTTTTATTTTTGATCAATAAATTTAATTATAATTATTAGGGTATTAATTAATGTTGGTGATATTTAATTCATCATTCAGCATGAAGTCAAAAACATGAATATAGAAATGGTCAGGTCCTTGGTGGTGATTCATTTCTCAAAATAAATAATACAATTGAGGTTTTTAAATCATATCTCAAAAACTACATGATCCATAGAATTTTTTAGAAAGAAAAAGGTGTTGGATTGGTCAAATTGTATCTTTCATGTGATTTTAATATTTGAAAAACATTGAAAATTGTTTTAACTATCCTTTTTAATGATATTGACGATTAAATCTTCTAGAAGGGATAATAATGTTGTACATGATTTCATTCCTTCCATCTGATAAGTGATCTGTTGAAAAGAAAAAGATAAAACATAAAATTAATTACATGTAACTAAGTTATAACATGTTTAATTACCTCATAGTTCAATCCATTGAATAAAAATAAAAAAAATAAAAAGAAATATACTTTTAATAATATAAAATTCCAATAAAGGAGGTATAATATAATTTGTAAGATGTAAATTCTCATTAACATTAATATGTGATGCAATAATCATAAAAGTTTTCCCGTTGATGAAATTAATTCACTTTTGGTCATGACTCAATAGTTTTAAAAAATATACCACTTAAACTAGACTTTAAATAAGACATACAGAACTCTAAAGTTTTAGTTCATACTCAACATAGGTTAGTCCCTTCCTAGTTCCCTTGGGTTGATTATGACATGTGGGTATAATATTTTTTAACCATTTTATTAGGGTATTGACTTGGATAATTCCAATATTCCCCACATCTAATACACTGATCTATTCATGGCTCCTTAGGTTGAACTGTTTCCCCCTCTATTGAGTTAACTGAACTATTCATTTTTATTCAGAAATTATCTACTTTATGTCCACATATTCAAGACATAAATAACCATCCATTTCTTTTAATACATTCTCTATGGTGATTATTCCAACATTTTTGACATATAGTAAATTGAATCTTCAACTCTTTATCATCATTATATATTTAACTTTAACGAGTCTCTATCATTATCTTCTGTATTATGTTTAGAAACTCATCTATATTAAATTTTTTATTCATAATACAACATAAATAGTTTGGAATAAACATGATATGTCTTACTTCAGCTCCCCCTATATTGGGATAGTCGTCATCAAATTGTCTATTGCATCTGTTTTTTTATATGTACCTCTATTTCCTGGTATTTTTTCTAGAAGGATAAAACCTAGGTGAGAAATGTTTACTATTAGGAATATAATAATAACAATTCTAATGTAAATCGTAATCTTAATATTTTCTTGTCTCATGTTTCAAGGATGATATACATAAATATTAATAAAATTTTTACTTTATATTTATATCATTTATAAGGTTTTGTACAAGAGTGTGATTAAATAAATAATATCACCCAGGATTTTCAAATTAGGTGTGCAAGAAGGCCCTTTTTGTGCACTAATTTCAGATTTAGTCTATATCAAAATTGTGTTTTCAGGGTTTTAACCATAAGTAAATCTATGCTAAATCCACATCCACTTATATTATTCCGCTAAAGAAATATTTTCTTGAAAACCACTTAATCTATTCTTCACCAATATACTAGGATATTTTACTATATTTAGGATAATCTATTCATTTTTACTAATGTTTTATAAAACTAATTTCATCTAATAACCAAATCGTCCTTTGATACCAACTGTGTATACATGCCTTTTTATTAGATAAATTTTTACTTATTTTTTGTATAATTCAATTTTAATAGTTGAGAGGGAACCTTACATTATCTGTAGTCCTAGGAGGCAAGGCCTCATACATAACCCTAATGGACCCAATATTTTTTACACCACAAGAGCATACCCACCCTAGATCTATATATATATTCCAAACTCCCAAACATTTTAAGGCTTCACAGCTAGTATTTCCCCAAGCAGAGTACATGATGCCTGGTCCAGATGGCTAGAGCCATACCCTCTTATTCATCCAAATATGGAATCCCTACAAATATGGATGTGTTACCCTAAACATTATCTGTATCATGCATCTGGGAGAGGTAACTTTTCTTTTTGATTAAATTCACTTGACCAGCGGAGTGACACCACCACCTGAGCTCACTGATGTTCACCCCGTACATCCCATAAGTGGATCATTTGGGTTTTAATGTCTTGTAAATCAGGGCATAATACATAAATAAAATAAATAAAAAATATCATTTTATTACACTTAAAATAAATCATCCAAGATTTTTCCAACGTTTCTTTTACTACATCTCATATCCTAGATACATACATCAAAGAGTGGTGTGAGCTAAAATTATTAGAAGGGAGATACTTAGCATGTGAAAAAGAGGAATATCAATAAAAAATAATCATATGAACATGATTAATATCATAATAAAAATAACATGAATCATAACATGGAAATGTGGCTACAATATAAAATTGAGACATTCATAAGCATATAACTATGTTTTTCACCAGGGTGTCATAAATCATAACTATCAAGATTATTCACCAAGGTATCATAAAACATTTCATCTATAGAGATAATTTCTTTACCTAATGCATTAGAGTTATATCAAGGAACACTGTTCATATTTATTAATTCATGTGATCTACATTTTACATAGTAGACCATTTCGTCAATAACCTATATAAAATAAATAATGGTTTTGATATCAAAATCATTGCATATAAAATGCTTAAATACATTATAATAAAATAATTCTTATCCAATTATAAAATAATATTGGTTTCATATATTTAAATCCTGGACTTGATAAGACATGTTTAAATCTAGGTGAATACCCCTAGAAATGGAAGAGGATTGGGTATTCACAATATGAGGATTTCTCATATATAAAAATAAATTTAGTAAATGAATTCAATAGAACAACGGTATACATTATATCTTATGTAAAGGGCATAATGGGAGGTAACAAAGGTTACACATTGATAAAAAATAATTTTTCAGTATGCTTAATATCAAAAGTGTAGGATAAAAAATTATATTAACATTTATTATGTATACACAAAATGGTTCGTTGGATGGAAAAGTAGAAGAGGATGGTTCCCTTACATTAAATATTTTCTTCTTAAAACATGAGGATGGAACCTTAATACCTTTAGGTCACCTTTTAGGTACTCCTTGGTATATAAAAGGATCATAAATGAGTTCCTAATGAATTTTTAGTGGATATTGTGGAATGGGGTATATATACATGAGGAGGGGTGGCTATAAGTGAATATATATTGATTATTTTTTATTTAAGGCAAATAACTATTAGGTGACACTAATTCCAAATATTTTGGATGAAAATTAATATTTAAAATGATATTTAAGGTCTTAAAATATGTAAACATCCCATTTAACATTGTATTTTTAGTTATTTTAATCATTTATCATTTAACTCTAACATGGTACATTATTTTACTTATACTACAGTGACACTTTTTTTACTAGGACACATTTTTTATGTCTAAAAATTTAATTAAACTTATGAAATAATTTGGGCCTTAAAATTAAAAATATTTAATCTATTTTAATTGATTAAATTTATAAATGTGATAAAAACAAATTATAAATATTATATGTGTATAACTCATAAAAATAGTTTTTTTTTTAAAGTTTATGATATTGGTTTTCAAAAATTATAATCATGTGTTTCTAAATATTACACATTATATACTATGTTTTTACTTAAATAATTTTTTAATAAGAATAATTATTAAAAAAACTAAATCTTTATCATATCATAATTATTTCATTAAAGTTATAATATTTCATAAAACAATATTTTAACTTTTAAACCAAAAAATCAAAAAAATCATTAATCAAACATGTGATAATTTATGTGTGGTGAATACAAAAAAAATAAGTTTATTTATTCAAAATAATTATCTAAATATGATAATTTAAACATTTAAAAAATATCTTTATTTATTGAAATATACCAATTTCATAGAAAAATAAATATTCTGGACATTGTAAAAATTACTTAGGAATTTTTCAAAATATATTATCTTATAAGAAGGCTTTGTAAGATTATTTCATAAAAGTAAATTTTATCTAAAACTTATAGATTTATCAAAAAACATATCTTTAATATTATATGTTTATAGTCTCCGAAAATAATACTATTTTTTATTATATCGTTAATTAATCACTTTACTATTCCTATTTGTAGTTTTCAATGTTGTCTAAAGTTATTATTAAATATAAAATTATTTACACACACTCAAAATAAAATATTCATTATAAAATAAGAGTTCCATTAAAAACATAAAAGATTTTTTGAGGTGTTATAGGTGCTCTCACAACCCCAACTACACATACACAGGTTCAACATCAACCACCTATTTGGTCTAACTCATATCCTCATAAGTTTTATAATTGTACACATTTACATTATGCACTTGTAATAATCTCCCAAAAATAGAGGCTTAGATAAATGAAATGTCATGTACAAGTTATAGAGGAAAACACTTTTAATTTTTACTTATAATTTCATTAAAATAATACTAGAAAGTAATTATTGTTAATAATATCATAATTCACTTTTTACCATTTATATTTTCAAGGGTTTTCACAACTATGTATTAGTTAAAAAACATAAATTTCATGTTTTGAATAAAATATTTTTTTAAGTTTTAATTGGAATTTTAATTAACTAATTCCTCATAAAAAGGGAAAAAATAATTATTCAACATGAATTTTATTCATTTAGACGAATTAGTTAAGTAAGATTAATCAACACTCTTATACATGGATAAATTGTATAAATAAATGTAGACACTTTAAATAATTGACCTAGATCACAATCCCGGTAAGAAAGTAACCACTCACTATCAATCATGTTAATGAAATGTGAATCCTATATGCCTAATATAATTCATAAACACACCCCCAATTTCTATTCCATGATAAGTTAAAATTACCATAAAACAAACAACCTCATTATCAAGTGAATCACTATAGGTGAAATCAAGTAAATTGTAATAAATAACTACATGATCAACAATTCAATCCTGGTAACATGAACATTCCTTGTACATGGGGTGTCCAGCCCCAGGAAAAACCTACATACCATGTCCTGAAACATTTTTATTCTCTTTAATATCATCCATGAATAGTAAAAAAGAAAAAGGCTATGATTATACAATGTACTTCCTAGCCACCCCGAGCATTGATTGGTTCCCAGATCTTATATCACTACTATAGCTCAAGAATGTATCCCCATATACTAAAGGATTCTTACTAGTAGTGTAGGGATAAGGGGGTACTTTGGGGAGATTAAACCCACATATCAATGTAAAATAATAAGTTAAATAACACCAAATAGATACAACATCCAGATAATGTAGTAAATGGAATAGAATCTGGGAAACTATTTACCGATAAACAATAACCATTAAATAATAGATGATTTGTACATAATAATGTCAGGAAAGGAATATATCAATATCAGGAAAAATATAATTTATCAAAGAATAAATGATAAAAGGTTATATAAGTCACCAAAATGAACTAGATTCCTAGCCCAGTCCTTAATCTCATGCTTAACCCTAAAAATCAATTAATCAGAAGCATAAAGTGCTTTCCCCGACCATCACCTACAAAACAATGGTGATAGATTCTTGGGTACCCAATTTATATGGAGTCTTGATAAGGATTTGAGTATAGCTCAGTAGGCCACCATTAATATTTTCCCTCAAATAAACATTAAATATTAAAGTGCATTCATGAATCATATAAAAAATAGTTACGCAACTTACTAATTTAAACATTTATATAAAAATGGAAGTATAACATCCATCGACCCATGAGCTTCATGGTGACACCCAACATTAGTATAATACCTTCATCATACCAATATAGTGATTATATGATCATGGTATAATTCATGGATTAACTGGATGCATGGTGTAAAATTGAGACAACTACAGTTGTAACAAACTAATGGAATCTATGTGTATCAAATGGGTATTTCATCTTAGTAAAACCCATTGGGAATCTAAGTGGTTGAACCACTGTATTCCATAATAATGAATCTATGAAGAATCTAATGGATTTATCAAGTAATTATAGCATTGTACCTTAATGAATTTGAGGTTTTCATTGCAAATGAGAATTCATCTAGGTCCATTATTGGAATTTGGGGAATGATCACAATATCACACACCAATCAAGTATATAATGATTCCATGAATTCTCTATATGGAATTCCTAGAATATCATAAATAAAAATGAAACACATGTCACTCAATCATTTAATTAAATCATTAATTATTTGGAAAACTAATCCAATTAGTTCCCATTTACCAATATTACATAAAGTCAATATGATTTCACACTACATCAATAGGTAACCAGTATATGCCCATTTCTTATTCAATAATTTCTACATTTATTGGGATTTGTTAAATAGGGTGTCATTTACAAGCTATAATCTAAAATTCCTTATAGGATTCTTATTTTAACTCTATTTAACTATAAAAATAATTTAACAATTCAATTTTAAGTTAGTTACTTATGCACCCCCTTCATCAACCAGTCTAAAAATTATTTAAAACAATCCAACCTCAACTTATAAATTTAACATTTTATTTTAAAATGCCAAGTCAATATTAATCACATTCCAAGGTTATCGATTGATGTGAAATTTTATTTCAAAATCATCAATCTAAAACATGATTTCCATTATAACTATTTTACATGGGATGTAAATTTATCAATAACAAGACAAATAATCCCATAATCTTCCATTTCCATCCTTAGAAGTTATTCTAATCAATTTTTTCAAACATTAAAGTAATGTTCTATACATAGTATCCCATTAGTTACTCCTTTTAATGGTATATAAAATATAGAAATAGTATTTGTCCATGGGAAAATTTATAATGGAAAGATCAATTAATTCTGAGTTCATTACCTAAGAAGTCTGTGATACCACACAATCGATGCACATTAAATATTAAAAAATTATATGGGTTGATTAGATGGGTCACCAACCATATTTATGAATTTTTCCATTTTAACTCTTCACCCATAAACCAAAATATATTCTCATACAAGGTCAATGACCAATTACCAAACCATCTATGATGCTAGATCACGCCCAAAAAATCAAATAAAAAATTATAAATGCATTATAATTAATTAACAACTCACAATTAATTAATAAATCTATCCCACTTCGGAATAAACAACAATCTACTTTCTGGATGCTCTCATCACACCCAAACTGAGTTCAATGATCTTCCAAGGGTCCGTACCAAGGTATTGGAACTCACTTAGGACAAATCCGGATAAAAAAAACCAAAAACATAATCCAATACATTTTATTGTTCAGAAAACTATTGAAATAATCACTCAAATACATACCTTCAATGAAAAAATGGGTTGCCACATGCATATATTTCCATAGGATTTCCTCAAGAAAAGACACACAAAATCCCCATCATCCTTGGATTATTCCATAATCCTCTAGTGGAATATTCTCAAAAATTCATAAACTATTAAACCAAAAACTAAATATAGAGGCTAAGGAGAATAAGGAAAATAATTTTATGTAAAATAATACAATGAATATCGAAGGAAAGACACCCATTACCTCCCCACATAAATGGGGAACCCAGATAAGTGGGGAGGGGATCTCCCTGGTCTGTGTGATCCAAAAATGAGGTGTAAAGAGGGGTTTCCAATCTAAAAAACATGAAGGGGGGAAGAAGTGTAATTATTCCACATAAAAAACCTACTAAACATATGGGAAGGCCACTAGTTGTCTTGTGTATTTAAGAAATAGAACATTCCACTAGCATCCTCCACTAGCTAGTTGTAGACTATAGGTTGTATCCCTAGCCACCTAATGTATCTCTATAGTCTTCCCATTACTCTCAACCACTAAATGAACCTGAAACCTTATCTGAAAACATGATATAGATGGGTCTAAACCTACAGTATACTCAACTAAACTATGTCTCACAAAATGACACAATCATTAACTAAAGAATTAAAACTTCTCGTGGAAATTAAAACTTGTATGCATTTATAGGGCATTACACCCATGAAATAACAAATCCCTTCCCTTTAAGCTCACATAGTTTTATTTACCAATTCATTAATTTTAAATAATAATAATATCTTAAAATAAAACACATTTTCTTTTAACATGGTCAAAAATGGGGTCAAATACCTTTTTTCAACAAAATCATTTAAAATGCGCCACATAGATATCTTCATAATTATTGGATTATATAGAAATTACTCTAAAATGGTATAAATACATTGAAAATACCACAAAACCTCAATTTCATTCCGTATTAATGTATTTTAAATATTTCAAAAATATAAAACAATAACTATTCAAATATATACCATTTTGGTCAATTTCATAAATTGATGGAGAATAGGAGGGGAATACCCTATGGTGTATTATATTGGTCTATCTAAACTAATGTAGAGAAAACAATGGTAAAATGAATTTGAATTAGAAGATAGAAAGGGTAATTTAACCTTTTAAGTGAATCTAGGAAGCTCCCATGATTAGGTTGCACAGTTTACCAAACAGTGTAGTAAATGTGAGTCTTGTGATGGAAAAAAACTTATACACCCATGTGGTTTGGCCCTAACTTTTACCAAACCATTCACCAACCATTAAAAACCCCGCTTTTAAAAGTGCAGCATTTTTCATGGGGCAACACACACAGTCTCCTTTAACTATGCGGTAATCATTCACTTGAGGAAAAAAAATTCAAAATTCAAAATTTAATCTCAGAAATTCAAAAAAAATTATGATAAATCATATTAATATAAAATTTGATTCAAAAGTAAAATTGTGGTTTCAAAATTTACCTCACCATTCCTCGTTCATCCCTCAAATTTTTCTGTAAAAGTCAAAGAAATGAAGGGATAAAACTACATTTCACTTGATCCCAAAATTCTGGAGAGAGGGTGAAACCTAGAGAATACACCTCCAAAAGTAAGAACTACTCTAAAAACCATCCCTCAAACACACAAGAATAATCCTCAGAAACCTCAAATAACATTAAAAATATCTAATCTTTAACTATACAGCATATTTTCTATGAAGACGAAGACGTGGTATAGGTATCCCAATGATTTAGAATTGATATAAACATGTGATACTGAGGAAAAACAACCCTCTATTATAAATATGATAATCCCCTTCCATTAACTACATTAACCCTCACAAAATCCATTCCACATACTAATAAAAGAAACCACCACATGAATTTCAAATAACCACCGAACAGGCTTCGTCAAAAATTCAATCTGCAATCCCCAACCAATCCCCAAAGAAATACAACTCAAGATCATGAATAACCAATAATATACATGAGATACATCCTTGGTCCTAAATATGAAAAACAATTATAGACTTTGGACTTTCAGCCCTAGGTCACCCTCTTATGGTGTACCTAGCTAAATCAGAATCTAGCACTCGTAAGTGCTCAATTATAATACTATGGAAAACATCATGGTTACTTGATGTTGGATTAAAGGGTTCCACCACTATCAACACCCCAATAAAAAATAATTAATGAAACCATTATCATGTACAAATAACCCCATAAAAAAATAAAATATGTATAATTATGGTATAAACATAAAACTCAAACAATATGCTCCATAAGGAATAATATCCAAAGAACCCAATCATGGGAATCCACAACAAAATCACCTCAAAGCTCAATACATTTTAAACCCCTGAGAAAAATAGTTATCAAATCCTTATCACACCCAAAATTCCAATAATTTTACGTGAAAGGATTCTAGAGATGGAATGGGTGACCAAACTAAGTAAATTCCTTGGAATAAAGCTAAAGAACAACATTTTCATGTATGAAATCCAAGGGTGGAGAAGACTTCAAATCCAGAACCATGCCCAGTGTCTAGGTATGTTCAATCATTGGAATGGTAATAATATAACAAAGAGAGAATTTACCCCTAGAGACCTATTTTTTTAATTCTATTTAGACCTTGATATGAGGAATATATCAATGAATATAAAAGTGAACTCAACCAGTATGTTCTTATTTACTCAAAATAGACAATACCTATAAACCAAGTTTCATTCCAGAATAAAATTTTAATCAGTTTAAGAACACATTTTATCTCATCGTAAAAGTTTCCCCCCACTTCAAACCACATAAATTTAATAATACACAAAAATCATATTTCACAAAACACACCCTCTTAAATACAACTCATCTTTTAAACATTCCATTTTGTTTAGAAAACATGATATAAAACCAATTTACTAATTTTGGAAAAGATAAAACATAATTTTCCACTATTAATAAGATTTCAAATCATATAACCTAAATTTGAAAATTAATTAAACCTCAAAAACATTTAGAACACTTAAAAAATGAAATTATAATCCAATTTCAGTTAAAAAATATTATAAAAAATCTTATAATCAACAAACTATTTATAAAAATCCATAAAACAAATATATAATTCTCCCCCCCCCCCAACCACCATCATTATATAAAAATGTTAAAAATCATTCCCCAAAAAACATTATTATAAAAAAAGTAAATATTCAAAAAAAATATTCATTTAAAATTATCCACCTCCAGTCAAAGAGTATAAGTCACATGGTCTTCTAATAGGAAAGAAATTCATTATTGATTTCCAAAATCTCTTCGTCAATGTCATGGTAAAATAATCCAATTTTTGAATCATGACCCAGATTCAAAATAATTTCATATTCAACCCACATAATCCAAATTTGGAAACCAACACCCTTTTCATAAAGTTATTCTTTAAATAAAAACACTTGTGAAATCCCACTTTCATTCAAAAAAACACATATTCAAAAAATATATGAAAAAATTAGGATACCACAAAACGTTCAAATATAATCCACTCCAATATCACAATGTTACCAATAAAAATGCCTCAATTCCTTCCCAAATGATTAATAACATCATTGGAACAAATGTTGGTGTGGGAGGAGGTCAAAAAATAATCATATATAAAAACATAGTTGTCTATTTCTTAGACAAATGGTTTAGAATAATATGCTCCAATCTTACAATAGACTCTAGAATTATTTCCAGAATAAAGTGAATGGGCCCTATGTGGTTTTACATACCCTGCGAGATAATCATGCTGCTCTAGTTCTTTTTCTACTTCCACTATAAATACTAATTAACACCCATTTAAACTCGTTAACTTCCAATTAGGATCAAATATCATCAAAACTCATGAAAATATACTATAAAAAATCAAAACAATAATCAAAATTAATAATTTCAATCCCAAATACACATGGAAATTATAAATCGGTGAAAAAAAGAGCCAGCTAAAATCTCACCATGCTTATTTCTCATGATCTGAAGATCCTACCCC
The DNA here is from genome assembly GCA_963277665.1 of Viscum album. Classification (NCBI taxonomy): domain Eukaryota; kingdom Viridiplantae; phylum Streptophyta; class Magnoliopsida; order Santalales; family Viscaceae; genus Viscum; species Viscum album. The sequence goes on from OY728162.1 coordinate 1,021,287,597, forward strand.
AATACTAAAAAATTATGTAAATAAGAAGAACAAATTTTCGGAATATAGAAACTTTTAATAACCTAGGTTTAGATACAATTTCATAATGAACCAACTCCGGACACCGATAAATTGGATACTCAAGTCAGATTTCCATAAGGCTCATAGCACATTCATAATTTCCATATAATTAAAAAAAATTACCAAGGTATCAAAACGGTGCCATTGGGAAGGATTTCACTCTCTCAAACCAAATGACCAAATCCAAAATTTCTTCTAGAAATATGGTACGACCTATCCATATATCAGATACCCAAGTACCATGAATAAAAAGTTTTAAAAAGTTCAAATAAAAAATAGAGTACAAGATACTCAATAAAAAATTAAGGCCTTTGGGCCATTGGAGGAAAAGGATAATAAAACCCAACTAGAACAACTATCTACCATCTCCATGTATCCCTTGGCCACTCGTCATTTCTCATCAACTGATGTTTTACAAACCCAAGAACAAAACACACAAATAGATGAGATCAAAACCTAATCATCTGAATGGAAACATGAGTTATGCATAATCCTAGTGGTCTATGCGATGTGGGAGAAAAACTGGTCCCAATGGGATACCGCTAATGAATTTTCACAACTCATTGTTATGAAAATTTCAGTAATGATAGTTTGAATATAATTTTATAAATATATAATTTTCCACATCCATGTATAAGGTAATCCAAATTTATATTTGAAAATTAAAATACTCCCACACTTCTCATATAATACAAGGGTTAACCCAAACCTTTTAAATGTAACACATTGAAACCATAATGAAGAACCTTGATATTTAATGAAAACTAAAGGAAAACCATTTTCCTTTATTTCCCAAAACCCATTACAAATTCCACCCACACACCCATAAGAAACATTGAATTTTATACTTCAAAACCATTTTATGAATCTATTTATTTGATTTAATAACTTTTCTCTTAATTTAAACTTCTAAAATTACATTTAGAAACACATTTTAAAAAAACAAAAATGAGATAAACATGATCTATGTTAGCACCAGAATATTTGAAGGAAAAGATAAGAAGAATATAATTACAATCCAAAGAATGGTTTCAGTTAATATAAAAAGTACAAGGGGATATACATAAGGAATAACAAAATCCCCTAAACCATCCTCTATAGAATCAAAATATCCTAGGAAACACATTGGGCTTTATCATGGATAATATTGGACATGGTTTCCTGAGATCTCTCTATCGAGGGGCCCCTAATGAAACTATAACATTCCATTGGACCCCCCTTAGAGTCACTAAGTACAAGACAAACCCCAAGAAGGGCATAAATCACATATTGTACTAACTAGTGAGTGCATAATAATCTAATATAATAGACATCCATGCCTTCTAATTTGGTACCTAATGTCCCAAGATAAAAATATTTAGAGTTGAGAATATAAAAATAAAAATGATCATTAAATATTATTAAAAAATAATAACAATAAACCATAAGTCAACTCTTAAACACTTTTAATAAATATCCTATTTTAATTTTCACATCAATCCATAAAAAAAATGATGGAAAATGTATCCCCTTTCAGGTTCAAAAAATTCCCATACAAGGATCTCAAAGACTGAGGGTTTCATTCACTTTATGGAAACTATCTAAAAAAATTATTGTACTTTTCGAAAATATAGTTTATGTGATACGTCTTTCTTCAACAAGTTACAATTATAATTTTTAAAATCATTGAAATCAACTAATGAGAATCCACACTTTTGAAATCACAAATACCTTCCCTCTAAGTCCACTCAATTTTCCTAAGCACTTCTTTAAATTTAATGAATAAAAATATCATGGAATAAAAATACACATTCTTCTACCATGAACCCAAATAGGTTCTAATAACATTTTTCTTCAAATTAATTTAAAAAATTCCTATTAGGAAATCACATAATTCATTTATTTTATAGAAACCATTTTTATGACTATTAGTAAACCATTGAAATTGCCATTAAAAATATCAACGTCCATCTTGAAACCTATATTTTGCACAATTAAAAACTTATAAACTATCCAAAATTAAAATAAATGTCATTTAAAAAAATTTAAAAAGGCCACTTACCTCATTACATGAAAAACTATATTGCAACATGTGTCATTCAAAGGATAATCCCCAACCAAGAAATAGAATACGTCCATCAACATTAAATGACCAAAACCCCTAAATTAGAACCACCATAAACCCTAATACTAGCCACAATATCCCCTAGGGTTTGAGGAAATAGTATACAATAAAATTATAATGGGATAGGGAGAGATCATAAAAGAATAATAAGATAAATTGTGGGATTTTCCTTAAAGAATAAACTTGGAAAGAGTAGGGGAAGACTTTATAGTGTGAATCGTTGATCCAGTAGGATGAAAGGGGATAAAATGAGGGTGGATGGATGTTAAATTTAAAGAAGTATAAATGGTAAATTCACCTTTTGTGTGCATTTGGAAACATGCATGGTAAGGATACATAGTTTAACAAACCATGTTTTGACCATAAAACCAACACTAGAACATTCCTAGACACCCCACATCATTTGTCCATACTGTTAACTAAATCATGAACCAAACATGTGAAACCCACTTTTAAAACCGCATCACTACACATATTCAATCATCCATGTTTCCCCAAGTTGTATGGAAACTGTATGACAATGTAAAATCCATAAAAAATCATAATTTCAAGCCTGGAACATCAAAAAAATTAAATTATCCCAAATTAATATAAAACACAATATTAAAACATGTAACAACCTTGACTCGAGTAACCTAGAGCCAGTTATTACTACATTACATTGCTACAAGATATAAGATATCACATCAGACATGATTGAATAGTTTAATAGTATTGTGAGATTAGATACATTCATGATTGTCATACTACATTGGAAACATGAAACAAAGATTATAAACTTCATTAGTACTTTATTTTTCCTTTTAATACATCCTTCAATTCATTCATATATCCCTTCTTAGTACTCTTGGTAAAGGAAAAACTAAAGGGTGATCTCAAATACCCAGTGAGAGGTTTCATACAACAGAAGGTATCATGAATACCTAAATTATTAAAAATATGATAGAATGAATAATTAATAAATATTCCATTAAGTCAATATTCTTTTTATGAAATCTATACAAGGATAATAATAACATATTAATCACATAGAAAATAATAACTAATTTAATAATGATGACATGTATATTATCAGGTGTATTAATCAGTCCATTGAGGCCTCATATAAGAAATATTCATTAAATGGGTAGTTATACACAAAATTATAAAATAATAAGTAAACAAAGAAAACTTGGTTTTCCCAAAAGTCCTTAAAAATGAATTAAGGTACTATATAATTTCAGGCTCCACCCATTACTGAATAATCATAGGTATATTTTCAAGGCCTCTACCAAGAAATTATAAATATATAAAACTACATACACTAAATACCCATAATTTTTTATATAATGTGACCTATCAATCAATCCATGGGATATATAATTATCTGATCCATACATCACTAAACATTTACAATGTAATCCTCATATGTTGAATGAAAAGTATAATTCATAATCAATGTTCCTTTGTAATAAATAAATATCCATATTAAATAAATTATATGAAATGACAATATTTTTTACTAAATAAAAGGAATAACTTGATCATAATATACCTAAATAAAGTCAGTGGGTGGTATCATTAGAGAATATACACATTGAAGTATAATAAACCTTAAATAATGAAAACATGGATGAAAAAAATATTTATAAAGATAATAAAAAATTTCTATGAAATAAGAATAAATATTCTTTTATTCTGATAACTATTAAAAATTAAAAATTAACAAAAAGTAGAAAGATAAATTTCTTGAAAAATACGTGGAAACCTGAAAACAACGATGATAATGAATGGTTAATGAGGTCATGTTTTAAACTAAAAAAATATTCTTATCAAATTTTATCCAAAATAGTAAAAAAGGAGTTGTTTGGAAAATAGTAGAAGGATTTCATTATAAACATTTGTAATGAAATTAGAAGTTAATAGAAAATTACCTTTAGTAAGTATTATATTTTATATAAAAATATTCTTGAAATCATATAAATAATATTTTTATGGAGGAGAAATATTTCTAACAAAAAATGTGAAAACAAGTTGTATTTTCTTATAAACATTCATTTAGTTGTTTTGAGTACCCAAAAGAAGGAAAATGGAACGTTGACATGAAAACTCCAAAAAACTATAGGTTATTAAAAAATATGGGGATTAAGAGAGAAAGAGTAGATAATTAATCTACTGGAAATTAAATCATAAAAAAATTGAATATTGATGAGATTGTAAAATAAACTCTTACATTGAACATCTTCTTGGTCGAACAATCTCTAATATCATATTCCTGGATATATTTCATTAGAAATCTCTTTAAGATATCATTGATTTGTATTTGGGAGTGACCCTAACCACTATAATGTGTAAAAGATAGTTATGGATGTATTTTTGTATGACTTGGTTGAGATAAGGTGTCAAGGTGTGTGTATAATTTAGGTGGTAAAGGGATCCTTAGTAAGTGATAGGGATGTAATTTTTGTAAATACTCTTAATATTAAATTAAAGTACATGTCATTTTACAAGAAAGTTGAACTAAATTATCCAAATTAAAATGATTTGATAAGTAACGTACTTATTACACTCAATTAATAAATTGGGGACCATTTGTTGAGGCATTTGAATCATTATCCCTTAGTTTAACACCCACATTAACCCATTTAACCATTACCATGTTGAAATATTTTTACCATGTTAACTAATTTTTTGTTACAAAAAATAAAATTAAACTTATTAACAAAATTTAATTTGGTGATTCCAAATATTAAAACTTATTAATATGATTCAATTTTCATGGGTGATATAAATTATCATTAATAAAACAAGTCTTAATGAAAAAAAAAGATACTATTAGAAAAAAATCCTTTAAATAATTAAAATGAATTCATATAAAAATCATGTATAGTATTGATTTATATGAAATTTTTGGGTTAGGATTAGAAAAATAAGAGATTTGTTCCATTCAAATCTAGAAAAAATCAAATTTAACCTTTTTAATACTTAATTAAAGTAAAAATACCAAAATAGTTTTTTATAAAAATAAAATACAACAAAAGTTGTAAGGGGTATAGTGTATAATTATAAATTAAACATAATAATTTTAAATGAATTATTTCACTCCTTAAATTAATTTTATGTTAAGAAAGGGTTCCATATATTTGTAATTTATGATTATATAAAAATGATTTCCTAAACATTATGATATTTTTAAAAATTATATTTTTTCTATTCACCAGAAAATTAACTATTTAGGAAAATCCCACAAATACATGTTGACATAATTTTTACGTTAGGAATTCAAAATGATATCCATATAATAAAATTCAAACATTTAAATTTATGAATATTTCTTTGAAATGGATTCTTGAAAAAATCTGTTTTTAGTATACAATAATGAAGAGATAATGGAATATTAATTTTTTTATGTTTCAGGGAAGTAGTATTTAATTATTTTTCTTAAATATTAGGAATTAAATTCTCCCCCACCCATATATAATTTTGAAATAGAAATATTTTATATATGTTTGTTCATAAAAAATTGCGTAATTATTTAGCATTTCATCATTAGGTTCCAATGTCTCTACCTCTATCTTGTGATTACTCCAAACTAATTTCACCTGCTGAGTTGTTCAACTCTAAAATGAATGCTCCCTAGTGTCATAACTTTGGAAAGACTCTTTACTAGAATATAATTTAGGTTCCAACTCTATTTCTTCAGTGGTGATTACATGTGATAGGTATGGTGTGACGCCCCAGGTTTTATGAACTGGTTTACGTAAGAAGTGTTATGCCTTTAATGATGTCTCTTGTTTTATTTTATTTTTTTGCTAATAAGGAATTAGAAATGAAATAAAACATGGAGAATAAGGTAAACTGATATATATTAAAACATTACTTTACAACGAGACCCAACTAGTTGAAAATACCATGCACAAGACCTAACACAGCCACAGCAAGACTACTAAGAACCACAACTCGAGCAATCGGATAATCCTCATCTTCAGAGTCCATTAGCATGAAAAGTATAACAGCTAGGGCCACGACACACATTCTCAACACCAAAGGTATGAGGAGATCCATCCTTCCTGTTCAAGTGTTCTGTTTTTAAGAAGTACCCCACACCCCTGTATTTATATTAGTTCTTTGAGTTATGACCGTTATATTTATATATCCGTTGGGTTTTCAAAACGACCATTGTGTTTCCATTAATAAAGTTTACTTTAAAAGAGAACTCGGTTTTTATTTCCTCATAACTTTATGATATTCTTAAGACATTCCTTCATAAAAGATTCTTCGTTTTAAAATAAAAAGAGTATTCTTAGAAGTAAATCTCCTCGTTTTTACAAAATCTCGATGAATACCTAGGTAGTTGAAATCTTGGTATTCTTTTTATGAAAAATATGTTTAGAGGGAATTCGTAATAATTATATCTTTTTATCTCATAAAATATGTAATTTTTGGGAAACTATTGGTCTTTAAAAGAATTTTATAAAACAAAAAGTAGATTATTTTAAAAATTCTAATGATTATGATAGTATTATACAAAAAGTATATCTTTTAAAGATTTATACCAAGACATAAAATATTTTATCTCAACTATAAAGTGGTTTACAGATTTGAAATTAAAACTGTCTGTTTTTATTCAATTTCTACAAATTATTTATATTTCACCCTATTTTGAGCTATGTATATAATAAAACTAAATTTTTATAAAAACTTATGTGGGACCCAGCCAAGCCAAGGGCATCCCTTACGGGACAAGCCCTCCAGGACATGGACGAGACCCCCTAGAGACCTGAGGTGCCGCCATCGGGCTCCCCAGGTGCATGGTGCAACAGACCAGAGAGGCTTGGGGGCTGAGCATAGGTTACTCGTGTCGCGCGTGGGCCCGTGTATAAGGCCACGGCTCGCGCTGCGTGAGGTTGGGCCAAGGCCCGTGGGGGACCCGTGTTTAAGGCCTCGTGTGCGTGTGTGTTTGTGCTATTGCACCTCTCCTCGAATGACTTGTTATTTATACCGCGCCTCAAACTCTTCCCGTTTCTATGTGGGACGCGCTCCGCGCAACCAGGACCGTCCGATCGACATCTGCGTCGATCTCAGCCGTCCAACTCGTTTTAACCGCGCGACCTCCCCCGTGCCTCTGTATGCTGTCCGATCTCTTCAGCATTTTAATCACAGCCCTCCATCCCTTTAAAATGTTTAACCTGATTCCCGCGCCCCCTCCCGCCACACGATCTCCTACTCTTTAATCCTGGTCATCCCTTTCCTACCGCCTCACCCGTCGTCTTCTTCCCTGCATCTGGGTCTCGCACAGTAGGCCTGCACCTCGGTTTCCTTCGTCGCACTGCTCCTCTGACCCTCACACACCGCCACCTGCTAGGGCCCTGTAGCTCCGTCTTCTCTACACCGGGCTATCCCTTGGGCCGAGCCAATTGGTTGCGCTGAACCCTCTACCTAAACTCTTCCCTGGCCGCATGAAAGGGGGATCTTTTGCTCCTTCTTCTCCTCCGCGGACATCCAGCAGCTGAGCACCAAGCCTCCTCCTCAAGCCAGGTAAGGGTTTTGCATTTCCTTCATTCCTTCAAGATCCCTCGTGCTATACTTCCGACTTACATATTTATATAGTGTATATTTATATATGTATATAAACCATCGGGTTATTTACCTTAAACAAAAAAAACGTTTCTGTTTTTTTCCTTCATGCTTCCCGAAGAGTGCTTGGGAAAGGGAGGACCTTTTTTATTTTTGTTTTCTTTGGGAGAAAACCATACCACTATAAATGCGGTATATATATATGCATCTTATGTAAAACAAATCTTTCGGTATGAAATACCCTCAAAATGTGTTTATATTTGCGTTATAGGAAGAGTTATATACCCATTCTATGTGGTGATGTGGTTTTTCAAAGTATATAAATATATACATATATGTATAGATAAACCCGAGACTATTTTTTTCATATATAGTGTATATACTGTTTTATATATATATATATATATAAATTTTTACACATAGACCCCAAAACCCTTTCGGTTTAGGGTACCTAAGCTCATTTAGAGGGTATACTTGATAAAATATTTATGTTAAAAGTTGCATTTGTAACTGATGCTTAACATATGTCATTTATGTAAACTTTATATATATATAACTAAAAGTTTCTACATGTTTATAATTTTTTTTTAAAAACCATTATATACATTTTGGGGAATGATACAAATAAATAAAGCTATGGTTTACCTTTTTTGGGGGGTTTTATCACCATCTCCGATCACAAGTGTTTTCTTTAAGCAATGTACCTCCTTGAAGTAATAATTTTAAAGACTCATCGTTTTATGTCATCATTTTCATGCTTTAATGACTAGCTTATGTAAAAGGAAAAGAAAATGTTTTATGAAACTATGTGTGCCTTTGTTTAGTTGTCAACATATTTTGCAAATGTTATCTATCATTTCATGTATAAAAAAAATGTGTGTGATGACTTGTGACTTGTTTTAGTCATTATTGTACATAATGTATACTAATGACATATCACTAAATAAATTAAGATTTTAGATTACCCAATGTGATAGAGGACACTTTGGGTAAAGTAAAAATGAATGAGATATTCAAGGTGGTATGGGACATCTTGAATATACGAAGTTGTTAAAACAAAGTATAAACGATGTGGCTCACATGATAACAAAGGCAAATATAAGGGTGCGCCCTGATAGCACCCCATTTCATTGGGTAATGATGTAACCACTAGAGATTACAATTTTAAGGGTGCACCCTGATAGCGCCCCATTGCAGTGGGTAATGATGTAAACACAAGAGTTTACAATTTTAACGATACCTTGGGGTTTAACTTGGTAATTTAAAATGACACCTTGGGGATGGAACTTGGTGATATGTTCATGATTGTCTAAGTTAAATGTGTAGCCACATGTTCAAGTTATGTATCAAGTTTTCTTCAAGATAATGTACCTATCCTTTTACGACCATTTCCCTTGCGCTCTCATAAAGTTCATATTTCACTGGTATAAGTTGGACCATGATTTGTGTTTATCTTTTGGTACGGTCATAACCAGCTTATAAAATTTAAGTTGTTTCCTCTTTGCGCAACTATGATTACTTTTGCATTATTCTTAACTCTCAATATCATTCTCAAGAAATTCACAGGTCATAGTTGTTCATGATAACCCTTATTACTCTTCGAGAAAATGGAATAATTGTTTCATATATTGATTGAGCATTTTTGATGTTATGTTTTACAGTTCCTTAAGAAAAAATGTTTTTAAATGATTGGTTTTCAAAGAGTTAAACGGTTCTTTTATATATACCCCTTACTGATTGTTTCAATGCTCACCCTATGTTATGATGTAAAATTTTCAGGCATCAGCAGTTAAAAGATGAATCGCTTCTGAAGTTGACGGTTTCCCAGAACCCGAACCGCACATGATCCTCTGTATGGGACATGATATGTAATTTATCAGTGCTTGTTTTATTTTTAAAGCACACATCATGTTCAGGGGGCACTAGCTCCAGGGTCTCTGGGGTCAGGGTCTCTACAGTTGGTATCAGAGGTTCGGTTTGGATAACTCTGGAAAACCATAAATTGAAACAAAAAAAATGGAGATATATATATATATACTTTAGATGTACTAAAAATATGAATTTTCTTAAATTTCATATGGAAAACGAAGGCACAAATCTCCTATCTCTCCCCACAGAGGCCCTAGAGACCATTGTGTCTTTAGCAAGTTGTGAGGACTTTCTAAACTATGCCCATATCTGTATGACATGCAAACACCTTTACGATGTATCCAATTCACCATGGGTGCTTCAGCTACACCAAGGGGTAGGAATAGATTACCTCCTAATGATAATAACCCAGTTTCCCTCCTATGTACATCGAGGAACGTACTACGAGGGACTTTTTTGGATTTTCACGGCGGGTGAGAGCTTTGGAACTATGATTGATAACCCTTTTCAAGAAGCTGCTGCTGACGGAGACCTTCGAGCGGGGTACCTTTTTCAGATTTTAAACTATGGCTTCTGGGGTTAGTTGTTGGACTTTGGGAGGTTAGAAGACGAGTCCACCCGATTTTCTTACAGACGACTAGTGTATGAAGATGTCTCTCAACTTCATGCCCCCCATGCTAGACTCATAAGACGTCATCGATGTCCTCATGAGTTTTTCCCTGAATGCTTGGCCTGTGTTTGGTTCGAGGAGTTAGGGAGTTTTGCTTCTCTGTGTGGAGTTCGTTTAGTCAATGAGTAAGGGGAAACTCATTAACTAATAATAATAAACATATTGAAATGTTGTCTTTCCCTTTTTCCTTACTTTGTATTTATCCTTGAATGATTTTAAAGTGTTTGAACTCATGTCTTAAAACTTTCAGATGGAAGGACAAACCCACCTGTTATCTCTTCCCACTGAGATTTTGGAAATCATTGCAATCAAAACGTGTGAGGACGAGTATGACCCATTGTCAAATTTGCGAAGAACGTGCAAGCAATGGTTTGAGATAAAAACCGGTCCGGAGATTCTCCGCACCAGCCAAGGGAATGCCTCCATCTATTACCGCATTGGCTCTGCACAGCTAGCCGGACGTGAATGATGAGGAAGTTACCACGAAGGGCTCTTTCTATGTTTTACCCTAGGCCGAAACTTCACGGCCAGAGTGAAATTCCAGGAGGCTACGTTAGAGGGAAATCTTTATGCGGCTTATATGCTCCAACTTCTCAACTTTAGACTATTTGACCGTATCTATGGCTTCGATATCCTCGACCGAGACATAATTTGGCAAGTCCTTCATACATTGGTCTGCAAAGACATTTCAGAACTTTGTACTATTCGAGCTTCCCTCTGGAGGCCTGAAGGCCTAGAACATAAGTGCAAACCCTCCTGTCTTAGGTGTATGTGGATTAGGGAGCTGGAAGAGGTGAGCTTCGCTATGGGGATCCCTCTAAATGCACCTGTTGACCCTATTCGTTGGTGGAGGTGGTAGGAACGTTTCTGAACCTTGTAGTGTTGTGAAATAAATTGCAAGGATGAAATTTTCTAAAGGGGGGGATAATGTGACGCCCCAGGTTTTATGAACTGGTTTAAGTAAGAAGTGTTATGCCTTTAATGATGTCTCTTGTTTTATTTGTTTTGCTAATAAGGAATTAGAAATGAAATAAAACATGGAGAACAAGGTAAAATGATATATATTAAAACATTACTTTACAACGAGACCCAACTAGTTGAAAATACCATGCACAAGACCTAACACAGCCACAGCAAGACTACTAAGAACCACAACTCGAGCAATCGGATAATCCTCATCTTCAGAGTCCATCAGCGTGAAAAGTATAACAGTCAGGGCCACGGCACACATGCTCAACGCCAAACGTATGAGGAGAGCCATCCTTCCTGTTCAAGTGTTCTGTTTTTAAGAAGTACCCCACACCCATGTATTTATATTAGTTCTTTGATTTTTGACCGTTATATTTATATATCCGTTGGGTTTTCAAAACTACTGTTGTGTTTCCATTAATAAAGTTTACTTTAAAAGAGAACTCGGTTTTTATTTCCTCATAACATTATGATATTCTTAAGACATTCTTTCATAAAAGATTCTTCCTTCTAAATAAAAAGAGTATTCTTAGAAGTAAATCTCCTCGTTTTTACAAAATCCCGATGAATACCTAGGTAGTTCAAAAATTGTTATTATTTTTATGAAAAATATGTTTAGAGGGAATTCGTAATAATTATATCTTTTGATCTCATAAAATATGTAATATTTGGGAAACTATTGGTCTTTAAAAGAATTTTATAAAACAAACAGTAGATTATTTTAAAAATTCTAATGATTATGATAGTATTATACAAAAAGTATATCTTTTAAAGATTTATACCAAGACTTAAAATATTTTATCTAAACTAGAAAGTGGTTTACAGATTTGAAATTAAAACTGTTTGTTTTTATTCAATTTCTAAAAATTATTTATATTTCACCCTATTTTGAGCTAAGTATATAATAAAACTAAATTTTTATAAAAAATTATGTGGGACCCAGCCAAGCCAAGGGCATCCCTTATAGGACAAGCCCTCCAGGCCATGGACAAGACCCCCTAGGGACCTGAGGTGCCGCCATCAGGCTCCCCAGGTGCGTGGTGCAACAGACCCGAGAGGCTTGGGGGCCGAGCATAGGTTACCTGTGTCGCGCATGGGCCCGTGTATCAGGTCGCGGCTCGCACCGTGTGAGTTTGGGACAAGGCCCACGGGGGACCCGTGTGTAAGGCCTCATGTGCGTGCATGTTTGTGCTATTGCACCGCTCCCCAAACGACTTGTTATTTATACCGCGCCTCAAACTCTTCCCGTTTCGATGTGGGACGCGCTCTGCGCAACCAGGACCATCCGATCGACATCTGCATCGATCTCAGCCGTCCAACTTGTTTTAACCGCGCGATCTCCCCCACGCCTCCGTATGTCGTCCGATCTCTTCAGCGTTTTAATCACATCCCTCCATCCCTTTAAAATGTTTAACCCGATTCCCGCACCCCCTCCCGCCGCACGATCTCCTACTCCTTAATCCTGGTCGTCCCTTTCCTACCGCCTCACTCGTCGTCTTCTTCCATGCATTTGGGTCTTGCGCAGTAGGCCTGCACGTCGGTTTCCTTCGTCGCACTGCTCCTCTGACCCTCACACACCGCCACCTGCTAGAGCCCTGTAGCTCCGTCTTCTCTACATCGGGCTATCCCTTGGGCCGAGCCACTTGGTTGCGTTGAACCCTCTACTTAAACTCTTCCCTGGCCGCATTAAAGGGGGATCTTTTACTCCTTCTTCTCCTCCGTGGACATCCAGCAGCTGAGCACCAAGCCTCCTCCTCAAGCCAGGTAAGGGTTCTGCATTTCCTTCATTCCTTCAAGAGCCCTCGTGTTATACTTCTGACTTATATATTTATATAGTTTATATTTATATATGTATATAAACCCTCGGGTTCTTTACCTTAAAAAAACGTTTCTGTTTTTTTCTTTCATGCTTCCCGAAGAGTGCATGGGAAAGGGAGGACCTTTTTTATTTTTGTTTTCTTTGGGAGAAAACCATACCACTATACATGTGGTATATATATATGCAGATTATGTAAAACAAATCTTTCGGTATGAAATACTCTCAAAATGTGTTTATATTTGCGTTATAGGAAGAGTTATATACCCATGCTATGTGGTGATGCGGTTTTGCAAAGTATATAAATATATACATATATGTATAGATAAACCCGAGACTATTTTTTTCATATATAGTGTATATACTGTTTTATATATATATATATAAATGTGTAAACATAGACCCCAAAACCCTTTCGGTTTAGGGTACCTAAGCTCATTTAGAGGGTATACTTGATAAAATATTTATGTTAAAAGTTGCATTTGTAACTGATGCTTAACATATGTCATTTATGTAAACATTATATATATATAACTAAAAGTTTCTACATGTTTATAATTTTTTTTTTAAAACCATTATATACATTTTGGGGAATGCTACAAATAAATAAAACTATGGTTTACCTTTTTTTGGGGGGTTTTATCACCATCTCCGGTCACAAGTGTTTTCTTTAAGCAATCTACCTCGTTGAAGTAATAATTTTAAAGACTCAACGTTTTATGTCATCATTTTCATGCTTTAATGACTAGCTTATGTAAAGGGAAAAGAAAATGTTTTATGAAACTATGTGTTCCTTTGTTTAGTTGTCAACATATTTTGCAAATGTTATCTATCATTTCATGTATAAAAAAAATGTGTGTGATGACTTGTGACTTGTTTTAGTGATTATTGTACATAATGTATACTAATGACATATCACTAAATAAATTAAGATTTTATATTTCCCAATGTGATAGAGGAAACTTTGGGTAAAGTAAAATTGAATGAGATATTCAAGGTGGTATGGGACATCTTGAATATACAAAGTTGTTAAAACAAAGTATAAACGATGTGGCTCACATGATAACAAAGGAAAATTTAAGGGTGCGTCCTGATAGCGCCCCATTGCATTGGGTAATGATGTAACCACTAGAGATTACAATTTTAAGGGTGCACCCTGATGGAGCCCCATTGCAGTGGGTAATGATTTAAACACAAGATTTTACAATTTTAATGATACCTTGGGGTTTACCTTGGTAATTTAAAATGACACCTTGGGGATGGACCTTGGTGATATGTTCATGATTGTCTAAGTTAAATGTGTAGCCACATGTTCAAGTTATGTGTCAAGATTTCTTCAAGATAATGTACCTATCCTTTTACGACCATTGCCCTTACGCTCTCATAAATTTCATATTTCATTGGTATAAGTTGGACCATGATTTGTGTTTATCTTTTGGTACGGTCATAACCAGCTTATAAAAATTAAGTTGTTTCCTCTTTGCGCAACTCTGATTACTTTTTCATTATTATTAACTCTCAATATCATTCTCAAGAAATTCACAGGTCATAGTTGTTCATGATAACCCTTATTACTCTTCGAGAAAATGGAATAATTGTTTCATATATTGATTGAGAATTTTTTATGTTATGTTTTACAGTTCCTTAAGAAAAAATGTTTTTAAATGAATGGTTTTCAAAGAGTTAAACTGTTCTTTTATATATACCCCTTACTGAGCGTTTCAATGCTCACCCTACTTTTTGATGTAAAATTTTCAGGCATCAGCTGTTAAAAGATGAATCGCTTTTGAAGTTGACGGTTTCCCAGAACCCAAACCACACAAAATCCTCTGTGTGGGACATGATGTGTAATTTATCAGTGCTTGTTTTATTTTTAAAAGCACACATCATGTTTAGGGGGCACCAGCACCAGGGTCTCTGGGGTCAGGGTCTCTACATATGGCATGTTCTTCCTCAAAAAGAAAACATGGAAAATTTCATCCATGTTTGATAGGTTGGGTGGAATATCTAGATGTTGGGATTCATATCTATTTCTATTTAAAAACTAAAATTATTGGTGTTCCTAGGTCTTAATTTAACCTTTTTTGGTACTTTATAACTCTCTTCTCCAGATATTCTTTTAGGAATAAATTATCCACCACTTAAAATTATAATTCCTTTCTCTGATTATCGGTGGAACTCATTTTTATACTTTAAGTTATCTTAATAATATGATAAACAGTTGAAACTTTTCTCATTATCTTCTCAATGATTTCTGGGCCTACAATATTTCCCTTTCTATCTGCATCATAATAAGCTAGAGTAAAATATCTATTCTTGTACAATGCTTTATATAGATCGCTTTCAATTAATGAATGACAGATATAATTATATGTAAATTATATAATGGTTAGATAATAATCCCATATTACATGAATGTAAAGTGTGAAAAACATAGAATATATTCTATTGTTTGAATAGTCTTTTCAAATTATCCATCTATTTGATGATGATACGTGGTCCTCAAATGTATCTCAGTTTTGTGACCCATCTGAAGTCTCTTCCATAAATTAAATGTGAACCATGTGTCATCATTAGATAAAATTGAAAGAGGTGAACCATGAAGTCTCACAATTTCATTAATATTTATCTCTGTAAGGTGATCGAGGGATAAATCCTCCCTTATGTCAATAAAATTTATGGACATTGTATGGCAGTCCATATTGACCCATATATCATCATTCATCTTAGTATTCTTTGAAATTACATTGAAGAGGTATAATTTAACATTGTCCCACTTCCACAATGGTACTGGGATATGTTCCATGACTCCTCTAGGATGTTGTATTTCAACATTTACCTACTATTAAAATAATCATATTAACACCTAACAAACAATTTCCTACTTCATTTAATCCCACCAATAATTTAATCCTTAATTCTAATACATCTTTTAGATACTATAGAAATTTTATCTACATAATTAATATAATAATTCAATTTTGATCTGTGGTCTAAATGAAACACATATTATCTTTCCTAACATTAACACACCATTTTCATATATGAATCCAAACAATATATCATCATTAATGTCCTTAATATTCTTATGTAAACCCTTATCAACTTGTTGGGGCTACTTTTTATTCTCCAATAAAGATATCTTGACATTTTCATAGAACATGAATTGTTATTCTACTTTAATAACAATTACCATATCCAACATTTCTAAATACATGAATATAAGATCCTTGTTTATCCTCATCATGATTAAGAATTCATGGTCCTTCATACTCAATGCATGATTAACCTTTTTTCCTTCATAGGGAGGCAGTGCCTCGAGTAGTCATGGTTTCTGGTAGTTTATCCATCTTTTTTTACTTATATTAAGCTATTTCTAAGAGAATATATACTTTAAAGTTTTTTGGTCAATATATATATCACATATTTAATAATATAGGTAGATCCTCTATATATTTAAGGAAAATATTATACCATCCAAATCAAGATCGTGAATTGGATAGTTACTTTCATGGATCTTTAATTTCCTTGATGCATAAAAACCCACTCTATAATTTTTTGTAAGGAAATACCACGGTAATTTCTTCGATACATCATGATACATTAAAAATAATTCTTCTCCAAATGGTAAATTCAATATTGGAACATTAACGAATCTCCTCTTTAAATCCTTAAAACTTTCTTCGGATTCATTTCACCATGAGAACTCATTTTCATGTCAATTTCGATAATAGGTTATATAATTTGGAAAATTTTAGAAAATATCAACAATAGTAACCAATAAATCAAATTAAACTATATATATAATTTATATTCATTAGCATGAGACATTATATAATAAAATTTCCCTTTTAAGTATCAATAGATATTCTATTATTAGAGAAAGTATTCCCATGAAAACAAACTTCCTAGATCCAAAATTCACACTTATTGAGTTTTGTATATAACAATTTTCCTCAGAGACTCTTAATAATGATTCAAAAATGATTCTTATACTCTTAAATGATTTTATATTATATAAATATATCATCATATAAAACCATAATGATATTATCATGATAATACTTGAATAAATTATTCATTATATCCAAACACATAGAGGATGAATTAGTAAATCCAAAGGGAATTATTACAAAATTATAATTACCATACCTTATACAAACTTTTTTCATCTGTATATCAATTGTTTTCACCCATAAATAATTATAACCAGAGTGAAGATAAATCTTTAAAATACATTTACATCCATGAAGTTGGTCAAAAAAATCATCATTGTGTCGAAAAGGATTAATATTCATTATTTAAATGTCATTAATCTCCTTATAATAAATGGACAACCGCATAATCTCATCCTTCTTCTTACCAAAAATAAAAATAAATATAAAAAACAAGTCATGGATTCCATCTATGTTGGAAACTAAATCGATCCACCACTCAACCCAAAGGTAATTCTGGATCCCCTTGGGCTAGAAATAAGTTCTGCAGTAAGAAAGTACGCATGTGTGGAATGAATTCACCCTCAAAATAGAGTTAAATACGGTGAAGAAATTATCTATCATCTGGAATGGACATTCTAAACAACTTCAAATAATCTTGTAATGATGATTAAAAAACAAAGGCACATATTGAGATAAGTATCCATCTAAAAGGAATACTGTTGGATTATATAAATGATATATAATACATGAAAAAATAAGTCTACATCATGATGAGATGGTGGATATAATTATAACCAAAAATAAAATAAACTCAATCCAATACCAAAGCCCACTCCATGTAACCTTCGGTTTCTCACCACCTACCAACTCACCCATTATCTTCCCAAAGAACAAAACTCTGATCTAATTGAACCCTAGAAACCATAATATATAGTTTTGAGATATATAACCCAGTAGATCACTACCTTCCAAATATATAGAATTCTTTCATAAGATAATTCATGAATATTATTTTAAAAATAAAATTAGAAAATAGAATATTCAAATATTACCATCTGAAAACCAATATCATTTCTGAGACCTTATTATAAATTCTCTTTTTTATCTCTTTTAAATGAATAAAATAATTTTGGAATTGTTTCTTGACATTTGTTTTTTAATGAAAACACCCATTCAAAATGGTTTTCCTAGATTTCATTGAAACCCATTTAAATGGAAACAAACCAAACATAATGGTTCAAGCATAAAAAAAATTCATCACTACAATTCAGAAGATAATTAATTGAAATATAAAAGAATAAGATGTCTCAAAAAATATAACCAAAAGGGAATATAATCAAGAACAAGATACCTATTCCATATATAAACCAAATATCAAGAAATATGTTTTCATGGGAACTACCCTAGGTCCAAATGCGATAGGTATATCTGCATTACCAAACTAATGTTTGACTACAATCCAACCTATGATATATCCACCCAACATAATAGACTCACCTAAACTACACTGGTATCATCTAGATGACACTCCACACCTAGAACTATCTCAAATTAGAGGTTACATAAGTAGTGTACATCCCCATTAGTGTAGCATAATCATAGATACCTCACATATTAGTAGGGTTACCATAACCAAATCAATGTGAATTTGAGTGAATATGAAATCATATATTAACACATAAGGTATAGGAAATAAATCTCCCTCACCTTTATCACCCTTATATTGATAAAATCATTTTCACATCATAAAAAACCAATAACTCTTTAAAACAATAAGGAGAAATCAATGAGGACCCCCAATGAAATAACCAACTAATTTATAATGTTCTAAGAGAGCCTTTACACAAAACCCAACTTGGGATGCTGATCCATTTTTCATTCCATAAAATTTCAATTTAGATATATTTTATAAATCCATTAAAACCACACACACCATTTACATACCAAATCACCACTTTAAAACATTTTTTTCATTAAATTCAAAATGAGGTAAAATTATTTCATTTCAACAAAAATCAATTTAAATATCCATTAAATAATTTTTGAAAGTAACATGGAAAACCTTTATTTCAGAAAAAAATTTAAATATATTTGATAACCCCATATATAAATCAATTAAAGTGAAACACCTAAACATAGAACTAAATACCTCTTTAAAATAGTATTTTGACCCTTTAAATAAAAAATGTTGTAAAACTAAAATAAATTATAATGAACCCATTTTAAATAGCCTTATAGACATTTAACATATGCTTATCACATGAAGAAATTCCTTTTAAAAATAAAATCTTTAAATTCACAAGTGAAACCAATTATGCTGATCCAAAATTTCATCGAAACAATCTGAAAACATCACATAGATATCACATATGTTTTTTGTTTCCATAAAAATAAATTTATAAATCTTAATCATCACATGAATTACACAATAAAGGTAAATAATATAAATTACTACCTTGAATATGTGGAAACTAATCTAAAACAAACCCAAATTGGTCTCCTTTAAAGAATATCACACAAACAAGAATTTAATTTTTTTTATAGACCCTATACACTGTGTGACCTATCATTAATTCAACACCAAACCCTAAATAATCCAATAATACTCATAGGATTTACAAGATAAATCATGATCAATTGAAAATAAGAAAGGGAGGGATGGGGAGTATGGATGAATATCTAAAGTCAGTTTAACTAATTGTGAGGATATTAACACAAGGGTGGAAGGCCCATGGTCCATCAAACTGAGAGGGAGGAAAATATGAGTCCCAAAGTTAAACATTAGGGAAGGAATATTATGAAATTTTTAAAAAATTAAAAAATTATTCATGATGAACTGTTTTATTACATGGTCAAGAATAATCATGAACCCACCATGTGGGCTTCCCTAACACCTCAAATTGAGCTACATAGTCTCCTAGGAAGCTCTAAATTATTGGGAAAATAATGTTGGTGCTATATGAAACTCCAATATCAAATGATAGTTCAATTAACTTGGTTTCCCATTGATTAATCCTGACTATTTGTTCTAACTGTGAAGCACCTAAAAATATTTAATTACATCAAGTTTAAAGCCCAAAAATTAATTGGATGTAAAATTACACAAATTAATCTAAAATAATATAGAAAAACCACTACCATAAGATATGAGTGATAAAATTATTTCCAAAATGCCACTTTATGCCCCTTGAAATTCCTTTATTGAAAAAATAAGGCAATTAAAAATGAAATATTTAAGTAATACTGAACCAAAGTAAATAAAACAACAAAACTTAATCTAGAGAACAAACATCTATTTTCTTAAAAACAATCAAACCGATCATGCAACTTTTTTTATGTCTTTAACAATAATCAAAACATAACCTAGTGTTTAGGAATTTCAAAATAAAAAATGATATCTATCATGGACTCACCACTATTTAGAATTTATCTAACATTGTGAAATAAAATAAACTATAGAGGAACACCTCCTAAAAACTGAAAATAAAAATATAAGATGAAACCACCCTCAAAACATCAATGATTATAATATAAGGGAGGAATAACATCCCATAATCGACCTTAAAAATAAAATGTGCTCTAAACTCATTCCACAATATACAAGGATAACTTACGGTCAGAAAACATATCACCACCTAATATTAGATTCTAAAAATCATAATCTAAACACCAACCAATGAAAAATCTCAATTGGTGAATCACCCACCCTAGTTTCCAAAATGTGTAACTAAGTCCCCTACTCATTCCCAACCATGAGAACATAAAATATCAACAAAAATATCCATGAAAAACCCAAAAACACAAAATAGATTCACCCCAACAACTAGTCATAAAAAACAACAATATTCATAACCTTCCAAAAATGAACAACGAACAAGATTACTAAAGATACAATAATAGAAACCCAAAATGTAGACCTATTACTCATCTATAAAAAATGGTCCTAAATGAAGTCATCCAACATAAATAGATCAAACTCTAGGATTATTCTTAAAACCTCGCTTATAAAACATTTTAAGATCACATAAACTATAACAACCCATAAATTTTATAAATGGAATTTACCTTCTGCTTATATAATTGGGCCATAAAAAGAACCAAATACTTTTTTATTATAATAATTTGAAAATAAAATTTACATAATAAATATTTGAATAATAATTGAAAATATTTCAATGATATAACAAATATAAAGTAAGATAACTTAATTATAAAAATTTGGATCTAATCAATCCACTGGAATAACTACACTCACGAACTACATTGTAGAAATGAAGTATAATATTTGTCATATAATATTCATCTTTAAAATGAAAATATAAATAACCTCGAATCAAAATAAATTTTAATTAATAATTAATAAAATATGAGGTATTTATAAAATGTATGGGACCCATGTTTCTGTTACTAATCTAACCACTGGAATGGAAATTTGACAGTTGGAATAGTAATTTGACCATTTTGAATAGTAACCTAGATGCTAGAATAGTATCCCCAGTTATTGAAGTGTAAAATATTATTTATTTAACTTATAAAATGAAAATATGATATATTTATCTCACGATAAAAGTAAATAAATATTTTAAAAATGATAATTTAAGTATATGTATTTCTTTAAAACATAACAATTTTAGATGCACATTTATAATAAATATAATTATTTAAAAGAAATTTTATTTTCTTAAAATGGATTTATAAATAAATATTATTTTTTACTATAATGATAAGATAATTTTATGATACCATACATAATTTTTCAAAGATTTAGGAAATTGATCATAATATTTAATTGGTATTTTTCACTAAATTGAGGAGTCAATTTAAATAATAAATTATTCACATTTTGAAAATTATTTTCATAAAATATAATTTATTTATTAAATCTACGCATCATTAAATAGTTAGATTTTTTTATTTTTCTAAAACTATTTATCATTTGGTAAACCGTGGAATATGGTAAAATAGGGTATTTAACATTATAAGATAAATATATGAATTTATGATTCATGAATACACCAATCATTAATTAGTTAGAAATCACATGAACAACTTAATATATATGGTCTCAAGATTCATCACTATTGGTAGTCATGGGTAAATTAATAATCAAATGAATATAATGTTCAAAAATACCTCTCTCTCCTTCACTAATAAATACCACCCCAACTCCCCACAACATCTAACCCTTTGAGCTTGTCCAATTTATTCCTAATTATATTCCTTATCCTCTACCCCCTGACATAGATTTATTATCCTCACTAAAATACCAATTCCATGATACATAAAGAGTTTTTCAAGGAGATAACATTCAAGAAGTAATATTCTAAAACTACCACTTTTAAATTTTATTCCTCTTATACCATTCCTAACCTCCCTCATACATCATGGAATAATAACTCCAATATCATATATATACTAGAATATTATAGTGATAATTTAATATCTATTAACCATACTCTTCTATTATCCTCTTATTCAAAAAACTAAAAAATCATCCATATTATGTTAGTTCTCTGCCTCCATGGATTATTAGTTTTAGTTTTTTGTTTCCACCTTCATGTCATGTTTAAATTATATTATATAGGTTTAAAATGAAAAACAATTTGTATATTATTTCATATTCTGTAATAAATATACATACATAATATTAAATAAAAAGAAATCAGTTCATGATGGTCGGTAAAGCCACCTAAACAAAATAACCATATAAATTTAATGTTTTTATAAAATGATTCATCCTTATGTCATAAAAAATATGGATATTTAAGAAAATATTTATTTCTAAAATGAAATTAATAAAATTTCACTTCATCTCAGTATTTGTAGTTCCATTTGATAACAACATCAATAATTTTCTACATGTTATCCCGCCACAAAACCGTGAAAAAACCCTCAAAACCACAAAATTAACCATTATATGTCATTAAAATAGTTATAAATGGACATAATATAATTATATAAAATAATATATATATATATATATATATATATTGATTAATGATTCTAATTTCATTATTCAAGATGTTAAGTGTAAGTGCAGAATGATTCTGGACATAATGTAATGAATCTCTCCAATCCACCCTATTTTATTTGGTTTATGATATTTATCACTCTAAATCGCTTTATATCTCTCTTAAATGTTATTAAACCAATTTAAATTATTTATATATTTCTCCTAAATATATTCCTATCTTATTCTCCCTTCATTTTATAGGGTAATACATTCCTTAAGTTAATTTATCAAAATACGACTTTAAAATAAAACTTCATTAAGGGTAACATGTCTGTCCCTTATTCCTTTTATATAATTATGCCTTAAATTATTTATTAACATTAATGATTTCATTAAAAAAAGAAATATTTTCTTTATAAGTATTATGTTTTTCCATTAGTTTTCAAATAAAATTTCATAAAAATTATTTCTTCAAAAATATTTAACCAATTCCATAAAACAGTGTATTTAAAGTTCATTTATTTAACCAATTATATACACTTTGTAATGATGTTTTTTTAAAATGAACATCATATTTTGTTAAATATTCTTATATAACCATAACTGAAATTCCAAAATATCTAGTTCCTTCTTCTCTTTGGAATAGTTATGAAATATTCTATGATTGTGATATGATATAATATTATGAAATCCATTTCATTATAGGGGTAATTATTATGTTTATTCTTTATATTTTATTTTTATTTTTCATGAACATAAGCATAAACATGTTATTATGGGTGCACATAGATATATCTCCAATGAATTGGGTATTGTTTACGGCTCATGATAGGGTAATGTGATTATGGGGTAAAATTAGTCCATGATGGGACTCTTTCCACCATGTAATGTTGTCTTAGAAGTTAGCCTTGACATATACTTATAAAATCATTTAGGTTTTTTCACTTTTCTATTTTCCAATATGTTATGATTCCTTGTTCTTTACTTTATGTTCACATGTGATTAATCATTATCCATTTCATTTATAATATCATTTCATGTATTCCGACTCTTGTGTTATGCTTTGTTATCATGTTTATTTCTTTATTGGGATTTATATCCCACCACTGTTGTTTATGAATTCTCCAAGTTAACCCATTAAATTTTATGAGATCTATGGGATTTAGTATCTCATTATATATAATAAAATATATATTTTTTGATTCAGATTCACTTTGATGTATTATGAACATAGTCTTTCAAGAACACTACGTATCTCGATCATTAGGTTGTGTTAATTGGATGATTATATTAAAAAACATGTAATGATATGTGAAAAATACATAGGTTACTACATAAAAAGCTAAAATGGAGTAAATTCCTCATTTATTTTATATAAGAAGTATTATAGTGCCTATAACTACCTAATGTAATAATTTTATAATTATCTTCTTCCTATGCGGAGGGACCAGCACTTTTAATCCAAGTTCACCGCATTTCTAATGTACACCTAACATGATATCTTTATTCCCATTTTATGGGACCAAGTAATCACCCAGCACCAATTTCCTATATTGGTCATCTTATTCCTAAATTATCTCCTTGATAAATTATTTAAAGAACGTGAGTCCATACACAATCCTAATTGAATCATTAATAATGAACCCGCCCAAGCTTCCAACTAAAGTGACAAACAAACCAATCTTCTACATATAATGTGATGCTTCAAGTGTTATAAGAGAATTTAGGACCACCTTAATACTTTCTAACCAACTTAAATTTTTGTTGAATCTATAATTACTATAGAAAGAGGGTGTATTCTAATCCAGAAGCCCGAAATATGATCTGAGAGTGGATAGTTTTTCAGGTCCACCCCTCTATTTGGAGTCTAGGTAGATTGAAAAATTGATGGAACTCATTCAATGAGATGATAGGATTAACCAGTAGGATCATCCTAAATGACTAGACTTCTAATTTATCATTTTATCATTATAAGTGGCACACTAAATATGACAGAAGAGATAAGAATTATCAATTCATTCCTCAAAGCTCAAATCAAATGATCCCATCATCAATAAGAATCAAATCCAAAAACATAAATCATTAAAACAAAACACATGAACACAATTCCATGAATGTAACATTTTATATCAAAATCATCAACTTACACTAAGGAATTTTGAAAACACAATCCCCAAAGACAAACATATGATAAAATTTAAACCTATCTTTGAAAACAAACTAACCTTGGTGGAACAAATACCATCAAAAAATAAATTATGAAAATTCCAAAAAGAACCCATTTTTAAAATTGAAGCATTCTATTAATGCTCATAAAATTAACTCCCCATTTTTACAACACATTCCATGTTAATTTAAAAAAACCTTTTTCATCTGAAACCACTTTTATATTTTTATTTTGAAAATGATCACTATTGGGAACACCGTAGGGATCAAATTTGAAACATCCCACTTTTAGAACCCACTGAATCCATTTCAAAATTAAATTATCATTTATAATAATTTATAAATTAAATAGGTTTACATAAAATTATTTATATATAAAACAACTTTAATCTCAAAACAATTTCCAAACATCACATTAAAAACAACCACCATATAAAACACTCCCTGAAAAAACAAGGGAAACTATTTTTGAGACAACCCATTAAAACAAAATCTTGAAATTAGGCATTTCATAGAATTATCTATTTTCACCCAATGATCCATTAAAATAAAAGAAAACTATAACACAACATAATTAATAAAAAATATAATAAAATCAACCAAACACCATCAGGAATCCCTTAATTTCATCTCTAAACAAGCGAAAATCACCTTAAGATAAATTTGGAATCAAGAGGAGTCAAAACAAATCAATGGGGAAGAAGTAGGGATATGCATGAAATATCCATAATGGTTGGAAAATAATGTTCCAAACATGAAATAAGATATGTGAAGGTGACCAGCCCAAGTACATGGGACCACATAGTAGGCCATACCATGTGAGCTAATCATGCAGTTCATGTTCAACTTTTTCCACCATTAAAATAAAGAGTGACCCCTAAAATCATTATCATACTAACACTACTAGAAATTTAAGATATATACATAGACCTATATCCACAGTTTTATAGGTCCGTGGAAATATCTTGTTTATAGAAACGGTTTAATTTTTTATTCGTGGCTACACAATTCTATCCCCCTTCTCTTTTCGATTCCTATCGGGCTCCACCTCCATCCTTGATATGTGTCCCCCTTTTTTCGATTCCAGATAGGCTCCTCCTCCATCCCAGATATGAGACCCAATCACCGCAGTTCCCTAATCCCCTGACGGCCTCTCCTCCTCCCTGATGGCCTCTCTCACCACGCCCTCTTCTCTTCCCTCACGGCTTTCCTCTCTCGCCCTTGTTGTTGTCCTCTATTGTCCATCCTCACTGGCTTTGGTTCCTCCATCCCTCATCACGGTTCCTTAATTCATGGCGCGGATTCCCCAATCATAGCTCGGTTTCTCCATTCGGGGTTGCTTCATCCCTCGAGCGGTACTCCCTTCCTCCATACCATTCTTTCGGCATTACTCCTCTATTCGGTGCGTCAGTAGAAGGGTTCCTCCATACCCTTCTTCAGGTCTTCCTCCTCCATACGGTTTTTTGGCCCAACTAATTTACTTAATTATATTATGTGGATGTTGTTTGCAGTTTCGGTCCTAGTCTAATGAGTAAACACTGTGTTCCTTATAACTTTGGAACTTTTCCCATGATCCATGACTTGTGGTTGAGATAAATTTAAAGATTCATTCCAATACTGGTTGATAAATTCTTAGTAAGTCTGAATTTTGGTTTTTCAAAGATTTGGTAAATTTTAGAACCATTATTTTCTTAGAAAATATATATTTGGAAATTCTCAATAAGATTTTCAGTTATGTGAATTGAGGTCAGAGGGTGATATAGGCTCTCGGGTGTGTGTCTGTGTATAGATGAGTGGACCTGTAACAATTTTAATATTTAGGTTTTTCACCATGGATCCTCCATGGAGTATAGATCCATGTGTTGGAGGGAAAATACCACGGTGGAGTGACCTTTTTCTCTATTGTTGGGAAATTTGGTTTTACTTGTCTCTCTATATTAAAATATCATTTTACCATGACCATGGTTTTGGTTGTTTCGTCTCTTCTTGGGTGATTTGGTCAGGTGTTTCAGAGGGACTGCACCGTGGGATTATCCCTATTGAAAAATGAATGAAAATTACCATTTTGTATTGGTTTGGCATGGTGGAAAATGGTGATGGTTGAGATGTCTTGTTTTGGTGCCCATTTATACTATTATTGGCTAAGTATGGCGCCCTATATTCACACCTATGGAAACATTGAGTCAAAATGCACTAGATGGGAAATTTGGGTGATAGTGGTGCTTCTTGGGAAATTCAACCATGATATATAAACTTATAGTTTGGAATTTTATAAATATTTGTAGATGAGGAGTTTCATTAGTTCTCATTTGAAAAATGATTAGAAAGGTTTGAGGGATTTTTATGGTCCTTAGTGTGTATAGGGATTGTGGGTTTCATTGGATAGGTCCATGACATCATAGAAGAATAAACCTGTCTTCTTTTTTTGTTTGGTACTTCTTATGATTCCCTATAGGAAATGGAGAGCACCGCCACAAAAAAAAATTAATATTTTAATGGATGATGAAATTATGAGGATGGAGTCTCACTCAAAGAAATGTAAATAAACATTTATCCACTTTGAGTTTTTAAAAAACTCACCCCTCCCCTCTTCCGCCCACACATGTGAGCGAATTAGGGGAGGTTTAGGGAGCTTCATCCCCAATTCAGCATCAATTTCACCTTTAAATGTGTTTGTTTTTATGGACCTCCATGGTGATTCAATGTGTTATCTCATCTTCCTTTCATTCTAGTTTCTCATTTCTCTTATAACTAATTTAGTGAAATCAAGAATAGATTTGGAGATGATTTCCACTAGATTATGGTGGAAATAATCCAATATCGTGGGTATTTTTGAATCACTAGTGAGAGTATAAAGATGATAAAATATTGTATTTCCATTTATTTTCATTGAGGATCATCATTGTATGCTTTTATTTATTGTTTTTTATTAAATTATATTTAAAAAGTATGAGAATCAATGTTTTTTATTATGGTTTGGCATTTAGAATGTATTGGAATATGATATGGACCTTCCATGAGTGGTTGGGCACCATAATATTTTGAATATATTATATGATGATTTTATAGAAAATTGTTACCTTATTTATCTTATGTGAAGAGTGTAAGAGGATTAGTCCCCACTGGAATTTAAATCGTGACCAAACATATGCGATGATCATAAGGGGACTAGTCCCCACTATACCAAAAATCATGACTTGAATTTTGTGATGAGCATAAGAGGACCATACCTTTCTAAATATGAAAAGTATAATATTTATTATGTGATAAGAATAGGATGATTCACCTTTCCTAATTCATCATTATCCCATCCTTCCTCATGCGATGAGCATGGAATTCCTTAGGTGATGAACATGGAAATCCGTAGGTGATGAGCCTAGAGTTCATTATTTGATGAGCCTAAAATACCATATGTGACTAGCCTATGATGACTTTGGTGATGAATCTAGGATTATATAGGTGATGAGAATAGTATTCCTTATATCATGAGCCTAATATGTCTATATGTCTTGAAAGAAGAATATATAATATCCTTCCTACCCAGATCATAACTGAATATCCATCCTTTACTTATATGTGGAAAGCATAAGATTCCCTCACTTCTAGAAATGAGAAAGATATTTATGGGATTGTCTAAATATACAATGTAATTGAAATAATAGTCAACTTTGATCATTAGGTTGTCACCTTTATAAGGAATAAAGTGGAATTATTAACTGATGTCCACATGGATATGGAATCATGAACAAGATTCATGGGCATGTGTTAATTATATAAGATAAATATGGACTGGGAGGGGGGACTGGAAGGGGGTGTCTAGGGGGTTCTACATGGGGGCTGGTAAGGGGGATTGGAAACACTTCCTTCTTTTGTTCATTTCTTTGGGACATAATTAGTGGTGGCGGTTTATATCACTTCTATGATTCAAGATAATTTTTCAACCCTCATATAAGATTCGTATACTATCTCCTTTGATTGGGAACTTTACATTCCTTCTCAACAATCTTGGGAACTTCCAACTCCCTTCTAAGCTGTCCAGCTCCCAATTGTCTCATCAATATGCTTGGGTACTCCAACTAACATGAAAGCCATTTATCATCTGCATATTGTCATGAAACAACTTCTCTACCTCAATGACAACAACTATGACATGAACACAATGTGGATTTTACAATCTTTCACTTTGTGATTATTGGAAATACCAATCTAGCAATTGGTATGTCAAGATTTTCTTTAATTTTCTTCTCTCCTATTTTTCTCATTGACTTATCTCATTTTATTTTCTCCCCTTATTGAAAATAAATACAATGTTCATGAAATATGATTGTATCACTTCATTATTAAACAATGTTCCATCATTCATTCTATTCAAATTCTATGTGATCCATGTTTAGTGTATAAAATATGATGGTTCGATTTAGAAAACAAAGTTGTCTCATTAACAAATTGAACATGATACCAACTGATTCTAATTCCCATGACTAATTTAGTTTCTTTTCAGATGTCCTCAAGTTGAAACCAAATGATTCCAATTGATATCTTCATTCCTTTTGGAGTTAAAACCTAAGATCTTGCACTCATCTCAATACACATGTTGAAAACATTCAGGTATCTATAGCAGGTTTTAGAAATCATCCTTGAGATCTCAAATTTCTTCAACTTCTTGTCATTTATTAATTCAATTTCTCCCCCTCAATATCATACTTTGTTCGATCATTAACAGGGTTGAGAGAAATTCATACCTCATCAATGAATTTTTCAATCACTTTCCAGAAATTCCAGATTTGCATGGAATAAATAAGTCTGGCATCTTCTCAAGGGTCTTCTCCACTCATCTCCCCATCGACAAGACACACTATCTTCACTCCATCAAGGAATAACTTTCCTTCTGATGTTTTTTGGAATACCATTTGATAAATCATACCAAGATGGTGACTTTTTCTTAGGTCTGGAATAGCTATTCCAGCTTACTTCCCTTTATTTTCTCTCCTCTTGAGAACTAGTTTTGCCTTCAATTACTTACATTGTATGGAACACTAATAACAAAAAATAATTAGGGAATAAGGTGGATGTCCTTGCTCATCAATGTGAGCTGTTGGGATGAGAAAATTTTCTCAACCGGTTTGTCGTTTCCAATTTAGCTTCAAGTCTGGATGCACTCTTCATGCATGAACTTCTGGATTTTCAAGCCGCCTTGGGCAGCATGGATTTCTTTCTTCCCTCATGTGAGATTTTCTTTTTAACATGATGATAGCACATGATCTACTCCAGGACCATGGAAGGTTTATTCTTGGCGTGGGAAGGGGGAAGGGGGAAGGGGCAGTGTAGAGACCCGAAGCCTGACGTACATTGACATTACATTACTTTTGCGGAATACTTAGTACATAACAAAAACACACACTAAAGGATCGTAATATTTTAGTGTCTTTGGAAACTCGGAACGTAATCTTCTAATCGTGGTGAAAGTTCTTCAATATCTCCCATAAAGGTCATCCCTTTTTTTTCCTAAAACCTTTCTTTATATCCTGGGGAAAAGAAAACATAAAAGGGTGAGCTCAAATGCTCAGCAAGGGCAATAAAGGAAATAATATCATATCTTTTTGAAAATCATAACCTGCAAAAGAGATCATAAAATCTTAATAAATCATAGAAGTGAAAATGAGATCACCATAATCATAACATGAAACTTAAAACTTTGTGGAATGCACACATAATCATGAAAAATCATTTCTTGTTAGTCATGACTCATTGCCAAGACTATCTTAGTGGACAAAGTCCCTTTCTGAATCGAGTAACCCTCGTTTCAGTCCTGTTTCACTAAACCGGTATAACCTACCATTTCAGCCATGTCTATCTCATGAGATATAAAATCTTTACCCAATGCATTGGAGGGAGATATAGGTCCCACCCATCTTATAATGAATCCTTTCTTATGTGTGACACATAATCATAAATCATACATCATCGCATAACCCATGTAATAAAAATGGGATTCTTAAACAACATGACATCATAAAACAATTCATATAAGATAAAGGAATTCATAAAAATATTTCCATCACAACATAATCAAATCCATGTAAAAATAGGGATAAAAACAGAACCCTATGTTATCTTAGATGGAAAATAATTTTGATAAAACACTTGAAATGAATTCTTGAGGAAAATATCCTTTCTTCTTCAAAATAAATTTCTTTTCACAAAACGTCATGCAATTTTAAAAGAAAGAGATTTTATTGAAAATAGTCATGAAATCTTTTGGAGGAATCTTCATGAAAATAAGGCTTTATAAAACTGTAAAAATCCGTTCGTGCCGTTTAAGTTAAAAAAACATTCTTCTCGTACTTTTGTTGGAAAAGTCAAAAAATACCTCGTACGAAAAACGACAAAAGATTCCTTTCATATTATTTACCAAAAACTCACCAAAGGGTAAAATTGGATTTAAACTATTGTAATTGGATGGAAACAATATTACATATTGAGGGAACATGGATGTGGATGATAAAATACACCCCAGTAAATACCAAAGTAAAAACAATCTCGGATAAAAATGAGATTGTGATATTTTCCCTTACCTTAGGTCCGATTTGCTTCGTATGTGTCCGAACCTCCTGTATAATGATTTAAATAATGTCATTGACTTATTAAAGAATCATATTCATTGTTATGATATCATATATGGTTCACTTATGACATTATATTACCCGTTCTTTTGTAAATTCCATGTTAAAGAAGC
Organism: Viscum album; assembly: GCA_963277665.1. Lineage (NCBI taxonomy): Eukaryota > Viridiplantae > Streptophyta > Magnoliopsida > Santalales > Viscaceae > Viscum > Viscum album. The sequence continues at coordinate 1,021,319,434 of OY728162.1, forward strand.
GTTTTGGGTAAAATCGTTTCATTTATCGTAGGTGTTTTGACTTGTTGTTCTTGACATAATTATTACTTATATCATGATTTAATTACTTCCAGAATATAAAATATGATTTATATATCATATATATTCAGTATATATATATATATATAATAGATAGATAAATAAAATGAAAAACACCGTTCATGGAGACGATAGTCCGTACGTACGCATGAACGCTGTTTTTCTTTCCTTATTGTCTTGAAATGGAAGTAAGTAGATGACATACATATGTATATATATACATAAATCCAGTATCTTTATAATGTCATATATTTCATTATTATTTCTTATATATACATTATAATCATTCTTAAATGGTTAACATGGAGAATGAATCTCATCGCGTCGTGGAGACGGTAGTCCGTACGTACGCACGAGCGATGATATCATTTCTATAAATATTGAATTGAATTGGAGTGGACTATACAATATATCAGAATCAATATGATGTTGTAATAACTATGTATAGTTATTCTTTACACCATTATACCAATCCATGTAAGGTGGTGGTGGAAAATAGATTACACCACGGCGTGGAGACGGTATTCCGTACGTACGCATGCGCGGTGATTTCTTTTTCCGTAGGATGGATAGATGGTGAAATAGGGTTGTTTCATACTTATAATAACATATCAGTATATGAGTGATACTGATGTTATTACTTCATAATGAAACAACCTAAGAAGAAGAAGTGGAAGAAGAAATAAAGATGAAAGAATTGGTAACGGTAATTACCTCTTTTTTGAAGTGCCTCTTTGAGACTTCCTCTTAGGGCACTAGAATTGGTCTTTGAGGAAGACCAGAACCTCTAGGATGTTGCTAGGGAAGTGGAGAAGAGATTTTGGCAGGGGTTGGCCGAGCTTGAGTGCTCAAATTGGTGTGAGGAGGAGGGGGAGGAGGTGTCCTTTTATAGGGGAGGAGAGGGCCACCTTAGGAATACCTCAAAATATTATTTTATATTAAAGTCAAAATCGGTTTATAATGGTTCCAAAGGGTCTTATTTCGAAGCTAAAGTGGGGATGGGTCGCAATCCTATCAACCAATAGAATTTAGACAAGTTTAGGATATTATTTTAACCTTATCAATTATATTTAACTCTAAGTTAAATAATTTAACATTTACCGTGTCTTTTTGTTTTCTTTCACTATATGGTTAATACACTTACTATAACATGCCAAAAGAACCCCAAATTGTTTATTATTAATATATATATCCTTATCTAAGTCATTTGGCCGAACCTTAGATTTTTGGGAATAAAATAACAATTAATAATATAATATTTGATTTAAAAACTATTTTGTGTCAATTTTGACACTATTTGATATATGATTTTTGTGAAAGTCATAACAGAATTAAATGTTCGAACCAAGTTGATTAAATCAACATTAATATATCATAGTATCCTAGAAAATTAGTGGAATTCATAAAAAGTCTCAAATTACATTTATTTTGGTGTTTATAACATCAATTATGTCAGTATTTCGTTAACAAGATAATTACTGCATCATTTTTGTGTCATATATAAATTAAATTATTTGATGTATAAAATTTACAAATAAAATACCATCATGTAGGAAATATTTTTATCTTTCTAATGAATATTTACAATCGAATTTATCTTATGTATAACCCCATATTAAAAATGTTTTAGTAAATAAACTTTGATTTTAACTCTTTTAACCCTTCTTTAAATAAATTAATAATAAATGTCCTAATCTAATCCAAGTGGGCCTAAATGGTCATATTATATTCATAAGGTTGTTTTTGGTCGAATTACACTTATCCAATAGAATTAGGACATGTGTTAGGGTAATAGTAATATCATATTTACCCTTAGTTACCCTATTTACTATTAACCGTGGTAAAAAAAAGTAAAAAGTTACTATTCACCAAAAATTATTTTCATCTCATTGAACCACATTTTAGTCCTTGATATTAACCGTGTCTGTCGGATTTTCGAAATTCCATTCACAGAAGCGGTAAAATTAAGTTTTATGCAAAATTCAGTTTTTAACCTACCACTTAGTAGTTTCACTATTCATCAAAAATTGATGTTTTTTAGAACAGTGCCAAAATTTCATCCCAAGCTATATTTCATATTCCAAATTCAAAAATGAAGTCTATTTTACTAAATTCATTACATAAAAGTTGCATTAATTAATTTTATAATTAAATCCCGCTGTTAAAACAAATAGCGTGTTTTCAAGAAACAATATCTATCAAAAGATTGACACTTGTTTATGTCTAGTTTAAATGTGAAATTACATCCAATGACCAACATTGTATTAAATTGTAAAAATATATTCTAAATATACTTTAAAACAACTCAAATTAATAATTTATCACTATTAATTATTTTGATTAAAAAAAGTTGTTTTTAATTATAATTTAGTAATTTTCACTATTCATCAGAATATGAAAGTTATCCGAAAAGTACCAAAATTTCACCCTAAGCTAATTTCGATATTATGAATCCAAAAATGAATTCCATTTTGAAAAATGAAATTAAAAAATTTCAAAAAGTGGTTATTACTATTCATAACGGCTAGTTTTAATAATATTTTAATAGCGTATTGTTGTTTAGTGAAACTTGGTATTGCGTATTACACACGCTATCGAGGAAGGTCGCGATTGCGTGTAATGCAAGGCAAATCAAGGATGCATGTTGTGCAAGCTCTTTTTGGTGTAGCGTACAACACAAGACATTAATAAAATTAAAAAGAATATTTTTTTATAAAATCTTGGGCTGTTACATTCTACCCCCCTTAAAATGAATTTTGCCCTCGAAATTCGTCGGGGTTATAAATGGTTTACTATTCGAAAGTTTCTTTAATAGAAACCCACATCCCCACATCGTAAAAAGGAATGTCAAAACCAATCTTTAAAAACAAAAGTTTGAAACGTAACGGTTACCCAAATAAACTAATCATTGGGTTTCCACATAGGTGAAAATATGGATATGGAAGAGGAATCTAACCATCATGTTCTGATGGAGAGTGGTAGAGAACATGGCTATGGAAAAGCCAGTAATCACAAATCCATAAATTTGTGACGATCTAAGGTACCATCTGATTCATCAGGTATAAGAGAACTAGGACAACATTTTTGGTTTTCAAGATCATTTCCCCAAAGTTAAAGAATTTAAATTAGAATAAATACTTACTTTATTTTGGTACAATCTCACTGTTGTTCGTGCCTTTAACAATTTTCACTTCATCTCTTAAATAAATGAAGTTGAATTTGTTATTCGTGAAGTGTTAGTAGATCATGTGATAGAATGACGGGTCATTCCATCTGTCTCAAACAAAAGGTTAGCAAAAATTATATGCATAAATCGATCTATAGTGAGATTAATCATATATGGTTCCTAAAATGGACTTATACTTCATATATCATACTGCTTAATATAATAAAACTAGTTTCTACTAAACAGGGACTTCCTATAGGTCAGTGGTAGGCGATAAAGGCCAGTCGCACTTCGGTTGTGGGTTCGATTCCTACAGCCTTGTCCGAAGCGATGGGCTGTCGCCCGTCCTGCAGGTTGTCCTTTTTCTAAAACTACGTTACTATAACATCCCATCAATAATATCGAAAATCTTCTATCCTTAAACAATACTAACTTATGTCCAACATAATCCAGTCTAATCTTTAGGCTTATACATAATATTTCAATCCACTCTCATAATATAGTGACAACGATTACCAGAGATTTAATACTGTCGTTGATCCCCACATATCATAAGATATGTCTTGTTGGTCACATTCCAAACATTCAAAGTCCTTAATCGTGTATTCTCTTTAATACCTTAGTGAAAACATGAGTGCAGTTAAAAGTTAACACTTTCCACATACCAAAATCCTCAAAATTCTATATACTCAAACCATGATATCACTTAGTCCTTATATCAATCATGAGCTCATGAATACTATTAAACATTTCATTTTCTCTTCTTCATTATGCGCATATCATCTTATTTCCAAAAAAAATATCTGAATAACCTTTCATGGATACTGGTAACATTAATCAGAAAACAATGTAACAATCCTTACATGTCTCTTTATTCCATAGTGCCATGAGATTACTTATACAACATTACACATGATAAACATGTAATCATTCCACTACATTCTTAAACCATTGACCGAGCTTCAACAATTCTTTCATCTCACATATCATTTGTAGTCTCTTCATCAACATCCACATAAATACTTCCCATACGACCATACTGATTATCTTCATGAGACTTTCCCTTAGGGCATTGGTTTGCATAATGCCCGTACATTCCACATTTAAAACATTTAACCATTGTTGATGTCGTAGCAATACCATTATCCTCATCCCTGGTGTTAACTGAACCTTTTGCTTTGCATTTACTTGCTTTGTGTCCTTCTTTTCCACACCCAAAGCATCTTCCAGTTCCCTTGAAACATTCTCCTTGATGCCTCTTCCCACATGATTTACATAGGGGAAATTGAACTTTCTTTCCACTATGGTCATCATGAAACTCCATCTTTCTCTTATTAGCCGAGTCAGGAAACTTACCAAATTTTACTTTATTGATCATATTATGAGATTGCTGATTCGGCATAATGATGATGTTTGGACTTCCAAATCCCATTTCATTTGGTTGCTCATGAAGAATATCAGTCCATTGTCCATCATATCTTCCATTATCGTGAATCACCTTGTTTCCAGCCATTTTCTAAAACCCAAAAAGAATAGTGTGAGAGGCAAAAATCATAATGAAGGGGGAGTAACATAAATATCTAACATCTTTGGTTTAATCTAATATCGTTACCATAGTTCTAAGACTGTATCCTATACGTATACTTATCCTTAGGGACATCCCTAGACATACCTTAGAAATATCTCTAGGGATCTCACTAAAGTTCTCGCATCCTAGTTTCCAAAGGTTGACTAAACCTTTCCTCTGATACCAACTGTAGAGACCCGAAGCCTGACGTACATTGACATTACATTACTTTTGCGTAATACTTAGTACATAACAAAAACACACACTAAAGGATCGTAATAGTTTAGTGTCTTTGGAAACTCGGAACGTAATCTTCTAATCGTGATGAAAGTTCTTCAATATCTCCCATAAAGGTCATCCCTTTTTTTTTCCTAAAACCTTTCTTTATATCCTGGGGAAAAGAAAACATAAAAGGGTGAGCTCAAATGCTCAGCAAGGGCAATAAAGGAAATCATATCATATCTTTTTGAAAATCATAACCTGCAAAAGAGATCATAAAATCTTAATAAATCATAGAAGTGAAAATGAGATCACCATAATCATAACATGAAACTTAAAACTTTGTGGCATGCACACATAATCATGAAAAATCATTTCTTGTTAGTCATGACTCATTGCCAAGACTATCTTAGTGGACAAAGTCCCTTTCTGAATCGAGTAACCCTCGTTTCAGTCCTGTTTCACTGAACCGGTATAACCTACCATTTCAGCCATGTCTATCTCATGAGATATAAAATCTTTACCCAATGCATTGGAGGGAGATATAGGTCTCACCCATCTTATAATGAATCCTTTCTTATGTGTGCCACATAATCATAAATCATACATCATCGCATAACCCATGTAATAAAAATGGGATTCTTAAACAACATGACATCATAAAACAATTCATATAAGATAAAGGAATTCATAAAAATATTTCCATCACAACATAATCAAATCCATGTAAAAATAGGGATAAAAACAGAACCCTATGTTATCTTAGATGGAAAATAATTTTGATAAAACACTTGAAATGAATTCTTGAGGAAAATATCCTTTCTTCTTCAAAATCAATTTCTTTTCACAAAACGTCATGCAATTTTAAAAGAAAGAGATTTTATTGAAAATATTCATGAAATCTTTTGGAGGAATCTTCATGAAAATAAGGCTTTATAAAACTGTAAAAATCCGTTCGTGCCGTTTAAGTTAAAAAAACATTCTTCTCGTACTTTTGTTGGAAAAGTCAAAAAATACCTCGTACGAAAAACGACAAAAGATTCCTTTCATATTCTTTACCAAAAACTCACCAAAGGGTAAAATTGGATTTAAACTATTGTAATTGGATGGAAACAATATTACATATTGAGGGAACATGGATGTGGATGATAAAATACACCCCAGTAAATACCAAAGTAAAAACAATCTCGGATAAAAATGAGATTGTGATATTTTCCCTTACCTTAGGTCTGATTTGCTTCGTATGTGTCCGAACCTCCTGTATAATGATTTAAATAATGTCATTGACTTATTAAAGAATCATATTCATTGTTATGATATCATATATGGTTCACTTATGGCATTATATTACCCGTTCTTTTGTAAATTCCATGTTAAAGAAGCGTTTTGGGTAAAATCGTTTCATTTATCGTAGGTGTTTTGACTTGTTGTTCTTGACATAATTATTACTTATATCATGATTTAATTACTTCCAGAATATAAAATATGATTTATATATCATATATATTCAGTATATATATATATATAATAGATATATAAATAAAATGAAAAACACCGTTCATGGAGACGGTAGTCCGTACGTACGCATGAACGCTGTTTTTCTTTCCTTATTGTCTTGAAATGGAAGTAAGTAGATGACATACATATGTATATATATACATAAATCCAGTAGCTTTATAATGTCATATATTTCATTATTATTTCTTATATATACATTATAATCATTCTTAAATGGTTAACATGGAGAATGAATCTCATCGCGTCGTGGAGACGGTAGTCCGTACGTACGCACGAGCGATGATATCATTTCTATAAATATTGAATTGAATTGGAGTGGATTATACAATATATCAGAATCAATATGATGTTGTAATAACTATGTATAGTTATTCTTTACACCATTATACCCATCCATGTAAGGTGGTGGTGGAAAATAGATTACACCATGGCGTGGAGACGGTATTCCGTACGTACGCACGCGCGGTGATTTCTTTTTCCGTAGGATGGATAGATGGTGAAATAGGGTTGTTTCATACTTATAATAACATATCAGTATATGAGTGATACTGATGTTATTACTTCATAATGAAACAACCTAAGAAGAAGAAGTGGAAGAAGAAATAAAGATGAAAGAATTGGTAACGGTAATTACCTCTTTTTTGAAGTGCCTCTTTGAGACCTCCTCTTAGGGCACTAGAATTGGTCTTTGAGGAAGACCAGAACCTCTAGGATGTTTCTAGGGAAGTGGAGAAGAGATTTTGGCAGGGGTTGGCCGAGCTTGAGTGCTCAAATTGGTGTGAGGAGGAGGGGGAGGAGGTGTCCTTTTATAGGGGAGGAGAGAGGCACCTTAGGAATACCTCAAAATATTATTTTATATTAAAGTCAAAATCGGTTTATAATGGTTCTAAAGGGTCTTATTTCGAAGCTAAAGTGGGGATGGGTCGCAATCCTATCAACAAATAGAATTTAGACAAGTTTAGAATATTATTTTAACCTTATCAATTAGATTTAACTCTAAGTTAAATAATTTAACATTTACCGTGTCTTTTTGTTTTCTTTCACTATATGGTTAATACACTTACTATAACATGCCAAAAGAACCCCAAATTGTTTATTATTAATATATATATATCCTTATCTAAGTCATTTGGCAGAACCTTAGATTTTTGGGAATAAAATAACAATTAATAATATAATATTTGATTTAAAAACTATTTTGTGTCAATTTTTACACTATTTGATATATGATTTTTGTGAAAGTCATAACAGAATTAAATGTTCGAACCAAGTTGATTAAATCAACATTAATATATCATAGTATCCTAGAAAATTAGTGGAATTCATAAAAAGTCTCAAATTACATTTATTTTGGTGTTTATAACATCAATTATGTCAATATTTCGTTAACAAGATAATTACTGCATCATCTTTGTGTCATAAATAAATTAAATTATTTGATGTATAAAAATTACAAATAAAATACCATCATGTAGGAAATCGTTTTATCTTTCTAATGAATATTTACAATCGAATTTATCTTATGTATAACCCCATATTAAAAATGTTTTAGTAAATAAACTTTGATTTTAACTCTTTTAACCCTTCTTTAAATAAATTAATAATAAATGTCCTAATCTAATCCAAGTGGGCCTAAATGGTCATATTATATTCATAAGGTTGTTTTTGGTCGAATTACACTTATCCAATAGAATTAGGACATGTTTTAGGGTAATAGTAATATCATATTTACCCTTAGTTACCCTATTTACTATTAACCGTGGTAAAAAAAAGTAAAAAGTTACTATTCACCAAAAATTATTTTCATCTCATTGAACCACGTTTTAGTCCTTGATATTAACCGTGTCTGTCGGATTTTCGAAATTCCATTCACAGAAGCGGTAAAATTAAGTTTTATGCAAAATTCAGTTTTTAACCTACCACTTAGTAGTTTCACTATTCATCAAAAATTGATGTTTTTTAGAACAGTGCCAAAATTTCATCCCAAGCTATATTTCATATTCCAAATTCAAAAATGAAGTCTATTTTACCAAATTCATTACATAAAAGTTGCATTAATTAATTTTATAATTAAATCCCGCTGTTAAAACAAATAGCGTGTTTTCAAGAAACAATATCTATCAAAAGATTGACACTTGTTTATGTCTAGTTTAAATGTGAAATTACATCCAATGACCAACATTGTATTAAATTGTAAAAATATATTCTAAATATACTTTAAAACAACTCAAATTAATAATTTATCACTATTAATTATTTTGATTAAAAAAAGTTGTTTTTAATTATAATTTAGTAATTTTCACTATTCATCAGAATATGAAAGTTATCCGAAAAGTACCAAAATTTCACCCTAAGCTAATTTCGATATTATGAATCCAAAAATGAATTCCATTTTGAAAAATAAAATTAAAAAATTTCAAAAAGTGGTTATTACTATTCATAACGGCTAGTTTTAATAATATTTTAATAGCGTATTGTTGTTTAGTGAAACTTGGTACTGCGTATTACACACGCTATCGAGGAAGGTCGCGATTGCGTGTAATGCAAGGCAAATCAAGGATGTGTGTTGTGCAAGCTCTTTTTGGTGTAGCGTACAACACAAGACATTAATAAAATTAAAAAGAATATTTTTTTATAAAATCTTGGGCTGTTACAGGCAGGGGGCAGGGGGCAGGGGGCAGGGGGAAGGGGGCAGGGGGTAGGATGGAGGGGGGCAGGGGGCAGGGGGTAGGGGAAGGGGGGTTTTCAAGGGGGCTGTGGGGGTCGGGGGTGTGAAAGGGGGCAGGGGCTGTGCAAGCACCATTTTTATTGAAAGTGATTTCACATAAGATAAGATTGTAAGTGCATTTTAATAATTCCCATTGTTTCCTTTCATTATCGCATGCATGCACTTGCATATATTTTTGTTTTAAACTTTTTATTGGTTTTATATGGCCAGGTTTCAGCCAAATCAATGATTTGGGTGAGAGAGGCCAGTAAATGTGCACAAATTTTCAAGGATTAAAATCAACTAGGTTTGCATTTGTTTATGCTTATTGAATTTGAAACTTGTATATTGAATACTTTTAGTCATTTTTTTACCTATTCTTTTTAGGTATTTGAATATTCCTATAAGTAAAAATTAAGCATCATAATCCTTGATGACATTAATAGGTAATTACAATTAATTTCAACTCAATACTACTTTTGGTCCTTACGTTCGATAACTACTGTGATTTTCATTTTAGTACTGGATTTTGGAGTACATTACCATTGGACCTCATTTTTTCAATATTATTTCTCAAATTCTAATCGTCCTTTTGAAACGGCTTCATCCCTAGGAATTCTTCTCATCCCTTTTATTAGTATAACTCATTCCAAATATATCTTTGGGAGGTTTTATTTGTCTCAATTTCTTCACAAGATATGGATTTCTTGTGTGTATTCTTTCTCATGATAGGTTGTGTTAGTGGATAGGGATGCATTATATGTAAATTACCAGTAACAAAACTTATCCCATTCTTATTCATGTTAAAATATATATATGGATCCTCTTGTGTGTGGCTTCACACCTTTGAGGTATAGTCCCTCTCCCAGCTTCTTTAATTCAAGAATTTTTTAAATTTCATTTAATTGCCTTCTTGATTCCTTCTTGTTTATATTAAATTGAAATTCTTGATCAAGTGTTAGTTAAAATAATTGTTTTGTTTTATAAATATTTCATGTTTTTGTAATAAAACCCCTCCAACGGAGGTGCGCTGTCTACAAAAACTCATAGTGGTAGTTTATGCTTATATAGCTTGTTTGACATTATTGCATTTATATTTTCCATTTTAATCCTTAATTATCTCATTTGAGACACCATGGGCATGTCTAAAGTTTTTTTTGACTCATAGGGGGTGTGTAGGCTAGGTGATGGTGCAGGCTAGAGGTGGTACAGGGGGGGCTGGTGCAGGATAGGGGCTGTGGGTGCAGGAGGGGCTGTGCAGTCTAGGGGCTGGGTGGAGGGGTCATGGGGTATGTGGTAGGGGGCAGGGGCAGGGGCAGGGGGAAGGGGGAATGGTGGAGGGGTAACGGGGAAAGGGGTAGAGGACACAGGTCAGGGGTAGGGGCAGGGGCAGGGGCAGGGGGAAGGAGTCAGGGTGGAGGGGGCAGGGGCAGGGGGCAGGGGGTGGTGCAGGGGGGCTGTGCAGGCTATGGGGATGGGTGGAGGGGGGCACGGGGTAGGGGCAGGGGCAGGGGGCAAAGGGTAGGGGCAGGGTGGAGGGGGGCAGGGGGGCAGGGTGGAGGGGGGGATACACCAATACAACAATAGTTTTAAGATTTTGAGATTTGGGGTTTAACCTCTAGCCTTCTTTATTTTTAGATTCTATGATTTATATTCTAGTATTTTTTGTTTTTGAAGTTATGGTTTCGAGTTTTGGGTTTTATGTTTTATAAATTTAGTGTTTTGGGTTTTAATATTTATGGTTTTAGGGTTTATATTAATTTTGAATCCATGAAATTCATTTCTATAATAATAGGTTGAGCTCACTTGCATCCTATGAAACTGGTGCAGGAGTGACATTAAATGACCAAACAACCTTTTTCATTATCATGCCCACCGACCTTTTTTTAATGTTTTGGTTATTTTGTTTTATTTTCCATATTATTTTTTTATATACCAAAATCCTTTTTCATACCTCACTTATTTTCCATTTTGTTTTCCACTTTTCCATGCCACACCTCTTTCCCTTAAATTGAAAGCACTTCCAATATTCTGAACGAGGAATTAGTTTTGATATCTTAATATATAATGTTCTGAAATCCTTTATAGCATGTTTTTTGATATTTTACTAATTGAACACCTAGATCAATTCTTGGTCCTTGGGAAACCTCAGTTGTTTGGAACATCAAGTATGTAGGTACAGCTCAAAATGGTTTCGGATGCTCATTTAAACATGCAGCACGACTCATCACCCCCCCCCCCCCCCCACATTTTGATTCTGTTTTTTTTTTCATTTTTCAAAGAAGATTATGAATTTGGAAGGATTCAAGAAAGAGATGTTTTGCATCATCTCTAGAAAGGACTAATATCAAATGCATCAATTAACGTTGTCCAGGGTAACCGGTGTATTGAGGTGTGTTAATTGGGTGTTATGAAGGTAATTTAACTTAATCAAACATATTATTTAGTTGTTTAATGGTTTATTTTTACTTCCTGCATTGGTGAGCCACCACTTAAAATTGTAAGTTTTCACTTAATGTGAGACTCAATTTCTCTCCCAGTGCACTTCAAGTTAAACCTATAAATATTTTAAATAATTATGTTAAATTAAAATAAAAAACACTTTTGTTTTTCATGAATAAATGGGCCTTAGAATTTCACTTTGCAATATTCATTGGTTTTTTCGTTTGAATGTATGTTAAGTAGGGTGTAGCGATTGATCACATATTGGGATAAATAGTTCACAGGAACTCGATGAACTCACTGACTGACTACGTCTTGTGCATTGGGCACTTCCTTGAGAAGGTATAACATTCCATTTATCACAGCTATAATTAGTTATGAACCTGCAAATAAAGTCAGCTATAATTAGTCATGGCAGTGATTATGCACGTATGGGGCTATGTGTGCACATGTATATATATATATAAATTCATACGTAGGTGAGTGGAGACTGGTATATGCATATAAGCATATGTGCAAGGATCCCCTTGCACATGCTCATGGACATGCGGGTGTGTGCATAGGGTTTAGGTGCCTTGAATGTGTGTGAAGGTGCGTAAACCCAATGGGGGAGCAGAAACCTTTATTTAGAAAGCTCTAAGAGCAGAAGTGGACGGTTTGGTTCCACCTTGAGGTAGGATCCCTCTTCTAGCCTCTTTAATTCAAGAATTATTTAATTGAATTTATCTTCATTCTTAATTCTTAATTTTGCTTAATTATATTGAATTTCATATCTTGAATAACTGTTCTTTAATATAATTGTTTCATTTTATAAATAAAGTCATGTTTTTATAATAAATAAATACCATGATTTTATAATAAAACCCCTCCAACAGAGGTGTGATTTCTTCTAAACCAAAGAGTAGTGATATTTATTTTTATCATGTTTAGATTTGGTTTGAGTCTTTCATATGGATCTTGTTGGTGTTTGTTTTGTGGATAGTTTGTCTTTGTTTTCTTTGAATAATATAAATTGTCTTATCATACTCATTTAACTCAAATGACATTTCCTGAGTAGGAATATGCCTTGACCATGACACTTTCCATTTCATGCTTTGAATATTATAAATAAAATTTCCATGTTTAGGCAAAGTGAATGAATTTGTAAATGGTTTGTGTAGGGTGTATGATTCATTTCCATCGTTTTGTTTCCCACTAGACGTTGCATCATTATGCCACTCGCTACAACCTTCTCTTATGATCTATTATTATAGCATATTAAATAGTTGATATGTTCCATCATCTTCCAGCAGGGCGATGGTCGGAATGTTTCCCCACCTCCTCCCGCACCTTTCACTCCTGCCCAGAAGATGTTTCCCCACGGATGTTGCTGGACCGTCCCAACACGTCACGGTCAAACCGCGGTCATGTCGTGATCACTCCGTGGTCACACCGCAGTCACGCCGCGGTCACGCCACTGTCACGCCATGGTAATGCCATGATTTGGCCCTGCTCCAAGACAACACCCCGCGGAGGTTCATAGTGATAGTATTCTATGAGTCTTGCAATCAAGGTTAAGACAGACTAATCGCAATTTCTTCCAGCGAGGGGATGACCGGAATATTTCCCCGCCTCCTCCCGCTCCCTTCGCTCCTAGCTGGAAGATGTTGCCCCGCGGATGTCACTGGACTGGGCCAACACACTACCATCACGTTGCGGTCACGTTGTGGTCTTTCTGCAGTAACGTCGTGATTTGGCCCTGCTCAAGGACAACACCCCACAGCAGTTCGTAGTGATAGTATTCCATTAGTCTTGTGATCAATGTTGACACTGACTAATCACAATTTCTGTCGGCGGGGAAATGACCGAAATGTTCCCCCCCTCCTCCTACTCCCTTCACTCCTGGCCAGAAGATGATGCCCCGTGGATATCGTTGTACAGGGAAAATATGACGCGTCATGCCGCGGTCACGCCGCGGTCATGCAGTGGTAATGATGTGATTTGGACCTTCTCCAGGATGAAACCCTGTGGCGGTTCGCAGTGATAGTATTCCATGAGTCTTGTAGAATATATGTTGAGACTAACTAATCACAATTTCTATCGGGGGGCGACGACCGAAATGTTGCCCTGCCTCCTCCCACTCCCTTCGATTCTGGCCAGAAGATGCTGCTCCACGGATGTCGTTGGACTGGGCCAACACACCGTGGTCACTTCGTGGTCACGCCACGGTAATGCCATGATTTGTCCTGCTCTAGTAAGACACCCCATAGTGGTTCCCAGTGATAGTATTCCATGAGTCTTGTGATCAATGTTGAGACTGACTAATCATAATTTCTGTTGGCGTGGTGATGGCCAGAATGTTGTCCCGCCTCCTCTGGCTCCCTTCGCTCCTGGCCGAAAGATGCTACCCCGCGGATGTCGCTGGACCAGGCCAACATGTCGTGGTCATGCCACAGTCATGTCGTGTTCACGCTGCAGTCACGCCGTGGTCACGCCGAAATCACGTCGCGGTCATGCCATGATTTGGCCCTGCTCCAACCACATCCATCCCACACCATCCCGCTTCCACCTTCATTTCAGCCCGCTGCCACAAGCATTTTATCCCGCAACAGCCCCCCCCCCCCCCCTGCAACCTTTGAATCAGCATGCACCATCCCCCCAGCACCTGCAACCAGCCCCCTTCCACCAGCATTCCAGCCCCCTTCCACCTGCATTCAAGCCCACACCAGCCCCCATCCACCCACAATCCAGCCCGCACCAGCCACCACACCATCCACCACCCCTCAACCTTTTGAAAAACACTCATCCCAGCCCTCGACCACCTACAAAATAGCCCCAGACACCAATTACATCCTTCACCAGCCCTCGGCTTCCTACATCCCAGCCCGCACCAGCCCCTGCCACATGCCCAACAGCCACTAGCCACCTGCAATCCAGCCGACACCAGCCCCCTGCCACCTATTCCATCCCTCAAAATCCCCCTTCCATCACCCTACTTCCTTCCTTCCCGTTCGCACCATCCACTCCAGCCCACAGCAGCCACCGCACTCGCCCACAGCCTCCTGCATTCAAAGATGCGTGAGAAAAACTCCATGAAAATCACAAAAAGGATAGATGAAAGTGGATCCCCTTTTCTGGTCTCTATTTTCCCCGAAAAGTATCCATGTAAACTGCCATTAATGTTCACCGAGAACATTGGGGTAGAGACGCATCTTTTAACCCAGGACGAGTACTTATCCAAAAATCCGAGCAGATCCAAATCATCCCATAAGAAGTCCCACCTAACCGAATCAAAAGCCTTGAATAAATCAATCTTGATGGCACACCTAGGAACCCCAGAATCAGGATGGTAGCCCCACAATAATTCTTGGGTAACAATATTCTTAGGAGTAATTGGTTTTGGTACTGAAGGATGAGGATATTTTATCCAGCTTTAGATTTATAAGTCTCTTAAGGTTATTTTTTTAACCATCCTACTAGAGGGTCCAAGTTATAAGTGGTGGAATTATATTATTTATAATAAGCCAGGAAAAGACTATTCTTGGAAAAGTTTCAAGTAATTGTTCATTTAGAATTCTTTCATAATGAAGTGAAGGTACTGATGGCTATATAATTTTCTAGGAGGGGCTGTCCAGGTGGGGTGTCCAAGGGCTGTCTGGGGGGTGTCGGGGGGTCTGCAGGGTAGGGGGAGGGTGTAGGTGGGGTGTCTAAGAGGGGCTATCTAGGGGGTGTCTAAGGGCTCTATATGGGGGGTTCTGTAGGGAAGGGTGCATGTGGGGTGTCCAAGGACTGTTCGGGGGGTGTTGGGGGTCTGCAGGGTAGGGGGAGGGAGCAGGTGGGGTGTCTAGGAGGGGTTGTCTAGGGGGTGTCCATGGGTTTTTCGGGGGGTCGGGGGGTTTGTAGGGCAGGGGCCAGGGTGCAGGTGGGGTGTCTAGGGGTGTTTATGGGGTGTCCAAGGGTTGCCTAGGGGGATGATTTGAAGAGATAAACCCACGATCAATGGGACCTAACATCGTAGAAATAATTTTTCAAATGATTTTTGGAAAGGTATTCCCAATAGAAATAGGTCTATAATCCTTTACATCCACATAATTTTCCTTCTTTGGGATCAAGGTAATAAAATTGGACTTGATTCCATAGGGCATTGAGGCATGGTTAAAGAACTCCCTCATAGCGTTAAGGAGATCATCACGAACGATGTCCCAGTAAAACCTAAAGAATTGATTTGTGAACCCATCAGGACAGGACACACTCTCAAGATTTAGAGAAAAAAGGGCACTCTTAACCTCCTTCTCATCAAGGGATGCAACATGGGATATTGTTGGATTGGTGTAGTCTGATCTGGTTGGAACATGTACCTTTGAGATATAACCATAACACCAAGATCATTGAACTCGGACTTGGTAGTATAAACATTCTTCAAATATCTAACTAGACTATTCACATCCTTAAGCTCTTTGAAATTTACTACATAAACAACTTTTTGAATAGGATGTAATGATTGGATATTCCTAATCAACTTTTTTTGGGTAGTCGTTAACCCAACCAACTTTTCAAAATAAACCATGGGAATAGAGGACTTTTTTAGTTCTCTAATCTCGTCATTAGTATATTTTAACTCCTTTTTTAGCTCATTATAATATCCTCAAATATTTTCAAACTCATTTAGAATATCAGAGGCAAAATATTACATTTTATAACGTTATGGGATCTTACTAATAGAGGGTGATTCATCATGCATAGTAGGATGTGGTGATGGTATAGTAGAGAACCCTGGAGTTGGGCCAAGTGAGAGATATCATATCCCTGGAGCAAGGGGGAGGGTGCAGATGGGGTGTACGGGGGGAGGGTATAGGGGGTCTGAAAGGGTAGTGGGAGGGGTGCAGGGGAAGGGGGGAGGGTGCAGGGGGTCTTCAGGCGTAGGGGGAGGGTGCAAGGGGAAGGGGGAGGTTGCAAGAGGTAGGGGAGGGTGCATGGGGTATGCGGGGGGAGATAGTGTTAATCCCACCTATTAGACTATATTGTCACATATTCTTTGATCACATAGTCAAACAAAGTCATATTTTAGATATTTGAATAATTTTAGGAAAGACTTATGCACAAAATTTTCATATGACATTATAAGTCATATGATTATCAATGTTGTACAACACAACCATTATTTCCATATCATTTTGAGTGCTTCTCAGGACATCACTCCCAATGAAATACCCTTCTTCTTAACACTGTAGCATCTAGTAGTTAATCATTAGGTAAAAGAACCATCTCCCTAGCCAAATCATTATTTAGTCATTGTTTCTGACGCTTTTGTCGGGGACGCGTGCATCTGTCACGCGGAGGACGCGCAGTTGTGGCCCCACATTCCCTCTTTCCAAAAGCGGGTGGAATCCACTCATTATTTAGGGATGTCTGCTCCTTGATCAAAACCGGCATGATGGGATGTCGTTTCTTCCTTCCATTTATTCCTCCTCAGATCTCTTCACCTAGTCCGGGTCTCCCTCATAGATTAAGTCGTGGTTCGTGAATCTCCTCATATCTCCATATCTTCATGGACACCAGTTAATTACGCTGCTTCTATCAGGACCTTCCAAGGGGTCCAGTCTGGGAATCAACCTTCGGTTAGGAGATTAGTCATGTTGGGGTATCACTGGCGTGTCCTGGCGCTGGGGAATTGGCATGTCTGTCTTCTGACCCTTATCATAGGGCTTCTCAAGGGCCCGGAAGCCCGAGGCATCCCACATCGAACGTGGGGATTTGTATGTCATAGGCATGTATCTGAGGTTTTCCTCATCTTCCCATGTTTAACACAGGGTGTGCCACAAGTTTAACATCCAGAAGAGATGGATCAGACTAATCAGAACACTAGCTGGAGTGGATCATATTGAAGAACCCCTGGAGGGAACACCGATGATGGGGCCAACACGTGGGAGGATTCCTGAATACTATGGAGGGGAATGAAACGACATGATCCCACTGGGATGTGGCTGCCTGGGTAAGAATCAGGATGAATCATGGCTTTTGGATTGGGTCTCGAGGAGAATTCATATGTTCCCCGTGGCAGGGAATCAAAGTCCGCGTAGTTTGATGATACGGCAGGACACCTGAAGAGGTGACCCGTGAGAATGAACACATGGATGGGACCCAGAGGGAGTAATTCCTCTATGTTAGGGCATGATCTTCACGAGGCGCATAGGCTCAAGGGAAAGGTCAGGATGAGACATGGGTGTTGAGCTTGAACCTTGTGGAGGCTTCCTACGTATCCCCGTGGTGTGGAATCAGGGTCCGCATAGTTTTATGAAATGCAGTTTAACGTCATGCAGGACGAGGCATTTGGGGCTTATGCTCTAGGTAGCCCAAGGATTTGGAGTTGGAGAACCGATGTGAAGAGGGACCTGGGGTCTAGATGGAATGGGGCTTACGCTCTCAGACGGCCCATGGTGGTGGGGCTTGAACCACGTGGAGGCTTCCTATGTACCATGCCTTATCACGGATCAAAGTCCCCGCAGTTCAGGGTGGAAATGGGGCTTACGCTCTGAGATGACCCATGGTGATGGGGCTTGAACCTCATGGAGGCTTCCGACGTACCATTCCTTAGAACGGATCAAATTCCGCATAGTTCAGTTGGGAATGGGGCTTACGCTCTGAGATAGCCCATGGTGGCGGGGCTTGAACCTCATGGAGGCTTTCTACGTACCATGCCTTGACATGGATCAAAGACCCCATAGTTCAGGATGTAATGGGGCATATGATCTGATATGGCCCATGGTGGTGGGATTGAACCTCGTGGAGTCTTCCTTAGTACCATGACATGACATGGATTAAAGTCCCCATAGTTCGGGATTTAATGTGGATTACGCTCTGAGATGGCCCATAGAGTCGGTGAACTGATGTGAAGGGGTCGGAACGACTGGGTGGTGGGATTGAACCTCGTGGAGGCCTCCTACATACCATGGCACGACATGGATAAAAGTTCTATTAGTTCTATAGAGGTGGGGGTCAGGGTCGGTGCTCACTCTATGCTCATGGGAGTCATGCTCAATGTGAGGAAGAAGAGGTTGCAGGGACATGACGATCACGTCACGAAGGGTTCATCCGTGGGAAGTGAAGAAGGTATTACACATTGAGCGTCCAATGGTGTCGGGACTTACTCCAGGATGGAGACCTAGGGGTGACAAAGCGCAGCAGGAGAAGGATTTGGCACCCAGGAAGAGAGGAGGAGTCCCACTTCCCATCATGCTCTCCGCTAGCCCCAGCGTCGGGGAAGTACGGAGGTGCATGGTTGCTACCTTCTGCAAGAAGGGCTGGGGGCTTACGCCAAGGCGGCTACCCTTCCCCACGGACAAACTCCACTCCAATAAATCACTCCCTATGAGGGATGACCCCACCATCCCTGTGGAGACGAGCATGGGTGGAGAATGTCCGAGGCAGGGGGACCCTGCGTGCAAGGCTTGGGGTTGGGTTACATTTTAAAATCGTGTGTTGAGGACGAGGTGGTTGGCAGTTTAACGTCCTGCATCTCGGACGAGGTGGGTTGTCTCTGCACCCCTAGGACATACATAGCCTATTACCTTTTCCCCTTGTGGAAGGGAAGGCATCGGCAAGGTCGTTCTGAGGGGGAGTCATGGGGCGAACTATCGAGGGGTCCACGTTAGCGTGGCTATAAGAAGAAGCAATATCCTTTAGCGTGCCTATGTGAAGAAGCATGAGGCGAAGCAACCCAATAGGAAGGATTTTCCAAGGGACTTTGAAGTTACTTTGTATGAGCCGAGAAGGCCGTATGGGAAAACCATACATGATATGAATGCCCGGGGTGCACAGGACACCTGCAAAAGGCACCAGGAAGGTGGGCATCGGGTACTCGCGCACCGGGGATTCCCTAGGAGCACCAAGGTGAAAAGCGTCGAGGGATTATGCGCAGCCCTTGGGGATATGTGAAATAAAGGAGGTAGAGGCTTTGCGTGACTTGAATGGATTGCGTGCAAGTGGGGAAGAATTACACGCAGCTGGCAAGGGCCGAGCATAAGGACATGGGGCACGTAAAGATTGCGTGCAACTGATGGGTCTGCGCGCAATGGAAGAAATTGCACGTAGGGGGGAAGACCCTAAGGGGTTGTATTTTTGTCTAAGCCAGGGGGATCTCGGGGAGACTTGGCGTGAAAAAGAACCCTACCTGAAGGCCATATTTCACGCGTACAGAATGGGAATTACGAGCATGATAGGTGGTTTGGATTCTTCAGCCCCGAAAAGGAAGGGGGTATCCTTATATTTATAGGCATCCGGTGGCGCGGAATTCCATGGTTGCATGAAATAATTGTGCGACCGATGCGGTGGCGTAAAATATCAAACACGCGGGGTGCGGGCGTGAAATTATTTTACGCCAGTGCTGGGAGCTTTTGTGAATCCTGGTACCTTCCGCACGGCACGTAAATTTTTTGGCGCCCTTCTACTTTTTCACGCAACATCTCCAGGCCCTCCGGACTAGGCCTTCGGGTCCGAATATGAATTTTCTTTTTTGTTACGAAGCTTTCTCCGGCACTTATGCATTTTTCGGTGTCTACAAATGCCCCCCCCCCCCCTCAGAATTGGATCAGCGAAATGTCAAAACGATCGGATTCCGAGGGAAACGCTGAAATGCAGGGCCCAAGGGCCGCTGGCGCGCAAAAAACTCGAGCGGACGAAAAATCCCGGTCAGGCGTGGAAGCCTCATTACGCGCGGGCACAGAACCCTGACTTGGCCTATAAAATCCTCCACAGGCCCCATTCTCTATACAGCGTTTCTCGCACGATAAGCCATGAGCTCGTGGGAGAGATTTCTTCCTCTTCTATGCGAAAACCACTTGGCTGCACGTAATTCCACTTAGATTTAGTGGCCTTTTACATGTAAACCCGGTATTTTCCACGCAACACTATAAGATTGCATGCAATCCACTGCTCTTATGTTCCTGACTCCTAGATTCCACGCCAAAGTCCCAAATTTCGCGCACCACATCCGAACACTTAGCTTGAAGAATATGGCTGTAAACCAGGTTGATGAGGGGGAGGCTACTGCGTGCAGAGCCAACATGGCGGCGAAACCGGAGGTTTACGGTGCGAAGAGGGTGGTCTCCAATAACCACATTCTCTTAAACATGCTAACTCCCACCTAGAAATAATATGCATTGTCTGATAAACTGTCTCTATAGAAATTCGTCATTCTGGAAAATGTTCCCCTGCCGGGCTTTGAGGTTGACACACCATGGTCATGGGTGACCCATGAAGACGAAATTCCTCGGTACAAGATCACCACCAACGAGCATCCTACCAGATAAACTAGGCACATGGATGTATATGTCCTAAATCCTAGGACCATAACCATTACTGGGGGTGATCCTATTGCGGAGAACTCACCAGTCCTCTACGTGAGCACTTTCTGTCAGAGCATCACTAACGAGACCAAAGGATGGCTGCAGGATTGGGATCTGCAGTCTGGAGGCAACTTCACCAGCGAATGGGCTTATGCGTACTAGGTTTGCCACACATGTGACCAATTTGGGGCCGAGCTGCGGCACATCGGTCTATTCGAGGCAGTGTGGACATCGCAGTTCCACTTCTACCGACAGCCTGAGATTGGACTGGAGTTGTTCACTCGGTGGTCCCCTAACACCAACACATTCCATCTTCACCATGGGGAAGTCGACATCAGCCTTTGGGATATCCACTGCATCAGAGGCATCCCCTTGGAGGGACATCAATACGACTAGTTCCTACCGCCGATGAATATCTGGGGTGATAGGACTCAAACCCCCATACTGACGTGGCATCTGCTGGAGTTGGACCAGGAGAAGTTGAAGGTGAAGGACTTCCTGAAGGACATTTCCTACAAGGACTGGTTCAACCTATTCTTGGAGAAGTAACCAGAGGTCAAGATTCCAAGGTGGGGAATGTGGTTTCCAACCGTGGTTTAGAGGAGCAAGAGCGGATCCTACTGGAAGATCCTGGAGGTGGGGAAATACCAATCATGGGGCTACAACATCAACGAGGACCCAGACCCGGTTTTCCGGTATGCTGGATTCCTTGCCACGTTCCTGAGTGGGTAGCTATTGCCGGAACAGGACGCAAGTATGGGCATCCTCCCCATGACCCTGGTGATGGCGGGCATCATGGATGCCAACAAAAGGTTCAACCTCAGGGTCCTCGTGTTGGCACAGTTGTATGACATCTTGGGACGCATCTTGAGAGGGATATCACCTCGGAGAGTATGCGGCCCCTTCCAGATCTTCCATGGCTGGGTTGCATCTCTCTGTGGCAGCTACACCTTCCCAAATTCCATTCGTCCCCTGGGGAATGGCCTACAACCCTCTGTGCTAAATATTGTTGGGGTCACGCCCATGACGCTCAAAGAGGAGGGGATACGGATCGGGATCGGTATCCACGCCAAATTCGCATTTTGACCATTCCCTACCCCAACCGGTCAGCTGGTAGACAACGGTCAAGGCTCCTTGGAGAAAAAGGAATACTTCCAATGCATCAGAGGCGGGGTACATGTGGACAAAATTGATGGGACGATTTTCTGCGAGCCTTATGTGTCGTCCCGGTTCGCTAGGTAGTTCGGATGCCTCCAGCGAATGCCGAAGAGGGTATACACAGATGTCCGAGAGGAGATGCATCCATGTGTTCTTTTCCAGTTGTGGCAGATGTTTACAACCTGTGGATCTGGTGACATCATCACTTTTCTGCCCACCTAAGTCAACGTGGGCCTCTCAACTGAGTATGATGAACATTGGACCATAGCATACCCTGAGGGGCTTCTGCGGAAGTGCGTCCAGAAGCTCATGGTTGTCAGCGCGAAACCTCGGTGGTGAGAGAGTAGGCGGGGTGCTTCTAGGAGAGGAGGACTAGCAGCGCCTCGGGAAATGAGGCAGGCACAAGCCGGGACTTCAGCGGCAGGGGCGTCACATGGCGCGATCGCGACATCATTTCCTAGAGTAGGCGGGGCCCACGGAGCGGCCAGAGAACTTCCTGGGAAGAAAATAAAATACTTTCTTCAACCTTCCCAGGATGTCGTTTTCACCGCGCTATGGTCATCTTGGATAACCCTGTGGCAGTCAATGAGTAATAAATCTCTCTGGCAGAAGATAATGCGGGAATGGATCTAGCTGCCGGAAGTCGGGCTTGTTCGGGTCACCGATAGAGCGGACTTCCACCAGCGGCATGCATACCTGACAGCCATGGACACATACGCATGCCAGTGAGGTCGACGTGTGGAGCCACCTCTCTTGGTGAAGGTGCTTCTTGGCCAGGAGCATGATCCGGGGAGGATGCTACCGAGGAAAGATGACAACGACGAATCGGAGGGCGACGAAATAGGAGAGTGGGCCGAAGGAGAAGGGGAAGATGAAGGAGAGGGATAAGGGGAGTCCAAATGTGAAGGATCGCAAGGGGCATCCCACTAAGGGAGTCTCCGAGAAATCGGTGAGATCATCGACTCCGACATGGATGTGACAAAACTACTCAAGGTAGGCTCCGACCTTTACCCTTCTTATCCTATATTCTCTTTCCATTGCAACCATTAACCCATCTTCCTCGTCTTACTCACGAGCACATTGGCACTGACCAAGCCTCTCCAGCTGAAAGAGGGGAGGAGGCGTCAATAGGGGATGGCAGGGCACCGACACTTGTTATTGAGCTGACAAGTGCTGAGGGATCCCCCGCCGCAACAGCTCTTATAGAGGCCAGAGCAATAGAGGCTGATGCCTTGGGTTCCAGTAAGTTCCTTTCTTCAACACCGGTACTCACTGTCGGAGGACTCAACTGACCAGGGTGCTCCTTGTCTGTACAGTGATCACGGCGCTAGAGGCCCATCGGGCTGCTGAGCCCGGGCCATCTGTTAGCATGCTGATGACACACGTGCCACTCCATCCAGTACATGCCTCCCAAACTGAGTTGTCTCCAGCTATCGGTGACCAGGGAGCGGAGGACATCAGTGGTGCTTCCATCGAGGCAGGGTCGGAAGTTGATGTGGGTGCCACCGGAACCGAGGGGAGAGAGGAAGGTCATCCAAATACTGAGGAACCTATTCCCCTAGGAGGAATCTTTGAGGGAGACCCTGATGCTGCCCTATTGGTTGTCTTCCCTATCTACCAGCCCGCTGATCCTGAAGAATTTGATTATTCAAATTTGGAAGCAGCCGAGGAGAGTCGGATGACACAACACAAGGGATGGAAGTGCATCCGACGTTTCCTCAATCAGCCCCAAGATGAATGGCTGAAGAGGATGGGGTCTCTCCACACCTGGATGCACTTACTGTGTGCTAGAGGGGTGGATTCTCAATGTCTTCATCTGATGGTCTGTGATTACATGTCCAAGAGGATATGGGAGAGCATCCGGCACACTGATTTAATTCAGTGCCAAGAGGAGTCGGGGAGTACCCGGGCTTTTCTGAGGGCGGAACAAGAGGTATGATGCCTTAAGGAACAGGATAAAAAGTAAGAGGTGATCATTGTAAACTGATCTGAGCTTCTGGAGAAGATGAGGACCCAGCTGGTGGATGCCCAAGATCAGCTCATAGAAGCGAGTTGTCAGATAACCGAGCTCCAAGCAGAACAGGCATGGGCACAGGCCAGGGTCGGTGAGCTGCGCTCCGCGGCTGCTGACGACGAAAGAGTTCTCAGGGGATGGGAGGCAGTCCTGGAGGCCACTAGAGAAAAGGTGGTGGCATTATAGATATCCATCCAAGAATTCTACCCTTAAGGGGGCCCTGTTTTGGACAAACCCCTACACTTGTACCACTCTACTTATTTTCATTGTTTCCCTGAACTATATGTATAGACAAGGCTATTTACTTTACTTTTTTTTACATACTTTTCCCTCTGGTTTAACATGCTCAACCATAATCCTGAATTAAATAGCAATCCATCCCTAAGATCACGTGTGCCGTGAGAAAAAAAAAGAGGCTCGTACTATCACTTCGTTCGATTGCGAGAGCGTCGACCAGGCTCCAGGAATTCAAAATTCGAACCCGGGTTCTCCAGGAGACGAGGGAGGCCCCAAAAAAGGCATAGGACCTCAGACCAATCGATGTATCGTCTTCTCAACGTGCTCTTGTGCATGAGCGGGGCAATGCCCGTGGCATTGGAATCAATCTGAACAAAGGGGGATGAAAAGGTGAATCATGTTACCCAAATTTGGAACACTATGGGAGGGGCGTGACAATGGAGGATAGATGTTGACCATGGCAGAAACTTAGCATCCATATTGCATTAGCCTGAAATGGGGACAACAAATGAGGACTAACTGCTGACCATGTTCTCAACACGAGGCCTTACATAAATATCATCAATCAGTATTCCAGAATGTTGGCCCAAGATAGTAGGTGGACCATAGGTCGAGCATCCATACTGTTATGGGGTCCCTCCAAACATGACCAGTCTTCTGGAACATTGGCCCATGATAGCAGGTGGACCATAGGTCGAGCATCCATACTGTTAGGGGGTCCCATCAAATGTGAAAGAGGATGAATATCTGAATACAGGGTTGCATGAAGTGTGGAAATCTAATTGATGGTTAGTTATTATGGAAATCAACACTCCAAAGATTACACCATAGCGGTGGAGGCACATTAGGAGGATGTATTAATCTGGTCACTGATCATCCCAACTTTTAGACAGGACCTCTCTGGTGAGGGAACATTCGCTTCCCAACATTATTATGGGGCATCCTGAACATATTTGGGGCTAATGCTGCAGTTAAACAAATCCTTCAGAAGTCAGTACAAAGGGCCGACAGTGAGGGGGAGATGGGTTTGTGATTTCTATGGCCGGACCCGAGATGAAATGTCTGGACATTCCTACGTATCCCATAAGGATGGGAATCAAGCTGCATGTAGTTATGGTAAGGGTCTTAGTTTAAGGTCTTAGAACTCAGACCAAGGATGAGTATAGAGAGAAGGAGACACACGATAAGGTGGTTATGAGACCCTACGTGAATGAGGACATAAGCCCTGCTTACCATGTGTTCCCTGGGAAAGTGTCTCGGTCAAGGGACCGAACATGAACATTAGGATGGGCCCATGTGGAAGTGCCCGGGCACTCATATGTATCCCATAAAGATGGGAATAAAGACATACATTGTTCTTAGAGGGTGGAACATCATGGTATGGTACCTGTGCAAAGGATGAAAGGACCGTACGGGTCTATCCCTCACACCAAAAGAAGCGGCATTTGATGTATCTTGTTTGTATTTTAAAGTGAATGGTTTTTCTTTTGTGGAGCGACCAACATAGGGTAGGAATTCCTGGCATCGCCAACATAGTCAAGCCATATACGTGAGTTGACAAATAGTATGGTAAATAATCGATACCCAACATGATGTCCTCTATAGAGAGGTAATCACAATGCAGTGTCGTTTTCCGTCGTGCGACCGGGATGATATCATCACAGTTTATGGTCATGCAGTAGGACAAACCAGCACCATTTAAGGTCATATGGCATGGACCTGGGGGAATGCGCACGATGCGATAAAGAATACCCAACACGAATGAGGAAATAATCCCACACCATCACCGCACGCAATTCCGGGAGAGGAGCCTCGGGCTAAGGGGTCGGTGAATGTCTACAGATAAAGGGGAAGGAGACACTAGCCTCTAGCTGAGATGAGCCCGAAATGAAATTTTTGGGAGACCCCACATATCCCATGGGGATGAGGTTCAAGTTGCACATGTCTCTTAGAGAAGATCTCAGCCTATAGCCTTAGTGCTCGGATCGTAGGAGCCCCGAGATATGCTGTATTGAAGCTTTGTTTGCCTGACGTGTGGAGGTGCACTGAGGGTTATTGCAACGAGTGTCAATATTCCTCCTTGACACGATGGGTCGGAACATAATGTGAATCATGCAACCAATATTCAAGGCCTGAAGGGGTTGGCGTGATGACGGAGGATTACTGCTAACCATGTTCGCAACACAGCATCCTGTCGTATTGGCCTGAAATGGGGACAAACAAAAGAGCATTGACTGCTGCCCATATTCACAATGTAGGACTTGTATCAATTTTTTGTCAGAGACCCTTAGGGGTGTTGGCCTGTATTGGTAGGATATCCCTTAGGCATTGTATCCAGACTGTATTTTTTTTGGTCCCTACAGGTGTGAAAGATAACGGGGTCCCAAATGAAGGGGAACACGAAGCCTGACAAGTATACAGAGCTTGCTTAAGTTGAATCTGACACTCCATGTTCTAGACCAGAGTAATCTAAACACATTAACAGACCACTAAAAAGGGTCTATGGGATCAATTTTTGAGCAGCCAAAAGATGGTGGATTACCAGGAGAAGGGGGGCATGGCACCAAAAACCCAGGACCACACCTATATATCCCCCCTTGTGGAGAGGGATAGGCCAAGAGGCCAAGGTGACTAGGAGATCGGGGGATCTCTTAAGAGATGGTGTTGGACCTGAAATATAGGTGTTCAGGTGGTCCTACGTATCCCATAAGGATGGGAATCAAGCCACACATAGTTCTAGCGGCACAGTTTAACATCATGTATGATGACGAGAGGCGTCTCATCCGAGGATGCGCACGGTACGGCGGGTAACCTGACGTGAATGAGGAAATAATCCCACACCATGCCACACAATCCCATAAGAGAGAACCTAGGCTAGAGGCCCAAAAGGCCAAGGGGCCTGAGGCTAGGCCTCGATCAGGAAGGTCTGACTAGCTTGTAGTTTAACGTCTTGCAGTGGGGATGGGAGGAGGAGAAAGACACCCCAGAGAAGGGAGGTGTACGGTGCGGAGAATAACCCAACGTGACTAAGGACATAATCCCACACCACACCGTACCCTCTGGGTAAGAACTTGGGCTAGGTCCCTAGAAGGCCAAGGGGCCTGAGGCGGGGCCTCATTCAGGAAGGCCTGACCAACTTGCAGTTTAACATCTTGCAGGATGAGCGTGTAGTTTAATGTCATGTGGGACCAGATGCAGTTTAGGGTCATGTGGGACCAGATGCAGTTTAGGGTCATGCAGGACTAGATGTAGTTTAGGTTCATGCAGGACCCTGAGTCTTAGGAAAATTATTTCTTGAGGAACTTGGCATTGGTGGGAGGATTTATACGCACACCATCCATGGTCACCATGGATAACGCTCCATTGGGATAAACCTTATGAATAATGAAAGTTTATTCCCATTTGGGCTCCAACTTGGGTGGTTTCCTTCTGGGGAACATTGGTGCTCTGAGGGCCAATACCAAGTCACCTTGCAGGAAAGAGTAGAGGCGAACCTTCTTGTTGAATTCTTGATCCATCCTACTCTGGTGCCTCTCTAGGTTGTGCAGGGCATGAAGCCTATTCTCATCTAGTGCTTCCATTTCTGCTAGACGGATTTCAGCCACCCTATCCGGCACATGCTGGTCATAGACCATTGTTCACAATGAGGGAAATTGAATCTCAATGGGTAGTATGGCCTCCGTTTCGTACTCCAGTTAATATGGGGTCTCCTGGGTGGATTTATGGGTCGCCATCCCATAATCCCAAAGGGCGTTGGGGAGCTTTTCCAGCCAACTTTTATTGTTCTAACCAACCATTTTCTGAAAAATGTTAGAAATAGTTTTGTTGAACACCTCAATCTGGTCATTTTCCTACATGTGATAGTGGGAAGTATGGTTTGAGCAAATGTTGTATGTGGCGTACAATTTCGTTAGCTCGGATGATCGGAATTTGGTACCATTATTGGTGAGGATAGTGTGAGGTACCCTAAATCGATAGATGATATTGGAACTCATGAAGTCGACAATAGAATGGGCCTTGACTTCCTTGAGCGGAATTGCCTCTGCCAACTTGGAAAAGAATTCCGTAGTGGTCTGGATAAACTGGCACTGGAGAGACGTTGCTGGTGGGTATGGCCCCATAACATCTAACTCCTAGAATGCAAAGGGCCAAGAGTACTTGGTGGTATGGGGAGGGTCTAGTGGCCGATGCACAAATTTAGCATGAACTTGGAATGCATGGCACCTCTTGGAGAACATGATGCAGTCATGGATCATGGAGGGCCAAAAATACCCTAGTCTCGGAATCTGGTGAGACAGTTTTGACCAGGCCTAAAGGGCGCCATAGGAACCGGCATGAACCTCTTGCATGACCTGTGGAATCTCGAATCCTTGAAGGAAATGGAGGAGAACACCATCAAATCCACGTTTATAGAGGATCTTCTCAAGTTTAGGACCGCTATGAAGGGTAAACTACAGTGCACGGCATCGGATTTTCTTGCGCTCACCCTGGTCTGACGGAAGATTACCATATTGGATGTATTTGACCAAAGGTTTCCTCCAATCAGCAACTACTTCGATCACCGCATCCAAAGAACCCAGTGTTCCCGACGTAGGGGCACCAGCGGTAAGATGGTTTATCCGCGGGCCTCCATCATCCTCTGGGGTAATAGGAGCAATGACTCGCTGGTGTGCCACATGGATAATCAGGTCATCCTATTCGGGTTCTGCAAGCTACACGGCCAGGCTGGCCAAAGCATCTACTCGACCGTTCTGTGACTGAGGGACGTGAATGACCTCTTGCTGAGAAGGGAACTGGGCCATTATCTGGAGAGTGATCTCTAACAATGGTACGAGTTCTGTCTTTCTAACAACATTGTCTCCATTGACCTGCTTGATGACCAGCTCGGAATCCCCTTTCACATGTAAATGGGGTACGTCGATCTCAAGGACCAGCTCGAGACTAGTAATGATAGCCTGATACTCTGCCTCATTGTTGGTGCAGCCTTCTAACAATATGAATGAGTATTGAAGAATGGCTTGCTCCGAGGTGATGAAGATGATACACAGGCCCACTCTGTTGAGCCTAGGATCATTGAGTCTTCTACTGGTGGGGCTCCGGGAGGCACCGTCGAAGTGAATTTTCCAACATGGGACGACATGATCAACTGAGAGGATTGCCTCATCAGGAAAACCTAGGTCTAACAGCTGATCCGCGGAGGTTGGGTGGGCAGCTAGGAAGTCTGCCGATGGCTGCCCCTTGATATCCTTCTGGGACATGAACCTGATAT
Organism: Viscum album; assembly: GCA_963277665.1. Lineage (NCBI taxonomy): Eukaryota > Viridiplantae > Streptophyta > Magnoliopsida > Santalales > Viscaceae > Viscum > Viscum album. The sequence goes on from OY728162.1 coordinate 1,021,349,111, forward strand.
CAAACTTTGTAGGATCACCGCCCACCGCGCTAGTTGTCCAGTCAACATGGGGCAATTCAGAATTTACTTTAGCAGGTACACTCGAGAGACCAATTGTACCTCGTGGTGCTGTAGGTAATGCTGCTATTTTTGCACAGCAAATACGAGCACAAGGCAGCTTTTCTCAATGGGGTATTATCTGGTCTTCGTATCAAGGAGCATGTTGCTGAGGTAGTATAGGTTTTTCTTCGTCCCCTCATTGTTCTTTTGGGAAAGAAGGGTGCCCAGGGATCATTCCAGGGCGGTGACATAGAGAATCAGTGGCTTCCCGGAGACGGGTGGCATTAAGACCAGAGGTTGGAGAAAATATTTCATGATTTCCTCAAATTCAGTTTGGCACTTCTCATCCCACTCATAAGTGGTTCCCTTCTTCATGATCCGAGAAAAGGGATTACACATGCCGACCAGATTCGCAATGAATCGGCGTATGTAGGCTAAGTGGCCTTGAAGACCTCTAAGCTCCCGAATATTGCTCAGGGGAGGCATCTAGATGATTTTCCTGATCTTCTCTGGGTCGACCTTGATGCCCCGGTTCCGGACAATAAAGTCAAGGAATTTCACGGAGGTGACCCCGAAGGCACACTTCAACGGGTTCATCTTCAGGTGGCGAGAATGGTGGAAAACAGAACACTTTCTCAAGATCCTTGAGATGGTACTGGCGCTATCGATATTTGATCACAAGGTCATCCACATTGCATTCCACCAGTGTGCCGAGGATTGGCGTAAATATGAGATGCATGGCCCACTGATAGGTGACACCTGGATTCTTCAGGCCGAATGGCATGACCTTGTAACAGAAAGTACCCTAGGGTGCCCTGAAAGCGGTTGATTCCTCATCCTTTGGGGCCATATATATTTGATTATATCCATAGTAAACATTCATGAAGGAGAGGGATTGGAATACAGCGATAGCATCAATCAAAAATTCCATCACTGGAAGGGGAAAATCATCTTTCAGACAGTGGCGATTGAGATCGCGGAAGTCGATACAGACTCTGATCTGCCCGTTCTTCTTCCTGACTGGCACAATGTTGGCTAACCACTTGGGGTACTGAACTTCCTTGATGAAGTTGACTTTGATAATCTTGTCAACTTCGGCATCAACCATGGCACCGTGAAAAGGGTGCATCTTTTTGGGAGGCTGCTTGAAATCGTGATGGTTTGTAGGGAGACCGAGGTGGTGGACGGCTACCTGAGGATCTAGTCCTAGCATCTCATCGTAACTCCAAGCAAACACATCACGGTACTATTTGATGAATTCCACATACCGCTGCTACTCCTCCAGAGACATAGCGGTGGTGATCAATGTGGGTCTCGGATTTGCCTCACTTCCGAGGTTCACATGTACCAGCTCGTCGACTGTTGTTGAGATGCCTTCCTCAATGGAAGGGGGAGCATCCTCTATATCTTCTTCTCCACTTGTGAAGGGATCATCCGCAGGGGGAGATGCTTATAAGCTATCAAACCCGGATGGGCGGCTGCTACCAGCTTCTGCGGTCTTGGTCCTTGCATCAGGGAACTCTGGCGCCGGTAAGACCATGGATATGAAGGTTTTCGACCTAATCCATTATGGTCTTCAGCCCAAGGGGCCACGTTTGATAACATCAAAGTATTAGTGGTGCGTCGGCCGGAGCCGACTTATCCCAGCCCGATGAAACAGACAAGTATGACAGACTACCATTGCCATGAGCTGAACGTCCCGATACCGTACAGGGGTAGGAGGCTCCGGGATCACTAGAGCCTGGTTTGTATAAGAATACGAAGTGATCCTCTAACACCACCTGGATTTGGGAGTGTGGTTCCCTCTCATCCTAGAAATGACAAAACACTTCCCCATATCGGGGGTTGTGGCCCCCAACCGATGGATTGGAAAGACATAGGTGTCATTTAGGCCTTTCCAAGGGTCATTCATAGCGGCCACAGGCTCATCCTCACCTTCCTGGACTTGCTTACCCTTGATCTTGTAATAATCATTATCCAATTAGCGTGGTTAGAAAGAGGCGAAGGGAGATGCATCACCTTGGAGTATGCCTACTCGACCATTAATGGAGTACTTGAGGCATTGGTGATATGATGAGGGGATGGTCGTGTGCATATGGAGCCATAGCCTACCCATCAATGCATTGTATGCGGTGTCCTGGGAGACCACTATGAATTCGGTGCTGGAAAATAAGCCACTAAACAGGGTCTTCAAACAGATTTTGCCAACCGGGGTCTATTTTGTCCTATCATATCACTGGATCCTTAAATCAGAGGGAGTCAAATCATCCTTGGATAACCCAAGATTCTATAGCTTTCATGTTGGGATAAGGTTAATCCCAGAACCAGTGTCAATGAGACAGCGGCGAACCTCCACAACATTGAACTAGCCAGTGATATACAATGGGCGGATGTGCCCCGGTATGGGAGGGTCTTCATCTTCACCATAGAATGAGTTGACGGCCTGACACTCGGCACTCTCAACTGCTTCATCATGGAAGGCTTCTGTAGCTGCTACCTCCATCTCAAACTGAAGGGGGCTTCTTAAATACTTTGTGAGTGCTTCGCGAATATCTGGTGATAGGCGAAGGGCTTCAAGGATGGAGTGCCTTGCTGGGATGCTAGCGAGGTGCTTCAGAACGTCATACTTCCATGCCAGGTGCAAACTTCTGCTTACAGGAGGCAACTCTATGTCTAGAGGCATGGCGGACCCTGCTGGCTGGACCGGCAGCTGACTAGTATAGGGGATATCCCGCTTCCCATTATTCAGAGCTTAGAGGGTAGCTGCCGGGTAAGGATCGGGCGACTGAGATTGGCATGTCGCTGCATAAAGATGATCACGAGATGGACGAAGTGGCTCTGCCTGATCCAGTAACACAAATGATGGTGGAGGAGTGCATGTCAAGTGTTGAGTTCTACGCTGGACCTATTGTTTGGTCTTAGTGACGTGCGATGCCAGGCTGTAGGTTCCAACAGACGTGCCCTAGTGACCCATATGTCTGCGGTTCCACCGACGTTGGTGTCAGCTGGGGATATTGTAGAGGTTCGTCTAGTGCTCCCCCTCATCGGGAGTCATATAGGGATTTACCATCTCGATGGTGTTAACCAAAGGATACCCATGACTATCACTTGATGAATCATCCACCACAGGGCGGATTCTGGGAGGGATGCCCATCTCTGGGGGCATGAAGTCACCGAGAGTGCGGGATGACGACGGCATTGGCGGGGTGGGCCGCTTCTTCTTGTGTCGCTGATGATTGCTCTTCTAGGAATAGGTCGACTGAGATGATGATGCTGAAGTGGTGGCTGCAACTTATCAAGGCTCCGGTTGATTCCGGCATGCACGAAAAATGCCATGGGCGCAGTCAACCATCCTGCGAGCCATCCAGTCACTACACTTCCAGGACCCGTGGTCAGGGACCTGCTACCACATGCCTCTGTCGTCGCTACTGCTATCTTATCTCACAAAGACACCAGCCACTTGTGTCAGGGCTGGCCCTAACCTGACTATGTTGTTGTTAATTTGGTCTTGGATCCATTCCTTGAATACATAGCATTGCATGATGGTGTGCCCCAGGATCTGGTGATAAGGGCAGTAGTTGGGGTGATCAGTGAGATGTGCCTCTCCTGGCTTCTGGCACTCAGGCAGTCGAACGATTCTCTACTCCAAGTCACTAAGGAAGTAGCTAGGGACCTGAGCCTCAGCGAACGAGTAGGTATGATTCCTTTGGTCTAGAAAAGGGGCTCTAGGAGCCTGAACCTGATGGGGGGCCGGAGGAGCCTACCGAGGGGGCGGAACATGATTATCTCGCCTAGGCAGCGGCGGCGCGTTACGCGGAGGCGCCTGCCTATTCTGGGGCGGGCGCTGCTGGGTTGGAAACTGTGCCCGTGATGGAGGGCCTCTGTGAGGCTGTGGAGTAGGCTCCACTGGTAGAAACTCTAGCTGCCTAAGGGCCTCTATCTGGGCCATGACGGCAAGCTCAGCTCTGGCAGCTCTCCTTGCTGAAATTGAAGGGGGTAGCAGGCATGCCTGGCCAGCCTGTTGTATAGATTCCTTGAGGTGTTGGGCCTTATCTGAGAAGTCTCGGAACCCTCCGGGATAATTCTAGGTGATCAAGGAGGGAAAAAATTCCATCTTGACATTCCCCACTAACATTGTCAGTAATTGATTCTGAGACAATGGCATGTCAAGGGAGTATGTGAGCCACTTCTACCGGGCGATAAATTTCGCGTCTCGCTCATCGGACCTTTGCTTACACCTGAAAAGGTCTGCGATGTTCATCTTCTGGGTGGTAGAACTGAACTGGTGAAGGAACTGACTATGAAGGTCCTCCCAGCTAGTCACAGATCCAATGGGGAGCTGGCTATACCAAACAAATGCCATCCCTTCTAGTGTCTGAACAAAGAAACGGAGCTTAGAGGCCTCTTGCTACACTGGAGTCCCTAACATAGGCCCACACCTCGAGTTGAAGTGTCCCAGGTGATGTGGTAGGTCCCACATCCCATTAAAGGGGGATAAAGTGGGATTTCCGAATCCTGGGGGTGCCGGCATGTCATCCACCCATGCCGAGTATGGAATTCCATCGGGTGGGACAACCACCTGTCACATTTCCAAAGCTTCCAGGTGGGCAATGAGTGCTCCAATCAGATCTTATGGGCGTGAGTCCCTGTCCTAACGGGTATCCCTAACCACAAGTTCATTGTTAGGATCTTCAATGCAGTAGTTGAGCTCAATGGCTCTTGGAGCAGCTGGTGGAGCGACCCTTGGGGCGGCTGAAGGAGCCCAAGAAGGGTTCCCTGGGAGGTCTCGGCGTTCAGGAGGGTTTGGCAAGACATACCGTGCCCTCTTTCCATGGGCTCTAGATTCTACCCTGTCAGCAAATAAGGCATGATTATGGTTTCCTGAGAGAACCTCAACAAGGGGTAGTTGTTCCTACCCTTGCTGCCCCGGCCTAGGATCACCGTAGTTGGGTCGCCGCTCTATAATGCGCTCGGACAGAATTTCATCGACCAACTTCTTTTGCTCAACAAGTTTCTGACCCAACGCGGTCTTCTTAGAGTCCTCCTCCATCTTCGGCACTGAGGTCGATGAGTCAGAGTGCTTGGCAGCTCCAACATTTTCTTTTCCTTTACTGACATTTCGGCTCAGTACCAGTGACTCGGTGGTTGCAGGGAGCCCTAGTAGGTTCCTCTGCTGGCGAGTAATCCTTACTGATGGGTCCAGTGCCAGCACATCCTCAGGGGGGACATTCCCATCTAGAATTCCTAGCCCATTTGACTCTCCTTCCAGGTCACCCATGTTGACCACCACTCTTCCTAGGGGAATTCCCTAACTACTGCAAAGGGAATCAGGCTGTCGGCGAATCGCACTGAAGATTAAGGCAGCATACTGCCTCCATCCACGGACTTTCACGTGGGGGGTAGCCTCCTCGACCACTCTATGGAGTAATTGAAAACTCTGAACGCACTGTTTTTGGGGGGCCCTGTGGTGGCCAGGTGACTTGGGGTGTCAGACTGTAGGGAGTGAGGCAAGGTCCACCTGGCGGCATTGTTCGCTGGTGCCTTCGAGGGGCTCTTGGCTCCCGGAATAAGTCACCCACCGGTGGTGAAGACGAAGGTGAGTTCCCCAGAGGGTCTAGTGAAAGCATTCAAACTCCTCTGGGGTGAGTGATTCCGGCATAACAAAATTTGATCATGCGATCGGCCAAAAATTCTTAGGGATGTGGCCCACTGCGAGGATGGTCCAGTAGTTCCCCGGCTCAGATCCAGGGTCTGTCCTTTGATTCCCCCACTCGTCAACTGAGGGTGGCTGAGTAACTGCCAGCGGCACTGAGGCAGAATGCTGGGATGGCAGGCTGGCTGGTGTAGAATATAGCGAACGGGCTGATTAGCTGCCGAATCTTGGGCTTCCCCCTAAGGGTTTCAGTGACCTAGCCGCAATGTCATGATAAGATGGACCAGTGACCAGAACCCCTAGCGCGGCAGTAGTGTCTGCTAGGGGTGGGTTATGTTCTGGGTCTTCCACCATTGACCCCCAAAATGGCTCTGAGGTAGACGGTTCTTCCGGAGGCGATGGTGGTGACTATGCGGTTGGCCCTTGGAAGCATGCCAGGGTCTCTTCCTCCTAGATATACTTCTGTAGGAAAGCAGGGATCCTGCGGGCTTCATATTTCGGAATCACGAGGTTGATGCGCCTCGTTCCTGCCCCAGCCCTTGACTTAGAGGACCGAGGTGAGGACTCCTGCGCTGGATCGTACTCCACCTCAAAGTATGAGAAGCGGACTGACCTGATTCCTGCCCATCCTTCCCTACGATTCCTCTTACGGCGGTGGTGGCCTGCTCTCCTTCCTCTGGATGGTTCTTCAGGACAGGGATGACTTCGGACATGGGGTTCCCCGGCTGTACCAGTGCCAGGTTGGCAAAAGTTCCCACCTGAGGAGGCCGGGGTTCGAGGGGCACCAGGAAAATGTCGAAAGGGTCACGGGGAGGACCTCTATGCTGGTGAGTGACTGGACATTCAATGCCTCCATGCTTGCTATTCGTGGCAGGGAGAGTAACCCCATACCCAGTGTAGTGGGCACGGGAGATACCCCCACGTGGAGTGTTGCAGTCATAGAGAAGACCCTCTCCTAGGTTGAAGGTGGCACGTGGCATACCTCCAAGCTGAGATTGGAAGTAGGGAGGGCCCACACCTTCCATAGTGGTGGTGTGGAGTGAGCCTCTACGCTAGGCGGAACTACTACGGTTTGGTCCGCGGTGTCCATCACCTGTGTCCGAGACCAGGAGAGTCAACCAAACCTGCCCATGGGCTGGTTGGGGACTCGATCCGGGTCGGGCGTACTGCTTTCCATGATCACTGTATGCAGGGATTTGGAGGGGTGAATCAGCGGTGGCTCAGGCCACAGTATTCGCTGATGTTGACGCTCCACGACGAGCATCATCTTCTGCTCATGCCCGACGCTGGTGTCAGGTCAGGTGGACTGGAGCCAATGGTGCAGGCGGGTGAACTACCTACTCCTCGGCTCGGGGAACCGGGCGGCGGCATTGATGCGGCCAGGTGGGGGGCCCTACCGGGAGCCCTTGAAGAGGGACTCCGATAGGATTGGCCCAGATACCTCCTACTTCATCGGAATAGGGGAGGGAGTTTTCGAGGTGCTCTGGGGATAAGCTACCGAAGAGATTGAATGTTGGGGTGGGGAATAGCGTCTCCCTGAGCGGCCCTCAGGGGAAGTGTGGATGGTGAGGCACAACCGCCCCAAGATCTAGGAGGGACATATCCATGGTGGGGATGACCCCTTCCTCCTTGTACCTTCATACAAGTTCATTGATTACCCTTCGCTAGGTAATATCTGATAGGGAGAGGGGGCGTAGATTCCCAACAGTCATGGCGGTCGCGACCATTGTGGAAGAGGAAAAAACTGCGTGGGGAAGTCGCGCTGATACTTCCCCTACCCCCGCGTCTGTGGGAAGGTGATCGGGCTCCAGAGGCAATGACTTTATTCCTGAAGCAGTTATAAGAACTCATTAATACTCCTGGAAAAAGGAATCAACAACTAGTGCACCAATGTCGTTCCGTCTTCCATGGTTGGAAATATGGATCCACGCTGACAACGTCGCAGTACAGAATGCTCAACGTCCTGACTGTCCCAACTTCTAGCGAGTTCCACGTCTGGCCTGATCGGTAGGACGTGGTACCGGATGACGAGGTTAGGTGACATGCTTATCTGCTAATGTCCCGAGTGCTACTGGTCCCCAAGCTGAGTATAGGAGATTCACATCGAGTTCACCATTTTTCTATTTCTGATGCTTTCTCTAGGGACGTGTGCATCTGTCACGCAGAGGACACGCTGTAGTGGCCCCGCATTCCCACTTTCCAAAGGCGGGCAGCATCCGCTCCTTATTCAGGGATGTCTGCTCCTAGATAGAAACCAGGATTATGGGATGTTGGTTCTGCCTTCTGTGGATTCCTCCTCGGAGATCGTCACCTAGTTCGGGTATCCCTCATAGATTAAGTTGTGGTTCGTGAATCTCCTCCTGGCACCATATGTTCATGGACACCAGTTAATTATGATGCTTCTATCAAGACCTTCCAAGAGGTCTGATTAGGGAAGAAACCTTGGGTTATGAGAGTAGTCACGTTGGGGAATCACCGGCATGTCTTGACACTGGGGAATTGGCATGTCTGTCTTCTGTCCCTTATCATAGGGCTTCTTGAAGGCATGGAAGCCCGAGGGATCCCACATCGAACGTGGGGAACTGTATACCATAGGAATGTATCTGAGGTTTTCCTCAGCTTCCCATGTTTAACACAGGGTATGCCACAAGATTAACGTACAGTGGAGATGGATCAGACTGATCGGAACAGTAGATGGAGTGGATCAGATTGATGAACCCCCTGGATTGAACACCGATGTTGGGGCCAGCACGTGGGCAGATTCTCGGATATTGTGGAGGGGAATGAAACGGCATGATCCCACCGGGATGTCACGGCTTGGGTAAGAATCCGGATGAATTATGGCTTTGGGATTGGTTCTCGAGGAGATTTCCTACGTATCCCCGTGGCAGGGAATCAAAGTCCTTGTAGTTCGATGATATGGTGGGACACCTGAAGAGGTGACTCGTGAGAATGAGCGCATAGATGGGACCCAGAGGGAGTAAGACCTCTGGGATAAGGAATAAGATTTTCGAGGTGTGTGGGCTCGAGGGAATGGTCAGGATGAGACATGGGTGTTGGGATTGAACCTCTTGGAGGCTTCCTACGTATCCCTGTGCTGGGGAATCAATGTCCACATAGTTTTATGAAATGCAGTTTAACATCATGTGGGATAGGGCATTTGGGGATTACGCTCTGGGGAAGCACAATGATATGGAGTTGGTGAACCGACATGAAGAGGGACCTGGGGTCTAGATGGAATGGGGCTTACAGTCTGAGATGGACCATGGTGGTGGGGCTTGAACCTCGGGGAGGCTTCCTATGTACCATGCCTTAGCACGGATCAAAGCCCCCGTAGTTTGGGATGGAAATGGGGCTTATGCTCTGAGACGGCCCATGGTGATGGGGTTGAGCCTCATGGAGGCTTCTTACATTCCATGCCTAAGCACGGATCAAAGTACCTGTAGTTCGGGTGGGAATGGGGATTATGCTCTGAGACGGCCCATGGTGGTGGGGCTTGAACCTCATGGAGGCTTCCTACATATCATGCCTTAAAATGGATCAAAGTCCCCATAGTTTGGGATGGAATGGGGATTACGTTCTGAGATGGCCCATCATGGTGGGGCTTGAACCTCAAGGAGGATTTCCACGTACCATGACTTGACATGGATCAAATTCCCCATAGTTTAGGATGGAATAGGGCTTACTCTCTGAGACATCCTATAGAGTTGGTGAATTGACGTGAAGGGGTCGGAACGATCGGGTGGTGGGCTTGAACCTTGTGGAGGCTTCCTACGTACCATGCCTTGACATGGATCAAAGTCTGTGTAGTTCACTATAGGTGGGGGTCAGGTTCGGTGCTCACTCTAAGCTCATGGGAGTCATGCTCAGTGTGAGAAACAAGAGGTTGTAGGGACCTGGTGATCACGTCACGAAGGGTGCGTCAATGGGAAGCGAAGAGGGGATTACGCGTTGAGCGGCCCATGGTGCCAGGACTTACACTATGATGGAGGCTCGGGGGTGACAAAGTGCAGTGGCAGAAGTATTTGGCACCTAGGAAGAGAGGAGGAGTCCCACTTCCCATCATGCTCTCTACTGGCGCTGGCGACGGGGAAGTACAGAGGTGCATGGGTGCTACCTTCCGCAAGAATGGCTAGGGGCTTATGCCAAGGTAGCTGCCCTTCCCCACGGACAAACGACACTCCAATAAATCACCCCCTGTGAGGGATGACCCCACCATCCCCATGGAGATGAGCGGTCATGGAGAATGTCTGAGGCGGGGGGACCCTACGTGTGAGGCATGGGGCTGGGTCACAGATTAACGTCGTGTGTTGAGGAGGAGGTGCTTGGTAGTTTAACATCCTGCATCTCGGATGAGGTGGGATGGCTTCCCACCCCTAGGACATATATAGTCGATGCCCTCTACCCCTTGGGTAAAGGAAGGCATCATCAAGGCCGTTGTGATGGGGTTTCACGGGGCGAACCATCGAGGGGTCAACATTAGCGTGGCTATGAGAAGAAGCAATAGCCGTTAGCATGCCTATGTGACTAAGCATGAGGAAAAACAACGCAATGGGAAAGATTTTCCAAGAGAATTTTAAGTTACATCGTACGATCCGAGAAGGCTGTATGGGAAAACCATACATGATACGAATGCTCGGGGTGCATCGGACACCTGCAAATGGCACCCGGAAGGAGGGCATCGGGTACTCGCGCACATGGGGTGCCCAGGTAGAATCGAGGTGAAAAGTGTAGAGGGATTACACACTACCCTTGGGGATACATGAAATAAAGGCATCATAGGCTTTGCGCGACTTGAATGGATTGCGCGCAAGGGGGGAGAATTATGTGCGGGTGGAGAGGGACGACCGTAAGGACTGGGGCGTGAAAATAATGCATGCAACTGACGGGCCTACGCACAATGGAAGGAATTGCACACAGGGGGGGCAGACTCTGAGGGGTTAGAGTTTAGTCTATGCCAGGGGGATCTCACATGAAGGTGGATCCCAAGGTTACTTGGCGTGAAAACGAACCCTACCTGAAGGACATATTGCGTGCGTGCGGAATGGAAATTATGCACAAGAGAGGCGGTTTGAATTATTCATCCCTGAAAAGGAAGGGTGTCTACTTCTATTTATAGGCATCTAGTGGCGCAGAATTCCATGGTTGTGCAAAATAATTGTGTGGCCGATGCGGTGGCACAAAATATCAACCACACGGGGCACAGGCATGAAATTATTTCGCGTTGGAGCTGGGACCTTTCATGAATCCCGGTACCTTCCGCACGGCACGTAATTTTTTCGCGCCCTTCTCCTTTTTTCCAGCAACATCTCTGGGCCCTCCGGACCGGGCCTCCGGGTCTGAATATGACTTCACTTTTTCATTACGGACCTTTCTCTGGTACTTATGCATTTTTTGACGTCTACATTCATCCACCTCCTAAACCGATATTCTAATCTTTCACAACTCTAATATGTCCACCAAAATGCCCGTAGAGGGCTTCCAGTTTCTCCAAATTTTGTTACAATGTTTTTAATGGTGTTTATATGAAGATCATATCAAAAAGACTTGGTATCATTTCACAATGATTTTAAATGATTTGAATAAAACCTATGATGCATATGTGAAAGTTGTAGATTGTTGTAAATATGCCCCAATGTATACGACATGATGTAGTAAAAGCCATCATCTTGTGGTTTGTGTTATCTGGTGATTCATGATACCACACCTAGGTTGGATTCATGATACCACACCTAGGACACTATGACTCCCTACACCTGAGGTCTCCGTGTGTTAACTAGGATACCATCATTCTTGCTTTAGTGTCATTCCAAAATTCCACCTGCAAGGGGTGGTGCAAGGGGTATTGGGGGGGCTGTCCAGTGGGGCTGTGCAGGGGGGTGCAGGGTGGGGTGTAAGGGGGGTTATGCAGTAGGGTGTTGGGGAGGGGGGTGTGTGTCTGTGGGGTTATGCAGGGGGGTGCACGGGGGGTGCAGGGGGGGGGGGGGGGGTTGTACAGCGGGGTGGGGGTTTTTAGCAGGGGTGGTGCAAGGGGTGTCTAGTAGGGGGGCTACTGTCTGGGGGGGTCTCTCCAGGGGGTTTCCTGGAGGGGGTCTTCCCGGGGGGGGTCTATTCAGGGGGTAGAGGGGGTCTGTCCAGGGGGGTGGAGGGGGGGATGCTATCTGGGGGGCTGTCCATGAGGGTTTCCATGAGGGAGGGGTCCAGGAGGGGGTGTCCTGTAGGGGTGGTGCAAGGGTTGTCCAGCAGGGGGGCTGCTGTCCGGGTGGGGTTGTCCCAGAGGGTCTGTCTAGGGGGGTTTCTAGGAGGGGGGGGGGGGGCTGCTATCAGGGTGGGTTTGTCCAGGTGGGTTTCCAAGAGGGAGGCTATACAGGAAGGGGGGGTATGTCTAGGGGAGTGGAGGGGGGCTACTATCCGGGGGGATACTCTCTGGGTGGGGTTGTCCAGTGGTTTCTAGGAGGGGGGATATCTAGGAGGGGGTATCCAGAATGGGTGGTCTAAGGGTTGTCTAGTAGGGGGGGCTGCTATCTGGGTGGGGTTGTCCTGGGGGGGTCTTTCCAGGGGGTGTGGAGGGGGGGTGCTTTCCGGGGGGGCTGTCTGGGTGGGGTTGTCTAGGGGGGGTCCAGGAGAGAGGGGTGTCTAGGAGGGAGGGGGTCTGTCCATGGGGGGTCTAACGGGTGTTACTGTCCGGGGGGCTGTTGTCCGGGTGGTGTTGTCTAGGGGGGCTATCCAGGAGAGAGGGGGTGTCCACCAAGGGGGGGTCTGTCCAGGGGGGTTTCCCGAAGGGCTGGTTTTAATGCCTCGAATTTTCCGTTTATTATTTTTAAATATTATATGGAATTACTTCGAGACCGGGCGCGAAGACGACACATCATTCCGAGGTCTAGTGAGACCAGAGTGGTTGTTTGAAATTTTTTTAGTTAAGTGGTTCGGCACTTGTGCAGGGTTGTTGCAGTTTCCAAATGGATTCCAGGATTAGAAATCTGAGCACATCGTTGTGTTCGGGACGACGACTTTACCTATGAATGAGGCTAACCTCGACCAGCGCGGTCGAGGGAAAAAGTTAATTTTCGGACATTTTAAGTAAAATAAAATAAAATAAATTAACCAGTTTATTTTATTTCATTTAAGGAAACATCCACTGCAGCGCGACAATGGCATAGCTATTTCCTAAAATAATGGTGCGTCTTAAGGACTTAGAAATGGAAAGTCAACGCCATTAATTCTGCTGCATAATTAAATGACAACATGTTTCACTATTTAATGGGTTAAGCAATTGTTGATCATTGGAAACATTTGAGATGAATCTCTGCCAAATCCGCAAGGCGTTAGAGAGAATTCTCGGCGACGAACGACGACAGATCGAGATCGAGGATCGCAGTGCCGACGTTGAAGGATCTTGACGACAACGGCAGCGCGACACCTTCATCAACGATCGATCCTTTCAAAAGGTAGGGGTTTGTTATTTTAATTTCATTTCCATGTTTTAGAGTTTAAAAGATGAATGTGGATCAACCACAAACATGTTGATCTGCGGATTCGTACGTTCTTACGGGATAGTTTTCTTTGGGATGATTTTGGGGGAAACAATCCATGCTTTTTGTTCATGTTGATCTCTGCTCCATTTTAAGCCTATTAATGGGAGTGGATCAACGTCATGATGAACAACGGTGGAGGTTCATTCCTCATTTTGTTTATTTGGTTTTCTTCCTCCTTTTTCCCCATGCGTTCTTCGCATTCTTCATGGGGTGACGAAAAACGGATCATTGCACATCCGTTCTATGACGCGACGATCCCAAATCGATGGTTTGTCATCGCAACGTCCATGTGGAGGTGCAGCGACGATGGCAGATGACAAATCGGACTGAATCTGAAAGAGTGTTCTTCGAGCGTTCTTCTTGCAGGAAGATTGGAACACATTTTTTGAGCTGATCGAAGGCCCGAAAATGACGGAAGAGGCTTCATGGGGTCGGGGTGACCAGGACCTGGAAGTTTTGTGTTGATCGAACGACCGGATTGATGATCAGAGTATCATGGGAGGCGCGCTGGCGAAGTGCACCATTTCTGGAAATTTCCAGAATACACTGCGTGTACTTCCGAAGAACACGCCATGTAGTTTTGACGATGGCGTCTAGGGTTTTGGGGTTAGATAAGGATCACATGGCGTGTGACCCCTGTCACATGGAATTTTGGACCTTCCCCGAAGCTCAACGTGTAATTTGGGTAGTACACGGACATGGGATGGTCTACACGGCTTCAGGTGGCACGGCGTGAACAGCTTGGGAGAGGCGGATACGCGGAGCTCGGCATGTATCCCAGGGATACATGGACACAGGATGGAGTAAAAAACCATGTACTCCATCACCCATCCAGGTGAGGTAAACAGCATGGGTCACCCCGTGTGCGGATCGCACGGGTTAGAGTACACTGGTTGGTGACCGTGTACGGGCTCATGGCCAGAGTACACAGAGCCTACCCCAGTTACCCAGACACAGTGTGTACTCTGTACTACACATCGTATACTATGTTTTTCTACATGACCTTCCTCATGACACGGGTCGTTGTCCATGGGAAGTACCCGGGATCAGACAACACGGTGTGTATCATTTATACACGCCGTGTACTTTTTGGAAAACAGCTTGGTCCTTTTGTTCACTGTGCCTTGAACATCTTTAATTTCGGTTAGTGCCCCTTCTTCTTGTTCCCCTGAAGGTCAGCCATCATTTTCTCACACAGGATTATGATCCCTTCAGCAGGACTTTCTCTGATAGAGTTAGGCATCCATCTGTGAGGCCCAGATCGAGATCCTCTATCCATTCCAGACCCTAGGTAGAGCCAGGAATTGACATGACCAACTCTACCGGGCGTTGATCCTATACCTAGAAGGTGAATTCCGGATGAGTTTTGGTATCCGCCATGGCCCTGGAAGTGATCCTCATCTGTGTATCAAGATCTTTCCCACTCAGGAGTGTGTCTCCCGTAATGAGTGCTTCTATCTATCGTAACCATTCCACTCAGTATTGTGTCTCCCGTAATGAGTGTAGCCATCTCTCGTGATGGTTCCCGATGAAAAACTCTTCCCGGACGGACGTCATTAGAGCTATAATACTCGTGGAGTGTGTTCTCCCGGAACGAGCGCATCACGGAATCTTCGAACGGAATCCCTTGTGGGGGTATGCGGTCGTGTGACTTTTTTCTAGACCACGGTTCTGGGTTTTGAGTATATCTATTTTCTTTAATATGTTTTGTAATCATATAATATGTATATATTATTTTACCTTTACTTTGTGTACTACTTTGTGGTTTTTAGGGTCCTCTACTGAGTATTGTTATACTCACCCCTGCATGAGATTTGTCCGCATGTCTAGTGTCTTGTGTAGACGAGCATCCTTTTGACAGAGTCCAGGGCGGACCAGGACAGGACCGAGCTTTCTGAGTTCCCTACAGGCTGAGGTGTTCCTACATCTTTGAGCGGCAGTCCCAGTACCTTTGTGCTTACAGGTTGGACTTTACAGTTTTTTAGACTCTTGCTTTTGTTGGGCTTGTATTCTGGCCCAGTTTACTTTTACAGTACTCTACCTTTCGTCATACTCTGTTGGTTGGGTTTAGTTGTATGCATGCATTTGTGTTCCATAGTGTTTTACATTTCATCATTTGTGCGCTTGGAGATGTGTGTGTGTGTACAGGTACTTAGGAAATTCCTCCCATGTTAGTGGTATGCCTACTCGGTGCTAGTCACCAGCCCCTGGCCTATTGGAGGTGGGCTTGGGGAGTCATGGCGCGGGCCCCACTGGGACGGGTCGTGATAGAGTGGTATCAGAGGAGGTCGGTTATACCTTAGGACCAAGAGTCTGTGAGTTTGGTTTGGGGCAATAGTGTTGAGTGCTTCGGGTTCGGCTTTCAGGCCAGAGACTCCAGTGTTGGTGCGGAGGCCAACGTATCAATACACCAGGGCTCTGATAACCTTCTTTTCGACTCGATACATGAAAACACTGGTTGCGAGGGAAATAAAGGGAACATGCATCATATAGGAATGGGTTGTGTTTTCCATGTCCTTTGTGTCAGCTATCTAGATATAGTCATTGACCAAGACACATCTTGTTTCTTTACAGGATGCCTCTATGACGCGTACCCACTAGGATTCAGAAGCACGATCACGGGGATGACCCCCTCAGTGATGAGGCTTCGATACAGGGACCAGCTCCCCAGGCGTTTCCACCAGGTGGTGCACCTGTTATACCACCAATGGAGCCACCATTGGTACCTGCAGTACCGACCGGCGAGGAGTGCAGGATTAACGCACTCCACGAGTTTCAAAGATAGAGACCCCTCAGGTTCTGAGGCGAGCCCGACCCTCAGGCAGCTGAGGACTGGCTTAAGGCGGTGACCAGAGTTTTCTGTCTAGTGAGGACACCGGCAGACCAGATGGTGATCCTAGGAGCGAGCCTTCTTCAGGGATCAGCGGGATGATGGTTGAGTCTTACCACGAAGACTCACGACGATGAGACTCTTTCGTGGACAGAGTTTGAGCGACTCTTCAGGGAGGAGTTCTCTCCGGTTACGCTGAGAGCTGTGCGCATCCAAGAGCTTCTTCTACTCCAACAGTGCAGTATGATGGTGTATGACTATTCATCGAGGTTCACCAACCTCACCAGGTACTCGTTGGATATGGTCATGGATCAGTTCTTCAGAGCTCGGACCTTCGAGTGAGGTCTATGGCATGACATTCGAGCTAGTGTCGTGCCTATATGCATTTCAACTTATGCTAGAGTGCTTGAGCGGGCCTTGGTGATCGAGAGCTTCTTGGCTGAGTAGAGACAGCCGCCGGCAGTCAGCGGCAGGCAGACAAGTGCAGAGACACCGGCAACATGGATACGACGTCAGGCATAGCGATCTGGACGTGGGAGATGTCATAGGAGGACCCAGGATAGGGGATCAACAGTCCAGGGCTCTCAGGCTGGATCTAGTCATCCTAGGGAGAAGTGATGCTACACATGCGATGGTAGGGGGAATCTCGCTAGAGATTGCCCGACACGTCGAGCTACTGATAGGGAAGTGGTGGATGGACCACTGAGGCGGAGGCAGAGAATGGAGCAGGTAGATCTGCCAGGTGGAGGATGTAGTAGAGGAGCAGGGAGAGCTGCGGGTGGTGGAAGATGCTTCGACTTCCACCACCACCCCCAGGAGGTCCGCACCAGGCTCAGGGAGCTGGGGGACAGGGACGGGGACAGCTGCATGCGGTCAAGGTGTACGACCTAGGGGATCCAGGGATGATTTGAGGTACGATCTGTGTCTTTTCTACCTTAGATTCCGTACTCATAGACATAGGTTCCAGTAATTCCCTTATATTCACATGTGTTGTACAAAACCTTGAGATTCCTGTAGAACCGTTGACTCGATCCATACGCTTGGAGACACCTACAGGAGGAGACTCGATGATCACACACCTTTGTAGACAGTGTGATCTTACCCTTGGAGGTGAGAGTTTCAGTTGGAACCTCTTGGTGGTAGCGTCGAGGCCTTACGACATCATTCTCGGTATGGATTGGTTATCTTCGGTCAATGCCCAAATTGACTGCTTTAGGCGAAGAGTGTGGTGTGTCTGCCATGATGGAATGAGGTTTTCCTTTGTCGGAGAAAAGGAAACCCAGGTAACACAAAATGGGCTCATGCATAGGAGGGTGCAGCTGATCACTCGTTAGTCGGCTAGCCATACCCTCGGAGCAGTAGATGTTGTGAGCTCTCAGTTCCCTGAAGTGGTGGTGGAATATGAGGACGTCTTTCCGAAGATGTTCCAGGACTACCTCCCCACTGGGAAATCAACTTCTGCATCGACTTACACATCGGGACGACACCGATTTCCTCATCAGCTTATCGGATGGATCCTGCAGAGCTTCGCGAGCTGAGGGTGCAGTTGGAGGATTTCCAGAGCAAGGGTATCGTAAGACCCAGCGTCTCACCCTGGGTGGCCCCAATCTTGTTTTCCAAGAAGGAAGATGGGAGTCTGAGGCTGTGTGTGGATTACCGGCGCTTGAACCAGGTGACAGTGAAGAACAAATATCCACTTACAAGGATCAATGACCTCTTAGATCAGCTAAGAGGGGCACAGTGGTTCTCGAAGGTTTACCTTCGATCAGGCTATCACCAGCTATGAGTACGGGAAGCGGATATACCGAAAAAGGCTTTCAGATGTCGCTACGGTCACTATGAGTACTTGGTGATTCCCTTTGGCATGACGAACGCCCCTACTATTTTCATGGGACTAATGAATCGGACTTCCTTCTGTACTCAACGTTATAGGAGGAGCACGCGAGACACATGCGGATGGTTCTGGACGTACTTCGGGAGCACCAGCTTTATGGGAAGCACTCGAAGTGTCAGTTTGGGATTCAGGAAGTCCACTTTCTGGGATATGTCATATTAGCAGATGGAGTGGTTGTGGACCCTACCAAGGTGGAGGCTGTGTTAGTATGGGAGCCACCTCGGAGTGTAAGGGAGGTGCGAAGCTTCCTTGGGTTGGCAGGATATTACCGGAGATTCATTCCTGACTTCTCCCGGATATCACCAATGATGAAAGCCTTGACCAGGAAGGGGCAACCCTTCATATGGACAAAAAAGTGCCAGCAAGCTTTTGAGCGGCTGAGACAGAGTTTAACGAGCGCCCCAGTCTTGAGGTTGCCTGAGGAGGGTGTCGGGTATGTAGTTTTTTTTTGACGCATCAGGGAACGGTCTTGGTTGTGTCCTGATGCAGCGGCATGCAGTGATTGCTTATGGTTCTCGCCAGCTTAGTCCACATGAGCAGAACTATGTGACCCATGATCTCGAGTTGGCAGTGGTAGTCTTCGCATTGAAAATGTGGCGACACTACCTTCTGGGCGAGCGGTTCATTGTCTACTCTGACCACATGATCCTCAAGTAACGTTCTCACAAAAGGATATGAATCTGAGGCAAAGGCATTGGCTAGAGTTCCTCCAGGACTATGATTTTGAGATCATCTATACTCGTGGGAAGGGTAACAAGGTGGAAGATGCTCTTAGCAGAAGGTCAAGCTCACAACTGTTGAGTGAGGCAAAATAGCAGTTAGTTGCAGTACAGTTATCCTTCGTGGATGGAGAGGATGAAACTGAACTACAGTCGATGTTTTAACACCCCTCCACTCTAAAAGCGTGTTAGGGAGGCACAACTTTGGGATGTCGACTGTGTGGCCTTACGTGCTCAGTTATCCACAGGACATGCTCCTGAGGGATATTCACAAGGTGGGGAGCATGTACAACTTTTCAGAGGATGCATTGTTGTACCAGTGGCCTTGTAGAGGAGGTCATGAGGGAGTTCCATACTTCCCCTTTGGCAGTACATCCTGGAGTGGCAATGATGTACCAGGACCTCTGACATCAATTCTGATGGTCAGGCATGAAGAAGAAAGCAGTAGAGTTCGTTTATCGATGCCTCACATGCTAGTAGGTGAAGGCTGAGCACCAGGTTCCAGCAGGGTTAGCTCACCCCCTGGAAGTTCCAGAGTGGAAGTGGGATGGAATATCGATGGACTTCGTGACGGGCTTACCACAGACTTCCAAGGGGCACGATTCCATCTGGGTGATCGTTGACTGACTCACCAAGTCGGCCCACTTCCTTGCTATCAGGGAGCAGAGTTCCGTAGAGAGCATGGGACGCCTCTATATATATGAGATAGTTCGGCTTCATGGTGTCCCCTCGACTATAGTCTCAGACCGAGACGCCCTATTCACATCCCGATTGTGGAAGGGATTGCAGGAGGCTTTTGGGACTTAGCTAAGCTTGAGCACAGTATTTCATCCCCAGAGATATGGTCAGACGAAGAGGACCATTCAGGTTCTGGAGGATATGTTGCAAGCGTGTATCTTGGACTTTGGTCGTAGCTGGGAGGACCACCTACCACTGGTGGAGTTTGTGTACAACAACAGCTACCACTCCACCATCGGTATGGCACCATTCGAGGACTTGTATGGGAGACCCTGCTAGTCACCTCTTTGCTAGACCGACCCTGGAGAGTCAGTACTCATGGGTCCAAAGTTAGTGAGAGCTACCATAGAGAAGGTGCAGATCATCCGGGAGCAGATGAAGACTGCACAAAGCCGGCATAAGTCTTATGATGACAGGTGACGGAGACCTCTGGAGTTCGAAGAGGGAGTCCATGTCTTCCTTCGGGTCTCACCTCGACGAGGGTTGCAGAGATTTGGACTAGGTGGAAAGCTATCTCCGAGGTTCATCAGACCTTTCCAGATCCTGGGCAGAGTTAGTGAGGTGGCGTACTGCCTGGCTCTACCGCCACAGTTGCATCGGCTACATGATGTCTTCCACGTGTCGCAGCTCAGGACGTACGTGCATGACCCATCACAAGTCATTGATTGGGGAGAGCTAGACATCGAGGATGGAGTGACCTTTGTAGAGTACCCGGTAGAGATCTAGGATCTGCATGATAGGATCCTTCGTGGGCGATCGATTCCCTTAGTGTGCGTCCGATGGCAGCACGGGAATCTTCAGGAGAGCACGTGGGAGCGGGAGGCTCAGATCCATGCCCAGTACCCTCATCTTTTTTAATAGACTTTCTTTTGGATTTTTAGGGACGTAAATCCCCAAGGTGGGTAGAATGTAATGTCTCGGATTTTTCGTTTATTATTTTTAAATATTATATGGAATTATTTCGACATCGGGTGAGTAGATGGCACGTCATTCCGAGGTCCAGTGAGCTCGATGTGGTGGTTTGAACTTTTTTTAGTTAAGTGGGTTGACACTTGTGCACGGTTGTGGCATTTTATAAACAGATGCCCAGATTAAAAATCTGAGCAGACCGTTGCGTCCAGGACGACGATTTTACCTAGGAATGAGGCTAACCTCGACCGGTGCAGGTCGAGGTAAAAAGATAATTTTTGGACGTTTTAAGTAAAATAAAATAAAATAAAATAACCAGTTTATTTTATTTCATTTAAGGAAACATCCGCTGCAGCACAACAATAGTGCAGCTGTTTCCTAAATTAATTTTGCATCTTAATGACTTCAAAATTCCAAGTCAACACCATTAATACTGCTGAATAATTAAATGACAAAATGTTTCCCTTTTTAATGGGTTAAGAAAATGTTAATCGTTGGAAATGTTTGAGAGGAATCTCTATCGAATCTGCACGCCGTTATAGAGAATTCTCGGTGGAGAACGACAGAAGATCGAGATCGAGGATCTCTACGCCAACGTTGAAGGATCTCAACGACAACGGTAGCACAACACCTTCATCAATGATCGATCCGTTAAAAAGGTAGGGGTTTTTTATTTCAATTTCCTTTCCCCGTTTTAGAGTTTAAACGAAGAACGCGGATCAACCATGAACAAGTTGATCTGTGGATTCATACGTTCTTAGGGGAGGGTTTTCTTTGGGATGATTTTGTGGAAAATAATCCATGATTTTTATTCATGTTTATCTCTAATCCGTTTTAAGCCTATTAACAGGAGTGGATCAACACCGTGATGAACGACGACGGAGGTTCCTTCCTCATTTTGTTTATTTGGTTTTCTCCCTCCTTTTTCCCTGCATGTTCTTGCTGTTCTTCACGGGGCGACGAACAACGGATCGTTGTGCATCCGTTCTGTGATGCAACAATCCCAAATCGAAGGTTCGACATCGCAACGTCCTTATGGAGCTGCGGTGACGATGGAAGATGAAAAATCGGACTGGATCGGAAACAGCGTTCTTCGTGTGTTCTTCGTGCGAGAAGATCAGAACATGTTTTCAGAGCTGATCGAAGGCCCAAAAATGACGAAAGTGGCTTTGTGGGGTTGGGGATACTAGTACTTGGATGTTTTGCGGCGATCAGATGGCCGGATTGATGATCAGAGCAGCATGGGAGGCGTGCTGGCGAAGAGCGTCGTTTTTGGAAATTTCCAGAAAACACGGATTGTACTTCCGAAGAACACGTCGTGTAGTTCTGATGGTGACGGCTAGGGTTTCGGGGTCAGAGAAGGATCACACGGCATGTGACCCCGGTCACACGGCTTGTTGGACCTTCCCTGAAGCTCGGTGTGTACTTTGGGTATTACACGGACATGGGATGGTCTACACGGATTCAGGCGGCACGGCGTGTACATCTTGGTAGAGGCATCTACGCGGAGCTTGGCTTGTATCCCAGAGATACACGGACACATGATGGAGTACACGACCGTGTACTCCATCACACGGCTAGGCGAGGTAAACAGTGCGGGTCACCCCGTGTGCGGATCGCACGGGTTAGAGTACACGGGTTGGTGACTGTGTACGGGCTCATGGCCAAAGTAAAAGGAGCCAACCCCAGTTACCCAGACACGGCATGTACTCCATACTACATGTCGTGTACTAAGTTTTTCTACACGACCAGCCTCACGACACGGGTTGTTGTACACGGGTAGTACCTGGGGTTGGACAACACGGCGTGTATCATTTCTACACGCCGTGTAATTTTTGGAAAAAGGCTTGGTCCATTTGTTCACTGTGCCTTGAACATATTTCCTTTGGGTTAGTGCCCCTTCTTTTTGTTCCCCTAAAGGTCAGGCATCATTACCTCATGTAGGATTATGATCCCTTCAGCGGGACATTCTGTGATGGTGTCAGACATCCATCCGAGAGGCCTGGATCGAGATCCTCTGTCCATTCCAGACCCTAGGTAGAGCTAGGCCTCGACGTGACCAACTATACCAGGAGTAGATCCTCTACCTAGCAGGTGAATTCCGGATGAGTCACGGTATCCTCCATGGCCCTGGAAGTGATCCTCATCAGTGTATCAAGATATTTCCAACTCAGGAGTGTCTCTCCTGTAATGAGTGCTTCTATCTATCATAACCCTTCCACTCAGGAGTGTGTCTCCCGTAATTAGTGTAGCCATCTCTCGTGATGGTTCCCGACGAACAGCTCTTCCCAGACAGACGTCATCAGAGCTATAAGACTCGTGGAGTGTGTTCTCCTGAAACAAGCGCATCACAGAATCTTCGGACGGAATCACTTGTGGGGGTATGCGGTCGTGTGACTTTTTTCTAGACCACGGGTCTGGGTTTTGAGTATATCTTGTTTGTTTTATATGTTCTGTAAACATATACTATGTATGGGTGACTGTACCTTTACATTGTGTACTGATTTGTGGTTTTCGAGGTCCTCTACTGAGTATTGTTATACTCACCCCTGCACGGGCTTTACCTGCACGTCTGGTGTCTTGTGCAGATGAGCAGCCTTTTGACAGAGTCCAGGGCGGACAAGGACAGGACCGAGCTTTATGAGCTCCCTACAGGCCGAGGTGTTCCTATGGCTATGAGCAACAGTCCCAGTACCTTTGTGCTTACAGGTTGGACTTTACAATTTTTCAGACTCTTGCTTTTGGTGGGCTTGTATTATGGCCCATTTTACATTTACAGTACTCTACCTTTCGTTGTACTCTATTGGTTGGGTTTAGTTATATGCATGAATTTGTGTTCCTTAGTGTTTTACATTTAAGCATTTGTGGGCTTGGAGATGTGTGTGTGTGTGTATAGGTACTTAGGAAATGCCTCCCCTGTTAGTGGTATGGCTACTCAGTGCTAGTCACCAGCCCCTGGCCTATTGGAGGCAGGCTTGGGGAGTCACGGCGTGGTCCCCACTGGGACGGGTCGTGATAGTAGTGAAAGGGGTGTCCAGTAGGGGGGATGGTGTCCAGGTGGGGTTGTGTGTGGGGGGTCTGTCTAGGGGGATTCCAGGAGGTAGGGGGTGTCCAAGAAGGGGGCTGTTTGGGGGGGCGCTGTCCGAGGGGGGGGGGTCTATCCAAGGGGGTGAGTGGGGTCTGTCCAGGGTGGTAAGGGGGTTTGTAGGGGGAGGGGTTCATGGGGGGGCTTTAATGTGCAGGTGGGGAGCAAGGGGGAGAGTGGGGGTGATTTTCAGGGGGCGGTGGGGAGGATTCAAGGGGCTCGCACCGGCTGAATGGTGCTGCTTTTTTTTACAAAATGTGTAGGCCTATTGACATGGTTTCAATCCATAGTTATATGTCTACAGCCACTGTTCCTAACCGTGGTTATATGTCTATAGCCACGGTTGCAATAGTGGCTCTAGAAGATGAGTGATTTTATCCTATTCCATCAGTTGAAAACCATGGATTTAGGGTTGTTTACATGGTTGGGAACCGTTTATATAGATTTTACCCTATATCCACGCCAATACCAGCCACGGTTATGGGAACCGTGGCTATAACCTATAGCCACAGTTTTTGGGCCTATAGCCACGGTTTAAAACCGTGGCTATAGCCTAATTTTCTAGTAGTGTAGAAGTGGATCAAAATATCATTAGAATACATTATAATCCATATATAATAACTTAAAAGGCTTGAATTAAAAATTCAAAACCCCACTACCCATGGAAGCTTGATTCTTGGGATGCGTAAGATCTAGTTAGACTCTCCCCAACCTTACCTTTTAAGACCTAACGATCCTAATATCCTCTCAGGCATGGAACACCTAAAATAAGAAAAATGGTTTATCAAGAACTCAGGACCCATTTTAATGGACTAGTCTCTGATACAAATTGTAACAAACCATCTTAGGAGTCCACTGGAAGCACTATATAAACTGATCTTCCCCTCGGCATGAAGGGAATTCCCTATCTCCATGGGATGACAACTAGTTCATGGGAATCAAAGAAACAACCTTGGAAATGATTTTTTCCTAAAATTAGAGTTAAATACTGTAAATAAATTACCAAACATTTGAAATTGACCATCCATAAATCATCAAATATGTATAAGTAGATAAATAAACAAACAATCATATCAAGATAATCATATATCCAAAAATAATACAATTAGATCACATAAATTAAATATAGTAGAACTATAAAAAAATGTACATCAGGTCAAGCTAGTAAATATAATAATTACCAAAAAAACAAAATTGATCCAATCCCATATAAAACTATATATAACCTTTGATTATGGAATGTCTCACAACTCACCCAGCATTGTCCCAAATGAAAATTTTGATCCAGCTAAATCCTTGAACATGAAATATATAGGTGTGATCTATACATGCCTGTATATCACTACCCAATAACTCTATGAAATTCTTTCATAAGTAAATTTATGAATTCTATTTCAGATATATAATTATAAAATAGGATTTTAAACATAACCACATGAAAATCAATTTCAATCCTAAGACCATATTATAAAATTTTCTTTTTATCACTTTTAAATAAAAATATTCACTTTGAAAGCATTTCATATACTAATTAATTATAAGAAAAACACCCATTTTGAAATAACTTTGAAAATCCAAAAGGAGAATATTTCATTTAAAATGGTTTCCCCAATATCTTTGGAAATCATTTAAAACGAAACAACTCGAACACAGTGGGTATGGCCTACCATAAGTTCGGCACTACATGTTAGGATATAAGTAGCGGAAATATACAAGAATAATGTGTCATAAATAATACTACAAAAAGGGGATATAATCAAGTAAAATATAGAAATACATTAAATAAATTTCCAGTAATGAAATAATAATTGCATGGTCTCTACCATAAGTCATAACATGAGAGGCTTATAAAATTTACCAAAAAAATGTAGGAATATCATCTGAACTATAATATATTCATCAAATATAATCCAATCTCCGAGACTACATCAAAATCCTCAAGATGGAAATCTCCACCTTTCACTATCTCATGCTAGAGCATACAATATTAGTGTTGGTTTCAACTAGTGTAGAATTAATATAGATCTCCCAATTAATACTTTGGTTCCCATGAACAAATCAATGTGGATGTGAGTGAAAAAGAAAACCCATATCAAAAACATGGAATAATAAATAACCCCCCAACCTCCATCACTCACTTATGGAAGACCCCTTTTCACATCATACAAACAACCCATCACCGGGTAAATAAATGAGGGGAAATCAACAGGGTTCCCTTAGGAAATTGACCATTTAACATACAAAGGTAAAAATTAGTCCAGAAAAAATCTTGAATCGGGATATAAATCCCTTTCTAATTCCCTAAAATTTTACTTTAAATATCATTTCTAAATCAATTAAAACTACACACAACATTTACATTTCAAATGACTTCATTAAAACATGGATTAATTATTTAAAATCAAAATAAGGCTATATTACTTATTTTACATCAATATCATCTTAAATATTCATTAAGAAACTTTCATAAGGGTCATGGAAATAATTTATTTCAAATAAAAATTTGAAATTTATTAGATAAAAGCTTTTTCAAACCCATTTAACGGTGAACACCACATCATAGCACAAATTCCTTATTTAAAACATATTTTCCAAACAATAAATACTAAAATAGGGTCAAAATACAATTAATTCCCTTACAATAATTTTAAAACTGTCATTATAGTTTTACATATTCATGTCACATGAAAACATTCCATTTAAAAATGAAATCATGAAATTCAAAAGAGACGCCCTTTATGAGAAGACTAAATTTCAAGGAAACAATTTAAATACACTACATTGATATCACATATGTTTATAATTTTAATAAAAATGTATTTATAAAGATCAAGCATAACATGAATTTCAAAATAATCTAAATCATAGAAACACATACCTTAAAGATGTGAAAATTGGTATGAAACAAACTGTAATATGTCACCTTCGATGGTGAACAACCAAATAAGAATGAAAACAGTGTCTATGTTCCCTAGAAACCAAGATACTTATCACTAGGTTCACCCAGAACCCAAAATTAAAAAATTATACCACTAGGGTTCATGAGAGATATAAAAATTGTATGAAAATTGTGAAAGGAAGGAAAAAGAAGTGATGGGAGTGGATTACCTTAAGAAACATAGTCATAAAATTATTAGAATCCATGATAAATTCCATATGAGAATATGGGAACAAGATATAGGCATTTATAGGGCTGGATAAAAAAATGGGAGTAAGCATTTATACCAATGTCAAAACCAAGGGGAGATAAAGTAATGTATATCAAAAAATTAAAAACTCGGCGTAATGAAATTTTTAAGTGCACATTCAGGAGTAAACTTGTTCCAAACATGTTGGCTTTTCTGATACCAAAATCAAACAATCATGATCTCCTGATAATCATTAATTGGTGAGGAAAATCATGTGGAGACCATGAAAACAACTACTTTAGCATGATAGTTTCATTCACATTATGGTCATATGGTAACATCTAATTGTTTTGGATAACCTTGAAACACCCAAAAATATAAAAAACACCAAATTTTATGTCCAAAATTTATTCAGACATAAAATAAACCAAATTAATAAAAATTAATAAAAAATAACCGGAATACAAACATGAGGGTGATACAGGCCCCCCAAAGTGAAACACTAGGGCATATGAATCCCTCATCACACATCTCCTACAATTGTTTCTTTAGAACCACCAGTTACTCTAGGGGCATTCTCTTGGGAATCATAAACATAAGATTTTAATCAAGGAGGAGTTCATTATAAAACTAAAAATCATACTTATGTAGATAGAAATATGTGAATCCTATATTCTTATTATATACTTCCTATACATAGATTTTGTTTAGTCTTCCTCTTCTCATAAAATTTCATTAAGGTGAGTTACTACAGGTGGAACTAGGTAAGACTCGGATAATAACATCTTCACTTTAAAAATAGGTGATTATCTACCTCCTTCACAAACTATAATATCCTTCTCTTGGTAATATATTATTTCATTATACACTAAGTGTCGATCCATACCAAGCATTATCTCAAAGTTTATAATTGTTAAAATAATCAATTTTAAAACTAAGTATTATTTGTGAATATTAATTTAGGTTTCTCGATATATCTCTATTTCAATAATATTTCCACCCGTTTTATTGATTGAGAACAGCATTATTACAGTGTTATGTGGTGATAAAATGTTCTTAACTAACATGAAATATTTTAAAGAGTATGTAGATCCAGAATCAAAAAATGCATTGGTTAACTTTGAGTTTATGATCAAAGTGATTATTATCACATCATTTGAATATTCATCCTAAGATATAGTAATTGTATAAAGTTGGGATTTATATATATTCCAATTTTTAGGTCAATTTACTTAAAAATATATCCATTAATTCAAATTTTTCTCCGTATTCATATTTTTAAAGCACTAGATATTTGCATCTTCTTTATTTCCCTTTCATTTGTGATCCGTTTATATTTTTCTCCATACTTGAAATTGATTCTCATTACATTTATGTAAGTACAAGGGTGTTTAATTCAATAATTATTATAGGTTTTATGTTTCACATGTACCATATTATTTATTGACACATTTCTTTTTTTACTTGGAATTCATTCATTCTCTAATTATCTTAATTTATTATAAAAATATAAAACATATAGAATTATTTCTCAATCTTGATGGAACATAATAACATAGAATTATATAATGGAAACATTTGAGAGATTAGTAACCTTCATAGGATAATTGTAATCTCATTAAAGAAATAGAAAATCTCTATTTTCTAATTATGTACATATTTTATAGCATGTCTTGGTAATCTTGTAATGTTATCCTTATACTCAGCATCACTTTCTTCTTCCATCAACATTATATTAATAAATTAATTTCCATATTATAATTTTGATCTTCAAGAATATCGTTCTAAAATAATATAACCTGAAAATTATATTATCCCTTGTTTTGTATCTCATTATACTCCTTATTATTTTTAATTAATGATCATATTTGATTACTATTTACCATTAAATAATAAACATCTAGAGTAACCTTGTCCATTTAATTACTCATGAAATATATAAATGTATTTTCAAGGGACTTGATCCATTATTCAGATACTAATGGAATTATAGGTTCATTAAAGTATAGAGGTTTCTACTATATAAAGTGGTCCAAAATCATTTCATCATGCTGTAAAGAAATAGGTTATTCTATATAGTCAAATTTATTGATCATAACTTGATTCAACTACCCTAATATATCCATAATCTTCTTCGATCCAACATCAACCATGTTGAAATTATTAAGAAGAAAATCCCTATATTAATTCTTAATTTTACTAGACACCATCTCTAAATAGTGGAATATGATTAATTAGCTCCTAAAATTATGAATATTGATCCATAGAATAAAAATTATTATATAGGTAAAATTTCTTGATCATTCTAATGTTTTAATATATTTATCATGCTATATATGTTCTTCTAAAATATAGTTCTCACGGTTCTTACTAAAATTTCTATAACACCAACTATAACAACCCTAACTCCAATAACCCTAATCTAATGGTTACTATTTTACATTCCTATAAGATACAAGAGATCTCATCATACCAGATCGAATATTTTAATATACATTGGAGAATAGATACATAAAATATTTCAATATTACATTAGAAAATTATAAAATAACATATAAAAATCATGAAAAAATTATTATTCCTTATTTTAAATCCTTGAATATCCCTTCTTGGAAGTCTAGGTCAAGGAAAAAAATAAATATTGCAAAAAGATACCTAGTGAGGGGTTATGTACAGTAGAAGCTATCATGAATATATAAGGCATAAAAATATGGGAGAATGAGAAATCCCTAAATATATCATATAATCAATAACATGACCATGGAATATATCCATGTATAATAAAAACATAGTAATCACATGTAAAATAATAACTAATTTCTTAATTATGGAAGGCATAATTACTTACATCTTAATCATTCCATTGATGTATTGACCATAACATTTTCATTAAATGTGATATAATAAACCAAATACCCATATCATAAGTAATTCATCCCAACATTGTTTTCTTAAAAGACCTAATAGATGCATAAAGGGGTTATACAATTCTATGCCCCACCTATTACTAAATAATCATAAACATACCATCAAGACCATGACATAGAAATTATAATATGGGTTGACATACACCAAATACACAAACATTTTTGGCTCATGAGACATACTGATACATTGAGATTCAATATAACTTAAGAAACCATCCATCACTAAACATGTGTAATGAATTCATTATATATTGAAGGGGTAATATAATACATAATCAATATTCCTTTGTAATCAATAAATATTCATATTGAATTAAGAATTTAGAATGTCCATATTTCACAGCCAACAAAATTAATAACATGATCATAATATATCTTGAGAAATATGGTGGATGGTACCATTAGAACATATCCTCATTCAATTATAATAAACTTTCAAGGATGTTGACATAGATGTAAAACACTCTTATAAAAATAATACAAAATTTCTCTGAAATATGAAAAAATATCCTTTTCTTTTTAAAAATTTTAAAAACAAAAAATTCATATAAATAGTGGGAATATAATTTTCAATGATAACTCTTGGAAACATGAAAAGGAATATTAGTAGAAAAAAATGTTCATGATAGTATACAAAGGTATCCATCTGGTAAATTTTAAAAATATTCTTTTCACATTTGGGTAAATAGAGTCAAAAATGATTCATATAGAATACATTATACAGATTCCTTTATAAACTTTTGTAAAGAATTTCAAAATTAGTAGAAAATGATATTTGACAATCAGTGAAGTTTAGAGAAGAACATTGTTGAAATATTATAAAGAATATAGAAATTAAGGATAATGATTCCCATACAAAAATTAATAAATAAGGTTAGTATTTCTTATAAATATTCTTTCATTTTATTTGAGTTCCCAAGAGAGTAAAAATGAAAATTTTACCTGAAAACCGTATATATAACCAAAGGATAAGATAACATATTAGTTTTATGA
This sequence comes from Viscum album, assembly GCA_963277665.1. NCBI lineage: Eukaryota > Viridiplantae > Streptophyta > Magnoliopsida > Santalales > Viscaceae > Viscum > Viscum album. Next base: position 1,021,379,561 of record OY728162.1, read on the forward strand.
GATAAATAGAATATAATTATTGCAGTGGAAATGTAAACATAAAAAATCTGGAATAATAATTTTATTTTGAAATAAACTATGACATTGGAGTTCTACTTTCCCAAACAGGCTCTGACCTCCTGTTCATGGATATATTCCTTTGGATCTCTCTATAATAATTCATCGATTGATCTTTTAGTGAAAAAAAACATATATAACACAATAAATAGAAAATGGGTTATATTTTTTAAGGTTTGGAAGATATAATATGTTGATGGTGTGGGGGGGAATGACATGGAAATGAGTTCCTTTTATAAATAACAGTGATGACACTTTTTAAATTCTTTAAATATTAAAATAAAATAAATTTAATTTTCTAATAAATTGGCACCAAATTATCCAAATTTATAAGATTAGATAAGGGAGGGATAAAATTCATTCATCCAATCAATTACGGATAAGTTGTTATGATATTTTAATTCTTATCCCTTGGTTTAACCCCCTCATTAACCTTTTTAACTTTTATCATGGTGATTAAATTTGTCCATGGTGACTCATTTTTATGAATAAAGATGAAATTAAACATATTAAAAAACTAGAATATAATTATTTAAATGCTTAAAACTAATATATAGGATTCAATTTCTAAAATTTATAGAAATTAATTATAATAAAAGTAATCTTAAAGAAAAAATAACATTTTTTTAAAAAAAGCCTTTTATTTATAAAAATGAATTTACACCAAAATCGTGTATAATATTAATTAATATAACTTTTATTAGTTTATAATTAAATAAATAGTATTTTTTAACATTAATATAAATAAAAAACCAAATCTAACCTTGTTAATACTTAATTAAACGAAAAAAACCAAATATTTTTTATTAAAATAAAATATTACTTAGGTTCCAAAATGTCAAGTATAGATTTCTAAAATAAAAATATTTATTTTAAATGATTTATATTACTTCTTAAATTAATTTTTAGTCGATAAAAAGGTTTCATATACTTTTAATTCATGTTTATATCATAATTATTTCATATCAGTTAAAATATTTATTAAAACGAAATTTTCACTATTCACCTAAAAATAAACCATTATAGAAAAATCCCAAAAAATTCACCCTATTATAATTTTGACATGATGAATCCTAAATTAGTATCCATATAATAAAATTAAAACTATAAAATTTAGGAATATTTCATTGAAACATATTCTTGAATAATGCTATTTTAATTATATTTTAATGATGAGATAATATAATATCCATTATTTTATATTTTTGGGATGTATTGTTTACACATTGTTATATAATATCAAGTATTATAATGTGGTGGTGTCACATTATTAGTAATATATTACATTCATAATAATATTAACATATCATTATTTCCCCTTATACAATGTGGTGATCATCGATTAGGGACAACACAAAGGCACACTTTGAGAGGGGGTTTTAATATACTAAGAATGTTAAGGTGCAAGCGTAGTCGGACCAATTTTTTTGAAAATTAAAATGAAAAATAAGTTACAAAAAAAACATGTGCTATAAAAAAGTGACACCAAATTAGAAAATCATAATGCCACCTGTGCATAACAGGGTCCTAAGGTTCACAAAATTGGCACATAGGCCCAAATCTAGATTAGAAACCCCCACAACACCCATGCCACAACCAAAGGTAAATGTTTCACAACCCTCCCTTGCCTTTATGTCAATACAACTATCAACCAGCAAACCACATCCTCACCAAAGTCATCTCCAACTAGTATGGATGTCGACATCCCCACGTGAGATATCTTTCACCAACAAAACATGTACAATGACAAGAACCTCACGACCTAAGGATTTCATCGACGTACTAGTCCAGCTCGCCACCTGTAAGATATCATTTTCACCAATAATATCTTCTACCCTGTAACATCTCTTTCATCACTCCACCTTTTTCCACTCAGTATTACATTCCTCCATCGGGATTCCAAATCTGGTGTTTCCCCAATAGACACCACTATCGAAGACCCTTCTTCATCGAGATCACTAACATGAACCACCACCCATCAGGATCCTATGTCCCACTACCATCACTCCATTGATAATCCTAGATATTCTCACCAGACCTATCTGCTCCATGCATTCCCATTCACTAAGATCGTAACACCCGCCTCTATAGATATCCCTCAGACCACTCAATATGACATTGTTGGCACTCTGAGAACCTCCAATGGGTAGATCCTTTTAGCCCAATAAGAATCCAAACATGATCACTAGCCCCACCGTTGGTGGGCCCTGAGATAGTTGCACATTGCATTCTTCCACTGGTCATAGCCCTTGAAGGCCATAAACCCTTCAATATTCCATCAATTACCACCATCCTTCCACCATATCCCTATATGGGCATTAAACTCCCAATATTGAGAGTCTCTGCTAGCCTGTATTCCATGGTCTCCAGTACCCAGATCCTGAGTCTGTCTTTAGAAGAAATTCCCATTTTCGTGGGAAATAAAGTGAAAGAAGGTCATGATTCCAAAAAATATCGATATGATCTCAATCATTCTCACGCATAAATTAATGATAAATATATATTTCAATTATAATAATAAAATGATATATTATTAAACCATTAAAGAAATTTCTTAAGTATCCTACAATAATAGACTCTATATAATCCCCATGATTCAATTGTGATAATGGTTTGGTCAATGAATATACTGAATTATCATTTATATCCTCTATAATGATATTTACATTTCCCCTACTAATGACATAATAAATAAAATGGTATTTTCGAATGATGTATTTGGTCCTTTGCTGAGACTGCAAGTCATTTTCCTAAGAAATAGTTCCATTGTTGTCATAGTAATGACTTATTTTTCCCCTAAGGCTATGAAGCACCTCTAGTTTAGATATGAAATTCCTATTTTAAATAGATTCCTCTATGGAATCTGATGAAACTATGTACTCTATATGTGTTATAGATTCCTCCATGATGGATTGTTTAGAACTATTTCAATAGATAGATTCATCCATTTAAACCAAAAAACCCAATTTAACAAATCAAGTTATCTCTCTAAAAATAGAAAGCATCCTCTATGTAACCCTTTACAAAGATCTCATGATCACCTGAAAATACTAAAAAAATATCATTAGTTATTATCAATTGCTTGAGGGTATTATTTATAAAAAGATAGATACTCTCAATATGATTGGATTGGTATCTGTTGGTTATACTAAGAACATAGGTGACTGTTTATGCCCACTAAATTAGAATCGACAAATATTGAATTTATGAAATTCCAGAAGCATGGGTATTATATTATCTACAAAATAAATGGAGGGCAGCCTAATCTCATAGATCACATAACCTCCACAAAGAAATGAAATAACATGAACATAGGAAGTATATTCAAATGAATCATGAACTTTCTGTAAACTGATAATGTTCACTCAAATCCTATATAACACCCCTATGATGAAACATCTTTTTCATGTCAAGGCCTCTTGACAAGAGGTAATGATCATGTGAAGGCTTCCATACAAGCTCTTCTGATCATGCTACTTGCCAATTGATAGATTTTAACAATTATTCAAATCCCCTTATAAAATAATGGTAGAGAATGGTGGAAGCCTCATGTGATGGAGGGTTACATTGATATTCATATGAAAAGCTCCCATGAATCACAAGACCTCATGAAACCCCTTGGTGACATGTATACTTTTTTAGGCGAGAGCATGTTGGCGTGTCACTTTCACCAAGCGAATGGCCTAGGTCATGTCCATTCAATTATATGATTTTTCGTCATCTCCATGGAAAAGTGGATATATTTCATATGATAATTCATGAACATCATACTAAGACCCATCATTGATCACACAACACATTATAGGAAAGTTGAGTAACCATCTATAACAATGCTTTCATGCCATCATGAGATCCCTTGTCCTTGTAAATTGAGGAAGGAAATAAAATAAGAAAATGTGGAAGAATACAGTGAAGGGAATATACGTTGAAATTTATGTGAAAGGGGTTATATACCTCATATATTGCGAGTGACCTTTGACATGGAATCCTGATCCTACGATGTCCCCTATAAAAATCTATCTTAGTCTCCTGAAAGAACCCAGATAAGTTTCCTTAGACATGAAAAATCCTTTCCATGTGCATCTTGATCTCATGAAGTCTCCTAGACATATTGAATGGATGTTGTGAAGGATCTTTGAAATTTAAATGTGGTTAGGAAAATCCCTTTTATTGTTTAGTTTCAAATAAACATGGAGATGGAGGAATGTTCTCATGGCCATGGCTATCATGCGTCTCCATGGATGACCCATAGAAAAATCGTGTGAAGCACATGATGAAAAAATCCCTCCACTAAATCCATCTTATATATGTGGGATACACACCATGAAATGTAGCCTATAAATGGTCCATTGAGGCCTATAAATTCCTCCACCCTGATAAAAAACTGTCAATAGAAACACACCAAAAGAAATGATGAAAACTGCTACACGGGAACACAATAGTGGAATTCTCAAAGAAGAAAGTCATGTGATTTCAAGGATCATTCCCCAGGTAAAATTTGGGGAACAAACTTAGGGATCATACGTCAAGAATATGTTCTTCATGTGATCACCCTCTATATCATGATATGGACTTATGATGGGCCAGCCAAATCATGTGAAGGAGTTTTCATATGTTGAATGGATCACGTAAAACCTAGACTAATGCTTGACAAACTATGAGGCACATATGAAATAAAGACTGCTAATAACTAAAAATGATGGACGTATTATGATAATATTGATATGATGATCTTCATAAAAATCTCATAACAAACCTAGATAATGTGGTAGCATCGAAACATATCACCCAAGTCATGAAAAACCCTCCATACATGCCATAAATATCAAGTGATGTCTTTTGGATGTGTCAGCCAAGTCATGTGTCACCCTCTGAACATGTCATCCAGTCATGTGATGTCCTTTAGATGTTTCAACCAAATCCTGCGACTCCCTCTATATATGTTGATCATGTTTTATAGAGTTATCTAGATATGTTTATTAAGTCCAGTGGTTGCATTAGGGCATGTCTCTAAAGTCATGTGGAGTCCTTTCGATGTATCACTTTGTTCTTACGAAGTTCTCTAGCCATATCAACCATGTTATGAGACACCCACTAAGCATGCCATATAGGTCTTGTGAAACCCTCTGGGCATGTCACTGAAATCATGTAATTTCCACCAGACCTGTAATCCAAGTGTAGTGATGTCCTCCAAAAATTCCATCTAGGCCTTGCGACATCCTCCAGACATGATATCTAGATCATGAAATTTCCTCCATACATGTCAACTGTATTATACGATTTTCTTTGGATATGTCTTCTAAGAAACCAGAACATGTCCATAAATCATCAAACATGTACAAACACCCTTATACTTATCATAAATATAATTATAACATATCAAGAAGACACTCAAGACATGTCAGGCTGACAATAAGGACATATCAAGGAAATTTCCTAGTATATGATAACATTTTCTTTTGGGCATATTCATTCATAACCCCAACTGAACTACGATAACTCTAATTCATGTTATAGGAAGGACATATAAGACACTTTCCTAATGTCTCTTCTCTAATGGGACTCCACCTTGGTGTATGTCCCTCCATATCTCAAACATTCTAACACTTGGGAACCAATTCATCCCACGGGTTTACCATCCTTTCTCATATATCAGGGCATTTATGAGAAAATAAAAACTATGATGAATCTAATTCATATCATAAGCAGGATATATAGGATTCCCTCCTAAATTTCCATCTCGATACAAGGTACCTAAGTGCCATTATATATATATTTTCCACGTGATGTTAAAATTCAAGGATGAATTGAACTATGTGGGTTTGGACTCCTATCATAAACATGATATATAGGATTCTTGGAAGGCACTTTTGTGGGTGCTTTCAAATGATGTGTGGTTGTTGGGTACTTAGGTGTAGTAAAGTGGATGACCAAGGTTGTCTCTCAAAGAGGAAACAATTAAAACAAATTATTAAAAATATTTTGAAAATATTAAAATATAATATAAAAAATAATTAAAATGATGGGGTTTTTTATCATTTATAAAATAAGAATAAATATTCTAGAATAATATTTAATTTTTTTATTTTTGAAATGAAATTCGATTAATAAGAAACAATGAGAATGTTTTTTTTGAGAAAATACTTAAAAGGAATAATTGATATTACTATACCTATTTAGTTACTTATTATTAATTATCATTTAAATTAACTTCAACTTAATTTTGATCCCCTAATTTTTTAATCCATAAACCTTATGAGAATTAACTTTACCACAAATATGAAAAGAATAAAACCCTAGACTAGTTTCAGAATATGAAATCATAGCATGCTGCATTTATTGTTGTTCTTAGGGTAGCTTATGGTAAGTGTTAAATTAGAGAATAAATACATTATAGAAATACGGATGAATGGATTTTAGGGATTATATTCAAACTCAAACAATTTTATCCTATGTGGTTTTGTTTTACTGATTATGTTTTCACTCTCGCAATTTACACAAATCTTAACTTTGTGTGTTTTTCAATAAATTGTACAATCGCCTTCTTAGTTTCTTCAAATTCAAAAACACAACTCATGGATCATATTATGTGAATTACAGTATCTTATTGATTAAAAATAAATAAATGAAGATTATATTTCACATAAGGGTGGGTTTTGACCTTCCCAAGACATAACCTATACTTTCTATTTTTATTTTGTTTTTATTTTGATTTTATTATTTTTTAGGGTTTAAAATAGTCGGATAATATGTACACACACATACGTTAATTTGGAAACGTAATGAAATATATCAGAATAGAAATGAACGTTTGGATCAAACATTGATATAAGATGGATTTTTTTACTTAACATGGCTATACCTTCAATCAAGTACGAAATAGTCCACAAATCATGGTTGAGTGAAAAGTTTTGTGGAGAAATAAATGACATAATTTACCATGAAGAAATATCACAAATAATAGTGTTAACATCTAAAAGGTTTTATAATGACACAACTAATTATATCAATAATGACTTCAATTTTATATAAAACTCAACCATTTTTTGGTGATATCTTTTATGATTATCATGCCACCAATTAATTTTGAAAACATGCATTTTACATTTATTCCATATCAAAATTATCATTCTATATGATATGTTTTTTATTGATTTTTTTCTTTTTGTGTTTTTTTTAATTTACAAAAAACTTAATTGAAAATACACACAAAATAGACAAATGAAAATCCTAAATAATGAATCCCAAATTTTGTCCCCTCCCCCACACATAAAATATTTATTTGTCTTCAATATGAACTTATGAGAAAATATTTTCACATGAAATCTAGTATTTTAAATAGAAAAATAATATAAATGTGAAAGGGTTAGGAATAGCGAGATATTCTCAATTGATGATGGGTTCATGTTGTGTGATGAAATCAACTACATGGGTGGAAACTACTTTAATGTATATCATCAAACGTTTCCCCTTGTTTGTAAAGATCCTTATAGTGCACTCTTTTGTGATATCCACTACACCATAAGAAAATAAATTTGACACAACAAGAGGACCTAACTATTAGGAACCGAACTTACCAGGCATTAGCTTTAGTAATGAAATGTAGTGTAGAATTTTATCACCAAAATGAAACTCCCTTTGTTGGATCGTTATGTCGTGATCCACTTTTGATCATTCCTTGCAGAACCTTGAGTTCTAATATGATGAAAATAAAATATACTCAAGCTCTTGAATGTGTAGCTTCCACTGAATTACAACTTGGGACAAATCCATGTTGCATTTCTTTATAACCCAATAATACTGATGCTCGACTTCAATTGGGAGATGATAGTATTTACCAAAAACAATCCGAAATGGGAACATCCAAATGGGGGTCATGTACTCTGTCATATAATCCCACAAAATATCATCCATGTTCTTTCTCCAATACTTCCTATTCGGCTACACAGTTTTCTCCAAAATTTGTTTTAACTCATGATTTGAAACATCAGCCTAAACATTTTTTGGGGGTGGTATAGTGTTGATGTTTTATGTGTCACCCAATAATTCTGAAGGAGGGAAACCAAATTCTAATTACAAAAGTGTGCCCCTTAATCACTGATTATAGCTTATGGTACAACAAACCTACAATAAATTTGTTCCTTGACTAAGTATGCTAAAACATGGGAATCATCAGTCCTGGGGGCCTTAGCCTCCACCCATTTTCTCACATAATCAACACTAACAAAAATGTACAATAAACTAAATGAACTTATAAAGGGACCCATAAAATTAATTCCACAAACATCAAAAATCTGAGAGAATAATATGGGTTGTTGGGGCACCTCGTGTCTCTTAGAAATGTTCCCAGTGTGTTGGTGATGAGTTCATGACTTTCAAAAAATGTGGGAATAATTAAATAATCTAGGGAAATATAATTCAAATCCTAATACTTTCCCAGTGGTTCGTTGAGGTCCAAATTTTCCACCATATGAAAGTGTGTAAAAAATGTAAAACAGACTCAAACTCATGATCAGAAACACACCTCCTAATAACTTGGTCACTAAATGTTCTCCATAGGTAGGGATCATCCCACACATAAAATTTGTACTCACTCTTTAATTTTTAAAATTTATGTTAATTTAAATTTGTAGAAATTTCAAAGGTAGTGAGTTAGTTAACGAAATTTGTATACCAAGGAAGTGTACCTGAGAGTTCATATTGATGCTCATCAGAAAAAGTGTCCTGAAGTGGTACTTTCCCCATGTTATCATCCTATAGTGTGCAAGTAATTATATTCATGTGGTGAACCACCTAGTTTTATAAACCCTTCTTGTCCTTTATCTCAATATCTAAATAATAAATAAGGAGCATCCATTTGATAAGTTTGGGCTTTGAATTAGGATTCTTCAATAGGTACCTCAGAGCTATATGATCAAAAACAACTACTCTATAGCCCAAAAAATATGAATAGAATTTATCAAAAGCAGACATGATAACAAGAAACACCATTTACATTATTTTTTAGTTTTGATATGAAAAACCTAATGTACTCGAAGCATAGGAAATTTAAATGTTAATGTCCTTCCACACTCTAAGATAATATAGATCCAACTTCAAAGTTTAACATGTCACACAAAAGATCAAATGGATGGTCCCTCCATGGGGGTTTTATGATCGGTGGAGTGCTCAGATGCTTCTTTATCTCATCAAATGATAAACTACATGAATCATCATAAATTAAGTCAATATATTTTTGAAGTAGTTGAGATTATGGTAGAGCGATCATACTAAAATCTCTGATGAAGTGATGATAAATGCCTATATTTCCTATGAATGATCTAACATCTCACCCATTTGAAGGATATTGTAAGGATTAAATAATATCTAACTTGGATATATCAACCTCTACCTTGTTTTTTAACACTACATTCTTTAATACAATTCCATGATCTACCATAAAGTGACATTTTTCAATGTTCAAAACCATATTATTCTCAATAAAAAAACAACACCTTTCCCAAGAAAAATATGAATTCATAAAATGAGGATCCATACACTATAAAATCATCCATAAATAACTCCATGTACGCCTCAAATAAATCTGAAAAAATACTCACCATGTATATCTGGAAGGTACCTAGGGCATTGTATAGTTCAAATAGAATCCTTTTGAAGGAATATGTACTGAATGGAGAAGTTAATGTTGTCTCCTCTTGATCCTCTAGAGCTATAAGAACCTAAGATATCATTAAAATACATCTAAGAAACAATAATTTGGTTTCCCAGATAGTATATCCGTAATTTGATTAATAAATGGGAGTATAAAATTGTCCTTTCAAGTAGATTTATTTAGTTTCGTATAATCAATACACACACACCAACTATTTTGTACCCTCAATGGAACTAACTCCTCTCTATCAATTATAAAAATAGTAACAGCACTTTTTTTTGGCACAACCTGAATATGACTCACCCAATAGTAATCAGAAATGGGATAAATTATACCTACGATGAGAAATTTTTTAAATTCTTTTTTAACAACTCCTAGAAGTGTTGAATTCAGTCTCCTTTATGGCTAGCTAAATGGTTTGGCCCCATCCTCCAGAAGAATCTTATGCATGAAAATGGAGGGGATAATAACTGATATGTTATCCAAGGTCCACTCTATTTCCCTGTTGTTGTCCCTAAACATATTCAAAGGATTTTTTCTTTTTCAAAATGGAGATCATTGACCATAATAACAGTTAATCTCTCACTACTAAACAAGTATGAATAATTTTGATTTGGTGGTGATGGATTGAGTTCAAATGAAGGGGTTTTTTATGGTTGGATACATTGAAGGAATCGAAATATGTACACAATGAAAATCAGTAACAATGTAGACATCATAAAAATAAAAGAATAATGCATCAATTCCATCAGTATACTCAACAACCAAGCCATAATTAGAGAAAACATGATCAAAATCGGAATATGAATCCATTTCAAAATAAAATCTAAGAGAGGTTTATGTATTAGAAATAGGTTTGGAAGTGCTCTTAGACAACAAACTAGAACCAATTCTCATAATCTCTATTAGCATTGGACATTCAAAATCCATGGGTTTTTTACTTATTGGTTCTAAATGGGAGATAACCAAAGCATAATGGTCTTATGAAAGGTAATTAATGGATTATATAACATTAAATATCACAACTTCATCTCCAAAATCCATTGACATTCTACCCTAATTAACATTTATGATTTTTTAGGAAGTTTATACCTAAGATAATATGATCATGAGAACTTACCTGATCATCCTCCATGTTAATCATATAGAAATATGTTGGAAAGATCATGCCTCTTACCCAAACAAATACATCCTGATGGATTACCGTTGGATATGATATAGCTCTATTCAACAATTATATGACTACTCTCATCAAATATAACTCATGAACCTATAAGTAAGAGAATACAGAGTGAGGAATCGCATTTATGGATGCTCTTAAATCACATTAATCCTTAGAAAAGTGTAACTCCCGTCTGGTACATGGGATGGTGAATGTCCAGGGATCCTTGAACTTTGTTGGAATTGAATGAGTTTGTGTAATGAGTTCTGATACATTCCATCTAAGATGGATCCTCTCAGTTACCTTGAGACTGATTTTATTTTTACAAAGTTCTTTTAATAATTTGGAATACCTTGGTAGTTTCATGATGGCTGAAAGTAGAGGGATGTTGATCTCGACATGCTTTAATGTATCGGAAACGTATTTTTGCATCTCCTGTTCTTCCATCTTCTTATTTTTTTTAATGTCTTTGAAATTTAAGGGTTTTAGGGGAAACATCATTAACCTTTTTTTTACCTTTGTCTATCTCCAGGGGATTCCCCTCAGTTGTTCTTGAATTAGGCCTCTATGAAGTTGAGGTGAATCCTGATGGAACTATAAGTGAAGATGTATCATTAGTTTACCTACCATTTCTAAATGTGATGAAACTAACATTACCCTTGGGATTTGGAGTATTTTGGGAAAGTATATTTCCATATATCTTACTTACCAGTTCATGGAGGGTGGTAGAAATCCATCTCATTTGTTTCTTAATCTCCCTCAACTCAGAACCATGACTCTTTAGGTCATTCTGTTGATGAAGAAAATTTTTTTTCAAAATATCATATGTGTTATAATATCCCTTTCATTGAGAATTCCCTTGTTGTTGACTTATTGATGCTTAGGCTTTAAATATCCTTTGGGTTTTTCGGAAACCATATTGGTAAGGTGGATGCTGGTGGAAGTTTGGTTGAAAATGGGGCCTTTTTTATTGTCTAGATTCATAACTTATGTCTGAATAATCCTTCCACTATTTTTTGTATGTTGGTTGGAAGTAATAATACTTATTCTAGGGATGTGTTTGTTGTTGTTGTTATGGTCTCCTAAATAATACTATTGTGAAATCCTTTGTCTCTTTTAATTGGGGGAAATAATCAGTTGGGTGGTTTGTTTCTGTGAAAATACCACAAGTCATTGTAGGAGTGGGTTGGGATGTCTTTTTATCCTAATAAATATATCTCACCAAATTCATCAATTCATTAATCTTGTTATCAGTTAAATGACTTTCAATAGAATGTGGACTTACCTAATGTACTCCCTTGACATTTGGTGTAACTCAATCACCAAATTATTGGGAGTTTTTTACCATCTTGTTGATTAATGAACATGAATCTACTGGTGTTTTTCTACAAATTATCCTCAAGTTGTGGCATCCACCATGATTCTTTCCATAGGTTTGAGGACTTCATGGAAGTATTGGATAACAAGTTGGTCAAAAATTTAGTGATGCGGGTATCTTGAACACAGCTTCTTCAATCACACCCAATACTCATACATTGAATCTCCTTAGGCTTACATGATTCGTGATATAACTTTTTGAATTGCAGTGGTACTTTATATAGGAAAAATCTTTGCAATAGAAGACTTCTTAAATCATTCCGACAAGTAACATCTTCAGGTTTTAAATAATGTATCCAGTCGTCTTCAATTCCATTAAGTGAGAATGGGAATGCTCTTAGTTTCATTTGATCCTCAGATACATTTCTTGGGATGAGAAAAGCACATAAAATTATTTTAAAAACAATTTTGATCCTCACTAGATTGTCCGTCAAATTTTGGAAGTAGGTGAATTAACCTAGATTTCAGTTAAAAGTTCGATTTGAGATTTTGGTATACAATACAATCTAGTTGATATTTAATATCTTGTGAATCTAATTCTCAAATGGTTATATTATTTTCATTATTATTGTTTTTAACCATTATTTCTTGTTTTATGTTTGAATTTAATGTGATTCCAATTTCAATATTACTAGAATGGATGAATTCTCTAACAGGTTGACTGTTGAAACTTCTCATATTCTGAGAACGTTGGATTTGAACCTCAAAGATATGTTCAATATCATGGTCAATATATAAAATATCCTCTGGATTAGTTTAGGTTATAAATCATATTAAAATTAAATGAAAAAAAAGTAGACCATAATAAAATAAAAATGGAATGTTTGAGTTGATGACCCAAAAATAAGAATAAAACAAAAGAAGAAGAAAAAAACAATTTTGGGTAATGAAGGAAGAAATAAGAGAAGAGGATAATGAAATGAAAAATAAAATAAATACCTATAATTGGTGGAAATAATTACTTTCCTCTTAACAAACAACACTAATTAAAAAGGTATTTTCATGGACACTTCCAAATGATCTGTGGTTTTTGGGTACTTGGGTATAGTAGGGTGGCTGACCAAGGTCATCTCTCAAATCGTTACTAATTAAAACAACTTATTAAATTTATTTTGAAAATAATATAATATAATATAAAGACAGTAATTAAAATATGGGGGTTTTATCATTTATAAATGAAGAATAAAAATGTTTTATGAAGATTTTTTTTTCAATGAAATTTGATTAATATTACACAATGATAAGAAGTTTTTTTAGAAAATATTTAAAAGGAATAATAGATAAAAATATACATCATAAGTAAATAATTAATCAATATAATTTAAATTTACATCTATTTAGTTATGATCCATTAATTTTTGAATCCCATAACCCTATGATAATTAACTTTACCACAAACATGAAAAGATTTAAACCCTTCGCCATCTTCGGAACATGAAATCGCAGCACCCTGCTTTGATTGTTGTTCTAAGACTAGAATATATTTAGTGGTAATTTATGGAAAAAAAATTCTATAAATAAGGATTAATTAATTTTAGGGATTATATTTTAACTCTGAAAATTTATCCCGTGTGGTTTTTTATAGGTTAATTTTGCACTCTCACAATTTACTCAAACCTCAAACTCATGTGTTTTTGTGTAAACTATTCAATTTCATAATTAGTTTCTAATAATTTAAAAAACTCAATTCATGTACTATATTATGTGAATTATATTATCTCATTTATTCAAAATAAATAAATGATGAAGGTAATAGGTTGATAGATTACTATGAATACTACTCTTCCATGGGTGGTATAGTCATCGTAGAAACAAATTTCATTCACAATGGATTAGAAAGCGTATAATCAAATACCAATTTTACTCTTGATTTATAGACCAAATTAGAATATAAAATAAGAATAAAATGAAGCAAAAAATAATAAATGGAAGATAAATTAAGATTTTTATTGAAAGAACAAAAACAGTACAACAAATAAAGGAAAAGAAGATAATTTTGGAGGAGATCCTAGGTTGGTAGATTCCCTCCTAAAATTGTTAATTGAAATGGTATGCAGCCACTTTTCCTCTTCTCAATATATACTAATTCACATCCCATAGCCTCCAAATGAGAAAAAGACATATTTATATATTGTAGGGGAGGCTAGGTTACAAGTGGTTTTAAGTGTGAATGGGGAAATTTGGCCAAATATTTTAATCCCAGTTGCATTGCCATATTGTCCACCAAAAAAGAGAGAATAAACTACCCCTCCATAAGTATTAGTTGTTCACAACGATTTTATAGATATCCTATCCAAATTTGGGCCCAATCCAAGCATTGGTGAAGATGTTATGGCCCATATACTGTAGTTATGTCAAATCTAGAGAGTCTAGCCCAACATTGACTTCATTTCCCATTTACTTTGAAGTGAAATAATGTTCTGAAAGAACAAATGAATAATTATTGGTATTTTGTATCATGTATAATAAACATGAGTAACCATCCATGTCTTATTAATAAACAAAAATGGTCAACCCGTTGTGAAAAAATGTTATTACGTAATAACTGAATCATTATAGTAATTTGAAATCATGTCTCTTAAACATGAGGAACTATCCACATCATTCTAAGAAATAGTGACATCAGGTTGAGTAGACAACATGGAATATATTATGGATCTTATGGAGGATTCATTGGGAATCCTATCCATTCTTTTTATGTTTTTATAAGGACATTGAATCATCCCATGATTTGTTCCATGTACCACTGGTAAAGACCCCTTCCTAAAGTTTTCCATGCCAAATTTATTTAGCATTATAGAAATATAAGTTCCATTACTGAGTCCAGGAAACCTATTATATCTATATCTAAATATCATCATATGTAGTATGTAGGTAACTTCACCCATATCATTCATCAAGACACAATTAGCTAGGTATGCCTTCACCGAGTGAAGTATCGGGATATCATTTCATATGAGAAATTTTTTATCCACATACAAAATTAGAAATATTTCAACTATCACACAAATATACTTATAAAATTATGATTAATATCTATTATTGATGAAACAAATCTTATTGATTTCATCATCAAACCATATATTCCAACTTTGAGAATCCTACGTCAATCCATAAATGGACCATTAAATCATGCATACCTTATCTTTCTCATTGGAACTTCAAAACCATTGAGTTGTATTATATAACCATACTAAACTAAAATCCCATTAGGAAAAATAGTTTTTACATCCATTTGATGTTTCACATAATCAAAATGAACTGCTATGGAATGGAAAATCTGAATGTAATTTATCATCAAAGTAGGTAAAAAAATATTCATAGTCAATACCATAAAAATTCATGTAACCTTTTGCAACCGCACATGGTTTATAAGAAGAAAATATACCATCTATGTTGTGTTTCCAAAAATAAAAGACACTTTTACCCTATGGGTCTCACCCATTTGGGAACATCCACTGCATTCTAAAATTAGTTAGTGTGTACGGATTCTATTTAATATTTCATGTCTTTTAATCATTTATTAGAATAAAATATCTATATAAACACATAGTGTGTGGTAGGTTCATCATTTGTGAACATTACCGCATCATCATTAGAGATGATAAATCTTAATTTCTACCTTAGAGTTCTCTAAAGCATCGAGTCTCCTGAAGATGACCCTTATGGTTCATTTCAATCATCTAAGACCCTCGGTGGATGATTGTTATTGATTTTCTTCGATAATTGGGGATTACGTGATTGTTCAGTTGTGGGTCTCCACAATAAATGTAACATGATGATTCGCTTTTCTTCGGAAGTGGAATTGATTTTCACATGGTCTAGTTCTCCTCACAAATGTATTGGATATAAATTTTTCCTATTCCACTGGTTGTATGATCTCTATATAAACCAGAATTCATCCCTCGTGGAGACATGGGTAAGTTTCCCTCAGATACCCTTTCCTTTCCAAAACCCTACAATTATTTGAATGTTGGTAAATATGGTGGGTCCCCATATCTATTTTGATATCTAAACTTCTTCTGTGTGCCCCCCGATTAATCTGAAGATCTTTGTTGAGATGTCTGCCTCAAATCCATCGGTTGAGTGGGTTTGGATCAAGGTTGGTGAGGTGTTTCGATACAGGCAAGTAGTTGTTTTTGAATCCTTGGTTAATCACAACTTAGTATATCATCGGTTAGGTCATGGGGTTGCTCTCTGTTATTGCTTCAATCATGGGAGGACCTCTAGTGTGCAGAAGAATATCACAAACTCTAGTCCTACCCGTGGTGAAAGAGTTCTATAGAAACTTGTATGTGTGCCACCAATTGAACTGAAGCTCGGTGAAGTGTTTGGAAACCTAAAGCAAGATCTTCAATTGGAAATTCCAGTGGGATGACCTATTGTGGCTACAGTTGGGAGTCTTTCAGGTGGAAAAGTAGATTAATAGAAGCTTCATGATGCTGATTTGCTGAATGTGCACATGCAAGAATGATCTATTATAAAGTATTTGGTAGAAAGTGGTGTTGGTGGTGGTAAATGGGTAGCTGTTTAGATAGGAAAAGTTCATTTGTCTCCTTTATCTTTTACTGAGGCAGTTAAGGTTGGAATGGGTGGACAAGTGATGGATCAACCCTCAAAACTTCAAGGTGCTGATTCGCAGGCCGATATTAGGGTGCTAAAAGAGTCTCAGGTCCCTAATGTGAATGAGCCAGTGTCCCTGAGACAATAGGTGCCCCATCTTAACAAGTCTACAAATATGACTAAGTTGCATAATCTATTCTTCATACCAAATGAGGTAGTTAATGAAAATGAGGATCTCGAAGGATGGAATACCTTCATTCCTAGGTGGAAATGTAAGCAGTTCAAGATTATACATTGAGAAGAGAAGGAATTTAGTGACCAAGATGGGGACTCAAGTGATCAAGAGGGGGTATGTCGGACTAGTGAGTACTATGAGCTAGAGGAATTTGTTCAATCCGGTTCAAGAAAAGGGAAACAAGGAAAAATCCTAACTGAAAGCCTTTTGGCTCCCAAGGGGGGGTGAAGTCACGACCGCGCAAAGACTATTTAGTAACTCCAAATACTATAGTAACTAGATCATCAAGCAAGGATAAGTGCAATTACATAGAGACTATTCCATGGGATTCTTCCTTGAAAAAGGAAGAGGTCTCGATTACTGGTAAGACCCCTATGCAGACTACTTCAGAGGTTAGTCAATCTCCTGCGCATGGAGCTAAGAAGAAGTAGAGTCGATGGTTGGACCCTTTGGTGATCATGAAGGGAGATATTTCAGAAGCAAGAGGGGAGGAGTTTTCACTTGATCCGGCTATAGAAACTTTTTGGGACCTTCTTATGCCCTCTGAGGAAGATATGATGAAGGGGGTTCTGATCATTCAGGCCAAAAATGAGGATTCGGAAAGGATGAATGGAAGACTAGTTCATGTGGATGTATGCATGGAGCAGACTGCATGGATCAACAAACAATACTTAATTTTGACAATAGGCTTCAATCAAAGAAAGATTACAATGGATGAGTTCTTACAATCTTGGGACAAGTTTCCCTATCATCTTGAAGTGAGCATCAGCGACGAGCTGGATAAAAAGGTAAACGAAATGTCCTGGAAATTATTTAGGGCAGTCGTGTCCAATATTTTCTAGTTGATCTTCAATAGTTCGTTTTTCTACTTTTGTTCTTGATGCGCTGTTGACTTGCTGGTTTCTCACTTTTTCTATAAAAGTGGTTCTTAATTAAAATTTAACTTGGAGGATATTCTTCTATAACATGAGTCGGTTCTTATTTTAAAAATCATTATGGAAAGGACTCAACATCCAACTCATAATCATTTCCTATTTATTGGTTTTTAACTTCTCTAAGTTCATCATTCCTCCAAATAAATCTTCTATTGATAAAATAAATCTCATGGAATACAGAAAATTGGGCCATAGAAATATTGTTCTCAGTAATATTATACAAATAATATTGGTTAGTTTCATTGCGATAACAAACAAATAAGAATTTGATAAATTTGGATTCAATGTTATCTAGTCCTAATTTTTTTATGAATTCTTAACATCCTCAAATCTTAATAAAATACATAATGGAATGTTTCCCAGTATATATTTTATATGGTATCTTTATAACCACTTTATATGGAATTTGGTTTAGTTAAAAGTAGTATTCATTAGCGTATAACCCAAGAATGTAATAGGAAGATCACATTGAATCATCATTAATGAAACCATGTCCAATAATTTATGATTCATCCTCTCATAAAAACCATTCAATTATGTTATTCCATGATTAGTGAGTTATAAATCAAATTCATAGTCCCTCAAATAATCAATAAATTCATTACTCAATTATTCACCACCATGATTAGATCAGAGGATCAATAAACATTTTCTTGGTTGATTCTATACTTAATTTTGAAATTCGTTGAAGTTTTTTGAAATTTCATATATGTGTTTCATCAGAAACATATATCCATATGGGATAAAATCATTGGAAAAGGTAACAAATTACCTAAAACATCCACTTTCTTGAGTACTCATTGGTCTATAAACATCACTATGTATAAGATCCAATATTCCACTAGCCCTGTAATATTTTTTTATAAAAGGTTCTTTGTTTTTTCCCTAATAAGAAAAAAAATATACCATAGGACCGATGTAGAAATCTATGAGAGGTGTTGAATTATATGTTTCTAACTTTAAAAAAAACCATAATTCTTCTTATAAATAATTTCCCCATATTAGTATTTCAACCATTGTTTTTTATTAATACAAAAGTGGATATGTGCTTACTTATCAAATCACACACATAGCATGGAATGTAGAATATGAAGGGATATCAATACACAATGTTTTTACAAGGCTTGGATCCATTTTGGGAATCTTACTCCTTGTTTTTATTGCGTTTTCACATATTCATAATGTTTATGCTCATAATAATATCTTCAATTAATGTGTCTTAGGGAATTTTTCATTCTGAACCCTCTCACTATATTACATTGGTGATCCTTCACTATATTACACAAGTGAAGGGATCTTTGTACCATGTCCCATAGTATTTGGCCTCCTGATTGGTCTTGAAAACCTCATTCCAAATTTTCAAGTAGATGATCAGATAGTATTGGATGTAACTAAATCAAAAAATAGATATTCTACCTCTACATAGAGTAATTGAATCCAATATTATATTCAATAACCTCTGTATACAACTCAATATATATTCATTGCAAAAACTCTAAGTTTATACTTAGAAATTTATCACTATTATCACTCACTTGAGATCTTTTCTCAACTTTTGTCTCCAGTAAATTTACAAGAGTAACCTTTCTTTTCTTATTTATTTTTTTCTCTCAAATAAATATGTATTCTATTTAATCTTATATAGAAGGCATTGATTTTATTCTTCTATTTATCATCTTCCTATAGAAATCCACAAGCAACTATTCTCCAAAGCATTATTAAAATCATACAACAACATTAGATTGTGAAATGGATCTTCTCATTCTCGGTATGAGAGATTATATGAAACCAATTCAACGTCCATATTTAACCTATAATTATCAACTAAAATCTCAACACAGTTTTTTTTCTCATTAAAAAATAATTACACCTCACTAGGGAAGTCTTAAACTTTTAAGGTCAACGAATGCTTCGATGGATTTTCATTTCTAGATTTATGAAATCTTGATTTTCTTCAATTGTAAGAAATTTAAATTTATATAATTTACTATCATTTTTTATATAAATTATCTCACTCATAAATATTTTCATCTCATCCTAATGCTTCAATAAAAATTCATTTTGTGATATTTGAATTGTTAAAGAATAATTCCATCATCAACTGATTTATTTTATTTTTGACCGCCAATATACATTTTTCAAATATTATAATTTTAAAATCAAAGATTAATAGAATAGTGATATCCTCTATAATTTTTATTTAATATTTAAAAATAAATTCTTGAATCATGACCCAATATAGAATCATAAAATTTTAAACATGAAAGAAAAACGTTATAATTATCGGATTTATTTTACTCTCTATAAAATTAATTATCGAATCTCTCATTTTTATCCCGAAAACGTCTAAAAATTTTTTATGTGTTGATATTTATATAGGTATCATGATATTTATGTAGATAATTTTCACATTTACATAGATTAAAATGATCTTTATATAACCACAATGATCCTAACTCTAAGAGACTGCATCCTTACAGAGTCCAGAATCATACATAGACAATGGTAATTAATGATTATGTAGAAAAGGATTATACATAGATAAAAGGATCACAAAAATATAGACCTATATTATACTTATCTAATTCAGGAATAATACTTATATATTTTTCCAAAATCATTAGAAAGTACAGTAATTTTTTATTTTCCTAAAATTCAGAGAATAATCATCCTTATGAATTGAGGAATGATCTTTAAATACTATCTTGTTATCCTTATGATGTCAAAGTTCATCCTTAAAAACTATAAAATGATCAATATATAGGAATTAATGGAATTTTCTATATTTTCAATCTTCTTTTACTATGAATCATCATTATATAGATCCAAACATAGCTAATTTCCATCCTTATTCATTGAATTTCAAAATACCTTCAAATTTTTCCAAGGATTATTCCAATCCACTCCGACCCTATAAAATAATTCTAGTAACCATAGTTTAGCTTCAAATAATTATATAAATTATCAAAATAATTCTGAACCTCTTTAGGAATAATATAATGACTTTTTAGTATTGAATACCCCTGTTAGAGTATTAGAAGAACTCCTATGCCTTCTAAAATCAAGATTCACTTTTTCTTTTTCAAAAACATAATCCAAGATAGATTATAACTAGGAATGTTGGGGGAAACACCATAATTTATAAAAGAAAAAAACAAACACCCCTTTTGAACTTGGATAATGGAGAACCCATCAAAATCACAAAGGCATAGAGGTACAAAGGTTGTAAAATACAGTGGCCCAAGAGCCTAATGGCACAAATCCCATCACAAATCACATGTCACATTAGCACAAAGTTCCATAGTCCCAAGAAAAAGGCTTATAAAAGGGTCCAATGCCCAAAATATGACCAGTATTAATATCCTCCACCTGCAACATAGATCAATGGAATGGCCCCAACTGTGAAGCTATAACGCTGAGGAAGACAACAACAACCAGATCTGCAACCATGTGCCTATCATCCATACCGAGGGAAACAAGTTTCCAATCCATCCATCAAAGTCTAGATCTATAGATCTGGAGTAGCCTCCATACCCTCCCCAACAACATCCACCACTGTAAGGGACACTATAGGGAAAAACTACTATTGCAAAGCCACTCACCATAGCCAGACCTCCTAACACCGCCGTCGCCATCCGATGCACACCATCCACCATCCATAATTCCATCCACGTCCTTGTTCAATAGCATCCAGAAATTTTCAATACGGACAGATATTTTTGGAAACCATATCTGGACTTGATCTGAAGGGACCGGATCTGGAAAGGCAGGCCACCACTACACAATCCCCTAAAGTTATCAATGATATTCGATGCACGCCTCCAGCAATATTGTGGCCACTGAGACATGTCATGCCTCCATCGTTGTCTGGATCCACACTGTGACTGCTACCACTGAAGTATAAGTGAAAAGACACTTCACTTGGAATTCCACAACCGTGATGGGGAGAACTTACCGAAAATCTAAATAAATCAAAGAGAAAAAACCCAAGGTGATGAACCCTACTCAAAACCGGGAGCTCTCCCTTTAATCAATGATTAACTATTCATCCAAGATATATTTTTTGTTTGATTAAAAATCATTCAATATTGATCATCATCGGTGGGTTATTTTAAATTTTATCACATTAATCTCTCTATTTAATCTATCTTTTAACTCTGTTAATAAAATATTATTCAAACTATTCACCCATAAGGAAATTCAACTCCAAAAACAATGTTTTAGATAACAATTCCACGCACTTTAATACTTGACTTAATTTCCATAAATATTATCTCAATCAATATTCTACTACATAGGTATTATTCCTAGAATCTCTCCGGCCTAGTGCTCAAATGAAGCATCATCGTCCTCCTCCTTTTTCCATCATATGAGTGTAAATTTATTTTCATGTTCAATAGAAGGAATCTTACATCTATTCTAGTGGGTAGATCCATCCAATATAACATAAAATCAACAATATGTTCATTTTAACACTTATTAAAAAAATATAACCATCACAAACTATTGGGAACTTCAACCAAGATTAACAATTCTCAAAATATTCATAATTGAATGAATCTAATAATCAATTTTTATAGTATTTGGATGTGTTTTTGGTTTATATGTTAAAGTCAATAATTTGAAAGGTAAGAGGAATTAGGATCAACCATAACCCTCCTATCATTAATATTATATATAGTAAAATCTTTATCTTGAATATATAAATATTTTAATATATTATTGATGCAATAAAACATCTCATTTTTACTATATATATATATTTATATATGCTATAACACCCCAAGATTTTACGGTATGTATCCTCTTAAAAAAAATATTCATTTGTTAGCTGTAATTTATCACAAAATTATTTCATATAGTATAAATAATATAAAATCAGATAGATAATACAAAAAAATTATAAATGGATAAGGAATGAAATAAGAGACTTTTTCTATAAGCTAAAGAACATATACCAATGAAATATTAACATAAACATTATAATAGTAATGTAACCCTTATGAATATTCATTCAGAAAATAGAATAGAATCTTCACATATGAAATTTAAAATAAAATTTATTCTTTTTTAAATGAAAATATGATATAATTAAATCATTGTACAAGTAAATAAATATTTCTAAAATGATAAATTAAGTGTTTTTGTTTTTTGTAAAACATAAATTTTTATTTAAAATTTTATAATTAATATAATGATTTAAAATAAAATTGTTTTTAATAAAATAGAATCATAAATTTATAATTTTTTATCTTATGATTACATGATAATTTTATGAGACCTTAATTAATTTTTCAAAGTGTTATAAAATAAGTTATAATTTTAAAATTGGTATTTTTCAAGTAAATAATGATTTTAATTAAAAATTGAATTTCTCATATTTAGAAAACTATTTTTATAAAATGGAGTTAATTTTTGAATTCTACACATCAAAAAATGGTTGGGGTTAATTTTTTTTGATTTTTATAAAATAGTTGAATGTTTTAAGAGCAGTGAAATACGGTAATATACGTTATAAGAAAAATACATGAATTATTGTGTCATAGATGATGTATGACAGTTTTAAGCCCATAATATTGAAAAACCATTCATTATTTTACTATATTTATGAATAAGGATCAAATTATTCATAATCTTGAGCTAAAATAATAAAAAAATGAATAAAATAATCAAAGAACACCCCTCTCCTTCACTATAAACACCACCCCTCGCCACCTTTTCTCGTCACACCACCATAGACTTGAATCTTGTACAATTCCTACCCAATACATCTCCCAAAACTCTACCCCACATTATTTTCACTACATTATCACCCAAAATGATATTTCAAACATTCTTAAGAGGGTTCTGAAAGAAAGTAATTCAAGAGGTAAAATCTCCCTTCGTTCATTCAATTTTATTTCATTTTATTTTCCTTTCTTATCCTTTCCTTACCTCCTATATCCAAACATTCACGATAGCTCCGATATCTTATATATATAAAGTAATTTTATTATTTTAATGGAATATTAATCATCAAACCCATTCTCATCTCCCTTTTATTCTAAAAATAAAAACAACATCCGTGATTTGTTGATTTATCATCATCATGGATGATGGGTTTTCATTTTCCATTACATCCTTCAAGGATGGTCATAAAATAATTATAATGGTTAAACCAGATTGAAAAATATATATTTCAATGTATTTAGTGTTTTGTAACTAGTATATATACATATTATTAATTAATAAAACAAAACAAGTGTGCGGTGATCAAAAAATGCAAAAAATCTAAATGGTTATCATTAATGGTTTATATAATTAATCATCCTCATATATAGAGATAAAATTATATATAAGACCATTAAATCATATATAATTTTATTAATAACATATAATTTCAATTTTAGATGATTTTTCCCATATTAAATATTTTTTCATACATGCAACCAAATGAACCAATCTTTCCACGATACACTTGTTTTTAAGCAATCATGAAAACTATGGAAATGAAAACTCTCAAATGAAAAAATTGAATCTTATAACTCATAAAAAAGGCTATAAATGAACTTAACAAAATTATACTAAATCAAATAAAAATTGAACAAGTTCTGAATTAAATTAATAATGAATCCGATTTCATTATCTAGGACACTAATTGGGAGTACAAAACACTTTGGAAAATATAGTATGGGATTCTTCCCAAACATCCATTTTCCATTTAGGTTATTCTTTCTCTCTCATTACCCTGATATAATTCTTGTTTATTTTTATATAATTATTCTAAATTATTTTTATATTTTCCAAAATCATGTATCCAGATTAGTTCATCATTCATTTATGGTAAATACAAGTTTTATAAGGTTCTATTTTAAATTACTCCTGGTAAGCAAGCCCAATTTAAGGTGACTTTCCTATTTCTTATCAATTTTCAAGTATGCTACATAATCTATTTTGAGAAAAAAATATTTTTCTAAAAACAAACATCTTGTCATGAAAAACAATATTTGTTCATTTTTTTGTCCAGACAATTTCACCTTTACCGTCTTTAAAGACTATTTTATATTTTTCCTTTACACACACTTCTTATCATGATAAAACTATCTTTTTTATGCCACTATATTTCCCTCATTCCATGTATGTGATATCATTATGCCAAGATCAAGGATTATGATTTACTCCATGATATAGTAAGTAACCATCCATTGAGTATGGAATTTTATTTTAGTGAATATGAAATTAAAATAAAGTTCATTTCCACTTCATAGGAGTTCATGTTATATATCCTAATTAAGAGAATGCCATTAAAAATTACCTAATATTCTATAATTAGTGAGTTTTACTTTCGAAAAAAATAACTAAAATTAAGGATGAAAAATACTCAATGGTCCCATATGATCCCACCACCACACCTAATACCATTTGAGAATACCCCATGAGAATTTATCTTTAAACCAGAAACAGACTTCCTCTAAGTCACCCAAAAGTAGTGGGAGATCATGGAACGCGTCAAAGGTTCTTCCTCAAAAACCTGGCACAGACGCTAGAAATAGGAGGATTGAGGGGAGATGAACTTTTACATTATATTTCAATTATAAATTATAGTAATTTAAATTTAAAGCCTACCATTCTCAACAATGAGTATGAGATCCAGAACTCATTGAGAGACTCTCAGATATACCAAAAAACCAACAATAAGATCTATTCTATAAGAACACAAAATTAAAAAATTATCCTATATTTCACTAATACAACATGAAATTATATTCTAAAAACTATTAAGTAACCATGAATTCCAATGTAATATCCCAATAAGTCCCTTGTGAAATTCACGGAGTCCCCTATCATAAAAATATGATCACTAAACCCCATTTTCACATGAACACAGATATGATATCTAGACACCAGAACCACACCTTTATGTTGGATATTATCATCAATAAGGATGTCCCTATTCCTGATCCTACATTTAAGAAAACTAATCATGGTTAGGATATTAGATGTTCATGGGAATGTAGCCCATTAGTCAGAATCTAGAGCCACGTGAGTGATTTTCCTATAAGCACCTACATAGAATAGACCGAAACTGGAGGGGGCTAAGGATAAAATATCATCTTCCTTAGATATTTTGATGTTATAACACATGAGTTTATACTATTCATATAGAATAGAATTTATAGGTTTTGTACACAGAGGAAGCACCTTGATGATATGGCTAACTTGGATGTTAGTCTTAATTTATGTGGAATAGTGGTTGTACAAGAAAAAAACATCATGTCCAATGAAAACCATAGATTAATTGACTATAAAAATATGGTAGAACTATAAGAGGGGGATCTTCACATGTAATTTAAAAATACTTTATGAGAAAATATATAATTACCTAAACATGTAATTCTATCTTCATTGATGATCTGGTTAACTACATCATTTGTACCATTTTTCCACTATAGGATCCAAGTAAAGAATCCCTTTAGTAGTGATTTACTTCTGAACCAAAATCTTTGAACGTCCCCATAGAATCATAGGATTCTATCATAACTAATCCTAATATCTTGTGTTGTTCGCAGTTCATCACAAAAGAATTATTCTCTAATGAGGAAGACATCTTGATGTTCTCTCTATGGCCTGAGAGAAGAGGAAGATAGATCACATTCAAGATCTCTGATTTATCTCTATGGATTGAAAGAGTATATTCCTATCTATTGTGCATAGAACGAGTGATTATGGAAAGTGATATAATTATATAGTTATTCTGGTAGGTTTAGGATTGGAAAATCACACACATTCCCCTTTCCAAATTTATAATTTCTAGTTGAACTCATGACCATTGATAATAATAATAATAATAATAATCACTTGACAGGAACAACAAATGAAAATAATTATATATATTTTATACCATTTCTAATTGGATCATTAGGATCGGTCCCCTTTCCCTTATTGATATTTACCAGTCCTTGAATAATGACTATTTATTTAATTAATAATTTTCATTTCATTATTCATCGATAAATATAATTTAATAAATATTATATTTTCCAAACCTTGTAAAAAGAATATTTATTATTATTATTTAAATCACTTATTCTTTCAACTAAAATTTTTATTAAATTATGGTGATCAAAAAACCTGAATAAATATTTTTTATTATAAATTTTCAAACTCAATACTTCAATTTAATTGATACTGTGAATACACTTAGTGTGTTAACCACTAGGCCTCTTTCTCAATAACATTAACAATAACCACCTAGAGTCCAATGTTAGAATCTACCAACACAACGAGGTGACTATAGAGATATAATTTAATGTTACAATGATATTAAACCTCTCATGAATGATTACCATGTAATATATTCCTTTTATGAAGATATCTCAAATAAAGTGGGTTTCATGCTGGTGAAATCAACCTATATGCTAAATTTCCCTTTCTATGACTTTCTCGAAATGAACTCACCCACTGTAGCCATGGATTTATCTAGAATGTTCCATTACTATCATAGGGATTGAGACATCAACCTCCATCAAGGGATAGAAGATATAAATACATTCTCACAATATCCATTAATTCAATTTCACTTATTATGTACCCAAAGCATTATACCTCTTCATGAGCATATGTCATCATGGTTTTCATCAATACAGCAAAGTAAATGATCCATGTTATTTATTAATGTTAATATTAATGTATAAGGATCATTACACATGTTTTCATATAATAACATATAATGTCACTTATAAATGTGGATTTCTTATTAATGGTTATCTTCTTATAACCTCATGCTTTAGATATTACCAAGGTGGATCACCAATAGAAGGTTTCCCATTGTCTTATGAGCCTCTAACCCCCGATATCTAGTATCATATGTGTCTTGTAAGACAATATCATCTGGACATAGATAAATATTCAATAAGGATTTTGTGTAACCTTTTGGTTCTTATCATAGTAGGGAACTACAATGACCTTTTAATGCAACATATATTCTTAAGAAATTATCACATGAAAATTTTATGTAAAGGAACAATAATTATGTAATAGGAAAATGTCATTAATAATGAAAATATGTAATCAAGTACTAAGAAAATCAATTCTTGGGAACCAACTCATAAATAATCCCAATTTCACTAGATCCATCTGATAATAACATTCAATACACTAGCTCTCACATGATATTCATGCCTCTACTAAGATAAATCCTTCATCAAAGGGTCCATCATGTTTTCCCCTATAGATACTCTTCTCACCAAAACTTCACCATGTTGATAAAAATATCACAATATATGAATCTTTAGAAGTATGTTATTTGGACATCGGTGTGATCTAGGCCCTTTGTGGACAGCCACCACTGAATTATTATCACAATAAATAAGATAGAGACTTGAATGATAGGTACAATAATAGGCTCTTCAAAAAAATTATGAATCCAAATTGATTACTTGGATATATCACAATCCGTAATATACTCAGGAAACACTATAGAATCAGAAAAAAATATATTTTTAGAACTCTTCCAGCACATGGCCCCTTTTTGAGATAAAAATATCCATATTGTGACATTAGATCATTATGATCTTACCCCTGATGATTATCTCTTCTTATCCTTCATGCACCAGGAACATATCCTTAGTTCACCTCAGATACTTAAGGATACCATAAATAGAAATCCAATAGTGTTCTCCAAGATCTTCATGATATCTGTATACCATGATCAAATAATAGGAAACATCAATCCTCATACATAACATGTCGTACATGATAGATACTATCATAGATGTTTATGTGATTTTAATCATTCTCTGTCTTTTCTCTTCTGTTTGAGAACACATTTTCTTGTAAACATGTATACCATGTTATATTGGAACCATTACCCTCTTGGATTGTTCCATGTTGAACCTCATCATTATATAGACAATGTTTGTGCCTTAGCGTAGTCCAAGAGGCCTCTTGGATCTATAACACACAATCTTGACCCCATGAATGTAGGCTACATCATCTAACTCCATAATGGAGAAGAACATGCTCGACCATTCCTTAACCTCTTGTAAGGATGGTTTTTCATTTCCAATTTGAAATATGTAATCAAAATATACTTCCATGAAAATAATTTTACTCCCATTAAACCCATTGTAAATACATGGAACACATTCATTCTAAATGAAAAAAAAATTATTTCATGGCTTCATCAAAAAAAAATTCCATAACTTGGTTGCATGCTTAAATCCATAAATGGATCTGTACAACTTTCATAACTTTTTGGAATTTTAGGTACTCAAAAACCCATCTATTTGGTTCATTTACACATCCTTTTGAATCTTCAAATTAGTGAAATTATTTATGAATTATATTTTCCAAAAATTATATTCATGGTAAGATCTTATGGAAAGAAACATTTTGATAGATTTAAACAAGGAAATTGGAGAAAATGATTTATCTTATTCAATGTGTTGACATTGCCAAAATTATTTAGCCACCAGATGTGATTTATATTTATTTACATTACCTTTCATTCCCAGTTTTCTCTTTAATAGAAATTTAAACAGAATAGGTTTTACATCAACTGGAAAATTGATTAGAACCCAAACATGGTTTTGATACATATAATCCATCTTAGAATTCATGGATTCATGCCTTATTATAGATTATGAGCTCTTTGTTACCTCCTTATAAGAGGGAGGATCACTATTTACAACCAATAATGGGTCACTTTAATCATTGATAGAAAAACCATATCAATCTATTTCTGTTATCTCTCTAGTGATCATATAAATTACTTGTGTTTCAGTAAAAACTTCTTTCATAGGGACTTTTATAATATTTTCTTTTACCATCTCTTGTGTATCTTAATCATTAACTTCATCAAAGTAAATTTTGATCCTTCTATCCTCCTTGAGGAGGTTATCCCTCTCAAAAAAATATGTAATGTGTTGTGATAATCACTTTATTTTCTAAATGGTTTTATAGATATTATCCATTTATTTATTTGGGATACCCAATAAAGATACAATTCATGCTCTAGGGTGTTAGTTTTTTGCTTCTTACAGCCTTTACAAACACCTCAAAACCACATGCATGAACAGGTGAACAAATGTAGTTATTTCCACTCTATAAATAGAAGATAATATCAATTTCCAATTTATTTGGTACTGTTTTTAGTAAGTATGGTGTCATCTATAATGCTTATCCCCAAAAGGATAATGGAAGGATTGTGTGACTCATCATCGATGATACCATGTCTAGTAGTGTAGGGTTCCTCCTTTCACTAACAATATTCCACGATGGTGTATAAGGTGTAGTGATATGAGATATAATTGAAAAATTCATAAGAAATTTCATAAAGTCTAGGTTAATATATTCCCTACATCGATCCGATCAAAGTTTCTTTGTCTTCTTAACCAGCCGATTCTCATCTTCCTTATTGAACTCTTTGAACTTATGAAAGGATTCAGACTTATACCTCATCAAGTATATATAACCATACACACTCAATTCATTGGTAAAAGTAATAATCTACAATAATCCTCCCCCATATTATACATTAAAACACATCAATGTGTACTAAATCTAGAAGCTCTATATCCCCTTCACCTTGACCATCGAATGGTGGTTGTTTCATATTTCCTTGCAAAAATGTGTGTCATATTTTAAGTGGTTGAAACATAAAATAGTCTAAGTAACCATTTGGGTGTAGATTTTTAAAATGATTCTCATTTACATGACCATGTAGATGATTCCATAATTGGGTGTTAAATGAGTCATGCATATTTATTTAATTATCAACTTCTATTATTTTTTTTTTTTAATTTAATACATAATGATAATTATTAAACTTGTCCATACCATAATATATTCTATTATTGTAAATTTCTAAGCCTAATTTACAAATCTCAAAATAAATCCATCAATGTATAAAAAAGAAACCTGAATAATGTTCTTGGTAGTAAAAGACACATAATAAAAATTCCTTAAAACCAAAATCAATCAAGTTGGAAATGTGAGATGGTAGTCTCTAATAACTAGAGAATCTATCCATGCTCTATTGGTGGTGCATAGACCAACCTCACCTCTAGAAACAATCTGAAATATACTCGGTTCCCCAATTTGGATATAAATACGAGCACCATAGGTATTATATAATACTCATCTTGTAGATATTGAAATATTACACTCAATAATGAATTAACCTAAATATTACCCTTTATTCATTGGTTGGGTATGATTCTTCTTCTAATGGACCTAGTTTCCACATTCAAAGCATATTGTATCATGTTACATTCCTTTCCCTTGGATATTATTATTTTTGGAAGGATGGATCTCTGGAGCCCTGGACTTGTAGTGAGTATTCAACCCTCATGCCTTATTCCTCCCCTTCTTATTCACCATAAGAACTGTGGGTTTATCACACCACATGACATTATCAAATTAGATAATAAGAGTAAGAAGTTTTCAAAGTTTCTTACACCATTTCTGACATTATAATTCACAATATAACTAGATATTTTTTTGGGTATTGGAAGTCAAATGAGATCAGTACATAGCTCAATAAGGGGTATTAAACCTCAATATTTCTTGGAGATCAATATAGCTGATCATCTTGACTACATGTGGTCTTGTTAGCACCAAATATCCAATATTTCAAATGAATATTTCATTGGATATCTCATGTATCTCTGATATTACCTTCTCTTTAAAGTGATTATGAAGGAGAGAAATGATTTTATACACATCCATATCCTCGTATTTCATTAGAAGCTCATTAGACATGGGGGATAAAATGGAACATTGGACCCATTACCTCAAATAAGTAGTTACTTATTACTCACTATACTCTCTATCAAGTGACTTAGGAAGTGAGGTTTTTGATGCATATAATTATCATTAGTGAAATATTATAATGTGTAAGAGCCTATACTATTCTTGTACATTTGTGTTAGTGAGAAGGTTATCCTTCTCTAGTATGAATAGTTGTGATATTATATAATTCTTTTGAATTTCCTTCTATAAAAATTAATGGAGGATAGTTATTACTTGTTTGATTACAAAAATATATTAGTAAATTTAAATTTAAATAAATTCTACTAATATCCCATTTTTTTGAAACCTAATAGTACATACCATCAGTTTTGGAATATATTTTCATTTAGATATTAAGTGTAAGGGGTCCATATTCCCCTTCTCATAAACTAAATAGGGGCCTGACAAGTTATTTGAATGGTTTTTGGTGAGTGTAACTTTTTAATTTCAATAACTCATAATTCCTTGATCCATTTAGTGGAATCCCCAATCTTGAAATCTTAAATAAATATTTCCTCAACCCTTGACTCTTAGTACAATAAATCATTCTTATAAAGTAAACCATTGATGTAAACTAATTTTGGTCGTCCAAAAATGTTAAGTTAAAACTTCCACAATAATTAAAATCACCCCAATGTGGATTGGTCAATCACTTTGAAATATGATTTTGATTCCAACTTAATATGTATAAGGTTATGCCTTCATAATATTTCAGTTGATGTATTTTTATCCTTATGCGTAAAGAATATTTTATAACATTCCTTGCTAATATTAAGTAGAGTTTACATAACTGATTCACCATATGTGATAAAATATTCACACATAATCTAGTTATATTTTATTCCATATTTCATGCATGATAATTTATTTGTTAGGTGATCAAAAAATATCCACAAAAAAATAATTAACCCTGAAACTAGCCAAAAGAAAATATAATTGTATGATCATGAGACTATCTAATTGTTAGTTTATCTAGTGGATAATAAATTAACCAGTGAACCTAGGGAAAATTTTCTAGAACTATATCTTATTTTCTGTTGCAACATTTTTTCTATGTTCCTACATATTACCTTGATTAGTTTCCCCTCAACTCCTAGACTCATACCAGCTCCTCTCTCCTGGGAGCTCCATCCATACATAATATTTTACTTACACATGGGTGAGGGGATACAATGGATTGTATAAATGGGGATTACATAAAAGAAACCATTGTCACATGGGCCCTCATTTTCTAAGGAGGGTATGACACAAAGACCACCAATTTTAATTTTAACAATAATAAATTAAAAGAAACCAATAACATAAATTGGTTTGGTTTATTATAATGATTCTCCATACAAAATTTAACGAGCATACATTTTAAATCTATTAATCAATTACATTGATCCATCTTTTAATGAAAATAATGTGCCAAAAAGTAATCAAATTTATTCAATTTATTTTAATTCCATCCAAGCATCCTTAACTCACTATCATTTATAATTTTAAAAAAAATTAATTTCATATAAAAGTTATTAAGAACACAAGTGAACATAGAGGAAACTGTGTCTTATTAACCAAAATGTTTAGATGGAAATTGAATTAATATATAATTATCAATCCTAAGACATGGAATATACTATAAAATAATTGAAAAAATTAACATATGTTAATAAGATTGATTACATATCTAATTTATTCACTACATAAAATAGGGAACACTACCCGTAGTAGACTACATGAAATGTACTATATTACACGGTGTGTACTATCTTCTTCATGTGTCCACTACACAATCCATGGGACTGGGTGTGTTTCCTACTATGGATGATTTTTAGGTACATGAAATTTTTTCAATATTACAAGGAATTTGTCCTTGGGTTTTCATGGTATGCTAGTCCTCATATTGTGTATCTGATACATGAGGTGCTATGATGCCTTATTTTCTTTTTCAAAATAAAATAGGGAATAAACATTGTGTATAGTTGTCACACGATGTGTAATTATTCAAACAATGTACCAGCCTATTCAGATCAATATGTTGGTTCACTTTTTTAGATCATAGATACAATTTCATCAGACCTATCCGAATTTATCACAATATGCATATGAAAAAAACATTAATAAATAGAATTTATATATGTATTACATTACATGTACACTTGTTTTGTCTTGAAAACCCCTATGGAACCTCCATATTGTTTTTTGATATGTTTCATTATTTTTCAATCTTAAAAATTTATAGGTTATGTTAGTGATAATGAAGAAGGTATGAGATGATGATTTCAGATATTAAAATGAATTTTTATGAGTAAAATAATAACAAATGCATGCAAACAATCTATGAATAATAAAAAATTATAAATTAAACACATGATCCCTCTGATACCACTTGAAGGTTCCATGCACTGTAGATGTTCCTTGATGGCATGGAAACTCCAATTCTACTCTTAATTTATGTGTAATAATTACTGAATAAGAAAAAACATCATGTCTAAAAAAATAGGTGACATGACTAGATAAATACATTGAATCCTGAAGATGTGGATCTTCACATGTAATTTATATTTAAGTTATGTATAGATATACAATTATATCAACATGTAATTCTATCTTTATTTATAATTTGGTTAAATAGATCTCGCCATGCTTTCATTATGTTGTAGGATCAAAGTGAAGAATCCCTCTATTTGTGATTCACATGTGCACCATAATCTATAACCATCTCCATAGAATCACGGGTTCTAGCATGGACAATCTCGATCATATTTTTTGTTCATGGGTGATCAGAGAAGTATTCTTATTGAATGAGGAAGAACTCTTAGTGTTCTCTATATGTCTTGAGAGAGGAGGAAGAGAGAGAATGTGTTAGGTCTCTAGGTTTCTATCTAGGGCTTGAGAGAGATTCTTTCTATCCATTGTGAACAACATGGGTGATTATAGAAAGTGATATAATTAGATTTTTATTATGGTGGGTTTATGGTTGAAAAACCACACACAAGCCCCTTTACAACTTTATAATTCTTAGTTGACCCCATGTACAATATTTATATTATTATTATTAATTTTTTAACATGTGAAACACTTTAAGAATGTAATTAAATATCATTTGTAAAATTTCTAATCAGACCATTAAGCTCTGTCTTCATTCCCTCATTGATAATTACTAATCCCCATGAATATTTATTTAACAAATAATTGTTACTACATTATTCATTGATTAATATAATATAATAAATATCAAATTTTAAAAACCTTGTAAACACATATTTATTATTATTATTTAACTCACTTATTCTTTTGATTAACTTTTTATTTAATCATGGTGATCAACTAAACCCAAGTAAATATTATTTATTCGGACTTTTCTAATTCAATACCTGAATTTAACTAAGATTATAGATACAATTAGTGTGTGACAATTAGTAACAAATAGTAACAATTAGTAATAAATAGTAATAATTAGTAAAATTAGTAAAAGAAAGTAATAATTAGTAATAATTAGTAATAATTAGTGATAAATAGTAATAAATAGTAATAAATAGTAATAATTTGTAAGAACCCAGTTTTTGATATAAAAGACTTTGGAATATCCTTAATGTTATTCCAGAGCAGCGCCATCAGACGGTGTGCGATTCTATGCCCCGGTGTGGCCGGAATTAAATTTTCAGTGTGTTCACACTGAAAACGCCAAATAAATAGGATAACTCCTAAACAAAGTTTCAGATCAGAGTTCTGGCTACACATATGGGTCCATAATGGCGTGTTTACCCTAGGAAAGACATAAAACATGTCGGCGTGGGACGTTTGGACCCCTCGCTCGCTATCGGAACGTTAAGCTGATAAATTAATTAATTAATTTATTCGTTTAATGGTTAAACTCAGGTATCTCTTAAACGGTGGCTTGGATGTGAAAACTGAGGGCACCGTTGAGTTCGGAGCGTGTTGTTTACCCTAGTAGGGGTATAAGTTTTGCGGGCGCGGGCCGTCAGTGAAAAATGACACCGAGTGTGTTTTCGTAATTTGGCAACCTCAGGCGTTGAGTTTAATAACTTTTTAATGGGGTCTCTGATTAAAATTCTGAGACCGCCGTTGTGCTCGGGAGGTGGTTTTTACCCCAGGGGAGGCTTAATCTCGACCACGCCGGAAGTTCAGGTTCGGGCCGACGGGCGAGTGGTTAAGTGTTTTCTATTTAAACACTTAACCCGCCCCTCTCCTCTCCCCCTTTTCCCTGGCGCCAATAGATCCCAATGAAGAAGGAGGAATCTCCCCCTGTCCTCCTCCCCTCCGTCAAGGCATCGGTGCGGTGGTGGACCCTACGTGAAGCGTCGGGCAACGCCCCAATAGGTAGGAGGTTGTGTTTTGTATTTCCATTCCTGTACTTAACTTTGAACACAAATTTACATGTATAATTGCTACCAAATTGTCAAGAGAGGACCATATTTGGGTATTATATTTCATGCCCTTTCCGACGCTTGTTACAGATTTCAATTCTGAGTTCCGAGCAGATCGCAAATGTCCGGCGAAGTTCGCGGGTATTTGGGTTTTTCCGTCGGTCCGGCGAGCTCCAGCGGCGGCGGCGAGCTCCAACGGCGGCAGCGCGGGTCTTCCAGGCGGCGACGGCCTTGGCTCAGGCGAATGGCGCGGCAGTAGGGCGTTTGGCTTTGGAGGCTGGCACGACGGCCTTACGCGGGTGAGACGGCTCTCGCCGGCCTTAGGCGGGTGAGACGGCTCTCGTCGGGTCAGCGTGTGGTCCGCGAGTCCATGGTCGGGCGGACCGGCCGGTCCGTTCCAAGGGGCTTTCCCCCTCGACTTTGGATGCCTGTATTTTCGCTACGGGCGTCCGTTTTGCATGCCGTCTGCGGAGACGTGTTCCTTGGATCGAGGGAAATGATTTGAGCTGGTTTCTAGAATTTTTAATTCCCGGTACGGGAGATTGGTGGCACGACACGCCTTTAAGTGGAATGGCGTTTTCTCCGGGGGGGGTTCTTGTTTTGGGCGGTGCGGACACATCCGGAGTCCATTTTGAGCACCATCAGCAGTGTTGAAATCCTGGCATCGAGGCAACGTTTTCCAGTGTGGTTTTGGGTGTTGGAACCGGAGTTGAGGCATGGGCCCCACGGCCCGTCTGTTGAGCTGTTAGCAGCGTTTTGTAAGTTTTTCATTGGACGTCCGTTTGGGGCATGCGAGCGGTCATTTTTTTGTGTTTTTTCAAGGTCATTGCATTGGTGCAGTCTGCCCGCTTTAATTCTGCATGCTGGTGTGGGCCCCGCGAGGGCCGTTTCAGGAGGTGGTGGTGATTTCTAGCTTTATCACCAGGTGTCCATTTCAGACAAGTGATTAGTCAAACTTGTGTACTTTTTCGATAGGATCGCAACAGTGCGATCTGTTCGTGGTGTTTCGAGACCAGGATGCAGGTCCCACGTTGCACCGCTCATGTGCGGTGCACCGGAATGCATTTTTTTCTCTGGATATCCATTACACTCAAGTGAGCAGTGCTTTTCACGTGTTTTCCCGAGGGGATCGCAATGGTGCGATGCGGTCGACTGTTTTCGGGGCCGAGGCTCGGGACCACGGGATGTCATTCGGGCGTAAAGCGGTGTCAGTTGACTTTTCCATCAGATATCTGTTGGAGGTGAGTATATATTCAATCTCACGTGTTTTTTCGCAAGGATTACAACAGTTAATCTGTTCAGGCGAGCGGAGCCTCTTTCGAGATCTCATCAAATATGGAAGCATGAAAGGTGCTCCGGTGGTGGTTCGTCCTACCATGTTTGTATTGGACCCTTGGCGTGTGATCGTGCAATTTTGGGACAGTGATTTAAATGATTCATAAGATGTGGTTGGCCATGCCTGGGCCTTTGAGGTAGAGTTGTTACGTTTACGCCCTTCGCATTAACGTTTGGTGTCGTCTGCACGTTAGCCTTTGGTCTAGGATGTGGTATAATCTGGGAGTATACGGGGCTGCTCAGAGTTACATGTGGTCGTTTATACCTGAGAACATTTGTGCGCTTGGTAGGGGTTGAGCTGGGGCCACACGTTGTATGGGCCCCATGTGCGTGTCGTATTCTGCTTTGCGTACCATTGACCCCTCCCGACTTAGAGGGTCCCTCTGTTCTCGATTGTTGACCAGCGGGGTTGATTTTTCCCCTGGCTCTGTGCTCGTTTGTTTGAGCAGTAGGGTGGAGTTTTCCCCTGGTTCTGTTCTTGTTTTTTGACCAGCAGGGTTGAGTTTTCCCATGGTACTTTTCTCGATGGTTTTGACCAGCAGGGTTGAGTTTTTTCCCCCTAGTTCTGTTCTCGATGGTTTTTGCCGGTAGAGATGGTTTGGTTCCTCTGTTTCATCAGTTGTAAGGGGTTTTAGTACGGTTCCCCTTTCACCAGACTGTGGAACCGTTTGCGACTACGGGTGTTTTTATAGTGTAGGAGTTTTCCCCACTTTCTGGGATGGGTTGACTCGGTCCGCTTCGACGGTGACTCAGTGTATTGGAGCGTGATCACCTTGAGAGGCCTGGTGAGTTTCTCCCATTCCTTCGTGACCCCTGGTAGAGTTATCTTCGATTCAGTGTTACCAACACATTACGCAGGCACCGATCCTCTACCTAGGAGTTTGTTTCCAGCAGGGCTGAGGTTGTTACCAGCAGGGCAGAGGTTGTTTCGAGTAGGGATCGCCAGTTTTACCATCCAACAGGGATGGCCAGTGGGTTACCATCTAGCAGGGATGGCCAGTACAGCAGTGTTCACCGAGTAGTACCATCCAGCAGGGATGGCCAGAGCGGTTCCGGCTTTACCTCCAACGGGGCAGTGCAGTGGTCCCTGATGCCGAGCTTACCTCCATCGGGGCTGCGAAGTGGTCCCTGATGCTGGGTTTACCTCCAGTTGGGCTGGGAAGTGGTCCCCGATGACAGTTCTGAACCTCCCTCCAGTGGAGTACCCTTTTACAGGACTGGGCATTGGGACTCATCAATGACTTTATCCAGGTTTCCCTCCAGTGGATTACCCTTTTACGAGACCGGGTAGTGTGGCACCCGTCGACTCTTTTCGGGTCTCCCTCTAGTGGGAACTCGTCTACTTCTAGGGATCACCCTCCAGCGGGGTTGGGTAGGGGGTCACCCGTCGACTTTGAGGAGACCTCTCGACTGCGGGGCAGTGATGAGGTGTGGCTTGATGTTCCCCCTGGACTCTCAAGTATGAGGGGAACTTTCCCCCACCGAGATGCTTCCTTGTGATGCAACCAAAAACCATGCGGGTGAATCAGTGCCACCCAGAGCAGATAGTTTTGAGGTGCGGTGATTTGAGCCCTTGACATTCAGTTTGGGGAAGACGTGCGGGATGCTGGGCATCGATGGTGTTTACTTCTGGGACTGTTGGCTACTCATTTTTTTGGGTTGAGCTACGGGATGAAGATCCCCCTATGATCTTGTTTGGGCTTCTTTTTTGAGCATATGGTAATGTATATACCTTGTTCCAGTACCCACTTCTTGGGCTTGTTTACTCTCCCTCTAGGAGAGGTGAATACGCAAGGGGTATGCCACGTGATTTCAGTGTCTAGATTCTCACAGTTGGATGAGTCTACTCTTTTGCTATAGGTAGTGGAGACTCGAAGAGAAGTTCATCTTCTCACCATTTCCAGCTCCTTGTGTCTGGACGAGTCTATCTCCTTTCTCTTGTTGGGTTGAGCTGGACTCTCTACTGTTACTCTTTGCTGCACTCTCGGTTGTACTCCTTTACTTTTCATGTTTACTCTACTGCTCACCCTTCGGTAACTCCTTTGTTTATCCCTCGAGACATTGGGGTATCCTACTGAGTATCTTTATACTCACCCCTTCTTGGGCTTTGCCCGCACTTGGTGTGCCCTTTCAGATGACGGATAGGTTGGTCGTGACTTCAGTGGAGCTTAGGAGTTTGGGATCTTGGACTGTGTGTGGGGGTTATAGTCGAGTTCCAAGTGGGGAACCCTTCCAGCTGTTTTTATTTTGTTTACCTATTGTTAGGTTGTGGCACCTTTCCTTGTTAGGCGCATGTTTTCCCCTTTTCTTTTTTAGTTTACCTTCAGCACTTGCTTTGTACTGTTTAGAGGTCGATTCACTTTTTGGTTTGTTTATAGCAGTTTCCATTTACATTACTTGTCTTTTCTCTTTTACTATGCACTTTTTCATTGAGTGGGATGCGTGTGTGTGTACAGGTGCTTAGGAAAAGTCCTCCCCGAGTTGTTGTGCCTTCGGCACTGGTCGCCAGCCCCTGGTCTATAGAGGCGGGCTTGGGGTAGTTGGGGCTCGATCCCGGGTAGGGTTGGGTCATGAAAAAGTGGTATCAAAGGTAGTTCATTCATTGGGACATTGTTCGAACGTCCCTAAAAAGGAATTGGTTGGGATTTTAGGAAACAGTGTTAATGTGTCTTGAGAGCAGCTCTCAGTCTAGTGAGTCCGGTGATGGTGTGGCGGCCGACATATCCATTCACCAGGACCCTGATAACACAGTTCTCGACTCGGCATGCTGAGACACTCGTTGCAGGGAAAATTGGTTTGTGCATTACATAGGATGGAGTCTTTGACTGTATTTCTTGAGTCAGCTCCCCATTGTTGTTATTGTTATATACATATATTCTCATCTAACCGTGACACTCCTTGATAATATTCAGGATGTCTTCGCGAAGACAGTCAGCCAGGATACCACCATTGGTTTGTGACGACGCCCATGTGTGCTATGAGGCCTCAGTCCAGGACCCATCATGTGATCCCCTTTCTCCGGGTGGGCCGGTAGCAGCACCCCCACCTGTTGAGCAGCAGACAGCTTTAGCAGAGAAGACGGGGCTTGAGTGTAGGTTGAGCACGCTCCGTGAGTTTCAGCGACAGAGATTGATGAGGTTTATTGGTGATCCAGACCCTTAGGCAGCAGAGGTTTGGCTTTAGATAGTGGTTCTCCTTTTCAGGCTTGTGCAAATGCCGACAGATATTATGGTGGCTTTGGCCGCCAACTGTTTCCATGGAGCAGCTTGGCGTTTCTGGAGTCTGGTGACTCATTTTTGCAATGAGTCGTCGCTTTCGTGGAGATACTTTCTGTCGTTGTTTCGTGAGGAGTTTTTTCCCTCCTGTTTGCACTCTATTCGGATTCAGGGGATCCTGTAGTTTTAGTAGGGTGGGATGACGGTGTTCGAGTACGCGACTAGTTTTGCTGACCGTGCATGCTTTTACCCAGACTTCGTCCATGACGACAACATCCGAGCACGGAAATTTGAGCAGGGTCTCCGCTGAGAGATTTGTGCTGTCATAGTACCCTTGGGAATTCCCACTTATGCTGGGGTGCTAGAATAGGCATTGGTGACATAGATCTTCCTGTCACGTTCTACAATTAGTGGTGGCAGTAGGCTCGATAGAGCCGAGACGGTTGCCGCAGCTATCGGGCGTCGGCTGACAGAACCTCGACACAGGTGGCTTTCTAACAACCGAACTCAGTGGTCTGGTCGTACACCACAGTGGCGCCGGAGGGCACCAGTGCAGCCTGGGGAGTGCAGGTACTATGCTTGCGACGAGCAATGTCACCTAGCACGAGACTACCCGCCCAGGCATACTGAGAACATTGGGCAAGCAGTAGGTGAACCACCGCAGCAGAGGCAACGTCGTGATCAGAGCAACTCCCAAAGAGGTGGTGCTAGTAGAGGAGCGGAAGGAGCTGGAAGTGGATGACGACCTAACGAGGTCTTCCCATCACCACTAGGCGGTCCACATTAGGCTCTGGAAGCTGACAGTTGGGACTGTGGATAGATGCGAGCATTGGATGCCTTCGATCCTACAGAGCATGAGGTGATAAGAGTTACACTCTACAGCTCTTCTACTTTCTTTTAGTAGAATTGTAAGGCTCTGTGTGTGAAATTCTTTTCTCCCTGCTCCTTGTTTGAGTTGTTACTAGGGTGGTGCAGGGTGTCGGTGTGGCCCTGTTTCGGTAAAGTAAAATGCGTAGAACCTTTTTCTTTAGTTGATGGTGTTGACTCCTTCTCTTCCGAGCGTGTACGAGGGTCTTGGTTGTGGGACATCGACTGTGAAATCTTACGGGAATAGATATCCTTGGGTGTTTCACCATATGGATATTCTGAATGAGGGAATCACCGGGCTTTGTCCCAGGTCCAAGTGGTGATTCCAGTCATGGTGTGCAACATAGGGGTTCGGTCAGTGAGGTGAGCTACCCCCGAGATCCTTCGGGCTGTTTGAGACCATGAAAAAGGATGGCGAGGTTCCCTACTGCCTTGCCCTAACCCCAAAGTCTGTAGTGGGTGCACGGTGTCTCCAGCATGACTCACCTGAGAAGAAGTGTGTGTGCTCCTATGCACGTCATTGGAAAGGGCCGACCTCGCGTGAACAGATGAAATCCTTTGGTCTGTGTGCGGTGGCGCAGAACTGTGCATGAGTTCTTCTGGGTACGGGAGAGCCAGGTGCGGGCTTAGTACCCTGAGTTGTTCCCAGGTTTTTGCTTATCAAGGAAGAAAATCTTGAAGTAGGGAATGATATAAGAACCCGTTTTTTTCTATAAAATACTTTTGGAATATCCTTGATGTTATTCCAGAGCAGCGCCTTCAGACGGCGTGCGATTCCGAGCCCCGGTGTGGCCAGAATTAAATTTTCAGTGTGTTCACACTAAGAACGCGAAATAAATGGGATAACTCCTAAATAAAGTTTAATATCAGATATCTGAGTGCATGGATGGGTCCAGAATGGGGTTTTTACCCTAGGAATGACATAAAACATGTTGTCGCGGGACTTTTGGACCCCTCACTCGCTATTAGAATGTTAAACGGATAAATTAATTTATTTATTTATTCGTTTAATGGTTAAACTCAAGTATCTCTTAAATGGTGGCTCTGATAGGAAAACAGAGGGCACCATTGAGTTCGGAGCATGCCGTTAACCCTAGGAGGGGTGTAAGTTTTTCGGGCATGGGCCGTCAGTAAAAAATGCCACCGAGGGCGTTTTTGTAATTTGGCGGCCTCGGGCGTTGAGTTTAATAACTTTTGAACATGGCCTTGGATTAAAATTACAAGACCGCCATTGTTCTCGGGAGGTGGTGATTACCCTAGGGGAGGCTTAATCTCGACCCCGCTGGAAGTTCGGGTTCAGGCCGACGGGCGGGTGGTTAAGTGTTTTCTATTTAAACACTTAACCCACCCCTCTCCTCTCCCCCTTTTCCCCAGCGCCAACAGCTCCCAATGAAGAAGGATGAAGCTCCTCCTCTCTTCCTCCCCTCCGGAAATGCAGTGGCACAGCGGAGGACCTTATGTGAAGTGTCGGGCAACACCCCAACATGTAAGAGGTTGTGTTTTGTATTTTCATTCCCGTACTTAACTTAGAACGCAATTTTACATGTCGAATTACTGCCTAATTGTCGAGTGAGGCCCATATTTGCGTATTATATTTCATTCTCTTTCCGACGCCTGTTATGGATTTCAATTCCGAGTTCCGAGCAACTCGCAAATGTCCGGTGAAGTTCGCAGATTTTTGGGTTTTGTTCAGCGGTCCGGCGAGCTCCAGCGGCGGCGGCGAGCTCCAGCGGCGGCGGCGAGCTCCAGCGGCAGCGGAGTGGGTCTTCCAGGTGGCGGTGGCCTCGACTCATGTAGATGGCGCTGCGGTGGGGCGTTCGGCTTCGGCGGCTGGCGCGGCGGCCTTAGGCGGGCGATACGGCTCTCGCCGGGGCGCGACGGAAGGTCGGGGTCACGGCGCGTGACCCCGCGGGGGGACACAAGACCCGCCGAAGGGGGGTCTTCACGCGGAAGGCACGACCGGCCCTCGTGGTCGGGTCTGCA
This sequence comes from Viscum album, assembly GCA_963277665.1. NCBI lineage: Eukaryota > Viridiplantae > Streptophyta > Magnoliopsida > Santalales > Viscaceae > Viscum > Viscum album. The sequence continues at coordinate 1,021,423,088 of OY728162.1, forward strand.
CATGGACCATAATTCCATGGCCGTCCCGCACGGCTAAGCTTCAGGCCAGTGCTACGAGCCAGCTGAGGAATCCATATATCATGATTTGAAGATAAGCAAATTTGAAGTGATTGGGATATTTATGTCTATTAAATCAAATAACAGAATGTAAACTAGATGTTTTGATCAGATATTATCTTTGGTTAAAGCTCGTTTACCTAAATGAAATGTGTTGCATACAAATTTCTATGAGAGAAAAAGGATTTTCTATAATTTGGATCTTGGTTAACAGAAGATTAATGTATTTTAAAATGATTGCATCTTATATTATAGTGAAAATCAGTTTTTTGTTAGTTGTCCTACATGTGGAAAATTGATGTAAAAAGAGGCTAAACTATGGAAGTCTAGATTGATTCTTGTAAAAAAAATTGAGGTATTTCCCGATTACACCCAAATAACATCATTTATTTATGTCCCAGAACATAACATCATTGATGTCATGGAACAAAACCAATATTTCAGTTAGTAAAGGATTAAACCATCCTATTGATGGTGATTAATGGAGACAATTTGACCAATTACATCTTTCTTTTGCATCGAAATCATTAAATATGTGATTGGGTCTTCCTTCTAACATTTTTTTTTCCATTTGGTTCTTACGGTGTTCTATATTCTCATTGAGCCGTTTTTAAAAATCCATACAATTTACCCCCTAGGATATTGATGAATGATCCATATATAATTTTGACCTTATTAATTCTAGGAAATCCAAAAAATAATCTTGATGTTTATTAGAATCCATTGATTGATAAGTTAAATTTATTGTGGAGTAATTGTGTCAGTACGTATGATGTTTTTAATAAATAGAATTTCCTACTGAAAGATGCATTAATGAGTTAAATTAGTGACTTCCCAGCATATCACATGTAATCTGGTTGGAGTACACAAGGGACAAAATCCTATCCATTCTATATAAGATACAACAAATCATTTATGCTCATTAATGGAGGAAAACCTTGTTTCTTCGACTTTCATCGAATATTTCTTCCTAATGATCATCATTTTCGAAGGAACAAATATCATTTTAGAAAAGGCACAATTGAAAGAGATGAACCTCCAACAATGATCTTAGGCATTAAGTTAAAATACATTGTCTCGTTATTACCTCCCATTACATTTGGACTAACTATAAACCAACCAAAAATTGATTCCTTTGGGAAAAAACATAATTGGATAAAACATATCATTTTTTGGGTTCTGTCATATTGGTCTGATTTGTTGGTTCGTCACATGTTGGATGTCATGCATATTGAGAGGAACTATTTTGATAATATATTTCATACACTTTTAGACATACTAGATAAGAAAAAATATAATGTAAAGGCATGATTTGATCTTTCACAAATTTTCCGCAAACCAGAATGTAAACTATTTGAAAATGATAGATCTATGATTGGGCGATGTTTAAATATCTTAAAATTCATGGAAAGAGGATTGTCCATCTGCATAAGGAGCCTGAAATGTTATACACATAGACAAGTATCAGGGTATATATAATAATATTTCATTATCAAAACACAGATCAAAAAAATTACTTATTTTTCTCAATGTTTCTGCAGTGTCTGGAACAAAAAAATTGAAAAGATTCTTGTTATTGTGTTAGTACATTTATGAAAGAGATCATATTTCATCAACAAACTATCATCGCTGAAGATGTATTTTCAAGGATAATTACTTTTTCATTTCAGATATTTTTTAATCGTTTCTGTATTTATATTTTTCCATTATTACTAAGACTATCAAAAAAACGTATTCACAAGACGATGTTGATTTTCTTAGAAATGAATGGGTAGCATACCTGATTGTAGAATGTACACAAATAATTATTGTTAATTAGCTCCAGTTAAATTAAATTAGAATTATACATTTTAAATCCATTATCTATTACTTTTATTTTTTTGTTAATTCATTTTATTTTGTATTAGTTATAATTATTGTTAATTAGCTCTAGTAAAATTAAATAAGAATTATATAGTTTTATTTATCATTATTTATCATTATTTATTCTGGAAAATCATAACGTGTGATTGGTATTGATTAATAGTTATTTAGTTAATTAATATTAATTAGTAACAAATAGTATTAATTAGAAAAATTATTAATAAGTAGTTATAATTAGTGATAATTAGAATTAAATTGTAATAAACTGTAATAATTAATAATGAATAGTAGTAATTAGTACTAAATTGTAATAATTAGTAATAAATTGTAATAATTAGTTATAAATTGCGATAATTTGTAATAATTTGTAATAAATAGTAACAATTACTAATAAATAGTAATGAATAGTAATAGTTAGTAATACATAGTGATGAATAAAAACAATTAGCAATAAATAGTAATAATTATTAATTATTAGCAATAAATAGCAATAAATAGCAATAAATTGCAACAAATTGTAATAATTAATAATAATTAGTAATAGATTGTAATAATTAGTAATAATTAGTAATAAAATTTCATAAATAGTAATAAATGGCAATAAATTTTTATAATTAGTAATAATTTGTAATAAATTTGAATAATTAGTAATAATTGGTAATAAATCATAATAATTAGTAATAAATTGTAGTAATTAGTAATAAATTGTTATAATTAGTAATAAATTGTAATAATTAGTAATAAATTGTAATAATTAGTAATAAATTGTAATAATTAGTAATAATTAGTAATAAGTTTTAATAAATATAAAAAATGAGTAACAAAATTTTAATAAATAGTTATAAATTGTAATAAATAGTAATAAATGGTATTAATTAGTAATAAATTGTAATAATTTGTAAAAAATTGTAATAATTACTAATAAATTGGAATAATTAGTAATAAATTAGTAATAATTAGTAATAATTTGTAATGGATTGTAATAATTATTAATAAATTGTAATAATCAGTAATAAATTATTATAATTAGTAATAATGGAATAAATTGTAATAAATTGTAATAATTAGTAATAAATTGTAGTAATTATTAATAAATTATAATAATTAGTAATAAATTGTAATAATTGTTAATAATTTGTAATAATTAGTAATAATTAGCAACAATTAGCAATAATTAGAAATAATTATCAAGAATTAGAAATAAATTGCAATAATTAGAAACAATTAGCAATAATTTGTAATAATTAGAAATAAATTGCAATAATTAGTAATAAATTGTAAATATTAGTAATAAATTGTAATAATTAGTAATAAATTATAATAATTAGCAATAAATAGTAATAATTACAAGTAATTAGTAATAATTCGTAATAATTAGTAATCATTTGTAATAAATTGTAAAAATTATTAATAATTAGTTATAATTAGAAATATTTAGTAATAAATATAATAAATATTAATAATTACTAATAATTATTACTAATTAGTAATAATTAGTAATAAATACTATTAAATAGTAATAATTAGTAATAATTGGTAATAATTAGTAATATTTAGTAATATTTAGTAGTAAATTGTAATAAATTTTAATAAATTGTAATAAACTAGTAATAATTTTTAATAATTTGTATTAATTAGTAATAAATTTTAAAAATTTGTAATAAATAGTAATATATTTTAATAATTAGTAACAATTAATAATAAATTTTAATAATTAGTAATAGTTAGTATAATTAGTAATAATTTGTAACAACAAGTAATTAGTAATAAATGTTATTAATGTATTCTTTCATATTAATGTTTAATTTTTTTCTTTATAGTATTACAAACATTAGATTTTCTTTCTTATATATGCGTATTCTTTTTCTCTGTTAAGGTGATTTGTTTGGAAAATGATAACATGGGTGGACATTTTTTAGAGGGGATAAAGAGCACCAAAATATAAAACATTAATGTTTTTAAATTTTTTGGATAATTGTAAATGTTACTATATAAAACATTATTTTTAATGTTTATAATAGAGTTTTTCTATTAATTATTTCAACATTATTTTAATTAAATCATATATTACGCATACACAAGTTATTGGTTTTTTCTGGTGTGCTATTATACAAACAACACAATATAGTAGGCTAAGGATTTATCAGCACTGTTGAAATTAGTGATGAAATGGGGTCTTTATATTTGAAAAAAATAGGACTGCTAATGGGGGGACCTTTATTAGTTCTAAACTAGTGCTGATAAAGGTCAACCTTTATCAACGTTGAGGATAACAACATTTTTTAGCAGTGTTAAAATATTTTTTGTGCGCTATTAAAGGGCATATCTGTAATAGTGTAAATTATGTTTCCATCATGAAAGAAATAATTACTGACATCACCATCGTTATTGGTTCCCTGTCTGGTCTATTAAAATTGAACCATGATACCAGTCCTCTGTTTTACTAGCCCCATGCTTTCTACTGGACCATGCATCTGGTACCATGATTTTGCTACCAATCCTCTATTCTTGTATTATCCCAAAATAATGCTACCACTGCTAAAACTTCTACCATGTCCTATTCCACAGCTATTGCTACTGGTGTGCCAAAATTACACTATCATCCAAAAATCTTACTACCACCACTCCTTTCTTCCACTACCATTGCTTCCCCTACATCTACCAAATCCCATGGTATCTTACATAGATCTGTGTGAATCCCCTTCCCCCATTTTTGAATAAACCCATGCTCCACCACTGAGCCGATTTGAAGATCCACCTACCAGAAGATCTCTAGTGCTTCTGTGTTAAAATCAAACTCCAGCCAGCATTGATTGAAGTTTTTCCACAAAGGAACTCAAATCCCACATTTCCTATCGCAACCAGATCTTGAGCACAATTGTATGGTGATTGAAGTACCAGATCTAAAGCTTCCTTGTGATTCTTGAAGAAGATATCACCAGTTGATAGAGATTGATCCTATAATAAATCTCGCTGTGACTGCCAAGGATGAAATAGAACAAAGTTTCTCTACCAATGAAGAGTCTTGGAAACATGATATATTTAAGATATCTGATATACATGGCCTAAACACAATATAGAAATTGAGCTCCACTGAGGGAGATGAATTAACCTGTTCTGGTCAAAGATGAGTACCTACAGTGATGTCACACTGATTGAAGTTGAATATTATTCTGACGGCATCTCCTATGACAGTCCTTTGATGAACCAAGATGCTAAGAAAGATTAACACTGCACCAAAATCATCAAAGATGAATAATATCAAAAATAATAAATCTTGAATATGCTTTTTAGAACAAAATTTATGAATCCATTGATGTTGGGATCATTACACCATGGCCAAATTATTTTTACTACCTGTATGTCGTGTCCCTAGTGCAGGTCTAAAATCATAGGAGTCCTTAGCCCATTCCCATAACACCGATTGGAGTTCAACGGGAGAGTGCATTCCACATGCTCGTAGAAATTCCTCTCTCGAATTAATGTATGCCTATACACCAGATAAGTGAGGCTTCAAGACCTTTTCTAAGTTATTGGTTTTTGATTGTTCCCTTATGATGAATCCATAGGGCCTCTAATCAGGGAGAGCCCAGGATCATCCAAAATTAACATTGATTATTTTATTATGATTAATAAGGGTCAATTGAAGTCGATCCTTTCCGAGATGAAGAGTTTTTCTTCTCTTGCGGTTTTATGTTCTCATATACTATGGTTGTGAAATTAATGAAGTGGGATGAGATTCACTACACAATACCTAGCCACATTCCTAGTACTAATTTGCATACCTGACCACTAAGTCACATGAAACAAGTCATACATGTCTTATATGAATTCATCATCTACTTGTGAGCCCAGAAGATTTCAGTCCCCAAGTTGGATCAAAACTATTTATCAGGATAGCACCTCGGCTGCTCTGTTTCAACCAAATTATATCCTCAAGATCACCTGAGTAGACTAGATACTTCTTTTAAATGAAATTATTTTGAAGTGGACCATCTCTATTCATTCATCTTAAGACATTAAATATGCAGGCATGCCATAATCACAATGAAATAGAAGACAAAAGATGACATTATATCCAAATCAATCAGGCCATTATTCCAAGGACCAAAATATAAATCCAAGTAAAACAAAAATATTATCTTCCTCCTATAGATATAATTTTACATTCAAAGGAGATGCAACACACTGAATCAATTCTACTCCATTTCTCCTTGAGAAAGTACAAGTGGCTAGGATCCAATGATGAATTTTATTAAGTCCAACACTAAAATTATAGATTACTCTAGAAGCTCTGAAATTGTTATAGAGTGTAAAAGAATCTTGTTCTTATCTTTTGGATGGAAAGGAGGATTGAGCATTTCTATTAATAGGGAACTATTCACTAGATTAGGGGGATTTTTATGAATCACAATATTATGGTGTTGATTTGATTATTTTGTTACTTGCTTATTTCTTTCCCAGTTTCTTATAATTTGGTTTTAACGCTCTGAGGATAATACAATAGTCCATTTATGGTCGGGTCAATGAGATTCCCTATATCCCTCTATTAGTGAATTCAATGTTTTAATTATTCAATGTCTTATGATTTTATCTCTCTAGATTCATTTGAACTCTATTGACATTATGATATTTCCTATTTCATGAATTTTGAATTCCTCTTAGCCTCTTCACTGGATCACAGACATGTACCACTTAGGTCCTTTGCATTGCTTGAAATCATGGGTAGTGGGTTGACATTAGGGAATTTTAAGATCTCTCATTACTTGTCCAAGAGATATTGGAGGCTATAGTGGACATTTCATCCCTCAAGTTAAATAAAAAATTTCATGTGAGGGTAATATATTAAAAAGAAAACAAAATATTCTAAATTGGAATAAATATTTAATAGGAAAGATAAGGTGATTATATGAGGTTTGGACACTTCTTTTAAAATTAAATTTTAAACCAATATAGTTTAATTCCATTATTCTTTTCACCAATTCAACCCACAAGTGAAAATAAAAACAAACCCATAGCATTTTTCTTATCTTGAGATAAAACCGAGTCCCACTACTAATGAATTTCACATGGGTTCAAAAATTGTTTTAATCAGAACCCTTTTATGAGTGATCATAAATGATTTGAGATACGATTCTTAAACAATGTGGATATGTGAGGTGGTGGGAGACTCATTTCAAAAGTGAGAATAGTGACACTCTTTTAAATATATATTTTCTTAATATATAATAAGTTTCATACTCATTCAAGTGGAACCGAACTAACCCATTTTCAAAGAAAGGATAAGGAGGGATGAGAATCCACCCAAAAAATCACATTTATATATGATTTTATAATATTTTTGGCCTTATCCATTAGTCTACCCCAACCATTTTATCCATTATCAGGGTGACTAACTTTTTATCTAGGTAAATTTTTCAGAGATAAAAATGAAATAAACATTATTAACATATTTAAATATGAAACTTTCAAATTTAAAATCTATTTTAAAATATATAATTTATAGAGGTGGTAAAATTTAATTTTTATACAAGTACACATAACACAATGAGAAAAATTAGAAAAATTCATTTTTTATCATAAAAATGAAATTTCATCATAAAAAGTATAATATTTATTCTCATGAAATTAATTATTTTATGAATAAAAAATATTGTAATGTGATTTTAAACAATGATAAAGCATAAATGTACCTGATTAATACTTAATAAAAAAAATTCCAGTCTTTGAGAACACAATATTTTCCATTATTCACATAAAAATAAACTCTTTCTGAAAAATCTCTAAAATTCACCCGAATTTAATTTTGATATGCTGAATCCAAAAATGAAGTTCAATTTATCGAATTAAAAGTCTAAAATTTATAAATTTAGTTTTTAAACAAACCAATATAACACATGTAAAACAATTTAGTTAAAATAAATTCTACTTCCTTTTCTAAATTAAAAATTATATTCTTGTTATATAACCTAATAAAAATATTTCTAGGGTTATAATAAAAATTATTAATATAAGTAAAATATAAAATTGATTCATTAGAAAAAATTAAATGGGTTCTCACATACTCCCCACTTAATGAAACTACACCCTCGTAATTTTATTCATTGATAAACAGGTGAAGATATTTTTCTCTTATACCCTTTTCCTATTCCCATGTTGCTTCTTAAATAAAATGATTTTATCATAAAACATTAGTGAAGTGAGTTACATTATTTTGCAACACCTACTCTCTATAATCATGTATTTGAATTAGCTTCTCCTTATAAGAATTATTTTACATTAACTGTATTACTTCAGGGCTTAATACATGATATGCATCCAATAAATACATCATTAATAATGAAACATAAAACACATTATGTACCCAAAATAAACTCAGATGAAATTTAACTCAATAAGTAGTTAATCCCACTTTCTCTTGAATTCTATATGGACCAATAAACTGTGAGATTAATTTTCCCATCTTCCCAAAACACATCACACATTTCCATCTATATATTTAAAAAAATATCACACTTTGCCTAAAATGGTACTTGATCTTATTTACCTTTTCAACCATCTCTTTGTCCATATTTTTTCTATATCCTTTGAGCTTACCTCAAATGGTTCTGGATCATATTTAACTTTTCAACCATCTCTTATACCAATTTTGGTCCTTAAAATTTTCTCAAACTGACGTTATCCCAATATACTAGAGTACGACATCACTTTCCATATAACACCTCAAATAATTATGTAGCGACCTAGCCATAGATAGCCTAGATCCAATGTCTACTTTCAATTACATTGGAATGATTACAAGGAATCAAGCCTTGAAGGACTGATCACTTTAGTAGAATTGGTAAACCATATACATAAATGATAATTTTATTACAAATTGAGACAGTAATTATAATGAATATTTTTCTTATAAACAAATAAACTTTAAGGATGATCTCTAATCCATCTAGTATATTCTTGCATATCTTTCATAGTTTTCTTCCTTGATTCATGGGGAAAAAACATAATAAGGCTAAGATGTAATGATCATTAAGGAAAAAATATAGTAAAAGTAATAATGAATCAATGTGAATAGTCAATAAAAAAAGTAAATAATTGAACACACATGACATGAAATAAATAAATTGAATGAAAGTACATAAGAAATATGTAAAGGTAATAATTGGAAACACATTCCATTGAAATAACTAGATAATGAAAAAATAAATATGGCAAGGTATGAAAATAAAACACTTGCCTTTATCAATGAACTGAAATGAATTGTATCCATAGATATGTCGACGCAAAATCTCTGGGATGAATAATAACTGAAACTAATATGAGTGAAATTGATTTAGTTTTTTATTTCAGGTATTAAGAACATGAAAAACCTTTTACCATTAATACATTTCACAATATGGTTTAAAACTATGGTTATAATCCCATTTGTGCAATTATTTGTCTCTTGAGAACATGTCGATGCATTGAGGAGCTATATAAAGTCTGGGATCCACCCATAAGTTCCAATTCAATGCATTCCTCATATTGAATAATTGAAATCACTAATATTCCTTATCAAGTAACTGTATTGGAGAAAAGATACAGATCTATCAATAATTCCCCAATGAATAAAATAACTATCAATGTAGGCACTGTATGTAAAATGGTATATGGTTTAGGAAATAGTAATATACATGAAAAAAATAAAATGGATAATATGGAATAATTCAAAGTTCAATGATCAAAGGAAATTGAATACATCAAGGTGAATAAAAAATAAATCAAGGAAGTGAATGTGAATACTATCCTTATCCAAGTAAATAGTAAACCAGCCAGAGGAAGAATAAGGATGGTATCAATGTAACAGACCCAAGTTGAGTAAAATAAAGGTTTGTTGTCATTGATGAAATAAAAGATTAATTATTAAAAATATTCTTGAGAAAAACATACTTTTTCTTTTAAAAACCTTTTTAAATTGATAAGGAGGCTTCAAATTAATGACTCCAAATAAATCTATATATGTTATATGAGGTGAAAAGAATATAATTTTTGTATAGAAAAAGGTTATAAAATGCCTCATTTTGAAAGAGACAAGAAGAATCCTTTGAATATCAAAAAGGGTAAAATTATCATTACCCAATCATTTTAAAATCATTTTTGAAAACATTTTAATAAAATATGGTTTTTAGAGAAAAACATTTTCTCTGACTAAAGAGAAATGTAAAGTCAGGTTTTCTTTAAAACATTTTTAGAACACTTTGAGTAATAAAGAGTAGAAAAAAAGTACTAATACATGAAACTTGTCATGAATAACTAGATAATAATTAAAGGTATTATTTAAAAGTGGCTATGTAATTTCCTCGAATGGAAATTCCATTCAATGATATTGGGATTAGTCTTGAGGAAAATAATCTTTAAACGTTCCAAAGTGTCCCATACCACTTTGAAACATTTTATATTATAAAATCATGAAGGAGTAAAATTGAATGAAATTAATAATATCATGATATTAACGGTATTTGTGATATATAATGTCAATGGAATTATATATACCATATAAAAGAAACTAGATGCATAACAATACAATGTGCCTCAATGACATGAAATTGAGACAAAATACATTACATATGAATCAAAAGATAAAAAATTGATAATCATCAAATTAAATATCTAAATACCATAATTATAATAGGTTTCATGATACTATATGTCAATGTGGAATTATGTACACCATATATAACAAATTAGGTGCACAATAATTAAGTATTCCTTGTGAAATGAAAACAAAACAAGAATCTCTTACCTTGTGTTTCCATTTGGGTGAAATTCCTTTAAATTTCTTTATAATAATCTTATTTTAATTATATACTTACTTTTTAAACTTTTTAATGTTTATAATTACTTTAATTTTACTTATTACCGTGATTTTTAAAACTACTTAGACAATTAAATGTACTTCGGGTGTTTTTGACCAAATTCTATTTATGTGTCAAAACAACTATTGTTGGTCAACTATGGTCAAAGGTTTCATTATATAACATCTCAAAAATTATACCCATGACATAATTAGAATATATATTTAGTATATAAATATTCAGAATAGTCTGTAAAATTTGGAGATTATAAATGAAGTTCACCATTCATGGAGATGGTAGGTTGTATGTATGCATGAAAGCTAATTACATTTCTTTATTGAATTAGAATAATTAAAAATAAATGATGCATGTGTATTTTATAATTTATATTATCATATTTATGTTTTAAATTTTTCGTAGGTATATTATAAAAAACCTTTATATGTTTCTTGTATGGCACGAATGAGTCATTTTTCATTGTGGGGGCAGTAGTCCACACTTCCTCAAACAAAATTATCGTATTTACACATGATGGAAGAATAAAGTTATGTTATAAAAAAAAATTAAATAATCATAAAGACATTATAAAAGACATATATATTATATATAAATATATTTTCCATCATAATTTTCACCATAGAGGTGGTAGGAAACGTTGAACAATCTTCATTTCGTGAGGCAGTAGTTCTCCGTACACAGAAACATTCTATTCATTTCCCATTAGATGGAGGTGTGTGTAAGTGTAGGTACAAATAATAACCAAAAAAAATACTATTACATTTCATACACAATATTTTCTATGAAATCATATAATAATAATAATATATGGAGTGTATAAGGGAAATGAAACTAGAGAGCTTGAGAGAAGGTGTTACCTCTTAATCAGGTAACTTTTTTGGTGTATATAAAAAGCTTCCTTGGATTTCTTTCTAACCAAAGGGAAGGATTCTATGTATTTTATAGTAATTATGAGATACTATTTGGGTAGGTCTTGGACTATATTAATAGGTTATATTGGTGTGAGTAATTGGTAGAGTTTGTGGCCATTTATAGGGAAGGAAAACGACTCACTTGGTATTCTTGAAAAGATGTTTGGTGTACACATTTTTTTAACTAAAAAAAGTCATAAAAAACCACCAAACTAATTAATGGAAGTTTTATGGCCGAAATATTTCCATAAAATGGGTATTTTAAAATTGGATAGGTCATTTCGGCCCTTAAACAAAGGGTTTTAGTCCATTTTTAAGACTAATTACACCTTAATCACTGTAATTAATTTTAATCACTTTCACTAATAATTTTTGTCAAAAATTAAGTTGATATTATTATCTAAAAAATATTATCTTGATTATAATAGTGTATTTCATATTTTAAAAATTCAAATCATATAATCTGAAATGTTAAGATTAATGTTAATCTCACTCAGAGACAGATTTATTGTTTTAGTAGAAAAATGTTGAAAAGATTGTTATGTTTTTATTTTAAATATAAAAGTTATATTTATTATAATGAAATAAATTATATTAATATATTTATAGTTGATCCAATGTGACTTTAAAAGAAATTTATAATATAATTTAACATTAATAATTATTTAAACAAAAAAGGCAGTTTTTGACTAAAACATAGTATTTTTCACTATTCGCTAAAAAATGAAGTTTCTCAGAGAAATCCCAAAAAATAATACTAAGATAATTTTGAAATTATGAATTCAAAAATGATTTTTATTTTATCAAATTAAATTCTTAAAAGTGTCAAAATTAATATTTAAAATCGGTTCTCCATTAAAAGGTGGTAAAAATGCTTGAATAAAATATAGGTTTTTATGTGAAATATTGGGTGTGATCCTATATTATGATTACCAAATTTGTTGGATGAATATAAAAAATAATTTATTGAATATGTAAAATATTTATTACATTAATATAACTCAATAATTGTAATTAATTTAATCTATTAAGGTGAAACAACTTTGTGAGAGAAAAAAATAGTTTTCTATAAAAATATGATTTTAATATTCAATTGGTTCTTATATTCATGTCTAATTTACTTGTAACCAATTATTATTTTTCTAAACCATATATTTTCATATTATATTTAATTCTATTCACAAATTATAGTTTATATATTATTATATTAAATAATAATTGTTTAAATATATATTGTTTCTCTGTAAGACACGGTATTTCGTACGGTTCTAGCCATCGAGGAATGACGTTTTTGTGTGTAACACAAGCTATAGGGGTAGGTCGTTGTTGTGAATGATGTGCACTAACCTAGTGTCATGCTAATTTCAATCTAACTCTTTGTTTCATGCATTGAAATATATATATTATTTTTTAAATAGTAAATATATTATAAAGTGTATAGATATTATATTACATTGTGCGCTTATTATCGCATGTCATACACGCTATCGAATACAAGGTTCTTTAGTTTTTCAGAGAATCAAATTTTCCCCACATTATTTAAATTTTTTCCTTATAATTTAAAAATCAATCAGGGTGATAGATTGTTTGATACTTCCTATGTTTCAAATCCCACATCGTGAGAATGGTTCATAAGTAATCTTCTATAAAAAAGATAATTGAATGTACAAAGGTCACATGGAATACTATGTAACTAGGTCTCTAAGTAGTAGAAAAATAGTGTAATGTAGATATATATACTTGGGGGGAAATCATAAATATTTATAAATTCTGAATGAGGTCATCAATCACATAGAAGTGAATGATCAATTGAAAGTTTATGAACTTAAAGCTATAAATCTTTAATGATCTAGATGGCCATAAGTTAAAAAAAATAGGTATTAGGTAAAAAAAATATTCTAAGTCATTTTACTAATTTTGGGTAATTTTTTTAATGACCAAGAATATAACAAAATATTCATACATGATAGGTTTCAATATCATAAGAAAAATCCTATCTTTTGGTTGGGCTCCGATCAAATTCTAATTCATCCCTTTACTCCAAAAATATTAATTACCAACAATTATTTTTTTCCTAAAGAACTAAAAGAAACATTTAAAGGATTTTAAGGAATATAAAAGACGGAAATTTCTAACTATTTGTCTTTAATTATCTTTCAATCCAATTTGGATATTAGATTAATCCTTAAACCTTAAAAGTGATACTATTTGTTCATCATTAAAATTTATTAATTAAATTGAATAACTGAAAACAATGAAAATTAACAAGGAAATTACATAGTTCAGTGGTTGTCTTGAAACCCTTATCGTCCTTCAATCATGGGTTTAAGACCCCATAGCCTTGCAATATTTGATTGGTTTTCACCCAACTTATAGGTTTTCCTTTTCTAAAACCATATTAATATAACTTCCAAATATAAATATGATGTAAATCCTTTAAATTAGGTTAATATATAATATCATTTTAACTATTGTTTTACATACAACATCAATACAAAAATACCTCATCCATTTTATTTCAACATAGTTCCTTCCTTGGTTTTGGCTTTATCTAAAATATCAATATTTGGATTTATAAAGCATGACCCATTATCTTCAATCTAAAACTCCTTAGGTTTACCCTAGGATACTTATTATGTATCATAATCCTTCATAAAGGTTTTTAAAGAAAATTGGATTATCCTATGCATATCTCCCAGGATTGTCCAACTAGGTGCACACTAAGGCTCGTTGTTGTGTGCCGGGTTACCCTGAGTCAAGACCAGAACACCTTGTTAGAGTTGTTACACCAAGGTACATTTATTCCAGAACCACATCCACTTGTAGTATCTAGACATGGATATATTTCTATTAATAACCACTTAATATATACATTAATAAAAATTTAGGTTTTTAATCTATACTTCATAAAACTATACCTTAGGTTTGTGTTCTCTAATCTAGGTTTTCCTAAGTTTATTTCCCAAGGTTACTACTAAACTTCCCTTTAACACCAACTATAGATACCCATCCCTATATATCTTGTAGCCGATGTATGTTATAAATTACATTGTAATGATTATAAGGAATAAATCCCTAAAGCACCAATATTTTTAGTAGTCTTGGTAAACTAGATACATAAATGAGAATTGTATTACAAATGGATACACTAATTATGAAAAAAAAATTATTATAAACAAATAAACATTGGGGATGATCTCTAATCCATCTATTATATTCCTTCATATATTTCATAGTAATCTTTAGGGATTCTTGGGAAAATAAACATAATAAGGGTGACATCAAATACTCGGTAATGGAAAAATATAGTGGAAGAAATAATGAATCAATGTGAATAGTCAATATGGCATGGTAAATAACTGAACACAAATTCCATGTAAATAATAAATTAAATGAAAGTAAATAATAAATATTTAAAGGTAACAACTAGAACACATTCCATTCAAATACCTAGGTAATGAAAAAATAAATATGGAAAGGTATGAAATGAAAACACATGCCATTAATCGATGAACTGAAATGAAATGTATCCACAAATATATCGATGCAAAATATCATGGATGAATAATAATAGAAACTAATATGAGGGGAATTTCATTATTTATAGATTTCATGTATCAAAAATATGAAAACCTATTACCATAAATACCATTCACGAGATGGTTTAAAACTAAGGGCAAAACCCCATTTGCGCAATTATTTGTCTCATGAGAACATGTCGATGCATCGAGGAGCTATATAATGTCCGAACTCCACGTATAATTTCTAGTCCAAATTATCCCTCACATTGAATAATCAAAATAACTAATATTACTTATCAAATAACTTTATTTGGTGATAAATACAGATCTATCAATAATTACCCAATTAAAAAAATAACTATCAATGTATGAAAAATATATAAAATGGTATATGGTTTAGGAAATTGTAATATCTATGAAAAGTGAAATGGATAATAATTGGAAATTAAATTTTAATGGATAAAACTAAATTTAATTATTCAAGGTGACTAAAAAATAAATCAAGTATGTTAATTTGAATATTATCCTTGTAAAATCAATAGTAAACCACCCGGAGGAAGAATAATAATGGTATCAATGCAACAAACCCAAGTGGAGTAAAATAGAGGGTTATTGTTGTTGTTGAAATAAATGATTCACTTTTAAAAATATTATTTAGAAAAATATACTTTTATTTTGAAAAACCTTTTGAAATTGAGAAGGAGGATTCAACAAAATGAAGGTGGATAAATCTGTACATATCGTATGTGGTAACAAGAATATTTATTTTGTACAACAAAATGTTAGAAAATGGCTCGTCTGAAAATAAATAAGAATACTCTTTTGAATAGATTGGAAAATAAAAAAGTGTGTAGAATTTTATTTACCAAATCATTTTAAAATAATCTTTGAAAACATTTTAATAAAACATGGTTTTTAGAAGAAAATTGGTTCTTCGACTAAAGAGAGAAGTGAAGTCTGGTTTTCTTTAATACATTTTTAAAACACTTTGAGTATTAATGAGTGGAAAAATGGTACTAATAAATTAAAATGGTAATGAATAACCAGAGAATAATGGAAGGGATTACTAAAAAATGGTTATAAAATTTCCTCAAATGTAAATTCCATTTAATTATTATTTGGGTTAGTCTTGAGGAAAATAATATTTAAACATTCCAAAGTGTCTAATACCACATTGAAATATTTTAAATTATAACATCATGAAGGAGTAAAATTGAATGAAAGTAATAATATCATGATACTAAGAATTTTTATGATATATAATTTCAATGACAACATAGACATCATATAAAATAAACTATATGCATAATTGTACAATGTGCCTCAATGGCATGAAATTGAGACAAAATCCATTAAATATGAATCAAAAGATCCAAAAGTGATAATCGTCAATTGAAACATCTATATACCATGAATATAATAGGGTTCATGATACTATATTTCAATGTGGATGTATGTACACCATATATAATAAATTAGGTTCACAATAATTAAGTATGCCTCGTGAAATGAAAATGAGACAAGAATCCCTTACATTGTGTTTCCTTTTAGTTGAATGTATATTAAATTCCAGTATAATAAAATTATCTTAATTTTCTACATGATTCATAAATTTTTTCATGTTCATAATTAATTTTATATAACTTACTAACATTTTGTGTACAACTACATAAACAATTAATTATATGTTAGGTGTTTTTGACCAAATTCAGTTTATGTGTGAAAACAGTTATTATTGGTCAAATATGGTAAAAGAGGTCATTATATAACATCTAAATAATGATAAATATGACATTAATATCATATATATTCAGTATATATGTATTTATAATATTATATAACATTTTTATAATATAAATGAAGTGCACCATTCATGGAGATGGTAGGTCGTACGTATGTAGGAACACTACTTCCATTTCTTTGTTGAATTAAAATAACTAAAACTAAATGGAACATATGTATTTGATAATTTATAGTATCATATATATGTTATATATGTTTCATAGTTTTATTATAACAAACCTTTATATGTTCCATTTATGTCATGAACGAGTCATATCGCTTTGAGGGGTGGTAGTCCACACTTTCTCAAACGAAATTATTATATTTATACATGATGGAAGAACAAAGGTATGTTAGAAATAAAAATTAAAGAATCATAAATAAATTATAAATTATATATAAATTATATATAAATAAATTTTCCATAATAATTTCCACCATTAAATGTGGTAGGGAAAGTTGAACAATCATAATTCGTGAGGCAGTAGTTCACTGTACACAAAAAGAGTATGTTTGTTACCAATTAAATGGAGGCGTGTGTAAGTGTAGGTTGATATCTTAGCATAAAAACATCATAGTATATTCTGGATATTGTAGTTTCTATGAAATAATATAATAAAAATATTATATGGAGTGGATAAGGTAAATGAAACTCAAGAATTTGAGAGTAGGCATGCCCTCTTAATCGGGTAACTTCTTTTCATGTATACCAAGAGCTTCCTTGGATTTATTTCTGACCAAAGGGAGTATTATAGGTCATGGATAGTAATTATTTGAGACTATTTTGGTAGTTATTGGTCTAATATAATTTTTTTTACATGTTTGAGTAATGGGAAGATGTGGTGGCCATTTATAGGGAAGGAAAAGGACTCACCTGGTATTCTTGAAAAGAAGTTAGGTGTACACATGTTCTTACCTAAAAAAATTCACACCAAAGCACCAAAAATAATTAATTTAAGGTGTATGGAATAAATATTTTTATTAAATGAGTGTTTTATAAGTGTATAGGTCATTTGGGGCCTTAAACATATGGTTTTTGTCCATTTTAAGCCTAATTACATCTTAATCGCCGTAATTAATTTTAATCACTTTCAGTAATAATTTTTGTAAAAAATTAAGTTGATCCTATTATAACACAAATATTATTTTCATTAAAAAATTTTATTTTAGATTTTAAAAATTCACATCACAGAAGCACCAAAATTAAGATTAATGATAATCTCGTAGACAGACGGATTAACTGCTTTTAGTAGAAAAATATTCAAAAGATTTTTATGTTTTTATATTCAATTTAGAAGTTATATTGATTATAATGAACTAAATTATATTATTAGATTTATAATTGATCCAATGGGACTTTAAAAAAATATAATATAATATATCATTAATAATTGATTAAACAAAATGTCATTTTTTAACTAAAACACAATATTTTCCACTATTCATTAAAAATTGAAGTATTTTGGAAAAATACTAAAAATTAATCTTAAGATAATTATTACATTATGAATTAAAAAATGATGTTTATTTTTTAAAATTAAAGTAAAAAAAGTTTCAAAAGTAAGATATAAAATAGTTTCACCATTTAAAGGTGGTAAAAATGCCTGAATAAAATATTGGTTTTTATGTGAAATATTGGGTTTGATCCTATCTTATGCATTAGAAATCTATCAGATGAATATAAAAAATAATTGATTGAATATTTAACATATTCATTATATTAATATCACTCACTAATTATAATTAATTTAATCTATTAGGGTAAAATATCTTTGTGATCAAAACAATAGTTTTCTTCAAAATATGCTTTTAATATTCAATAGGTTCTTATATTCGTTTATAATTTATTTATAACAAATGATTTAGTTATATAAACCATATATTTTCATGATATAGTTAATACTATTCATAACGGCTAGTTTATATCTTATTATATTAAATAATATTTTCTAAATTATAGATTGTTTCTCAGTAAGACTCGGTATTCCGTATAGAACAAGCCATCGAAGAAGGCCGATTTTGCATATAACAGAAGATATAGAGGAAGTTCATTGTTTTATATGATGTAAACTAACCCAGTGTTGTTTTTATTGCAAGATAACTCAGTTTTTTATGTGTTGAAATATATATAATATATTTTAAATAGTAAATATATTAAAAACTCTATTTATATTATATTACATTACGCGCTTGATGTCGCATTCCATAAACACTATCGAATTCAAGGTTCTTAATTTAGTTTTTTGGGAAATCAAATTTCCATATATATACTTGAATGAAAACTATTATTATAATAAAATTGCAATAATGAATAGTGTTGATTTATATGGCATGTTTTTTATTCATTTTCTACACTATTTTGCTTAAATAAAATGAGTTTTATATTGAAAAGTGCTGGAAATGGAGAATTGATTACTTTTTAAGAATTGAAGTTGCAATTTTATATTGATTAAAATTATTTTTAAAATGTTTTCTTGGGGATTTAATTATTGTTGTTTTGTGAAATAATGATTTAATTGGATTTTTTTTCATTTTTTGGGTTTTCATTGAAATGTTTATTCATTGTAATTCGTCACAAAAATTTGAAATTATGGTTTCAATTTAAAAATTGTATTGTTATTAAATTTATAAATATGTATTTCAATATAAATTTAGAGATTTCTCTGCAAAGGGTTTAATTTTTTGTTTTAATTTGATATTTGAATTTATAATTTTAAATATTTTAGCTCAATGATTTTATTTTTTAAATAAATTTCCTTTCCATATTTTATAAATATTTTTTGTAATTAAATATTTAACAATATTGATAAATTCATTGAATAAATTTTTATTGGAATTATTTTTTATAATATTTTGATTTAATATTTTAATCTGCATTAGATCTTCTACTAGTGTTCACAGTGGTATGCTACCTGACCACCATGCTACCTTAAGGTTCTGCTACCACCAGAGGTTCTATTTCCATTCTTCTAGTTACTAGTCTCCCTTGATACTTCTAGAATAGTAATAATTCTACCACCAATTCACCTATTTCTTTTATCTCTACTTTTATTTTGATTCTTCTACCTCCAGTTCCAAAAATATTCAATTAAAACTACTGGGGCCTTCCGATATCATCACCCATACCCTCTACTCTCATCAATTTATTTCACTAGCAGTGTATTTTTACACTGTCACACCTTAATACAGTTTCCGCAACCACTATTTGAAAATAGGTAGGCAGAAGGAGAAGGCAATTTGAAACCTAATGCGTGAATTTAATTCATTGTCCAATAGGGTTTGATCCACCCCCACATTAATGGTTTAGGGTTATTAGTAGAAGTTTCCCTCAAGTATTTCACCAATATTTGGGGAAAATTGAACAAAATAACTTGACTCCCCAACCACACTGATGTTGGAAAAATATTTATAGATTTTATTGGATTGAATAATAATTAACTACCATAAGCATTCTCATCATCTCTTATTTATAGATCAAATTAGTGTCAATATCCCTAGTTTGATCTCACTGTTTTAGTCAATGAACACCTTTTATTGACCAAAATGAGACAGATTTTGGTGGGGTGGGGGGTACCCAATCGAATGTTAAAAATTTAAAAAATCAGTAGTTATGACTAATCATGTTATTAGTAATTTTTTAATAAAATATATTTTTTTGTTTTATTTTGGTTTTGTTTTATATGTAAAAACAATATAAAAATATAAAAACATTTTACTAAATATATTTTATTTAAAATACCTAATACCATTTAGGAAAATATATATTTGATTGAAAATACCAATTCCAAAGGATCCTTTTATAAGGGATGATCTATGGGAATTCTACCCACATTTCCAATGTGGGATTCACAATGTTGTACGACTCATAAATCCAAGCAAAGGGATTTTTAACCAATAAAACCACTCTATTAATTTTAATAAATATTGTGAATTAAATTACAATAATCCCCCACTATTAATAATAAACATATATTCTCCAGACCAAAAGTGAGTAATTATACATAATAAAGGTATCTTTCGAATTAAACCTTTACATAGTTTCAATAACTAAATGTATTATCATATTCGTAGGTTTTCAAATCAATAAACATGTAAATATTTAAGATAAACTAGATATATCATACATAAAATTAACATTCATACAACATCTCATTTTCAATCACTATTATGGACATGTGATTATATCCTTTTTCATGAACCCTCTAAGTAGTAAATCCATTAAGTCCTATAATAAGCGGCACCACTTCTAAGATCACATAAGAAAAATATTATGATGTGCTTCCATTATTAGAATGCATAACTCATTGAGTATTAATATTTTGTTAAAAGTGTATAACTCAACCTCTAGTCATAACAGTTGATATTGACACCATGTAGTTTGGGTTATAATTTTCAATATCAACAATCATCTCCGTAACTTATTTTTACCCGTTAAAAACATTGATTAGGATATACCTAAAGTAAATGTTGGGTTTCCATTACAAAAATGATTTATTCTATGGATTATAACCTCATCTATTTATTAGTTTATTGAATGATCTCTCTCAGAAGAGATTTTGTAAATGAATCTGCAAGGTTTTTGTATGATCTCATTGAGAAAATTGTTATAGTACCATCTTGCAACAATTGTATCACATAATCGTGTCTCAAACATATATTTATATACTTTACATTATATATGCAACTATATGTATTTGATAATGTTTTTTCACTATCACAACTGATAGAGATAGGAGGCATCATACTAGGTCATAATCTAATATCCAATAATAAATCCCTAATCCATTCAACATACATTACACACGTTGTGAAGGAAATAAACATAGACTCCATGGTCGAATGTTAAATGCATGTTTGTTTCATTCTCACCTTAGAAACAACACAACCTCCTAGAGTAAACAACCATCCATATATTGATCGGTTATCACGAATACTGGTAATCCAATTTGCATCGGTGTATCCTTCTAATAAAACTTAATAATCATTATAGTATAAACATAAATCTCTGGTCTTTCTTAAGTATCCAGAGACTCTCTTTATACATCTCCAATGATCCAAACTATGATTATGAGTATATCTACTCATTTTACATACCACAAAAGAAATATCAGGTATAGTTCAATGTATTACATACATTAAAGAACCAATTATAGTAGAATAATCAAGTTTTTCTAAAACTCTACCCGTATTTATAAACAGTTGATCACTTGAATCAAATGTATTATTTAAATCCTTGAAACCAAGATGATTAAATTTATTTAACATTTTTTCTATGTAATGAGGCTATCAAAAAGAATAACCTCCACTATATTTTATAACTTTAATACCTAAAATAGTATCAACTATTCCAAGATACTTCGTTTTAAACATAGAAGATAATTAATTCTTTATCTCAATTACATCAATCATATTGGTCCCAAAAATTAACATATCATCCTCATATAGACACAGTATAACTCCATATTATTTTTTAAATTTTGAATAAACGAATTTATCTATATTATTAGGAGTATAGCCATTAGATAAAATAATAGAATAAGATTTATCATTCCATTTCTTTAGAGATTGTTTATGCCTATAAAGATATTTAAATAGTTTACATACTTTCTATTCATTACCTTCTAAAACAAACCCTTATGGTTGTTTCGTGTTAATATCTTAATTTAAGTCTCTAATTAAAAAATATGTTTTGACATCCATTTAATGGAATTAAAAAATATTATGTGAATATAAATAAAATAAAATCCTTATTGAAGTAATCCTTGCTACATGAGTAAAAGTATCAAAATAATAAATCCCTTATTTTTGTATGAAACCTTTAGAAACCAATATTGCTTTAAAATCTTGAATATTACAATTTGAATCATATTATTTCATGAACACCAATTTGCAACCAATAGGTTCTAAACCTCTTGGTAAATCCATAATGACACAAGTATTATTCCCCATAATGGAATCCATTTCATCATATATTTGATTTTTTTCAAAAATAAAAATATCTAGAAGTCAGAACTTTTATATGTGTATTTGGGACATCATATATATTCAATACTACAAGATAATTTTTTTAAAGATTATTATTTTAATATCCCTTAACAAGATAAACTATAGAATCATGAGAAATAAGATCTGGATGTAGATGTTTCTCCTTCATAATTCTTGTAATTTTTCTAGGTTCGACTCGAGAACCATCATTATTCTCTACTAATGTATTTGAACTAGATGATGTACATAATATAGGGGTATAAGTAATAACTTCCTTCACGTCATCTTTATATAAATTATCTTCCAAAAACTATACATCCCTTGATTCAATAATTATATTATCTTCCAAATCCATAATTCTATATGCTTTTCTAGTTTCTTCATATACAAAAAATACACCTTTAATTTCTCTAGGACCAATTTTAGTTATTTTAGATAGACACCCTGATACTTTAAAATTAGAAGGAACAGGTATTCTACCTATCTAAATTTCATAAGGGGATAAATTACTTTTCATAGAGGCAATCCTATTATGAATTTGACATACAGACAATGAAGCTTTTCCCCATAAATTTAATGGTAAATTAGATTTATTTATCATGAAATTTAACATTTCTAATAATGTATGATTTTTACTTTTAGGTAATATATTTTTCTGTGGTGTAGTACTACTTTTATTAATTATACAATTATCTTTACACAAACTCATTAAACATGTTCATGAAGTATTCACTGCCCCTATATAAGAATAATACTTTTATATTTTTGTTTAATTATTTTTCAACTTCTGATTTATATTTCTTAATCATATTAAATTCTTCATCCTTTTTTCTGAGAATACATATATGTAAATATCTACTGCATTCATCAAAAAAAGTAATAAATTGTCTTTTTCCTCTATGAGTTAGTAAACCATTTAATTCAGAAATATCAAAATGTACTAATTCTAATATATCATAATTTGTTTTAACACTATGAAAAGGATTCATAACTATTTTAGATTCTACACATGTTTTACTTTTATTAAATTTATTTCAAAAGATAATTAATTTTAACTTCTTCATTAATTTCATTGAAATGCAATTAACATGTCCCAAATAATCATTCCATAATTTAAAGGCCTCAATCAAGAAAGAATAAGGTTTAATCATATTATTAATGTATAGTTGATATATTCCATCATTTGAGTACCCTTTCCCAAAATTATAACTCCATTTGACAAGATAACCTTGTCGGATTCGAATAGAACCCAAAAAACCATCTTACATAGAAGGTCAGCATAAACTAATTTCTTTCGAATTTTAGGTACAAATAACAAAATAAAGAGTCAAATTCATCCCAGAAGTAAAGTCTATCTTCGCACCTCTTTTTTTCTGATATTGATGCAAGCATTATTTCCAAGTGTACTTACTTCGTGATAGTACAATTATTAAATGTTTTGAACATAGAATGATCATTGCACACATGAACTGTTGCTCCACAATCAAGCCACTATCTCATCTTCATTAAATTCATATTGAATTCGGATATCATTGCAACCAAATTATCTTCAGTCATTATATTTGGATCATCTTTATTAAATTTCATTCGATAGTGACATTACCTTGAAAAATTCCTAGAATTTTCATAGTCAAATCATTTTCCTTTATTCTTAGAAGGATTTCTTTCTTCTTGAATTGTAAACTTTTATTTTTTAAATTTAAGGAAGTGTTTTTTCATTACTTTCCCTCAATGATATAAATCTTGGTATCAATGTATGAATCCATACCCACATCTACCAATATGGATTATTCTTAAATGTGAAGAATCTTATGCAATTGTCCCAAGGAAATATCATCATTATTTTTAATGAGTGATTTACCAAAATATTTCCATATAGGTAGAAGTTTGGAAACAATTTCATAATCATGTAAAGTTTATAGTATATAAATCTTAAGGGAATGTATTTTATTTTCTATGACATGAATCTCATTAACATGCACTAACGTCGGGTTGTTTTCAACCATATTGAAGTTTAGATACTTTTAAATATGAAATTTATATGTATTTTATTCCTTGACTTTTTACTTGAGCTCTAATGCATCACAAATATCTCGAGTGGAATTTGTTTGACGAAAATATTCATAAGGAAATATGATAAGGTGTTGAGAATATGTCCTTGACAAAAAACCATGATTGTCTTCACATTTATTCCTTATTTCCTAAAATATCTCGACTTGGGTCACATCAATGGGTTTGAATTCAAGATTTTCATCAGTCTCATTGGGAATGGGAGGAATATGCAGTCTTAGAATGTAAAAAATCTTCAATATCGTTAGAAGAATCTCCATCTTGTCTTTCCATTGGGAGAAGTTTTTTCCATAAAAATGGTCGAGTTGACCAATAATAACACTCTATTAATTTTAATAAATATTTTGAAAAAATTATAAAAATTGGATAAAAATCAAGCTACCATCTACCTCCACATTATCACAAACCACCACAAAAAAACCCATCTTATGATGAGTTCAAATATGAACTGGGTGAAGACACCACCTGAGATTAAGAACAGAGAAAGATATCTTAATTTGATAACCACTGTTGAAGACACTTGAAGCACCATATAAAGGATATAATTAATGATTCAAAACCAATCATAAACCATAGAATCATTATTTAGAGTCTGTTAAGAATGAAGAATCATGATCCCAAGTGTGTTGGAGATGAAATGATGATCAAGATCAAATTGATGGAATTAGAAATTAGAAATAAAGAATAGAGAAGGATCCAAAATACACAATGGACTAAATACTAACCGAATCCAATATGTCAAGTTGATATTCATTTGGAGATTCCATGATTTGGTCAAGGCACTAAATGAAGATCCTTGAAATGAATTTGGGATTGATTTAGTTTTGTATCATTGGTGGTTTTGTTTGCAAGTCACTAATTCAAAGGAGGTGTCCTCGGATATTCCTATTGGGTTGGATACATTGATGAAGAAGGATACACATAATTTTCTTTAATAAATTCCTTAATTAAATATAGAACCATAAAGACAAACTAGATTTACCGAACAAGAGCCTTTATGCCACTAAGGTAGAACAGACACCAAGAGTAATAAATGTTGAAGATTTAATTTTGGTGCTTATCAATATTGATGAGAGATCTCAAAATATTGATGTGACTATGATGACACTTTCTAAATGCATGTTGGGGATCAATTTTAATGTTCATTATTCCTTTATAAGGGTGGATAAATACTCACATAAGGGTTGAGAAGGAATCATGTAATAGTGGAGAAGAAGTATCCTAATGTTTTGGTTCACTGAACATGAATAAAAATACATAGAAGAGTAAATCAAACTTTTATTACACCAAAAAGAAAGGTTACAATGTACCCCTCCCACACCTCCCTTTCTTTCTCACCTGGAGCTCTCGAGGATCTTAAGAAACAATGAATCTCTCTTGGATCGAACTGATGAATTATTAAAGCTCCCTTGGCCCAACATAAATAGTTTTGGTGAAAGGTTTCAAGTTTGAAATAACTACCACCAATCCCACCTACACCCACCACAACACTAGAATTCACCCATGGGAATACACCCACCATTGAAAACACTCATGGATATCAAAATAAAATTTAGTACACATGAATAATGTGTAGAAACAAGGTTTGTAGTTGAGGTAGGTGGGATCGGTACACCACGTTTGAAATGGTGGTGTGCAGTTGGAAAAAATATCTCCATCAATTCTCCCCCACCAGCTTCAATCCATTAGATCATCTACAAATATCTAACTTCTCTCGATCAACTACCTTTATCAACATATTTTTTGGGTTCTCATTCAAATGGATCTTCACAAGTCACAAAAGTTGTTGATCCTTTACTTCACGTATCTAATGATAGCAAATGTCGATGTGCTTCATCCGAGAATGGTACAGGGAGTTCTTTATCAATTCAAAATTACTTTGAATATCGCAATGAAACTTATACTCCTTCTAGATAAATCCAAGATCCTAGAGAAAACTTTGTATCCACAACAACTCCTTGCTGGCTTCTGAAGTGGCAATGTACTCTGTTTTCATCATGGATAATGCAACACACTTCTAAAACATTGACTACGATGATATAGCACTTCATGGAAATGTATAGATGTATCCTTATGTAGACTTCCTATAATATGGATCTTTGGTCATATCTGCATTTGTATAGAACTCCAAGAGATTTTCATATCCCCCATATCCCAGACATAGCTTTGAGGTACCTTTAAGATACCTCAAAAATCCACTTGACTGCATCCCAGTGCTGCTTCCCAAGATTGGAGAGAAATCGACTCATGATTTCCACTGTATGGGAAATGTCAGGTCTCATACTCACTAGATCGTGCATCAAGCTTCAAACTGCTGAAGAGTATGGTATCGTCTTCTTTGCCTCAATTTATTCCTTGGAATATGGGAATTAACTCTTTCTCAACTTCAAATGTCCATGAAGAGTAATTTTCACTGGTTTGGCTTTGTCCATGTTTCAATGTTTCAAAACACGTTCAATATACTTCTCTTGAGATAGAAATAACAACCTCCTCTATTTTTACATGGATTATTTTCATCCCCGAAATTTTTTGAGTTGCTCCAAAGTCCTTCATGTCAAAATACATGGATAAATCCTACTCCAACTGGCTAATCTTCACTGCATCCTTCCCAATAATCAATAAGTCATCACATAAAGTTAAAGAGAAATAAAGTTACCAACCTGAAATCTCTAGATATAAACACACTGGTCTACCTATGTCTTCTTGTAGCTATGAATCACGATGAATGAGTCAAACTTCTTGTACAACTATACAGGATCCTGTTTAGTCTGTATGAACTCTACTTCAATTAGGAAATGAGTTTTTCTTATCCAAAAACTTTAAAACCCTCAAGCTACTTCATATAGTTCTCCTCAAAGAGGTCACCATGAAGAAAAGTTGTCTTCATGTCAATCTATTCAAGATCAAATTCTAAGCTATCCACCAATCTAGAAATGAATTAGATTGAATACATCTTCACCATGAGTAAAATTTTCTCATCAAATTAAAATTCTTTATTTTGAAGGAATCCTTGACAACTTACCGATCTTTGTGCTTGAAGTCATTTTTACTGCCATCCTTCTTATGCATGAGCACCCATTTGTTTGTTAGTTCCTTATTACCATTGGTTAGTTCCACTAAATGGTATGTTCGTATCTTTATCAACGACTCCATATCATCCTCCATTACATGTAGCCACTTGAGTTTATTGGGATGAGGCATTGCTTCCTTGTATCCTTCTGGATCCCTCTCATTATTCAGTAGCAGGTAATCAAACTCTAAATATTTTATTGATGGAATCCATCCTCTTAGAGATCATAGAACCTGTGTAATGTTAGTTTTAAGAGGCACAACATCACCTAGATCCTTTGATGGTTCTCCAACTTCCTATGGAGAGGATTGAGTCTCCCCGGCTCAATATCCTCCTCCTCAACCTCCTACTTCACTACCGATGAGTCTTCATGCACCTACTTCTCTTCATTGAAATTTGGTGATGGTACATGTGTTGGATGATGAATTGATTCCTAGGAAATTTCCCTTCGATACATTATAGGATTTTGAATTTTGTCGATCATCTGGTTCTCTTGGAATACAACATAACTACTTCTGATCACCTTCATCTCCTTTGGGTCCAAAAGATTTTATCCAAACTCCTCATCTCCAAAGCAGATGAATATGCATGGAGTAGATCCCCCATATAGTTTCTACCTAAGATCCTTGGATACGTGTACAAATTTTTAACTTCAAAATACTCATAAAAGAGATTAAGAAGGATGTTTACCAGACCATCTCTTTTGTGGAATCTCAAAATTCAGTGGGAATAATGGTGATCTATTGATGATGTAGAATGCAACCTGAATAACATCTCTCCAGAATGGCTTAGGGATCTTTTCCAAACTCATCATGATTCTGATCTTCTCCATAATGGTTTTGTTCATCCATTATTTAACATTGTAGTGTTGTGGAGTGTGTGGGACCATCCTCTTATGTTAGATTCCATGAATCCTACAATAGGCATCAAATTCTTTGGATGTGTACTCTCCTCCATTGTGTGAATGAAGAAAATTCAGCTTACTTCCAGTTTCACGCTCCGTCATGGTGTGGAACATCTTGAAGTAGTCAAATAATTGTTCCTTCATCTGCAGTAAGAGCACCCACACCCTTGGATATGCACCATCGATAAAGGATAGGAAATATTTGTTACCTACTAGTAAATCCACCTCCATGGGTCCACATACATCAGAGTGCACCAGATCCAGCAACTCTAATCTCCATGATGAAGTCATATTGAATGACACTCTATGATACTACCCATACAAGTAGTATTTATAACTATCAAGTAATGCATCCATGTTAATACTGATGTACTTATTCTTTTTTAGGGTATATAACCCTCTTTAACTCATGTGGTTGAATCTCTTATGCCACATATTGGATGGTGTATCTCCTTCCACCATATTGAGGTTGTCTTCACATATATTCACATGTTTTTTGTAAAACGTACCAAATATGGGTCCTCGAGTGATAATGATGTCCCCTTTTGTAATCTTCCATGATCCATTACTAATGATGTTTTCATATCATTTTCGATAAGAGGATATACCTGATAATAGGTTGACTCGAAGGCTTGGAACATGTATAACATCCTGCAGGGTGACTATTTATCCAACGTTGTTCTTAATGTGGATATCACCAATTCTAAAAATCTCCTCTGAACTGTTATTTCCCATGTTGACTGCACCAATGTCACTAGCTTGATATGTCAAGAAATACTGACGATGTGGATTGATGTGTTACGATGATACAGTATCAACCACCCATTCTATGTCTTGTTCTGATGTATGAAGTCATGTCTCTTCTATGCCTTTGAATAAAATAAAAACTCTCCAGTGATTCTAACATGTGCATCTCCATTTCTTCTTTGTTGGTTACTAATTTGGCCCTTTTATTTTAGAAACTTTTGGCAGTCCTTCTTCATGTGTCCCTCCATGCCACAATGGTAGAATTTGTATTTTGGCCTCCATCCATCTGTGGACCTTCTTATACATTTTATTTGTCCTCTGATTTCTTCACCGCAACCTCCTCCTTGTTGTCTCCCTCACTTCTCTAGGATGATAGCTTGTGTCTTGTTGTAACATGCATCCTTCCATCGGGCCTCATCATTGAACAATGCATCCTTTACCATTGAAATGATATGTTTTCCTTTAGTCACCATGTTATTGAGTGATACAAAAAGTGTATCCCAGCTATTGGGAAGTGTTTAGAGAAGGTTTTTCACCTGATCTTCATCATTCATAGTTTTACATGTAGCCACTAATTGGTTCACTAGTCTTTGAAACTCATTGGTGTGCTTGACTATAGAGCATCCACCTTGTAGTCAATGATTCATCAACCGTTTCAAAGAGGATATTAGTATCAGTGGTCTATGAATGGTATGTATTTTCCAACTTCATCCAAATTTCATACCTTCCAGTCTTTTTTGCAATATGGTGGTAGATGTTGTGATTGATCCATTGGCAGATTTGACTCATCATCTTCTTGTTCAGCTTCTTCCACTCTTCTTCATTAGTGGAATTTGGATTGACTCCCTTGTTCTCAATGGTGTCAAATTTATCATTCAAATTACATATATCTTCAATTAAAGACATTAAATTGGATTAGTTCTAAGAATTCAACATGATCATCCCTCTCATGGATGGTAATTCAATTTAATTTCAATTTTGTAAAACATGGTGCATAATCCAGAAAAATAGAGCTTACAGTTGTGTCTGGAATGGTCAAAAATGGTGGAATTTTCTTTGGGGTTGTTGAAATCAGACACTGATTGATCAAGATATGACCAAATCACTGTCAATAGCTAAGATCATTCGATTATGTGGAAATGATGTAGCGCTGATGTAGAACACCAGATCAGTTGAAAGAAACATGTCAAAAAAGTCGGTGGTGTCGTAATAGTACTTTTTTCTCCATCAAGGGGGTTCTATAGCTCCCAAAGTTTGACAAAACTTTTACCAAGCATAGGAATCTTGTTTTAGATCTATTTATAATTCCATTTGTGTTGTCGTAATAGGCTAACAATGAACTTTCATAATCTACCTTCAAAACATGATTCTGAGAAACTTGAATTTTCTTATCACTGGAAAATTTCCAATGCTCACCATCGTTTCACTAGAAATGGATCTAATACCAATTCTTCTAGTACTCTGACCATGAAGAGAGGTAAATAGACGAGGAAAGAGAAATTTTATTACACCAAAAACAAAGGTTACAATGTACCCCTCCCACACCAACCTTTCATTCTCACATGGTGCTCTCAAGGCTCTCAAGAAACAATGAAGCTCTCGTTTCTCAAACTGATGAATTGTTGAATCTCTCTTAGATCTCCTTAAATAGTTATGGGGGGAGGTGTAAAGGTTGACACAACTTCCACTAATCCCACCTACACCCACCAAATCATTGGACTTCACCCATGGGCATCCACATACCATTAACAACTCTCATGGTTGTCAAAAGAATAGTTACTAAACATGAAGAATGTGTAGAAACAAGGTTGGAAGTTGATGTAGGTGATTTTGGTGCACTACCTTTGATATGGTGGTGTGTAGCTGGAAAAAATATCTCCATAACATAAGGTTGGAGATGGGATTGTTGTGTCAGGATCATTGCATATGTACAAGGGTTTAGGCACTCACATAAAGGGAATTCTACAGCTTATTTTTATAAGGGTTATATCTCTTAGGTTGAAGAAATTTTATAAAGGTTTTTCATAGTTACATAAGGGTAGCACCACCGAGGCTGAAGGGATCATGTAAGGGTGATTGTATGCTATGTAAGGGTCATGCATTTTTGTATAACGGTAAAAATGCATTCCGATGAGGGTTCATAATGGTATTTCAAGTGATCTTGTGATAGGTTATATACTACTATTAAATTTATGTTTATAGGTGATATAAAATGTGGAAATGTGAAAATATGAAATAGGCTAAGCTCATAATTTCTCAAAAAATGTACTAATAATATTCGATTTTATTAGAGTTTGTATAGAGGTAAGGAATCATTCATATTGACCACATTAATTTTAAAAGACCCCATGATCAGAAGAGCACTTATATTTAGGAGCTTCAATTGAGTCTCTTGATAAAGAAAATGAACAGGTACAACCTCACCATATGGAGGCTTTTGAAATAATTCCTATGATGTTTGTTATGAGATAGTTGTGAAGAATGAAGATTAATATGATACTTAATAGAGAATATTCTAGAGACAAAGAGGTAATTCCATAGGGAGGAAGAAAAGAGAATTATTCATTGTCTTCCCCGATTCACATGATCTATATCCATTCCACATCTGATCATTATTCCATTCCTGGGATCAACGGTCATCCATCAACCACATAAAGTAGTTGGGAGCTAAACTAGAGGCTAGAGCACACTCGAAGTAAGAGGGAAATTTAGTTTGAGTTAGAGGAAGAGGTTGATCAAACCAAAGGATATTCTTATCCTTTTATTGTTTATAGTTTCACTATTCTTAGTTTCTTTAATGAATAACACTACTACAAAATAGGCCTTTAATAGAGCTAAAAATGACCTTTATCGGTGCTAGAGAAGCACTAACTTCCAGAGCATGATTAAAATCCATAGTGCTTTATCAGTGCTAGAAAAGCACTGATAAAGGACTCCATTTATCAAAAAAATTATTTAGTGGTGATAAAGGACCCCTTTATCAGTTCATTTAATAGAAATAATAAAATATCCCTTTATCATCAAATTTAATAGAACTGATAAAGGGGTTCACTGTAGAACCATAAAGAAGTAAGATCAAACACCAATACTGAATTTAAATGAAATAAAATAGACAACACAAATACAAGAAAAAAACACTATATTATTGATTTTTAAAACATCGTATTATATAATTACATGAGTAATTTCAAATTAGTATGTACATTGAAAAATATATTCCTTTGTCTTTTTCCCCTAACCCCGACTCATGATATTACCAAACAAAACACCCCTTATCAATAAAAATAATTCACCAATATATGAAAACAATTACTATGTTAATAATAATATAAATAAGTAAATTAAATAGAAAGTGTTAATTTTAAATTAAACTTTGAGTCATACTAGAATCATTTTGTATAGGATTGAGTTATGGTTTATTCTTTCACGCCACACCATTTCTTGTTCATCTTCAAGCATTATATCTTTGAAAATAAACTAAATAGGTATAAGATAAAAATGATAAGTAAATTAGCTAATTAATAACTGATAGAATGATGAGAAAACAATCTATGCTCATTTGCATGATTTGTGTGATGTGGTGTGCGTTTTAAACTAAAATGAAACTTATATATTGAATAGATTCACTTGGAGTCATACTAGTTACACCATACGTCGGATTTAGGTGTAGCTGATTCCTACAAATCCAAAATGACTTATTTATATTTTTCCTAAAGTATTAAAACAATCTTAATGCATTTTCTTAGTTTTGAGTATATCAGTTGTCTTTTTTACTAAAATGTTATTTTAAACTAGAAACAAATACAATGATTCATATCGTTAAATAATATATTGGTTTTATGTGAGACTAATTACCACACATTAAAAATGAATTATGAATCATTTTCATAAATTATAAAGAAAATATAATAGCATTTGATCATCTTTCAATTAGTGAAACTTTTTTATCTTAAATTTCAATTTTAAACTAATAACAAACATTATGAGTCATACTGAGAACATCATGTATCTGACTGAGGTGATACTGATTCCTAAAAATCAAAAACTACATATGGATATTTTTTTTATAATGTATAAAAACAATCCAAATTTGATCTCTCATTTTTGAGAATGTCAATTTTCTTTTTTACTAAAATGAATGTCAATTTTAAATAAAAAGATGCACTTGGAGTCATACTAGTAACACTGTGCATCAGATTTAGGAGAGGCTGATTCATACAAGTTCCAAATTACTTCTAGATAGTTTTCATAAGGTATCAAAACAATCTGAATTTTTTTCTTGTTTCTGAGTACATCACATGTCTTTTTTACTAAAATTTCATTTTAAATTGGAAATACGATCTTTGAGTCACACTGGCCACATAGTGTATCGGTATGACTTGAGAATAATTCCGACTTTTCAAAAATGAATTATGAATCATTTTATTAAATTATCTAGAAAATCCAAACATGTTTTCTCTATTTTTAGTGAGTGACACTTCTTAAACTAAAATGTTAAATTTAAACTTACAGTGTACACTTTGAGTCATACCGGGTACATAATGTATTAGATTAAGGTAAATATAATTCCTACTTGTCAAAAATTACTTATAGATCATTTTAATAAAGTATAAAAATAACGTTTCTACTTGGTTTTTAGTATTCTAGTTTTCTTTTTTACTAAAATTAATTTCAATTTTAAATAAAAAGACACACTCCGAGTCATATCAGTCACACCGTGTGTCAGATTGAGGTGAGTTTGATTCCTAAACATCCCAAATTATTTATGGATCATATTACTAAAGTATTAAAATGATAATAGTGAACTTTATTTGTTTTAGTATGTCACATTTCTTTTTTACTAAAATGTCATTTTAACCTAGAAATACACACTTTGAGTCATGCTGGTCACATTGTGTGTCAGTTTGATATGAGATTGATTCCTACATGTCAAAAATAACTTATGAAAAATTTAATAAATTACCAAGTAAATCCAAGTGTGTTTTCTTAGTTTTCAATGAGTAACACTATTTGAACTAAAATGTCAATTTTAAACTGATAACATACACATTGACTCATATCAGCCACATCATATATCAGATTGAGGTGAGACTGATTCATACACATATAAAATGAATTATGTATCATTTTCCTAATGTATAAAAACAATATGAATGTGTTTTCTTAGTTTTGAGTTTGTAAATTGACTTTTCTTACTAAAATTAATTTCAATTTTATATAAAAATACGTGCTTCGATTCATATTGGTCACACCATGCATCGAATTGAGGTGTGCATGATTGCTAAACGTCCTAAATTACTTATGTATAGTTTTCCTAAATTATAAAAATAAACATAATTTTTTCTCTTGGTTTTGAGTGCATCAGTTATATTTTTACTATAATGTCATTTTAAATTGGAAACACGCACTTTGAGTTATACTGGTCACATCATGTGTCATTTTGATGTGAGTCTGATTACCACATGTCAAAAATGATTTATGAATCATTTTCATAAATTATAAATGAAATCTATGTGTGCTTTATTATTTTTCATAGAGTGAAACTTTTTGAAATAAAAAAGTCAATTTTAAATTGAAAATAGATATTTTAATTCATACCGAGCACATAGTTTATCAGATTGAGGGGTGGATGATTCCTACACAACACAAATGAATTATGTATAATTTTCATAAAGTATAAAAACAATATGAATCCTTTTTATTAGTTTTGATTATGTCGTCTTTAGTATTTACTAAAATTAATATCAATTTTAAATAAAATTATGTAATTAGAGTTATATCGGTCACACCATGTATATGATTGAGGTGCGGCAGATTCCTACACATCCCAAATGAATTATGGATTGTTACTATGCTTTCGATTGACTTTATTTGTTGAACTTCCAACAATTCATATTGAGTAGATGTTCTTAGCGAAAAACCTTTTATAATTGTGATGACATCTTATGGTATAATAGGCACAAGATTTTTCTATACTCTTATTCTTTTCAATAAGGAGAAAGGTTTTTTGGCTAAGAACATCGAATCAATATGAAATGTTTTCAGTTAAAAAAAGATAATGGTAATCATGGTAGAATTGGAACAAAGGAACATGTTATCTCTTTTTTTCTAGTTTCATATAGTTGAAAACAAAATATGGCTTCCCAAAAGATTTGAGAAATATCTAAATAAGTATTAGATAAAAATGATAAGTAAATTAAATTTCAAATAGTATATAAAATTATGAAAAAATTAATTAAATTAGTAGTATAAATTCAAAATTTTATAATGGTTATATACATTCTTGACCCATTTCCTTATTGGCAATATCTTAGTTATAGAATTGAAGTCTAATATCTCAGGAGCATGAGAAGATTCAAACAAACCACCCCAACACAAACAAAATAATCCACCTATATAAGAAAACAATTATTATGTGAGTAATACTAAAAATAAATAAATTAAACATAAATATAAAATAATACATTAATTCTGTAATACAAACCATGCTATTTATTTAATATTTAAACATGATTTATTACATAAACTTGAACTTAATTCTACTCATAAGATAAAGAGTTATAGTTTCTTTAAAGATTAGGAACATTACATAACAACTTCAAAAAAGAAATACACATCTTTATTGAAAACTTATTTTACAAGACCACAACATTCCATCATACTTATCATTGTATGGGATAACCTGAGGACATACATCAGAAAAGCGTGAGCTATAAGGACCAGTAAGGGAATAAACAAGGAATAACATGAAGAATACAATAAATGTTAGTAAATAGGCATATCAATGGAGAACAAGATAAACATTAATATGAAGGAATGATATGGCATGATTATCATATCATGGAAATGTGGAAACAATATAAAACAATGCATCATTAACGTAAATAAATCATGTAAACACTTGTCCCAACATGGTGGAAAATTTACTATAAATGAATTAGGTAAACCCCTATCCCAACATTATGTATCATGATACAAAACATTGCCCAATGCATTGCATCTCTATCAGGGTTAACTCTTCATAATCACTTCAATATAATACTTAAGTGTGCCACATAGATCTTATAACATGGATTCATTAAACATCATCATTTAATCCAAGATCAAGGAATGTGGAATTCATACATGTATGTAACCATTATATAATTATTTGGTCATAAAGTTGATTACCATTGATAGAAGAATGGGTATGATATTCATTACAAGCTGATTTTGGCATGGAAAATCGAGGTGTAATTTTGGAAGCATAA
This sequence comes from Viscum album, assembly GCA_963277665.1. Taxonomy (NCBI): domain Eukaryota; kingdom Viridiplantae; phylum Streptophyta; class Magnoliopsida; order Santalales; family Viscaceae; genus Viscum; species Viscum album. Next base: position 1,021,460,100 of record OY728162.1, read on the forward strand.
CGCCGTCATATGGATATTCATAAATTGAGTTGATGAGAGATAAAGTGGTCTCTCATAATTTATACATGGGATGGGAAGTAAGGGGACAATGGAACATAATATCCCAACATGTGAAATGGAATTTAGATGCATAATATAAAATAAATTCTTGAATGGAAATGAGAAGAGAATAATCCCTTACGGAATTTCAGCACAGTAATGGGTGGGTTTAAAGGATAAAAGGGGGGTTAATGAGAGTGAAAGGGAGATCCCATCATGTATAAATAAAATTTATAATAAGGAGGTATGTAATAATATATCCTAAATAAATAAAATGGAAATTAAAAGGCATGATATAAAACATGTGCTTGAAGAAAAAGGAGAATGGGAGATCCCGAACATGGATGTGTGATCCCAAAGGATTGGTGGAGGATTTTTGGGAGATTGGGTCAGCCTTGGGGGGACTATATGAACTATTTATAAAGGGTTTTTCAAGATTAAAATATATTTAGTGAAGATAAATGGGTGCTTGGGTGGGTTTATAAAGGAATGGTGGGGGATTCTTTATTATTTTGGTTTTGGAAACTAAACACTAAAATATTCAAAACCAAAAACCATACAATGGTTTTTCCCCATGGTTTCTATAAAAGGAGGTGTTATAAATTATTTTATTATTCTAAGGGCCTAATATATTAAAATATTTCTATTTCTTATGTGAAGGTGAGTCATACTTTCAAGGAAATTATTTTAAAAACCTTAAAATATATTATAGGTCTTGGAGGATTCACTAAGACTTTGTAAAATTAATTAAATTAACATAAATTAAATTATTTTAAAGAAAAAACATATATTTTTATTAATATACCTTTTAAAATATTTTATTTCATCACTATTGGGTCATTATGATGTCATAAATCACATTATATATTTATACGGTATTTAGTTTTTACCCAAAAATTTGACTATCTTAGAAATTTATGAAAAATTCACCGTTGGATAATTTCGATGTCCTAATTCCAAAAAATAATATTCATTTTATCTAAATATTTTTATAAATATTTTAATTTTCACTTTTAAAATAAATAACTGATATTTATTGAAAATTAACAGGTTTTGACAAAAATAGTTTTCAACCCTTAATAAAAATTACATTTGACTTCATAAAAATTATACAATCATTTATATTTAATAAAATTATTTTAATAATAATATTTTAGTAAAATATTATTTAATTCAAAAATACATTAATTCATCAAAATAGATTTTTTAATTGAATTTTAATATTTACCAATAATATTATTTGTGTTTTAAAAATCATTTACAAAGTAATAACAATAGAATGAATGTATATTAATTATTGTATACAAAACTAATGCACAAAATAAAAAATTCTAGAGTCTTCTTACATATCCCATTATTACACCAGCATATGTCATAAGAGTAAGGTGTGCAATGTGGGGGCTTTCATGGGGTTGTTCGGTGAACATGGTTTGGGTCGTGATCTCGATGATCTTGAACTTCTATCATAAATGGTTTCTCTCATGCTTAAGTTGTAGGATCTCAGTTTGGGAATGGTCTAGGGAAAAGACCAAAATGATATCTTCCTTATAAAATCTGATAAATGGGATTTATAGGGTATGATCATACTGGTTGAGTCCATCAATTCCTTTGTTTGTGTGAAAAGGATTTGTTCAAACCCTGTATTTATACCAGTCATGTGATCACTGTTAAAAGGATATATTATCAACGGTAAGGATACCTAATGGTGATTTAAATACAATTATATGTAATAAAAAAAAGTAATGCATGTGTTTTCAATATTCATAAGACATTTTATTAAAAGAAAGTTAATTTTATTCATAAATGTTTGGGTCGTCACAACCATTCCCTGTTAAGAAATTTCACCATTAAAATTTCATTTTTCCACACTAAAATAGATGAGGGTAACTCTTTTTCATCACTTCCTCTAGTTCCCACATTTCTTCTTAAAACTTGTGGTTTCTCCACTAAACTTTTATGAGGGTTATTATCTTATTTCATAGAACTTTTTATTTATGAACTAAGATCTTCAATGGATTCTCTTCATAGAATAGGTCATTATCTAATGATACCACCTATAGATTGAGTGCATGTCATGGGTCTAGTATTTATTTCCTTAAGAGTGATACATGGAATAAATCTTTTATATTAGGCAAGTTCAGTGGGAGTGCTAGTCTAAATTTCATTGTTCTGATGTGATCAAGTATCTCAAAAGGGAGGATGTACCTTAGACTAAGCTTTACCTTCTTCCCAAATCTCATAACTCTCTTCTATGGAGATATATGGAGGAATAACATGTCTCCAACATCAAATTATTGGTCTTGTTGATGATTGTCACCACTGCTCATCATTCAACTCTAGGTATCTTTGATGTACTGCTTGATGGTATTAACCATCACCACCATTTCTTTGACCATTTCTAGACCTAAAGGTTTTTTCCCTAGCATCCTCACTACATACTGTTGTTCTGTACCACTTCCCATAAAGGGCTTCATAAGGATCCATTTGGATGGTTGAGTGGAAATTGTTATTGTAAGAGAACTCCACCAAAGGACAATATTGGTCCCATCCACCTTGGAGGTCCATTGAGAAATCTCTCAACATGTCCTCAAGTTTCTGGATACTCTTCTCAGATTGACCATTAGTTTGAGGATTATAGGCCATGTTGAAGTGTAACTCAGTTTTCAAAGCATATTGGAGACTCTTCTAGAACTTAAAAGTGAATCTTAGATCTAGATCATACACAAATTATAGTGGTACTCCATGCATCCTTACCACTTTTTTTATGTATATCTGTGCTAGTTGATCCAGTGAGAAGTCCTCTCTAATTGGAATGAAGTGTGTAGTATTTTTAAGATGATCCACAACAACCTAAATAGCATTATTTCCTTTAGATGTATTCCGAAGTCCGGTGGAAAATTCCTTGGTGATGTTTTCCCATTTCCATATTGGTATGGGTAATGGTTTCATCATCCCCTTAGAATTCTGCCTCTCAACCTTCACTTGCTGACATACCAGGTACTTTGATGTCTATTTAGTGACTCCTTCTTCATGTTATCCCACAAACAGTGCTCCTAAATATCTCGACACATATTCATGTTTTCTGGGTAAATGGAGAAAATTTAACTATGTGCATCATCCAAAAGTTCTTTCTTTTTCTCCTTATTTTATGGAATATATAGTCTTAATCCAAATCTCACAATTCCTTCTTCATTAACATTAAACTCTGAGTATTTAACTTTTCTGATAGTTTCCACTTTATTCTGAATTACAAAATCATATTTTTTAGCATCCTTTAACCTTTCCAAAATATATGGTTGAGAAATAATTTTTAAATGATTGATGATGTTCCCTTATAATTGATTCCCATGTCCATTATAATAAAATCTTATAAGATTGGATCCTTTTCAATTCTCATCAATGATAGAATGGTTGGGTCCTTTCTACTTAGAGCATATGCCAGCTTGTTCTCTTTCCCAATGTGGTAATGTATTGAGTAATCATAATCCTTGATGAGATCTAACCATCTCTGTTGGCACATATTCAACTCTATCTATGTGAATATATATTTGAGACTTTTTTTATCCATATATATTTCACCCCAAAGAGATAATACAGAAAAAATTTAAATGAAAAGACCACAAATTCCAACTCGAGATCAGGCATGAGATATTTTTGCTCATGAATTTTCAACTGCCTTGAGTTATAGGCAATGAATTTATCATTCTACATCAACACAAATCCAAGTTCCATCTTCGATGCATCACTGAAGATTACGAAAATCTCCCCAATATTTGGTAGTGTGAGCACAGGGGAAGTGATAAGCCTCTTATTCATCTCCAGGAAGCCTTCTTCACATTCATTGTTCCAAGAAAACTTGACTCCCTTCTGGATTATCTTGGTAAGAGGGTTTGACAATTGTGATATATTTCACCCAAATCAGCGATATTATCCAACTAAATCTATGATGCTATGGATATCCATTATATATGTCGGCCTCGGCCATCCCTCAATTTATTTATTTTTTTGCAAGGATCCATATATATCCCATTACTTGTGATGATATTCCCAAAGAATAAGACTTTCTTCAACCAGAACTCACACTTGATGTAATTTGCATCGAGATTCTCCTTTTTCAAGGTCTCTAGCATAGTTCGCATATTCTCCTCATGCTCCCCTTTGGTTTATTATTTTATTATAATATAGTCTATAAATACTTCCACAAATTTTTCAAGGTAATCTCTAAAGACTCTATTCATTAAGTCCATGAATATTTCTAGAGAATTAGTGAGTCCGAAAGGAATTTATACGAATTCATAGTGCCTATACCTTGTACAAAAAGCAGTTTTGGGGATATCCTCTTTCTCCACCCTTACTTGGTAATATCCAGACCGCATATCCACCTTGGAGAAGTATTGTGCTCCACACAGTTGATAAAAAAAGTCATCAATATGTGGAAAATGATACTTATTCTTTATTGTGATTTTTTGGAGCTCATGATAATCAATTCAAAAGCTTATTGACACGTCCTTATTCTTGATGAAGAGGAATGGTTCGCCCCATTGTGAATCAAATAGGCATATAAATAATTTATAAAAATTATCCTGTAGTTATTTCTTTATCTCCTCAACCTCCACAACAACCATTATAAATGGAGTCTTGGATATTGTCAATTCCCTATGTATAAGATCTATCAATATTTCAGCATCTGTTCTATGTGGAAGACTAGGAAATTCATCAGGAATCACATCAACGAATTCGCTCACAATAGGTATGTCTTTGAGGATGGTTATTTCCTTAGACTCAATCATCTGAGAAAGATATGCATGCCTATAGAAAAATAATATCCATGCCTGAGATGATGGTTCTAAAGAAGATTCATCCTCCCCTTGCACTTTTCTAGAATTAGGGGTTGATTCACCAAATGGAGTGTAATTTCTCTCTCACAAAAATTAATGTTGGATCTATATAGGGAATTCCAATCCATGTCATGAATTTCATCAAATTACACCAAGGGATGTATGATGAGTTTTTTCGGGAAGTTCAATCCAAAAATTGTGACAGGGGATGAATCATACGAATGGGATGCTATAATTGCCTCATTTTTTATTTTCACCAACATCTCTACTTCAATGATTTTTTGTGGTATTTGGATTGTTCTGCTAAACATTTGCGATATAAAATAACGTTTAAAACTATAATCAAAATTATATTCACTATTAAGGAAGTAATAACTAGCGTACATGTCACCACCTAATTTATAGGATTCACAACTGTGGTAGTGATGGAAAAATCTCGTCCTTGTTGCCTTCAAGGTTGTTGGTTTCCTCTGAAAACCCTTGGAATAGGTCACTAGTTCACAATGTGCCATGGTTCTTTGTAGTTGTATAAATGAACAATGTATTGAGGATTAAACAGAGTGTTCCTTTCCTTTTTTATAGTAGCGTATATTGATTGTCGGCAATCGCAGGACAAGTGCCCTTCCTTCCTGCACCTAATTCATTTCATTATCCCCTACAATAAATTTCCAAGGTGCTTCTTTATATTATTTTTAAAATAGGGGTGATAGAATTTTTTATCACAGTTGGATTTATCCATCAGACCTCCAGAATTAAAGTCCACTTTCTTCTTCTTATCCCAATGATACCCCTGAGATTCTTTGATCTCCATATTGGATTTGTGGGAACATTATACAATCTTATCATAGATGTCAAATTTGAGGATCACTATATCTTTCCATATGCTTGGTTTTAGCCCACCAAATAAGAGGTTAACCTTAAATTTGGGGGTAATGACAAAACTAGATGCATATTATGAATTTGCGGTGAATTTTTCCTTTTACTTCCCAAGAAATTTGTCATCCTTTTTCTTGAGTGCAAGGAAATATCTTTCCATCTTAAGATGAAGGGTGTGGGGAAAATATTTATCAAAAAAAATTCTAGAAATATTTCTATTCCATTACCTTAATCTTTCCCTCAAGCTTTGTATTTTTGATCAATTTCCACAATTGATCAGCTTCACCCACCATATGATAAGCAGCTAGAATAACCTTCTCTTTTTCAGCACATTGAAGGATAGATAAGATCTTCTCAATGGAGCTGATCCATTGTTCTGTGATTGAGGGATCATATGATCCATTGAATGTAGGAGGCCTTTATCTCATGAAGCTCTTGATTTCAAATTGTTCTTTATTAGGGGGAGTTGGATTCTCCTATTGATCTAGGTTTCTATTCAAAACATTAGTTAACTAAGAGTGTATCATGAAATATGTTTTGATTCCCGCTCCCATCGGATTGGGAATCTCATTAGGCTAGTCCTCACATTAATCTTCACATCGGTTTTTAGCCTGATTCCTTCTATTATCAGCCATTGTCTAGAATAAAAAGAATATTTGGGGTAAATATTTTAAACTATTAAACACATAATGGGGAACTCAATAACAAAAAGGTATAACATATTAATTACATTTATCTCTTTAACATATGAATTTATAATCTTCGATCTATGTTATTGATGATCTACTTCCTCACATATATTCTTAGTGAAATTATTTTTTTCCCATAATAATGGTTCATACTATAATTATGAATTTACCAAAGAATATCCCCCCAGGACTATTGGACCAATAGTTTAGTAAGGCCTATTTTTGTGCACCAGTTCCTATTTGTGTCTAGATCAAAGCGGTGCTTCTAGGTTTTACCCCTAGATACATTTGTTCCAGAGACACCTCTACTTGTTCGTAACCAAAAAAAGATATATTTTCTTGATAAACCACTTACTCTATACTCACCAAAATTTAGGGATTTATTTGTTATACATAGTCTTATCCCTAAGTCTTTCATTGGAGATTTCTAATCCTGATCCCAAAAATAACTAAACATGTCCATTGATACAAACTATAACAACCCTACTCATTATTTCATATTTAAACATGATTTATTACATAAAATTGAATATAATATAACTCAAAAGATCAAGATATCTAGTTTATTTGGGTCATAGAAACATTAAATTACAACTTAAGACATGAAATACACATCTTTATTTAAAACTTCTTTTGCATGACCACAACATTCTTTCGTACTTAGCATTTCATGGGATAACCTGAGGACATACAAAAGAAAGGGTGATCTATAAAGAACAGTAAGCGAATAAAAAAAATAAAATGAAGAATACAATACATATTAGGAAATAGAAATATCAATGGATCATAATAAAAACATGAACATATATGCATGATATAGCATGATTATCAAAATATGGAAATGTGGAAACAACTTAAAACATTGCATCATTAATATAAAGGAATCTGGAAAACTCGTATCCCAACATGGGGGGAAATTACAATAATAGAATTAGGTAAACCCCTATCCCAAAATGACATATCATTATACTAAAAATTACCCAATGCATTGGAGTGCGATCAAGGCGTTCCCTTCATAATCATTTCAATCTCATGTTTAATTGTGCCACATAGATCATATAACATGGATTCATTCAACATCATCATTTATTCCATGATAAAGGAATGTGGAATTCATACATGTATGTCACCATTCGATAAGAATGTGTGCATAAAGGTGAATACCCTTGATAGAGTAATGGGTATGGTATTCACTATATGATGATTTTCGTATGGAAAATCACGGTGTAATTTTGGCAGCATAACGATGTCATATGGAAATTCATAAATTAGGTTGATGAGAGAGAAAGGGGTATCTCATAATTTATACATGGGATGGATAGTAAGGGGATAATGAAACATAATATCCTAACATGTGAAATGGAATTTATATGAATAATATAAAATAAATTCTTGAATATAAATGAGAAGAGAGAAATACATTACATAATTCCGGCATAGTAAAGGGTAGGTTTAAAGGATCCAATGGGGGATTAGTGGGTGTGAAAGGAAGATCCCATCATTTTTAAATCAAATGGATAGTAATTAGGTATGTAATAACCTATCCCAAATCAATAAAATGGAATGTAAAAGGCATGACATAAAAGAGGTTCTTGAACAAATACGAGTAAGGGAGATCTCATACTCATATGTGTGATCCCAAAGGCTTGGGGGGGATTCTTGGGAGCTTAGGGGATCTTTGGAAGGACTATAGGGAGTATGGAGAAGAGTTTTTTCGTTCTTAAAAGATCTTTAGTTAAGAGAAATGGGTGATTTAGTGGGTTTATATAGGAAAGGTGGGTGAATTCTCTATTATTTTGGTTTTGGACACTACACACTAAAATATTTAAAACCACAAACCATCCCAAGTTTTTTCACATGGTGTCTAGAAAAGGGGACTGGAATAAATTATTTTATAAGTATAAGTGATGAAGATATTAAAATATTTTCCTTTCTTATGTGGAGGTGAGTCATATTTTAAAGGAAATGATTTTAAAAATCATAAAATATATTATTGGTCTTGGAGGATTCACTATATCTTTGTAAAATAAATCAACTAAACATAAAATTACATTATTTTAAAGGAAACATTATATATTTAGACGAATATACCTTTTATAGTATTTTTTACATCATTATTGGGTCATTTTGATGTCATAAAACACATTATATATTTATACAATATTTAATTTTTTCCTAAAAAATTTATGGTCTTAGAAAATTATGAAATTTTCACTTTTGGATGATTTTGAAATCCAGATTCCAAAAATAATAATCATTTTATCAAAATATTTTTCTAATATGTGAATTTTTACTTTTAAAATAAAAACCAAAATTTTTTGAAAATGGAAGGTTTTTGACAAAAAACGGTTTTCAATCCTTTATAAAAATTACATTTGACTTCATAAAAATTATAAGATAATTTATATTTAATAAAAGTAATTTAGTAATAGTATTTTATTAAAATGTTATTTAATTAAATGATTCATTAATTCATCAAAATATCTTTCTTAATTGAATTTGAATATTAACCAAAAAGACTATTTGTGATTTAGGAATCATTTAAAAAGTAACAATAACAGAATGAAAGTATATTCATTATTCAATATAAAAGTAATGCACATAATCATAATGTCAGGGTATTTTTACATGTCCCTTTATTACACCATCATACACACTAAGAGTAAGGTGTGCAATGGTGGGGCCTTCATGAGGTCGTTACGTGAACATGGTTTGGGTCGTGATCTCGTTGAGTTTGAACTTCTCCCATAAATGGTTTCTCTCATGCTTAAGCTATTGGATCTTGTTTTGGGATTTGTATAGTTAAAAGACCAAAAAATATATCTCCCTCATAATATCTAATAATTGGGCTTCACATGGTACTTTCCTACTAGTTGACGCCATCACTTCCTTTGTTTATGACAAAATGATTTCTTAAAACCCTATATTTTTACTAGTCATGTGATAACTGTTCAATGGATATATTATCAACAGTAAGGATACATAACCCTAATTTAAATCTAATTGGATATAATAAAACAAATGGAGTAAATTTTATTTCTATATACATAAGACATTTAATTAAAATAAAGTGGATTTTATTCATAAATTTTTGGGTTGTTTCATCTATGGAAAATAATTTTACTGTGAAAACATCAATATTTCCTCTATGATTGAGCAGAGGCGGAACTGTTTTTCTTCCTAAAAAGGCAGTGGAGGGAACATTAAGGAAAGTGATAAATTCCAACACTATATGGGTGAAATTTTTTTTAAGGATAATATGTTTGTGGTATTTTTGGTGAATAAATGAATGAAATTTGGACGTAGATATTCTAAAATAAATGAACTCAGTGAGGAATAAGGAAAATTAAATCAACGTTTCATTATATAATTTTTCAGAGAAATAAAGAAATTACATCATAACATTACCTTTATATATTTTTAAAGGGTTTCCTTTATTATAGTTTTTTCTTCTGTGGGATTGGTAATATCATCATGTGTAGAATAAATTGTTTGCATCGCTAGTCAAACATTTAATTGAGATTATGTTAATGTAGTAGAGAACATGTAATACTATTTGGAAAAACATAGTATATTAAAAAACTCTTTTAACAACTCATTTAAATATATTTATGTTTTTAATGGTTTTAGGGATTTGAATCCTCTCTTGATAATCCAAATCCCCTCTTTATGCTCCCCTATAACATAAAATACATTTTCTACATTGGTACTAACATGAAGTGATTGTGATATCTAGTGAAAGGGTCATCCTCGATTGAATTTTCATCTGAACCAACTTTTGTTTTTGTTTCCAGCATGATAATTGACCAATTATTATTTTCTGGATCTAATACATAAAATAAATGCATTAATTTTGATTCCATTATGGATGAATCGTCTTTTTCCCCTTCTACACTGAAATTCACCTTCACAGAGCCCGTTTCATAAACTTTCACTACACTCCTATTATCAACCCACTTAAAATAGAATATCATCACATGAAATGTTGTATAATACAAATTGTATATATTTTTTATAATTCCAAAAGATGAAATATTTTTAAAACTTGGATTTCTATCATTGGATCCAAATATATGCATCACTTCCTCCACAAGTGTAACTCAACTATTTTTCATCATACTACAATCATCATTTTAATTTATATATAACATATAACCATTGATTACAAAACCATTATAGGATATAACATTTTCAATTGGACCCTGGATATCCATCGATGTCATTCGGTAATTAAATTTTGATTTTCATATAAGTCTTTATAATTTTGATCTTGAAACAATCCTATAAACTGTTGATTATATTAATTTGATATCTATACTTTATCCCTTAGTAGACTCAAATCCATAAGAATTGTGTTGTGGAATTCAACATATGGATCAACATCTTTACTATTATGTAAAATGTAAAGGTGAATTTTCTCTTACATTGTGAATTTAATTGTAATAACATATCTTCTGGAAATCCCTTCACCCATAAGGTGTCTATTGTGATGAGACATTAGGATACCAATGCTATCAACATCTGATAGGTAATCGGTATAGAATTTAACAACTTCTTCAATAATATATCATTATGAAATATAAACTTATATATGACTTCAATTATTGACATAACCTTTCAAAATATTTATATATCGTTCAATGGGGTATATCCATTTGAAATGGATAGGACCACATAGTTGAGCCTATCTAACCAATTAAACCATCAGTTAGACCTATATATCAAGAATGATGGTGGTAAGGACTTATCTAATTAACATAATATAATTTTAACCTCATTATTCATGATTGGAAACTTCATCGGGTCAATAACTTTACTGCATATTTCTCTGGAAAAAAAAGTAGAGTCTAGTTAATGTATGTTGTACATTTTTAGGCAGAATGCATTGGAAATCAACATGCATCAAATATTTCATAAAAATATGAAATTCGTGTGATTTTAGTCCATATAACTTCAAATTATTCAATGACACAACATTCTTGATATTTTATGAATACCCCTATGAATATTTTACACTATTAAGGAAAAGAAAAAATTGATTTTTTTCCTATCTGAATAGAGTGTAAGCTGGTGGAGGAAGAAAAATCTTCCCTTTACCCTTGATTGATACCAACCATTCCTTTATCCCCATTTCAATCATATCCAACTTATCCTTGATTCAATATTTAATTTTTTTAGGAACATTTTGTAACATTCCAATAACAATATAAAATAATTTTTTTCTACATGCATGACATTAATAAAATGTATGACTTATAATCAATTCTAAAACGGTAATTAAAAGAAAATTTATCACTTCTTCCAACTTGATTTCATAATTTTTTTTAAATGGTTTACCGAAAATAGTGTCAACATCTTTAAATTTATCGAATAGTTGATCACCCTTTAATGAAGATGGTGTTTTACATTGTTCAATACTCCCATTGAATGTTTCCATCCAAGAAAGTTATTTATATCATTGAGGAAAAAAATTCAAATGTGTTAAAAATAGAATCTTCTAGGAATGTTTCAATCAAAATTTGTGTGTGTATTCTACACAAATGAGATACCCCAAAATTTCATTAATACTATAGCCTAATAGATTTCCATAAGTAGAAAATTCATTTATAATTCCATACAACATGTTTCCCAATGTAAATTCTTCACTTATATGAGGATCATATATTTTAACACATGTATCCCAAATCAATTTTAGATCATAGATCAATGGATCCAAATAGGCATTAATATCATTTTTGGGTTGCTTTGGTCCACATATAAGTAGAGACAACATAATGTATTTACGCTTCATGCATAACCATAGAGGCAAGTTATAATTTATAAACATAATGGTTCATGTACTATGAGTACTACTCTATACACCAAAAGGATATATTTCAGAAATAAATAATGCAAAATGAAATTTTATTAGCTCATTTTCAAATTCAGGATACCCGTAATCAATTTTTTTCCAATTAAGAGAATATACTAAATGACAAAGGTTCCCATATTTAATAATTTTATATGCATTCCATGTCAACTCTCCTATGGTTTCCTAACATCTATATAGTCATATAAACCATGTAATTGTAGAAAATTACCATAAAACTTTCATTGGACATGATTCATTTTTCTTGTATCGATATGTGCCACACTTAGGGCATTTTATGAGTGATTTGTGGTTCTTGTGAAACAATATTCAATCATTTGGACAAGAATGTATTTTTTAGAGATCATTGCCATTAAATTTAGCATTCATTTAGTGTCATATGTTTGACATGGAAGTTCATTTTCTTTTGACATAATATCATTCAAGAGACAAAGTAGTTCTGTAAAGCAGGTTTCACTCCATCCACTTCCAACATTCAAATTTCATAAATTCAATACGGCTGAAAATGTTGTGTATTTAGTAAAACTGGTATATAATGGTCTCTTATCACATCTACTTAATTTCTAAAACAAATTTGGAAAATCATGAAGGTCATCTTTAATTTCCATTTTCATTTATTCTATGTGATCTCTATCATCATTTAAACTAGTATTCATATCAAATGATCCATAAGCCACGGTAACATCCCAATTGGTTTGAATGTTCATTTTTCCCGCATGTTTAGTCCAACAATTATAGCTCTGATCTATTATGTGAAAATATAATTTTCTTTGAACACATACAAACTAATTTTTCTTGAATAACAGCATCATAAAGATAGACAATGGATTTGATAAGGTTTTATGCATGCTCTCTTGAAATCTTTATGAACTCTTTAACTCCATATTTATACTATTTTTTCAACCAATTAGAATTCATCCATTATAGATTCATACCCATCCTATTAGGTTTATAAAATATTCATTTTGGAATAATAAATAAATAAATAAACATAATATATTCATTACCAAAGGTGAAATTTGTTTGATAATTTTAATAATGGGATCCCAACATTTGATGGTTTCAAATAATTCTAATATGATTTGAAGTAAAGGGGTAATTGAATTCAATAAAATAATTAATCCACTATGGTTGGTGTTATACTCTAAATTCATCCAATGTTTAAAGTTATTGACAACTTTCATCCTCCTTAACTTCATCTCCTGAATAATTATTATTGAATTTTGTTCTTTGACACTCATCCCCCATCTATTTTGGACATCCACCTATGTTTCTTGAACAACTATAAGAAGTAGCCATCCCATACCCGATGCTAGTGATTGTTTTGGATGATTACAGTTAAAAGTATTTCAACTAACATAGAAGATGTGTGGGTGAGTCTCAAGTAAAAAATGCAATAATAATTGTTCAGGATTTGAATTTGATGAGGTTGAACCCAAAACATTATTATCTTAAATAATGTGTGTTCTTAGCATTTTTTGAGCTTATATTTATAAAAGATCTAAAACAAAATTGTTCCTGAGTTGAAACTAAATGAAGTAAAAGACCTAGAAGGAAGAAAAATCCATATCATGAATTGATATATTTCAAATCATTAATTTTTCTTATTGATAGAGATCAAAATAATAATATTCTAAAAAAATATCATATGGTTCTAACCATAGATGATGTTCTCAATTTATATAAAGAATAATTTCTATCAAAATATTTTTTATTCTATAAATAATCTTTTAATTATGAAATAAATTCTATTATGATAAATAATACTTGAATATTTAAAAATTTTCTAAAATATTCATATCATATAGGTTGTAAATGTGCATTTAGAAGCATGAATTAATCCAATGATAATATTAATGTTTTTAATACAATATTAGTAATCAAAGGTTTTAATAAAATGGAATGGATTGGTTATTTTGATACATATACCCATTTATTTCAAATTATGACAATAAGGATATTATGTATACTAAAGCAATATAAATGATAATTTTAAGTCAGAATATTATTTTCCTTTAAATTCAATAAATCATTTGTGTGTTTTTTTAATGGATTTCAAAACTGTATTTTTAACTGTAACCTTAAATAAAGAAATTTGCATGGACTAATATGATGGTTTTATATATAATATATTTAAAATAAGTTATATAAATTAGTTAAATTTACTTATGGACTTAAAAAACACCTAAACAACATTAGAAGTATGATTATATTATTTTATGAAATGGATTTTTATATAATAATGTTGATAAGTGTACTTTTTTAATGTTCATAAAATAATAATAAGTCATTATGTGTATCTATATTGATGAAATATTAATTTTTAAAAAAAAATTAACCATGTTGATGCGATAAATAAATATTTATCCTCCATGATTAAAATGAATTAATTTTGAATAATAGATACTATACTAATTATTATGGTATGAATACATAGTGGGTGTTATTTTTTTATGTCATTCTCATTATATTATAAGTATGTTGAATGCATTTGATTTTATTGTTTTAATATATGAAAATAATACATTTTACTCTAATATTAACTTTTTTATTAATACAGACGTCTTATATCACAACATGAACATACCAGTGCAATTTGTTCTTTAGTATATCTGATATAATATAATAAACCCAATATCACCTTTTTGGTTTTTAAAATGAATTTATATTCTATTAATGCTAGTTTGGATAATTGGAAATGTATAATTAGAATCTTTTTATGCTTAAAGAAGGCTAAAATCTTCGAGTTTATTTTATAATGATTACCTGACTAGATTAAGTATGTACTAATTCAAGTTGAAATTCATGATGGGAGATTATCAATCCCAATTTGGATGGATATTTAATCTTAGATATTGTGTCATTTATGGGGTGGTAAATAAGTAGGCATTTCACATTCGACATCAGATTCAGAATTTCATACATTAACAACTTGTAGAATAGAAAAAAAAAATGAATCATAAACTTATTAATGAAATTTCGGTTTTTTAATATTCCAATGGATCTTATGTCCATTAATTATGGAAGTAAATCAAAAATTTAAAAATAATATAGGTTAATGTATAATTTAATGTCTAACCATATTAAGTTTAGACCTGATATGTGAGAAAATTATTATAAAGTGTCACCATAATAATTTTTTATATAAAATCATGTATGATCCTTATAGTTCAATTTATAAAATATATATATATATAAAAATGGATATTACTGAACGAATTAATAGATAAATTGGGATAAAACCCTTAAAATGAACTATTTATTTCAAAGGGTGATCATACTCTAATACAATACTCATCCCTATATATTTTACCAAGATGCCCAAGGTTTCCCATGACATGTAGGTGGAGGAAAACAATATAATATCACACATATTAATATAATAAAACTAAATATTAAAATAATTCAACAAATATAAACTCACTCTCACCATTGAAAACATTTTAATGAACAACCCCCTTCATAATATCATAAAATATATAATGATATAAACATACCATGATCAATCCATATTTAAATAACAAACAACTATTCACTTATGAATCGTCAACGGTCTTAAATTCAAGGGTGTATATAACACAACATACTAATATAATTGTAGAAAACATATCAAACATAGATTACTACCTTTTAAAATATGTTAAAAGTAATTAATCATTCCATTTTAAACGCATCCAAAACATTTAAAAAATTGAAAGGAAACAATACATCCATGTTCATTGATAACGTAAAAATCATCTTGAAAAATAGCCAAACACGGTCTAATTCATAGAAATCCTTGATCGAAACCTAATTGTAATTCATTATAATTCATAAGAAATCATTACATGAAATTCATTTTTATTTATTCAAAAAAACCAATGATGGAATTTTAACAAACAGTTTTTATGTGTTATTTCCATGGAAGGAATTTAAAAACATTTAAATTTAAGAAAAACTATTTTCATGTTAAAGAAAACGTAAGAAAAACTTTTATAAATCCATAACCCCATAATGGATAATTATAATTGAATTTACTTCAAATAAAAACATGGATTTAAATGATGAAAGCATTCATGGTTCCATGTTTAATGGAAAGTGAATAGAGCCACCTATCAGTACAGATGTCATCAGTGTGTGGACATATTAATACACTACAAGGAAGTAATAAAATCCCTGAAAGGGTTAATACAAACCCAAAATTCAAGAAACTCCTGATTATAAATTCATTATAGAAGGGAAAGCAGTGATGAAAGATGGATATCAAGAGATAATGGACAAAAAATGCAAAAAGATATCATCAAACTAGAAAAATGAGTGAGGAGGAGGATAAAAAATTAACATTTCTTGGATTGAAGCTTTGATTCATCTGAGAGAAATAGAAATATCATGTGTGAAAGCTTAGATTTGTTCGAGCCTTGGATTCTTTGAGCCTTGGTTCATTTGAACCTTGGATTCAAGCCTTGGATTCATTTGAGACTTAATTCGAGCTAGGATTCATAGAGTAGGAGCATTGGTGGTATGTGGCTTCCACGAATTGCTTATGAAATCGGGACTAATTTAGTTGTGGGTAGGGTTATTAAATAGACCGGAGACACTTTTATCAGTGCTTTTAAAAAATAAATGATAAAGCTCCCTTTTATCAGCACTAAATTATTAAGTACTTAAAAAGAAATCTATATCAGCATTAAAACATTAGCACTGGTAAAGGATTTATAATTATAATTATAAATAATATATATATATATATATAATTATTTATTATAATTTTATAATTATTTAAATATATATTTTTTTATTTTTAATAATATAATTAATTTTTAAAAAAATATTTTTTATATATAATTATAAATATATAATTTTATAAATATAGTAAATACACCTTTAAAAATATATTTGTATGTATATTTATAATTAATTTTTTATAATTATAAATATATTTATATCATTATTTATATTTATATAATTATATATATATTTAATAAATATAAATAAATATAAATATAGTTAATATATTCACTATTTAAAGATATTTATTATAATTCTATAATTATAAATATATTTATATCATTATATATATTTATAAATTATATATATAACAAATATATATAAATATAAAAATAGATATATTAAATATAATTATTAATTAAGTATATTTATTATTATTTTATCATTATTTAAATATATTTATTATAATTTTATATTTATTTAAATATATATTTATATAAATACTTTTAAAAAAATAATATTTATTTATTTATTTATTTATATATATAGTTATATATTTATATCATTGTATATATGTATATAATTATATATATATTAAATATATTCAATATTTAAAGAAATTTATTAAAATATTATAATTATTTAAATATATATACTTATTTATTTATAATTATAGAAATACTTTTTAAAAAAAAATATAATTTATTTATTTATAATTATAGATATATAAATTTATTAATATTGTAAATATACATTAATAAATATATTTATTTATACATATTCACAAATATAATTTTAACATTATTAATTAATATATGATCTTAAATGCATGCATGTTAAATATGAGTGAAAATGAATAATTAAGAATTGGCACACTTTAAAAATATTAAAAAAATGGATATGTTTTATTAAATAAATATATATTATTAAAAAATATGGATATATATTGAAATAAATATGAATACATATTGAAAATATTAAAACATAGTAAATATATATATATATATAACTAAATAATTGAAAATTATAAAATGCCCAAAAATATTATTAAAAATAAATTAATACCTAACTGTAATAAAATTAAAAATAAATAAATAAAAATTACAGATTAAAGACATAATATATTAAATTTATCATGTTATAATTAAATTCTAAAATGAATACTAAAATTTGAATAAATTACAAAAATATTAGGTGTATGTGTTTCTATATAAGATTTCATGAATTACGTAATTATTTATGTGTGTGTGTTGTATATAAAAATGAATTAATTACATATTTGTATTTAAAATCAATATAACACATGTTTGATATGTGTTAAATAGAAAAATAAAACGACATTCAATTATGTTCATTACTCAATGCAATTAGTGAGTATTTTTAATTCATATAAATTTTTATTTATAAATCATTCTTCACTAAATCTATAACTTATTTGATGTAAATCATAAATTGTTTGTATTATAAAAATAATTTTTTAGGAAATATTATGTACATTCATATATATCAATATTTAATATATACTATTTATTAATATATATAATCTACATATATATATATGTTATTCATTTTTATCAAATAATTATTTAATTAATAAAATGTTTGATTTTTTTTAACTTCCTCATTTTTATTTTTTATTTTTTTAATTATTTAATTTTATTCATTTTACATGTCTATATATTTAATATATACTATTTATTAGTATTTATACTTTATATATAGTCTATTAAATTTATTCATTTTTATCAATAATTATTTAATTAATAAAGTTTTTTATATTTTTTTAAATTAACTAAGTTTTTATTTCTATTTGTTTAATTATATCATTTTATTCGGGACCTATATTAGTGCTAAAAATAAAACACTAATAAAGGGTACTTTTTATCAGTGCTAAAGAAAAGAGTTGAAAAAGGCTTCCATTTTTCAATGCTAAAAAAGCACTGATAAATGGTACCTTTTATCAGCACAAATTTTTAGCATTCATAAAAGGTACCCTTTATCAGCACTCATTTTTAACACTGATAAAGGTTAATGTTGTTAAAAACCTGTTTTGTAGTAGTGTTATATTTATTTTGCTGCTTCTACCATGTGTGACTAATAGTTTAGGGGGATTGGTATGATATATTGAACTGTATTTCATTTTTTATGTTCTTGTACTCAGATTAATCATTAAGGGATGATTTTTTCCATCTCTGGATCTCATTTTCTCTTCCTTATGATCATATTTTTACTCTTCTTCAAGTAATGATAAGAGAAGGGTACAATATCTTTTTCCTTGGTGACCACAACCATAATACTAACTGAAAAAGGTTATGGTAAGAACGTCTCCATGAGGATATATCATCATATTGGGGTATTTTAGAGATAATGTCTCTCAAGAGAGATCTCTGGAGAGGGTTATTTGTCTAACAACAGTTAGACATATCGTTCCTCTGTGAAGTTACCCAGTCAGAATCCTAGTATCACTGAGAGAGAGGGGGGTGAATCAGTGATATCTTTTTCTTTTATATTTCATTCTTTTTTAAACAAACTTCTCCTCATGGTAAATTTTTATTTACCTACTGAAAACAATCAAAACGCACAACCAAAGGAACACATGATTTACAAGGTTCACTACTCAAAAAGAGTAGTTACATCCTTGGTATGGTTCGAAAACAATCTAGTGCCACACAATCCACTAAAAACAATACTTTTATCTGGAATACAATGAGTAGGATATTCCCTTACACTAATATAGCACTTGGAAAACAATCTTCAAGTACATGTGCACCCACTTAGAAAAAATAGGGTAATTCAATGCTTCTATGCTTCTTGACAAACATTCACAAATCTGGTCTCTTAAAAGGATTAATCTGTTTCCTATCGAGAATCTGATAGGAACATCCTAAAATTTGTAATAATACTTATTTAGCTACCCTAGTCTAATTTTTGTTCACATAGAAAGCACTCCCCACTTTAATTGGGTACTCAAATCTTCGAATCACATAGCTTTTTCACGATGCTCCTTCACGATGCTCTCAATATTACAGATCACTCTAGGTCACAGAGATCAATAGTTCTAAGAGAACACAAGTTTTTAGAGCTCACAATTTCATTGAGCTCAGGTTGTCATTTGTGAAGATCACTTCAATCACAAAGATCAATGTCCCTTCGCAAAGCTCCTTCCATTCGTAGAGCTTATTTCCTTCACATAACTCAATGCCTTCAAGAACATTCTTTACAATTAGAGAGTTCTAAAATTTACATTGAGTCTCTCTTAACGTATCAAGGGGGTTAAAGCCTATTTATTGGTGTTTCCCACTAACTCTATAACTTTCTATCCACCTCAGCACCACATTATCACCAAATCACATAGCACCAAAATTTCCATTGAAAAACACTCTATTTCTCAAAGCACTATGAAAATTTTCCAGATTCGCAAAGCTCTCCATAATCGCAAAGTGTTCTATAAAATCTTTAACACCACCACAAATCTCCACTTACAATGCTCTCCACCACCACAATTCATTCTTGAAAATATCTTCATATCTACCATTCTCAAAGCTCGTCATTGTCTTAGAGAACACTGTCAACATTCTTTATGTCTTTGCAAAATCTACTTCATGAATCCCATATTCACAATACTTATTACTTTTCTACATTTTTATGATTTTTTCAAGGAAATCCAATTTTTATAATGCTATCCCAACACCAGATTTTGGACCCCAAAAAATTTGGAAAACATTGGAAAACTACACCACATTCGACACCTGCTTCTGGAAAACCAACCATTCTGATTGACATCATATTTTCTCCCCCTTTCCATGTTAAATCTTTCATCACATGTTCTCCAAACAACTTATGATCATTGTGAAATAAATGCCAAAAAATCATCGTCATATTTACCATTTAAAGTATTGTAACTTCCCTATCTTCCTACATCCACTTATATAAAGTGAAGTGATTTCCTTTCTTCTAAAATATCCTGGAAAACAAAATACAATACCTGAAAAGATCACAGATCTTACTTCCTCTTCCATATAACTTGGTCCCAACACTCTGTATACAACTTCAATACCTTTGTGGTTAAATCCACGCAAGGGAAGTGACATTTATATCAACTTTATCCCATCTAGTTACCAAAAATAAATAAATTGTCTACTTTATCTCAATATTTTTTCTTCTTTAACTCTATCTCCACACATTCATTAATCACTCCAAATTCACTTCACAACATCACTTCCCACTGAGTTTTTTTCTGTTTTCTTGTCTATTTTTGTGTGTTTTTATTTTTTTTAGTTTGTTTAAATTTTCTTTCTTTATTTTTTGACCCTCGTTACCACAATACTAGTGTAAGGATGTTTATAAATGATTAATTTGATTTGATCCCAGTTAATGACCTGGGAATCAGGTCATTTTAAATATTTTTAAACCTATATACAATTATACAATGGTAATCAGTTCCAAACCATAAAAAAGGAAAATTTTTTATACTAAAACAAAAAAAACTGGCCAAAAGAAAAAAGAAGACATGAAAAAACAGAGTTGGGAGTGGATTTTTGAAATGAATGTTGACTGATAGAATAATGTGTCTGGACATGGTTGAAATAATAAATGGATAGGGTTACTATATAATTGATTTAGTTTGGGGAACTAGACAAAATAATATTTAAAGGAAGGCCACTACCCTTGCATGGAATTAATTATAGACGTTCTGAAGTTGTGTGAAAAGGAATTAAATGTCTTGTTGTCATTCAAAAATCCATCCTCTCCATATATCTGTAAAGGGATATATTATCTTAAACATATCCCAAGATAATGAAACTTCCTCATGGAGAAGATCATACCTCAACCTTTTTCGGTTATTACTTCAGTTTTGGCCACTAAGTAAAAAGATACTCGACCCTTCTCTTGTCGGTACTTGAGGTAGAATGAACATTTTCTCATGAGGAATAAAAAAAGAGATCACTAGATGTAACACATCAGTCCACTATGATCAATTTTATTGTAAGAATATATAAAAATGAAATGTAGTTAAATATATCTAATTCAACCACTTAAACTATTTATGTAGACATGGTAGAAGTAGAACAATCAATATAATTCATTAAAAGAATCTCAACATAGTGAAACAAGAAATATGAAAGAAGAAGCTCCTCTAGTGTGACCATCCTCTTTCTCCTACTCAAACATCACTCCCTCCTAGTTCGATTGTTCTCCAGATTATGGTTCATATCCCAACTCCTTTCCATAATAAACGGATGATCAATTATTTAAGGAATGGAATGGTTATTAGATGTGGAATGGAGATGGATCATGTGAATCGGGGAATATGTTGAATGGCTATCTCTTATGCCTCCCTCGATAATGCTCTCTTTATATTTAGAATCTTATCTTATATATTTAATGCTAATATCCATTTATCATATCCATATCATATAAAACATATTTTGAATTGCCTCAATAGATTCTATATGGTGATATTGTCACTTTACATTTTCTCCATCAAGTGACTCAAGTGAAGCATCAAACAGCATGCTCTCCCATAATCGTGTGACTTATTACACCTCATGTAATCAATATGGATGATTCCTTAGCTATGTAAAAACTCCAATGAACTCCATAATCATCTAAATTCATTCTTTGAGGAAGGTTTTTTCCATCCCCTTTCAAATTTCCTCATTTCCACATTTAGGGAACCTGTGAACTAAATTAAATATTTGGCTTTGACATATCTCAGGTTTGTAAGTTAATTTCATTTAATTTAGGAGCTTTAAAATATATATTTATCACTTATATAGATAAATAAAATTCAAAATAAAATACATATATTGATCCATTTAACTTCTAGATTTTATTTTCCTTGATTTTCTCCCACTTATTAGGATTTCTATCCTTTTCTTATTCTCTCTTCCATAGTGATTTTTATGGAAGATACCAGAACTATCATGAGAAATAATTGGCAAGGATGTGTCCCTTTAAATAGGGATAAAATATTTTTCATGGGCGGTTTTTTAATTAACTGTCATATTCCATCAATATGAGAAGTTTATCTTTCATTATCCCATTATAATAATATTAAATATAATATTATTGGATTTAGTCCAACATTCTCCCACATAACTCATGTGATATTAATTTATAATGTATAATATATTCAATCAATCATTATAACATATAACATACCATGATCCTAAGATGATTGGATAATCTGATTCAGATAGGAATTTCTTGGACTCATATAACATACCATGATCATTTAATGAATGAAATATGTCATAAAAATATATAATCAATAATATAAATTTACTCACACTCAATTTTTGTATATACAATAATCAATTATGTTTTCCTAAATCCAAAAGATACAATTGTATCATTAAACCTAATATACCATTGTCAGAAATCTTGTTTAAGTCTTTATATTGACTTATTTAATTTAAATACCATTTGTTCCTTTCATTCAAGTGTAAAACTCATTGGTTGGTCCATTTATATATCTTCCTCTATGTTTCTATTTAGAAAGGATTTTTTAAAATCTATTTGATGTGACTCTAAATCATACTGAGCTACAAATTCCATAATAATTCTAAAAGAATCCTTCTTAAAAACTATTGAGAAGGTTTCCTTATAGTATATACCATCCTTTTTAGTGAGTCTTTTAGCAAAAATATTGGCCCTGTAATGTTCAAGGTTACCATGAGAGTCACATTTGGTTTTGAAGATCCATTTACATCCAACTCTCCTGCATCCTTTAATAAATTCCATAACAACCCATAATTTATTTATTTTATATGGAATTCAACTCACATTTCATGGAATCTAACCATTTATAAGAAATATAACACCTAATGGCTTGAGAATATGAAATCGGATCATTATCAATGATAAAATCACTTTCTATTTCATGATTTTATACCACATAGTAATCATAAATAGTTTACCTTCTTTCCCTTTGGGAAATTCTTAACACTATTTATCGTGGTTGTTCAACCATTTCTTCCTTGTAAATTTGGTATAAATTATCTTTTTGTTCTACATGACTATTGTGTGATGAAATAATTTGAGGAATAATAACATTTGATGTTGGAATACAAGAAAATGGAATTTTTATTCTAAATTATTTAATTTCTATATTTTTTGGATCTTCTCTCCCACTAGATTCACCAGTCTTAATAAATATAGAATTTCCATTTTTAACAATTCTCATACTATGGTTGGGATAATAAAATCTATAACCATTTGATTTATTAGGATAACCAATGAAACATATAATTCTTGTTCTTGCATCTATTTTTCTTTATTTTTGACTATATTCTCTTATTTATTCCTAAAAACCTCATATATTCATGTGTCTCAAACTATGTTTCCTATAAGTCAAAAATTCAGAAGGATTCTTTGAAACTGATTTACTAGAAACCCTATTCAATAAATAAATGGAATTTTTTAAAGCATACATCCACAATTATAATGGTAAATAAGAAAAACATAACATACTCCTAACCATATCCATTAATGTGTTATTACACCTTTCTGATACACCATTTTGTTGCGGTGTTCCTGGCATAGATTATTATGAACATATGCCATTACATTCTAGAATGTTTTCAAATAGACCAAGGTTTTGTCCACTTTCATAAAATATTCCATAATATTCACCACCCCTATCAGACCTTATGACCATCACCTCTCTATATAATGGCCTCTCAACTTCATTTACATAAATTTCATAGGCATTTATTTCTTGAGAATTCTCACATAATAAATAGACATATCCATAATGTGAAAAATCATCAATAAAGGTGATGAAGTATTTTTCTTTAGAGAAATAATTAACATCAAAAGGTCCACATATATCAGTATGTATGATCTCAAGGAGTTGAGTACTTATTGTGTCACCTTTCTTTGTGTTTTTTTTCATTTAATACAATCCACACAAATGTTTAGGTTAGTAAAATCCAAATTTGAAAGGATTTCAATCTTAATCAATCTCTCCAATAATTCTTTGGAAATATGACCTAAAACTTTATGCCATAAATTACTATAATTTTCATTTACTAAACCATGTTTAGTACTACAATTATGATTTAAGGTTATAAGTGTTTCAGCATACATATTATCAAGATTTATTTTATATAAACTATCATATAATAAACTATATCCAATCATGTGTGAATACGTAAACAAACTAAAATATCAATTCCCAAAATTAAAATATTATCTAGTAGAATAATGCTTTGATAAAGAAACCAAATTCCTAGATATACTAGTCACCAAAAAAATTCACATAAATCCAAAAAATATCCACTATCAAGGATTAAATAGAATGTCTTCGTCTAGAACCTTCACTCTATTCCCCATTAAGATAATCATTTTAGTTGGGTTTGTGATTTTGGTTGAAATAAATCCATGAATCATATTAGAAACATGAGTCATACAACTAGAATAAATCCACAATTTATTATGTGTAACTTCAATTAAGATTGATTCATAACATGTATAAGCATTTTTCTTACCTTTCTTTTCAAACCAAGGCTTTTGTTTTAGACAATCCTTTTTGAAATGTACAAGTTTCCCACATTAATGGAATTTATATTTATTTTCCTTCTTCTGGTTCTTACTAAAGGAATCATTAACCTTGAATGGTCCCTTTCCTTTCTATGCTTCCTTATACCATTCTTCTTTCCTCCTTGATGATTCACATAATGGATGGAGTGTATTACTTGAATCTTTTAAACGTGTTTCCTCTTGTACTAGCACACTATGCAATTCATGCACATCTCATTTATCTTTCATGGTGTTGTTGTTCATTTGGAATGGCACATACTCATATGGTAATGAGTTTAGGACAAACTTTAAAAGGAAACATTCATCCACTTACATTCCTAAAGAATTAAGTTATACAAAAATATTTGTCATTTCAATGACATACTCATGTATACTATAAGAACCATCAAACTTTATGGTGGTAAACATACTGATTAATTTCCTAGAAATATATTTATAATCATTTTGAGATTAGTATCTCATATATTTCATAAATTCTTTAGAATTTTTAGTTTTAGGGAGACCATACTTGATGTTACTTGTTATGCTCATTCACATGACCATCAAACATAACCTACTCGATCTCTCCTAGTTGTATAATACTCTATCATCATTGTTACTGTCATCCATTGTAGTAGCAGGTTTCTCTAATCATAGTTCTCAATCAAGATCCAACACATCAAGGTTAAATTGGATATGTTCTCTCCAATTAGAGAAATTTAATCCATTAAAGATCAGAAGAGTCAATGTCTGGGAGTGAAATGATGATGAAAAGATAACTGCAATAAATACGTGCTTAAAATTAATGGTTTTAAATAATAATAATACATTGATTTAGTCAAATAATTTAACATAAATGTGTATTAGTTTTCTCTTTTGGGTTATACACTAATACACAAACATAATTGATACTAATTAAATTATCATTATTTGGAAATAATATACACATCAATTACATTAATTTATTATCTTTGGTATATATAAATAAATATCATAATGTATTTATATATTTGCAAAAATTATATTCCTAAATTATAAAAATATGAAAATTGACTTTGTGAAATTAAAAACATTCTCATAATAATGAATTTTAATTACTCATAAGATATCATAATAGTATAAAGTTTTTTAGAAATCAATATATATTATTTTAACATAACTTTGAAACAATTTAAACTTTATTATTTGGCCACTTTAGTTATTAAAAAAATCTCAAGACGTAATGTTCCAAATATAAAACATTATAATCATAACATAGTTCGTGTTTGGTTTAAATCAGTCATGGTATTCTTCAAATGGTTCTTCATGTGGCCTCGACAGTGGTTCTTTACATGATTAGTCTTATAGCATGGTGTGATCTATGTTCGATTTGGTGGTTTGGGATATCCTAGAGGTGTATGGTATCATGATTTATATTAAGCGGTAGTGGTAGCTATATTAAGGTAATTTTCTCCATACAAACTAATAATATAAATAACATATTACTTAAATAATATAAAAGTTAAACAATTTCCCCATATAAGCATACATGGGGTGGTCTGCAATCAATGTATGGCACATTCCAAAAAATCACCTTCACCAAAATTTCTCTTTGAAATTATATTTCGCAATAATGCCTTTATAAAAAGTTCTATTTGAGGTGAACATTTCAAAAAAAATTCTTCTTAAATATTTGTAAGAAGGCTCTTTCCAAAAAATTTCCTTCTTCAAAATTAATGTTCAGAATTCACTTTTTTATAAATCATCATCTAAGAAAATTCTAGAAAAAGGTTAATTCTTATAATGCACCATTTATTCATCCCTAAAAATATGCTCAATCTAGATCTTGACTATTCCAATGCTCTCTCGTCATAATTTCTAAACTCCGTTATGGTTCTCAACTTCACACACTCCTATCCAATTGCGGTTCTTCTCTTATTTTTCCCCTCCAGTGAAATAATAATCTTCTCTCTCACCATGAAATCAATGTTCTAGCTTGGTATAATCGAGATCCAACCTCCCAGAAAAGGGTAGATTTGTTTTTTGAAACTATATTACACAACTCATGAACGTGCATGTTCTTTGTTCTGATTTGGTATACTCAAATCAAGATCCCATTTCCCGGTGAAGTGTAGATATGGTTTTTCAAAACCCTTTTATGCAACCCACGAAATTAGGTACACCCCGTACTACTAAGGCTACTTGCGGAAAACTCATCATCTTCTACCAAGACTCCTAGATTAAAGTTCACCCCATTGTAAACCCCCTCAACATTCCATTCGCAATACCCAATTTCATGAATCTCCATTCACAAGACCTAGTTCTCTGATATCCATTTGTGAAGAAAGATGATCCACAAGTGGTATATTTTAAATTTAATTTAAGGATCTAATTATTTTAATGAAGTAATATTTATTTTATGTTACATTATTTTGGTATAATTATATAAGGTTTCCTTGAAATGTGTTTTTTATTTTTATTTTTTTGTTTATATTTATGAAATTTGGGTTATTCAATTATTAGGGTTCAATGATTCTATTGTTTTATGGTTTAATTTGTATGTTCATTGTAGTATTTTTATTATATAATAATTATTTCATTAAATTGGATATATATCTATTATTTAATTGTATAAAACGCATTACTAAATAAATTAGTGGATGTGTTATTAATATATGTATTTCATTGTATAATACATATATATTAATTTATTATTATAAATAATATATATTATATTGAATTGTATAAAACATATTTTGTTTTATCGGATTAATAATTTTAGAATTAATATATTATTTCATTGTAAAAATTTATTAATTAGTATGTTAATTTTTATTTTATATTTTATGTTAGAAAAATCTACTATTTTGTAATTAAATTCAATTGATAAAAACATTAAATCAAATAATTCAATTTCATATTAGATGATAAATAATATAATTTCAAAAATAAAAATAAAAATGTTATTTACTTTAAATATTAAATAGTAAATTTTTAATTTTTAATTTTCATTTGTTCATTATTGCATTGTATAGTTGATAGTTGTATTTCATGCATATATTTTATGGTGTTTTAATAAATTTATTTCTATATTTAAATGGTTATTTTTTCAAAATGATGGACAGTTTAACTTGTTTTATGTTTTATTAAAGGATACAAAATATAATTGAAAGATGATAAAAACAACACTTCGCACCACGAGGAAAGATAAGCCGCGTGACACATGATTTTTTAGGATGATCATGGATCACTTCCGCGGCATAAAACTGAAGAACAAAGGAAAAACGAGTCTTACAGAGAAAAAAAATAGCATTACACATTGTGTAATGACTATACGACCTGTACGGGTGCATGTTGTGAAAATAAGGACACAACTTGAATCAATTAAAAACATCATTCAAAATTAAATGTGGTGTTATTACCTTACACAAGGTGTAAATTTCATGCATGAGATTTTAACGACCAGATTTACCAAATCTTCATTTTTTGACCAAATCTCCAAAATGGGACCCTCCCTAGACAACCATTAGACCATTAATTTATAGAAGTAATTAATTATAGGGCCCATTGAACCCTATAAATAGATATCTAGCATGATTCCATTGGATATCGAGATATGCTGATGACCAAAACTTAGAGCGAGAAGATGCATTGTATAGGTTCCTCCTAGATTTCATCTCCCTTTTAATTATGCTTTACTTTTCTTTCCTCATTCCCTCTTATCCTATCATCACTAGGATGAGGGGGTAAACCTCTTTGTGCTACAATAATGTTATCGAAAGGAGTAAGGTGCATTTGATTAATTAAATTTTATTTATTCATGTATTTGGTTTTCTGTAATTATTTCTTCAACATATAATCCCTTTATTTTTTTTATTTCATGTCCATTGATAATTTAATAAGAAAGGAATTATAAAATTGGGAAACTGATGACCCTAAAGAAGGCATTACCATTCTCACCTTTAGGGGAAATCAGGTTTAAATAATGTATCGAGAAAATATTGATTCGATGAAACCCTAAAATATTGGACCAATGAAAATATCGTATCACCATGTTAAGGAGGAGATACCATGACCATTGGATAGTCCTAATCTTGACTTGGACACGAATCATAAATTAATAAACATATTTTCTTAAATCCAATGGCACCTAAATATTGAAATTACAAAACCCTGGCATGCTTTCTAATTCTATTTTCAAAAAAAAACAATCCATCTACTTCATTTTCATTATATATTCCTCAAATCAACCAAAACCTATATTTTATCACCTATTTCTATATATTAATAAAATTAAATCTTTTTAAAACATAATAAAACTAATTTCACCACCTCTATGGATTGATATCAACCTACTTCTATACTCATTTTAATTAATAGGGTAGCATAGTTGGAGTTTTTTTATAAATTTTTATTTTTCATAGACCTATAAGGAATTAACAATGCCATCTAGTCCTGTCAAACTGGCACCGTTTCTAGGGATAGTTTCTTTTTAGTTTTTAGTATTTCAATTTTATATTTTATTTTATAGGTTTATCTCAATTTCTATATTTATATTGGGTGTGGTCATGATGTGAGTTTTATATTTTTAAATTTAAATGGAAAACTACAACACTTGGTAAAAGAGAAAAGACATCATCGAGTAAACCCACCATTATGAACCAAGTACCAAGAATAAAAACACTGCAACCATGGAGAGATTTGAGAAAAATCCACCTGCTAGAGTTCTTCAATGAGATTAGGGGCTGTGGACGCTCACATACTACAGGCATCCCTCAAACATAGGATTCTAATCATGAATCCTAGCACCCTCGTTGATGAAAATAACTTTGAGATCAAGACTATAATAATTTCAATGGTATATAATCATGTGCAATTTATTGGACTTCCACATGAAGATCCAATCAAATATTTGGGAAGCTTTCTTGAGCTCTGCGATACATTCCTATTCCATAATGTCTCAAGAAATGCAGCAAGACTTCGTCTCTTCTGATTTTCATTATGTGAGAAAGCTTTAGATTGGATTCAAATCTTGGTTGAGCATTCCATTACTACATGGGATAAGCTATCCATAAACATCCTTACCTAATTCTTTATACCTTATATGTTAATGTAAATACGGGTAAATATTCTAAACTTTTGTCAATATGAAGATGAGTCATTGTATTCTACCTGGGAAAGATATAATGATATGACTCAAAAATTCCCTCATCATGGAATACATATATGGATGCAAATCCAAACATTATATATGGGTTTTTCGTAGGGAAATAGGTAAATTATTAATGTTACATCTATAGGATCATTAATGAAGGAATCACATGAAGTGAGTTACAACTTGCTTGATGAAATAGAGAGAAATAGTTTCCAGTGGAAAGGACAAGGGATGCAATGAAAAGGCATTAATGCAATCAACAAAAATGACTGGATGGTAACACAACTGGAATAATTAACAAATGAGATGAAAATAATGATGGACTAAAAACAAAACACCCAGGTTACATGTATATAAGATTAAAATTATTCTTATTACAATTATGGAAATCAATTTCAGGGTTAGAGACCACAAAAAAACATGGAAAATGAATTCAACAAAGCCCACAAGGGTACCAATAGAAGTCACCTCAAGGGCCCACACAGAAAAGTGATATCCATATGTTTGGAGAGATATTGGGAACATTCATGACCAATTCTTGGGTTGTACTCAAAGAAAAAAAAGAAGAATCAGCAAACCAAAAGACCATGTTGAGGAATTTGGAGCATCAAGCTGGCCAAATTATTGATCATATTAGAGAGAGTCATAGAGAAAAACTGCCATCATAACCTAAATTATACCCATAAGAATATTTGAATATTTTACAACTTATAAGTGGGAATAAAACAAAATAAAGTTGTGTATAATTTTATAGACAACAACTAGTAAATATTAATAAAAATGGAAAAGTATTTTATTGATAAAGTTGAACCCTTAAAGGAAAATGATTCTGAGAAATGGGTGAAGGTCAAGCAAGCTACTACTACAGACATAATACTTGTATTCAATAGTTATTAAGCTGGCCATGTTGATGAAGAGGAAAAAAGAGAAAAACCCCTTTTCTCCTCCCTTAGTGACAAGAAAGGACATTTTTCCAAATAAAAATGAAGCAGGAGACAATTACACAAAGATAAATACTGATATTATCATAACCATGGAAAATTCCCAATAAATCCAAAATATGGTCAGATTTCTATAAAATGGGGCTGATAATTATACCTATGATCATAGTAATTTAGATATATTTACTTTTTCTGATAAGATTGAAATTCCTCCTACTTCTCTCAAAGAAAGAATGTAATATGGTGATTTGTATTAAAATATCTTTAGATAATTGAGATACTAGTGATAATGTCTCTAATTAGATTATACTAAAAGATACATAGACCATATAAGTATCTGTGAAAGATAATCATCCTGTTACTATCCTATATTTTATAAATTTGCATAAATAAATCGATACTGATGGTAGTTCCAAGGATAGTTATTTTCCCAATATGAGAAAAAAATTGTTGTTGATATTACTTTATCCTTAATGGAAGATAGGAACCACAATAGTAACCCTATTTAAGATTTTATGCATAAATAAATTGGTGAAATCATTGTCCGTGATGTGAAATAGGATAGAGTAATAAAAAATAATCTAGGGAGAATAAATAAAAAGGTAATAAAAAGGGACTCTATCCCCAAACATAAATCTAAATGAGGATTCTCTTCTAGAACAATAAGGGTATGGCCATCCCTGAAATAGTAATCTCTCTTTTGATCTTTATTCAAAAGAATAATCCTGGTCTTCTTGGTTTGTTGAAACATAAAAGGATCTCCCCTTCTATGATTTCTTCTCATTAACATATGGGTTCCCACTTTCTTGATAAAAATCGGTCATACATAGTGATTAAAAGGTGCTTGTGTTTTCTTAATTGAATATGGAAGAACTTTATAGTTTTAGTTCTAGTGATCAAATTCTCACATGTAGTTTTAAATGTTTTGAAACATATCATTTTGTTATCCCTCATCTATTATTACAACAGCATTCATGGTCGAAGGGACTTGTGGATGTAAATTCAATCCTTGAGTGGTTCAATAATTGGTCCATAGACATTACATGGGGATATTAATTTATTTTTCAATCCTGGTGAGTGTATAGGTGTATTTAATAGTTATTCATCATCCAGGTAATTAAAAACATGCATTGAGGACCAGATTGTTGTTTCTATACAATAAACTAAGATAATCTTATAGTGTAGCTTATTAAACCCACAAGCCTTCTGAGGTTCCATGTACTCAATGGGCTGGATGTGCAGATACCTTCCCAAGGGGATGGATCGCATATTATGAACATGTTAGGTTCTCTAAATAGTGTTTTCACCATCGAACTTGGGAACCAGTTCGTAGGACTATATGATGACTCTGATTCTGAATCTGGGTCTTCAATGTCCAAGGAGACCGCAATTGTATAATATTATACTAGGTTCTCTTAAAATAAAGGTTAGAAAACAATAATGGATGATGACGGATTTATTCAGCAAGTGCAGAAGCCGTGATAACGAAAGGATTATTCTAATTTACCTAACCCTCCAGTTATAAGGGTATCTAAAATGGTAGGCCCCCTCAAAACAGGTTGGTTGATGCAGTTGAGGAAAAGAAGGCAGCCTCCCCTCATGAGGAGGCTATTTCAAACTATATAGGGGGTCCGATTGACTTTTATCATGTAAATGCTGATTAGGAGGATGTGGAATCAAATATCAACCAAGATATCCTCATGAATTATAAGGAATAAATGCTTGAAGAGTCTTTCGTGATCAACATCTTAGAGTATGATGCCCACAAAATATTTTAAAGACCATTACAAGTTGGTATGAATGACGAGAAATTCTCCTGGATTGATAAACAGAATAGGATCCTAATCTGTGGCTTCAACGAGGGGAAACCCAATCTCAAGGAACACATGAAAACATGGGAAATAATGGATTTTTTATTTTAGGATATCATTAAGAACAACCCAGATATAGAGGTAACATCTATCGAATATCGATTATTCAAGGTACACCGCATTATTTTATTTTGGAATGGAATGATGATTTATTTTGAGGTTTGATCCTTATGTATCCTAAATGTTGGTTTCCCACTTTTCCATAAAAGTTCTTTTTAAATAATAAATGATGATTTGGGGATAATATTTCTGCAAGATATGTAAAACCACCATTCACATTCATATTTAATGATGCATGGGTTCTATACCCTGAATGTATTAAGCTGGTTCAAGATACTTGTGGATCTTTTATTACATGGATAATATCTTGGATTGTGTCATCAAGAATAAGCTGATTAATAGAAAATTGAATGAATGGAGTAGAGATCAATTTGGGACTCGTGTAATAGATATTTCTTATCTTTAATCCTAACTTTAACCAATTCAGGATGATATCACTTATAATGATTTTTGTAGTGGTATTGATCATGAAATTTTGGTCTCCTATAAACTCAACAACCTTCTAAATCTAAAGGAATGTATTCAAATGGAAACCTTCAAATCAAAATTTCTTATGGATGGTAACAAAAAATCTATGTTTTTTAACTCTCTTCAAAGAGAAATAAAATTCAGTAGACCCTTTTTCATTCTCAATGATTATTGGATGTTTTTTGACAATATGAAATTTATTAGTGATCATGCTGACTCTTTCTACATGAATATATTTAATGTCCCCACTATTATATCTAATTTTTTTATGGTATCATCCATATATTGGTTAACCAAGATGATAATACTAATATTAATTGAATTACTTTTTGATTTTAAGATCAAATAAGTTGTCCTTTGACTTAATGCTAAAAGATTTATTGTCCTAGATGGTTTCACCAACTTCTTCTTCCAACCCTTTGGGGAAGTTATTCAGCATGATGTGTATAAGATTTTCATTCATTTCTTTAAAACTGTTAATTTACTTATGTAAATCAATAGACGACTTTATTCCATCATTCAAAAAGTGGATAATGAAACTGATATTCATCTATTCAGGATTGCATCTCTTGTAAACATGATCACCAAAATTATTGGAAAAATTATTTCTAATAGGATTTCCACTATTTCTAATAATATTATCTCTTAAAACTAGTTTCAATTTATTAAAGGAAGGTCCATAGAATACTACCTCATCACTACATCATAATGTGTCAAAATTATCAAAAAATCCACTAGAGGAGGTAATATTACATTGAAACATGGTGTTTAAAAAAACCATTATTATGATGGAATATGTATTTATTAGTATGGTATCATCTGTATCTGGTTTTTATTATACATTCATTAAGTGGGTAAAAATAATTTGAATCTCATTTCATATATCATTTATCATCAATTCCTCTCCTAAGGAATACTTCTCATGTTCAAGAGGCGTCAGAAAATTTTATCCTCTTTTAGCCATTGTTTTCTTAACTATAGTGGATTACCTATGATGAATTCAACTTAACATGGTGGATAATGACAAGATTAGGCCTATTAGAGTTTATAGGGGTCTAAATTATCCTTTTCAATTATTGTATGACAATGATATAATTCTCTTCACTTAGGGAGATATTAAAGACATTAAAAAAATTACCTTCTTAATTATAAAAGGATTTTAGGTCAGGAGATCAGTTGGAAAAAATAATTTATATATTTTTTAAAAGATCAATACTCCATCCTAATAGGTGTCTATCATAAATAATCTTGTAATTTGATAAGTTTTTTCCATTTTAATTACCTTGGTTTCCCCATGTTTTAGGAAATACCTCATGCATGTCATCTCTCTCACATTTTGTGCCAGATCAAAAAAAATAGCTTATTGGAAAGGAAAAACTTTATCATTGGATAGTAGAATATGTCTTGTGAAATCATTTATTTTTTATAAGTTTTTTTATTCATTAATTTTTTATAAATATTCATATTCCCTATTTAGAAGAATCAATATTTTCATCGAAAATTTCATCTATAGAATGATCATCCTTCAATGAAATTTCATTACAGTTCATTAGAAGCAATGTTGTCAACCCTTTACTCTTAGAGGACTTGAAATAAAAAATATCTATGATTTGAATCAGTATCTATATAAACATTTTATGTGTAGGATTATTAATAATAAATCAAAGTCACTTGTATTTATAATATCCATATTTTTAAGAAATCTAAAATCTATAAATATGAATTATGTGGAATAATCTATATTTCCTTATCTTAGGGCCTCCTTCTCTAGTATTTCAACAAAATTGGATTGGATGGACAATCAAAAACTCCCCTAAAATTTTGGTTTTAAAACAGGTAAGGTATTCCCCTCAAAAACCTCTTAAACTCTATTGAACCATTGTTGGATATTAATGATATGATTAAGGAGAAAATATAATTCCCTCTCGATATGCTTCCTGGTGAGATTAGACATGTGGTTAGAAAATATAAATTTATTAATAGAGATGTTCTAATGATCTGGGTATGATAGGTTAATGAGATGATTACCTCAAAATTTTAATAAAAAAATAATTTATATGGGAATGAACATAATTGGACTAGAAGTCTGAAAAAATCATAAATTTAACCATCTAGATTTATACTTTTATGGAGGCTGTAAATTATAATCTTCCTATTGACTCACACCTTCAATAATTAGGCCTTGATATTTACTCCAAATGTGTCTTATGAAACCATAATAAGTAGTAATTAAATAATATTTTCTTTATCTATTACATTACCCCAGTTCTATGGAATGTTATCTTTGATATTATTAAATTGCAGCCTCCTTAGACAGCCTCTATCAATGAGAATCTAAAATCATTCCCTATGATTCCTCTCTCTCAAAAACTAATTGATTTAATTCAAGTGGATAGTGTAGAATTGATTCATGTTATATGTAAAAACCAAATTAAGATGATTCATGTGTATTCTTAATTCAATATTCAATCACACCTCATACAGATTATGGTTGCAGTGAAAAATGTGACCTCCCTTCAAGATGTTCATTGTAATAACTCTATTATTACCTATTTAGTTATTAATAATCTTGGAATGATATGTAATTTATAACCTACTTCTTGAACTTTTTAAGTTATATAGATCCCTCGTTTACTAGATTGATCAAATGAAACTTGGATGGGGCATCAAGAGGGAATCTGGGACATTTGGGCTTTGGAGTAGTCTTCGGGAATCATAATAGTGATGTCCTAGGATGTGTCTACAGACCATGTGGAGATGGATCGTCTCTTGATGCCCAAATTTTTGACATTATCAACATAATTAAAATAGAAAGGAAATGAGTTTAGAACAATCTGCTGAAATAATGTGACTCTATTACCATCATGTAGTCTATCAGAAATGGTTATTTTAATATTTTATAGAAAATAGTTTCCAGGTTGATTGGATTCTTGGAACTTCTTTCATCCCTAAAATAAGTCATCACACATTCATTCCATGAGTTATACTTCTTGGATGATAGTCATTAAAATGAAGGGGTCAATTTTAATGAATTCATTTGGTCTAATGACATACCAAATGATTTTTTCCTTTCTTGCAACTAGATTTTTGTAAAAGGCCTTATTTCAAACTTTTGTAACCTAGTTTTTGTTTAATAAAATAAACTTTTTCTATTGGAAAAGTGTTCATCCTTCTTTTAATAATTATAAAATAACTCTAATTGATAAACATGAAAATTCCAAATCAATGAAAACATAATGAACCATGTCATTCCATAATTTATGCCACCTGAATGTCATGATAAAGGTCATACAAGAAAACAACTAAATTATAGGCTCATGTAAAGGCTCACATAATCATTATGAACCCCATGATCAGTCCCCTATCTAAAATCCAAACCCAAAAATTATTTATTCAAAAATCAAGCATAAATCCCCATTCCCTTTTCTAGACCTATATCCATGAAGACTGCCTACGTACCAAGTAGTGACACAAATAGGGTGTGAGTAAAACTCATAAGTCCAACACCCATAGTGTCTAAAAAAATATTAAATAATATTGATTACAACATTATGATAATAAGTTAATTAACTCATAAATTAATTCAAAACTTCAAATAAGACCCACTTACCCTTGACCTCCAGGAGAACACCCTAGGTTAGCCCAAACCTACCTTGACATGATATCAGATTTCACTTTCATTTCCCCATAATGAAAATAACAATTATGGAATATTATTTCCATCAACCACTCTCACCCTTAGGCATCACATACATGTGTCATTATGTTATACACTAAGAATCAATCTTATCACCCTCAAACATCCAGTAGTCATGCACCTCACCCTCAAGTCTCAAGGAACCTATCCAATCATATATTGGCATCATGCTTCCATACATCTCACCCTCAAGAACCATATATCTTTGTATCTCAACCTCAAGAATCAATCCAACATGTGTCCTCCCATAAGAACCAAGAATTGGAAATAATATAAAATAAAAATATATTCAAAACGATGTATGTTATCAATTCAGAACAAAAGTATAAAAATCATGATTCCCATTTAAAATAAACCCATTTACCATTTCACGATTCATTAAGTCATCATATCATCAAACCATTATTCCCATTAACAAATTCCATACCAATTATCCATTCACAAGATGTGTGATCCTAGTGAATTTCCAATTTATAAGTTAATCCAAACCATAATGAATTCCTCAATTTTATTTTAAAATTCATGTGAAATATTCAATGTTTCTAATTCAAGGATGAAGGTAGGTACACCTCTCAGGTGGCCAAAAGCCATGATCTCAATCGCCATCAGACCCAACTGGGTCCATGTGAGGTCTAAGGATGAGAATTAATTCTAAATCATAGTATTACAACTAACATAGGTCATGAACATGGAATTACAATGTGATCATATTGTTTTCACATACTAGAGAAACAAATCAGACCTTAGTGAGTTCTTTTAGACCACATAGCTCAAGCAATGAGGAAGAAACCACAAAATTAAATGCCCAAATCAACATTAACCACCATGATACCCTATGGAAAATGATTAATTCGCCATGTAATGTCTTGGATAAGGATATATAATTGTAAAATAAGATGAATCCACCAAAACTAATCATATCACATTTATTCATGTCATCTAGATTGAAGAATGGATTTAGGAGCCAAATAAAAGAGTTACAGAAGCCGAATAAGCCTTGTAAAACCCTTCACAATCATAAATCACAAGTAATGTTTGAAATATGGGATTAATAAGATTAAATTGGGGTTTTAGCGGGTATAAATATGATGTTCCCCTCTTAATTCCAGCCCATCCTGATGCCACTAGCTAGCCAATGGTGTCCTCCAGAACCACTACTCCATTAGGAACCCATTTAGTTGGTTAGTGGGTTCCATCGGTTGGACGGTGGGATTCATGTAGCTTTTACAAGAAATTGAAATCACAATAGATAAATGTTGGATTTCAATGGCTAGCTAGTGGAACTACAGCATCTCTGATGTTACATACCACCACTATCCACCACAAACCAACATCCATCGAGCCCTCATGCACCTCTGAACACTTTTTCATTATAAGAATGGGCTAGAACATAATGATTTTAAGTAGTTCAACAAATTATAAAGATTGTACATATTTGGGTAAAGTTTGTGATATTACAGGGTGATTTTAAAGTCATATCACATAGTTTCAATCCTGTTTTACCCATTTTACCCTTACTATAGTGACACCATTTTTACCAAGTTTATTATTGATAGTCACCAAAAAAGGGACCTATTTAAAAAATTTGAACCCCATTATTCAAAATATGGAATATATTTTATCAAGTTAAAAAAAATTAAGTGGTATAAATTACTTTTAAAATAAATCAGTGAAATGTGATGAAAACCGGTTTTCCATAAAAATGAATTTTTTTTATTAAAATGTTTTTATACAAAAATTAAGCATTCTGTAGATTCCAATGAAATTAATTGGATTATGTTTATTGAAAAAATAATAATGATATTTCAAAATCAATTAAAAAATTGGGACTTTTTAAATACTTAAAAATAGAAAATAGTTTTAAATAAAATTGGTATTGTTCACTATTCACTGGAAAAAATAAATCTTTTAAAAAAATCTAAAATTTCACCCTAAGCTTATTTTGATATGATGATTTCAAAAATGAAACCCTTTTTATCGAATAATTATTTTAAATGTGTTATAAATTATTTTATAATATCTTCTTATAAAATAAAATAAAATAAAATTTCGAATAAAATTTATTTTTGAAGCCTAAAATTACATTACTAAAAATTGAGTACTTATTTCATAAGAATTATTCAATACATTATTATTGATTTGGGAAAATATAAATTTTTTCACAATGTAGTTACTCGAATTCATATATTCAAATTCAATAGCTATGTTATAATGGTCGTATTTTATGGTTCTTTTATGTTCTGTGTTGCATGTACTATTTGATATCAAACATAGTCTTCTTTTAAAATATCATGGTATTATAGATCAAAACCATCCAGATAATCAATTGAGCATGCCTGAAGAATATCCTCTAATGTTTGAATTTTATGCTCCTATTTTCCATCAAGTTGATGATGAAAAGTTATACTAAAACATAGTTCATTACCTAATTACTTCTAAATTTCCTTCAAAAAATTAGATGTAAACCTCAGATCATGATCAGATACAATAGAGGAAGTAACTCGATGTAACTTGGCTATTTTTTAAGATAGATTTTATATATCTAATATAAAATCATATAATCCTGAATTAGAAAAAAAATGATAAAACTTAGTCAAATGATATCTCATATTTAATTATTACCTCAAGATGTCTTAATTAATCTCACCAAAATATCCATGGATATATGCTCCCATTTTCATTCTGGAATTGAAAATGGATGCATCATCCCCATTAGTTGTTTTAATTCATCTTTAACATGTTAGCTAGTCAGACATATCAAGGTATAATCCAAAATTTCTATCATCATTCCTTAGCACAAATAAAATTATCAATGATGTCTTTATATCTTAGTGCTAACAGGATGAATAGAATATAGAGGGATATGAACCTCACTCAATAAATAATTTTTTAATTGAGAAACAACCAGTACATATGAACACTTCCAAAAACTTTTGATACATTATTTTTCAATATTAAACTCATTAAAATTTCCTCCCGTCGCCAATTCTTTCTTTCATTATAGAAAATTATCTTCCTTCTGCTCAAACATAATTCTTTATAGCAAGGATAATTTTATTGATACTTGAGCCAAAATAAAAGGGGATTTCAGTTACAAACTTATGGTTCAAGTTACATTAAATAATTAACTATAGGGTCATGTTTCGAACATACCATGGTTAATGATGTATTATCCTATTGACTCAAAGAATTTTCTACCTTTTTTTGTTTACCATGATGATCGTGAATCATACAATCGTAATCCTTTATTAGTTCTAACCACCTTCCCTATTTCATGTTAAAATTTTTTTGAGTGAATATATAATTTAAACTTTTATTACTGATATATATATCACATTTCTACCCATATAATTGATTCCTCTAAATTTTTAAAGAAAAAATTACCATTTCATTGTAAATATCATTCATTGGATAATTTTTCTTATGGAGTTTCAAATTTCATGATGCATATGTTATTACCTACTCATTTTACATCAAAACAAAAAAAGGCCCTTTAAAAAATCATCACTAAAATTAAAAAATTCCATGTTTATTAGTGTAATGTCTAAAATTAGAGCATTTTCCAATCTTATTTTTGATTCTGAAAAACAATCATTACATTCCATTGTGAAAATGAATCTAAATCCCTTTAAAGTTAACATGGTTATTGGGTTAGCTAATCAAGAGTGGTTTTCAAAAAACCATTGGTAATAAACTTATAGTCCTTAAAAACTTCAAATATCAGAGAATTAATAGGCCTTTTCCATTATTCTTCTAGTTTTGTTTTAGTAGGGTCAAATGTTATTCCATCTTTAGTTACAATATGTGAAATTAATGAAATCTACCACAACCAAAATTCACATTTAGTAAATTTTCCATAAAACATATTTTCATTAAGGATCTACAGAACAATACTTAGATGTTCATCATAATCCTCATAACTTTTAGAATATACCATAATATCATCAATGGATACCACAAAAATATTATCCAAATACTCACTTAAAACTCTATTCATTAGATCCAAAAATATAGTGGGTGCATTAGGTAACCCAAAGAGAATGACCACAAACTCATAATAACCATACCTAGATTAAAATGTTTCCATTGAAATGTATTCTTCCTTTACCTTCAAATAATGATATATATAACTGAGGGAAATATTTGAAAAATATTGAGCACCCTGGAGCTAATCAAACAAGTCATTGATAAGAGGCAACAGATACATGTTCTCAATATTAATGTCATTAAATGCTCTATAATAAATGAAAATCCTCATAGAACTATCTTTTTTTTTAACAAACAAAATAAAAGCACCCCAAGGTGAAGTGAAAGGGTGAATGAAACCCTCATCAAGTAATTATTTTTTATTTTTTTCAACTCCAATATCTTTTGTCGCACCCTGACCTTGTATATTAATTAATTTAACTATTTTAGTTATTTATAGTATTTATTTTAGAGTTTTTATAGAAAAATGTTTGTATTGGGTTTGGTGGAATATGGCGTATTGGTAGAGCATGGTTCGGAGTCCTTGCGGCTACCCACTAGTCACCCTATTTTCCGCTCGGTGTTGAAATAAATAAAAAAATTAAATTAATAAAAAATGAAGTCAAATGAAATTTAAAATAAAATATAAAAAAATTAAAATAAAATTAAAAGTATTATTTTAATCATAATAATAAGGATAAAATTATTATTGGGAATATTATTATTATTTTTGATGATATTAATTATTATTATCAGGAGTTTTGGTGGGTTTTAGGCCAGTAAGCGGGCACCACATGGTTATCAGAATTCGTGTGGTCAGTCTAGGTGCTCGTGTAGGTACTTCTAGAATGGGCAGAAGCTACCACTAGGTTAGTACATGGTTGTTTGATCTATGTGGGGTAATAGCGCGGTTTCCCACTTTTTATAATAAAATAATAAAAATAAGAAAAAAATTAAGAAATTAATAATCATATTATTATTACTATGAGTAATTATTATTATAATTATTATGAATAATATTATAACTATTATTAGCATTGATTGTAATTATTATTATTTTTACTATTATTATTATTGTATATTATTATTATTAATTTATTAGGATTACTATTATTATTTTTAAGATAGTTTTATTTTATTTTATTTTATTTTTTATAGTTTTATCTCCCCTTCCCTTTTCTATTCAACATAAACCCCCTCCTTGTGTGATGCGTGACCCCCCCTACTATAACCCCTCTCCTTCGGTGACTCTTTCTCACGACCACATGTCGGGTGACCTCCAATTGGTGTACCACCCTTGCCAGTGCGACCTCCAGCCAGCGCGCCACCTCTACTAGAATAAGCTACAACCCATGCGCCTCCCCCACCATCGCGACCTCCATCCAGCGCACTACCCCTACCGGCATGTCTATCTACCAGCACAACCCCCCTTTCCAGCGTGGCTTTCCCCCTTCGGTATCCTCCCTCTTCCTTCTTCTTCTTTTTTTTCATTTTCTTGGTTTCCTCTTTTTCCCTAGTCATTCTCGACCTAGGGTGTTGTTTTACCTTAATTTTAATGGATGTTTTGGTTGTTTATGATTATTTTTCATAGATCTAGGGTTTTGGAACCCTCATCAAGTGATTTTGGATGTGCATTTCCATTTGGCCCATGATTTGAGGTAGATTTCCCCTTACACTTTCCTTTTTAATTTAATATTCAACTATTTCATGTTATTTTCACCTTCTTTATATTATTTATATTATTATACGAGCCTTTGATGAATTATTTTTTGTGCAAGAGGGTACTTTATGCCTTGTTTTGTGGTAAATAGCTTTGTTTTGTTAAAAATGTGCACACTGCAAGTTTGATAAAATGCCTTGCAAGATTTCGCATTCGGTTTGTGTTATTTAGAACATGGTTTAACATATTGAATAATTTTATGAAATGAAATTGGTGTTTTATTCATTTTTGGGTGTTAAATTGAAATTATTTTATTAAATATTGCATGCCTTGTGTGTGGTTTAATGCCTGGTTGGATTTTATGGTTTATATGTGATTATGTTGACGATCTTTTCCATCATAGAGTCTAATGAATGAAAAGGGAAATACCTTAACATAAAGTGATTCATCCTTTGAAGAAACATCAAAAATTGAAAAAGGAATGAAGAAGGATTTGGTTAATAATGTTCCGCGTAGGTTTCATCATTGTCGCATAGGTATACCTGCGCGCCACATTTTGGGAGTGCAGGTCACCTGCGTGCCTTATCTGATTTTCTCCCAAGGTCTTCAGCAGCATATAAATACCCCTTGTGGGCCCCCATTTCGTGGATGAAAAATTCCAAAATCCATATTTAATCTCTTAGTGTCGTAGTCTCTTCTGGAAGACATCCGAACACTTCTAAGGTAATTTCTTACCTAGAATGGAAGCTCTAAAGAGGGGGAACAAGGCCTAAGTGTTGAAATTAAACAATACTTGTGTGCCTAAGTGTCTAAACCCTTAAGGGAAATGAACACACCTGCGCACTGCCTTATCCCTTCACCAGAACTTGCACACCACTCTTTTGGAAGCCCCAGGGATAATACTAAGGGCTTGAGCCAAGCCTCACCCAAGTATTACCATATGGGTTGACCGGGGCGTAGGTACACCTCTACCGCGCAGGTTTACCTGCGTGACTATTACCTACGCGCCCCAACATCACCTATGCGCCTACCTCTTTTTGGGTGCCTTTCCTGCCTATTCAGCTCTTTTCTTCAAATCCACCTCTCCTATTCAAGACTTAGCCTTCAAAACCCTCTTCAATGACATTTTTGGCATGTTTCCTTTGTTGGCTTCCTTATCAGAAAGGAATTATATGTAACATCTCTTAAAACCTAGTGATTTACATATCTTTATGTCACTAAGTTTAGATATTTCATTCATTCAACTTCATCCTTCAAGATGAGAGGATCTTTAACATGGGCCTCCTTTTCAGGAGTAATCCCTATTCATAATTTTCCTTAATGTGGGCCTCCTTATCAGGAGTAAGTCCCAATATCAAATTCCCAAATTTGGCCATCCTCCTTAGTAGTAATCCCCAAGTACCCTTTTCTTGGGA
This sequence comes from Viscum album, assembly GCA_963277665.1. NCBI lineage: Eukaryota > Viridiplantae > Streptophyta > Magnoliopsida > Santalales > Viscaceae > Viscum > Viscum album. The sequence continues at coordinate 1,021,504,856 of OY728162.1, forward strand.
ATCCTCTTTAGGATTAATCCCCAAGTCCCCTAACTTGGGCCTCCTTTTCAGAAGTAAGCTCCAGTCTTCAAATTCCCTTAATTTTTTGGCATCCTATTTAGGAGTAAGCCCCAAGTTCCCAAATTTAGGCCATCCTCCTTAGGAGTAAGCCCCAAGTTCCAAATTCCCCTCAACCTCGTCTTTTAAGATGATAGGATCTTTAACCTGGGCCTCCTTTTAAGAAGTAATCCCCAGTCATAATTTTCCTTAACTCGTGCCTTCTTTTCAGGGGTAAGTCCCAATCTCAAATTCCCAAATTTGTGTATCCTCTTTAAGAGTAGGCCCCAATATTCAAATTCCTTTAATTTGGGAATCCTTTTCATGAGTGAGCCCCCATGTTCCCAAATTTAGGGCATCCTCCTCAGGAGTAATCCCCAAGTTCCGAATTCCTCTAAACCTCATCCTTTAAGATGAGAGGATCTTTAACCTAGGCCTCCTTTTCAGGAGTAAGCCACAGTCATAATTTTCCTTAACCTGGGCCTTCTTTTCAGGAGTAAGTCCCAATCTCAAATTCCCAAATTTGGGCATCCTCCTTAGGAGTAAGCCCCAATCTTCAAATTACTTTAATTTGGGCATCCATTTTCAGGAGTAATCCCCAAGTTCCAAAATTTAGGGCATCCTCTTCAGGAGTAAGCCCCAAGTTCCAAATTCCTTTAACCTAGGCCTCCTTCTCAGGAATAAGCCCCAGTCATAATTCCCCTTAACCTGGGCCTCCGTCTGAGGAATAATCCCCAGTTCTCAAGTCCCTTTAACATGGGTCTCCTTCTCAAGAATAAGCCCCAGTCATAATTTCTCTTAACCAGTCTTAATTTATTTTTTGATTTGGGCTTCCTTCTCAGGAGTAAAACCCAATCATAAGTCCCCTCTAATTTGGGAATCCTTCTCTGGAAAAATCCATAAGTTAAGTATCCAAATATCCATAAAGCACATATACCTTTATGGACCTTTATCTCGGGTTTCTTCCCTAAAGTAAATCCTAATATTAATATATTTGGGTAGTCATACATACATTATCCCCACATCATTTCTTATGATTGCATCTTTCGTGGCACAATTGTCAGTTTTTACCAATACCTCTTGTTTCTCACACCGAGCATGAATCACATGAGATTAGAGTATAAAAGTAATTATGAAATCTTTCTTTGGGCCATCAATCATGCATAAACATCATACTCTCTTACTCGAACTACGTGGGTTCTGATTCCTTTTCTAAGAAAGCATACGTAGGTAGCCCATCTGCGGGTACAATCCCAACTATGAAATAATCCATGTCCCTCTAAATGACAATAAACTTCAAGTGCCCCGCTGAGTGGCTTTAAAACTAGTATGGTTATCATAATGACCAAGATATTTCTATATAATGTGCTGAAGGATACCATTGAATAAGAATCTCTAAACAAATATAGATGATTCTCTATCGATAAAGAACCTAGAATACATATAAAATATTCTTTAAATCTCCTACATACTAATCATTGATTGTCAGATCTTAAGGAAATCTCATTTTCATACTTGGTAATTTAATAAGGATTCACAAACATAACTCAAATCTATAAAGAGATTCCCAAAGTAGACAATAATTCCCCCCAAAAAGGTGTTATGAGTCTGACCTCCCATCTTCTCGACCAATGCAAATTCTTAAGCCTTATCAGTCCACAACTAATAAGAAACTACCTTTGGAAAGTAGGTCCAAATGGATATAGAATCATTGGATGTTTCTGGTTCTATGATCAAACCCGTTAGAAACTGATTGGAATGTTAGAACCTTAAACAAATGAGGTCATCCCAAATTCTAGCATGAAACAAAAAATGGTGAACCCGAGGTGAATTCTTAACCAAGTTAAAGTGATGTTTTACTTATTTATTAGGCCCCTATTTAAACTCAATTAAAGGGAAAAAAATACAATTGATAACATATGTGCTCATCCAAAAGATGTAGTTTCCGAACTTATCTTGATTATGTCTGTTATATCAAACAGGAACTCTTTCCCAAGATCTTATGCGTTACAGAAATGTCTTCTCTTAAGTTCACACCTGTGAATACCTCTGCTGTGAATACCTCTGCTGCTACTAATTCTAGATCGTCGTCTGCTCTGAGGATGACATCACCTACTCAGCATCTTCAACGATGGGTATCAAATGCACTGGTTAAAGAATATCGTCAAAATGGTACTATTCCGACTCTGGAGGCCGCTCGACAAGCCCTCCAGGTCAATAATTCACCTTGTTTATCCAGATAGCGATGACCAGTGATCATGAAGCAGGTGGTTCCAACCACTATCTCCAACTGTTTCGGGTCATTATCCCCAGAACGTAATCACCAGTCCCTCCCATATTATGTAGAGGTGAATGAGAATGTCACTGAAGGTCTTAATTCAAGGAGACAGGAGTCCTTCCCGAGGGCTCCCACTAACAATCGCCGCCAGAATCATGCAACAGTGGGCCCTCAACATGAAGAGGGTGTCTTATATAGGCGTTCGACTCAGGTTCCTCAAACCTGAGTAGGATAGATGAACAACCAAAGGCGATGATCGGTCAACAGTGATCAGGTTCTTATCTCTGCCATTTCCGGAGAAGTCCACCAACTTAACTTGGTGGAAAGCAACAACCACGCACATACACCTGTTCGTTTTAATTCTACTGTCCAGAAAACTCGTCTGGCAGCAACACGCCATTCCCTCTAGGAAATTCTAGCAGAGTACTATAGACAGGAACATACACCTGTTTATAAATCATCATCTAGTCAGCAGGCTTTTCTGACTACATACGTTGAAGCCCGCCAACCCAATGTGTTGACAACTGGTAAACAGGCACATACACCTGCTTACACTCATCAATCCTTCCAGCAGCCTCGTCTGCTAGTATTAAAGGAAGTTCATCAACCACATTCAGCGGAGTACAATCAGCAGGCACATACACCTGCTAGTATTGATCAATCCTACCTACAGTCTCGTTTAGTCGCACCTGTAGAAGCCGATTGGAAAGCCCAAATGACAAACAGGAGGCAGACTCAACTATCTGCCCCCACACTTGAGTACTGTCAGAATTCACTGACTGAAAAAGGAGGACATGAGCAGGAATACACACCTACTCTAGACACGGAATGGACGTATATCCCCATTCTGGTAGCTGAAGCCACCAAGAACATTCTAACAATGGTGATAGAGAAGAAGAAAATCCCTGCACATATTCTGGATGCCTGTCAGAATATTATAACAGCTCCAGTAGCATCATAGGGAAAGAAATGAAAATCTATCCCTACCAGTGGAGTGACACATCAACATATCTCTCTGGAACAGATACACACCTCTGTTCCAAACCAAGAGGGTTGTGGGTCATACTCCCCCATGTCATATGGACAACCAAGTCAGGTATATACACCTGATTTGAGTGGATATAATCAGCCTAACCTGAATATTTCTCCTGATCATGCACATACACCTGCCCATAATAACCAATTTCATCAACAAGTGTTTCCCAAAGTGAGTAAGAATACATCTAAGAAAAATAATCATCCAGAACAGTCAAGAAATCAAGAGCCAATTTTTAATAAGGCCTTGATCGATGCTGGAGTTTTTGATGGACTCAGACAATTATCTGTTGCGACTCAAGATTCTAATCTCTCATTTCCCAATAGTGGGAAAATTAATTCTGAAGGTCTTCATCAAACACTTCCACATGAAGGATTTCTTCATGACAGTTTAGTCGATCTTGAAGGTTCATCTTCAGATGAGAGCCACAAGAACCCTCTGTGCGGCCAAAAGATCAAGGAGAAAAATGTATCATCTTTTGTTGTAACCCACCATGGTGGTCCTCCCCTTGATGATGAATTTAGCTACGAACGTCCTCTCCACAATATTAATTCACATTGCCTGGAAAATTCTTCAATGGATAATTTAGTGACGAGAAATCCCTCTTATCTTGAGGCACATGCAAATGGAATCCAGTCATGTCTGATGTTTTACCACTAGCAGGTGAAATACTTTCTCAATCAGATGATAACCCAGGGTGTAGGTCATTCTCCAAACCACCCCTGGTTCAGTCATATTCTAGTCTGATCAGTGAATTCTCTACCAGTCTTGTTGAATCTGAGGAAGCAACAAGGAAGCACCAGCTCTGGTCTAATCATGTAGAGGAATCTTCATTGAATGATAAAGAGAAAGTACTGAATATGATAAAACAATTGGTGAAAGGTGAAGTGCCAGTCATGTTATGGCCTTTGGCTGACTCTCAGTATGACATTCCAGAAATGTTGACGGAAGATTGTATTCACGATATTTGTCTCAACGTGTGGGAAACTCTTTGTCAATTAAAAAATAAAATATTATCTTATGATGAATATGGAAATCATGTCAATATAATAGAAGGGTAAAGCGCCAAATTGACTTGGCATCTCTCTCAGTTTCTCGATATCCGAAGGCTGAAAAGCAGCAAAGAGCCCTTCAGCGTTCATGCCTTGGTGAACTAAAAAGACTGCATCAGTTAATTGCCAATGCCCCATCTGGTATTCATATCAGGGGATGGGGTGTTCATGGAGCACTACATTTCAATGTACTATCCATTCAAAAAATCCCATCGAAAATGGTCTCATGCAATGTTATTGTCCATGGTCGGCCACAGCCAATTGGATTTGTTTGTAATCAAAGGCTTTCTTAGGAACATACCTCAACTAGTTCTTCCCAATGTCAGGAGTACAAATAACAAGTTGTCAAATTACTTTTGCATCAGGCAAATGAGAATATCGAAAAAGCTTCTCGTTTAGAGCGAGCGTGTCATCAGGTGATATAAGTGTCAGAAATCATCCAACATTCATTTGAACCAGGTGATTTTAGTGGATGTAGGTTGATGCATCCACCCAATTTCCGGACTAAAGTCCGCAAGATCAGGAGAGCTGTTAAGAAAGTCTCAGATATAGCAGCTCAAGAACCTCCCCAGCTTTCCAGACTGGGGACTCTTTTAACCCAACCCTTGGAATCAACAAATAGGATTCGAGGAGTAGAGAAAAAATAGCAGGAACATCCCTAGTCCACCAGACTGGGGACTTTTTCAAATCCTCAATCTCTTCCTCATTAAAGTCAGTCTTCACACGATTAGGGAAGAAGACACAAGAGGAATGAAGAGCTGAATTATCAGGAGATTCCCTCTAAGTTACGGTTCATCAAGAAGTTCCTGAGGGATAAATTAATGCGAATATAAGGGATGCAATGCGTTATGCATCAATTAATGTCATCAATGTCGTTCTTGCTGATCCTCCAAAACATGAGGCTCACATAGATGTATCAGATGAAGAGGTTCCTACTCAAGATGTTGTACACACAAACACAAATGAAGAATGTATGTGTACATGAAATCAAAGGCTTACCCAGAATCTGGGTATTCCTTAAAATAATCATCTTCCCCCTCTCTAAAAGGCATCCAATAAGGGTAAAGGAAATAATCAGGTTGAATTCCACCCTCCCTCTAGAGAAGGCCAATCACTCTCACTAGAGAAAAAATTTGCACAACAAGAGGAAGAAATGAAGGAATTGAGGAGGTTGAATACAGAACTACTTCAAGGTAGTATTCCTCCCAAGCGTGTTGGAGTTAGTCAGCCAAGGGAATTTTTTGCAGCTACTGATATGGATCAATAATATCCTCCTTTATCAGTACACCCTCACATGTCTAATCCTATGGGTCAGGTGCAACAACAACCGGTGGTGTTATCATCAGTTGCAATACTAGCCACCACATCTGTCCAAGCCCCAGTTATTGCACCTTCTCAAGTCCAAGCTCAACCGGATGTTTCTCAAAAGTTAATAACTACTATTGAGTCATTAACAGCTCAGTTAGAATATATGGAGGGAAAACATTCTCAAATTCAACCAGAAAAGAGAGCTTACCCTGAATGGGTTGATGCAGTTCCTCCCCCATCAAATTTTGCAAGTACGACATTACCAATATTTAATGGTTCGGAAGACCCAGAGCAACACTTAACACATTTTGTTTCTCGTTGTAATCCTATGATGGGAACCCCTCAGAAACAGGAATCTATTAAGCTCAGGTGTTTTGTACAGTCATTACAAGGGCCTATTTTTGTTTGGTATACAAGCTTGCAATACCGGTCAATTACCGGATGGGAGGATCTCCGCCAACGATTCCTTATTCAATTCAGCTCTACTTTGCCAGAGACAACAGTTTTTTATCTTACAAATTGTAAGCAAAGGGATAATGAAAGAGTTTTGGATTTCATTACTCGCTGGAAGGGACTAACATATTCCCTAAACATAGCACTCCCTCAAGAGGAATTGTTTCAAATATGTGCAGCAAATTTGTGTGATGCGTTGCGCACACCGTTGATCCCTGTGAAATACACAAGAGGGTTTCGAGACCTTACTTTGATCTCTCATCAGATCTAAGACTATCTTAAAAATACTAAGGATAAAACTCGTGTAATTTCATCAGCTCCAGGAAGGAGAATGGGTAAAGCAAAGACTGCTACAGTTATGCTTAAACAAACACTTGTACCTGCTTCTACTTCAAAACCTTTATCTTATCAAAGGGATCCACCTCCTGAGCATCAACAACAGGGGATGTTTCATTAAGATGATCAAAGAGATCAAAGACGGAAAAAATTTGAGGAGTTTAAAAGAAAATTTTATGCTTTCTGAAATGAACAGGTTCCTCGTTACATCATTTTGGTTCTGGAAAATAATTTGGTTCAATTGCCAAGGCCCAAAAGTATGAACAAGGAAGGAGATGAATATTATCCCAACTATTTCACATTTCATCAGATGTTGGGGCATCCCATTCAGTTGTGTTTTTTTTTCAAGGACCTCCTGAAAATGATGGTAGACTCAGGACAAGTCAAAATGAAAGGTTCTTCAGCTCAGGTGGCATGTGTTACTGCTACAGATCCAGATGAGGAAGGAGAGTGGAAAGAAGTCAAAAGAAAAAATGCGTAGAAATATGATGATTGGATGATACGGAAAATGATCAACCAAACTCACGCCATTTTGTGAACACAATTGAAGAAACCAATTGTGTCTTCTGCTATGAATACCACCTCAAATCCCCCTTCATCAGAGGGAAAATCCTTAAAGAAACGGCATAATTCAAATAAAGAAGAGCAGTCATAAGAAGATGAAATCGTGTCAAAGCCCAAGTTTTCTTTGAATCTGGCAGATTTTATGCCATGTACTTCAAAGCCAAGGGAACCTCCCCACAAAATGGCACAGCCTAAAAATGGCTAATCAGGCAGAGTCTACATTAAATGAAGAGTTGATCTTTGGTTCTATTAACATGATTCACTTAACAGATCCTTATGCAAGTCACAGTTTCGATCCTGATGAACCTGAGTTCCTTGTATCAAACAGAGGAATTAGAGGGAATTCCAGAGGTATGGGTTACAGAGGAAGACGTGGATATCCCAGAAGCCACTATTCCAATTCTACCCCTACTAGAACTGTATATGCAGCAGAAAATCGTGGAATATCCATTCAGTGAGATCAACATGAACAAGCAAGTTCTTCCACACATGGAAGATTCAGTCCTGGAACAGTCATTATAGAGGATCGGTTGGAGGTCACGCCTTCTTCCTCTCAGCAGTCAAATAGACCTATTCAGTCTAATCTTCCAAATCCATGAGTATTTCCAACTCCTACTTCGATACAAGATTCATATACTTCCAAAGCATTAAATTCGAAGGCACCTGCAAAACCACATGTTCATGTTGGGAAACGCAGAGCTTTGGATCAAAAATATGATGTATTGAAACATTTGGCCCAAGTACCGGCCAAGTTATCAATTCTGGATGCCTTGAATCTATCAAAGGATCTTCCAGAGGCACTCATTGAGGCTTTGTCAAGTCCTCAGGAATTCAAAACTGAAATTAATGCATCTGAAGTCTACCACGTAGAGAATAATCCTGCAGAATGTCATGTAGTGATATCTTTCACTGATGAAGATGAAGATGATGTTGTGCATGGGCATATTAGACCTTTGTATTTATCTGGAAAGCTAAATGATGTAGACATCCGAATATCTTTTATTGATAATGGTTCAGGAGTCAACCTCATCCCCAATCGCACACTTCGTCGATTGGGCCTCAACGAATCTGATTTATCTCCTTCTACTTTGATGTTTCAAGGATATGATAAAAATGAACAAGAACCTCTGGGTGAGATCACACTCAGAACTCAGTTTGGAGATCTTGTGTCCAATTCATATTTCATGGTTGTTCGTCATGACACAACTTTCAACATTTTTCTTAGAAGACCTTGGCTACATCAACATGCAGCTATTCCTTCATCATACCATCATTGTCTCAAATATTTTTTTAATGGCCAAATTGGGACATTGTATGGTGATAAATCCCTATTCAAAACATGTGAATCTCAATACATTGAGGCGGAATTCTATCACACGGAGGGAATGGAGAAATCCACAACAAGGGAGGTTACCAAAGTTAATGCTCCATATGGTTTGGAAAGTATTCTAGTAAACCCATTCATACATGTGAGTAAAGATTATGTGTTTCCTATCAGTCAAATTGACAGGATAGACCCAAATCCAAATACTCTTATGGAAACTTTCATAATTTCAATTATGGAAATCAAGTCAGACATCATGGGAGAAATTGGTAATTCACCAAGTAATGATGAAAGCTCAAATGGAGATGTCTTCATTTCATCTGCTGAAATCCAGCAAGTCTATACTTCGCCAACTAGGCCAGAAGAAGTTGTAGCAATAACAGAGGTGAATGATGATGTCGATTCTCAATCCATCATCTCCTCTTTATTACCTAAGGAAGACCCTTCATCATCAATAGGGTCAGAAATGGAAGCCTCTTCTTCAAGATGTTCAAATTTTAACATCTCTCTTGATCCTATAAATTATGCTTCATCGTCTACTATTCAAGTAGAAATAGAAGAAATAACACATGTTGAAGAAGAAGAAGAGGAAAATCTCAAGGATGCTCCTCTGGAATTTAAAGAGGGTATCTCTACCACTGTGGATGAACTCAGAGAAATAAATCTGGGTAAAAAAGAAGATCCACGCCCACTTTAATTAGTGTGGCCATGACTCTTGAAGAGCAGGAAATATATATTTCATTTTTGAAGAAAAATTGAGATATATTTTCTTGGAACTATACAGAAATGTTTGGGCTTGATCCGGATGTTTCTACTCATCATTTGGGTCTGCCAGAAGAGCATCGAGGATTTAAGCAAGCTGCAAGAAGAACACACCCAACTTATGCTTCCAAAATTGAAGCTGAGGTGGATAAGCTTATCAAAGATAACTTCGTCAGAGAAGTTCAATATCCCAATTGGTTGGCTAATATTGTCCCTGTGAAAAAGAAGAATGGACAAATTAGAGTTTTCATTGATTTCAGAGATCTTAATCGGCATTGTCCCAAGGATGATTTTCCAATTCCAATCACAGAGCTCTTAATTGATGAAACAGCTGGCTATGAAGCACTTTCCTTCATGGATGGATATTTCAGGTATAATCAAATCTGAATGGCTCCAGAAGATGAAGAATCTACAGCCTTCAGAGCCCCTTAGGGTGTGTTTTGCTATCAGTTAATGCCCTTTAGCCTGAATAATGTAAGTGCAACATATCAATGTGCCATGCATCGTATCTTCAAACCCTTTTTAGGGAAATTTGTTGAATGTTATGTGGAAGATTTGGTGGTTAAATCCATATGACATTCTAATAACTTGCCTGATTTGGAAATCATATTCCACAAACTTCGACAACACAATTTGAAGATGACCCCCTTGAAATATTATTTTGGGTTAACCTCAGTAAAATTTCTCGGCTTTTTTGTATGCCATCGTGGAATTGAAGTCGATCCTAAGAAGACAAAGTCAATCCTTGGTATGTCACCTCCTCAAAATTTGAAATAATTGAGAGGATTTCAAGGACACTTGGACTATATTCGGCGTTTTATTGCTAATTTGGAAGTAAAAAGTTTACCCTTCACCAAATTTATGAAGAAGGGAGTCACTTACCAGTGGACTGAAGAATGTCAAGAATCATTCAATATTCTCATGAAATATCTCTTGAGTCCACCGGTATTAATGCCACCTGTTGAAGGAAGGCCACTTATTCTCTATGTGACATCTTTAGAGTGATCATTGGGTGCCTTCCTTGCCCAAAAGAATGATGCTGGGAATGAAAAAAGCCTTTACTATCTCATTCGGACTATGATTGAAGCAGAAACCCGATATTCACGTATTGAGAATTCATGCTTAGCATTAATCTTTGAAGTTAAGAATTTGAGACACTACCTACAACATCATGAGGTCCAATTAGTATCTCGCAATAACCCGCTCAAATTCATCCTTATCCGTCCAATACTTACAGGATGTCTGGAAAGGTGGGCAGTTATTTTTGCAGCAATTTGATATCCAGTATGTGTCTCAAAAGGCAATAAAAGGCCTCACTCTGGATGATTTCCTTGCTGAACACCCTTCAGTAGAAGATACATCTTTAGATATTAAACTTCCTGATGAAGAAGTATTTTATATTCAAGAAAATATTCAACCATGGGAAATGAACTTTAATGGTGCTTCTAGAAGTCCAAAAGGAAAGAAAATGGAAGATCCTAAATTCAACAAATTTGGGTTAGGAATTTTGCTCATTTCTATGGAAAAGGTAGTGTTACCCTATTATTTTTTATTATGGGAAGTTTGTAAAAATAATGAAGTAGAATTCCAAGCTATCATCGCAGGATTGGATTTGGCACTTCAAGAACAAGTGAATCACTTAAAGGTGAAAGATGATTCAGACCTGGTAATCAAACAAGTCAAGGGGGGTTATGACATTAGAAAAGAAGAGGTAATCCATTTGTATGATTATGTCAGAGAGTTAATGGAAAAATTTCCTTTGGAACGGACATTTTCTTATATCCTACGATCAAAAAATGCCCAAGCTGATGCACTGTATAATATAGCCACAGCTCTGGAAGATCCAAATTGGGATGAGACAATCATCACTATTTCCCATCATCATACAATCTCACATTAGGTTCAAACCAGAACAGAAGAAATCAATGAAATTAGTCCCATTTCTGAATCATATGGTCATACTACAGGATAGATGAAACCTATCAGAGAATACCGTCAAAATGGAACACTTCCACCTGATAGATTCGGGAAAGAACAAATCTGGCGACGTATGGTCAATTTTACTATTTATGAGAGCCATGATAACCTAGAAATAATTCTCTACAAAATAGGTTTTGATGGGGTTCTCTTCAGATGAATTGATGGTGAAGAGACAATGGTTGTCAAGAAATAAGTACATGCAGGAGTTTGTGGTGGCCACTAGTCTGGACATAGACTATCTGATCAAATTTGAATTCTTGGATACTTTTGGCCTTCAATGAAACAAGATTGTGTTGATTTCACGAAGAAGTTTCATTCATTCCAAGTATGTGCCAACTTTATTCATCAACCCCCAGAGTTGCTTCATACAGCTAAATACTCATGGTCATTTGCCACATGGGGAATGGATGTAGTGGGACCTTATCCTTCAGCTACATCCAAGCAGTTTAAGTATATTCTTACTACTACTAACTTCTTTTCCAAATTGGCAGATGCAATACCTCTCAAAGAAGTTAGTTCTAAAAGAATTTTTAACTTCATCAAGTCTAACATCATTACCAGATTTGGTGTCCCTCATACCATATTGATGCACAATGGCACCAACTTCTCTTCATCCAAGGTAAGGAAGTTGTATCAAGAATACAACATCAAATCCAACCATTCATCTCAGTATCATGCAGCGACCAATGGCCAGATAGAAGCCTTCAATAAGACTCTTTCAAATATACTGAAAAAGATGGTGGATAAAGATAAGAAGTCATGGCCTGATAAACTCTTTCATGCTTTATGGGCTTATCGAACCACCACCCACACTACAACGCAGTCAACTCCATATTCATTGGTATACGGAACGGTGGCAGTCTTGCCCATTGAAGTTCAATTACCTTTGCTCAAAGTATCCATTTGTGATCAGTCATCTACAGATGAGCAATCTCAAAAGCAATTGGATGAATTGGATCGATTATATGAGAAAAGATTGTGCACCCTACACCATTTAGAAGTCTATCAGAATCGAATAGCATGAGATTTCAACAAAAAAGTTCATCTTCATTCATTCATTCAGGTAGAATTGGTATTGTTTCTCCGAACTCCAATGATACCAGTAAAGAAACCTCCCAAGATTGAGCCAAATTGGGAAGGACCTTACTCAATACATAAGGTCTACTCCAATGTAGCTTATTCTTTAATCTCAATGGATGGAGAACTCATCATGACTCCAACCAAGTCCAGATTATTGAAGAAGTATTTTGTATAACACAAATACATCATTTAGTTCTATGCATATGACCTTAAACTATTCGCACCATCGTCCAACATAACGTTAAACTGTGTCTTCGTCCCACATGACGTTAAACTGTATTGTCCATTTTCATCCAACATGACATTAAACTGTGTTGTCCTTGCTGCAAGACTTTAAACTGCACAGTCCCTTATATGTCCAACGTGACGTTAAACTGTGATGCCCTAGCTACATGGTGCTAAAATAGTACGGAAGTCCCTTACGTCTAACAAGACGTTAAACCGGTTAACCATCATCCTAGATATATGACATTAAATTGTGCACCTCTTCGTCCCACATGGAATTAAACTATGAAAAAGTACCTAATACATCCTAGATATATGACACTAAACTGTACATCACTCCATCATATAACATGACGTTAAACTGTGTTCAGCCCCTTTTCATCCAACATGACGTTAAACTGTGTTGTCCTTACTGCATGACATTAAACTGCACAGTCTCCAAAGTCCTTACTGTAAGACTTTAAACTACATAATATTCTCTTTCATCCTAGCTATATGACGTTAAACTATACAGTCTCCTCTTTTGTCCTTACTACATGACATTAAACTGCATAGTCCCCCATTGTCCAAAATGATGTTAAACTGTGTTCAACCCCTTATACGTCTAATATGACATTAAATTGTGAATCGTTAGGGTTGTTTCTACCTCTTGTTTCTCACACCGAGTATAAATCACATGAGCTTAGAGTAAACATCAACCATAACACCTTCTTTGGGCCGATAACCATGCATAAGTCCCAAAACTTTCTTTTTAGATTGTTGTCCTCAAAAATAAATTGATCACAAATTCATTATTCAATTGAACTAAGTGGACTTTAATCCTTGTCTTCTAGGATGGGTATGTAGGCAACCTCCCGAGGTTCAATCCCAAAACCAATATCTTCACATCGCTTCACCTCCATCTCATACGATGTTGATTCGTGAAGCCGCCCCCAAAACCAATCTCTTCACATTGGTTCACCTTTATCCTTTCTATATGACGTTAAACTGTACAGCACTTTTGTCATGTACGACAATAAACTACAACATTCTTTGACACCCTCTCCTGAGAGGGAATCATTATTTACATTGATCTCCAGTCGTGTTATATTTTAAAGACTATGTGAAAACATGGCAATGCCCGAACCTTTTAACTTGGGTCAAACCATCATTGCACTAAAGTCCCCTTTCACCCTTTATATGTAAGAACCAAACCTGTACAGAGGGTATTTCAAGAACTATGTGTGGCTTGATTCCCATCCTTATGGGATATGTAGGAACATTAGAGTGTCCCTCAAATCCAGCCCCAAGTCTTTGGTCCTAACCCCAAATTTCACATTCAGTCCCTTGGCTGAAAAGTCCACCTGTGAAAACATGAATGTTGTATGAAAACCCTGGTCTTCATTCACATCAGGTTTATAAAAAACACACTATGTATTCCTTATAATGGTCCAAGATCTATGGCCCTAAACTAATATCTCCCATACTCTCATCCCGCATGATGTTAAACTGTATTTAAATAACTACATTTGGTTTGATTTTCATTCTAATGAGATATGTAGTGAAGTCCAACATCTCAATTCAGGACACAGCCACAACATGATTATGGTTAGCATTGGTCTATGTATCTCTACATGAATTGAAAAAATTCCCATTTTTTATGTTTCATACTCCTAACCTTAAATACTTTCAGATCTCCATAACCCTTTTCTTGACTTCAGGTCACAAAACGTTTAATTTCTGAGAGTTCTTTTACCTGACTATGCAGCACGTTCCCATAGGCGGCCTTGTATAAACAGTCTACATAACAGACTTGTCATCCAAAAGATGTTATTATTTGACTATGCAGCCAATTCCCTTAAGTGGCCTTGCATAATTCAACCCCCTAACGGGTTTTTCAAATAATGGAAACTTCATTCATGGGAAGAAAACCTTTTTTTTTTCTTATTTGTCTTAATGACAATATGTAGGGATCCACAAAAATAGTCATCCTTAACATATTTGTCCCATCCTCTTTTTCATGATCTGAAAGTATTCAAGTCTATGGTTTATATTTCCCTTCCCTGTGTTTGGTTCAGACCTTCGTAGGAGTGACATTCATCCAATTCATAGACAATATTGATTGGAAATATCCTCTCCATATTCAAGTACCTCTCTCCATACAGAAAACTCTATGCTTTGGAAAATTTGAATCTCCATAAATTTTCACTAGATTTTTAGCAGTATAAAAGTAAATTTCTGAGAGATCTTTTGCCTAACTATGAAACATGTGCCCTTAGGCAGCCTTTCATAAGTAGTCTACATAACAGACCTGTCATCTAAAAGATGCTATTATTTGACTATGCAGCCAATGCCCTTAAGCGGCCCTGCATAATTCAACCCCCTAACGGGTTTGTTAAATAATGGTAACTTAACTCTTAAAAAATACATCTTCCAATGCCTCTTAGTCATTTTTCATATCATTACTCAGATTCAAAATTTATTTATTCATATTTTACATGTTTTCCCTCATACTTGAGTGTGGTAATATGTTTTCAGTTAAATTGTTAATGAATTGATTTAATTTTAATCCATTCAGTCAAAGTTATTTTGACCTTAAACATTAGACTTTTTATGTCCGACGTGCATGAATTTAAACTTCCCACAAAAGACAAGGGAACTTTGAACAAAAGTCAAGTCCCATCTTACTAAACATACAGTTCGTATGATTTAGGAAATATTGAGAAATTAAAAGATTCAAAGTTTGTAGGGTTATTTTTATAATCCTAGTAAAAATCAAACTATGTTTACTAGGACCATTGGCTTAAGTAAAAATTTATAGCAGGTAGAAAAATAATGCAGGAACAAATGATTAAAGATGAAAGTGTTTTTCATTGATGCACAAGATTTAGAAGGACATCCACATACTGGAGTCTCTTCTCTTTTTCAGGAATTACAAAAGACTTTCAACATAACTCTTTATTTGATTTACACAATCCCAAGCTTCATCTGTAGCCTCCTAAAATTCATTCATTCAACTGGATACAATAAGAGATGTAGTGATACCAGCTCTTCTAGGAACAATTGTAAAAGGATGTTCATGAGTTCAGTTTGAGAAAATTTTCTGTTGATCAAACAGTGACTCTGTTTCTGTCCAAGAGACTTGGAAGATGGATACATGGATTTGAGAATGGAGCATTGGAAGTAAAGAACCATTTAATGAGAGTACTCTTTTCAGATATGGTTCTAATACCATGATAGTCTTCTCTCCACTAACCGGCAGTAGAAAACATTTTAGCCCATGGGATTCCCATTTTCATATCTGCAAGGAAATGGCATGGAAGAAAAATTTTAAAGTTCACACCATTGTTGTTACTATTAATGCACAGCATAACCAAAATAGAGGAGTAGTAGTGCAGCTACATCTCGGGCATATAATTCTTTGCATCTGGAACATTTACTCCTTGTAGATGACCATGTCCATACAGAGGCAGGTATATGATATGTAGGAAATTAAGATGATATTTCTTCAAGTACTTATCCAAATCTGGGAGAGTGTTGTCGCAGACATCATAGTAATCATGGCCAACAATGTTCATCATGTCATTAATCTGCTTGCTATCCAGTTCATCAGTCATTCCAATTCTTCTAGGATACATTGAATTTGCACAAAGGTCGGATAATTAACACTTAAGTGAGTTGATTTTTCATAAAATTTGTGAAGAAATTCAAAAAAAATGGCTAAGTCGTTAAGGAACAGAAGTCCAAGATTGGGGCGCAAGTCTCATCCGGTCGTGCAAGTTTTGGCGCGCAGGTATAACTGCGTAGGTAAAAATACATCTGCAGCAGCGCAACAACGAATAGAAGCAATGAAACTGCGGAAAATCAGAAACTTGCACGATGAAATAAACCTGCGCGGCGAGAGAGGAAATGTTTTAGAGCCTGGTGTTGTGCGCAAGATTGAGGCGTATATTTATAGGCCAGGCCGCACCCCTGTGCTCCGAAGCCGGTGTTCCTCTCACCTGCGTGCTGCTATCTGAGCACTCAAAACTTGCGCGCTGCCCTTCCTTGGTTTTATTCTTTACCTCAGAGTCACATACTCATTCCTTTCAGATCCAACTCTTAGGGGGGAATTTTGTTGACCCTAATTTACGTCACAGAGTCTAACAAATGAAAAGGGAAATACCTTAAAACAAATTGATTCATCCTTTGAAGAAACATTAAAAGTTGAAAAAGGCATGAAGAAGGATTTGGTTAAGAATGGGTCGTGCAGTTTTCATCATGGTCACGCAGGTATACCTACGCGCCACATTTTGGGTGTGCAGGTGACCTGCCCGCCTTATCTAATTTTCTCCCAAGGTCTTCAACAGCCTATAAATACCCCATGTGGGCCCCCCATTTCGGGGACAAAAATTTCCAAAATCCATATTTAAGCTCTCAACGCCCTAGTTTCTTCTGGAAGTCTTCTGAACACTTCTAAGGTAATTTCATACCTAGAATGGAAGCTCTAAATAGGGGGAACAAGGCCTAAGTGTTGAAATTCTTCAATACATGTGCGCCTAACAGTCTAAACCCTTAAGGGAAATGAAGACACCTGTGCACCGCCTTATCCCTTCACAAGAACCTACACGCCACTCTTTTGGAATCCCCTAGGGATAATACTAAGGGCTTGAGCCAAGCCTCGCCCATGTATTACCCAATGGGTTGACCGGCGCGCAGGTACACCTGTGCCATGAAGGTATACCTGTGCAACCAGTACCTGTGCGCCCCAAAAAGACATGCGCGCCTACCACTTTTTGGGTGCCCTCCCTGCCTATTCAGCTCTTTTCTTCAAATCCACCTCTCCTCTTCAAGACTTAGCCTTCAAAACCATGTTTAAGGCCATTTTTGGCATGGTTCCTTTGTTGGTTTCCTTATCTGAAAAGAATTATGTGGAACATCTCTTACAACCTAGTGATTTACATATCTTTATGTCACTAAGGTTATAGATTTCATTCATTCAACCTCATCCTTTAAGATGATAGGATCTTTAACCTGGTCCTCCTTTTCAAGAGTAAGCCCCAGTCATAATTTTCTTTAATGTGGACCTCCTTCTCAAGAGTAAGTCCCAATCTCAAATTCCCAAATTTGGGCATCCTCATTAGGAGTAAGCCCTATGTCCCCTATTCTTGGGCATCCTCTTTAGGGGTAAGCCTGAAGTCCCCTAACCTCAGCCTCCTTTTTAGGAGTAAGCCCCAGTCTTCAAATTCCCTTAATTTTTGGGCATCCTCTTTAGAAGTAAGCCCCAAGTTCCCAAATTTAGGGAATCCTCCATAGGAGTAAGCCCCAAGTTCCAAATTCCCCTCAATATAATCCTTTAAGATGAGAGGATCTTTAACCTGGTCCTCCTTTTCAGGAGTAAGCCCCAATCATAATTATCCTTAACCTGGGTCTTCTTTTTAGGAGTAAGTCCCAATCTCAAATTCCCAAATTTGGGTATCCTCCTTAGGAGTAAGCCCCAATCATAAAATTCTTTTAATTAGGGAATAATTTTTCAGTATTATGCCCCAAGTTCCCAAATTTATGGCATCCTCCTCAGGAGTAAGCCCCAAGTTACAAATTCCCCTCAACCTCATCCTTTAAGATGAGAGGATCTTTAATCTGGGCCTCCTTTTCAGGAGTAAGCCCTAGTCATAATTTTCCTTAACCTGGGCCTTCTTTTCAGGAGTAAGTCTCAATCTCAAATTCCCAAATTTGGACATCCTCCTTATGAGTATGCCCCAATCTTAAAATTCCTTTAATTTGGGCATCAGTTTTCAGGAGTAAGCCACAAGTTCCCAAATTTAGGGCATCCTCTTCAATAGTAAGCCCCATGTTCCACATTCCTTTACCATGGGAATCTTTCTCAAGAATAAGCCCCAATCATAATTCCCCTTGACCTGGGCCTCCTTCTCAGAAATAAGCCCCAGTTCTCGAGTCCCTTTAACCTGGGCCTCCTTCTCAAGAAGAAGCCCCAGTCATAATTTCTCTTTATCAGTCTTAATTTACTTTTTTATTTAGGCTTCCTTCTCAGGAGTAAAACCCAATCATACGTCCCCTCAAATTTGGGAATCCTTCTTAGGAATAAGCCCTAAGTTAAGTATCCAAATCTTCATAAATCAAATATACCTTTATGTACCTTATTCCCGGGTTTCTTCCTTGAAGTAAATCTTCATCTTCATCTATCTGGGCAGTCATACATACATAAGCCCCACATCATTTCTTATGATTGCATCTTTCATGGAACAATTGTTAGGTTTTACCAATACCTCTTATTTCACACACCGGGCATGATTCATGTGAGATTAGAGTGTAAAAGTAATTATGACATCTTTCTTTGGGCCATCAATCATGCATAAACATCATACTCCCTTACTTGAACTACGTGGGTTCCGATTACTTTTCTATGAAAGGATACATAGGTAGCCCATCTGCGGGTACGATCCCAACAATGAAATAATCCATGTCCTTCTGAATGAAAATAAACTTCAAGTGCCCCACTGAGTGGCTTTAAAACTAGTATGGTTATCATAATGACAAAGAGATTTCTATATGATGTGTTGAAGTATATCATTGACTAAGAATATCTAAACAAATACAGATCTCTATCGATGAAGAACCTCGAAGACATATAAAAGATTCTCTAAATCTCTTACATACTAATAATTGATTGTTAGATCTAAAGGAAAGATCATTTTCATACATGGTAATTTAATAAGGATTCATGAACATAACTCAAATCTATAAAGAGAGTCCCGGAGTAGACAATAATTCCCCCAAAAAGGTGTGATGAGTCTGACCTCCCATCCTCTAGACCAATGAAAATTCTTAAGCCTTATCAGTCTATAAATAATATGCACCTACCTTTGGAAAGTATGTCCAAATGGATATAGAATCATTGGACATTTTTGGTTCTACGAAAAAACCCGTTAGAAACTGATTGGAATGTTTGAACGTTAAACAAACGAAGTCATCCCCAATTCCAGCGCGATACCAATTTAAAATTATTTTTTGGGATTTATAAAAATATTGGGTAAATTAAAATCAATATATTGGTTTCGTTATATGGTTTCCCAAGTGGATTAGTTTTTATAAAGGCTTTTATGTTAGGTTTTAGCATTTTTTGGTATTTTTATAAAAAAAATGTTTGGTGCCTTAAATATGTAACCTGATTGTTTCAAGGGGGTTATCTAAATGGTTTGATGCTGAAAATGGTGTGTTTACACCCCTTTATAAAAAGTGTATTTTTCATATTGATAAATGTTGGTGTTGTGAAAATATTAAAGGCCTATTTGGAAGTTTTGTAAAAAATGGTGAAAATTGGTATTTTAAAAACCTCCATTGGATGAACCTCATTCCTTGTTATATTTAATGGGTGGGATGTCCTCATTGTGGAATCCTCATGACCCATTATTGGAGTTCCTTGTTATGGACTCCTTGTGTTCAATTTGTTCTATGTCATGTCAATATGTCCTTGGAGTGGCATGGGGTGATGCCTATTATTGATTTATTATTATATATATGTGATTGGATGCTTGGATGGATCGGTTGGCTCACCACTATTATATACATGAGACATGGGAACTTGGAATATTGAGAGAATATTCTATGAATGATTTTTTCACTGGTATTTGATGTACTGATCAGTGGCCCATAGTAGACGAATATATTTTTGTTTATTGTTATGGTATTTTCCCTCAGTCTTTCCTAAGTTAGGGTGGACGATTGTATTGATCATTTTTTATTTCATCATGTGTGGCATGCTACTAGGGGTGGAGTATCATGTTTTAGTATCTTCTAGATTATTATTGATCTCTTGGGTTCACCTATATCTATTGAATCTTAGTTTCTTGCAGTAATGGATGTGATATCTATATGTTTATTTCCATTTCCTTTATCGTGTAATCATAGAAGTGCCTTCTTGTTTAGTACTTTTCTTGGAATGTGAGGTGTGATTTTCAAAATGGTTTGTGAAAAATAAATTTATAGAAATGTGTTTTATCCTCTTTTTTGAAAGTTGAAAATGTACGCTTCACTTACCCCATGAAAATGTTTTGGCATCACTAATGGAAGAGACCTAGTTTGGAAATGAATGAGGACAATGGGCCATTCATTTTTTTAATTAAAATGTGTAGAAAATCATACTTTTATATATTATAGTTTGAACTTGAGATCAATATTTCCTTTATTTTAAAGGAAGTGCATTGGGAATAGATTATTGGGTTATCCTAATGAGTTTTAATACTCATGACTATAGTTATTTTTGCATTTATCCCTTGCACGGGATTCATATTGAGTTCCATAACCTTGGATGACATTTGATCTTTTTGTGGAGAGTTACCTATGGGGTCACATGGAGATAGTGTGGTCATCTGGTTTGGTTGTTTTATTTGTGCAGTTCAGTTCAGTTATATTTTCAAATTCTTGTATAAATGATGTTTTGTTCGATTTCATTTATATTTTGAATTGTGCATACACCTTCTACTATTTAGTTTTATTTATTTATTTATTAGGATAAATCATTCTCTGTTTGTATTCTCTTGATTCCCTTGGTGATTACTGCCAGCCTGAGACGATCGGGAATGCCTTTGATGCCTAGCTATGGATTGGGTCATGTGACTGGTTTAGGGATGACATGTGTCGGTTCATGAAAAAATGGTATCAGAGTTGGTCATCTCTTAGAGGAACTTTATTTTCAAATAACCCTTTCTTACTTAGGTATATTGATGTAGGTGGAGTAGGATTGCTGGCACTCGGGGGATAGGTGTAGGAAGAGCATTGTGAACTATTACTTGTTCTGATCCTTGGTTTTCCATGGGAATTTTGGTCTTATTATTTTATTTGGTATTTATGGAATGTTTAGAGATTGGGATATGACAATGGGAGTTGGTACAATGGCCTCTATGATCTCACAAGACTGGGAAATCCATTTGGAGTTGGAGGCATTTTCCTAGAAGGCTCTCAGTGTCTATGGAGTGTTTGGCATATAGCAGTCAACCATATGGTCAAGTCACCCACCAACACTAGTTCCCTTTTTGTGGATCTCTTGGACCTTTCTTGAATTATGAAAATTGTTTTGAAAATACTTGTGTGGGAGTTGTGGAACTGGGTTTTAATGGGATGGTTGGATTTTAAAAAGCTAAAAATGAATTTTCATGATTTACACTAAAATACGTTTTGGAATGTTGGGTTTTTATGAAATAAATATTAGGTTAAAGCAGAAATGGTTTAATGGGATTGGACTTCCATAATCTAAACTTATTGTTTGTTGAAATAAAATGTTTGAAAATCATGGGATATTTTGAAAAGCGTGTCTTGTTGAAAATTGTTTGAATTGGATAAATCGATTTTTGAAATTTGATCTGAACAGCTGGTGTTTTTCAGAAGGGTTGCTTCGTTAATCAAAATGGGGTTTGATCTTAATAGTTATAGGATTATGAAAAGATACTTTGGTGAATTTATAAAAATAGAAAATGGTTGTTAGAAATGAAATGTATGATCTTGAGTATTTTTATTGTTTATTTGGACTTGATTTAGTTCTTGACATTTTCTTTTCTAGAGGTTGTCCCCATAGAGCTTCGATGGGTGATCGTGGTGCAGTTGTGGGTGATTACCCATTTCTGGGATTTCTTGTTGATAAACCTAAGTATTTTATGCTTGATTTATGGAAGATGGATACACCTCTCTTTTATGGTCAAGAATACCCTCCAGTAGGATAGGAGTGGATGTGAAATATTGAAAGGAAATTTAGCCTCATTGAGTTTCCTGATTCATTGAAGGTTATGTTTTTAACTTTCATTCTGGAAGGTTCATCGTGGTTGTGGTGGAAATCATTGTCTTAGAACAAGCCACATAAAGAACTTACTTGGGATTTTTGCAAGGATTTTTTCATTCATTAGTATTTCTCTGAGAAAGAAAAGTTGGGAAGGGGGTGGATAAGGGTCATTTGTAGTATGGTGATGGATTAGTGTTGGAGTATTTCCATCGATTTTTGGATCTATTCCCTTATGATCCAGGTTATATTGAAAATGATCCCATGAAGACTCTACATTTTGAGGTTGGGCTTCATTCTGACCTACAATCGAAGGTGTAAGAGTTCAATCTAACTTCGTTTTACAATGCGGTAAGGCAATATTTTCATGTTGAATCTATGATGGTAGGAGTGAACAAGGTAGTCCTACCTCCTTCAATCTCAATGAGTAATGGGGATGATTCTGGTGATGAGGTGAGGAAGCAGTCGAAATTTGATGTAGAATTTCATGGAATCAAATGGCCTCTAGATATTTTATCAACCTCTTCAGAGAAAGATATCCTCATATGTTATCAGTGTGGAAAGTCAGACCATAAAAAGTTGTCATGTTCAAATGCTATGAATCCCTACTAAGCCTGTGGATTCTTGGGTCACTTGTAGTGATTCTATCTGGGTGTTTCTAAAAAGCGCCGTGGAGGCAATCCTTAGTAGTGATGTGCTATTGAAAAATTGTTTGAAGTTTCTTTTTGTATGTTTCCTTCTATTGTAAGGGATCTTTTTTCATGGTGTTTTTTCATGGTGGAAATGAAAGGGATGTTGTGATTCTCCTTATGAATTCCCGTTTTCAATGAAAGTGTGGTTTTATTTATAGAAGTCTAGTCTTCCCACTTTTATATAATCAGGTGATTCATATACTTTTTATGGATTAGCATCTCTTCAATACAAGGCAGTATATGCTTCATACATCGGTTCTCCATCCAATGGTCCTGGAGTGATGTTGGTGTGTAGTCAGGATCCTTGGAGGTTTAAGGAGTCTGGTTAAGTTTATGCCTCTACCATTGTGGTGAGTCAGTTCTAGTGTTTCAATTATGGTTTCTCTGCCACTGATAATTCCATCTAGTTCCAAGAGTGTGGTGGAATTATCCCTTAGGTTATGTCCATAATGTGCCTTCTAGTATGTGAGTCCTTGGTAAATGTACTCGTGTGGACCACCAATGTGATTCAGGCATGGTCTTGGTTTCTATTTTTTTATGAGGTTCAAGTATTGGTAGTTGATGGTTGTGGTTTAGTGGTCCATTCATTGGGTACCATCCCTCCTAGACTATGTGGTGAGGGTTTTTTTCCCATGTGGGAGAGGCCCATTTCTAGTTCATCTTGAATTTCCATTTGGTCGTTCATAATTATTTCTTAATGGTGAGGATACCCACTACATGTCTCATTGAGTTTTATCTTAATATTTTATCAGATTCTAGTTTAATTATAATGGTGGGAAGTCTGTTCAGGCCTCCCCTGTGTTGGTGATCTATTTTGGGTTTGGGTTCAGCGGAATCGGTTGATGCGGCTTCTTTAAAAATCCATTGATTTATCAATTTCCTTTTCAGTTTCGGTGAGCATGGGGTTTCTTGGGAGAAGGCACAATGGTTTGGTTTTGGATTGTTTATTTATGTGGTGGTTTGATGATTTTTATTATTCATGGGACGTGGTTGTGGGTTTTTTTTCATTTCAGGAAATGAGGTTGAGTTTCATTGGTGGTCAGTGAAATCTCCTCTGATTAAGAGGTTGGAGCGTGTTGATGTGGAATCCTTAGGCATTGATCAATAGAAAGGAAAGTTTTGTGGCTTTCTGGGGGTGGAAAGAATTAATGGTGGGGATAATTGTTGCACCCCGACCTTGTATATTAATTAATTTAATTAATTTAATAATTTATAGTCTTTACTTTTTTAGTTTTTATTGAAAAATTCATGTTTTGGGTTTGGATTCATCTCACGCATGGAAAGATCATGGTTTGGAGACCGTTTAGCTACCCCCTGGTCAATGTACAGCCCACCTGGTGTTAAAATAAATTAAAAAAAAATTATTGAATAATAAAATTAAGTTAAATGAAAGTTAAAATAAAACAAGAAAAAAACTAAAATAAAATTAAATGTATTGTTTTAATAATAATAATAATAATGATAAAATTATTATTGGGATTATTTTTATTATTAAGAATATTATTAATTATTATTATTATTGTGAGTTTTGGTGGCTTTTAGACTGGTGTGCAGACACCGCACAGTTAGCAGAAATCATGCGATCAACCCTGGTGTTCGTGTGGCCACTTCTAGAATGGGAAGAAGCTACCGCACGGTTCGTTCATGGTCTCTTGATCCATATGGAGTAACAGTGTGGTTTCCTAGTATTTAAAATAAAAAAAATGATAAATTAAATTAATAAAAAATAATTATTAATAATAAAATATTCTTATTATGATTATGATTAGTTATTATTATGATTATTATGAATAATATTGTAATTATTATTGGTGTTGATTATTATTATTAAGAGTTTTACTATTATTGTTATTGTAGATTATTGTTATTAAATTATTAGAATTACTATTATTATTTTTATGTTTATTTAATTTTATTTATTTTTTAGGGTTTTCTCACCCCTTCCTCTTTCTCTCCCACCTAACCCTCTTCTTTCCCCCTCCTTGTGTGGTGTGCGACCCCTCATTGTTTTAACCCCTCTCCTCTGCCACCTCTTTTCGATGACCCCCTATCGGGTGACCTCTAGACACTACACCACCCTAGATAGTGTGACCTCTAGCCAACACGTCACCCCTGCCAGCATGACCTCCATCCAATGTACTAATGTGACCTCTAGTCGGTGTTCCGCCACTACCGGCACGACCCCCCTTTCCAACGCGGCTTTCCCCCTCCGGTGTACACCCTCTTCCTTCTTTTTATTTTTTACTTTTTCACAGTTTCATCTTCTTCCCTGATCATGCTCGACCTAGGGTGTTTTTTCCCATGATTTTGATGGGTTTTTGGTTGTTTTGGATTTCTCTTCATAGATATAGGGTTTTGGTACCCTCATCAAGTGATTTCGGGTGTGCGTTTCGATTCCTCCATGGATTTATGGTTGGTTTCCCCTTGAACTTGCCATTTTAATTTATGATTAATCTATTTCATGTTATTTTTTCCTTCTTTGTATTCTGTATATTGTTAAATGATCCTTGGATGAATTATTTGGTGTGAAAGAGGATAGTTAATGCCATGTTTTATGGTAAATAGCCTTATTTTGTTAAAAATGTGTAAACCGCATATTTGATAAAATTCCTTTCTAGATTTCACATGGGGTTTCTGTTATTTAGAACGTGGTTTACCATCTTGAATGAATTTATGGACTAATCATTTTTTTATGGCTTTTAGGGTGTTAAATTGAAATTGTTTTATTAAATATTACATTCCTTGTGTGCGGTTTAATGTCTAGTTGGATTTTATGGGTTACATGTGATATAAAATGATTTTTTGTAATTTATAGATATATATGTTTTGTGAGAAAAAATATTTTGGGTTCCTTATATTTTTTCCCAAGTGTATTTGTTTTTATAAGGAAACATGTGTTTGGTTTTACCATGTTTTGGAATTTTTATAAAAAAAATGGTTGGTGCCTTGAATGTGTAACCTGAGTGTTTTAAGGAGTTTATGTAAATTTATTGAATTTGGAAATGGTGTGTTTACACCCCTTTATAAAATGTGGATTTTTTATATTGATGAATTTTGGTTTTGTGAAAATCTTAAAGTCTTGTTTGCAACTTTGTGAAAATGGTGAAAATCTTTATTTTAAAAATCTTCATTGGATGACTCTCATGCCTTGTTAAATTTAATGGGTGGGATGTCCTCACTATGGAATATTCATGACCCATTATTGGAGGTCCATGGTATGGACTCCACATGTTCTATTTTTTCAATGGAATATGAATCAGTCCTTGGAGTGGCATGGGGTGATGCATGTTGTTGATTTATTATTATATATACATGTGATTGGATTCTTTGATGGCATCAGTCAGCTAACCCCTATTATCTACATGATACATGGGAACCTAGAATATTGAGAGAATTATCTAGGAATGATTCTTGAACTGATACTTGAGATACTGACAAGTGGTCCATAGTTGGTGGATATATTTGGGTTTAATGCTATGGGATTTTCCCTCAGTCTATCATGAGTTAGTGTGGTTGAGCATATTGAGTGTTTTTTATCTAATCGAGTGTGTAATGCTATTGGGGATGGGGTCTCATGTATTAGTATCTTCTATATTATTCTTGATCTCTTGGGTTCACCTATGTCTGTTTTCTCTTAGTTGCTTGCAGTAATGAATGTGATATTTGTATGCTTATCTACACTATCCTTGTTGTGTAATGATTGTAGTGGTTTATTTTGCAGTTTTTTTTTCATGGGATGTGAGGTGTGGTTTTCAAAATGGTTTGTGAAAAATAACTTTAAATAAAATTGGTTTATCCTCTTTTGTGCCAGTTGAAAATATAAGCTTCACTTTCCCCTAGAAATTTTTTTGGCATCAATAATGGAACGGACCTAGTTTTGAAATGATGAAGGGTAATGAGCCTTACTTTTTTTAAGTAAAATATGTAGAAAAACATAATTTTTATATATTTTAGTTAAATCTTGAGATCGATGTTTCTTGTATTTTAAAGGAATTTCATTGGTAATAGAATTTTGGGCTAGAATAATATGTTTTAGAACTCACTACTATAGTTCTTTTCTACTTTTATCCCTTGCATAGGTTTCATCTTGAGTTCAGTAACCTCGGGAAATGGTTGATTTTGTGTTGGAGAGTTACCCATAGGGTCACATAGGGATAGTGTGTTCATCAGGTTTGGTTGGTTTATTTGTGTAGGTCAAATGTATTTTCAGATTCTTGTATAAATAATGTTTAATTCAGTTTCATATATATATTGAACTACTTGTACACCTTCTATTATTTAGTTTTCTTTATTTTTTATTAGGATAAATCATTCCCTATTTATACTCTGTTGAAAACCTTGGTGCTTGTAGCCGGCTCAGGAGGATCTGGAATGCCTCTCGGGCCTTTCCACGAATCTTCTTGGGTGACCAGTTCAGGTTCAAACCAGTTTGGTTCATGACACCATCACAAAATCCATTCAATATGGAGGGTTTTAAGTTGTACAAACATCATAAACTAATTAAATGGTGAATTAAACATCTTATTCAAAAATATAACCAGTCATATCATAGAAAATTATATCCAATAAATAATTTACCATAGGCACATCATTAATCAAAATAATTACCTTTTTCGGTAATATATAAAAGATAGCTTTCACCCTCATATTAAATCAATTTCTTAGCTTCTTGATATGTTACCATAGGTATGATCTCATTTTTATATAAAAATTGAAACTTTTTTTGAAAATTGAATATAACTTATTTTTATTTTCAATATATCTTAGCATGATAACTCAAATCTAATCCATACACTAAATAATATTAAACTCTACTATGGGTAAGACAAAAATATTTTGAGGAAAAACATTTCCAAAGATAACTATATAATGATTCATATACAACCTTGTTACTTTAATAACTCTACTAAGAGTTTGTATTGTATGTTTTATTTCTATTTCATGAGGTGATATTTTTATTTTATATTCAAATTTACTAAAAATAAAAGAATCTATAGATCCCAAATAAAAAAAAATACATTTCATAATTTTAATAAACAAAAAATATAAATGTCTCCTCTTCATTTGATGGTCCAAAATATTCCATAGTAGTATAAAATGACTTCTCCTCACCTTTCTACATTCGTTTCTCATGATTCTCGTAATGTGTAACTAACTCAAGACACATATTTTTATAGTGGCCTAATTCATTAAAATTAAAACATTTTACTACCAGTTGACCTCCTAATTTACCATTATTGGTCAGATAAGTACTCTTTTTTTCAATTCCTGGCCCAAATAACTAAACTTACCCCACTGGTAACACTTTCTTGATCATGTTAGATATTCCTTAAAATAATTTTTACCATATTTGGACTATTTTAGGGTCCTACCTCGAAATTTCATTTTCAGTTGTTCTGCTATTTTTTCCCACATTGTACATTTGTTATTATTGAAGTCATGGGATTCATAAGCATTAAAAAAATCCATGTCAATATTCTCTACACATCAAAAAATTTCCTCATAACTTTTAAAATAATAGGAGCCCAATTATTTTTTTAAGCTTAGTTTCAGACCTTTGTAAAACCTATTAATTTTTCTCTCATTGTCCCAAATTAAAATTAGTTTACACCATTCAAATCTGGTAAAATTTTCATTATAAGTAGCAACTGATTCTACTTCCCATTGCTTCAAATCTAAAAATTTCCTTCCCATTCGAAATAAAAGAACCTTAGGAAAATATTTTAAAAAAAATAATCCTTAAACACCATTCATTACTTGGAACTAATTTCATTTTTCTCATTTGTATTTTTTATTAAAGACCACCACTGATCAAATTTACCTTCAAATGGTAAACTGAAAGAGTTACCCTTTGAAGCCCTGAAAAACCAAAACTTCAAATATCTTCTCTAAAGAATTTATCATTCCTTATAATACCACAAGTTATATGGTTCTTCCAAATGCATAATGGTGTTGTTTCATGAAATTTTGTACTATTGATGTGTTATTTTGTAGAGAATTTGGTTTTTCTATTGCATGGGTTCAACAATTTACATCCTATATTAATTTAGTTAACATATCCACAAACCACTAAACTCCAACCCCAGCCATTTCAGGTTATTGATTCAGAAAGATATTGTCCAATGATTTCCTTCATACTTCATTCTCCATATTACCTCTATGGAAAACCGTTATAAAATATAAATAAATTTGTTGAAGCAACATGGAAGCCCTTAGATTAATAAAAAAACTCTATCATGATAATATGACCATAAAATAGCATCCTCGTGTTGTATTTCCTTATTAACATCCTATCCTCTAAAGTTATCTGAACCCTACTTTGATTTCCACTATAACACCGCATACAAACACAACCCTTAATTTCATGATCTATAGTAAGGGTTTCATTTCCCAACATTACCATGACCTTTTAAGTTTAGTGTTTTAGAAAAATGGGAATTTCATTACATTAAAAAGTTGAAACTTCCACACTGTGTAAATTTTTTCCACAAACTATATTCTTAAGTTAACACTCTTGTTTCATTTGTGACACACTTTATATGGTAAATAAGATTCAACATAACGAGAATATTTAAATTTTTATAGTTCCTACACATCCTTAAATCCTGTAAAATCATTTGAAAATGTGGGATGACAACATAAATCTCAGTATGGTAATAATGGAAAACTGTTTTTTTCATTAAAAAACATGAAAACTGATGAAAATTTTTTCCCTTTCAAATAATAAAATTTGAGCTCATAATCACACATGAAATCAACCTTTTATCTAGAAAAATATTAAAACTCATAAAAATAATAAAACAATGAAGATATCTTATGTCATCATATTCATCACCATTTTTAAATCACCCTTTCAAAAGGAATAACCTATTCGGATACTTTTAATATTTTATCTCCAGAGATTGAATCATTAACCAATGAATTTGAGAGCTATATATAATGCCCATATATTATCATATATAATTATAAATTTATGTAACATGAAAAAAACATAAGAAATCATTCATTTTAATTAACAAACTCATAAAAACTAACATTTTATCCCATAAGAAAAATCACATTCATTTGTCTCATTAAAAAAAGGAAATATCATTTTCTTTTCAAAACTCTTTAAAAAAATTCATAGTATAATGGGAAAAATATATTATTTTAAAATCTAGGGGGATTTGGAATGTAAGATTAATAGTAGTGGAAAAAATATTTTTGGGAAAATACAATCATTCAGTAAATCTAAAATACCACTATTTTAAAACTTCTTAAATATCATCAAAAGTAACCCATATGGAAAATGTTAAATGATTTATTTTTAAACCATTGTAAATAAATTAAAAGATATTTAGAATTTAAATTAATAAATCATTAGAGTATAGATAATAAAATTCTTGAAAAAACATAAATAATATGAATATGGAAGAGAAATACTTGAATGAAAATTATTAAAATAGTTAAAATAAGGCTTTAATGAAAAATTCCTTATCTTAGGTCTCGGCTCACATCATATGACTTTAACCCTAATAAATAATAAAATGATATTAATTATTTAATTTCGTTAGATACCATTTCATTTTTTCCCTTTATTATTATTCATTTTATTTAATTTATTATAATTCTTTATTTCTTTATTAAATCGTTATAGTTCACATTGGTCATTTTGGGGTTGTTCAGTTCATAATCTTCAAAAACAACTTCAATAGCCTAGTAATGGTTAAAATTCCTTGTCCAATGGTTACATAAGTTATAGATGTGTCAAGTTATATGGTTCATCTCAATATAAAAACAAAATGAGTTCAATAGGTTATTATATAGTTACTTTTAATTGAATCTTCCTTGATGAGCTTATTTTTTACAGTTTAAAGTACCCATGATTATTCACTTTTAATTACATTATTATGATAGATGTTTCACCATTATATAATGCTAAAAATATCTTAAATTTATAATTATTTTATAATATTACTCCTATTTACGTTTTCTTAATCATTGATCACATAAACATTATAACATCATTCATGTAGGTGGTAAAACAGGCCCAAACAGGAACATGTTATAATGAAAAAATAAATTAGGATTTATTATTATATAGTAAAAATATCAATTTTTTTAAGGTTAATGATTTAAAAAAAATTATTAGAGTGATAAATGAGATTCATAAATAGGTAAATAAAGAATGTAAATGAAATGGAATGGTAAGAGGTTATTACTTTTATAGTATCTCAGTATGCCTGTTTTAGGAAGTTAAATGTTATGATAACCATTTATTAATAATATTTTTTATATAATGAACAATTTATCATTTCATAACTTTATTCATTTTATAAATATCATATTAATTCATTAAATTCGTTTTTATATTTAGTCTTGTTGGGTGGTGATGAAAAACGAAATACATTGTTT
Organism: Viscum album; assembly: GCA_963277665.1. NCBI lineage: Eukaryota > Viridiplantae > Streptophyta > Magnoliopsida > Santalales > Viscaceae > Viscum > Viscum album. The sequence goes on from OY728162.1 coordinate 1,021,536,124, forward strand.
ATGGAGGCGGTAGTTCACACATAACACAAGCGATGTTTTCATTTTCCAATGGATGGGATGAACGTAAATAATGATTTTTTCCATCAATATAATAACATTTTAGTATAATAATGGTACTTTTTTCATAATATTAGTATGGTCATAATATATTTAGAGAAGGTGGAAGAAGAAAGAAACTTGTAATAATTATGTTAAGACTATTATTTCCTCCATGGATATCCACATTTACACCTTCCTTAATAATTAATATATTTTTTTTTGGGAAGAAAAGAACCTCTATAATGTGGGAAATATATTTGGGGATGGATTTTTTAGTTATTTTTTTATATAATTTTCTCAAAGTGTGTGGTGAAGTGATGTGATGAGGGGATCCTTTTATAAATGAGAAGAGTGGCACTCTTGAACAGAATTGTTTTATTAATATATAATAAATACAATACTCAAGTAATGCGGATCCACAATGGCCCATTTTTGAAGACATTATAATGGGTTTCAGTAATACCCTCAAATAATCATATTTAGAAACGTTTTTGTGTAATTTGTTTCCTTATTCTTTAATTTAACACCCCTTGAACACTTTTAACCATTATCATGGTGACTAAATATTCTCCTAGGCAAATTGTTTTGATGGATAAAAATGAAATGTAACTTATTTCCTAATTTCACCATGATAATTCAAAATTGTAAAACCATTTTAAAATATTCAAATTCTAGAGGTGGTAAAAAAATAATTTTAATATAAATGTGCATAACGCAATGAAAAACAATTTTTATAAAAATGAATATTTTCCAAAATCAAGTATAGTATTAAATCCCAGTAAATTTATTAGTTTATTAATAAAAATAGATTTATGAGACTTTAAAACTAATAAAAATCCAAAATTTACCTTTTTAATATTTAATCAAAGGAAAATTTGTGGTATTTAAGAATGTGATATTTTCCTTTATTAACCTAAACATCAACCCTTTATGAAAAATAAAAAAACACGCTGAGCTAATTTTTTATGTTGAGTCTAAAACTTAAGTTCATTTTATAAAATTCAAATTCTAAAATTTATAAATTTAATTTTTAATCAAAACTATATAACACATGGAAAATAATTTATTTAGAATAAAAAATTACTTCATTTTCACAATGTAAAATAATATTCCTATTTCATAACATAATAAAATTATTTTTAAGTCTATAATAATATCTATTAATGAGAATTAATAGAAATAATGTTAATAAATTAGAAAATTGATTCATTAGAAAATATACCTGGGTCGTTAGAAGAACATCGTTGGAATATTATTCTTGTACATATCCTAGTGTGGGTTAACCAAGTAAAATCATTATGTCTTGTATTCATGCTTTAATTATCTTCAATAAGGAATATAAATGTTTATGGATTAATTAATAAATGGATAAATATGTTAAATATAATAATAAATGAAAATTTTGATTATATAATCATCATAATATGAGTTGAGAGGAGATCATACTAATCATGATATCATGATATATTGGGGTAGCTATAGTTTACTGGAGAAAGAAAATTAAATTGGACTATACTAGTTTACCCTGATTGACCACCCATTTCTCATGTTATCTACCACTATATCATTATAATTATAATATATGGATTAAAACTAAAAACCCTGAGTTATGTGCATGGTATTTCTCTAATTGTCAAAAAACATCAAGGTATATCATAGTTTAGTGGAACTTGTTGAGAAAGGATGATAAGATCAATTTATATCTTTTCATTTGAAAGCATATATCTAAATCTCTCACATATTGATTTTTTATCCTTCTTACATCAACATTATACTAAAATTTCATTCATACTAATTTTTTTAGTATGATATTAGATCATTAACAATATTGTTTAAATAGACGATTTCACTATCCTTCATTCAAATGATACACTGTTTTTCAAAAAATATTAAAATGAAACTACTTGAAAATATATTTCACTCATTAATTAATTTTAAAAGAAAATTTTCATACAGTATATAGTGATTATTAATAAAAGTCACATAATAAATAACACCTCCCAGTAACATAGTACACATCATATAAACATCTCCATGTATCAAATATAAAATGTTTGCTTTTTTGGATGGAAAATACCCAGAAAATATACTCTATTTTCATCATTATAAAATAAATAAAAATATAAAAATTAAAACCATTCATTCATGAAAATAGTTCATTATTATAAAATATTTTGACCCCTTTCACATTCATGTGACCTAGACATTTGTGCCATATTTTTATGTGAAATCTTTTTTTAACTACACATATTCCACTACCACATGGTTTTTTATTGTATAATGTATATAGATGAATTTTATTTTATACTTTGGTTATTATCATGTTACCACTTGTAAACTTCAATTTTCTGTTACCAAATGAATTAACATAACCATCATTATCAATCATTTTAGTGAATATCAGAGTGAGGTGGATATTAGGAATATTCCTTATGTACTTCAAAAATAATATACATATAATATCAGTCTAAACAAAAATATTACCAATAATGATAGCTTTAGATGCACTATTATTTTCCATTTTAACATATCTGAAACATAATATAGTGTAATATGTAAATAAATAATATTGGGTAGTGACATGGTAGAAGGCGCTAGAATTTTTCACTCGTGTTTAATCAAAACATAAATGATTGACATTATTATCTTCATAAAAATAATAATATATTGACAGATAAATAAAATTTCATTTGTTTTATGTTTAAATTTCTAGTATCAGAGATCTATACTTAAATTTTGACACTTTAAAATAAATTGATCAGTCTTCCTCATTAATAAGTCTGGATGTCAAATTTTGTTTTTTATTTTTACTTCTTCCTTATTTTTTTATTTTTCAATGAGGTTATTTTCACTTTATTCTTCCATACCATTTTTTATATCTTATCTTACTATTAAAATTTCTTCTAATTCATAATTAGGTCCCTAATACTTTCTCTAGGATTCTTAATTTTTCATTCCATCTTTACTATTTCAAATGAGAGATTTCCAACAAATTTGAAGTTGTTGAATGATATGATTAGTGCATCTAAGATCTTTGTTAAATAACTAAATATCAATAATTCTTGTAACCCATCATCAATCATCATTTTCAAATAAGTAAATTGATGAAAAATTCCATGGAACTTGATCAATTGTTATGACACATTGTCCTCATCCTTATACATCAAATTGACAAGTCATTGTATTAGATAGGATTTATTCTATAAGGCCCCGACATTAAACCTTACTCAAAATTGAATTAAATGAATAATTCACATCGAGGATCTTTTCAGGTTTAGAGTTTTAGAGAATTAGAACATAACTATTACATCTCAAAAGATTTAAAAAGTAGACACTTCTACTAAGTTTCCATAGAATAAAAAAACTCTTAAAAAGAAACATGTCTAGTTCCATGTTTTATATAGCATGACTTTCCCTTGATCCCATCCTTGACCCTATTCCACAATAAGTCCTGTGAAAAACATTTCAAAAAACTTGGGGTGAGCATAAAAAGCTCAGTAAGGGATACACAAAGAATGAAAAATGTTAGTTTATCAAAACAACAAGTAAACCATGTATACTTTATCAAAGTAATACTTTTCACCTTTATGAAGTAGTAAAAACTCTTCACTGAATAAAAGATCATTACTTACCCTTTTTTAACCAAAAGATTGCCATAAAACCCATATAAAGAACACATAACATATAAAGGTAACTTGGGACATAAACATACTTAAGTGTAATAACCATACGGTCGACTTCCACACATATCACTTAATGGAATAGCCATACGGCCAACATCCATACATACTTAATGGAATAGCCATACGGCCGACTTCCATACCCAATGAATTGGAGGTTATAACGTAACCACCCGTCCTGGTATTCATGGCACCACCCATCATATGGTTCATCACGTAACCACCTGTCAAATGTCCAAGTACCATTATAAAATCATAAGACATAAAGCAAACATAAAAGAAAGAAAACATTTCCACACTTTGATCACAATATATCACTCAAATATATTTACATAACAAATCCATTATAAAAACCATTTTCAATACCAAAATACATAAAAGAGTATATGGTATTTATGTAACACCCGAGACTTTTATGAATCTTTTTCTACACAACACTTGCTTGGCTTGCTTTACACGTAATCGCGACCTTTCTCGATAGCTTTCGTCGTACGCAATACCGAGTTTCACTAAATAACAATATGCTATTAAAACTAGCCGTTATGAATAGTAATAACCACTTTTTGAAATTTTATAAATTTTATTTTTCAAAATGGACTTCATTTTTGGACCCAGAATATCAAATTTAGCCTAAGGTGAAATTTTGGTACTTTTCGGATAACTTTAATATTTTGATGAATAGTGAAAATTACTAAATTTTAATTAAAAACAACTTTTTTAATCAAAACATTTAATAGTGCTAAATTATGAATTTGAGTGGTTTTAAAGTATATTTAGAATATATTTTTACCACTTAATATAATGTTGGTCATTGGACACAATGTTACAATTAAACCGAACATAAACAAGTGTCAATCTTTTGATAGTTATTATCTCTTAAAAACACGCTTTTTGTTTTGACAGCGGGAATTAATTTTAAATTAATTTCTGCCACTTCTGTGTTTTGAATTTAGAAAAATGGATTCCATATTTGGAATCAGGATGTTCAAATTGTGTAAATAGGTAACTTTTATTTTTAGACATTTTGAATAATTACTGCGGTAAATATTTTATTTACCATGGTTAAGGGTAAATCCGGTAAATAAGGGTTAAAAAAAAATAATATTATAATAATATTAAATTACCCTAAAACGTGTCTTAAACCTATTGGTTGATACATGGTCGACCATGGGCACCTTTGGGTCGATTTTGGGACCCCATTGATCCACTTGTAAGTGATAATGACACTTTATTTTAATTAAGTTAAAATGAATACAAAAATGACACAAGCATATATCTTTTAGCAAAACAATTGTTACATAGGGTTATATATGTTGGATTTTAGATTATAAATATTCATTAGAAAGATAAAACGATTTCCTACATAATGGTATTTTATTTGTAATTTTTAGACTTTAAATAAGTTAATTTATTTATGACACAATGATGATGCAGTAATTATCTTATTAATGAAATATTGACATAATTGATGTTATAAACACCAAAATAAATGTAATTTAAGACTTTTTATGAATTACACTAATTTTATAGGTTACTATGATATATTAGTGTTGATTTAATCAACTTGGTTCGAACATATAATTCTGTTATGACTTTCACAAAAATCATATATCAAATAGTGTCAAAATTGACACAAAATAGTTTTTAAATCAAATATTATATTATTAATTGTTATTGTATTCCTAAAAATCTGAGGTTCGGCCAAATGACTTAGATAAGGATATATATTTTAATAATAAACAATTTGGGGTTCTCTTGGCATGTTATAGTAAGTGTATTAACCATATAGTGAAAGAAAACAAAAAGACATGGTAAAAGTTAAATTATTTAACTTAGAGTTAAATCTAATTGATAAGGTTAAAATAATATCCTAAACTTGTCTAAATTCTATTGGTTGATGGGATTTCGACCCTTCCCCACTTTAGCTTCGAAATAAGACCCTTTGGAACCATTATAAACCGATTTTGACTTTAATATAAAATAATATTTTGAGAAATTCCTAAGGTGCCCCTCTCCTCCCTTATAAAAGGGCACCTCCTCCCCCTCCTCCTCACACCAAATTGAGCACTCAAGCTCGGCCAACCCCTGCCATTTTCTCCTCTCCACTTCCCTAGAATAATCCTAGAGGTCCTGGTCTTCTCCAAAGACCAATCTTAGTTCCTTAAGTGGAGGATTCAAAGAGGCGTTCCAAAGAAGAGGTAATATCGATTACCGATCTTTTCAATTTCTTTCGTCTTCAACTTCTTCTTCTTTAGTTGTTTCATGACAAAGTAATAACATCAGTATTACTTACATACTGATATGTTATTATAAATATGAAACAACCCTAATTCACCTTCTATCCATCCTACGGAAAAATGAAATCACCGCGCGTGCGTACGTACGGAATACCGTCTCCACGCCGTGGTGTAATCTATTTTTCCACCATCACCTTACAAGGATGGTTATAATGGTGTAATAAGTAACTATATATGATTATTATGAAGTAATATTGATACTGAAATAATATATATATATACTCCAATACAATTCCACGATCATAGGAACGATATCATCACTCGTGCGTACGTACGGAATACCGTCTCCACGATGTGATGCGACTCGTTCTACATGATCTTCATTTCATAATGATTATATAAATGAATTGAATGAATGAATATGGTATATAATACACTAATACCATTCTGAAAATGAATTATCTATAACCTAAAGATAAGAATAAGAATTTATTCGACAAAACACGCATAAGAACAAAAAGTTATAAAGACCCGGGTAACAAGTTACAATGAAATATTACTAACAAGAAGCTAATAATATGATCATATATGATATCATATCAACATGTATGATTCTGGAATAAGTCAATAACATTATTTAAACCATTATACAGGAGCTTCGGACACATACAAGGCAAATTGGACCTAAGGTAAGGGAAATATCACAATCTCATTTTTATCCGAGATTGTTTATTCGTAAGTATTTACTGGGGTGTATTTTATCGTCCACATCCATGTTCCCTCAATATGTAATATTGTTTCCATCCACTTGCAATAGTTTAAATCCAATTTTACCCTTAGGTGAGTTTTTAGTAAAGAATATGAAAGGAATCTTTTGTCGTTTTTCCGTACGAGGTACTTTTTTGACTTTTCCGACAAAAGTACGAAGAATGTTTTTTTTTAACTTATACGGCACGAACGGATTTCTACTGTTTTATAAAGCCTTATTCTCATGAAGCTTCCTATAAAAGATTTCATGACTATTTTCAATAAAATCTCTTTCTTTTAAAATTGCATGATGTTTTGTGAAAAGAAATTGATTTTGAAGAAGAAAGGATATTTTCCTCAAGAATTCAATTCAAGTGTTTTATCAAAATTATTTTCCATCTAAGATAATAAAGGGTTCTGTTTCTATCCATATTTTTACATTGTTTTGACTATGTTGTGATGGAATTATGTTTATGAATTCCTTTATCTTATATGAATTGATTTATGATATCATGATGCTTCAAGAATCCCATTTTTGTTACATGTGTTATGCAATGATGTATGTTTTATGATTATGTGGCACACATAAGAAAGGATTCATTATAAGATGGGTGGGACCTATATCTCCCTCCAATGCATTGGGTAATGATTTTATATCTCATGAGATAGACATGGCTGGAACGGAAGGTTATTTCGGTTCAGTGATACAGGACTGAAACGAGGAGTGAACTCGGTTCAGAAAGGGACTTTGTCCACTAAGATAGTCTTGGCAATAAGTCATGACTAACAAGAAATGATTTTCCATGATTATGTGTGCATGCCACAAAGTTTCAAGTTTCATGTTATGATTATGGGGATCTCATTTTCACTTCTATGATTTATTAAGATTTTATGATCTCTTTTGCAGGTTATGATTTTCAAAAAGATATGATATGATTTTTATTTCCTTTATTGCCCTTGCTGAGCATTTGAGCTCACCCTTTTATGTTTTCTTTTCCCCAGGTCAGGAAGATGGATATTAAGTAGAATATGCTAAAAGGGACCCTAGATATGATGAAATAAATGGGAGACACTGTAGAAGATTTATGAACCAGTTGTTTATGTTTCCCAGTTTCTAAAGACACTATACCTATACGGTCCTTTGTGGTTTTGTTATATGTTGTAATAAGTGTGCTTCAATTTTGAAGTATTAACGATGTATGTAAAGTATGGGTCGTTATAGTTGGTATCAGAGGAAAGGTATAGTCAACCTTTGGAAACTAGGATGTGAAAGCTTTAGTAAGAACCCTAAGGATAAGTCTAAGCATAGAACACAATTTTAGTGTTTTAGAAATGGCCTTGAATAACCTAGGATAAGACCATAAGCATGAAAATTTTATTCTTGAATTATGTGGTTTCCTATTATATTTAGTGTTGCTCACACTATTCTTCTTGGTTTTAGTCAATGGCTGGAACCCGAAGGAACCGTGTTAATGCGGAATGCGATGGGCAATGCAATGATTGTCCCCCTGAGCAACCAAACAATATTGGAGATGGAATGCAAAATCTTGTAGCCATGCTCACACAACTTTCTCAAGCTATGAATCATGCAGGATTTCCAAACGAGCAAAGGAGGGAGCAACATTCTGTTGAATCCTTCATGAGGCAGCGTCCACCTTCTTTCAGTGGGTCTACTGATCCATTAGTTGCTGAACAATGGATTAGTACTACTGAAAAGATATTTTCAGTTCTTCAATGTTCTGAACATGATAAAGTCATCCTAGCAGTGTATCGTTTAGAAGGAGATGCTGATCAATGGTGGAATCTTGTTAAGAATACGAGGCAAAGGGATGAAATTGAGACTATGGAATGGGACGAGTTCAAGAACTTATTTTTCAATAAGTACTTCCCTCGTATTCTCCGAACAAAGATGGAGAAAGAGTTCCTTGAACTGAAGCAAAGGGATGATGAATCTGTTAGTACCTATGAAGCAAATTTTACAAGACTTGCAAGGTACGCTTCTGGTATTATTATCCAACCTGAGAGTAAGATCGATCGATTCTTTAGTGGCTTAAAACCAAGTCTTCGAAGGGCGTTAGCCATAAGGGACTTCAATAGCTACGAGGAAATCGTTCGATGTGCTCTCAAAGTCGAGATGGAGATTGGAGTAACCCATCAGTCACATGGGTTTGATAAGAAGAGGAAGATGGAATTCAAAGGAAACTCTAAAGAGCACACTGAAAAGAAGATGAACTTTCCCTTATGCTCAAAGTGTGGAAAGAAACATGGAGGGAGTTGTCTTAAAGGGACAAGTAAATGTTTTAAATGTGGAAAAGAAGGTCATCGGGCATTTGAATGCCGTGATAATGGGAAGAAGATGTCTAATGATGCAAACAAAGGAAGGGATACACAGAATGATCCTACTACACTTCAATGTTTCAAGTGCAAGGAGATGGGGCATTATGCCAATCAATGCCCAAATCCAAGGGTTGATGATGATGGTCGACGTCAACAAACTCTTAAGGCTAAAGACAAAGGAAAGTCACATGCAATTTCTATCAGCGATGTGGAGTACGATAACGATGTGGTGAAAGGTACACTTACCATCCACTCTAAAGTAGCAAATGTTTTATTTGATTCTGGATCCACCCACTCTTTTATTTCTGAAGAATTTTCTAAGGGTATCACCGTATTACCTCAACAATTAGATGTTGAGTTAGCTGTGACAACACCTAATGGCACATCAATTGCATCAAAAGTTTATAATTCTTCTCCAATCGAAGTTTGTGGGAAAGTGCTTCCTGCAAATCTTGTGATCCTTCCTATAGTGGAATTTGATGTGATTCTTGGCATGGATTGGCTTTCTTTATACGGAGCTCATATCAATTGCCAAAGAAGGGAAGTCACATTTCATATTCCAGATCAATCTATGATCGTCTATCAATGCAAGGATGAACATAACCTTCCAGTGGAAATTCCTTCCATCTTATGGGTCATGATTCCACTAAATGAAGGTTATTTATCTCAAATGGTTGGAGAGAAACTTACGATTAAGAATATGCCCATTGTACGGGAGTTTGATGATGTCTTTCCGGAGGAATTACCGGGTCTTCCACCAAATCGTGAAGTTGAGTTTTCAATAGAACTCGTACCGGGTGCATTGCCTATTTCAAAGACACCTTATAGGATGGCCCCAATTGAGTTGCAGGAATTGAAGAAGCAACTCCAAGAGAATCTTGATAAGGGATTCATACGCCCTAGTGCGTCACCTTGGGGAGCACCTGTTCTATTTGTTAAGAAGAAAGATGGATCAATGAGACTCTGCATTGATTATCGAGAACTCAACAATATCACTATCAAGAACAAATATCCTCTCCCACGCATTGATGACTTATTTGACCAACTACGTGGAGCTCAATACTTTTCCAAGATTGATCTTCGTTCAGGGTATCATCAATTAAGGGTCAAAAGGGAGGATATACCAAAGACGGCTTTCCGTACAAGGTATGGACACTATGAATTTATAGTGATGCCATTTGGTCTTACTAATGCCCCTGCTATCTTCATGGATCTAATGAATAGAGTCTTTAGAGACTATCTTGATCAATTTGTGGTAGTCTTTATAGACGATATTCTTGTCTATTCAAAGAGCAAGGAAGAGCATGAAGATCACTTGAGAATTATATTGAAGACCCTGAGAAAGGAGAAGCTTTATGCCAAATTTACTAAGTGTGAATTTTGGCTTCAAAAAGTTGCATTTTTGGGTCACATAATCTCAAAAGAGGGGATATCTGTGGATCCAGCAAAAACAGAGGTTATCGAAAGATGGTCGAGACCAACAACAGTAACTGAGATCCGAAGTTTTCTTGGGTTGGCTGGATATTATCGACGTTTTGTAAAAGATTTTTCACGATTATCTAATCCAATCACCAAGTTGACTCGGAAAGGAGTTAAGTTTGTCTGGACAGAGGAATGTGAAGAGAATTTCAAGGAGTTGAAAAGAAGGTTATCCAGTGCACCTGTGCTCACACTGCCTTGTAGTGGAGAAAGGTTTGTGATCTACAGTGATGCATCCAAGAAGGGATTGGGGTGTGTTCTTATGCAAAATGATATGGTGATAGCTTATGCCTCACGACAGTTGAAAATCCATGAGCAAAATTACCCAACACATGATTTGGAGTTGGCTGCGGTAATCTTTGCATTAAAGATTTGGAGGCATTACCTTTATGGTGAAAGGTGTGATATTTATACTGATCATAAAAGTTTAAAGTATATTTTCACACAAAAGGAGTTGAATATGCGTCAAAGAAGATGGTTGGAGCTGATTAAGGATTATGACTGCTCAATCCATTACCACCCTGGGAAAGCAAACAAGGTGGCAGATGCATTAAGTCGACAAGACCATGCTAGTTTATCCATGATGAGGATCACAAAAGATCCAATATTTATGGATTTACAAAGGATGGATCTTGGAATTATAATGGAAGGGGAAAAATCTTATCTTTCTCAAATGAATGTTCAACCATCTATACATGTGAAGATTAAAGAGGCACAGAAAGAAGATGTCGAGTTACAAAAGAAGGTGAGAAATGTTCCTGAATTCAACCTTGATTGTGATGGGATAATAAAATTCAGGAATCGGGTTTGTGTTCCTCCCATCCCCGAATTAAAGAAGGAGCTGCTGGATGAGGCTCATAGTTCATCATTCTCTATTCATCCTGGAAGTACGAAGATGTATAGGGACCTGAAAGAGTACTTCTGGTGGGATGGCATGAAAAGAGATGTTGCTGAATATGTCTCTCGATGCTTGGTTTGTCAACAAGTTAAAGCTGAGAGACAGAAGTCTAAGGGGATGTTACAACCATTACCCATACCCGAATGGAAATGGGAAAACATCACTATGGACTTTGTCACAGGACTTCCTAGAACATCCAAAGGCAATAATGCTATCTGGGTCATAGTTGATCGTCTTACAAAGTCTGCACACTTCATTCCTATTAGAGAGGATTTCTCTCTAGATCAGCTTGCCAGGATATATGCAAAGGAAGTGGTAAGATTGCATGGAGTACCACTTTCTATTATATCTGATCGGGATCCGAGATTTACCTCGAAGTTCTGGCGAAGTCTTCAGCATACTCTGGATACAGAGTTGAGTTTCAGCACTGCTTATCATCCCCAGACAGACGGTCAGTCTGAGAGAACAATTCAAACCCTAGAAGATATGTTGAGAGCTTGCTCTATGGATTTCAAAGGAGGTTGGGATCAACACCTACCTTTGGTGGAATTTTCTTATAATAATAGCTTTCACTCCAGTATTCAGATGGCTCCTTATGAAGCTCTCTATGGAAAGAAATGCAGGACTCCAACTTGCTGGGATGAAGTTGGGGAAAGAAAGCTATTAGGACCTGATCTCGTTGATGAAATGGCAGAAAAGGTCAGAACTATTCAACAACACATAAGAGCAGCTCAGAGTCGACAGAAAAGTTATGCCGACAACCGAAGAAAACACCTGGAGTTTGAAGTGGGCGATAAAGTGTTCTTACGAATATCTCCCTGGAAGAGGGTTATGAGATTTGGAAAGAAGGGGAAGTTGAGCCCTAGATATATCGGTCCTTTCGAAATACTGGATCGTGTTGGGAAGGTAGCTTACCGATTGGCGCTTCCACCGAATCTCTCTCAAGTTCACGATGTGTTCCATGTATCTCTCCTGAGAAAGTACATACCTGATCCTTCACATGTACTCAGCTCAGAAGTTGTACCGCTGGAGCAAGATCTTTCTTATGAAGAACAACCGATAGAGATTCTGGATCGTAGCGAAAAAGTCCTACGAAACAAGACCACTCGCTTGGTGAAAGTTTTATGGAGGAACCACCAACTTGAAGAAGCTACTTGGGAGCTTGAGGATATGATGAGGGAGAAGTATCCTCATCTGTTTGTTACAAAGTGACGAATTTCGAGGGCGAAATTCTTTTTAAGGGGGGTAGAATGTAACACCCGAGACTTTTATGAATCTTTTTCTACATAACACTTTCTTGGCTTGCTTTACACGCAATCGCGACCTTTCTCGATAGCTTTCGTCGTACGCAATACCGAGTTTCACTAAATAACAATATGCTATTAAAACTAGCCGTTATGAATAGTAATAACCACTTTTTGAAATTTTATAAATTTTATTTTTCAAAATGGACTTCATTTTTGGACCCAGAATATCAAATTTAGCCTAAGGTGAAATTTTGGTACTTTTCGGATAACTTTAATATTTTGATGAATAGTGAAAATTACTAAATTTTAATTAAAAACAACTTTTTTAATCAAAACATTTAATAGTGCTAAATTATGAATTTGAGTGGTTTTAAAGTATATTTAGAATATATTTTTACCACTTAATATAATGTTGGTCATTGGACACAATGTTACAATTAAACCGAACATAAACAAGTGTCAATCTTTTGATAGTTATTATCTCTTAAAAACACGCTTTTTGTTTTGACAGCGGGAATTAATTTTAAATTAATTTCTGCCACTTCTGTGTTTTGAATTTAGAAAAATGGATTCCATATTTGGAATCAGGATGTTCAAATTGTGTAAATAGGTAACTTTTATTTTTAGACATTTTGAATAATTACTGCGGTAAATATTTTATTTACCATGGTTAAGGGTAAATCCGGTAAATAAGGGTTAAAAAAAATAATATTATAATAATAATAAATTACCCTAAAACGTGTCTTAAACCTATTGGTTGATACATGGTCGACCATGGGCACCTTTGGGTCGATTTTGGGACCCCATTGATCCACTTGTAAGTGATAATGACACTTTATTTTAATTAAGTTAAAATGAATACAAAAATGACACAAGCATATATCTTTTAGCAAAACAATTGTTACATAGGGTTATATATGTTGGATTTTAGATTATAAATATTCATTAGAAAGATAAAAAGATTTCCTACATAATGGTATTTTATTTGTAATTTTTAGACTTTAAATAATTTAATTTATTTATGACACAATGATGATGCAGTAATTATCTTATTAATGAAATATTGACATAATTGATGTTATAAACACCAAAATAAATGTAATTTAAGACTTTTTATGAATTACACTAATTTTATAGGTTACTATGATATATTAGTGTTGATTTAATCAACTTGTTTCGAACATATAATTCTGTTATGACTTTCACAAAAATCATATATCAAATAGTGTCAAAATTGACACAAAATAGTTTTTAAATCAAATATTATATTATTAATTGTTATTGTATTCCTAAAAATCTAAGGTTCGGCCAAATGACTTAGATAAGGATATATATTTTAATAATAAACAATTTGGGGTTCTCTTGGCATGTTATAGTAAGTGTATTAACCATATAGTGAAAGAAAACAAAAAGACATGGTAAAAGTTAAATTATTTAACTTAGAGTTAAATCTAATTGATAAGGTTAAAATAATATCCTAAACTTGTCTAAATTCTATTGGTTGATGGGATTTCGACCCTTCCCCACTTTAGCTTCGAAATAAGACCCTTTGGAACCATTATAAACCGATTTTGACTTTAATATAAAATAATATTTTGAGAAATTCCTAAGGTGCCCCTCTCCTCCCTTATAAAAGGGCACCTCCTCCCCCTCCTCCTCACACCAAATTGAGCACTCAAGCTCGGCCAACCCCTGCCATTTTCTCCTCTCCACTTCCCTAGAATAATCCTAGAGGTCCTGGTCTTCTCCAAAGACCAATCTTAGTTCCTTAAGTGGAGGATTCAAAGAGGCGTTCCAAAGAAGAGGTAATATCGATTACCGATCTTTTCAATTTCTTTCGTCTTCAACTTCTTCTTCTTTAGTTGTTTCATGACAAAGTAATAACATCAGTATTACTTACATACTGATATGTTATTATAAATATGAAACAACCCTAATTCACCTTCTATCCATCCTACGGAAAAATGAAATCACCACGCGTGCGTACGTACGGAATACCGTCTCCACGCCGTGGTGTAATCTATTTTTCCACCATCACCTTACAAGGATGGTTATAATGGTGTAATAAGTAACTATATATGATTATTATGAAGTAATATTGATACTGAAATAATATATATATATACTCCAATACAATTCCACGATCATAGGAACGATATCATCACTCGTGCGTACGTACGGAATACCGTCTCCACGATGTGATGCGACTCGTTCTACATGATCTTCATTTCATAATGATTATATAAATGAATTGAATGAATGAATATGGTATATAATACACTAATACCATTCTGAAAATGAATTATCTATAACCTAAAGATAAGAATAAGAATTTATTTGACAAAACACGCATAAGAACAAAAAGTTATAAAGACCCGGGTAACAAGTTACAATGAAATATTACTAACAAGAAGCTAATAATATGACCATATATGATATCATATCAACATGTATGATTCTGGAATAAGTCAATAACATTATTTAAACCATTATACAGGAGCTTCGGACACATACAAGGCAAATTGGACCTAAGGTAAGGGAAATATCACAATCTCATTTTTATCCGAGATTGTTTATTCGTAAGTATTTACTGGGGTGTATTTTATCGTCCACATCCATGTTCCCTCAATATGTAATATTGTTTCCATCCACTTGCAATAGTTTAAATCCAATTTTACCCTTAGGTGAGTTTTTAGTAAAGAATATGAAAGGAATCTTTTGTCGTTTTTCCGTACGAGGTACTTTTTTGACTTTTCCGACAAAAGTACGAAGAATGTTTTTTTTTAACTTATACGGCACGAACGGATTTCTACTGTTTTATAAAGCCTTATTCTCATGAAGCTTCCTATAAAAGATTTCATGACTATTTTCAATAAAATCTCTTTCTTTTAAAATTGCATGATGTTTTGTGAAAAGAAATTGATTTTGAAGAAGAAAGGATATTTTCCTCAAGAATTCAATTCAAGTGTTTTATCAAAATTATTTTCCATCTAAGATAATAAAGGGTTCTGTTTCTATCCATATTTTTACATTGTTTTGACTATGTTGTGATGGAATTATGTTTATGAATTCCTTTATCTTATATGAATTGATTTATGATATCATGATGCTTCAAGAATCCCATTTTTGTTACATGTGTTATGCAATGATGTATGTTTTATGATTATGTGGCACACATAAGAAAGGATTCATTATAAGATGGGTGGGACCTATATCTCCCTCCAATGCATTGGGTAATGATTTTATATCTCATGAGATAGACATGGCTGGAACGGAAGGTTATTTCGGTTCAGTGATACAGGACTGAAACGAGGAGTGAACTCGGTTCAGAAAGGGACTTTGTCCACTAAGATAGTCTTGGCAATAAGTCATGACTAACAAGAAATGATTTTCCATGATTATGTGTGCATGCCACAAAGTTTCAAGTTTCATGTTATGATTATGGGGATCTCATTTTCACTTCTATGATTTATTAAGATTTTATGATCTCTTTTGCAGGTTATGATTTTCAAAAAGATATGATATGATTTTTATTTCCTTTATTGCCCTTGCTGAGCATTTGAGCTCACCCTTTTATGTTTTCTTTTCCCCAGGTCAGGAAGATGGATATTAAGTAGAATATGCTAAAAGGGACCCTAGATATGATGAAATAAATGGGAGACACTGTAGAAGATTTATGAACCAGTTGTTTATGTTTCCCAGTTTCTAAAGACACTATACCTATACGGTCCTTTGTGGTTTTGTTATATGTTGTAATAAGTGTGCTTCAATTTTGAAGTATTAACGATGTATGTAAAGTATGGGTCGTTATAATTTATTTCATTTTAAAAACATTACGGCTTGTTGAGGAAGCCAAAGATCAAATAATACTCGCGGCGGTGGAAAAGGTCTTTGTCACCACGTATGTTAAAAAAATATTCCTTTTTGTTGTTTTGTAAAATGCTTCGTAAAAAAAGATTCCTTTTGTATAAAAGTAAAAGTCAAATGGGTTTATACACCGTATAAAAGAAAGTTGTGTATTAAACGAAATATGCCTCAATGAAAGGAGATTGAGACGAAGTCCCTTACCAAGATCATTTCGTAAATAAAATAGATCAATTATGTGTATTATATATAAGTACACATAAAGAAAGTATAAATAAAATACAGGATATCAAAATTCATTTCTCTCATAATCATATCATGACATAAACAAGAAGTAGAAGATCAACCCAAAGAAAGGAATTTGGGTTAAGAAGTTCCCTTACCTCGGGTTCGACTTGACTCGATCGTTCTTTAACGTCCTGAATAATAAACTTAAGTTAATTTCTACTTGCTTAAGAACCTTTTTCAAATTTATTATTCCTTTTATATCACTTATTACCATGTCATTAACACTATGTAATTATTTAAGTTATTAACGGTCGTTTTAACGATCATTGGTACTTGAGTCAAAAATATGCTCTTTATAATTACAAGTTGTTCATGTATCCATTATATCCAGAGTTATACTCATGATGTAGATATCATATATATCATATATATCCAGTATATAAATGCATTTATAATATTACATAATCATTTATAGGTAAGAAATGAAATGCACCGTTCATGGAGACGGTAAGCCGTACGCACGCATGAACGCTACTTTCATTTCTTTGTCATATTAATGGAATTAAAAATAAATGAGAGGTATGTATATTTTAATTCCAGAATTATATTCATCACTTAGATGTATCATTCATCATATATATCCATTATATACATGTACTTTTAATAGTACATTACTTTGGGGATAAGAAATGAAATGCACCGTTCATGGAGACGGTAAGCCGTACATACGCATGAACGCTACTTTCATTTCTATTTCATATTTTTATGGAATGGAATAATAATGATATAGAGGTATATTATAATTCCAGTATAACATCATATATAATAACTTTAAGTCCATCCTTTACACGTCCCACATATGGCATTAACGAATCACATCACTTTGAGGGGGCGGTAGTCCGCACTTCCTTAAATGAAGATATCACGTTTACCCATAATGGAAACCATAAAGGTATTACCAAAATGAAAAATATAGAAGCTTAAGTAAAACATAAACATATTATATATAATATATAAATATAGTTTCATCTTAATGTCCACCTTTGAAGTTGTTAAAAGAATTTTGAACAATCATCGTTTCGAGAGGCAGAAATTCGTCATCCACGGAAATAGTATGTTCTTTCACCATTAGATGTAGGTGTGTGTAAGTGTAGCTCGAATAATTATTATAAAAACATCCTAGTATATTGAATATATTGTATTTTTTACAAAATAAAATAATAAAAAGAGTTTAGGGGGTTGGAGAAGCAAAATAAAACAAAAGGACTCAAAAGAAGACATTACCTTAAAATCAGGTAACTCCCTTTGGTTTGAGCTCAAAGGCATCCTTGGGAAGACTTCTGCTCAAAGTGAGGCTTCACGGAGTAAGATAGGGAAGTGGAGAGACAAAATGGGCAGGGTTTGGCCGATCCAAAGGCTTTGGAAGTGTGGGTAAAGAGGTAGAGGTGGGGGCCTTTTATAAGAGGAGAGGAGGGGCACTCTTGGAAGGTAAAGAAAAGTCACTTTATTTTAAAATGGTATTCGGATTTAAGAGGTCCCACATTGATGTGTTTAGAGGATAAGGTGATAAGAGTTCGAAATCCACACATCAAATAGGTTTTTTTCATTTTTAGGTCTTAGATTTTACATTATCTTTCCATTTTATTTAAATCCTTAAATAATGAGGTCATCGCTGCATCATCATGATGTCATAAATAATTTAATTTATTTAATGTCTAAAAATTATAAAAAAACTACTATGATGTAGGAAATATTTTTATCTTTCTAATGAATATTTATAGTCAAAAATATGACTTGTATAACCCCATGTAAAAATTGTTTTAGTAAAACATCTCATGTGTGTGTCATTTTTACTTTAACATTAAATAAAAAGTTATTTATGTCATTTCCCAACCAAAGTGGCTCCATGGGGTCATGAAGTTGACCCATGGATTTTCTGGGTCGGCCATGACACATCCAATGAGGGTAGGACATGTGTCTAGGTCATTTCATTTTGTTAAAACATTATTCTTACCTTAAACTACACTAATTATCTCTAATCGCGATTAAGAACTTAAGAGTTACTATTCACCAAAAAATTATTTTAATCTCATTGAACCACATTTTACTTCTTAATGAAAACCATGTATGTCGGATTTTTTAAATTCAAAACACAGAGGTGGTAAAATTTCATTTAAACGAAAAATCAGTTTTTTAAGTACCACTTAGTGGTTTCACTATTCATCAAAAATTAAAGTTTTTTAGAAAAATACCAAAACTTCACCCTAAGATATATTTGATATTCTGAATTCTAAAATAAAGTCCATTTTACAAAATTAAAAACATATAAGTTGCATTAATTAATTTAATAATTAATTCCCGCTGTCAGAGCAAATAGCGTGTTTTTATGAAACAATAAGTATCAAAAGATTGACACTAGTTTAAGTCAAATTTTAAAGTGAATTGATTCCAATGACCACCATTAGATTAAATGGTAAAAATATATTCTAATTTCACTTTAAAACCAATTCAAAAGATAATATAATCATATAAATAGATTAGATTAAAAAGAGGTTTTGAATTAAAATACAACATTTTACACTATTCATAAAAAAATGAACTTTATCGGAAAAATACCAAAAAATTACACAAAGTAAATTTTGATGTCCTGATTCTAAAGAAGAGTTGTATTTGGTCCAATAGAATTTATAAGAGTGATCAAAACTATATTTAATGACGGTTCGCCATCAAAAGGTGATAAGTGAACCTTTAGTGAAAATTAGGGTATAAATGCCTAAAATTGAATTCCTTCCGTATTTTAAGCCTTTATCTTTTATTTGATAAATGTAAAAACATTTAAATAACATATATAATCATATTTTAGTTATTTCTATCCATTCCCACCAATACAATGGCTACATGTTAACTACCATTTAAAATAATATTATTATATTACTAGTGTGCAACGTAAGTTTTCAAAGAAACTCATCGTTGCGTATCGAGTACGCAATCGAAGATAGCAACCCCTTTAAAGTAAAATTAATATTTAATTTGTAAATATTAATAAATATGAAAATGTTTTATTCATTATTTACCTGGGATGTTACATCCTTCCCCCCTTTTGGGAATTGCGTCCTCGCAATTTTATTCACTTATCAAAATAAGTGGGGGTATTTATCTCTCATAGCATTTTCAGATTCCCACGTTGCCTCTTCAACCATATGGGTTTTCCACAAAACCTTTACCTGGTGGATTACCTTATTTCATAACACTTTCTCCCTGTGGTCAAGAATCTGTACCGGTTGTTCCTCATAAGATAGGTTCTCTTCCAGATGAACTACCTCTCGACTAAAAACATGAGATGGATCTGGCATATACTTTCTCAGCATTGAAACATGAAAAACATTGTGTACCTGAGATAAACTCAGAGGTAATGCCACTCTGTATGCAACTGATCCAACTCTCTCCAGAATTTCATATGGTCCAATGAACCTTGGACTCAGCTTTCCTTTCTTACCAAATCTCATCACACTTTTCCATGGAGAATCCTTAAGAAAAACATGATCACCTACCTCGAAAGATAGATCCTTCCTCTGGTTATCCGCATAACTCTTCTGCCTGCTCTGAGCTGTTCTCATGTGTTTCTAAATCAACTGAACTTTTTCTGCCATCTCTTATACCAATTCTGGTCCCATAAGCTTCCTTTCACCCACTTCATCCCAAAATGCTGGAGTTTGACACCGCTTCCCATATAATGCCTCAAATGGAGCCATCTGTATACTGGAATGAAAAATGTTATTATAAGAAAACTCAACCAAAGAAAGATGTTGGTACCAACTTCCCTGATAATCCATCCAACAAGCTCGTAGCATATCCTCCAAGGTCTGAATTGTTCGTTCTGACTACCCCTCTGATTGCGGATGAAAAGCTGTACTAAAATTTAATTCAGTACCCAACGAATTCTGAAGGCCTTTCCAAATGTTAGAAGTAAACCTGGGATCACGGTCAGATACAATGGAGAGAGGAAATCCATGTAACCTGACTATCTCTCTAAGATACAAACGGGAAAGTTTATCTAGGGAAAAAGTATCTCGTATAGCAAGGAAATGAGCAGATTTAGTCAAGCGATCAACAATAACCCAGATTGCATTATTACCTCGAGATGTCCTCGGTAATCCCACAATGAAGTCCATGGATATATTCTCACATTTCCACTCTGGCACTGGTAAAGGCTGAAGCATCCCTTTCGGTAACTGCCGCTCTTCTTTAACCTGCTAACAAGTCAAACACTTCACAGTAAAATCAGCAATATCCCTTTTCATTCCATCCCACCAGTAATACTCCCGCAGATCTCTGTACATCTTAGTACTGCCAGGATGAACTGAAAACGGGGAACTATGAGCCTCACATAACAACTCATTCTTCAATTGTGAATCACAAGGCACACATAATCTCTTCCCAAATCTCAAAACACAATCACTATCAATGTTGAATTCAGGAAACTTACCTTTCTGAACCATCTCTACCTTTTTCTGCAACTCACTGTATTCCCTCTATGCTTGCTTAATTCTGTCTGATAGGGATGATCTCATTGATACCTGAAACAAAACAGAAGAACTTCCTGCACCAACAACTTCTATGCAAAAGTTCATCAAATCAAAAACCAAAGGATCGCATTCCAAACGTAGCATGGTTAATGAAGCATTACTTTTTCGACTCAAAGCATCGTCCGCTTTATTTGCTTTTCTGGGATGGTAGTGAATTGTACAATCATAATCCTTGATTAATTCTAGCCATCTCCTCTATCTCATGTTCAATTATTTTTGAGTGAATATATACTTTAAACTTTTTTTATCAGTATATAGTTCACACTTTACTCCATACAAATGATGCCTCCAAATTTTTAAAGCAAAAACAACAGCAGCTAATTCCAAATCATGTGTAGGGTAATTTACCTCATGAGTTTTCAACTGACGTGAAGCATATGCAATAACCTGATCATTCTGTATAAGGACACAACCAAGTCCCTTCAATGAAGCATCACTGTATATAACAAACTAACCATTCCTGGAAGGAAGTGCCAAAACTGGAGCATTCACCAATCTTCTTTTCAACTCCTGAAAAAATCATCACATTCTTTTGTACAGATGAACTTAACACCCTTACGAGTTAGCTTAGTCATTGGACTAGAAAACTGTGAAAAAATTTCAACAAACCTTCGGTAGTAACCTGCCAAACCAAGGAAACTACGAATCTCGGTTACATTTGTGGGTCTTGGCCATTCTTCAACAACTTTTGTTTTATTAGGATCAATAGTTATGCCATCTTTTGAAACAATGTGACCCAGAAAAGAAATTTGTTGTAACCAAAAATCACACTTACTGAATTTTCCATATAGTTTATTTTCTTTTAAGGTTTGCAAGATAACCCTTAAATGACTTTCATGCTCCTCTTTACTTTTATAAAACACCAAAATATCATCGATGAAAACAACCACAAACTTATCCAAGAACTCATGGAAAATTCTATTCATAAGGTCCATGAATACAGCAGGTGCATTGGTTAACCCAAAAGGCATAACTACAAATTCATAATTGCCATATCTAGTACGGAACGCAGTCTTCGGAATGTCTCCTTATTTTACTTTCAACTGATGGTACCCCGACCTCAAGTCAATCTTCGAAAAATACTGAGCTCCCTGGAGCTGATCATACAAATCATCGATATGAGGCAAAGGATACTTGTTCTTAACAGTAATATTATTCAAGGCTCTATAATCAATGCAAAGTCTCATTGAGCCATCTTTCTTTTTAACAAACAAGACAGGAGCACCCCATGGTGATGTACTAGGTCGAATGAAACCTTTATCTAATAACTCTTGCAATTGTTTCTTTAACTCTAAAAGTTCAACTTGAGCCATTCGATAAGGGGGTTTTGAAATTGTCTTAGAATCAGGAACTAAGTCAACAGTAAATTCAACTTCCCGATCATGAATAATACCAGGCAACTCATCAGGAAAAACATCAAGATACTCATTTACCACTGGCACATCATTAATCTGAACAGTTCCTTTATTTTCAACAATATGTGCAAGGTAACATTCATTTACATCTTTTACTAGATTCTCAACTTCCTGATATGTTATCAAAATCAAGGGTTCATTCTTGTACACAAACTGAAAATCTTTCTGAAAAGAAACCATTTTAGCTCTGCAGTCAATCTTAGCATGATAAACAGAAAGCCAGTCCATGCCCAAAATAACATAAAACTCTACTAGAGGCAAAACAATAAGGTTTTCTGGTAGATTCATTCCACACATAAGGATAGGAAGGTTCTTATAATTCTTTTTTGTCTCAATGTTCCCTTCGGGTTTTTTTACCATAAGTTCAGGATTCATATCTTGAGATGGAATTTCCAATTTACTAGAAAAATTCTCAGAAATGAAGGAATGTGTAGACCCTGAATCAAACAACACATTGGCATATTCTGAACAAAAAAATAGTGTACCTGATACCACTTCATTCGATGGCCCAACATCTGCTGAAGTTGTTGCAAAGGATTTCACCACTCCTTTCTGCTTGTAGTCTGGCTGCTTTCCCCCAGTCGAGTTCTTCGTTAGACACTCATTTGCATAATGACCCATTTCATTACACTTAAAACATCTTACCGCTGGCTTTTCATTGCTTTCTTGATCATCTTCCTTACAGTTACGAGCAATATGACCAGACTTACCACACCGAAAGTACTTACCAAACTTGGATAAACATTCTCCAGGATGCATTTTACCACACTTCTCATAGGATCGATATTTGGTTTTCTTACCTCCTTGCTTCTTTGGTGAATTCTTCCCCTTTGCCTGCCAACTGGACCTCTTATTCTGTTGTTTGTCATAGAACACCTGATCATCGGCAAACTCCATTTCACCCTTCTCTGCACATCGAACAAGTTTTTCATAACTTTTGAACTCATGAGAAGCTAAATCCCTTCGATACTTTGGCTTTAACCCTGAGTAAAAACGGTTTATTTTACTATCAAGATCTCGTATGAAGTTTGGAGCATACCTTTCCAATCGAGTGAACTTTGCTTCATAGGCAGCCACTGAGTCTTCCTCTTTCCTCAATTCCAAGAACTTTTTTTCCATCCTAAGACGAACCACCTTAGGAAAATATTTCTCAAGAAACATACCTTTGAATTTGTCCCAGTGAAGATCATCAATCTCATCATTATCCCTGATATTTTTTACCATCGACCACCACTGATCAGCTTCACCTTCAAAATGGTAAACAGCAAGACTAACCTTTTGATGTTCTGAACACCCCATGACATCAAAAATCTTCTCCAGTGCTTTAATCCACCCTTCAGCTTGCACGGGGTCAGATGATCCTCTAAATGATGGGGGATGTTGCCTCATGAAATGTTCCACCACTGACATGTTCCTCTGCGGTTGATCTGGCTGATCTCGTGCATGGATACCACCACCATTTATAGCCTGAGTCAATTGTTCCATCACTGCAACAAACTGTTCAGTTCTGATTCCGACCATCTCAGGTTGCAGATTTGGAAGTTTTTCTTCCTCTTGATGTCGTCCCAACATAGTTTCTTTGTTTCCTCTGTGGAAAACCATTCTGAACACAGAAATATCTTAGGCGAAGCAACATGGTAATCTTTAAATGCTATATCATTTTAATCATACCATAAATTAACTTATAATTTTACACTTTTCTAACTCCTAAAGTTGTCTAAACCGACCTATGATACCAACTATAAGGCCCCAACCTTAATCCTTACTTAAAATTGAATTAAATGAATAATTCACATTGAGGATCTTTTCAGGTTTAGAGTTTTAGAGAATTAGAACATAATTATTACATCTCAAAAGATTTACAAATTAGACACTTCTACTAAGTTTCCATAGAATAAAAAAAACTCTTAAAACGAAACATGTCTAGTTCCATGTTTTATATAGCATGACTTTCCTTTGATCCCATCCTTGACCCTATTCCACAATAAGTCCTGTGAAAAACATTTCAAAAAACTTGGGGTGAGCTTAAAAAGCTCAGTAAGGGATACACAAAGAATGAAAACTGTTAGTTTATCAAAACAAAAAAGTAAACCCTGTGTACTTTATCAAAGTAATACTTTTCACCTTTATGAAGTAGTAAAAACTCTTCACTGAATAAAAGATCATTACTTACTCGTTTGTAACCAAAAGATTACCATAAAACCCATATAAAGAACACATAACATATAAAGGTAACTTGGGACATAAACATACTTAAGTGGAATAACCATACGGTCGACTTCCACACATATCACTTAATGGAATAGCCATACGGCCAACTTCCATACATACTTAATGGAATAACCATACGGCCGACTTCCATACCCAATGAATTGGAGGTTATAACGTAACCACCCGTCCTGGTATTCACGGCACCACCCGTCATATGGTTCATCACATAACCACCCGTCAAATGTCCAAGTACCATTATAAAATCATAAGACATAAAGCAAACATAAAGGAAAGAAAACATTTCCACACTTTGATCACAATATATCACTCAAATATATTGACATAACAAATCCATTATAAAAACCATTTTCAATACCAAAATACATAAAAGAGTATATGGTATTTATTTCATTTTAAAAACATTACGGCTTGTTGAGGAAGCCAAAGATCAAATAATACTCACAGCGGCGAAAAAGGTCGTTGTCACCGCGTACGTTAAAAAAACATTCCTTTTTGTCATTTTGTAAAACGCTTTGTAAAAAAAGATTCCTTCTGTATAAAAGTAAAAGTCAAAGGGGTTTATACACCGTATAAAAGAAAGTTGTGTATAAAACGAAATATGCCTCAATGAAAGGAGATTGAGACGAAGTCCCTTACCAAGATCATTTCGTAAATAAAATAAATCAATTATGTGTATTCACTATAAGTACACATACAGAAAGTATAAATAAAATACAGGATATCAAAATTCATTTCTCTCATAATCATATCATGACATAAACAAGAAGTAGAAGATCAACCCAAAGAAAGGAATTTGGGTTAAGAAGTTCCCTTACCTCGGGTCCGACTTGACTCGATCGTTCTTTAACGTCCTGAATAATAAACTTAAGTTAATTTATACTTTCTTAAGAACCTTTTTCAAATTCATTATTCCTTTTATATCACTTATTACCATTTCATGAACACTATGTAATTATTTAAGTTATTAACGGTCGTTTTAACGATCATTGGTACTTGAGTCAAAAATATGCTCTTTATAATTACAAGTTGTTCATGTATCCATTATATCCAGAGTTATACTCATGATGTAGATATCATATATATCATATATATCCAGTATATAAATTCATTTATAATATTACATAATCATTTAGAGGTAAGAAATGAAATGCACCATTCGTGGAGACGGTAAGTCGTACGCACACATGAACGCTACTTTCATTTCTTTGTCATATTAATGGAATTAAAACTAAATGAGAGGTATGTATATTTTAATTCCAGAATTATATTCATCATTTAGATGTATCATTCATCATATATATCCATTATATAAATGTACTTTTAATAGTACATTACATTTGGGGATAAGAAATGAAATGCACCGTTCATGGAGACGGTAAGTCGTACGTACGCATGAACGCTACTTTCATTTATATTTCATATTTTTATGGAATGGAATAATAATGATATAGAGGTATTTATAATTATAGTATAGAATCATATATAATAACTTTAAATCCATCCTTTACACATCCCACATATGGCATTAATGAATCACATCACTTTGAGGGGGAGGTAGTCCGCACTTCCTTAAATGAAGATATCGCGTTTACCCATAATGGAAACCATAAAGGTATGCCCAAAATGAAAAATACAGAAGCTTAAGGAAAACATAAACATATTATATATCATATATTAATATAGTTTCATCTTAATGGCCACCTTTGAAGGTGTTAAAAGAATGTTGAACAATCATCGCTTCTGGAGGCAGAAATTCGCCATCCACGGAAACAGTATGTTCTTTAACCATTAGATGTAGGTGTGTGTAAGTGTAGCTCGAATAATTCTTATAAAAACATCCTAGTATATTTAATATATTGGAGTTGTTACAAAAGAAAATAATAAAAAGATTTTAGGGGGTTGGAGAAGCAAAATAAAACAAAAGGACTCAAAAGAAGACAATACCTTAAAATCGGGTAACTCCCTTTGGTTTGATCTCAAAGGCTTCCTTGGGAAGACTTCTGCTCAAAGTGAGGCTTCAAGGAGTAATATAGGGAAGTGGAGAGACAAAATGGGCAGGGGTTGGCCAAGCCAAAGTCTTTGGAATTGTGGGTAAAGAGGTAGAGATGGGGCCTTTTATAAGAGGAGAGGAGGGCACTCTTGGAAGGTAAAGAAAAGTCACTTTATTTTAAAATGGTATTCGGATTTAAGAGGTCCCACATTGATGTGTTTCTAGGATAAGGTGATAAGGGTTCTAAATCCACCCATCCAATAGGTTTTGGCCATTTGTAGGTCTTAGATTTTACATTATCTTTCCATTTTATTTAAATCGTTAAATAATGAGGTCATCACCGCATCATCATGATGTCATAAATAATTTAATTTATTTAATGTCTAAAAATTATAAAAAAAATAATATGATGTATCAAATCTTCTTATCTTTATAATTAATATTTATAGTCAAAAATATGACTTGTATAACCCCATGTAAAAAAAATTTTAGTAAAACATCTCATGTGTGTGTCATTTTTAATTTAACATTAAATAAAAATTTATTTATGTCATTTCCCAACCAAAGTGGATCCATGGGGTCCCCAAGTTGACCCATGGATTGTCTTGGTCGTCCATGACACATCCAATGAGGGTAGGACATGTGTCTAGGTCATTTCATTTTATTAAAACATTATTCTTACCTTATACTACATTAATTACCTCTAATCGCGATTAAGAACTTAAGAGTTACTATTCACCAAAAAATTATTTTAATCTCATTGAACCACATTTTACTTCTTAATGACAACCATGTAGGTCGGATTTTTGAAATTCAAAACACAGAGGTGGTAAAATTTCATTTAAACGAAAAATCAGTTTTTTAAGTACCACATAGTGGTTTCACTATTCATCAAAAATTGAAGTTTTTCAGAAAAATACCAAAACTTCACCCTAAGATATATTTGATATTCCGAATTCAAAAATGAATTAAATTTTACAAAATTCAAAACATATAAGTTTCATTAATTAATTTAATAATTAATTCCCGTTGTCAGAGCAAATAGTGTGTTTTTATGAAACAATAAGTATCAAACGATTGACACTAGTTTAAGTCCAATTTCAAAGTGAAATTGATTCCAATGACCACCATTGGATTAAATGGTAAAAATATATTCTAATTTCACTTTAAAACCAATTCAAAAGATAATATAATCATATAAATAAATTAGATTAAAAAGAGGTTTTGAATTAAAATAAAACATTTTACACTATTCAATAAAAAATGAACTTTATCGGAAAAATACCAAAAATTTACACAAAGTAAATTTTGATGTCCCGATTCTAAAGAAGAGTTATATTTGGTCCAATAGAATGTATAAGAGTGATCAAAACTATATTTAATGACGGTTCGCCATCAAAAGGTGATAAGTGAACCTTTAGTGAAAATTTGGGTATAAATGCCTAAAATTGAATTCTTTCCGTATTTTAAGCCTTTATCTTTTATTGGATAAATGTAAAAACATTTAAATAACATATATAATCATATTTTAGTTATTTCTATCCATTCCCTCCAATAAAATGGCTACATGTTAACTACCATTTAAAATAATATTATTATATTACTAGTGTGCAACGTAAGTTTTCAAAGAAACTCATCGTTGCGTATCGAGTACGCAATCGAACATAGAAACCCCTTTAAAGTAAAATTAATATTTAATTTTTAAATATTAATAAATATGAAAATGTTTTATTCATTATTTACCTGGGATGTTACATCCTTCCCCCCTTTTGGGAATTGCGTCCTCGCAATTTTATTCACTTATCAAAATAAGTGGGGGTATTTATCCCTCATAGCATTTTCAGATTCCCACGTTGCCTCTTCAACCATATGGGTTTTCCACAAAACTTTTACCTGGTGGATTACCTTATTTTGTAACACTTTCTCCCTGTGGTCAAGAATCTGGACTGGTTGTTCCTCATAAGATAGGTTCTCTTCCAGCTGAACTACCTCTGGACTCAAAACATGAGATGGATCTGGCATATACTTTCTCAGCATCGAAACATGAAAAACATTATGTACCTGAGATAAACTCGGAGGTAATGCCACTCTGTATGAAACTGATCCAACTCTCTCCAGAATTTCATATGGTCCAATGAACCTTGGACTCAGCTTTCTTTTCTTACCAAATCTCATCACACTTTTCCATGGAGAAACCTTAATAAAAACATGATCTCCTACCTCGAAAGATAGATCCTTCCTCCGTTTATCTGCATAACTCTTCTGCCTACTCTGAGCTGTTCTCATGTGTTTTTGAATCAACTGAACTTTTTCTGCCATCTCTTCTACCAATTCTGGTCCCATCAGCTTCCTTTCACCCACTTCATCCCAAAATGCTGGAGTTTGACACCGCTTCCCATATAATGCCTCAAATGGTGACATCTGTATACTGGAATGAAAACTGTTATTATAAGAAAACTCAACCAAAGAAAGATGTTGGTCCCAACTTCCCTGATAATCCATCGAACAAGCTCGTAACATATCCTCCAAGGTCTGAATTGTTCGTTCTGACTGCCCCTCTGATTGCGGATGAAAAGCTGTACTAAAATTTAATTCAGTAACCAACGACTTCTGAAGGCCTTTCCAAAAGTTAGAAGTAAACATGGGATCACGGTCAGATACAATGGAGAGAGGAACTCCATGTAAACTGACTATCTCTCTAAGATACAAACAGGAAAGTTGATCTAGGGAAAAAGTATCTCGTATAGCAAGGAAATGAGCAGATTTAGTCAAGCGATCAACAATAACCCAGATTGCATTATTACCTCGAGATGTCCTCGGTAATCCGACAACGAAGTCCATGGATATATTCTCCCATTTCCACTCTGGCACTGGTAAAGTATGAAGTATCCCTTTCGGTAACTGTCGCTCTTCTTTAACCTGCTAACAAGTCAAACACTTCACAGTAAAATCAGCAATATCCCTTTTCATTCCATCCCACCAGTAATACTCCCACAGATCTCTGTACATCTTAGTACTGCCAGGATGAACTGAAAACGGGGAACTATGAGCCTCACATAACAACTCATTCTTCAACTGTGAATCACAAGGCACACATAATCTCTTCCCAAATCTCAAAACACAATCACTATCAATGTTGAAATCAGGCAACTTACCTTTCTGAACCAGCTCTACCTTTTTCTGCAACTCACTGTCTTCCCTCTGTGCTTGCTTAATTCTGTCTGATAGGGATGATCTCACTGATACCTAAAACAAAACAGAAGAACTTCCTGCACCAACAACTTCTATGCCAAAGTTCATCAAATAAAAAACCAAAGGATCGCGTTCCAAACATAGCATGGTTAATGAAGCATTACTTTTTCGACTCAAAGCATCGGCCACTTTATTTGCTTTTCCGGGATGGTAGTGAATTGTACAATCATAATCCTTGATTAATTCTAGCCATCTCCTCTGTCTCATGTTCAATTATTTCTAAGTGAATATATACTTTAAACTTTTGTGATCAGTATATATTTCACACTTTACTCCATACAAATGATGCCTCCAAATTTTTAAAGCAAAAACAACAGCAGCTAATTCCAAATCATGTGTAGGGTAATTTACCTCATGAGTTTTCAACTGACGTGAAGCATATGCAATAACCTGATCATTCTGCATAAGGACACAGCCAAGTCCCTTCAATGAAGCATCATTGTATATAACAAACTCACCATTCCTGGAAGGAAGTGCCAAAACTGGAGCATTCACCAATCTTCTTTTCAACTCCTGAAAATAATCATCACATTGTTTTGTCCAGATGAACTTAACACCCTTACGAGTTAGCTTAGTCATTGGACTAGATAACCGTGAAAAAGTTTCAACAAGCCTTCGGTAGTAACCTTCCAAACCAAGGAAACTACGGATCTCGGTTACATTTTTGGGTCTTGGCCATTCTTCAAAGAATTTTGTTTTAGTAGGATCAACAGTTATGCCATCTTTTGAAACAATGTGACCGAGAAAAGAAATTTGTTGTAACCAAAAATCACACTTGCTGAATTTTCCATATAGTTTCTTTTCTTTTAAGGTTTGCAAGATAACCCTTAAATGACTTTCATGCTCCTCTTTACTTTTAGAAAACACCAAAATATCATCGATGAAAACAACCACAAACTTATCCAAGAACTCATGGAAAATTCTATTCATAAGGTCCATGAATACAGCAGGTGCATTGGTTAGCCCAAAAGGCGTAACTAAAAATTCATAATGGTCATATCTAGTACGGAACGCAGTCTTCGGAACGTATGCTTCTTTTACTTTCAACTGATGGTACCCCGACCTCAAGTCAATCTTCGAAAAATACAGAGCTCCCTGGAGCTGATCAAAAAAATCATCGATATGAGGCAAAGGATACTTTTTCTTAATAGTAATATTATTCAAGGCTCTATAATCACTGCAAAGTCTCATTGAGCCATCTTTCTTTTTAACAAACAAGATAGGAGCACCCCAGGGTGATGTACTAGGTCGAATGAAACCTTTATCTAATAACTCCTGCAATTCTTTCTTTAACTCTAAAAGTTCAACTTGAGCCATTCGATAAGGGGGTTTTGAAATTGGCTTAGAATTAGGAACTAAGTCAACAGTAAATTCAACTTCCCGATCATGAATAATACCAGGCAACTCATCAGGAAAAACATCAAGATACTCATTTACCACTGGCACATCATTAATCCGAACAGTTCATTTATTTTCAACAATATGTGCAAGGTAACATTAATTTCCATCTTTTACTAGTTTCTCAACTTCCTGATATGTTATCAAAATCAAGGGTTCATTCTTGTACACAAACTGAAAATATTTCTGAAAAGAAACCATTTTAGCTCTGCAGTCAATCTTAGCATGATAAACAGAAAGCCAGTCCATGCCCAAAATAACATAAAACTCTACTAGAGGCAAAACAAGAAGGTTTGGTGGTAGATTCATTCCACACACAAGGATAGGAAGGTTCTTATAATTCCTTTTTGTCTCAAAGTTCCCTCCCGGTGTTTTTACCATAAGTTCAGGATTCATATCTTGAGATGGAATTTCCAATTTACTAGAAAACTTCTCAGAAATGAAGGAATGTGTAGACCCTGAATCAAACAACACATTGGCATATTCTGAACAAACAAATAGTGTACCTGATACCACTTCATTCGATGGCCCAACATCTGCTGAAGTTGTTGAAAAGGATCTCACCACCCCTTTCTGCTTGTAGTCTGGCTGCTTTCCCCCAGTCGAGTTCTTTGTTAGACACTCATTTGTATAATGAACGACTTCATTACACTTAAAACATCTTACCGCTGGCTTTTCATTGCCTGCTTGATCATCTTCCTTACAGTTACGAGCAATATGACCAGACTTACCACACCGAAAGCACTTACCAGACTTGGATAAAAATTCTCCAGGATGCATTTTACCACACTTCTCACAAGATGGATATTTTTTTTTCTTACCTCCTTGCTTCTTTGGTGAATTCTTCCCTTTTGCCAGCCAACTAGACCTCTTATTCTGTTGTTTGTCATAGAACACCTGATCATTGGAAAACTCCATTTCCACCTTCTCCGCACATCGAACAAGTTTTTCATAACTTTTGAACTCAAGAGAAGCTAAATCCCTTCGATACTTTGGCTTTAACCCTGAGTAAAAACGGTTTATTTTACTATCAAGATCTCGTATGAAGTTTGGAGCATACCTTGCCAATCGAGTGAACTTTGCTTCATAGGCAGCCAATGAGTCTTCCTCTTCGCTCAATTCCAAGAACTGTTTTTCCATCCTAAGACTAACCACCTTAGAAAAATATTTCTCAAGAAACATACCTTTGAATTCGTCCCAGTGAAGATCATCAATCTCATCACTATCCCTGATATTTTTTACCATCGACCACCACTGATCGGCTTCACCTTCAAAACAGTAAACAGCAAGACTAACCTTTTGATGTTCTGAACACCCCATGACATCAAAAATCTTCTCCAGTGCTTTAATCCACCCTTCAGCTTTCACGGGGTCAGATGATCCTCTGAATGATGGGGGATGTTGCCTCATGAAATGTTCCACCACTGACATGTTCCTCTGCGGTTGATCTGGCTGATCTCGTGCATGGATACCACCACCATTTATAGCCTGAGTCAACTGTGCCATCACTACAAAAAACTGTTCAGTTCCGATTCCGACCATCTCAGGTTGCTGATTTGGAAGGTTTTCTTCCTCCTGATGTCGTCCCAACATAGTTTCTTTGTTTCCTCTGCGGAAAACCATTCTGAACACAGAAATATCTTAGGCGAAGCAACATGGTAATCTTTAAATGCTATATCATTTTAATCATACCATAAATTAACTTATAATTTTACACTTTTCTAACTCCTAAAGTTGTCTAAACCAACCTATGATACCAACTATAAGGCCCCGACCTTAAACCTTACTTAAAATTGAATTAAATGAATAATTCACATTGAGGATCTTTTCAGGTTTAGAGTTTTAGAGAATTAGAACATAACTATTACATCTCAAAAGATTTACAAAGTAGACACTTCTACTAAGTTTCCATAGAATAAAAAAAACTCTTAAAAAGAAACATGTCTAGTTCCATGTTTTACATAGCATGACTTTCCTTTGATCCCATCCTTGACCCTATTCCACAATAAGTCCTGTGAAAAACATTTCAAAAAACTTGGGGTGAGCATAAAAAGCTCAGTAAGGGATACACAAAGAATGAAAACTGTTAGTTTATCAAAACAACAAGTAAACCATGTATACTTTATCAAAGTAATACTTTTCACCTTTATGAAGTAGTAAAAACTCTTCACTGAATAAAAGATTATTACTTACCCTTTTGTAACCAAAATATTACCATAAAATCCATATAAAGAACACATAACATATAAAGGTAACTTGGGAGATAAACATACTTAAGTGGAATAACCATACTGTCAACTTCCACACATATCACTTAATGGAATAGCCATACGGCCAACTTCCATACATACTTAATGGAATAGCCATAGAGCTGACTTCCATACCCAATGCATTGGAGGTAATAACGTAACCACTCGTCCTGATATTCACGGCACCACCCGTCATATGGTTCATCACGTAACCACCCGTCAAATGTCCAAGTACCATTATAAAATCATAAGACATAAAGAAAACATAAAGGAAAGAAAACATTTCCACACTTTGATCACAATATATCAATCAAATATATTGACATAACAAATCCATTATAAAAACCATTTTCAATACCAAAATACATAAAATAGTATATGGTATTTATTTCATTTTAAAAACATTACGGCTTGTTGAGGAAGCCAAAGATCAAATAATACTCGCGGTGGCGGAAAAGGTCGTTGTCACAGCATACGTTAAAAAAAACATTCCTTTTTGTCGTTTTGTAAAACGCTTCGTAAAAAAATATTCCTTTTGTATAAAAGTAAAATTCAAAGGGGTTTATACACCTTATAAAATAAAGTTGTGTAGAAAACGAAATATGCCTCAATGAAAAGATATTGAGACGAAGTCCCTTACCAAGATCATTTCGTAAATAAAATAGATCAATTATGTATATTCACTATAAGTACACATAAAAAAAGTATAAATAAAATACAGGATATCAAAATTCATTTCTCTCATAATCATATCATGACATAAACAAGAAGTAGAAGATCAACCCAAATAAAGGAATTTGGGTTAAGAAGTTCCCTTACCTCAGGTCCGACTTGACTCGATCGTTCTTTAACGTCCTGAATAATAAACTTAAGTTAATTTCTACTTTCTTAAGAACCTTTTTCAAGTTCATTATTCCTTTTATATCACTTATTACCATGTCATGAACACTATGTAATTATTTAAGTTATTAACGGTCGTTTTAACGATCATTGGTACTTGAGTCAAAAATATGCTCTTTATACTTACAAGTTGTTCATGTATCCATTATATCCAGAGATATAATCATGATGTAGATTTCATATATATCATATATATTCAGTATATAAATTCATTTATAATATTACATAATCATTTAGAGGTAAGAAATAAAATGCACCGTTCATGGAGACGGTAAGTCGTACGCACACATGAACGCTACTTTCATTTCTTTGTCATATTAATGGAATTAAAACTAAATGAGAGGTATGTATATTTTAATTCCAGAATTATATTCATCATTTATATGTATCATTCATCATATATATCCATTATATACATGTACTTTTAATAGTACATTACATTTGGGGATAAGAAATGAAATGCATCGTTCATGGAGACGGTAAGCCGTACGTACGCATGAACGCTACTTTCATTTCTATTTCATATTTTTATGGAATGGAATAATAATGATATATAGGTATATTATAATTCCATTATAACATCATATATAATAACTTTAAATCCATCCTTTACACGTCCCACATATGGCATTAACGAATCACATCACTTTGAGGTGGCGGTAGTCCGCACTTCCTTAAATGAAGATATTGCGTTTACCCATAATGGAAACCATAAAGGTATGCCCAAAATGAAAAATAAAGAAGCTTAAGGAAAACATAAACATATTATATATCATATATAAATATAGTTTCATCTTAATGGCCACCTTTGAAGGTGTTAAAAGAATGTTGAACAATCATCGTTTCGGGAGGCAGAAATTCGCCATCCACGGAAACAGTATGTTTTTTAACCATTAGATGTAGGTGTGTGTAAGTTTATCTCGAATACTTCTTATAACAACATCCTAGTATATTTAATATATTGTATTTGTTACAAAAGAAAAAAATAAAAAGAGTTTAGGGGGTTGGAGAAGCAAAATAAAACAAAAGGACTCAAAAGAATACATTACCTTAAAATCGGGTAACTCCCTTTGGTTTGAGCTCAAAGGCTTCCTTGGGAAGACTTCTGCTCAAAGTGAGGCTTCAAGGAGTAAGAGAGGGAAGTTGAGAGACAAAATTGGCAGGGGTTGGCCGAGCCAAAGGCTTTGGAAGTGTGGGTAAAGAGGTCAAGGTGGGGCTTTTTATAAGAGGAGAGGAGGGGCACTCTTGGAAGGTAAAGAAAAGTCACTTTATTTTAAAATGGTATTCGGATTTAAGAGGTACCACATTGATGTGCTTCGAGGATAAGGTGATAAGGGTTCTAAATCCACCCATCCAATAGGTTTTGGCCATGCATAGGTCTTATATTTTATATTATCTTTCCATTTTATTTAAATCGTTAAATAATGAGGTCATCGCTGCATCATCATGATGTCATAAATAATTTAATTTATTTAATGTCTAAAAATTATAAAAAAATACTATGATGTATCAAATATTTTTATCTTTCTAATTAATATTTATAGTCAAAAATATGACTTGTATAACCCCATGTAAAAATTATTTTATTAAAACATCTCATGTGTGTGTCATTTTTACTTTAACATTAAATAAAAATTTATTTATGTCATTTCTCAACCAAAGTGGCTCCATGGGGTCCCCAAGTTGACCCATGGATTTTCTTGGTCGTCCATGACACATCCAATGAGGGTAGGACATGTGTCTAGGTCATTTCATTTTATTAAAACATTATTCTTACCTTAAACTACACTAATTACCTCTAATCGCGATTAAGAACATAAGAGTTACTATTCACCAAAAAATTATTTTAATCTCATTGAACCAAATTTTACTTCTTAATGACAACCATTTATGTTGGATTTTTGAAATTCAAAACACAGAGGTGGTAAAATTTCATTTAAACAAAAAATCAGTTTTTTAAGTACCACTTAGTGGTTTCACTATTCATCAAAAATTGAAGTTTTTCAAAAAAATACCAAAACTTCACCCAAAGATATATTTCATATTCCAAATTCAAAAATGAAGTACATTTTAGAAAATTCAAAACATATAAGTTGCATTAATTAATTTAATAATTAATTCCCGATGTCAGAGCAAATAGCGTGTTTTTATGAAACAATAAGTATCAAAAGATTGACACTAGTTTAAGTCCAATTTCAAAGTGAAATTGATTCCAATGACCACCATTGGATTAAATGGTAAAAATATATTCTAATTTCACTTTAAAAACAATTCAAAAGATAATCTAATCATATAAATAAATTAGATTAAAAAGAGGTTTTGAATTAAAATACAACATTTTACACTATTCATTAAAAAATGAACTTTATCGGAAAAATACCAAAAATTTACAGAAAGTAAATTTTGATGACCTGATTCTAAAGAAGAGTTATATTTGGTCCAATAGAATGTATAAGAGTGATCAAAACTATATTTAATGATGGTTCGCCATCAAAAGGTGATAAGTGAACCTTTAGTGAAAATTAGGGTATAAATGCCTAAAATTGAATTCTTTCCGTATTTTAAGCCTTTATCTTTTATTGGATAAATGTAAAAACATTTAAATAACATATATAATAATATTTTAGTTATTTCTATCCACTCCCGCCAATACAAAGGCTACGTGTTAACTACCATTTAAAATAATATTATTATATTACTAGTGTGCAACGTAAGTTTTCAAAGAAACTCATCGTTGCGTATCGAGTACGCAATCGAACATAGCAACCCCTTTAAAGTAAAATTAATATTTAATTTTTAAAGATTAATAAATATGAAAATGTTTTATTCATTATTTACCTGGGATGTTACATCCTTCCCCCCTTTTGGGAATTGCGTCCTCGCAATTTTATTCACTTATCAAAATAAGTGGGGGCATTTATCCCTCATAGCATTTTCAGATTCCCACGTTGCCTCTTCAACCATATGGGTTTTCCACAAAACCTTTACGTGGTGGATTACCTTATTTCATAACACTTGCTTCCTATGGTCAAGAATCTGGACCGGTTGTTCCTCATAAGATAGGTTCTCTTCCAGCTGAACTACCTCTGGACTCAAAACATGAGATGGATCTGGCATATACTTTCTCAGCATCGAAACATGAAAAACATTGTGTACCTGAGATAAACTCAGAGGTAATGCCACTCTGTATGCAACTGATCCAACTCTCTCCAGAATTTCATATGGTCCAATGAACCTTGGACTCAGCTTTCCTTTCTCACCAAATCTCATCACACTTTTCCAAGGAGAAACCTTAAGAAAAACATGATCACCTACCTCGAAAGATAGATCCTTCCTCCGGTTATCCGCATAACTCTTCTGTCTGATCTAAGCTGTTCTCATGTGTTTCTGAATCAACTGAACTTTTTCTGCCATCTCTTCTACCAATTCTGGTCCCATCAGCTTCCTTTCATCCACTTCATCCCAAAATGCTGGAGTTCAACACTGTTTCCCATATAATGCCTCAAATGGTGCCATCTGTATACTGAAATGAAAACTGTTATTATAAGAAAACTCAACCAAAGAAAGATGTTGGTCCCAACTTCCCTGATAATCCATCGAACAAGCTCGTAGCATATCCTCCAAGGTCTGAATTGTTCATTCTGACTGCCCCTATGATTGCGGATGAAAAGTTGTACTAAAATTTAATTCAGTACCCAACGTCTTCTGAAGGCCTTTCCAAAAGTTAGAAGTAAACCTGGGATCACGGTCAGATACAATGTAGAGAGGAACTCCATGTAACCTGACTATCTCTCTAAGATACAAACGGGAAAGTTGATCTGGGGAAAAAGTATCTCGTATAGCAAGGAAATGAGCAGATTTAGTCAAGCGATCAACAATAACCCAGATTGCATTATTACCTCGAGATGTCCTCGGTAATCCCAAAACAAATTCCATGGATATATTCTCCCATTTCCACTCTGGAACTGGTAAAGGCTGAAGCATCTCTTTCGGTAATTCCCGCTCTTCTTTAACCTTCTAACAAGTCAAACACTTCACAGTAAAATCAGCAATATTCCTTTTCATTCCATCCCACTAGTAATACTCCCGCAGATCTCTGTACATCTTAGTACTGCCAGGATGAACTGAAAACGGGGAACTATGAGCCTCATATAACAACTCATTCTTCAACTGTGAATCACAAGGCACACATAATCTCTTCCCAAATCTCAAAACACAATCACTATCAATGTTGAATTCAGGCAACTTACCTTTCTGAACCAGCTCTACCTTTTTCTGTAACTCACTGTCTTCCCTCTGTGCTTGCTTAATTCTGTCTGATAGGGATGATCTCACTGATACCTGAAATAAAACAGAAGAAATTCCTGCACCAACAACTTCTATTCCAAAGTTCATCAAATCAAAAACCAAAGGATCGCGTTCCAAACATAGCATGGTTAATGAAGCATTACTTTTTCGACTCAAAGCATCGGCCACTTTATTTGCTTTTTCGGGATGGTAGTGAATTGTACAATCATAATCCTTCATTAATTCTAGTCATCTCCTCTGTCTCATGTTCAATTATTTCTGAGTGAATATATACTTTAAACTTTTGTGATCAGTATATATTTCACACTTTACTCCATACAAATGATGCCTCCAAATTTTTTAAAGCAAAAACAATAGCAGCTAATTCCAAATCATGTGTAGGGTAATTTACCTCATGAGTTTTCAACTGACGTGAAGCATATGCAATAACCTGATCATTCTGCATAAGGACACAGCCAAGTCCCTTCAATGAAGCATCACTGTATATAACAAACTCACCTTTCCTGGAATGAAGTGCCAAAACTGGAGCATTCACCAATCTTCTTTTCAACTCCTGAAAACAATCATCGCATTCTTTTGTCCATATGAACTTAACACCCTTACGAGTTAGCTTAGTCATTGGACTAGATAACCGTGAAAAATTTTCAACAAACCTTCGGTAGTAACCTGCCAAACCATGGAAACTACGGATCTCGGTTACATTTGTCGGTCTTGGCCA
Source organism: Viscum album (assembly GCA_963277665.1). Classification (NCBI taxonomy): domain Eukaryota; kingdom Viridiplantae; phylum Streptophyta; class Magnoliopsida; order Santalales; family Viscaceae; genus Viscum; species Viscum album. The sequence continues at coordinate 1,021,575,928 of OY728162.1, forward strand.
TTCTTCAACAACTTTTGTTTTAGTAGGATCAACAGTTATGCCTTCTTTTGAAACAATGTGACCCAGAAAAGAAATTTGTTGTAACCAAAAATCACACTTGCTGAATTTTCCATATAGTTTCTTTTCTTTTAAGGTTTGCAAGATAACCCTTAAATGACTTTCATGCTCCTCTTTACTTTTAGAAAACACCAAAATATCATCAATTAAAACAACCACAAACTTATCCAAGAACTCATGGAAAATTCTATTCATAAGGTCTATGAATACAGCAGGTGCATTGGTTAACCCAAAAGGCATAACTACAAATTCATAATGGCCATATCTAGTACGGAACGCAGTCTTCGGAATGTCTACTTATTTTACTTTCAACTGATGGTACCCCGACCTCAAGTCAATCTTCGAAAAATACTGAGCTCCCTGGAGCTGATCATACAAATCATCGATATGAGGCAAAGGATACTTGTTCTTAACAGTAATATTATTCAAGGCTCTATAATCAATGCAAAGTCTCATTGAGCCATCTTTCTTTTTAACAAACAAGACAGGAGCACCCCATGGTGATGTACTAGGTCGAATGAAACCTTTATCTAATAACTCCTGCAATTGTTTCTTTAACTCTAAAAGTTAAACTTGAGCCATTTGATAAGGGGGTTTTGAAATTGGCTTAGAATCAGGAACTAAGTCAACAGTAAATTCAACTTCCCAATCATGAATAATACCAGGCAACTCATCAGGAAAAACATCAAGATGCTCATTTACCACTGGCACATCATTAATCTGAACAGTTCCTTTATTTTCAACAATATGTGAAAGGAAACATTCATTTCCATATTTTACTAGTTTCTCAACTTCCTGATATGTTATCAAAATCAAGGGTTCATTCTTGAACACAAACTGAAAATCTTTCTGAAAAGAAACCATTTTAGCTCTACAGTCAATCTTAGCATGATAAACAGAAAGCCAGTCCATGCCCAAAATAACATAAAACTCTACTAGAGGCAAAACAATAAGGTTTTCTTGTAGATTCATTCCACACACAAGGATAAGAAGGTTCTTATAATTCCTTTTTGTCTCAATGTTCCCTCCTGGTGTTTTTACCATAAGTTCAGGATTCATATCTTGAGATGGAATTTCCAATTTACTAGAAAACTTCTCAGAAATTAAGGAATGTGTAGACCCTGAATCAAACAACACATTGGCATATTCTGAACAAACAAACAGTGTACCTGATACCACTTCATTCGATGGCCCAACATCTGCTGAAGTTGTTGCAAAGGATTTCACCACCCCTTTCTGCTTGTAGTCTGGTTGCTTTCCCCCAGTCAAGTTCTTCATTAGACACTCATTTGCATAATGACCCATTTCATTACACTTAAAACATCTTACCGCTGGCTATTCATTGCCTGCTTGATCATCTTCCTTACAGTTACGAGCAATATGACCAGACTTACCACACCGAAATCACTTACCAGACTTGGATAAACATTCTCCAGGATGCATTTTACCACACTTCTCGCAGGATGGATATTTGGTTTTCTTACCTGCTTTCTTCTTTGGTGAATTCTTCCCCTTTGCCTGCCAATTAGACCTCTTATTCTGTTGTTTTTTATAGAACACCTGATCATCGGCAAACTCCATTTCCACCTTCTCCGCACATCGAACAAGTTTTTCATAACTTTTGAACTCACGAGAAGCTAAAGCCCTTCGATACTTTGGCTTTAACCCTGAGTAAAAACAATTTATTTTACTATCAAGATCTCGTATGAAGTTTGGAGCATACCTTGCCAATCGAGTGAACTTTGCTTTATAGGCATCCACTGAGTCTTCCTCTTGCCTCAATTTTAAGAACTGTTTTTCCATCCTAAGACGAACCACCTTAGAAAAATATTTCTCAAGAAACATACCTTTGAATTCGTCCCAGTGAAGATCATCAATCTCATCACTATCCCTGATATTTTTTACCATCGACCACCACTGATCAGCTTCACCTTCAAAACGGTAAATAGCAAGACTAACCTTTTGATGTTCTGAACACCCCATGACATCAAAAATCTTCTCCAGTGCTTTAATCCACCCTTCAGCTTGCACGGGGTCAGATGATCCTCTAAATGATGGGGGATGTTGCCTCATGAAATGTTCCACCACTGACATGTTCCTCTGCGGTTGATCTGGCTGATCTCGTGCATGGATAACACCACCATTTATAGCCTAAGTCAACTGTTCCATCACTGCAACAAACTGTTCAGTTCCGATTCCGACCATCTCAGGTTGCTGATTTGGAAGGTTTTCTTCCTCCTGATGTCATCCCAACATAGTTTCTTTGTTTCGTCTACGGAAAACCATTCTGAACACAGAAATATCTTAGGCAAAGCAACATGGTAATATTTAAATGCTATATCATTTTAATCGTACCATAAATTAACTTATAATTTTACACTTTTCTAACTCCTAAAGTTGTGTAAACCGCCCTCTGATACCAACTATAAGGCCCCGACCTTAGACCTTACTTAAAATTGAATTAAATGAATAATTCACATTGAGGATCTTTTCAGGTTTAGAGTTTTAGAGAATTAGAACATAACTATTACATCTCAAAAGATTTACAAAGTAGACACTTCTACTAAGTTTCCATAGAATAAAAAAACTCTTAAAAAGAAACATGTCTAGTTCCATGTTTTATATAGCATGACTTTCCTTTGATCCCATCCTTGACCTTATTCCACAATAAGTCCTGTGAAAAACATTTCAAAAAACTTGGGGTGAGCATAAAAAGCTTAGTAAGGGATACACAAAGAATGAAAACTGTTATTTTATCAAAACAACAAGTAAACCATGTATACTTTATCAAAGTAATACTTTTCACCTTTATGAAGTAGTAAAAACTCTTCACTGAATAAAAGATCATTACTTACCCTTTTGAAACCAAAAGATTACCATAAAACCCATATAAAGAACACATAACATATAAAGCTAACTTGGGACATAAACATACTTAAGTGGAATAACCATACGGTCGACTTCCACACATATCACTTAATGGAATAGCCATACGGACAAACTCCATACATACTTAATGGAATAGCCATACGACCGACTTCCATACCCAATGCATTGGAGGTTATAACGTAACCACCTGTCCTGGTATTCACGGCACCACCCGTCATATGGTTCACCATTTAACCACCCGTCAAATGTCCAAGTACCATTTTAAAATCATAGGACATAATGCAAACATAAAGGAAAGAAAACATTTCCACACTTTGATCACAATATATCACTCAAATATATTGACATAACAAATCCATTATAAAAACCATTTTCAATACCAAAACACATAAAAGATTATATGGTATTTATTTCATTTTAAAAACATTACGGCTTGTTGAGGAAGCCAAAGATCAAATAATACTCGCGGCGGCAGAAAAGGTTGTTGTCACCACGTACGTTAAAAAAACATTCCTTTTTGTCATTTTGTAAAACGCTTCGTAAAAAAAAGATTCCTTTTGTATAAAAGTAAAAGTCAAAGGGTTTTATACACCGTATAAAAGAAAGTTGTGTATAATACGAAATATGCCTCAATGAAAGGAGATTGAGACGAAGTCCCTTACCAAGATCATTTCGTAAATAAAATAGATCAATTATGTGTATTCACTATAAGTACACATAAAGAAAGTATAAATAAAATACAGGATATCAAAATTCATTTCTCTCATAATCATATCATGACATAAACAAGAATTAGAAGATCAACCCAAAGAAAGGAATTTAGGTTAAGAAGTTCCCTTACCTCAGGTCCGACTTGACTCGATCGTTTTTTAACGTCCTGAATAATAAACTTAAGTTAATTTCTACTTTCTTAAGAACATTTTTCAAGTTCATTATTCCTTTTATATCACTTATTACCATGTCATGAACACTATTTAATTATTTAAGTTATTAACGGTCGTTTTAACGATCATTGGTACTTGAGTCAAAAATATGCTCTTTATAATTACAAGTTGTTCATGTATCCATTATATCCATAGTTATACTCATGATGTATATATAATATATATCATATATATCCAGTATATAAATTCATTTATAATATTATATAATCATTTAGAGGTAAGAAATTAAATGCACCGTTCATGGAGACGGTAAGTCGTACGCACACATGAACGCTACTTTCATTTCTTTGTCATATTAATGGAATTAAAACTAAATGAGAGGTATGTATATTTTAATTCCAGATTTATATTCATAATTTATATGTATCATTCATCATATATATCCATTATATACATGTACTTTTAATAGTACATTACATTTGGGGATAAGAAATGAAATGCACCGTTCATGGAGACGGTAAGCTGTACGTACGCATGAACGCTACTTTCATTTCTATTTCATATTTTTATGGAATGGAATAATAATGATATAGAGGTATATTATAATTCCAGTATAACATCATATATAATAACTTTAATTCCATCCTTTACACGTCCCACATATGGCATTAACGAATCACATCACTTTGAGGGGGCGGTAGTCCGCACTTCCTTAAATGAAGATATCGCGTTTACCCATAATGGAAAACATAAAGGTATGCCCAAAATGAAAAATACAGAAGCTTAAGCAAAACATAAAATATTATATATCATATATAAATATATTTTCATCTTAATTTCCACCTTTGAAGGTGTTAAAAGAATGTTGAACAATCATCGTTTCAGGAGGCAGAAATTCGCCATCCACGGAAACAGTATGTTCTTTAACCATTTGATGTAGGTGTGTGTAAGTGTAGCTCGAATACTTCTTATAACAACATCCTAGTATATTGAATATATTGTAGTTGTTACAAAAGAAAATAATAAAAAGAGTTTAGGGGGTTGGAGAAGCAAAATAAAACAAAAGGACTCAAAAGAAGACATTACCTTAAAATCGGGTAACTCCCTTTGGTTTGAGCTCATAGGCTTCCTTGGGAAGACTTCTGCTCAAATTGAGGCTTCAAGGAGTAATAGAGGGAAGTGTAGAGACAAAATGGGCAGGGGTTGGCCGAGCCAAAGGCTTTGGAAGTGTGGGTAAAGAGGTAGAGGTGGGGCCTTTTATAAGAGGAGAGGAGGGGCACTCTTGGAAGGTAAAGAAAAGTCACTTTATTTTAAAACGGTATTCGGATTTAAGAGTTCCCACATTGATGTTTTTCGAGGATAAGGTGATAAGGGTTCTAAATCCACCCATCCAATAGGTTTTGTCCATGTGTAGGTCTTAGAGTTTACATTATCTTTCCATTTTATTTAAATCGTTAAATAATGAGGTCATCGCTGCATCATCATGATGTCATAAATAATTTAATTTATTTAATGTCTAAAAATTATAAAAAAAATACTATGATGTATAAAATCTTTTTATCTTTCTAATTAATATTTATAGTTAAAAATATGACTTGTATAACCCCATGTAAAAATTGTTTTAGTAAAACATCTCATGTGTGTGTCATTTTTACTTTAACATTAAATAAAAATTTATTTATGTCATTTCCCAACCAAAGAGGCTCCATGGGGTCCCCAAGTTGACCCATGGATTGTCTTGGTCAGCCATGACACATCCAATGCGGGTAGGACATGTTTCTAGGTCATTTCATTTTATTAAAACATTATTCTTACCTTAAACTAAACTAATTACCTCTAATCGCGATTAAGAACTTAAGAGTTACTATTCACCAAAATATTATTTTAATCTCATTGAACCACATTTTACTTCTTAATGACAACCATGTATGTCGGATTTTTGAAATTCAAAACACAGAGGTGGTAAAATTTCATTTAAACGAAAAATCAGTTTTTTAAGTACCACTTAGTGGTTTCACTATTCATCAAAAATTGATGTTTTTCAGAAAAATACCAAAACTTCACCCTAAGATATATTTGATATTCCGAATTAAAAAATGAAATCCATTTTACAAAATTCAAAACATATAAGTTGCATTAATTAATTTAATAATTAATTCCCGCTGTCAGAGCAAATAGCGTGTTTTTATGAAACAATAAGTATCAAAAGATTGACACTAGTTTAAGTCCAATTTCAAAGTGAAATTGATTCCAATGACCACCATTGGATTAAATGGTAAAAATATATTCTAATTTCACTTTAAAACCAATTCAAAAGATAATCTAATCATATAAATAAATTAGATTAAAAAGAGGTCTTGAATTAAAATACAACATTTTACACTATTCATTAAAAAATGAACTTTATCGGAAAAATACCAAAAATTTACACAAAGTAAATTTTGATGTCCCGATTCTAAAGAAGAGTTATATTTGGTCCAATAGAATGTATAAGTGTGATCAAAACTATATTTAATGACGGTTCTCCATCAAAAGGTGATAAGTGAACCTTTAGTGAAAATTAGGGTATAAATGCCTAAAATTGAATTATTTCCGTATTTTAAGCCTTTATCTTTTATTGGATAAATGTAAAAACATTTAAAAAACATATATAATCATATTTTAGTTATTTCTATCCATTCCCGCCAATACAACGGCTACATGTTAACTACCATTTAAAATAATATTATTATATTACTAGTGTGCAACGTAAGTTTTCAAAGAAACTCATCGTTGCGTATCGAGTACGCAATCGAACATAGCAACCCATTTAAAGTAAAATTAATATTTAATTCATAAATATTAATAAATATGAAAATGTTTTATTCATTATTTACCTGGGATGTTACATATTCTGTGTGGATTTCCTTTTATAAATATTTCAAAACTCTTTCCATGTAACATATGTTTCTAGTTCATTGAAAAAAATTTAAGATGCTTTTATCAATTCATTTACTGACTTGAGAAACCCACTTTTTTAGCATTATCAACACCATATCAATTGTTGAGAAACTCATATGTAATTACTTCTCAATGGGGTGATTATACATTATTATTTCCTCTGATGGGTTTGTAGTGAGAAATGTTTTATTCAAGGGTAAAATAGTGGGCTTCCACAAATCATTGATATACAATAGGTTTTCTATTTTTTGATTCTAGATTTAATAATTAAATGCAATCAACTTAACCTTGTTACCTATGTTTTCTTCCATTTATACAATGTGAACACTCCAAAATCTAACTATAAAAATTTGTTTGACTTAATCAACTGAGTGGAAATCATTTTTGGATCTAAAAATCAAAATCAAAATAAGTAAGTTATCATTGAAATAGTGTTGATGGTTGAGATGGATCAATAACACAATGTTGATGTAGGGATGACCTGAAATATTTAGGAAGTTGTAAAACTCACCGAAAAGTCATTGTGAAGCGAGTAGTATTGTTGTCTCTCGTAAAATTAACTACCACTATTTCGTTCATCATTAAATTGAACTCTAATATCACCTTATAAGGAACAAAAACACACATGTATAATCAAAAAAGGAAAACAAACAAAAATATTTTACATGGTTCCTATATCGATAGAAAAGGCTCAGAAATAGATATTCATTTCTAGTTGATCGAAAGAGGATACACTAGTTAATGTCATAAAAAACAACATAGTAAAAGGTGATTTAATTATAATAATTAATATAGTAAAATAATATATAGTTCTCATAATTCACATAATCATAAATTATTTATTTTTTATAATCAAATCATTCTAATAAATTTGGAATAGTTCCATAATTATTATATTTTATAAATTATTAAGACAAAACTAAGGGGGGTCAAATAAGAGGTTAACCAAATAGTTAACAAAAAAATGAATAAAAATTTATTTAATAGTAATTCTAAAATGGGTTTTGGTTAGTAAAAAAAATTATTTGGTTAAAAAGATAAGAAATTTGGTAGTATTTGGTTATAAATTTTAATGACTAAAAACTGGATAAATAACCACATTACCAATTTTTAAATTTTTATTAATTTAATATTGTAAATGACTTATAAAATTGATTATAATTGTCCAAAAAAAAATTATTTAAAAATGTAGGATTGTGTTGAAAAAAATTATTAATAAAATTTAAAGATTAATTTATGATCTTAATTTTTTGTTCATCATAGTTAGTGTCATAATTTTGTTTAAATAATGGATAATGTAAAACCCAAAAAAATAATTTAAGGTTAGGGAAAATTGATAACTAAAATAAAAAATAAATAAAGACAGTTATTGGAATTATCTATATAAATGATAACCAGGAAATTATAAGGTTATCAGATATTTGTTTTTTCTATAACCGAAACCAATATTCATCCACCTCTAGACATAACTAATAGCAAGAATTCTTTCATTCTTATTTTTAACTACACCAGTTTGTATGGATGGGAAAATGCATGATTAATTAAATTATTAATTGAAAAATGAATAAAAAACAATCAAAAAACTATATTAAAATGATTTTTGGTTAGTTAAAATTCTATTTAGTTAATATCTGAAAAAATTTGGTTGTTTTTGGTTATTAAATTTAATAATTTTAAACTCAAAAAAATCATTGAAATTACAATTTTTTATTTTTTTATTAATTTAATACTCTTAATGACTTATTATATTTACTATATTCATCAAAAAATATTTTTGTTTATAAATTTATGTTTGTGTTAAAATAATTTGTTTTTATAATTTATAGTTTCATTTACTATCTCAACTTTTTTTCAAAAATGGTTAGGGTGGGAAAAAAATTTATATGATAGCTAATAGAATGGTTAACCACAAACTAAAATAAAATAAATCAAATGGTTAAGGAAAATATATAATTAAGAAAAAATGGTTATCTGATTTGGTTAACAAAAGGATAACCAAAAAATCATACAGTTATCGAATATCGATTTTTATTATAATCAAAATCGAAATTCCACACCCCTTCTCATAGAAGTGTGTATAAATAACTAAACATACCAAAATTGACAAAATTAAACCAACTTAAATTGATAAAATTTAGTTTTAATAGGCTAATCAATGCATGTTGGATGATGGATATAGTATAATTCCGTTTTTTGGTTTGGTTTAGTTTTAAAAATTATAACCATTTTTAACCAAAAAATTAAATGAAATATAAAAATCATTGTTGAATGTGGAAGTAATTTTTTCTTTTTATTATCATAGTTTAATAAAACATATATCATTATTGAGTTTTTTGTTATAAGGAAACATTATTATCTTGTGCAATGTTTAAGTGAATATAAGTCCAGATACCACATTGAAAGTTTCCCCCACATTATTAAATACCTTAAATACTTATTATTTTATTGGCTTGTTTTTATATCAAAATGTTTTCTTTATTTTAATATTCACATGATCATTTTTCTTATATCTCTCCCTTTTTTATTGTATCATAATCTTCACATTATCATAGATTCTATGGCCATGAAATTTTATGATATTATCATTTTATTTTTTTAATCACTCTTTCATCATGTAATTTTTTTCCCATGATTTCTTAATCGATCTAAACCTGTTGTAACCATCTTAAACCGACCTATTTAGTTTATGTTGGTTTTGGAATAATCATCAATCGGTGTGGTTGGTTGAAATTGGTGTCACTAACCAATTTAAATCTACCATGCACACCCCCACCTACACCCTTTTCTCGCAATTGATAATATTTATATGTATATAAATATATATATATATATATATAGGTTAATGGGAAATTATTAGATTAATATGTATTATGAAATTCGGTAAATCGGTAAAATGGAAGTCGCCTAAATTACTTAGTCGATGTGCATATTTTTAAAATTTTAACACCAAAAAATATTTCTTTTCATATACCTAACTGAATTGGACTACACCATAGTTACCTATTCCCCTACCTCCCTCATTCCACCTCCCCAAAAAATGTTGCAGGCACATGTGGGGGACACTCCCAATATAGGAAGGAATTTGTGGAAGGATTTTGTCGGCATGCTATATTTTCTTTTATTGATAGCTCCACCTGTGGAAGTCATATGGCTGTAGAAACTATTTTGGGAGGCAACAAACCAGGTAGAATGTTTGATATTTGACACATCCGGCAATGAGGAAGTCTTTGAGTAACTGAACAATTGAAGGAAAAAACCAATTTTCCCCCTCTTTGAAATGGGATTAAAATACCATCTATTTGTAACGAGAAAAATCAGATGTATTGTGTGTGTCATGATCCTCTGATGAAATTATCTAGAGAGAATAATATAGAATTTCCCCCCTTATCTTGTGGATGTTGGAAATATTTCTGAACCATGTTAAATATGTGTGTTCTCTGTTTTTCATTCTTGTTTTTGTTTGATTCTATTCCCACAAACCCCTGCTACCCCAACAACTCGATCCAACATCTTGGAAGATGTGATCAAATGGATCACATATTTTCAGAGATCATAACTCGAGTTACAGACCATATAGCATGGAAATTCTGGTGAACAGGGGCTTGAGTGCGGGATGAAGTTGAAGATGACATGACTATGTGGAAAAGATGGCATTACTTACCTGAATGGATGACTCAAAATTTTTATCAAAACAAATCGAGTGTAAAATGTTCTCTCTAGGTTTTTTAAATAGATTAATAGACCAATGGTCTCAATAAAACAAATAATTGATTGAATGGATCCATTTAATCTATTGAAATCCCACATTAAAATGGATTACGCTCGGTCATTTCATTATATTACACCCATGCATCACTCAAGAAGAAATATCCTCTCCCACCCCGGTACTGCCCCGTACCATTTCTTATGGGTGGGCTATTGCGCCCACTTCCTTATAGGCTACTCATCCATGTTATGCACATTCTCAGCCATGCACCTTGGGCTTACATACGGCATCTTCATGTTGGCTCAGGTTGGCGCCCTTTGGGTCGAGCTGGTTAGGGTGGAATCATTTTCTGGCTAATTTTTTTAAGTACCAATTTGTGTACATTGAAAAATATAATAATGCCCAACCAAGTTTTATAATTTGAAAAATATTAATAATTCCCAACCAACTTTCCAAAACCCATTTTCAAATTTATATCATAATCAACATGAAGATATTCCTTATGAAAAATAAATATTTTTTTGTATGGTATCTTCTTCTTACTCTTCAAATCAATGTAGTAAACAATTTTTTGGCTAATTTTTTAAGTACCAATTTTTGAACTTTGAAAAATATAATAATGTCCAACTAACTCATGTACTTTGAAAAATGTTAATAATTATCAACCAACTAGACAAAGCCCATTCTAAAATTTATATCATAAAAAACATGAAAATCATCCTTATAAAAATAAATATTTTTTTCCACGGTAACTTCTTCTTAGTCTTAATTTCAATGTAGTAAACAACGTGCATTCATATTTACACAAGTCTTTGGAACTAAAGACTAGCTCTTCAATTGTCACATTTAAAATGTTGATTTATTTAAACCAACATCTTCAAATTAAAACAACCTTTCCAAAACATGAATAATTCTCAACAATAATTCAAAGTCATAACACCATCCTTAAATTAACATCACATTTAATTTTTATTAGACAAATATAATGAAAACAATTACAACTTCATCAAACCACATGGATTCTTCATCACCCCCCTCCTCTTAGTGTATTTATGTTAATTGGGGAAACACAGTCTCTTTATTTTATGAATGATTTGTTTTATTTAATTATATATTAATATATGTGTGTATATGGTTGTATGTTTGTATCTATGGATTCATGTATGTTTAAAACTTAGAATAATTGAAAAAAATCATAATTTTGTTAGAATTCCATTATTTTTTTCACTTTTCATTTTCTAAAATCTCAATACTTCAAAAATTGGACAAATGATGTGATTATTATGGACATGATTTTTAATATATTTCATAATCCAGAGTTCTCCAAAAAAAATTTTGCTTTATAGTGTTTTTTTACCAGTGTTTCATGGTTAAAAAATGTACTCTTCCCAGGATGCATTTTTCAATTATATAAAACTTTGGGCATGCCAAATTAGATTTTATTTTCAAAAACATAGATGTTGTTTACCACCAAAATTTAATTGACCCTATAAATAATGTCACTTCAACAAGATTTAACAAATCCTAATGTTTTATTGCAACATTATTTTGGTGTCGTGTATTCACCCTAATTGAAACATATGACTACTAACATTTACTATCATGCTTCATAAATGGTGTTCTTGATCAACTAAGGTTTTTTGTCTAGTATTTCATTGGTGTATCTACATCTCCATATCCCAAATTTTATTGTTTATCATAAACCAATGATTCTATAAGTGACGTACAATCATCACATCATTCTCATTTAATAAAAAGTTACAATTATTTCATTCCCACTATATTGTTTTATATAAAAAACATGTTTGAATGTACAAATTAATGAAAATATGGACAATAACATGGATTGATATAATTACCACTTAAATTATTTCATTGATGGACCCAAATATGAACAAAAAAATAGAATATCATTTAATCATGTAACTACTCTACATTGTGTTAAAAATATCATAAATTGATAGTAATATTTAAATAAACATAATTATATTATTACTTGATTGTATCAAATTGCTATATTGATTTCAATCCGACATTAATTAAATTAATAATATAATTTATATAAATATATTCCACATGACTCATGAAATGGTAGAATAAAAATAGGAAACAAAGGTTTAAAAAAATAATTACATTCCATAATACAGAAATTTACTTATTATTAGTAAACAATGATATAATAATAAAATCAAGACGAATTTCACCAATAATGTTTTCAATGAACCAACATGAATCCAACATTTATTAGATTAATAGTAACATTTTCTTCTAATAAGGAGAAATATATGATGTGTTGAGATGTATTACTGAATGGTTTTATTTTATAAAAAGGTTAATTTACATGTTTAAATTTTATTTAATTTTTGATATGATTATTTTGAATTGGAGGATAAAAAATATATATACATTTATCATGAGTGAGATCACCCATGGAAATATATTGTAGTTAATCTTGTTAAAATATTTTTATTATACCAAGTTCCACATTTAATTGTTTGGGAGGAGATTTTCTATTTTTATTCTTCACAAAATCTTTTGTGCTTGATAATAATTTAAGGCATATGCCCAAATAATTGATAAATTCCCAATGCTGGCATCGTTTTTTTATTTTTTTTTTTATGGGGATGAACCCATTTATAATTATTTTTACTTAATCTATAGATATTTTATTAGTTTGAACAATCTATGAATGTGACTTCAAATTTGAGATTACAAAGAAAATTATTTTTATTAACCTCGACCTGTACTAAGAGCATGTATTTTCAACTATACAGATTCTCAAAACTATCCAATGAAAAATACTGATATAGAAAGAAAAACCAGCCAGATGGTTTTGTTCCATTTGTTTTATCCATTGATGAGCTCCAACCAATAACATATAGCATAAATTAACTCCATCCTCCTGTGCAGTCTTTTGGGGGGCTATTAGTTCTTCAAGTTAGATGCTACAATTCATCTTCTTTTCCAATAGACCTCTATGGATTTCACTTCTTTCCTATTTTATGTGATTGAGATCTACCCATGCCCTGTAAGAAACACATAGTGAATAAACGCATTGTGCTAACATTAATAATTTATAATAGAATTATTTGGTTTGTTTTTGAAATTTAAAAACAACTCATGGGTAACCATATTCATTATTTTAGTTTGTGGGTGGCTTTGGTTGTCATGATCAGCTACTAGTTACATTTTGAATCCAAAATAATGGTGAATATTTTTCAGGCCACTATAAAATTTATCCTTCATTTCATAGGTAGGAGGCATATAAAATAAGAAAACATCTCAAATAAACCATGATAATAAGGTTACAATGAACGAACTTCTGGGTTTGGTGGAAACTGTAGTTTCTTTGCATCTCATCTGGAATTCTCCTCCAATTTATAAAAGATCACAATTTCAACCAAAACCTGCTTTGTTGACATGAAATTTATTAATGGTTGTATAAAAAACACCAAAAAATAAGGTTCGACTAATTTTTTCTTAAAAAAGGAAAACTTCTCAAAGAAGCCATAAGAGGTTATAAGAAACAGACCTTTGGGTTTTGTTGAGGCTGAAGTTTCTATACTTCCCTTTCAGAATTCTCCTCAAACTTCTCAAATAACTTAATTTCATGACAATTTGATTAATTTAAATCAAAATGAAAAAATTATGGTTGGAAAAATACATAAATGGAGATGTGAAAGTGGATTTTTTCCCCTTTCTCTTGGATTCTCTCCCTTCAGTCCTGAATCTGACGGGGATAAATATAGTGGGGAAGCACAAGACTTCCTCCCATATGGTCCAGAAGCTCCAATATGGCTACAGCATAGACAGTTAACACAATATATGAAAATTTACTCAAATCATAAGGAAGACACTGGTCAATTGATCAATCAGTTGCAGAAACAATAATTACCTCTTGTTTTCTTGTACGATAGTTCTCTTCAATATCATATTCATGGGTACCTACGGTTAGACATAGTGATTCAAGTCGGTCAGTGATTTAGATAGCTGAAGTGCATGCGAATAAGGGGAGATAGAAGTACCCAAATGGAGCACCTAGTACTGGAGATAGTTGGGGACACAGTCATAGAACCTGGGAAGACTCCTGAATTCCATGCCTTCTTGAGACTCCCTAAAGCTCAAGTCGAACCATTATAAATTGTGAAATTTGGAGTCTTCGGACATGTAAACTTTGTTTCTATGCTAAAACTGGTTAAATTAATTATCTTCCATCTTTGATCAGAATCATCATTGTTGACGGTTGGTCATCCCATAGCTTTTGTTTTTTGTTCATGCAGGGTGTCATCTATGGCCTATCATGTAAGATCTGGAGAGAATTCATGGACTGTCACAGGGCTCAAGTCCTTCATGTCCTTTGGAGTTAGATTGGCAGTAGCATTGGACTCCTCCTGAATTTCAATGACAACCCGCTTAAATAACATCAAATTTACAAAAGGGTGGTTGAAAAAATACATAAACGGAGAAGTGGGAGTCATTTTATCCTCTTTTAGCTTGGGTAATTTCTATTAAGTCTTGAATATAATGGTGCTAAATGTGGTAGGGGAGCACTAGAATTCCTACCACATGATTCAGAAGAACCATCATGACTACATCAGAGATAGTCACAACACAATATATGAAGAGTTCTACAAATAATATCGAAGGAACTTATCAATCGATCACTACGTTTTGGATGAAAAAATTACCACTTTTTTCATGTATAAAATTTCTCTTCGATATCTTATTCGTAGGTTCCTGCAGTTGGCCAGAGCGATTCCAGTGATTCAATGATTTATATGACTGAAGCGTAGGCTAAGAGGGGATCCAGAAGTACCCGAATGGTGCACCCAGTACTAAAGAGAGTTGCCAACATGGTCACAGAACTTGAGGAGACTCCCGTCTTCCATGCCTTCTTCCGAATCAGTGAAGCTCTAGCCAATCCACTAGAAATTATGGTTTTGGGAGTCTTTGGGCATGGAACCTCCGTTTCTGTGCTGCGACTGGTCGAATCAATTCTCTTCCCTCTTTAATCGGAATCATCATCGATGACGGTTGGGAATCAGAGAGATTCAGGTTTGTGCTAAGGTAGGGAGTTGTCTATGCCATATCATGGTATATCTAGGGAGAATACTTGGACTATAATAGGTTTCAAGGAATCCATTTCCATTGGAGGAGGCTCTACTGCTTGCAGTGCCGCCTTGCACTACGATTTTCGGAAAGCGAACTTCAAATTATGCTTTCTTATGGGAAACTGAACCTAATGTGGACATTCTAGTTGCTTCCTCTAAGTAGGAGGAGAAGGACTCCCACTTCTCTATTTTAATGTGTCAAAAAATGAATATTGATATAAAAAATAGAATACCATTAATTAAAGAATAAATTATGGAGAATACTTCAAAATATAATATTCACCACATGAGCATTTCCAGAAGATTTCCAGAATGATTGTAGGATACTAGGTGAATCACCCATTGGTCTTTTCTGAATTCTAAACTTTTTCTTGTAGAAATAGAAGTACACCCTCCACTAGAGAGAAAACGAAACCCTTTGAGAAAGCTTTAAAATAGAGGGAATTTTGAGAGTGAAAGGATTGGTTCTCCACCCATCCTCTTTTTAAGGCTGTGTGAGATCATTTCCCTTAATTAATGTGATCTTCAAATATATTTTTGAATTTTAGGGGGACCCATTTCATAGATTCTTTCCCTTAATTAATGTGATATTTGAATATCCTTTCCCTTAATTGGGTCATTGATTTGAAATTTAGGAGATTTCTCAGTTCAATTTCATCTCTCTCTCACTCTTTTCGACCAGGAATCCTTACACAAATTGTGGATTTCCTACAACTAGAAAGACTTTGATCTTCTTCTGATTAATTATATATTTAGGCAATAGGAAATAAATTTTTAGGGAAGTTATTTCAAATTTCAACACATGAAAAATTAATAATATCATGTTCTTCAAATTTGGGATTTGACAAGTGTGTCTCCTATGTGCTGGAAGTTAACAAAACCAGCTATGACTCATGCACAGATGGGGGATTCATCCACAACATGACCAGAGGTGTATGAGAAATCTTCAACCACACCAATGCAAAGACCTATTATTTCATCTATGTTCGCAGCCACTACTCTCAGGGATTGAATCTCATTGTCGACATCATGGAAATTATAGACCAAACTTCTCTATATCCTCATTCTCCCTCCATGTACATGAAGAACACTAATAATGGAAATTCACCCCTACTAAAGACTTCCCACTATCTCCCATTTTTCATTATACTTTTGGCTGATGTTGTGTCACCCTAGCTACTCTATTGTGTATGCTAAGTTATGCCATTATCGATCGAGTCCTCACTAAGACCACATTTTTTTAGAGTGAAATACATTTTCATTATGGGAATTATTCATTTCATTAAATTTTCACTTATGAAAAATGTTTTTGGGATACAAAGTGAAAACGGGCATATATTTTCTGCACATATTTTGGTCGTAAAAAATGGAAATTTTCTCATATGTTTGGGTTATAGTATATTTAGAGAGTGTTAATTTTAAATGAGTTAAGACCCTAGTTTGTATGCTTGAAATGGTACCATGGAAAGGTAATATGACAACCCACCCATGATATATAATTATAATACATTATTTCCATGATTAAACAATACATCATAAAAGTAAAACACATAATCTCAGAACCCAAAGGTTTAGTATTTTTGAAAATCAGCTACATAAATGTATTATTACACATTATTTATTCAACATATTCCATAAAATTCTCCACATATAAGTTCCTCCTAGACATATTCCTATATTTAATTTTTTGGGGAAATGGGAAACATAAGGAGTGAGCTTAAGAACTCATTAAGGGAAAAACATATCAATGAGTCATAAATAATTAGATCATAAATATGTTATAAAACATATTCATGGGAGAAATACCTGATTAAAAACATCATGGAATTATAAGATCTAACTATATGGAATGATAAAATAACATAGAGTATGTAATAAGGACATATATCCTCAAAATGATCATCATTAAGTCATAACATATACAATGAAAAAAGAATTTTAAAACATGTGATGAAAATCATGAGACATGGAGAATAACATAGGAATGTGACACAAACATAAGAATAGGAAATCATAAAATAGGTTAAAGTTAACAAATAAGACATTCATATCATAATGGAAAAACCTAACCACCAGTCTAAAACAATGTAGACTTGGCCTAACCACTCATTTCCCATAACATGGTGGACTTAGGCTCACCACACATGTATCATATCAATCTCATGAGATATAAAAAATTACTCAATGCATCATAGGGCTATACCAAACCAACCTATCACATAATGGTAAACCATATACATGCATGTCTCATAAATTCAATCATACATAATATCTTGAAAAAAAATCATGAAAAGAAAATAGGTTATATAAAATTTTCATAAGGTATCACAAAAGAAGAAATAAAGGGTAGGATCAAATGAAACCTAAAATTAAATCACCCAAAATAATCATAGGAATAAATCTAGAAGGGTGATATATGAAACATAATTCCAATTTTAATTGATATTTTAAAGGTAGAGAGAAAATTTGATGCAAATTTTCAAAATGGTTTTCTTAATGTTTAGTTTTCATATATATTACGATATATTTGAACTTTAAAATAAATTTAAACGTTTCAAAGAATGATTTTAAATAAATATTTTATAAGTAAACATCTTAATAATATAACATTAAAAAAGGACGTAAAGTTTGGGGGAAATATGGAGTGGAAGATATAAAAATGTGTGGAAGTAGGAAGAAATAACATTTTAATCATTTTTAACATTTTTATGGAAACAAAAATCTATAAAATAATTATAAAACATCATTTATAAAAGAGATAAAAATAAATATGAAAGTTAAGGAAGTGAATACACTCAAAAGTAAATTTTTAATTAAGGATAGGGAAAGGGGAAGCAATGGAGGGTGTCAATGACCATTAATCAGTTATGGGGGTCTAAAATTGTATGTCTTGAGGGCCTATATAGAGATTACATCCCAAGAGTCCGTAGGGATGGTACTAGTGGTGGATTATATGATGATATCCACTTATTTACCAACTTTCAAGGCTAAGGAATATGCGACCATATTTCTTTCTCTCCTGGTGTTTCATATCATGACCTTCAGATCTACCATATTCCTACACTCTCTAATATCATATGCAATGGACCAGGGACTAGGGGCCTCAACTAGAAGAATGTTGTCTATCATGGCTAAATCATTTTCTACTTCCAATAGAGTTTGGTTGTGAGACTTACAAATAGAGAGACCATTGTGCATGTATTTCACTTCATTGTGGAGAGAAACTATTTTTTCTAAGAAAGCATATGGAAAACATGTCTCTTCTAAATCAAAATAAAAAACTTAGGGGAACTATTTCATAGATTTTTCATACGATCCTTGGGTTATCAGGTGTGCATAAATAGGAGGTGGGTGCAGGTTTATTTTCCCTTCAGCATATTTAAGATAACATCACATTAAAATTGTGTGAAAGCCTCTGTTAATCCTTCTATAAATCCTTAATAAATAGTACTTGTGTGATTATTCCACTATAAATTCACTCTATAATTGATGATGAAGAGTAATTAAATATTTTATTTTTTTATTTTTTATTAAAATAAATAAATGATTTCATAATGTTATCGTGATATCTCCCCACATCAGTGTCTTATTCCCAATGAAAACATGGTGCCACAACTATACATCAATCGGCACACATTGATGAGTGAATATTACAATGTAACTAATGAAAATGAACTTATTGGGGTTAACATGATATCCCCTATTTTTTCATCCGTCCTTGTATTTGATGCCTTTCACTTTTTCCTTAAGGATTTTTTATAACACCATCAAACTACGGCACTCCTATTTTTTCTTCTTCACCAGTGTTTTGTTTCTTACCATTTCCTTGGTTTCAACATCATCAATATGTTCCTCTGAAGCTCTAGCATCAACATGTGTAGATGGTGGTTGTACCTATGCACTGGGAGAAGTAGTAGCAATAGATTGAGAAACCTATTAGTCCTCTACACTGAATACAGTAGCAAGTTGAGAGACCTGTTGTTCCTCTGCACTATAAGAAGCAGTATGTTGAGAGTGTTGGATTTGGTTCCCCAGAAACCAAATTATTTTACCTTTTGATAAACTTGTATTCATTAGATGAATATTTATAAACTTCTTATCACATCATGATTGTTTATCTATGTGACATAGTATGTGATAATGTCCTAAGAATAGCTGTCACGCTAAAAGGTCATAGTGGATACCTACTATGATGAGAACTCAGAAGTTCCATGACACTATTCTTGAATATATGTTATATGGATAGATGATTATATCATTTGAAGGGACACAAATGGTACAGGCTATGAGGGTAGGGGATCATGAAACTTTGAGGCACCTTCTCATGGTGTGCGCTCTTGGTAATACCTAGGAGGATATTATGAGAACAAGACCTACCATTAGGAAATTTACATTCATACGTGTCATTGTATATTCTTATCGGTGGGTGTGTGTATTGGTCCTTAGACTTTATGATTATTATTAATGGGTGTTATGACTCACGCGGTTATATATATTGATGAAAACCATGATGATAGATGTTCGCAGTGAGGTAGGATATGTTGGGTGTGTCACGAGTAATACTGCATTAATGAATAATGAGAGAAAATATCTTTCACTTCTATGAAAGTAGATATCTTAGGCCCTTTTATAGAAATGATATATCCTAACTAAATTCATGTCCATGGTTCTCTATAGGAATTTTCAATTTTGGGAAGTCAAAGAATGAGAAATCAAGCACATGGTTTGATGGCACTTGAATGAAACCTGCTTGATTGAAGATATCGGAACTAAGGTATTATATTAAACGGTTAGCATTCGTATGAGGTGACATTTCATTGTGACATCAACTTCTTTCTCATGGGTTCCTTTACTCGTTGCTAGATATTAATCTTTCACATTAGGAAAGCCAACCTAATTCTAATGAGAAAGAGGCCTAAAGGGTCACACACTAAGTGTAGCTAGTATCTTAGTTAAATAATTTATTTATTTAAAATGTTGAATAAATATTATTCCCGATTTTGGTTTAATAATTATTCGAGTATTTATGATCGCATTTATTTCATCACTAGTTATTCGAGAGAATATATTACAGATAGAATATTTATTTATTAGTGAATAATGTAGTTATATTGATTTAATAAATAAATAGTCATTATTCAAGGGCCGATAAATATTGAGGAGAATTAGAGAACCAGGTTATGGGTCTGGTGAGAAATATTAAATATTATTTTGTTAAATAATACTTAAATATAACGTTAAATTTAAGAACATGTCATAGAAATAATAGAATTTCTATTATTATTTGACCTGTGGTTTTCACATAGAATATAAAATTAAGTAATGGCACTGGTGCTAATTACTTATTATTACCTGATGAATTAAATTTGTTAAGAAAATGTCATGGAAATAATAGAATTGCTATTATTATTGGACATGGTGTTTTTTACATTGAATAATAAACTTATTAATGGAACTTGTGCTAATTATTTATTATTACCTAGTGAATTAAATTCCTCAATATGTTATTATTATCTATATAATCCAAGGGGTCATTCCATCAACTAACAAATAGTTGTGTGCACGTCATCCTTGGAGAAAAGATCTCGAGCCTAGAGAACTCTTCCCTCTTTATAAATTCTCTCAAAAATGAGAGATATCCTCCTCCACTAGATCAAGTAGAATGATTTGGAAGTAATTCTTGAGGCGATCGAATGCAGACATCGCAGGCGTAATGATATTTTGTGCTAGAACCCAGATACTCCTTTGGTGACGTCTAGAGATACATGGAGAATGTTTGGATCACCACTAGAGGATTCATATCCTTGGATTCAAAATCTCAATGAAGCCGCACCTCAGACCCATGGTCAGATGCATCAATGAATAAATAATCACCTTGAAGGTAATTTTATAATTTAATTAAATTAATTTTAAAAAAATATGTTGATCCTCTATTATTGGATTTGGGTTCTCTCCTTTGTATTTTATCTTTGATTCAATTCTTTGGACATTGTCATTCATAATCATATTGATCCCATATTAATCATCGATTATGAAAATTCGAAAAGTTGGGTACACGCCCATCCTGCGCTTCCGTTGTGCTCGGAACCTAAAAGTGATATCAAAGGGGGTCATATTTTCGTTTATAATTATTTAAATTATTCATTGATGATTTACGCTTTAATAATTCAGTTTTTCAATTCATGTTTAATTGTTCTTGTAATATAATTTTGAGATTTGTTCCTCCCTTATCGCTTCTCACATATATAACAGAAATGAATAATTTTATAATTAAAATTAAATCAAGGATCTCATTAAGAGATGTCGATGGTTCTATCCATATAACACAAGAATACTTGTTGTGTAGTTTGATCTACACGCCATGTATTTTTGTTCAATGCATCGGGTGTAATTCAACAATTACTCAATTTGTGTGGATTAATGACATGTGGTGTAGTTAATTCTTACACCCTGTATTGACCTGGATAGACCGGTTCATTATTAGCCATACTACACACCATGTGGCCCACTGGACATGATGTGTAGTCCCTTTGGGTTTGGTTCATGTCATGTATCTCATACATGGATTGCCTGGCTGGTGACCATGTAATGTGGAGTCTACACAACCTGTGGCCCACTGGACACATCGTGTACTCAAAATTTTTTTGAAGTACATACCACACATTGTTTCCCTTGGAATTTACTTAGGATGGATGGTGAGGATAGTACATTTCGTGTAGTCAGATCTACACACCATTTACTATTTCTAGATTACGCAGATTTAAAAAAAATTAATATTATATTATGTAACCCTTGGGATATGTACCTTCGTGTGGGTGTAAATATGGGACACAACATGTGATAGGTGTTTTATATGTGTGTGTGTGTGTGTGTTTAATTAACATTTGTGTGATTTTAAAAGATCTAAACATCATGTATTATTTGTATTACTATTATTATTCTACCTTCATGATACATGTCACAAAGAATAAAGTGTATACAAGTATAAATACATGCTGGGTAGTTTTGGATGGGTAATCACCGGGTTGCATCCAAGGTACAAGTTATGTATAAGGTTATGGATGATAATCTCAAGGAAATTCAAAAAAAGGATTAAGATAAAAAAGGATTGATTAATTAAAGATAATGATTAATCGATTCAAGCGTAATTTATCTTAATAATAATGATTAAATTATTGAATATTTTTTTTATTAAATGCGTAATTCGTTGCATGTATTCAGATAATCATGAGATATACCAAACCTTTGTATGTGATTGGTTCTCTTTTAATTTATTAATTAAATTCAAATTGTTGGCTTGTGTGCCTTATACTCATTAATATGTAGGGTCTGTGTGCCCATAATTTATTTTATGTAAACTTTATTTTACACCTCACCTACATGTGAGTTAAAATAATATGTAATGGATGGAGCTCCCATGATAGTGGAGGTGGTTCAAGTTAGGAGCTAAGGTGAAACCAATCAAAGGAGATACAAAGGTGGATAGGTAGAAAGCTGAAAACAAGAACATTAAAATGGTTCAAGGTGTTTCTCCCCTAGCTCATGGTTAGTTTATCAACTTCTAGATAAACTAACCAATAATAAATCTCATGATCATACCATTTATTTTATTTCTGTCAGTTGTATGGTTATTCATTATGGATGTTTTAAGCGATCACATAATTAATGAACTAACAATCATACAATATGGGACCGAAATAAAAATAGCTTATTCCTAAATATTCTATATGTTAGGTCCACTAGGTTCGATACCCTAAGATGGGGGTGAATCAGGGTATGAAAGATTAAAAAAACCGCCCCTATTGATCTTGTCTCGCTGTTAAGCAAGACTCTCTTCTCTCTCTTTCCTGCAGCAAAGTATAAAAAAACTAAAGCAGGCACAGGACACAATGATTTTTACTTGGTTCACCCTCATTGGGATACATCCAAGGAGCATATGCCGGAAATGTGCCGATGTACCAAATCCATTAAAAGTGCACTGCTGTTTAAAAAGTTCAGGATAGATCACTTCTATTCCCAGGCTCACTACCTTTACAATTTTTAGGGTCAGCTCACTACTTTCCCAAGGGTCACTCCCTCTTTCTCTCTCTCTGGCTCACTCCCAGTGGAGAGGATCACCTTCTTCCTCTTCCATTTCTCACTACTTTGGAAAGGATCCACTCACAGTTTATAGACCAGTAGGTCTCTTCATTATCACTAATGAATACATCCTCTGTTTTATGTAGATTATCTGTTGAAGTCCAACTTTCACCTGTAGACGAATCTCACATTGCAACAAAGTTATCGGGAAATCTTTCAGCTTTCGCGCAGCCCTAAAATGACTGGAGTACTTCTACCATACCTGGTGCACTTCTCTAAGAAGGAGATCAATTTTCGACACACATGTTCAATCCGGTGCGCAAGTTCACCTCAACCACTTGCGCGACACTTGCTTCTTCAACTCCAAACTTGCGCGACTCACACCCTTTTACGCCGAAACCAATTTTGGTGCACAACTATCAACTGTCGCACTTCTTCAAATACAGGTGCGCAAGTGTCACCAAACCACCTATGCAACACCCCCTTCTTTAATTCTAAACTTGGGCGACTCACACCCTTTCTCGCCCAAACCACATTGGGCGTGCAACTATCAACTGGCGCACAACTTCTGAATGTCTTTATACTTGCGCAACCACACCACCTGCACAACGGGAGCTCTAATTTTCTCTAATTTTTTAACTCACCCCAAATGAGGAGGGTTAAACCTCTATTTATAGTCATTTGGACACCCTGAGCTCCGACGTGCAAGTCACATCTCAGCGCGCAAGTCCAGCCGCCCTAGTCTCTGTCACCCTAGTCACTTGCGTGACCAAACCCAAAACTTGGGCGCCCCTTTTTACATTGCCATATTTTGATGTTCTAATCCTGAAAACAAATGGCGTGAAAGTTTCCAAGCCTCCAAGACACCGGAGCGCAATTCCATTTTCCAAAAAAATACCTTTCTCCATTTTTCGATTTTGAGGTCCAATAATTTGGCAAACACTGGAAAATAGCGCCACCTTGTATCTGCTCTTTTTGAACCGTCTCCAGATTGACCATTCCTTTTTTCTAAATTCTTGAATCAATCATAGATCATTAACAATATCCCTTGAACTTTACATGCCACCAAGAAATCCCCCTTGTCAACAAATTTGTACGTCATGGTTTTATTTTTCAATAAAAACAACACGGAGGCCCACTTTGTCAAAAAAACACGATCACCTCAAAAATGCTTCAATGATACCTTGAGGGATTTTTTCACAACAATATCCCCCTTTGGGTTTGTTGAAAAATATTATATAAAAAGATACATCGTTAATTATTCATCCACCATTCGCCTATTGTGATTCCGATAGCGATCAAGGATTTACTCAACACATACTCTAAGCCCACATGAGCAATGCTCGACATGAGAAACAGTAGTAAATGAAAAGTTCATCAATGAATCACTTCAACTCTAACACCCACTTTTGATACCAAAATGATACCAATTTTTTGAAATATTCTTACTACATTCCAACACCACTCTTCTTCTTTTATCACGGTCCTCAGCTATTTTGATATCTATTCTTTGATCGATCACTTATAGCATCGTCAGATTTGATACTCTCCCTGTATGCTCACATATTTAACTCTTTTCAGCTGAAAATCTTCTTCAGCGCTATTTCCTATATTTTGCAATCTATTCTTTGGCTATGAACTTTGAACCAGCTTCAACTCCCCCTATCTGGTTGCTCCTCCTGTCAGCTTCTCCCTGTATCTTTCATGATTTCTCAACCAGCCACATTGTCTCCCCCTTGAACAATCACTATTTTCTCCCCCTTTTTCAATGAACCCAAAGGTTACTCCTTTGTAGTTTTTTTTAAGTGCGGGGAGTCGAATGAACTCACATAGCTAGTCGATGCCTCTCAAAAGCTTCCATGGGTAAGGCCTTTGTCAGAATTTCTACAACCTGTAGCTGTATAGGCACATACTCCAAATTTACGATTCCCTGCTCAAATTTCTCCTTGATAAAATGATACTTTATCTCAATGTGCTTTGTCCTTAAATTATGTATGGGATTTTTTCTAAGATTTATAGCACTTGAGTTATCGCACTGGATTCCGATCGGAGACTTCACTTCAACTCCCATATCATCATGTTGTTTCTTCATCCACAATAACTGTGTGCATGCTTGAGTGGACACAATATACTTATCCTCTGTGGTGCTCAATGAAATGCAATCTTGCTTCTTGATTATCCAAGAAATACACAATCCACCAAGATAGAAATCACCACCTAACGTTGATTTCCTATCATCTGATGAACCATCCCAACCTGTATTAGTATATCCTAATAACTCTATCTGATATTTTCCATTATATGTCAAGCCGAAGTCCACCATGCCCTTGATATACCGAAGTATTCTTTTCACTATAAGCATGTGGCTTTCCTTGGGATTACTCTGATATCTCACTGCTTGGCATGCAGAGAATACAATTTCAGGCCTTGTTGTGGTCAAGTACAGCAAACTTCCAATAATTTGCATGTATTCTATGATTTTAACTACCTTATCATCCCCATCTTTGGACAGTTTCATCTGGGTAGCAAATGGAGTCTTCATCTCCTTGGAATTTTCCATTCCAAACCTTTTCAAAACCTCCTTGGAATATTTGGATTGAGAAATGATTGTTCCATTCCTTCCTTGAGTCACCTGTAGACCAAGGAAAAACGTTATCTCTCTAATCATTGACATTTCAAACTCAGTTTTCATGAATTCGGAAAACTATCTGCACTGAGCTTCATCTGATCCGCCAAATATTAGGTCAATGACATAAACCAACACCATCATCCTTTGATTACTGTCATTGCTAAAATAGAGATTTTCATCAACTCCCCCATGCTGGAAATCATGCATCTTCCAGTACTGATCAAGCCTTGAGTATTATGCTCTTGGTGCTTGTTTTAGCCCATATAACGCCTTCTTCGGTCTGCAAACCTTGTTCTCATCATCATGAATGAGAAAACCATCTTGCTTCTCAATATACACTTCCTCCTCTAGAACCCCATTTAAGAATGCATATTTGACATCCATCTGGAACACTTTGAATATTCGTTGCACTACAATGGATTGGAATAATCTGATTGTCTCCATCCTTGAAACTAGTGAAAATGTCTCATCAACTTCTATTCCCTCTATCTAGGAGTATCCTTTTCACACTAGTCGTTCTTTGTTTTAAACCATTGTTCTATATTCATTCATCTTGTTGCGATAGAACCATTTAGTCCCGATGAAATTTTTATCTGATGGTCTCAAAACAATCTCCCATGTCTGGTTCTTCTCAATCTGATCAAGCTCTTCATTCATATCCTGAACCCTGTTTTCATCTTCAGATACATCAGCAAAGCATTTAGTCTCTATCTGAGATATAAAAGATGTATGCTGCAGTGACTTCATTCTTCTTGTCTGAACTGGAGTTGTCTGATCACCAATGATATTCTACCTGTCGATTTCAGCTCGACTCTTTGACTTCCTTGCAGACATAGACTTGACACTTTCTTGTTCATCATCAGTGTATTCTTATCACCACCAAAAATACGATTTTTTATTAATCCCAAGCAACCCCATACATAACACCAAAAACAGCAAAACAAAAACAAAAACAAAAACAAACGCGGACCCCCCTACCGAGGGAGAAAATAATGTAGTCCTAGTGCATCTCCCCTAATAAGATTGACCCCCTCAGGTCTAATTGGCAATGCGTTATCCACCCAAA
The DNA here is from genome assembly GCA_963277665.1 of Viscum album. Lineage (NCBI taxonomy): Eukaryota > Viridiplantae > Streptophyta > Magnoliopsida > Santalales > Viscaceae > Viscum > Viscum album. Next base: position 1,021,603,289 of record OY728162.1, read on the forward strand.
CTGAAATATCCCCTGAAGCTGCAATAGAAGAAAAGTAGTCCGCAACCTTGTTCCCTTCCCGCCAGGTATGAGTAACCCTTAAGTCGTTCCCCATAATCTCCATGCACTGTCTAATAGTATAAGAAATCCTCCACGGCATCGTACCCTATCCATGTAACGCATCATGTATAATTTTTGAGTCAGTCTCTATTTGCTCCACCATCAGGACTTTGTCCAGACACACAGATATCCCTGAAAGGACCACTAGGGCCTCTGCCTGCACTGAGCTCCCCCTCCCGTAGTGCACAGCGAAAGCCAGCAACACACTACCACTGCCGTCTCGAAGCACCCCACCACCACGCATATTCCCTCCCGTGCATGCCCCATTGACGTTCAGCTTCAGACCGCCCACTGGAGGAATCCATCGAACCCACGACCCCCGCCTCCTGAAAGTCTCCTCCCCACCTCCCATACCCTGGGATACCAATCCCCGTAACGATGGAACGCTCTCCCCAAACCTCGCCGTTTTCACAATATCAATCAGCAAACACCTTACCCTTGCCACCACCGCCCTCCCAGTGGATGCGCGCCCCTCATACCTGGCTCGGTTCCACGCATCCCACCGCCCTCCCAGTTAGCATCTTCCACTTCTACTCCTCCGGTGTTACTTTCCTCTTCATCACTTTCATCAAGAAACTATTCATTGTGCTTTTGACTATTCTCTTCATTTTCAAAAATAGTGACATCATTGCTCTCAACTACTTTTCTCAGCCTCTTTTTTAAGCATTTTTATGCTTTTCTTTTTCCTGAGTAGCCCAGAAATATTCCTTCATCTCCACGAGATTAAAACTTCCCATGCTTTTCTTTGTTGAGAATGAAGCACTAACTTCCAAATATTCAAAATTATTTCAATGTTGGCTTCTTTCCTTACCACATTTCATACAGATTCTTTCCTTACTTTGGAAACAACAGAGCCCTATTAAAATGTAGAATGATCCCAATATTGCTTCCTTCCAAAACCTCTCTGGTAGGTCTTTTTCTATAAGCATTGTTCTGGCCATTTTGTTGATGTTATGATTTATCCTTTCAATCATTCCATTCTATTGGGGAGTTCTTACTGAAGAAACTTGATGCCTTATCCCATGTTTCTTGAGATACTCTTCCACCTGACTGTTTGTTAATTATGTACCATTGTCTTTACAAAACATCAGAATTTTCTATCCAAGCATCCTTTCAGATTCCCTTCGGTACTATTTTAGGAAGCTGAACACATCAGACTTATAGACAATAACAAATACCCATGCCATTCTGCTATAGTCATCAATGAAAAGAACATAGTACCTATTTCTGTCATTTTCTCTTGGTGTGATAGGACCACAAACATCATCACGCATCAATTTGAGCACTCTTGTTGACTTCTTTTCCTTTTCCTTATACGTATTTCTGATAAACTTCCCTTGTTGGTGTGCATCGCATGTGTGACTACGATCACGTGATAGATTGGGGAGGTATATTGCTTCATCACACTTTTCCATATCTTCTAGGGATGGTCGGCAAAGATGACCAAGTTGTTTATGCCACAACTTTTTTTCTTCCTCTCTAGACAGAAAACACATATCTTCTTCTCCACTTACCAGGTAGAGATTCCCCTTTGTTCTTTTTCCCTATAGAACTATTGCCCCATCTCTTCCTTTGATGACACACATATTATTAGTAAACCTTATAGAATGTCCTAAGTCACATAGTTGACTGACTCTGAGAAAATTGTGACTAAGGCCTTCTACTACTAAGACATCAACACGTCTCATCTCTTTGTCCCCAAACTTAGCCTTTCTTGTGCCAATAATCTTCAGGCCTTCATCATTTCCAAACTTGAAAACTCCTTCTTTATCATATTTTACGCCTGTAACAAGATCCTTATTACCTGTTATGTGATATGTGCAACGACTATCAGGGATCCACACACCAGAGAGATCTGATGCTTTAAGGGAAATTTCTACCACCACAGCCTTCTCATCCTTCTTATTTTTGGTCCATATTTTTGCCTTCACACTTGGCATGGATTGAGACTTATGTTCTTTCTCAGAGTATGATGTACCAGCTTCATCTTACAAAGCTGCAAATCTATTTTCCATTTTTAACTCACCTGTTGGTTTATTAATCTGCTGCTTGCGAACATTTTGATTCTACTTTGGCACATTCCTCTATATGTTCAAAGTGCAGTACCTATCCATGTGCCCAAATCCTCTGCACCAAAAACAGTGTCCTTCGAAATATGTTCTGGAGAACCGTTCTCTGTTTGGATGCCACCTTTGTTCTTGTTCCCTTTGATATCTCTTGGATATGGAACACACATACTGTGAATGTCCCATCTTTCCACAACAATAACACCTGATATAAGGTGTATTACTTTGTGTTACTTCTTCACTATGAGTATTACCTTGGGATCTCTGAATATTCTAATTCTACTTTGTACCCAAATCAACCTTCAATCTCGGGATGGGTGTTTGTGGTCTGACTTCAATTTTCACAGATTTTTGTTTCTGATCAAGCCCTAAATCAGCCTTAACGTCTGAGATCAATTGCTGCTTCTTTCCTGCTGAACTACTAGGATCCTCTTTCATCTTTTCAATCTTCAGAATGACCTACTTTCCCAAGAATGTGCTGGGAATCAACGGTTTCTCCTGGTCTCTAACTTTTCTCAGCAGACTGACAACATCCTCTTTAAGCTCTTCGATATGCTCGATGTGACCTTTCCTTGTGTTTTTCAAGCCATCAATCTCCCTTTCTGTTATTCAATATTGATTTTATACTCACTAACTGATTCTGAGTTCTCTGGTGTTGATGAATTGAGTTTCTCAATTTCTTCCATCAAATCATACTTCTCTTCTTCCAACTGCTGCATATAGAGTTTGGCATCGCGAACAACTTTTTTAGCATTATTTGTTTTGGATCTCCAAACATCTATCTTTTCAAGAGAAGCCACTAACTCATCTTGCATATTTATTCTTGCTTCAACTTTTTCTTCTTCATTATCACCTTAATTTTCATTATTCTCTTGAGAACTACCGACAACTTCCACCATAGCATTTTCTCCATGATCTTTGCAATTTTCAATCTCCTCAACCTCTTCAACCTCAGAATCATCTGAACATTCTTTTTCATGTGAAATAATATTTTTTTTCTTGAAGAAATTTCTCTTGAATTGCTTCTTCCCTTTCACATAGGCTGAATATTTATTCTTGGGAATTTAAACTTCATCTTTATTATTTTCTTCTTGAAGATTTTTGGGGCACCTTGTGGAAAGATGACCAACTTTTCCACATATAAAGCAAGCTAGTGGAAGTTTCCCTTTGATCTTTCCTTTTCCTCTTTGAATATTTGAGGAGAGGAATGACATTACCTCATATGTCTCTTCTTCTTCCTGAGAATCATCAATGGTGAGCTTCTTCATGGCCTTTAATTCCACCTCTTTGGATTTCCCCTTTTCTACAGTCTCATTATCATCATTTCCTCATTTCATATGCAACCAAGGTACTGTGAAAATTGTCCAGTGTCAACTCTTTTGGATCTTTATCTTCTAGTACTAAAACTATAAGGCCCCGTGCCTTAAACCTTATTTAATATTGAATTAAATGAATAATTCACGTTGAGGATCTTTTCAGGTTTAGAGTTTTAGAGAATTAGAACATAACTATTACATCTCAAAAGATTACAAAGTAAACACTTCTACCAAGTTTCCATAGAATAAATAAAAAAACTCTTAAAAAGAAACATGTCTAATTCCATGTTTTATAAAGCATGAATTTCCCTTGATCCCATCCTTGACCCTATTCCACATTAAGTCCTATGAAAAACATTTCAAAAAAACTTGGGGTGAGCACAAAAAGCTCAGTAAGGGATACACAAAGAATGAAAATTGTTAGTTTATCAAAACAACAAGTAAACCATGTATACTTTATCAAAGTAATACTTTTCACCTTTATGAAGTAATAAAAACTCTTCACTAAATAAAGTATCATTACTTACCTTTTTGTAACCAAAGGATTACCATAAAACCCATATAAAGAACACATAGAATATATAAAGGTAACTTGGGACATAAACATACTTAAGTGGAATAACCATACGGTTGACTTCCACACATATAACTTAATGGAATAGCCATATGGCCAATTTCCATACATACTTAATGGAATAGCCATACGGCCGACTTCCATACCCAATGCATTGGAGGTTATAACGTAACCACCCGTCCTGGTATTCACGGCACCACCCGTCATATGGTTTATAACGTAACCACCCGTTAAAATGTCCAAGTACCAATATAAAATCATAAAACATAAAACCAATATAAAGGAATGAAAACATTTCCACATTTCAATCACAATATATCATAAATATATTGACATAATAGAATACTTTATCAAAACCATTTTCAATACCAAAATATATAAAAGAGTATATGGTATTTATTTTATTTTAAAAACATTACGGCTTGTTGAGGAAGCCAAATACCAAATAATACTCGCGACGGCGGAAAAGGTCGTTGTCACCGCGTACGTTAAAAAAACATTCCTTTTTGTCATTTAGTAAAATGCTTCGTAGAAAAATATTCCTTTTGTATAAAAGTAAAAGTCAAAGGAGTTTATACACCGTATAAAATAAATTTTTGTATAAAACAAAATATGCCTCAATGAAAGGAGATTGAGACGAAGTCCCTTACCTCGGGTCCGACTTGACTCGATCGTTCTTTAACGTCCTGAATAATAAACTTGAGTTCATTTATACTTGTTTAAGAACCTTTTTAATGTTCATTATTCCTTTTATATCACTTATTGCCATGTTATAAACATTATGTAACCATTTAAGTTAATAATGTTTGTTTTGACAATATTTGGTTCTTAAGCCGAAAGTGGACTTCTTACAATTACATGTTGTTCGTGTGGTCAAAGTTTATTTATATCCAGAATGACATTACTAATTTGGATATCATATATATCATATATATCCAGCATATACATGTATTTATAATATTACATAATCATTTAGAGGTAAGAAATGAAATGCACCGTTCATGGAGACGGTAAGTCGTACGTACACATGAACGCTACTTTCATTTATTTGTCATATTAATGGAATTAAAACTAAATGAGAGGTATGTATATTTTAATTCCAGAATTATATTCATCATTTAGATATACTATTCATTATATATATCCATTATATACATGTACTTTTAATAGTACATTACATTTGGGGATAAGAAATGAAAGGCACCGTTCATGGAGACGGTAAGCCGTACGTACGCATGAACGCTACTTTCATTTCTATCTCATACTTTAATGGAAAGAAATAATAATGATATAGAGGTATATTATAATTCCAGTATAACATCATATATAATAACTTTAAATCCATCCTTTACACGTCCCACATATGGCATTAACGAATCACATCACTTTTAGGGGGCGGTAGTCCGCACTTCCTTAAATGAAGATATCGTGTTTACCCATAATGGAAACCATAAAGGTATGCCAAAAATGAAAAATACAGAAGCTTAAAGAAAACATAAACATATTATATATCATATATAAAAATAGTGACATCATAATGGCCACCCTTGAAGGTGTTAAATGAGTATTGAACAATCATCGTTTCGGGAGGCAGAATTTCACCATCCACGGAAACCGTATGTTCTTTAACCATTTGATGTAGTTGTGTGAGAGTGTATCTCAAATAAATATTATAACAACATCCTAGTATATTGAAGATACTGGTGTTGTTACAAAATAATTAAATAAAAAGAGTTTAGAGGGTTGGAGAAGCAAAATAAAACAAATGAACAAGAGAGAATGAATTACCTTTAAAAGTGTAACTCCCTTTTGATTTGAGCCTAAAGGCTTCCTTTGAAAGGATTCTGCCCAAATGTAATCCTCTAGGATGGGGAGAGGGATGTGGAGAGAGTAATTGGGCAGGGGTTGGCCGAGCCAAAGGCTTGAGAAGTGTGTGAAATGAGGTAGAGGTGGGGGCCTTTTATAAGAGGGGAGGAGGGGCACTTTTGGAAAGTAAAGAATTATTACTTTATTTGAAAATGTGTTTCGGTTTTAAAAGGTCTCACATTGATATAATTCGTGGATAAGGTGATAAGGCTTCGAAATCCACTCATCCAATAAGTTTTGGACATGTGTAGTTCATAGATTTTACATTATCTCTCCATTTTATTTAAATCGTCAAATAATGATGTCATCGCTGCATCATTATTATGTCATAAAAAATTTATTTTATTTAATGTATTAAAATTATAAAAAAAATACTATGATGTATGAAATATTTTTAGCTTTCCAATGACTATTTATAATCAAAATTTGGACTTGTGTAACCCTACTTAAAAATTGTTTTAGTAAAACAAGTCATGTTTGTGTCAATTTAATTTTAACATTAAATAAAAATATATTATTGTCATTTTCCAACTAAAGTGGCTCCATGGGGTCCCAAAGTTGGCCCATGGCTTGTCTGGGTCGGCCATGACTCACCCAATAGGTGTAGGACAAGTGTCATGGTGTTTTCACATTCTTATAATATCATTTTTACCTTAAACTACACTAATTACCTCCAATCGCGATTAATGAAAAAAAAGTTACTATTCACCAAAAAATTATTATAATCTCATTGAACCACATTTTACTTCTTAATGAAAACCATGTATGTCGGATTTTCAAAATTCAATACACATTAGTGGTAAACTTTAATTTAACTGAAAAATCAGTTTGCTTGATTACCACTTAGTGGTTTCACTATTCATCAAAAATTGAAGTTTTTCAGAAAATTACCAAAAATTCACCCTAAGCTATATTTGATATTCCGAATTCAAAAATGAAGTCGGTTTTACAAAATTCAAAACATATTAGTCACATTATTTAATTTAATAATTAATTCCCGCTGTCAGAGCAAATAGCGTGTTTTTATGAAACAATAAGTATCAAAAGATTGACACTAGTTTAAGTCCAATTTCAAAGTGAAATTGATTCCAATGACCACCATTGGATTAAATGGTAAAAATATATTATAATTTCACTTTAAAACAAATTCAAAATATAATCTAATCATATTAATAAATTAGAATAAAAAGAGGTTTTGAATTAAAATACAACATTTTACACTATTCATATAAAAAATGAACTTTATCGGAAAAATACCAAAAAATTACACAAAGTAAAATTTGATGTCCCGATTCTAAAGAAGAGTTATATTTGGTCCAAAATAAAGTATAAGAGTGATCAAAACTATATTTAATGACGGTTCTCCATCAAAAGGTGATAAGTGGACCTTTCGTGAAAATTAGAGTATAAATGCCTAAAATTGAACTCTTTCCGTATTTTAAGCCTTTATCTTTTATTGGGTAAATGTATAAACATTTAAAAATATATCTAATCATATTTTAGTTATTTCTATCCATTCCTGCCAGTACAACGGCTACTTGTTAACTAAAATTTAAAATAATATTATTTTATTACTTGTGTGCAACGTAAGTTTTCAAAGAAACTCATCATTGCGTATTGAGTACGCTATCGAACGTAGAAACCCCTTTTAATTAAAATTAATATTTAATTCGTAAATATTAATAAATATGAAAATTCTTTATTCTTTATTTACCTGGGATGTTACATCCTTCCCCCCTTTTGGGAATTGCATCCTCGCAATTTTATTCACTTATCAAAATAAGTGGGGGGTATTTATCCCTCATAGCATTTTCAGATTCCCACGTTGCCTCTTCAATCACATGGTTTTTCCAGAAAACCTTTACCTGATGAATCACCTTATTCCATAACACCTGCTCCCTGTGGTCAAGAATCTGGACCGGTTGTTCCTCATAAGATAGATTCTCTTCCAGCTAAACTACCTCTGGACTCAAAACATGAGATGGATCTGGCATATACTTTCTCAACATTGAAACATGAAAAACATTGTGTACCTGAGATAAACTCGGAGGTAAAGCCACCCGGTATGCAACTGATCCAACTCTCTCCAGAATTTCATATGGTCCAATAAACCTTGGACTCAGCTTTCCTTTCTTACCAAATCTCATCACACTTTTCCATTGAGAAATCTTGAGAAAAACATGATCACTTACCTCGAAAGATAGATCCTTCCTCCGGTTATCCACATAACTCTTCTGCCTGCTCTGAGCTATTCTCATGTGTTTCTAAATCAGCTGAACTTTTTTTGTCATCTCTTCTACCAATTCTAGTCCCATCAACTTCCTTTCACCCACTTCATCCCAAAAAGCTGGAGTTCGACACCGCTTCCCATATAATGCCTCAAATGGTGCCATCTGTATACTGGAATGAAAACTGTTATTATAAGAAAACTCAACCAAAGAAAGATGTTGGTCCCAACTTCCCTGATAATCCATAGAACAAGCTCGTAGCATATCCTCCAATGTCTGGATTGTTCGTTCTGACTGCCCATCTGATTGAGGATGAAAAGCTGTACTAAAATTTAATTCAGTACCCAACGACTTCTGAAGGCCTTTCCAAAAGTTAGATGTGAACCTAGGATTACGGTCCGATACAATGGAGAGAGGAACTCCATGTAACCTGACTATCTCTTTAAGATACAAACGGGAAAGTTGATCTAGAGAGAAAGTATCTCGTATAGAAAGGAAAAGAGCAGATTTAGTCAGGCGATCAACAATAACCCAGATTGCATTATTACCTCGAGATGTCTTCGGTAATTCAACAACAAAGTCCATGGATATATTCTCCCATTTCCACTCTGGCACTGGTAAAGGCTGAAGCATCCCTTTCGGTAACTGCCGCTCTGCTTTAACCTGTTGACATGTCAAACACTTCACAGTAAAACTAGCAATATCTCTTTTCATTCCATCCTACCAGTAATACTCCCGCAGATCTCTGTACATCTTAGTACTGCCAGGATGAACTGAAAACGGGGAACTATGAGCCTCACATAACAACTCATTCTTCAACTGTGAATCACAAGGCACACATAACCTCTTCCCAAACCTCAAAACACAAACACAAACTTATCCAAGAACTCATGGAAAATTTTATTCATAAGGTCCATGAATACAGCAGGTGTATTGGTTAACCCAAAATGCATAACTACAAATTCATAATGGCCATATCTAGTACGGAACACAGTCTTCAGAATGTCTGCTTCTTTTAATTTCAACTGATGGTACCCTGACCTCAAGTCAATCTTCGAAAAATACTGAGCTCCCTGGAGCAGATACCACTTCATTCGATGGCCCAACATCTACTGAAGTTGTTGCAAAGGATTTCACCACCCCTTTCTGCTTGTAGTCTAACTGCTTCCCATCACTCAAGCTCTTTGTCGGACACTCATTTGCATAGTGACCCGTCTCATTGCACTTATAACATCTTACCATTGGCTTTTCATTTCTTGCTTGATCATCTTCCTTACAGTTACGAGCAATATGACCAGACTTACCACACCGAAAGCACTTACCAGACTTGGATAAACATTCTCCAGGATGCATTTTACCACACTTCTCACAGGATGGATATTTGGTTTTCTTACCTCCTTGCTTCTTTGATGAATTCTTCCCCATTGCCTGCCAACTTGACCTCTTATTCTGTTGTTTTTCATAGAACACCTGATCATCGGCAAACTCCATTTCCACCTTCTCCGCACATCGAACAAGTTTTTCATAACTTTTGAACTCACGAGAAGCTAAATCCCTTCGATACTTTGGCTTTAACCCTGAGTAAAAACGGTTTATTTTACTATCAAGATCTCGTATGAAGTTTGGAGCATACCTTGCCAATCGAGTGAACTTTTCTTCATAAGCAGCCACTGAATCATCCTCCTGCCTCGATTCTAGGAACTGTTTTTCCATCCTAAGACGAACCACCTTAGGAAAATATTTCTCAAGAAACATACCTTTGAATTCGTCCCAGTGAAGATCCTCAATCTCATCACTATCCCTTATATTTTTCACCATCAACCACCACTGATCAGCTTCAACTTCAAAACGGTAAACAGCAAGACTAACCTTTTGATGTTCTGAACACCCCATAACATCAAAAATCTTCTCCAGTGCTTTAATCCACCCTTCATATTGCACAGGGTCAGATGATCCTCTGAATGATGGGGGATGTTGCCTCATGAAGTGTTCCACCACTGACATGTTCCTCTGTGGTTGATCTGGCTGATCTCGTGCATGGATACCACCACCATTTATAGCCTGAGTCAACTGTTCCATCACTGCAACAAACTGTTCAGTTCCGATTCCGACCATCTCAGGTTGCTGATTTGGAAGGTTATCTTCCTCCTGATGTCGTCCCAACATAGCTGCTTTGTTTCCTCTGTGGAAAACCATTCTGAACACAAAAATATCTTAGGCGAATCAACATGGTAATCCGTAAATGCTATATCATTTCAATCATATTATAATTTAACACTTTTCTAACTCCTAAAGTTGTCTAAACCGACCTATGATACCAACTATAAGGCCCTGTGCCTTAAACCTTACTTAATATTGAATTAAATGAATAATTCACGTTGAGGATCTTTTGAGGTTTAGAGTTTTAAAGAATTAGAACATAACTATTACATCTCAAAAGATTAAAAAGTAGACACTTCTACCAAGTTTCCATAGAATAAATAAAAAAACTCTTAAAAAGAAACATGTCTAATTCCATGTTTTATAAAGCATGACTTTCCCTTGATCCCATCCTTGACCCTATTCCACATTAAGTCCTGTGAAAAAACATTTCAAAAAAACTTGGGGTGAGCACAAAAAGCTCAGTAATGGATACAAAAAGAATGAAAATTGTTAGTTTATCAAATCAACAAGTAAACCATGTATACTTTATCAAAGTAATACTTTTCACCTTTATGAAGTAATAAAAACTCTTCACCGAATAAAGTATCATTACTTACCTTTTTGTAACCAAAGGATTGTCATAAAACCCATATAAAGAACACATAGAATATATAAAGGTAACTTGGGACATAAACATACTTAAGTGGAATAACCATACGGTTGACTTCCACACATATAACTTAATGGAATAGCCATACGGCCAATTTCCATACATACTTAATGGAATAGCCATACGGCCGACTTCCATACCCAATGCATTGGAGGTTATAACGTAACCACCAGTCCTGGTATTCACGGCACCACCCGTCATATGGTTTATAACGTAACCACCCGTTAAAATGTCCAAATACCAATATAAAATCAAAAAACATAAAACCAATATAAAGGAATGAAAACATTTCCACATTTCAATCACAATATATCATAAATATATTGACATAATAGAATACTTTATCAAAACCATTTTCAATACCAAAATACATAAAAGAGTATATGGTATTTATTTTATTTTAAAAACATTACGGCTTGTTGAGGAAGCCAAAGACCAAATAATACTCGCGGCGGCGGAAAAGGTCGTTGTCACCGCGTACGTTAAAAAAACATTCCTTTTTGTCGTTTAGTAAAACGCTTCGTAGAAAAAGATTCCTTTTTTATAAAAGTAAAAGTCAAAGGAGTTTATACACCGTATAAAATAAAGTTGTGTATAAAACGAAATATGCCTCAATGAAAGGAGATTGAGATGAAGTCCCTTACCTCGGATCCGACTTGACTCGATCGTTCTTTAACGTCCTGAATAATAAACTTGAGTTAATTTATACTTGTTTAAGAACCTTTTTAATGTTCATTATTCCTTTTATATCACTTATTTCCATGTTATAAATATTATGTAACCATTTAAGTTAATAATGTTTGTTTTGTCAATATTTGGTTCTTAAGTCGAAAGTGGACTTCTTACAATTACATGTTGTTCATGTGGTCAAAGGTTATTTATATCCAGAATGACATTACTAATTTGGATATCATATATATCATATATATCCAGCATATACATGTATTTATAATATTACATAATCATTTAGAGGTAAGAAATGAAATGCACCGTTCATGGAGACGGTAAGCCGTACGTACGCATGAACGCTACTTTCATTTCTTTGTCATATTAATGGAATTAAAACTAAATGAGAGGTATGTATATTTTAATTCCAGAATTATATTCATCATTTAGATATACTATTCATTATATATATCCATTATATACATGTACTTTTAATAGTACATTACATTTGGGGATAAGAAATGAAAGGCACCGTTCATGGAGACGGTAAGCCGTACGTACGCATGAACGCTACTTTCATTTCTATCTCATACTTTAATGGAAAGAAATAATAATGATATAGAGGTATATTATAATTCCAGTATAACATCATATATAATAACTTTAAATCCATCCTTTACACATCCCACATATGGCATTAACGAATCACATCACTTTTAGGGGGCGGTAGTCCGCACTTCCTTAAATGAAGATATCGTGTTTACCCATAATGGAAACCATAAAGGTATGCCAAAAATGAAAAATACAGAAGCTTAAAGAAAACATAAACATATTATATATCATATATAAAAATAGTGACATCATAATGGCCACCCTTGAAGGTGTTAAATGAGTATTGAACAATCATCGTTTCGGGAGGCAGAATTTCGTCATCCACGGAAACCGTATGTTCTTTAACCATTTTATGTAGTTGTGTGAGAGTGTAGCTCAAATAAATATTATAAAAACATCCTAGTATATTGAAGATACTGGTGTTGTTACAAAATAAGTAAATAAAAAGAGTTTAGAGGGTTGGAGAAGCAAAATAAAACAAATGAACAAGAGAGAATGAATTACCTTTAAAAGTGTAACTCCCTTTTGATTTGAGCCTAAAGGCTTCCTTTGAAAGGATTCTGCCCAAATGGAATCCTCTAGGATGAGGAGAGGGATGTGGAGAGAGTAATTCAGCAGGGGTTGGCCGAGCCAAAGGCTTGAGAAGTGTGTGAAATGAGGTAGAGGTGGGGGCCTTTTATAAGAGGGGAGGAGGGGCACTTTTGGAAAGTAAAGAATTATTACTTTATTTGAAAATGTGTTTCGGTTTTAAAAGGTCCCACATTGATATAATTCGTGTATAAGGTGATAAGGCTTCGAAATCCGCTCATCCAATAAGTTTTGGACATGTGTAGTTCATAGATTTTACATTATCTCTCCATTTTATTTAAATCGTCAAATAATGATGTCATCGCTGCATCATTATTATGTCATAAAAAATTTATTTTATTTAATGTCTAAAAATTATAAAAAAAATACTATGATGTATGAAATCTTTTTATATTTCCAATGACTACTTATAATCAAAATTCGGACTTGTGTAACCCTACTTAAAAATTGTTTTAGTAAAATAACTCATGTTTGTGTCAATTTAATTTTAACATTAAATAAAAATATATTATTGTCATTTTCCAACTAAAGTGGCTCCATGGGGTCCCAAAGTTGTCCCATGGCTTGTCTTGGTCGGCCATGACTCACCCAATAGGTGTAGGACAAGTGTCATGGTGTTTTCACATTCTTATAATGTCATTTTTACCTTAAACTACACTAATTACCTCTAATCGCGATTAATGAAAAAAAAAGTTACTATTCACCAAAAAATTATTATAATCTCATTGAACCACATTTTACTTCTTAATGACAACCATGTATGTCGGATTTTTAAAATTCAATACACATTAGTGGTAAACTTTAATTTAACTGAAAAATCAGTTTGCTTGATTACCACTTAGTGGTTTCACTATTCATCAAAAATTGAAGTTTTTCAGAAAATTACCAAAAATTCACCCTAAGATATATTTGATATTCCGAATTCAAAAAATGAAGTCCGTTTTACAAAATTCAAAACATATTAGTCACATTATTTAATTTAATAATTAATTTCCGCTGTCAGAGCAAATAGCGTGTTTTTATGAAACAATAAGTATCAAAAGATTGACACTAGTTTAAGTCCAATTTCAAAGTGAAATTGATTCCAATGACCACCATTGGATTAAATGGTAAAAATATATTATAATTTAACTTTAAAACCAATTCAAAATATAATCTAATCATATTAATAAATTAGAATAAAAAGAGGTTTTGAATTAAAACACAACATTTTACACTATTCATAAAAAAATGAACTTTATCGGAAAAATACCAAAAAATAACACAAAGTAAAATTTGATGTCCCGATTCTAAAGAAGAGTTATATTTGGTCCAAAATAAAGTATAAGAGTGATCAAAACTATATTTAATGACGGTTCTCCATCAAAAGGTGATAAGTGGACCTTTCGTGAAAATTAGAGTATAAATGCCTAAAATTGAACTCTTTCCGTATTTTAAGCCTTTATCTTTTATTGGGTAAATGTATAAACATTTAAAAACATATCTAATCATATTTTAGTTATTTCTATCCATTCCCGCCAGTACAACGGCTACTTGTTAACTAACATTTAAAATAATATTATTTTATTACTTGTGTGCAACGTAAGTTTTCAAAGAAACTCATCGTTGCGTATCGAGTACGCTATCGAACGTAGAAACCCCTTTTAATTAAAATTAATATTTAATTCGTAAATATTAATAAATATGAAAATTCTTTATTCTTTATTTACCTGTGATGTTACAGAAACTTTCGGATTGAACTGAGGTGAAAGTTTCCTCAATATGCGCTTTACGATCTTTATGTCTTCAATGACTTCTCCACGACCTCACATATCTTCCACAACAATATTTACCATGTCAAATAATGCATCAATAGACTCATTCAAGTTCATTTTCAGATCTTCATACTTATTCCATAGTACATGTGGCATTGCCTCTCTGACCTTTGTATCTCCTTCATATATATTCAAAAGATTTCCCCACATGTCATATGATGTTTTACATGACATCACCTTCGTATAGATAGCATGGGATAGGGCTCACCCTAATTCATTTATGCCCTTGGCGTCAGAATCCAATTCTCTTCGCTCAGCTTCTGATAATGCCCCACTATTGATTCCATCTGTTATACCATGCATTACTATTGTGAATACATCCATTCCCAAAGATCGAAAGTAGTTTTGCATTTGATTCTTCCATATCTGAAAATTGTTCCCGTCGAAGATCGGAATCCCTTTATGATTGGTGAACTCTATTTCAGAGAGAACCACTGATATAAACATTTCGCTCTGATACCAATTGTTAGGTCCACTAGGTTAGATACCCTAAGAGGGGGGTGAATCAGGGTATAAAAGATTAAAACAACTACCCCTATTGATCTTGTCTCATTGTAAAGAAAGACTCTCTTCTATCTCTTTCCTGCAGCAAAGTATAATCAAAAACTAAATCATGCACAGGACACAGTGATTTTTACTTGGTTCACCCTCACTGGGCTACGTCCATGGAGCATACACCGGCGATGTGCCAATGTACCAAATCCATTAAAAGCAAACTTCTGTTTACAATGTTCGGGATAGATCACTTCTATTCCCAGGCTCACTGCCTTTACAATGTTTAGGGTCAGCTCACTGCTTTCCCAAGGGGGTCTCCTTGTTTCTCTCTCTTTGGCTCACTGCCGGTGGAGAGGATTACCTTATTCCTCTTCCTTTTCTCACTGCTCTAGAAAGGATCCACTCACTTTTTATAGACCTGTATGTCTCTTCATTATCACTAATGAATGCATCCTCTTTTTTATGTAGATGCTCTGTTGAAGTCCAACTTTCACCAATAGATGAATCTCACTTTTCACCGAAGGTATCGTGAGATCCTCCAGATTTCACGCATCCCTAAAATGACTAGTGTGCTTCTACCATACCTGGAACGCTTCTCCAAGCTGGCTCACAAGTTCTGGCATGCATGTTCAAGCTGGCGTGCAAGTTCACCTCAACCACTTGCGCGAAACTCACTTCTTCAACTCCAAACTTGCTCGACTCACACCCTTTTGCGCCCAAACCAATTTTGGCGCGCAACGATCAATTGTCATGCTTATTCAAAGACTGGCTCACAAGTTTCACCAAACCACCTACAAGACACCCCCTTCTTGAATTATAAACGTGGGTGAATCACACCCTTTCTCACCCAAACCACTTTGGGTGCGCAACTATCAACTGGCGCGTAACTTCTAAATATATTTACACTTGCGCGATTACACCACCTGCGTGACTAGAGCTCTGATTTTCTCTAAGTGTTTAACTCACCCTTAATGAGGAGGGGTCAACCTCTATTTATAGGCATTTGGATACCCTGAGCGTCGGCACGCAAGTCTCCTCTCGGCGCGCAAGTCCAGCCGCCCTGGTCTTTGTCACCATAGTCACTTGCGCGACCAAACCCAAAACATGGGCTCCCCTTTTTCCATTGCCATTTTTTGATGTTATGATCTTGAAAACAAATGGTGCGCAAGTTTCCAAGCCTCCAAGACACCGGTGCACAAGTCCCTTTTCCAAAAAACACTTTTCTCTATTTGTCGATTTTGAGGTCCAAAAATTTGACAAACACTAGAAAACGGCGCCACCTTGTATCTGCTCTTTTTGAACTGCCTCTAGATCGACCATTCTTTTGTCAACATTCTTGAATCAATCATGTATAGTTAACAACATCCCTTGAACTCTACATGCCACCATGAAATCCCCTTTTTCAACAAATTTTTATGTCATAGTTTTCTTTGTCAACAAACACAACACGGAGGCCCACATTGTCAACAAACACAATCACCTCAAAAATGTTTCAATGATACCTTGAGGGATCTTTTCCCAAAAATATATACATGTTTAATCAATTAAGTATATCCAAAGTAACATTTAAAATCATCTTAAAAGATAATAAGTGGGAATTTACTCATAAAGGATAAAATATCTCAATTAAATATTATGTTTGTATAGATTTCCATTACTTTGGTTAGAATCGAACCATAGTTCAAAGTGATTGACTAACCCTAGTTGGGGTGATTTCAATTATCAGGGAATTATAATTTGAAGTTTCGGGTTGACATAACTTAGCTTACATAACGGTTTGACTTCCCTATCAGGACATGGTGTAACTGAGAGGAAAAGGTTGAGGAAATCCAAAATTAAGGATTTCGGGATTGGGGAGTCCACCCAACAGATCAAGGAGCTATGAGTTAATGCGGTTGGAATTTAGAATGTCTACCTAAAACCATTCAAGTTTCTTGACCAATCCTAGTTGGAGTAATGTGAAAGGATATATGGATCCTTTCCACTAGAATTTCCAAGAAATAGGATATTTTGAATCAAATGGTGAGGGAAATTGGGTTTCAACAAAATAGTGGGAGACTAGTAGATATTAATTTATTTATTTGTCTATATTTATCAATGTAAATTACTACAACTATGTTCATATTAAATTGTAGAAACAAAAATCAAAAATGACATCAAACATATCATTGTGATCCATACTTGAGAAGGAAAACCTTCTCACAAACACTAATTTATAAGAGTGGAAAATTACCTTATGGGTTATCCTTCATCATGAGAGGAAACATTATGTGATGGAAGTGCCTTTACAAGTATCACCTAGAAATGAGGTGAGTGATGAGGAACTCTATATGTATGAGAAACATCTAAAAGAGTCTATGGATGTTCAGTGCCTCGTGATATCATCCATGATCAATGAACTCTTGAAGAAACATGGAGAAATGGATGCTTATAGAATGATGTCTCACCTTAGGGAAATCTATCAAGAGAGGAGAGGTATGAGTTCTCCGATGCTTTGTTCACTACTAAGCTTAGAGATTATGTTCTCTCTGGACTACATGTAGTCAAGATTATTGGATACACTATGCATCTGGACATCTTATGGATTAAATTCCCAGATGAGTTGCATAAAGATCTTATACTATCATCACTACCAATGACCTTATATAGTTTTATTTTGAATTATAAAATGAGTAATAATGAGAAGATTCTATCAGAGCTTCTTACCATGATTCACCAAGTTGATAAAGACATGGTGCGTTAAAAACTTGCATCCCTTATGGTGAATAGGAAGAGGAAGGACAAGGAAAAGGGGCCTAAGATTTATATACAATATAAATCCTCCAAGAACTATCTAACCAAGAAGAAGAAGATCCATAGGTAGGGTAAGGAAAATGAGACAGTATGCTTTTCATGTGGCAAGTTAGGCCACTAGAAGATGAACTGCTCCCTGATGAAAAAGGAAGCCAATGGTACATTCATTATTGAGTGCAATTAGTCCATTTTTATATATTGGGTATTAGATACAACTTGTGGGGATCACATGTTTTTTCAAATTTAGGAACCAAGTAGATTCTGAAACATATCCAGAGGAGAGATGGATCTATGAGCTAATAATGGTACGATGCTGGCTTCCCTTGCCATTGGTGACTACCATTTCACATTACTGACTAGAATGATTTTGGTTTTACATTCTTGTTATTATGTACCTAGTGTTACCAAGAACATAATTTCTATATCAAGTTTAGATACATCGGGAATTATTTTAAATTTCAGAAATAAATGTTGTTACTTTTATAAGGACAACATATGTTATGGTATGGAGAATTTAAATAACGGTCTTTTTGTATTAAATTATGAGAACCAAGTGTTTTAAATTGATAATGAACCAAGTTCACATGACTCATACAACACCGAGTTATGGCATCACCGCCTTGGTCTTTTAAATGAGAAGCACCTAACAAAGCTCTGTCAAAAAGGTTATTTAGACTATTATGAGCTAAAATCACATGATAGATGTCATGCTTGTTTACAAGGGAAAATGACCAAACCACCATTTGGAGGATAGGGAGAAAGGGCCATAGGGCTTCTAGGATTGGTACACGTTGATGTGTGTGGACCATTTCTAGTAGAAGCTATAGGTTTATATTCTTACTTATTTACTTTTACTGATGACTTGATTAAATATTTATGTGTCTACTTAATGAGATATAATTTCGAGTCCTTTGAGAAATTCAAGGAGTTCAATAATGAAGTATAGAATTACCTTGGTAAGAAGATAAAGAAGCTTCGATCAGATCGAGGTAGATAATATCTTGACCAAGAGTTCATCAATATTTTACATGAGTTTGGGATTCTATCTCAAATCACTTTACCTTATACATCACAATGGAATGGTGTTAGTGAAATGAGGATTCATACCTTGTTGGACATGGTAAGGTCGATGATAATTCATGTAGATCTTCCATTATTCTTTAGGGTATATTCATTGAAAACTGCGGCATACACATTAAACCAAGTACCAACTAAGGCGGAAAATGGGATTCCCTTTGATCTATGAAGTTGAAAAAACCCCCACATTGTCACATACACGTGTATGGGAATGCGAGGCATTTTTTAAGGCTTTATCATTCATCAAACTAGCTCCATAGGGAATGAATTGTATCTTTATGGGGTATCCTAAGGAAATAATGGGATACTGCATATACAAACCCTTAGATAAGAAAGTTATTATTTCCAGATAATATGTTTTTCTTGAGATGGAGAATATCCTCAAAAAGGATATTGGGAGCAAGATTGACTTAAATGAAGTTGATGTTATATATATACAAGATTTGGTAAAGGAACAAGTTCCACGGATGTGTAGGAGAATAAGAGAGGTAAGGGATCCATAGAGATATGGTTTCCTGGTCACCGAAGAAGGTGACTCGTTATTATTGTACAATGATGAACCTCTCTCCTACAAGGAATCAGTATAGAGCATAGAAGGTGAAAGATGGCTAGAATCTATGAATTCTGAGATGTATTCCATGTATCAGAACCAATTATGGGTTCTAGTCAATGCTCCAATTGATATAAAGCCTATTGGGTGTAAATGGGTATTCAAAAAAAATTGCACATGGAAGGTCATGTTAGTAGCTATAAAGAAAGGATAGTGGCTAAAGGTTTTAAACAATGTCAATAAATTTACTATGATAAAAATCTCTCACTAGTTTCCATGTTTAAATCTATAGGAATTATACTTTCCATAGCAGCATTCCATTGTTATGAGATTTGGAAGATGGGTGTCAAAAATGCATTCCATAATGGGAACCATTAGGAAGATGTCTATATGACACAACCAAAAGGGTTTGTGACACTAGGTGATGCTAAAAGGGTATAAAAGTTATAGAGATCCATTTATCGATTAATTAAAGAATTTAGATCATGGAACATTCAATTCAATGAAGCCACAATAGAATTATGTTTCATTACGAATGAATGTAATCCATATGTTTAAAAGTGGTTTAATGGGAATGCGGTCATTATTCTAGTATTGTATATTGACGAAATATTTCTTATTGGAAACAACATACAAGTCTTGCAGTCAGTCAAGGACTAGTTGAACAAGTGTTTTTCTATGAAGGACTTAGTTGAAGCAGCCTACATTCTAGGGATGAAGATCATTCATGACAGATCCAAGAGGCTTCTTGGGCTATGTAAAAGTGCATACATTGACCAAATACTAAAGAGATTTTGTATGGAACAATCCAAGAGTGGAATGGTTCCAGTGCCACATGGTATACATCTTTCCAATGAAATGTGTCCCCATACACAACATGAGAAAGATAGGATGAGTAATATTCCATACTCTTCAGTGATAGAATCTATCATGTATGACATGTTATGTGCTAGAATTTATGTTTCCTATGAATTGAGCATGATAGGTAGAGTGTCCATAGAATAAAATGTGGAAAACCCATTGACTAAAGGTTTATATCAGCAGAAGCATGAATATCATGTGAGAGCTAGCGGACTGAAGGTTGTTAGTAGTTGGATTTAGTGAAAGTGGGAGTCTATTATATTTGGAGCCCTAGAAACCAAATTCTTTGTACTTTATGATAAACCTATATTCATTGGATTAATATTTATAAACTCCCTATAACATCATGATTTTTTATCTACATGACATAGTATGTGATAATGTCTGAAGAATAATAGTCAGACTAAAAGGTCATAGTGTATCCCTACTATTATGAGAACTCAGAAGTTCCATGAAATTATTCTTGAATATGTGTTCTATGGCCAGATGAAATAATTTCAAGGGAAAAATAATATAGGCTGTCAGGGGTGGTGACTCATGAAACCTTGAGGCACCATCTCATGGTGTGTGCCCTAGGTAATATCTAGGATGATATTATGAGAACAAGACCCACCAGAAGAAAATTTGCATTCATAGTTTCATTGGATGTTTCTATTTGTGGACATTTGTGTTGGACCTTCTACTTTATTATTATTATTAATGGTTATTATGACTTACCCACTTAGATGTATTGATGAAAATCATGACGATGGATGATCGCAGCGAGGTAGGATTTGTTGGGTGTGTCATGAGTAATATTTCATTAATGAATAATGAAAGAAAGGATTTTTCACTTCTACAGAAGTAGATGTCTTAGTCCATTTTATGGAAATGATATAGACCATCTAAATCCATGGCCATGGCATTCTCTTGGAAAGTTCAATTCTGGGAAGTCAAAGAATGAGAAATCAAGCACATGGGTTGATGGCACTGGCATGAAACGTGATTGATTAGAGATACTGGGACAAATGGATTATATTACATGGTTAAAATTTGTTTGAGGTGACATGTCATTTTGACATCAGCTTCTTTCTCTTGGGTTCCTTGACCCATTGCTAGACAGTAATCTTGGACTTTAGACAAGCCCACCTAATGCCAATGAGAGAGAGGCCTAGAGGGTCACACACTAAGTGTAGCCAGTATCTCAGTTAAATAATTTATTTATTTAACAAGTTGAATAAATATTATTCCCGGTTATGGTTTAATAATTATTCAAGTATGCCTGATTACATTTATTTCATCACTAGTTATTCAAGAGAATATATTTTGGATGGAAGATTTATTTATCGGCGAGTAATTCAGTTATATTTATTTAATAAATAAATAGTCATAATTCAAGGCCCGGTAAATATTGATGAGGATTGGCGAACGCACATGAGCCTTAGCCCAGTTGGTAAGGACTCTGTAAGTGCATCCAAGAAACCAAAGATCAAATCCAGGTGGAGGCAAAATTTCTGAGGGTACTGTAATGGGAACTGTGCAGTACTGTAGTAGGTACTATAGCGGGAAATGTAATAGGCACTGTTTGGCACTGTAGCAGCTGAGAATATGCCCTTGTTTGGGCCTTCGGGCCACCGATTTGGTCCTTGAATCCTTTAACGCCTTTGGGCCACCCATGCCTTCAGGTCAGTAAGGCCTTAGGTCCACCTCAAGGCCTTCGGGCCACCTTAAGTGCAGATGCAAATCAGAAAACCTACAAGGAACATCCTCTACAAGGAGGATGAGCAAGGATCTTTCACCACAGTAGAAGCTAAATGGATTTCAAGAATAAGAGGGTATGGCACCTGCCATCGGGAGAAGCATGTGCATGCACGGGAATGCCTAGCCGAACATCCATGTGAAGGTGGAGAGCCGATTTCACGATGAAGATGCTAGGGAGGAGCAGTTCTAAGTAGTTAGTCTGGGTTGTATGTAATGTTTGAAGCATTCAGGAAATTAATTCCTCTAAGGCCTGCGATCCATGTAATACTTACGCCTACGGTCCTTGTAAGGGTTTTACCTCACCCCTTGAAAGGTGTATTATCAAAAATAAATAAATAATGAAGGCCTTCGGGCCATTGGAGGAGGAGGATTGGCGAACCATGTTATGGTTCCGGTGAGAAATAATATTAAATATTATTTGGTTAAATAATATTTATACGTGTTGGTGGGAGAGGACACTCAAGAGGGGGGTGAATTGAGTTCCAATCAAAATTTCTGTTGTAATATTTTCTATTAAAATCCCCCAATTTATAAAACAAGTTAAACTGTAGTGAATTTGTAAAACTGTTAAGGTTCAATTAGATTCTCAAAAGATTGATTAGTTCTCAGTTAATCTAATCATAAGATTAAATTATCTTTTGAAACTAACCTACTGATTTACAATAGATACAAAAACTTTCTAGATTAACTATCAAAGTAACTTTAAAATAGATTTGTATTTGAAAGTAATAAGCAGCGGAATATAAATTAGATACTTTATATTTTGAACTTAAACTAAAAATGCATAGTAGATATAACCAAGAGGTTCAGTCTCAAGACGAGACTTATTCCTCTCAAATTTATATATAAATTTGATCCACACCATGCATCGGGGTTAATAATAGTACATGACTTTCCAAGCCACGCAGGGGCCTCTAACACTGTTCTTCGTGGGAAAACAAAAACAATAGCGCACAGGCTGTCCAGGCCCTACTTGACCTCTACCACTATCCTCAGTGGGACATAAGAAGGTGTAGAATGTTTGGAATGAGGATTTAGTATCCTCCAGTTCAGCGCAGGAGATTGTGTGTGTTTAAAACAAACAGGATACACACACTGCTCGAAAGTAAATAATAAATCACTTAGAGATAGTATATGAAAGTTAAGAAAGTTCTAGTGATTGGCAGTGCAGCTCTGGACTCGTTGGATTCAGCAGAACTGCTTATGAGTCCTCTGATTTTTTTGTTGAAAAAAAGAGTATCGTGGTTCAGCTTTTGTTTCTCCAAGAGAGAACATGTTCTCTTGACTCCTGAGTACTTCGATTGTTCTTCAGTAATGTAGGATTGCATGTACGGAGCTTCTTTGAGGATTGTGCAATGTGTTATTCACAGTTGTGCTCAGGATTGTTCTTCAGTTCAGTACAGAGCTCGCGTGTGTTGTATTATGTGTGTCGAGACATGTCAAGCGCGAGAGTATCCTTCTTTAAATTCCACGAGATCCGGAAATAGGAATTATTTCCTTTCCATAGGTACGAGGTATGGTTTCCTGACAGACCAACAAATACCATTAAATAACATTAATTGTATTAAAAACATCAAATATGACCATTAGTAATATTTAAATATTATTAACAAAAAGGTTATGAAACTATGTCATAGTAGTTGTGCAAACTGTGTCTCTTTGAACTGGTGTCTAGGTCACGGTGTGTCCTTCACGGTGTCTGGGACATGATGTGTCCTCCACGGTGTCTCTATCACGGTGTTTCCTTCACTGTGTCTGGGTCACGGTGTGTCCTTCACGGTGTCTGGGTCACGGTGTGTCCTTCATGGTGTCTGGGTCACGGTGTGTCCTTCACGGTGTCTAGGGCACGGTGTTTGGGTCACGGTGTCAGGCTTACTGTGTCTGTCTTACACTTCACGGTGTCTGTGTCTTGCACACAGTCTGTCTTAGTATGTCAAACTTCACAGTGTCTTGATACTTAGACAATTAACTGTATTTAAACTTAAACAGTAATATGCAGAATATGAATTAAGCCTAACCATTATCAAGTAAGAGAAATTGAAACATAAATTCAAGGGTTTGATAATATAAGTGAGAGTTGTGATCATGAAAAAGATTTGTAAATAATAATGAGAGTAATTGACAGTAATAAGATTTGCAATCATTAAAACATGATGTGTGATTATTATTAAGATTTTTGATCATTAAAACATGATTAATACATGATGAGTCCAACAATCTCCCCCTTTTTGATGATCACAAATCATGTATAGTCAAATTATAAATGAAATTCAATGTTATAGAAAATAGAATATAGAATAATAATAGATAAAAGACTAAGATATAACTCTTCTCCTCTACTTTTGAGATTATCAAAAAGTAGAGATAATGGAGTGAAATTATGAATAAGTCATTAAGAAGGTTCAGAATAAAACATATCGGAGAAATACAAATAGTAAACAACAAAAGACATCCCATAAAAAATTAAGAAACATTGGTTGGCATCAAGGATTGGATTTCTGTTTTCCTTTATCAGCAGAAGCAAGAGATGATGTAGAAGAAGGCATGGAGGTAGTAGACACAGATGGTAAAGGTAGGCCTTCAAACATGGAGGGAGCCAAAGAAGGAGCTTTAGAAGATCTAGTCTGTGGTTGATCAAGAATGTCTGGTTTGATCTGAGAAAGGGCTTGGCTGACAGACATAGCAGTTGAGGCTAGGGCAGGTAGACCTAGTCGAAGAGGGGCAGCAGCTGGTGCAACTATAGCTGTACACTGCACTTGAAGATACAGCTTCAAAAGATTGATGAAATCACTAATGATTTCACCACCATATTGTATATCCTTTTCAAAATTGTCCTTATTCTCCATGAATTTATCCAACAATCTAGTAAACTCTGTAAGTTTCTGAACTTGAGCTTTAAAAGCTTGAGTCACTGGAGGGATTTTTAAATTCACCACAAGATACTTAAAGTGATTGGTCATTTCACTTTTAGGGAAAATCCGAGTGAGATAAAAATCTATCTTCTTGGTGATCTCCTATTGAGCATCATTGGAAATCTTAGAATGGATCCGAACAAGATCAAGTGCTCTATCACTATTCTTCATAACTTCAGATAAAGGAGAAAAATCAAAGCCATTGAAATCATTCTGAAGTTCTTCCTTGATTATGGATCGAATCACAGAATCGTCCAAAGAAGGTGTGGAGGACTGACCAGAGGGAGGAGAATCCTTGATAGCTTCAGTTAGAACCTTGAGCTATTTTAAAACTTTTTTTAGACATCCAGTGTACTCATCTGTGAGCTTATTCAGATTTTCTACAAGCTCTCTCATGCGTTACAGCATATTTGTGTGTCTTGCTCCAATCTTATCATCAAAAGATAACAGATAAGGATTCACTTGAGACACAATATCTCTAGAAAGGTTGGAAACATCTGGTTCAGGAGAAGCAGCAATAGGTGAAGGAGCAGAAACAGGAGCATGCTATGATCTTGAATACAGTTCTGTTTTAAGGTTTTTCATCATATCTTTCAAATTTGCAACATCAGCACTAAGTAACTTATTTTCAACTCTGCCTTATTGTATTTCACGGATCATCCTTGGTTGAATATGTAGAATAATATTTTCCAAAATAATCAAGGCATCTTCTTGACATAGTTGAGTCACTGGACGAGGCTGAGAGGATATAATATTCTCAACTCTAGCCAATATAGTCTCTCCAAATACTTTCAAATAATACTTAGTTACAAATGATTGTTGGTATGGTAAGAGAGCGGGTGAAGGTAGTGGTGCATGTTCTGATGCAGATTCTTGTTTCAGTTTTGAACTAGTTTCGGTTTCAGATTCTGATTCAGGTTGAGGTTGAGGTTCTGGTTCTGGCTTTGGTTCTAGGTGAGCTACTGAATTCAGTTGAAACAAATAAGAGAGATCTATACTAGTTGCAGTCACTTTCTTTGATTCACTCACATCATAAAAACGTGGAAATTAATACTCAGTGTACACAGAATATGTGACAGTTGGTTGAGAGGTTTCACCAGATCCAGCTTCATCAATCTCAAGATTTTGAGGTTCGTCCCCCTCAAAATGTGCTTCCATCTCAGATTCTTGAGGCTCGTGAATTGGGTTAATATCCACAAGATCAACTCTAATCTCTTCAGCAAATTCATGCCTTTCCAGCTGAAAGGCAATTTCTATCCTCTCTTCAGTAGAGGGTATGTACTCAGGAACTGACTGTTCCACTAGTTGTGCTTCCAGACTTGCTTCTTTTTCAATAGGTAGATCCCCTTGATTAACATTTTCCCTAATAGGGATTTCTCCTAGAATAGCTTCCTTCATGACAGGGAGGTCTTCTGCACCACCAAACTCTTCTATGACTTACTGCTCTAAAACAGGGATAATAAAATCTCTTGCAGACTCAGATTTAATTTCCTGATCAACATCATCTCTAGAAGTAGGAGCTTCTTCTATAAAAAAACAGAAACTTCCTCTCTAGAAGGTATTTTAGCAGGAACATCAATAGGGACAACAATCCTTTCTTTTTCAATAGGATCTGCTTCCTCATGAGGTATTTCAGCCTCTTCTTCTTTTTCTTCCTCTTCTGGGTACTCAGCCACTTCATCTGGTTCCAAACAAGGATCAGTAATGTTCTTAGGCATTCTTGGGTAATCAACAGGATTATACTTCTTATAAAGTTGATCATTATCCTCAACCCACAGCTTCTTCCAGGGGTTCCAATTAATCTTCATCCTTCTGATGAAAGGCTTGGATAAACAGAAATCAAAATCCTCTAGCTTTTCTTCATTCGTTCCAACCACTCCTTTGGCAACTAACATGGCCGAAATCATCCTTGAGTAAAACAAGGAGGTGGATTTGGAAGTGACTTTAATCAACTCACATATATGGTTAATGACTTATTTTCAAATATTGATCTTATAGCCATTCTTCAACAGGTGAATAAGGAACACATCCTGATACATCATCACAGAAAAATCAGAATCAGAATAACTAATTAGTTCAAATTATTGTCCTTTTGGATAGAACAGTCCTAAATTGGGAGTATGCTTGAGGTATTTGAAAAATATCTTTACAACATTTAAATGTGACTCTTTAGGATTTTCTTGAAAATGAGCACACATACACACACTAAACATAATATCAAGACAATTAGCAGTCAAGTAGAGTATACTTCCAATCATTCCTCTATAAGTGGTTTGATCAAAATATTTACCATCTTCATCAAGATCCAACTTACAGGTGGTACTCATGGGAGTGTCACTACTTTTTGTGCTATCCAATCCAAAACTTTTTAAAAGATATCTAGTATATTTACATTGAGTTAAAATAATTCCATAATTATTTTGAACGATTTGAAATCCAAGAAAGAATTTTAATTCACCCATTAAGCTCATTTCAAATTCGTTTTGCATCATTTTAGAAAAATCAGTACATAAAGAGGTTTTTGAAGATCCAAAAATAATATCATCTAGATAAATTTGTACAACTAAAATATCCTTAGAAATTCGTTTTATAAACATAGTAGGATCAGCTATTCCTTTTGTAAAACCTTTAGAAATTAGAAAAATACTTAATCTGTCATACCAAGCTCTTGGAGCTTGTTTTAAACCGTATAAAGCTTTTGATAATTTGAAAATATGATTTGGAAAATGAGGGTTTGTAAATACAGGTGGTTGTTCAACAAAAACATCCTCAGCTATATACCCATTTAAAAATGCACTCTTGACATCCATTTGATATAGTTTGAAATTTAGATGTGCAACATAAGAAAGTAAGATCCTAATGGATTCTAGTCTGGATACCGGAGAAAAAGTCTCCTCATATTAAATTCCTTCCTCTTGACTATAACCTTGTGAAACTAATCTAGCCTTGTTTCTAACTATGTTTCCATATTCATCTACTTTATTTCTAAAAACCCATTTAGTGCCTATGGTGAAAGTGTCCTTAGGTCTTTATACAAGTTTCGAAACTTTATTTATTTCAAACTAATTGAGCTCTTCTTGTATATCAATTACCCAAAATTCATCGTTAATAGCATCATCAATGTTTTTAGGTTCAAGATGTGACAAGAAGGCATGATGTTCAACCTGATTTATAAGAGAAACTCTAGTCTGTGTCCCTCTATCTAGATTTCCTACTACAGCTTCTAAAGGATGATTCTTTAGAATCCTAGTTGATCTAGTAAAGGTAGGACTAGAAATTTCAGATTCTTCTCTAGGTTCGGGTTCATTAGGAGTAGATTCTGGAATCTGTCCAGAACTAGATGTTTTTACAGCAGGTTCATTAGTTTTATCATTAAGGTTCAGAACAAATAAATCTTCTTCAAGATTTTCAAGAGATGGCTTAGGTTCATGTGAATCAGCTTCATCAAATTTGATGTGAACAGATTCTTCCATGAATTTGGTCCTTTTATTAAAGACTCTATAGGCTTTGCTAGTTATAGAATAAGCCAGGTAAATTCCTTCATCACTTTTGGGAGAAAATTTGTCAAGATTATCTTTAGTATTAAGAATAAAGACTTTGCAACCAAAAACTCTAAAGTAATTAACCTTAGGCTTTATATTATTCCAAAGTTCATAAGGGGTCCTTTTTAGAACAGATCTAATTAAGACTCTATTGATAATATAACAAGTTATATTCACAGCTTCAGCCCAAAAATAAATAGGTAGGTCATACTCATTTAGCATAGTTCTTGCAATTTCCTGAAGGGTACTATTCCTTCTTTCTACTACACCATTCTACTGAGGTGTTCTAGGGGAAGAAAAGTTGTGACTATAGCCATTGTGTGAGCAATAAGATTCAAACTCTTGATTTTCAAACTCACGGCCATGATCACTTCTTAGGGTTTTAATCTTAAGTCCACTAAGGTTTTCTAAAGACTTGGATTATTTAATAATGTAAGAGCAAGCTTCACTTGTGTGAGCCAAGAAGTATGCCCAAGTATATCTAGAAAATTCATCTAATAGAACATAGACATAGTGCTTCCCATTTAAACAGGAAACTCTAGAAGGTCTAAAAAATTCCATGTGAACCAACTTGAGAGGTTGAGAAGTTGACAATTCATTCTTTGGTTTGAAAGATATTTTGTGTTTTTTCCCTTTTGACAGGGATTACAAACCTTGTTATTTAGAAACTCAAGTTTGGGTAGGTCTCTAACCAAGTTCTTCCTAGTAAATATTATAAGTGAGTGTATATTGCAGAGTCCTAATCTCCTATGCAATAACCATGAATCTTTATTAAAAGCATTTAAACAAGTAGTGTTTTGTTTAGCTAAAGAATTCAAGTCAACTGCATAAACATTTTCATTTCTCAAAGAAGAAAATATTAAAAAATTCATATAATTTAAAACATTAAAAGAATCATTTTCAAACTTAACATTAAATCCATCATCACATAATTGAGATATACTTAAGAAGTTATATTTTAACCCATCAACAAATAAAAATTTGGAAATTAAAACTGAGTTAGTGTTACCAATTTGGCCTAGGCTGATGATCTTTCCTTTTGAATTATCACCAAAGGTGACATGGCCTCCATCAACCTTGATTAGGATCTTGAAGCATGAGTAATCCCCAGTCATGTGCCTTGAACATCCACTATCCAAGTACCATATCTTCCTATGGGAACTCTTCAAGCAGGTTTCCTACAAAATATTTTTAGATGGAATATGATTTTGGTACCCAGATTATATTGGGTCCAGACAGGTTAGCAATCTATGATTTTGGTACCCAAATTTGTCTTCTAGGTTTCATAAAATTTACAGAATCAAAAGATTTTGAAAGGTAAACTCTATTTGATCTATAACTATGTGAATAACTAGCTGAATCATATGAATTTCCAGAACTGGAACAAGCAGAATTTTGTCCAGATTTAGGAATAAATCTAGTTTTAGTGAACTGTCTTTTTCCAGGTTGGTATCCTATTCCAGTAGTTTATTTTGGTTCCACTTGATTTCCTATTATTTGATTTAATGTATCATTTCCATTTGTGAACTTTTCTAAGTCCTTTCTAAGTTGCTCATTGGACATTTTCAGTTCTGTATTTTCATTTAACAGTTGAGTATTATTTTCTTTTTCTATATCAAGGGCATATTTAACATTTGTAGTGAGAGAATTTTGTTTCTTTAATGACTTATATTTGTCCTTAAGTTCATTACCTGTTTCTTCCAGCATAGTACAATATTCAGATAATTCATCTTTAGTCATGTCTTCATAATCAGAATCAGATTCAGTAGCAACTCTAGAATAATAGGAATTTAAGACAGGATTATCTAAGGTTACCTCAGATGTGTTGGTCATGAAACACATGTTCGCATGATTCTTTTCAGAATCAGTTGCTTATGATTCACTTGTGCTGTCTTCTAAAGCACTCCAAGTAGCCTTCATGGATTTCCTGTACTTATTTTCCTTGGAGTCATACTTCTTTTTGAACTTCAATTTTGGACAGTCAGCCTTTATATGTCCTTTCCTTTTGCACTCATAGCAGACTACTTCATCACATTAATCTGGCTTTTTATGATCCTTTTTCCAGTGACCTTTGTTGTCATATTTACCTTTGTAGTTTGTTTTTCTGAAGAATTTCTTCTTCCTATAAAATTTCTTAAACCTCATGGCTATCTATTCCATTTCAGTATCATTGTCAGAGTCTGAATCGTCACTTGTAGAACTTTTAGTTTGTATTTGAACTTTGTCTTTGTCCTTGCTCTTTGAAGCAGTAGACTTAAATGCCACAGATTTTATCTTGGGTTCATCATCTTCTTCCTTATTCACCTTGAGTTCTTCCTCATACATCATAAGCTTACCAATTAGTTCTTTAACAGGAAGATCTCCAATGTCACATGATTCTCTGATTGAAACATAAGTGCCTCTCCATCTATCTTGAAAACATCTCAGTATCCTCATGATTTGTTCCTTTTATGGAATAACATTCTCAAGTGAACTCGTTGTATTGACTATCTCATTGGACCTGAGATACATATCAGAAATAGGTTCATCAGTTTTCATTTTAAAAGTATCATATTTAATAGTATAAGTATTTAATATCATTTCTTAAACATTAGTTGTTACCTCATGAGAAACACTTAAAGTATCCCATATTTCATAAGCTGTTTTACAGGCAGATATTCTATTGAATTCCTCATCTTCTAATGCACAATACAAAGCATTCATAGCTTTACAATTATTATTATAAGCAGTTTTTTTAGGTTCATCCCAAGTTGTTCTTTCAGTTTCTGGAATTTAATATTGAGACTCTATAATAGTCCAGATATCAAAACCCATACATTCCAAATGAATTTTCATCTTAAGTTTCCACTGGGCATAGTTTGTAACATTGAATAAAGGTGTTTGGTTAGTATCTGCACCTTCTATTCTATTATCCATAACTAGATTTTAGAAAATAAATTTAAAGAGATAAAATTTAGAACTAATAGAAATTTAAGATTGATTAGTCATTGAAAGTGGCTAATATTCATTGTTAAGATATTAATATTAATGTTTTTAAAAGTTCATAAACATCAATTTTAGTCCAATTCAGAAATTGAACTTCATTTCCCATCATTGTGCAATTCATGCTTAAAATGTCAATTTGGGCCCACTCAATAATTTTCTTGTGTAAATTACAATATTTATCATTTTAATTTGAAATTTTGGGATATGATTGATCACTTTGTTTGGAACATTTTATCTTTTAGTTCTGATGGATGAATCTCAAAAGAAGATGGAGAATTTTGCGCCTGAAGGCAGAAACTTGCTAGAAAAAGCATAATGGGCCTAAGGCCCATCAAACAAATGTGGGGCCCAGAAAACAGGCCCAATGAAGCTCAAATTTATAAATTATAAATATAAAAATATGAGGATAATTTTATTCAACTGTGGCCGGAGCTAATTCTGATGTTTTCATGATGATAAAGGGATCTGAAGTTGAGATTTAAATGGAGGACTCGTCATTAATGCACAGAAATCCGTCCCACCATTTCGACCATAACTTTCAAAAGGATGATCCAAATGTCCTAAACTTTTGAGAGATTATAGAAGACACATGTACGAAGATATTTTATATTTAAGATACCTTCGGATTTGGCCATATTAGGTGTCAAACTCACACGTCAAAATGGAGGACGAATCTGGACAGTTTTCCGGGTCAACTTCGAAACGTCAATTTCCTTTTGATTATTCACCCTCATTTTGACTCTATTAATTGTTGGGGGTGAATTAATTATTGGGGGATGGACCTAAGGCTCCTAATATGCCTATATAAGGAGCTATTGGTGAAGGGAATAGGGGTGGATATTTTGCATATCATCTTTTGTTGCTTGTTTCATTGTAAGGTTATGCTTCCAAATTTCCTTTGTAATGTTTTCCATTTCCATGTAAGTTTCTTTTTTGTATCTTTATGTTCTTAATCAACTTATTTCTCTTCTATATTTTCCATTTCATTTATTAAAACTTTATAATCACAAAGCACAGTGATATCTCTGTGTTGTTGTGAATTAGTTCACACATAGGTGTGAATTTCATTCACACACATGGAGGAGTGCTCGTTATTTCCGCGGTTTTAATTTCTTCAATCCAATTCTTGTTAGCCATCTTCCGCCCACCATTGAGAGTATACCATCAATGGAGGGCTAAACCCTTAATGGGTTGATCTTAGGAGGATGCAAAGGCTGGATTGAATGTTATTTTATGAACGAATTGTTGTTAATTGGATAATTAATTTAAGACATCCATTCTTCAGTTATTTCTACTCTTCATATTTACTATGTTTGAGCAAAATAAATTCAATTAATAAATGACCATATACCTCGGAGAGATCATGAATTTGGTTCTCTAAGTGTATAAGGGATTATTAATTGTGTTTAGTAAGCACCAAACCAGAAAATGATGAAGGTAGTGTTATTTTTGAAGAATGGATTCATCAAGAATTAATAAAACCAAAATTGTTTAAAGAAGTAAAATTCATTCAATCCACCCCGAGCATAATCCTAGATCAACCCATTTTCATTAAATTGAATTCACATAGGTTTATTAGTGTTATTTAAACCATCCAAAATCGAACCCAAAGTTGGCTACTTCAAATCCCATCCCGCACCAAATCATAGCGTATCAAGGTTACTTCTTCAGTCCCTGTGGATTCGATCCCTACTTGTACTTCAACGACCGCTTTTACCAGTAGGGTAAATTTGGGTGCAACCAAATGTTAGCGTCGTTACCGGGGACCAAGTAAGTTCCTTAGACCAAAAACCTTCTTTTCTTACCCCCATTCTTCTATTCTCATCCCAATTCTCTTATCTTTTCCCTTTCTCGCTTTTTTTTTTCTTTTGGCGCATGTCCGCCTACACCCGCGATAACTCAAAAAGATTTGTTAGGGTGGATACTCCTAGGGCTGGGGAGTCAAGCACTAAAAGAGTTCTATTTCCTTTAGATCCAAATCTTCCTAATACTCCAAATTCAGACGTTGAGTTCGATACAATGGAGAATCTCCCACAAAACCAAATCATAAACCGGGGAGGGAACCAAAATAATGGGCAGGACCCTAACTTGGGAATTGTTGCAGACCCGACCATGAATGACTACCTCACACCAACCTGGACCAATGCACCCTCATGCATTAGGCATGATAACATAGGATATGCCCAATATGTTTTCAAACCCCATGTCCTGAACCACCTTCCAACCTTTCATGGGATGGAGTCTGAGATGCCTTACCTTCATGTTAAAGAATTTAATGACATTGTCGAAACCATGTGCCCACCAAATCAAATTGAATCTGCTAAAATGAGACTTTTCCCTTTTTCCCTTAAGGACCGAGAAAAGAATTGGTTAAACAATTTGAGACCAGCATCCATTCACTCTTGGGACCAACTTCAACGAGAATTTTATAAAAAATACTTCCCCCATCACAAAACAATTGCACTTAAAAAGAGCATACAAAACTTTTTTGAAAGAGAGGGAGAAGAAGAAAACCTAAGAGAAAAACTTTCTGCACTCACGAGGAAAGTCGAGGAGATTGGTCTTAGGAAGGTCCACAAAACCCAAACTGTTGAGCTTGTTTGTACAATTTGTGACAAGAATGACCACAAGACTGATAATTGTCCAACCATTCCTTCCATAAAGGATGTTCTTTTAGGAGGACCACCAGAAAAAGTTAATGCAATGAACTTTCAAAAGCCACAATTCACGAACACCTTCAATCCAAGGTATAACGACCATCCGGGCTTTCGTTGGAAGGACAATCAACAACCAACACAACAACAATGTATCAACCCATACCCTCAACAAAACTTTCAACCTCATAATCAGTTCCAACCACAACTGTTCCAATTCCAACATCCTCATGTCCAATATCAACAACCTATACAACAACCAAATTATCCTCCTGGAATAAACCCACAAGCTCAAGCACCAACCAAAAATGTTCCACAAAGCCTACTAGAACAACTGTGCAAAAAAATGGACAAAATGAACTCAGAATTCTCATCCATTAAACAAGAACTTCAAACCATAAAAACTGGAAAGACACCCATGCCCACATAGGCCATTCCACAACAAACATCAAGGGGAGAGACAAGTTTCACTCAAACAACTCACGAACAACTAAAGGCTGTGACAGTTTTAAGAAGTGGGAAATCAATTGAAAAACCTGAACAGATAAGTCAGAAACCATGTGAAGCTTCAAAATCTAATGAAAATTCAAATTAAATACAAGATCAAACTGAAGAAACTGATAATAATGTGAATAAAACAACACTTCATCAAACGACTCCACAATCTGCACCATTTCCTCAACGCATGATGGGGAAAACCAAGCCTGAATTGAGTGAAACATTGAGGGAAATCTTCTCACAAGTCAAGTTGAACATTCCCCTTCTCGATTCCATCAAAACCATACCTTCCTACTCAAAATATCTTAAGGACTTGTGCACTTTTAAAAGAAAATTTTCACATAAAAACCAAGTCCTTTTGGCTGCTAATGTGAGTACCACCATTCAAGGGACCATTCCTCCTAAGATGAAAGACCCAGGATGCCCTTACATAAATGTTGAACTAGGAGAGAACAAAGTTGTCAAAGCCTTGTGTGATCTAGGTGCTAGTGTGAACCTCATTCCTTATGCCATGTACTGTCAGTTAGGGCTCGAATAACTCCAACCCACATCTGTCACTCTTCAACTTGCTGATCGTAGTGTTCGAGTTCCAAAGGGGATCTTAAAAGATGTTTTGGTAAAAGTTGAAAATTTCATTTACCCAGCTGACTTCATTGTTTTGGAAAATCACCCAAGCTTAGGTCCTAGGGAGCAAACCCCAATCATACTTGGTCGTCCCTTCCTTGCAACAATCAACTCTGTAATCTGAGTCTGAAATGGGAACATGACCATCACCTTTGGGAACATGAGTCTAGACTTGAACATCTACAATGCAAACTCTCAAATTGGGGATGATGAAGAGATCCATGAGGTTAATTGGATTGGTAGTGTTGATAATGAACTCAATGAACATCAAGGAGTTACTGAAGGATGGTTAAGTCAATAAGAGATTGATTTTCTTTATTCACATGAGGGAAATTTTCCTCCTTGGATTGAATCCCTTTCAGACAGCTCTATTGATGAATTTCTAGAATCACCAATCAATGATACCATGGTTGAAATCAATAACATTGAGTCCATAGCCATTCATGACACTACTCTGGAAAATTTAGTGGATGAAAATTCTGTTCACAAGGAACCAATTTTGTCAAGAAATCTGAACAAAGAAACTAAGTTCAATACAAAGTCTCAACCATTCTTGGAAAGTCATGACCAGTCTGATCTTGAATTTAAAGTCTTACCTTCATCACTAAAGTATGCTTACTTAGGGGACAATCAATCCTTTCCTGTTGTCATTTCTTCCTCCCTTGAATCCGATCATGAGAGGATGCTTCTAGATGTTCTTAGGAGACACAAGAAAGCCATTGGATGGACCCTATCTGATATCCCTGGGATTAGCCCACTTATTGGGACTCATAGAATTATTCTTGAATCTGAGTCAAAGCCATGTCGTCAACCTCAGAGGTGACTCAATCATAATCTCATGGAAGTAGTGAGAAAAGAACTTTTGAAATTGTCAAAAGCCGGTATCATCTATCCTATAGCTAAGAGTGAGTGGGTTAGCCCAATCCATGTGGTTCCAAAGAAGGCTGGAATCACAGTAATAACCAACAAGGATGGAGAGATGCTTCCAACAAGGGTCAGTAGTGGATGGAGAGTTTGTATTGACTATAGGAAGCTCAACTCTTGTACCAAGAAAGACCATTTCCCCTTACCCTTTATTGATCAAGTCCTCGAGCGAGTGGCAGGTCATCAATTCTATTGCTTCCTAGATGGATTCTCAGGGTATAATCAAATCGAAGTCTCCTTAGAGGATCAAGGAAAAACAACCTTCACTTGTCCATTTGGCACTTTTGCCTTCAAATGCATGCCCTTTGGGTTATGTAATGCCCCTGGTACCTTCCAGTGGTGCATGATGGGAATATTCTCGGATATGGTGGGGGATTTTTTAGAGGTCTTAATGGATGACTTCTCCATCTTTGGGGATAATTTTGAGGGATTCCTTATAAATGTTGAAAAGGTTTCGTCAAGGTGCGAGGATAAGAATCTCATACTAAATTGGGAAAAATTCCATTTCATGGTAAAAGAAGGACTTGTTCTAGGTCATCTGGTATCTGGTAGAGGGATTGAAGTTGATAAAGCTAAGGTTGACATCATTCGTCACCTTCCCTCTCCTAAAACTGTTAAGGAAGTGAGGTCCTTCTTAGGACATGCTGGTTTTTATAGAAGGTTCATTAGGAATTTCAGCTCTATTTCTCGACCACTTTGTGCTCTATTGGTAAAAGATGCTCCATTTTTATGGACAGAAAGCTGTGAGGAATCATTCTCTACACTCAAGTCAACTCTTATATCTCCACCTATCATGCAATCTCCAAATTGGAAACTTCCTTTTGAGCTCATGTGTGATGCAAGTGATTTCGCTGTAGGAGCAGTCTTAGGACAACGGTGTGAGAAAACTCCACATGTCATTTCTTATGCAAGCAAATCTTTAAATGATGCACAAATAAACTACACCACCACTGAGAAATAGTTGCTTGCTGTTGTCTTTGCCTTAGATAAATTCAGGTCTTATCTCTTAGGATCACCCATCATTGTCTTCACTGATCATTCAGCCCTAAAATACCTTTTCCAAAAACAAGATGCCAAGGCTAGATTGATTAGGTGGGTCCTTCTTCTTCAAGAGTTCGATTTAACCATTAAGGATAAAAAGGGTGTTGAAAATATTGTAGCTGATCACCTCTCTAGGATGGAATTCAAAGACAACTCACACCACCTCTCTGTGTCTGATTCATTTCCCGATGAGCACCTCTATTCAGTGAGTGATTGCCCTTGGTATGCTGACATAGCAAACCATTTGGTGACGGGTGACATTCCAAAATTCATGGGGACCCAAGCTAAGAGGAAATTCCTTTCTGATGTAAAACACTATGTGTTTGATGATCCTTACCTCTTCAAGTTCTGTCCTGATCAAATCATCAGGAGATGTATTCTCGAGTCTGAGCAAGAGTCCATTCTAAAATTTTGTCATGGAGAGGCATGTGGAGGCCACTTTTCTACAAATAAAACCACTGCAAAGGTCCTCCAAAGTGGTTTCTACTGGCCTAACCTCACTAAGGATTCCTTCCAATTCTGCAAAAGTTGTCCTCAGTGTCAGAAATTAGGATCCATTACCAAAAGGAATCAAATGCCCCTCACTCCCATTCTGGTCGTTGAAATATTTGATTGTTGGGGAATTGATTTCATGGGACCCTTTCCAAACTCTAAGGGATACCTCTACATCCTCTTAGCTATTGATTATGTCTCAAAATGGGTTGAAGCCATTCCCACCAAGTCCAATGACCACCATGTTGTGATCCGATTTTTGAAAGAGCATATATTTTCTCGATTTGGAATTCCTAGGGCTATAATCAGTGATCGTGGAACCCGTTTCTGCAACTGCCCATTCGCTTCACTCATGTCTAAGTATGGTATTACTCATAAAGTTTCTCAGTCCAATCTAATAGTTGTCTTGCCCAGAGTTAGGCTTTATATCTCTATTGTAGAGCATGAAATTGACAATATGTGTGGCGTCCGGCACTTGGGGATCGTGACTCCATAGTTGTCTTGCCCAGAGTTAGTCTTTTCATATCTATTGTGGATAAAAAAATCATCAAAAAAAAAATAAAAAAAAATGGATACTCATATTAAGGTTTAATGTGATTCCCACCTAGTGCTTCCATTTTTTCCCCTTGAACAATAAAATGGGCCCCATATCTTTTATGATGCACAACACTTTATCATGCTTAATTGGAATTGGATGAAATGTGGCAATGAATTTGAAAAAAGGAATGGGCTTGGGATTGGGATATGCTTAAGGACCTATCTTGTTTTAAATGATTTTTATGGGTTCCATAATTTTTTTGATATGAGGTCTTTTGAGTGAGCAATGTGTATTTAAATGTTTTTGGAAAAGGGGATTTGGATTTCATATTTGTAATTTATTTTGCTCGGGACTAGCAAAAATCATGTTGGGGGTGTGATTAGTCACTGAAAGTGGCTAATATTCATTGTTAAGATCTTAATATTAATGTTTTTAAAAGTTCATAGACATCAATTTTAGTCCAATTCAGAAATTGAACTTCATTTCCCATCATTGTGCAATTCATGCTTAAAATGTCAATTTGGTCCCACTCAATAATTTGCTTGTGGAAATTACAATATTCATCATTTTAATTTTAACTTTTGGGATATTATTGACCACTTTGTTTGAAACATTTTATCTTTTAGGTCCGATGGATGAATCCCAAAGTAAGATGGAGAATTTTGCGCCTGAAGACAGAAACTTGCTGGAAAAAGCATAATGGGCCTAAGGCCCATCAAACAAATTTGGGGCCCATAAAACAAGCCCAATGAAGCTCAAATTTATACAGTAGAAAGATAAAAATATGAGGATCATTTTATTCAACTGTGTCCGGAGCTAATTCTGATGTTTTCATGATGATAAAGGGATCTTAAGTTGAGATTTAAATGGAGGACTCGTCATTAATGCACAGAAATCCGTCCCACCATTTCGACCATAACATTCAAACGGATGAGCCAAATGTCCTAAAATTTTGAGAGCTTCTAGAAGACACATGGACGACGATATTTTATATTTAAGACACCTTCGTATTCGGCCATATGAAGTGTCAAACGCACACGTCAAAATGGAGGACGAATCTGGACAGTTTTCCGGGTCAACTTCGAAACGTCAATTTCCTTTTGATTATTCACCCTCATTTTGACTCTATTAATTGTTGGGGGGTGAATTAATTATTGGGGGATGGACCTAAGGCTCCTAATATGTCTATATAAGGAGCTATTGGTGAAGGGAATAGGGGTGGATATTTTGCATATCATCTTTTGTTGCTTGTTTCATTGTAAGGTTATGCTTCCAAATTTCCTTTGTAATGTTTTCCATTTCCATGTAAGTTTCTTTTTTGTATCTTTATGTTCTTAATCAACTTCTTTCTCTTCTATATTTTCCATTTAATTTATTAAAACTTTATAATCACAAAGCACAGTGATATCTCTGTGTT
Organism: Viscum album; assembly: GCA_963277665.1. Taxonomy (NCBI): domain Eukaryota; kingdom Viridiplantae; phylum Streptophyta; class Magnoliopsida; order Santalales; family Viscaceae; genus Viscum; species Viscum album. Next base: position 1,021,643,073 of record OY728162.1, read on the forward strand.
GTTGTGAATTAGTTCACACATAGGTGTGAATTTCATTCACACACACGGAGGAGTGCTCGTTATTTCCGCGGTTTTAATTTCTTCAATCCAATTCTTGTTAGCCATCTTCCGCCCACCATTGAGAGTATACCATCAATGGAGGGCTAAACCCTTAATGGGTTGATCTTAGGAGGATGAAAAGGCTGGATTTAATGTTATTTTATGAACGAATTGTTGTTAATTGGATAATTAATTTAAGACATCCATTCTTCAGTTATTTCTACTCTTCATCTTTACTGTGTTTGAGCAAAATAAATTCAATTACTAAATGACCATATACCTCGAAGAGATCATGAATTTGGTTCTCTAAGTGTATAAGGGATTAGTAATTATGTTTAGTAAGCACCAAACCAGAAAATGATGAAGGTAGTGTTATTTTTGAAGAATGGATTCATCAAGAATTAATAAAACCAAAATTGTTTAAAGAAGTAAAATTCATTCAATCCACCTCGAGCATAATCCTAGATCAACCCATTTTCATTAAATTGAATTCACATAGGTTTCTTAGTGTTATTTAAACCATCCAAAATCGAACCCAAAGTTGGCTACTTCAAAGCCCATCCCGCACCAAATCATAGCGTCTCAAGGTTACTTCTTCGGTCCCTGTGGATTCGATCCCTACTTGTACTTCAACGACCGCTTTTACCAGTAGGGTAAATTTGGGCGCAACCAAAGATCTTTAAAGATGCAACTAAAATCACAGTTGAAAAACAGAATGTTTTGAAAACTTGTATTAATAAAAAACAACCTCTGATACCAAATGTTGGTTGGAGTGGACACTCAAGAGGGGGGTGAATTGAGTTCCAATCAAAATTTCTGTTACAATATTTTCTATTAAAATCCCCCAATTTATAAAACAAGTTAAAATGTAGTGAATTTGTAAAACTGTAAAGGTTTAATTAGATTCTCAAATGATTTATTAGTTCTCAGTTAATCTAATACAAAGATTAAATTAGCTTTTGAAACTAACCTACTGATTTACAATAAATAAAAAAACTTTCTAGATTAACTATCAAAGTAACTTTAAAACAGATTTTTATTTCAAAGTAATAAGCAGCGGAATATAAATTAGATACTGTATATTTTGAACTTAAACTAAAAATGAACAGCAGATATAACCAAGAGGTTCAGTCTAAAGATGATACTTAGTCCTCTCAAATTTATATATAAATTTGATCCACACCCTGGATCAGGGTTAACAACAGTACAAGACTGTCCAGGCCACACAGGGACCTCTACCACTGTTCTTCGTGAGAAAACAAAAACAGCAGCGCACAGGTTGTCCAGTTCCTACTTGACCTCTACCGCTATCCTCAGTGGGACACAAGAAGGTGTATAATGTTTGGAATGAGGATTTATTATCCTCCAGTTCAGCACAAGAGACTGTGTGTGTGTAAAACAAACAGGATACACACACTAATCGAAAGTAAATAATAAATAACTTAGATATAGTATATGAAATTTATGAAATATCTAGTGATTGGCAGTGCAACTCTGGAGTCGTTGGATTCAGCAGAACTACTTCTGAGTCCTTCCCTGATTTTTTAGTTGAAAAACAGAGTGTCGTGGTTCAGCTTTTGTTTCTCCAGGAAAGAATGTGTTCTCTTGACTCTAGAGTACTTCGAGTGTTCTTCGATAATGTAGTATTGCATGTGTGGAGCTTCTTTGAGGATTGTGCAATGTGTTCATCACAGTTGTACTCAGGATTTTTCTTCAGTTCAGTACAGAGCTCACGTGTGTTATAGTATGTGTGTCGAGACATGTCAAGCGTGAGAGTATCCTTCTTTATATTCCATGAGCTCTGGAAATAGGAATGATTTTTTTTCATAGGTAGGAGGTACGGTTTCCTGACAGACCAACAACTATCATTAAATAACATTAATTTCATTAAAAACATCAAATATGACCATTAGTAATATTTAAATATTATTGGGAAAAAAAGGAAGAAACGGTGTCACAGTAGTTGTGAAAATGGTGTCTCCTTGAACCGGTGTCTGGGTCACGGTGTGTCCTTCACGGTGTCTGGGTCACGGTGTTTCCTTCACGGTGTCTGGGTCACGGTGTGTCCTTCATGGTGTCTGGGTCACGGTGTGTCATTCACGGTGTCTGGGTCACGGTGTGTCCTTCACAGTGTCTGGGTCATGGTGTCTGGGTCACGGTGTCAGGCTTACTGTGTCTGTCTTACACTTCACAGTGTCTGTGTCTTGCACACAGTCTGTCTTACTGTGTCAAACATCACGGTGTCTTGATACATAGACAATTAACTGTATTCAAACTTAAACAGTAATATGCAGAATATGAATTAAGCCTAACCATTATCATGTAAAATAACATGAAACATAAATACAAGGGTTTGATAAGATAAGTGAGAGTTTTGATCATGCAAAAGATTTGTAAATAATAATGAGAGTAATTGATAGTAATAAGATTTGCAATCATTAAAACATGATGTGTGGTTATTATTGAGATTTGTGATCATTAAAACATGATTAATACATGAAGAGTCCAACAATATGAAATGTAATAGTTAAGAACATGTCATGGAAATAATAGAATTTCTATTATTATTTGACATGGGGTTTTCACATGGAATAATAAATTAATTAATGAAGCCTATTCTAATTATGTATTATTACTTGGTGAATTAAATTTATTAATCTTGTGTCATAGAAATAATAGCATTGCTATTATTATTTGACAGGGTTTTTTTCACATGGAATAATAAATTTTTTAATTTCACCTATGCTAATTATTTATTGTTCCCTAATGAATTAAATTCCCCATTATGTTATTATTCTCTATATAATCCAAGGGTTCATTCCACTGGATAACCAATTTTTGTATGCACAGCATCCTTGGAGAAAATCTATTGAGCCTAGATAACTCTTCCCTCTTCAAGAATGCTCTCAATAACAAGAGAGGTCATCCTCCATCGGATCAAGGATAATTCTTTAGAAGTGATTCTCACGGCGATCGAAGGCAGACATCGCAAGCATAAGGATCTTCCACGATAGCACCTGAAGACTCCTTCGGTGACATCCATAGTTGCGTGGAGCACATGTGGATCACTACTAGATGATTACTATCCTTTTATTATACGTCACAAATAAGTCACACCTCGGACCCCTGGTTGGACCCATCAATGAAGAAAGATTCACCTTGGAGGTAATTCTATAATTTATTTAAATTAATTATAAATAAAATATGTTGATCCTCTCTTCTTGGTTCCAGGTTCTCTCTATTTTCTTTTATATTTGATTCAATTATGTGGATACTAGAATTCATCGTCATATTGATCCTGGATTAATCATTGATTATGACTGTAATGACCTGAGAAACCATGTTTTGATTTTTGACAAGTCTGTTTTTCAATGTCACCCGTTAAGTGAACCAGCAATCAACTTATAAGGTAAAAATAATAATAAAATAGAAAAATGCATCAAATGAATGAAAACTACTTTTATTCAAATAAGTAACATCTCAGCTACAACCTTCACTGACCGAACAAGAAGATAAATTAACCAAAAATCCCAACTAAGAACCCGATTACAATAATGAGGAGACCGCTTAAAACCACCAAGAGCCCAAGAATGTGGTAGGGGTTTCTGGCATCCATCAGAATAAACATGATGATGGTCGAAGCCACTGCAACCATGCTGAGAACCAAGGGAATCACACGAACCATCTCTTATTCTCTCCTTCAGTCACCTGGAGTGAGGGACACCCCGAGACCAGACCCTTTATAAGCACACCAATCCGACCGTTGAACCCAAACGGCTATAAATATGACCGTTGGTTTCTCCTATCCTCTAAGTTTTGTTTTTGACCGTTGGAAATAAGAATGGATTACCCCTGGAAGGTTCAAAAAATTAACTATGTAATTTTCTTTAATGACATCAATGATAACTTAATTAATTTATTTCTTGTTTTCCCAAAAATGCGAATTATGTTTTATGAAAATTAATATTATTATTCACTACACTTATTTTCTAAATTTGAGCAATTAAAATTTTATGTTGTAATTATAATAAAGCTGATGGGTTTTTATTTTGTCTAAATATGTGATAACCCTTGAGTTATATATATATATATATATTGCATTAAATTAAATGATTCTTTTTCTCTAAATTAAAGGGATAATGTTAATGCAAATGTTTATAACTTGGATAAACAGTTTTGGAAACTACGTCAAACTATGATTTCTTTTACTTATGTGTTTCATGGTGATGATACTTATATCAACATACTCTTATGTGTGATTGAATGTAGTTTAATTAATATTAATATTTAATTAAGAAAAATTAAGGTAATTAGCTAATAAAGGAAATTAAAACATATATATATATGAAATGTTTTGATTAACCAATGTTTTTAATCATTGACCTTCATAATGTAATATTAAGTAATTAACAATTATGGTTAATAATAATAATGATAATATAATAAGAATTATTGATGTTTTAAGAATAAAATATATATATACATAAATGATAATATGTTTTGATTGAATCAATATAATTATTGACCAATGACTTTTATTAAAATAATAAAAGTTAGTTTAATAATTGAATAAAATAATAAAAACAATGTTATAATAAATTAATAATAATACTAATAAAACGATTTTGTTTTTTTAACCCTTTGAACCGCGTTTTTAAACACCGCTTCAACCGGGGGTCGTCCGATATGTTCTTCCCGATCGCGGCCGTCCGTTTTTTTTAAGTTGCACTGCATCTAAGCCTTTCGATGGACTTCGGTGTAATCCTGGTCATCCATTCCGTTCCGCGTCTCTCACACCGCGGCTTCTTCTTCTTCCTCGCGTCGTCGAACCAGTAGGTGTAGGGAGGCTCGTTTTCTTCATCTAGGCTGGCTAGTAGACCCCACTTCTTCTCTTTTTTCCACGGGTTAGGCACCGACTCATGTTTAACTGGGTATTATGATGTTATGGAATGTTAAGTGTTTGTGTTTATTTCCTTAAAACCCATGTTTCAATTGTTAAGATATTTTCTTGGGTGTATGGATTTTAGCATGCATGTCTCAGTTTATTTATGATTGAATTGTCTTCAAGTTATGAATATGTAAGTGAAAAGGGGGTTGATTAAGAATGCATGAAAACCTATGAATGAATGACCATGTCAAGATATGTGAGGGATGTATAGGACTTACATGTGATGGGTGCGCCCGGAATTATATAGCCAATAAGAATGATGTGACGGGTGTGCCCGAAATTATACAGCGCTCCAATGCATTGGGTAAAGCAAGAGTCTCATGAGACGTTATGTGCGACGATCTTGGAAGTTAGCCTTGGCTTGTGCTACCATGGAAACGGGATTGGCAGTGAGCCTTGACCCGTTAAGTATGTTATACGGTCTTGACTAAAGGTCTTGACAAAGTCCAGTATTATACATTCCCTCTGCATGTAATGATAAAGGTCAACCAGGGGTTATTTCAACTAACAGGACAACCCCTAGTTGAAAGCTCCCATGACTATGAAAATGTAATTTATGTGTCAAGAACTGTTTTTCATGTGGTAAACTATTAGATGAACTGTATATTCTCATGAACCATGTTATGAAAGTTTTCCCTGCTTAGCCACAGAAGTCTTTTTAGAATTTAAGTAACCTTGTTTGAATATTATGCATTGTTTATTTTTCTTATGTTGCGCTCTCTGATCATGTTTACTTTAAATCTTATTTCAAGTATGTACTTCTCTGTGCAAGTGGTTTTCAAAAATGTTGGATTTCATGTTTTTAAGAAAAGATAAGGTTTCGTTTTTAGCAAAGTGTTTTATTCTCATCAAAAAGACTGATATGAGAAAGAGTTTTCTTAAAACGTTTTTAAAACCCCTTACTGGGCATATTTTCTCACCCTACGTTTTTGTTTAAAAATTTTCAGGCATGGTTGGTACTAATGAAGTTAATCAGAACCAGCTGGTTTTCCAGAATCCTGAGCCTCGCGATCTTCTATAGTAATGGGACATGATATTTAATTTGTAATGATGTAATGAAATGTCAAGTATATCATGTCTCATTAAGCACCCTGGGTTTGGGGGTCGCTACAGTTGGTATCAGAGGATAGGTTCAGGCAACTCTGGAAAACCAAGTGATATAAATGTATTACTATGACTGACTAAATAAAAATGTCACAACTTTCAGATGGATGATGAAAATGTACCTACCGAACTTTTTTCACTTCCCACTGAGGCTCTAGAGAACATTGTATCTCTAGCTATCCGTGAGAAATTTCTGAATTATGCCCAAATTCGCATGACGTGTAAGCACCTGTATGACGTCTCAAACTCACCTAGGGTGATTAGTCTTCACCAGGGATTGGGGATGGATTATCTCCTAATGATGATGACCCAATTTCCCTCTTATGCACATCGGGGAAAGTATCACGAGGGACTCTTCCGAGTGTTCACAACTGGCGAGGAATTTAGCACGATGCTTGATAACCCCTTTCAAGAAGCTGCTGCTGCCGGAGACCTCCGAGTGGCTTACCTGTGCCAGATTTTGCACTATGGCTTCTGGGGCCAGTTAATGGACTTTGGAGTGTTGGAAGATGAGTCCACCCGTTTGTCTCTTAGGAAAGAGGTGTATACCGATGATTCCCAACTCCATACCCCTCACGCTAAACTCAGGAGGTGTCATAAATGTTCCCATGAGTTTAGTCCTGTCTGTTCAGCATGTGTGTGGTTTGAAGAGTTAAGGAGTTTCGCCACTCTTTGTGGTGTACTTCTAGTAAACTCAGGCTTTGTCATGTAAACGTTTGCATAAATGGAAGTTTCATGTTTCCTTTCATGTCTCTACCTTATCAATGTTGTTAAGAGTTTCCTTTCGATGTTTGTTTTTAGATGGCTAGTCAAATGAACTTCTCATCACTACCCGATGAGTTAGTAGAAGTCATATTGATCAGGGCATGCATGGTGGATTATCCATCCTTTCTCCACCTGTGAGGGTCCTGCCAACGTTTGCTCGATCTAGAAAATGATCCCGAGATTCTTCGGTTATGTCAAGAGGATGATCGTGTTTTTCACCTCATCTCCACAACTCAACTCCCCTGCTACAGGCGAAGGGGAAGGTATTATGAAGGCCTATTCCAGTGTTTTACACTGGCACAGAACTTCTCTGCCAGAGCGTGCTTCCTCGTAGCCGCCCAGGATGGCCAGCTTAGTGCAGCCTATATGTTCTAGGTCTTGAACTTCAGTCTCCTCAACCGCATCATTCCTCTTGACTACCTCGAGTGTGATGTGGCCCAAAGAGTTATCAAGGAGTTTATCTACTCGGACATTTCCGAGATTTGCACGACATGAGCCTCCCTTTGGAAGCCCGTGTGCAGTACGCATGAACAGGAGTTCAGGACGTACTGTTCAAAGTGAATCTGGACTAGGGAAACGGAAGAGCTATGTGCCAACCTTTGTATCCCGTTAACCGAGCCAGATCCACTATTTTGGTTGTGTTCTACATATGGGGTTTCAGTTTTTCTTTTTATGATAGAATTGCAAGGGTGCAATTCTTTTAAGGGGGAAGTGATGTAATGACCTGAGAAACCATGTTTTGATTTTTGACAAGTTTGCTTTTCAATGTCACCCGTTAAGTGAACCAACAATCAACTTATGAGGTAAAAATAATAATAAAATAGAAAAATGCATCAAATGAATGAAAACTCCTTTTATTCAAATAAGTATCATCTCAGCTACAACGTCCACTAAACGAACAAGAAGATAAATTAACCAAAAATCCCAACTAAGAACCCGACTACAATAATGGGGAGACCGCTTAAAACCACCAAGAGCCCAAGAATGTGTTAGGGGTTTCTAGCATCCATCAGAATGAACATGAGGATGGTCGAAGCCACTACAACCATGCTGAGCACCAAAGGAATCACACGAACCATCTCTTCTTCTCTCCTTCAGTCACCTGGAGTGAGGGACACCCTGAGACCAGACCCTTTAAAAGCACACCAATCCGACCGTTGAACCCAAACGGCTATAAATATGACCGTTGGTTTCTCCTATCCTCTAAGTTTTGTTTTTGACCATTGGAAATAAAAATGGCTTACCCCTGGAAGGTTCAGAAAATTAACTATGTAATTTTCTTTAATGACATCAATGATAACTTAATTAATTTATTTCTTGTTTTCCCAAAAATGCGAATTATGTTTTATGAAAATTAATATTATTATTCACTACACTTATTTTCTTAATTTGAGCAATTAAAATTTTATGTTGTAATTATATTAAATCTGATGGGTTTTTATTTTGTCTGAATATGTGCTAACCCTTGAGTTATATATATATATATATATATATATATTGCATCAAATTAAATGATTCTTTTTCTCTAAATTAAAGGGCTAATGTTAATGCAAATGTTTATAACTTGGATAAACAGTTTTGGAAACTACGTCAAACTATGATTTCTTTTACTTATGTGTTTCGTGGTGATAATACTTATATCAACGCACTCTTATGTGTGATTGAATGTAGTTTAATTAATATTAATTTTTAATTAATAAAAATTAAGGTAATTAGCTAATAAAGGAAATTAAAACATATATATATATATGAAATGTTTTGATTAACCAATGTTTTTAATCATTGACCTTCATAATGTAATATTAAGTAATTAACAATTATGGTTAATAATAATAATGATAATATAATAGGAATTATTGATGTTTTAAGAATAAAATATATATATACATATATGATAATATGTTTTGATTGAATCAATATAATTATTGACCAATGACTTTTATTAAAATAATAAAAGTTAGTTTAATAATTGAATGAAATAATAAAAACAATGTTATAATAAATTAAAAATAATATTAATAAAACGATTTTGTTTTTTTAAAAACCCTTTGAACCGTGTTTTTAAACACCGCTTCAACCGGGGGCCGTCCGATCTGTTCTTCAGGATCGCGGCCATCCGTTTTTTTAAGTCGCGCTGCATCTAAGCCGTTCGATGGACTTCGGTGTAATCCTAGTTGTCCCTTCCATTCCACGTCTCTCACACCGCGACTTCTTCTTCTTCCTCGCGTCGTCGAACCAGTAGGTGTTGGGTGGCTCATTTTCTTCATCTAGACTGGCTAGTAGACCCCGCTTCTCCTCTTTTTTCCATGGGTTAGGCACCGACTCGCCTCGGATACCCGGGTCGACGACTCCCCGAAGAGCCGTTTCTTCTTCTCTATTTTTTTTAAACCCCAGTTGCACTAAAGGGCCGGAGACGTTTGCACTTGGATTCCTTGATCCTTCCAACCACCAGACCTCGTCACTGAATCGTTTCATCTCCTCCTCTCCGAGTTAAGGTAAAGGAGAAGTTTTGTTGTGGTTTCTGTTTGAGTTTCGGTTTTTATATATATACATGTGTTATGTATATATGTATACATCCTATGTTTATACAACCAGATTCATTTTCCTCATTGCTGCATCTTCCTCTCCTCCTCTCCGGACAAGGTAAGGGCATGTTTTATTTCGTTTGGTCTTGTTGAGCTTCGGTTTGTATAAAAATATATATACATGTTATATGTATATATTTCCGTTGGGTATGAATCCGGTGCAAATCGGGACCATGTGGATCTCCCCCTCAGCCGGGAGAACTGAATAGGAGTAAGGGGGAATCCTCTCCTTCGTTTCTCACCGTTTCTATAAGCTTTTCAAAGTTATATAATCATGTTGTATAATTTTGTATAAGAATATACAGGACCATATAAACCTTTTTATACCCGTTTTACCTATTCCTAGGACCGAACCAGAGAAGGGGAGGTCTTCTTGTATTAATTTGTCACCCACTTCAGTGAATATACACGGATATATATATGTATATATACTTCATGCGTATGTATGTACATATATATATTTGTATTCGTACATATATGTAAGATGATACATGCATATGTACACCCTTAATTCACATGTTTATAACCCTAATTTCTTTTCTCCTATGAAAAATGGAGTTGTCGAATAATTGCATGAACATGTAAATCATGCAATTACTTTGAGCATAAAGATGTATATGTACATGTAATCATATAGATGCACATGTACATCAATGTGCATAAGGGATGAATTTGGCTCTTTTATTTTGTACAATATATTATGATGATTTATTTACTCAAAAGCATATTATTTCGAGAAAAGTATCCAAAAACCATTTATATACATATTTATATGTATGATGAAGTTTAAGGGTTTTATGAAAGTTAAGTTCATTTCTTTTTATATAAAAGAACCCCACTCTATTTTCCAAACATTAATTTTGTTTAATGTATAACTTGGGAAATGCTTTTGAGTATGGATTATTGTGGTAAACCCATGAATATGTACTGGTATATATATCATCATGTTGTCTTCAATTACAAGTTTTTTTATGGTGTTTACAAATTTTATAGAGAAAAGGGGTCATGTTGTTTAAAGTGCTAATAAAAGAGTTTTTACACAATTATGTTCATGGTTTTCCCAAGATGAACTTGATTTCGCCCATTGTATCCCTAACTGCATGTATATTTACACAGTTTTAATTAAACACCCACAATACCCATTTATCAGCATATGTGTATGTTATGAATGACTATGTTTAACTTGGTATTATGATGTTATGTAATGTTAAGAGTTTGTGTTTATTTCCTTAAAACCCATGTTTCAATTGTTAAGATATTTTCTTGGGTGTACAGATTTTAGCATGCATATCTCAGTTTATTTATGATTGAACTGTCTTCAAGTTATGAATATGTAAGTGAAAAGGGCGTTGATTAAGAATGCATGAAACCCTATGAATGAATGACCATGTCAAGATATGTGAGGGATGTATAGGACTTACATGTGACGGGTGCGCCCGGAATTATATAGTGCAATAAGAATGATGTGACGGGTGAGCCCGGAATTATACAGCGCTCCAATGCATTGGGTAAAGCAAGAGTCTCATGAGACGTTATGTGCGACGGTCTTGGCAGTTAGCCTTGGCTTGTGCTACCATGGAAACGGGATTGGCAGTGAGCCTTGACCCGTTAAGTATGTTATACGGTCTTGAAGAAAGGTCTTGAAAAAGTCTAGTGTTATACATTCCCTCTGCATCTAATGATAAAGGTCAACCAGGGGTTAGTTCAACTAACAGGACAACCCCTAGTTGAAAGCTCCCATGACTATGAAAATGTAATTTATGTGTCGAGAACTGTTTTTCATGTGGTAAACTGTTAGATGAACTGTATATTCTCATGAACCATGTTATGAACGTTTTCCCTGCATAGCCACAGAAGTCTTTTTAGAATTTAAGTAACCTTGTTTGATTATTATGCATTGTTTATTTTTCTTATATTGCGCTCTCTGATCATGTTTACTTTAAAGCTTATTTCAAGTATGTACTTCTCTGTGAAAGTGGTTTTCAAAAATGTTGGATTTCATGTTTTTAAGAAAAGATAATGTTTCGTTTTTAGCAAAGTGTTTTATTATCTTCAAAAAGACTGCTATGAGAAAGAGTTTTCCTAAAACGAATTTAAAACCCCTTACTGGGCATATTTTCTCACCCTACGTTTTTGTTTAAAAATTTTCAGGCATGGTTGGTACTAATGAAGTTAATCAGAAGCTGCTGGTTTCCCAGAATATTGAGCCTCGCGATCTTCTGTAGTAATGGGACATGATATTTAATTTGTAATGATGTAATGAAATGTCAAGTATATCATGTCTCATTAAGCACCCTGGGTTTGGGGGTCGCTACAATGACAATTTGCAAAGATGGGTACACGCCCATCCTGCACTTCCGTTATACCCATAACCTATAAGTGGTATCAAAGTGGGACATATTTTCATTTACAATTAACTAAATAATTAATTGATGATTAAACTATAATAATTTATTTTTTCAATTCATGTTTAATAGTTCTTGTAATCTGAATTTTGAGATATGTTCCTCCCTTATCATTTCTCGCAGATCTAACTAAAATGAATAATTTTATTATTAAAACTAAATTGAGGATCTCATCAGGAGGCACTGACGATTCTATCCAGACAATACATGAATACACACCATGTATTTGGATCTACATTCCATGTATTTGTGTTAAATGCATTTAGTGTAATTCGATAATTACTCATGTTGTGTGCATTATTGATGCATGGTGTAGTTAATTCTTACACCACATGTTGACTAGGACAGATTGGTGCACCATCAGTCGAACTGCTTTCTGTGTGGAACACTGGACACGGCCTGTAGTCTCTTCATGTTAGGTTCAATTCGTGTATCCCATACACAGCTTTCCTGGCTTGTGACTATGTAACGTGGAGTCTACATGGCACATGTCCCACTGGACACATTGTGTACTCCGAAAAATTATGAAGTACACCTCACATGCCATTTCCCAAGGCGTGTAATTTGGATGGATGGAAAGGAGGGTACATATCGTGTAGTCGGATCTACATGTTGTGTACTATTTCCAGATTATGAAAATTTTAAAAAAATATTATATTATGTAACCCTTGAGACATATACCTTCATGTGGGTATAAAGCTGGGACACAGAAATTGAAAGTTGTTTGATATATATATATATGTGTGTGTGTGTGTGTGTGTGTGTGTGTGTTTAATTAGCATCTGCATAATGTTCAAAGATCTCAACATCATGTATGAGTTGTATTACAATTATAATTCTACTTGCATGATACATGTCATATAGTATAAATTGTATACAAGTATAAATATATGCTAGGTAGTCTTGCATGGGTAATCACTGGTTTTCTTTCAAGGTACAAATTATGTACAAGGTTATGGATGAGAATCTCAAAGAAATTCATAAAAAGGATTAACATAAAAAAGGATTGATTAATTAAAAATAATGATTAATCAATTCACACATAATTTATCTTATTAAGAATGATTAAATAATTGATTTCTAGTTTTATTAAATGTGTAATTTGTTACATGTATATGGATGATCATGAGATAGACCAGACCATTGTATGTGATTGGTTCCCTTTTAATTTATTTTTTAAATTAAAATTGTTGGTCTTCGTGCCTTCTCCTCATTAATATGTCAGGCATGTGTTCCCATTGTTTTTTATGCAAACCCCCTTTGATACCTCACATGCATGTGAGTTAAAAGCATATGTAATGGATGAAGCTCCCAATCTAGTGGAGGTGGGTCATGTTAGGAGCCGAGGAAAAACCAACCCAAGGAGATACAAAGGTGGACATGAGGAAAGCTGTAAACACAATCCTTAAAACGGTTCAAGGTGTTTCTCCCTTATGTCAAGGTTAGTTTATCATCCTCTAGATAAAATTACCAATAGTAAAGATCATGATCATTTTAATATCCCAAGTAAGTAATGAGTAATAGATATTTTTATCTATGTCTATTAATGAATTAGATAGTGTTTTAGAGGCTTAAAATGAAAATAAATCCAATCTTAAGCATGGAATACACTAATATTTTTTAAAGGATTGTTTTACTGCCTTTTGATGGCAAACCATTTTTAAATATATATTTTGACAATTTTATAAGCTATGTTTTTCGAAATAAACTTATTATTTATGATTGGGAAATCAAAATTTACATTGTGTGAATTTTTGGTATTTTTCCGATAAAGTTCATTTTTTAATGAATAGTGAAAAATGTTGTATTTTAATTCAAAAACTCTTTTTAATCTAATTTATTAATATGATTAGATTATCTTTTGAATTGGTTTTAAAGTGAAATTACAATATATTTTTACCATTTAATCCAATGGTGGTCATTGGAATCAATTTCACTTTGAAATTGGACTTAAACTGGTGTCAATCTTTTGATACTTATTGTTTCATAAAAACATGCTATTTGTCATGACATCGGAAATTAATTATTAAATTAATTAATGTGACTTATATGTTTTTAATTTTGTAAAATAGACATCATTTTTGAATTCGGAGTATCAAATATAGCTTAGGGTGAATTTTTGGTAATTTTCTGAAAAACTTCAATTTTTGATGAATAGTGAAACCACTAAGTGGTACTTATAAAAACTGATTTTTCCGTTTAAATGAAATTTTTCCATCATTGTGTTTTGAATTTCAAAAATCCGACATACATGGTTGTCATTAAGAATTAAAATGTAGTTCAATGAGATTAAAATAAATTTTTGGTGAATAGTAACTTATTAAGTTCTTAATCGCGATTAGTGGTAATTAGTGTAGTTTAAGGTAAAGATAATGTTTTAATAGTATGAGATGAGCTTGAAACATGTCCTACCCTCATTTAATGTGTCATGGCCGACCAATACCAGCCATGGGTCAACTTGGGGACCCCATGGAGCCACTTTGGTTAGGAAATGACATAAATAACTTTTTATTTAATGTTAAAGTAAAAATGACACAAACATGAGTTATGTTACTAAAACAATTTTTATATGGGGTTATACAAGTCAGATATTTGACTATAAATATTCATTAGAAATATAAAAAGATTTCCTACATCATAGTATTTTTTTTATAATTTTTAGACATTAAATAAATTAAATTATTTATGACATCATGATGATGCAGCGATGACCTCATTATTTAACGATTTAAATAAAATGGAAAGATAATGTAAAATCTAAAACCTACACATGGAAAAAACCAATTGGATGAGTGGATTTAGAACCCTTATCACCTTATCCTCGAATTATATCAATGTGGGACCTTTTGAATCCGAAAATCATTTTAAAATAAAGTAACTTATCTTTACTTTCCAAGAGTGCCCCTCCTCTCCTCTTATAAAAGGCCCCCACCTCTACCTCCTTACCCACACTCCCAAAGCCTTTGTCTCGGCCAACCCCTGCCCATTTTGTCTCTCCACTTCCATCTATTACTCCTTGAATCCTCACTTTGGGCAGAAGTCTTCCCAAGGAAGCCTTTGAGCTCAAACCAAAGGGAGTTACCCGATTTTAAGGTAATGTCTTCTTTTGAGTCCTTTTGTATTATTTTGCTTCTCCAACCCCCTAAACTCTTTTTATTATTTTCTTTTGTAACAACTCCAGTATCCTCAATTCACTAGGATGTTTTTATAATATTTATTAGAGCTACACTTACACACACCTACATCTAATGGTTAACGAACATACTGTTTCTGTGGATGGTGAATTTATGCCTCCCGAAACGATGATTGTTCAACATTCTTTTAACACCTTCAAAGGCGGCCATTAAAGATGTCACTATATTTATATATGATATATAATATGTTTATGTTTTCCTTAAGCTTCTATATTTTTCTTTTTGGTTATATCTTTATGGTTTCCATTATGGGTAAACGCGATATCTTCATTTAAGGAAGTGCAGACTACCGCCCCCTCAAAGTGATTTGATTTGTTAAATACCATATGTGGGATGTATAAAGGATGGAACTATGATATTCTATATGATATTATACTGGAATTATAATATACTTTTATATCATTATGATTCCATTCTATAAAATACGAAATAGAAATGAAAGTAGCGTTCATGCGTACGTACGGCTTACCGTCTCCATGAACGGTGCATTTCATTTCATACCTCTAAATGATTATGTAATATTATAAATTCATGAATGTACTGGATATATATGACATATATGATATCTACATCATGAATACCATTCTGGATATAATGGATACATGAACAACTTGTAATTATAAAGGGTTTATTTTTTACTCAAGTACCAATGATCGTTAAAACGGCCGTTATTAACTTAAATAATTACATAGTGTTCATGACATGGCAATAAGTGATATAAAAGGAATAATGAACTTGAAAAAGGTTCTTAAACAAGTATAAATTAACTCAAGTTTATTATTCAGGAGATTAAAGAACGACCGAGTCAAGTCGGACCCGAGGTATGGGACTTCGTCTCAATCTCCTTTCATTGAGGCATATTTTGTTTTATACACAACCTTCTTTTATACAGTGTATAAACCCCTTTTACTTTTACGTTTATTCAAAAGGAATATTTTTTATACCAAGCGTTTACTAAACGAAAAAAGGGAATGTTGTTAGGTCCACTAGGCTGAATACCCTGAGAGGGGGGGTGAATCAGGGTATGACTAATTAAAAATTAAAGCCCGTTCTGATCTTGTTTCGCTGTTAAGCAAAACACTCTTCTCTCTCTTTCCTGCTGCACAATATAAACAGAATGTAAAGCAAGCACAGGACACAACAATTTTACTTGGTTCACTGCTAAGGGCTACGTCCAAGGAGCATACGCCGACAGGTTGTCGGTCGTACCAAGTCCACTAAACTTCACTAGCTGTGGATTACAATGTTCGGGCTAGATCACTTCTATGCCCAGGCTCACTGCCTATACAATGTTTAGGGTCAGCTCACTGCTTTCCCAAGGGTCACTCCCTGTCTCTCTCTCTCTAGCTCACTACCGGTGGAGAGGATCACCTTCTTCCTCTTCCTAAGCTCACTGCTCTTGGAAGGAATCCACTCACAGTTTATAGACCTGTAGGTCTCTTCATTTTCATGAAGGAATGCATATTCCTCTGTATGTAGATGCTTTGTTGAAGTCCAACTTTCACCCGCAGATGAATCTCACTTTGCACCGGATGTACCGGGCAACCTCAGTTTTTACGTGCAACCCTTACGGTGTCTTGCGCGCAATCTCTATGATTTGCGCGAAATTCCTTTTTCGCGCAACCTCCAAATATTACGCACAGCCTGGAAACTGCCTTGCGCGCAATTCACTGCTTTTGCGCGATATCCACTTTTCGCGCAACCTTCCTTTTACGCGCCAACACCAACTTTCTGCGCAGCCTTAGCTTTTCGCGCAATTACTGACTTTACGCGCAGACTTTAAGTTTACGCGCAACACTCTTTCTAACTTCAATTTCGCGCACCAGAGCTCGGGTATTTTCTATGTCTTGAACTCTATGGAATGGAGGAGGGTCACTTCATATTTATAGGCAAAATCGACCCCGCGCGAAAAACTCTCCTTGAGCGCGGAATCCGCTTTGATCGCGAAAAAGAAATCTTCCGCGCACAACCATTTTCCGCGCACTGCTCCATAATTTCGCGCACCTCATGCCTTTACCATTTTCCGAGCTTCGGACCTCGAAACATCTTTTGCGTGAAATACAATTTCGCGCAACCCGCTGTTTTGCGCGCCACACTTCAAGATTTCACGCAACCCGCTAATTTTGCGCGCCATGCTTAATTTTTCCGCGCACCTCTTTCATTTCTCTCTCCTCAACCTTTGCCAAAAACATATCACTCCATTTTCCATTGGCGATTTTCAGGCCCATAAATTTGGCAAACACTGGGAAACGGCGCCACCTTGTACTGCTCTTTTGTACCACCTCCATATCGTCCTTTCCTTTGTCATAGTTATTTGTCAACATGGAATGTCAACAACTTCTCGGGAACTCGACAATTCTCCATGAAAACTTGCTTTGTCAACAAACACAATCAACCCAAAAATACTGCAATGTTACCTTGAGAGATTTTTTCCCAACAATCTCCCCCTTTGGGTTTGTTGACAACTCTTCACAAATTTGCTCAGAATTATTTTCTGCACGTTGATACCTCACTGAGTCTTCTTCCAGCTGCTACCACCATTCGCCTCTTGCGATTATGATAGCGTTCAAGGATTCACTTAACATGTACTCTAAGCCCACATGAGCAATTCTCGGTGTGAGAAACAAGAGTAGTATGAAAAGTTCATCAATGAATCACTTCATTTCAGACCCCAATTGTCGATTCCACCTTGATACCAATTCTTAAAAGAAAACCAGTTGTTGAACCACACTGATACCAATTGGTGAATTCCTAATTTGATACCAATTGTTGATAGCTGGACACCATCTCACACCATTCCAACATCATTGTTCTGCTTTTATCACGATCCGCAGCTGTCGTGATTTCTATGCTTTGATCGATCACTTCTAGCATCGTCAGATTTAATACACTCCCCCCCTTTCTCATTGCTCCCCCTTTCTGGCTGCTCCACCTGTCAGCTTCTCCCCGTATCAATTATGATTTATCAAATCTCCGCACTGTCTCCCCCTTGAACAAACACTATTTTCTACTCCTTTAACAACCACTTTTCTCCCCCTTTGTCAACGAACCCAAAGGTCACGCCTCTGTAGTCTGTAACATAGTAGAGAACACATTAGCACAGTAGGGAAAACACATCATACCTCGGGGAGAGGGGGGGGTCCCACATCCACACTATTTCAAGTGCGGGGAATCGACTGAACTCCTAGAGCCAGTCGATGCCTCTCAAAAGCTTCCTTGGGTAAGGCCTTTGTCAGAATGTCTGCAACCTGTAGCTCTGTAGGCACATACTCCAACTTCACGATCCCCTGCTCAACCTTCTCCTTGATAAAGTGATACTTAATCTCAATGTGCTTTGTCCTTGAATGATGGACGGGATTTTTGCTAAGATTTATAGCACTTGAGTTGTCGCACTGGATTCCGATCGGAGACTTCACTTCAACTCCCATATCTTCAAGCTGCTGCTTCATCCACAATAACTGTGTGCAGGCTTGAGTGGCCGCAATATACTCAGCTTCTGCGGTGCTTAATGAAATGCAATCTTGCTTCTTGCTTAGCCAAGAAATACACAATCCACCAAGATAGAATGCACCACCGGACGTTGATTTTCTATCATCCGCTGAACCGGCCCAGTCTGCATCAGTGTATCCCAATAACTCTGTCTGAGATTTGTCATTGTATGTCAAGCCGAAGTCCACCGTGCCCTTAATATACCGAAGTATTCTTTTCACTGCGAGCATGTGACTTTCCTTGGGATTACTCTGATATCTCGCTGCTTGGCATGTGGCGAAAACAATATCAGGCCTTGTTGCGGTTAAGTACAACAGACTTCCAATGATTTGCCTGTATTCTGTGATATTAACTGCCTTGCCATCCTCATCTTTTGATAATTTCATCCGGGTAGCCACCGGAGTCTTCATCTCCTTGGAATTTTCCATTCCAAACCTTCTCAGGACCTCCTTGGCATATTTAGATTGAGAAATTAATGTTCCATTACTTCCTTGTGTTACCTGTAGACCAAGGAAAAACGTTAGCTCTCCAATCATTGACATTTCAAACTCATTTTTCATGAATTCGGAAAACTGTCTGCACTGAGCTTCATCTGATCCACCAAATATTATGTCATCGACATAAACTAACACCATCATCCTTTGATTACTGTCATTACTGAAATAGAGATTGTAATCAACTCCTCCACGCTGAAAACCAAGCTTCTTCAAGTACTGATCAAGCCTTGAGTACCATGCCCTTAGTGCTTGTTTCAGCCCATACAATGCCTTCTTCAGCCTGCAAACTTTGTTCTCATCCTCATGAATGAGAAAACCATCTGGCTGCTCAATATACACCTCCTCTTCCAGAACCCCATTCAAGAATGCGGATTTGACATCCATCTGGAACACTTTGAACTTCCTTTGCACTGCGATGGCTAGGAATAATCTTATTGTCTCCAGCCTTGCAACTGGTGCAAATGTCTCATCAACATCAATTCCCTCGATTTGGGAGTACCCCTTGCACACTAGACGTGCTTTGTTCCGAATCACTGTGCCATCTTCATTCATCTTGTTGCGATAGACCCATTTGGTCCCAATGACATTCTTGTCCGCTGGCCTCGAAACAATCTCCCATGTCTGGTTCTTCTCAATCTGATCAAGCTCTTCATTCATGGCCTGAACCCAGTTTTCATCTTCAGCTGCATCAGAAAAACATTTCGGCTCCACTTGAGACAAAAATGATGCTTGCTGTGATGATTTCATTCTTCGAGTCTGAACTGGAGCTGTTTGATCACCAATGATATTCTGCCTATCAATCTCAGCTCGACTCTTTGGCTTCCTCGCAGACACCGACTTGACACTTTCCTCTTCATCATCAGTATCTTCTTCTGAGTTAGCTTCTGCCACTTCTGCTCCCCCTGGGTTGCTTACCTCATCATCACTTTCATCCAGGAACTGTTCACTGGGTCGTTGGGCAGTCTGTTCATTTTCGACTATAGTGACATCATTACTCTCAACAATTTTTCCCAGCCTCTTGTTGAAGCATTTATATGCTTTGCTTTTCCCTGAATAGCCAAGGAATATCCCTTCATCTCCTCGTGCCTCAAACTTCCTATGATGTTCTTTGTTGAGAATGAAACACTTACTTCCAAAGATTTGAAAGTATTTCAACGTTGGCTTCTTTCCGTACCACAGTTCATATGGAGTCTTCCCTTGCTTCGGACATAACAGGGTCCTGTTTGAAACATAGACCGATGTCAAAACTGCTTCCTTCCAAAATTTCTCTGGTAGGTCCTTATCAATAAGCATTGTTCTGACCATGTTGTTAATGATCCGATTCCTCCTTTCTACCACTCCATTCTGTTGGGGAGTTCTCACTGATGAAACTTGATGCCTTATCCCATGTTTCTCGAGATAGTTTTCAACCTGACTGTTTGTAAATTCTGTACCGTTATCAGTACGAAACTTCAGAATTTTCTGCCCAAGCATCTTTTCTGATTCCCCCCTGTACTGCTTTATGCAACTGAACACCTCTGTCTTATGGGTAATGATGAATACCCAGGCCATTCTGCTGTAGTCATCAATGAAAAGAACATAGTACCTTTGCCCATCTATAGCTCGTGGTGAGATAGGTCCACATACATCAGCATGCACCAATTCGAGCACTCGAGTTGCTTTTTGTTCCTTTGGCCTGTATGTCTTCCTGATGATCTTCCCTTGTTGACAAGCATCACACGTATGAGTGCGATCACGTGATAGTTTGGGAATGTCTCTAGCAGCATCACACCTTACCAGATCTTCCATAGATGGTTGACATAGATGACCAAGTCACTTATGCCACAGCTGATTTTCTTCTTCTCTGGATAAAAGGCATGAATCTTCTTCCCCACCTACCAGGTAAAGATTCCCCTTTGTTCATTTTCCCTGAAGAATGACTATTCCATCTTTTCCTTTAACAATACTCATCTTCTTGGTAAATAGTATAGAGTGCCCAGAGTCACATAGTTGACTGACGCTAAGCAAATTATGATTGAGACCCTCTACCACCAAGACATCAGCATGTCTCATTTCTTTGCCCCCAAACTTGGCTTTTCCTGAGCCAACAATCTTCAGGCCTTCATCATTTCCAAACTTGACAACTCCTTCTTTGTCATATTTTATGCCTGTAACCAGATCCTTATTACCCGTCATGTGGGATGTGCAACCACTGTCAAGGATCCAAACACCAGAACGATCTGATGCTTTAAGGGCAATTTCAGCAACTACGGCCTTCTCAGTTTTCTTCTTCCTAGTCCATACTTTTTCTTTCATACTCGGAATGGATTGAGACTTCAGTTCTTTCTCAGAGTATGATGGACCAGATTCATCTTGCAAAACTGCAAATCTGTTCTGAACTTTTAACTCACTTGTCGGTTTACTGATCTGCTGCTTGCGATCATTTTGATTCTGCTTTGGCACATTTTTATGAATGGTCGGAGTGCAGTGCCTAGCCATGTGTCCAAATCCTCCGCACCAAAAACAGTGTCCTTCAAAAAATGTTCTGGAAAACCGTTCTCTGTTTGGCTGCCATCTCTGTTCTTGTTCCCTTCGATATCTTTTGGCTATGGAACACACATACTGTGAATGTCCCATCTTTCCACAACAATAACACCTGATATAAGGTGCATTCCTTCGTGTTACTTAAGCACTACGAGTTTCCCCTTTGGATCTCTGATTATTCTGATTCTGCTTTGTTCTCAAATCCACTTTCAATCTCGGGACATGTGCTTGCGGTCTAACTTCAACTGCCATAGATTGTTGTTTCTGATTAAGCCATGAATCAGCCTTAACATCTGAGTTCAATTGCTGCTTCTTTCCTGCGGAACTACTAGGCTCTTCTTTCTTCTTTTCCATCTTCGTAACGACCTGATTTCCCAAGAATGTGTTGGGATTCAAAGGTTTTTCCTGGTCTTTAACTTTTCTCCGCAGACCGACAACTTCCTCTTCAAGCTCTTCAATACGCTTGACGTGATCTTTCACTTTTCGACTCAAGCAATCGATCTCCCTTTTCTGTTCTTCAATCTCGAGCTTATTCTCATCAACCTTTTTTATGCGCTCTGGCCTGTAAGACTTAAGATTTTCAATTTCTTTCTCAAGCTCAGACTTCTCTTCTTCCTGTTGTTGCATGTAGAGTTTGGCATCACGTACTATCTTATTGGCTTTCTTTGTTTTTGCTCGCCAAACATCTATCTCTTCAAGAGCTGCTTCTAATTCAGCTTCCATGTCAACTCTCCCTTCAATTTCTTCTTCTTCTTCATCAGTTTCAGTTTCTTTCTTTTCTAGAGCGCTACTAGCAACAGCCACCATCGCATTTTGACCACGATCTCTACAGTTTTCTATCTCTTCAACTTCTTCACCCTCAGAATCAGCTGAACTGTCAATTTCTTGGGAAAGAAGATTCTTCTTCTTAAAGAAATTTCTCTTTAACTGCTTCTTCCCTTTCACATAGGCTGAAGATTTTTTCATGGGAATCTCAACTTCATCTTCATCGCTTTCTTCTTGAAACTTTTTAGGGCATCTTGCAGCAAGATGACCAACCTTTCCGCATCGGAAGCATGCTAGTGGAAGTTTCCCTTTAAACTTTCCTTTTCCTCTTTGCAGATTTGAAGAAAGGAACGACATCACCTCATCTGACTCTTCTTCCTCCTGAGAATCTTCAATAGTGAGCCTCTTCATGGCCTTAAATGCCACCTCTTTGGATTTCCCCTTTTCCACAGCATCGTTGTCATCATTTCTCATTTCATATGCAACAAGAGTGCTGTGTAGGTTATCCAATGTTAGCTCTTTCGGATCTTTATCTTCCAGCACAGAAACTTTCGGATTGAACCGAGGTGGAAGCTTTCTCAAGATGCGCTTTACGATTTTAATGTCTTCGATAATTTCTCCAAGACCCCGCATGTCTTCTACCACAGAATTTACCCTGTCAAAGAATGCATCAACAGACTCATTCGGGTTCATTTTTAGATCTTCATACTTGTTCCGCAACACTTGCAGCTTTGCCTCTCTGACTTTTGTATCCCCTTCATAAATATTCAAAAGTTTTTCCCACATGGCATGTGACGTTTTGCATGACATCACCTTTGTATAAATGGGATTAGAGAGGGATCCCCATAAGGCGTTTATTGCTTTGGAATCAGCATCCAACTCTTTGTGCTCAGCTTCTGATAATGCACCACTAGTAATATCAGCTGTGATACCATGCATAGCTGCTGAAAACACATCCATTCCCAAAGATCGGAAATAGTGTTTCATTCGATTCTTCCATATCTGAAAATTACATCCGTCGAAGATCGGAATCCCTCTATGATTAGTGACCTCCATTGAGAGAAGACCAATTGTTAACCTTCGCTCTGATACCACTTGTTAGGTCCACTAGGTTGAATACCCTGAGAGGGGGGGTGAATCAGGGTATGACTAATTAAAAATTAAAGCCCGTTCTGATCTTGTTTCACTGTTAAGCAAAACACTCTTCTCTCTCTTTCCTGCTGCACAATATAAACAGAATGTAAAGCAAGCACAGGACACAACAATTTTACTTGGTTCACCACTAAGGGCTACGTCCAAGGAGCATACGCCGACAGGTTGCCGGTCGTACCAAGTCCACTAAACTTCACTAGCTGTGGATTACAATGTTCGGGCTAGATCACTTCTATGCCCAGGCTCACTGCCTATACAATGTTTAGGGTCAGCTCACTGCTTTCCCAAGGGTCACTCCCTATCTCTCTCTCTCTGGCTCACTGCCGGTGGATAGGATCACCTTCTTCCTCTTCCTAAGCTCACTGCTCTTGGAAGGAATCCACTCACAGTTTATAGACCTATAGGTCTCTTCATTTTCATGAAGGAATGCATCTTCCTCTGTATGTAGATGCTCTGTTGAAGTCTAACTTTCACCCGCAGATGAATCTCACTTTGCACCGGATGTACCGGGCAACCTCAGTTTTTACGCGCAACCCTTACGGTGTCTTGCGCGCAATCTCTATGATTTGCGCGAAATTCCTTTTTCGCGCAACCTCCAAATATTACGCGCAGCCTGGAAACTGACTTGCGCGCAATTCACTGCTTTTGCGCGATATCCACTTTTCGCACAACCTTCCTTTTACGCGCCAACACCAACTTTCTGCGCAGCCTTAGCTTTTCGCGCAATTATTGACTTTACGCGCAGACTTTAAGTTTACGCGCAACACCCTTTCTAACTTCAATTTCGTGCACCAGAGCTTGGGTATTTTCTATGTCTTGAACTCTATGGAATGGAGGAGGGTCACTTCATATTTATAGGCAAAATCGACCCCGCGCGAAAAACTCTCCTTGAGCGCGGAATCCGCTTTGATCGCGAAAAAGAAATCTTCCGCGCACAACCATTTTCCGCGCACTGCTCCATAATTTCGCGCACCTCATGCCTTTGCCATTTTCCGAGCTTCGGACCTCGAAACATCTTTTGCGCGAAATACAATTTCGCGCAACCCGCTGTTTTGCGTGCCACACTTCAAGATTTCGCGCAACCCGCTAATTTTGCGCGCCATGCTTAATTTTTCCGCGCACCTCTTTCATTTCTCTCTCCTCAACCTTTGCCAAAAACATATCACTCCATTTTCCATTGGTGATTTTCAGGCCCATAAATTTGGCAAAACACTGGGAAACGGCGCCACCTTGTACTGCTCTTTTGTACCACCTCCATATCGTCCTTTCCTTTGTCATAGTTCTTTGTCAACATGGAATGTCAACAACTTCTCGGGAACTCGACAATTCTCCATGGAAACCTGCTTTGTCAACAAACACAATCAACCCAAAAATACTACAATGTTACCTTGAGAGATTTTTTCCCAACAAATGTTTTTGTCGTACGTATGCGGCGACAACGACTTCTCCACCGCCGTGACCATTATTTGAGTTCCGGCTTCCTCTACAATCCATACCTTTTTTTAAAAAGAAAAATAAATACCATGTTTTACTTTTCTTTTATTTTGGTATTGAAAATTGTTTTCATAATGTTTTTATATCAATGTGTTGTATTGATATATTTTGATTGAAAGGTGGAAATGTTATGTTTCCTTTATGCATGTTTTATGTGATACGATTATGTTGAGGTTCTTGGGCATTATTATGAAGACAGGTGGTTCCGTGATAGACTAAGGGCGGGTGAGCCTGATATAGCTCTCCAATGCATTGGGTAACACGAAGGAGTGAAACGTTAAGGTTTCTCCGAAGAGATTTAAGGAATATACTGTGATGGGTATTCCAAACGTAACCAAGAGGGTTACTCCCTACGTAAGGATGTTATGAATGCCTCAAGTTACCTTTATGTCTTATGATTTCTATGATTTATTCATGATTTGATGAGTTATGTTAAAATGCTTATGTTTTATGGGTAAAGTATGATCTCATTCTTATGTATATATGTACCCATGTTTCCTTTCCATATTTTTATATCCCTTACTGAGCTTTTTATGCTCATCCCAAGTTTTTTTTGAAATGTTTTTCACAGGTCAAGGGAAAGGTACATGATATGATTATAGTGTCAAGGAAGTGTCAAGAAATAATCCATGTTTTATTTTAAATATGTTTCTATTGATGGGAATGAATAATACTATCTTTATGTAACCACTTTGTTTATATGTGGAATGTAATGCAAGTTTTATGATCTAATTATCTAAAACTCTAAACCCGAAAAGATCCTCAATGTGTAATCTTGTAAGGTTTAAGGCTGGGGCCTTATAGTTGGTATCAGAGGTCGGTTTAGATAACTTTAGGAGTTAGAATTCTATTAAATGATTATCCAAAAATATTTTTTTTTGAAATGATATAGCATTTGAAGATTACCATGTTGCTTCATCTAAGACATGTTTGTTCAGAATGGTTTTCCGCAGAGGAAATAGGGAAGCAGTGCTAGGAAGGCATACCGAAGGAAATAACCTTCTGAATCAGCATCCTGAGATGGTCGGAATTGGAACTGAACAGTTTGTTGCAGTAATGGCGCAGTTGACTCAAGCGATAAATGGTGGTGGTATCCATGCATGAGATCAGAGGAACATGTCAGTGGTGGAACATTTCATGAGGCAACATCCCCCATCATTCAGAGGATCATCTGACCCTGTGCTAGCTGAAGGGTGGATTAAAGCACTGGAAAAGATTTTCGATGCCATGGGGTGTTCAGACAATCAAAAGGTTAGTCTTGCTATTTACCATTTAGAGGGTGAAGCAGATCAGTGGTGGTCGATGGTTAAAAATATCAGGGACGCCGATGAGATTGATGCTCTTGACTGGGATGAATTCAAAGGTATGTTTCTTGAGAAGTATTTTCCTATGGTTGTTCGACTTAGGATGTAAAAGCAATTCTTGGAATTGAGGCAAGAGGAATACTCAGTGGCTACCTATGAAGAAAGGTTCACTCGATTGGCAAGGTATACTCCAAATTTTATCCGAGACCTTGATAGTAAAATCAATCGTTTTTACTCAGGATTAAAGCCAAAATATCGAAGGGCATTAGCTTCTCGTGGGTTTAAAAGTTATGAAAAGCTTGTTCAATGTGCTGAGAAGGTGGAAATGGAGTTTTCCGATGATCAAGTGTTCTATAACAACCAACAGAAGAAGAGACCGAGGTGGCAGGAGAAAGGTAAAAATTCTTCAAAAAAGTCTAATAGTAAGAAAACTAAGTTTCCAGTTTGTGATAAATGTGGCAAAAGGCATGCTGGGGAATGTCTTCTGAATTCTGGAAAGTGCTACCGATGTGGTAAGATGGGACATAAGGCTCATGATTGCACTAAAAAGGATCAAGGTGAAGGTAAGACCAAATTTGATTTACAGTTAGTGAAATGTTTTAAGTGCAATGAGATGAGTCACTATGAAAACGAGTGTCCGACAAAGAGCTTGAGTGATAGGAAGCAGTAAGACTACAAGCAGAAAGGGGTGGTGAAATCCTTTGCAACTACTTCAGCAGATGTCGGGCCATCAAATAAAGTTGTATCAGCTCCAGGGAGCTCAGTATTTTTCAAAGATTGACTTGAGATCGGGGTACCATCAGCTGAAGGTAAAGGAAGCAGACGTTCCAAAGACCGCGTTCCGTAGGAGATATGGCCATTATGAATTTGTAGTAATGCCTTTTGGGCTAACCAATGCACCTTCTGTATTCATGGACTTAATGAATAGAATTTTCCATGAGTTCTTGGATAAGTTTGTGGTGGTTTTCATTGATGATATTTTGGTGTTTTCTAAAAGTAAAGAGGAGAATGAAAGACATTTAAGGGTTATATTGCAAACCTTAAAAGAAAAGAAACTGTATGAAAAATTCAGCAAGTGTGAGTTTTGGTTGCAACAAATTTCTTTCCTTGGTCACATTGTTTCTAAAGATGGGATAACTGTTGATCCTGCAAAAACAAAAGTTGTGGAAGACTAGCCAAGACCCACAAATGTAACTAAGATTCATAGCTTCCTTGGTTTGGCAGGCTATTACCGAAGGTTTGTTAGAAATTTTTCACGATTATCTAGTCCAATGACTAAGCTAACTCAGAAGGGTGTTAAGTTTATCTGGACAAAATAATGTGATGATTGTTTTCAGGAATTGAAAAGAAGATTGGTGAATGCTCCAGTTTTGGCACTACCTTCCAGGAATGGTGAGTTTGTTATATACAGTGATGCTTCATTGAAAGGACTTGGTTGCGTCCTAATGCAGAATGATCAGGTAATTGCTTATGCTTCACGACAGTTGAAAACTCATGAGGTAAATTACCCTACACATGATTTGGAATTAGCTGCTGTTGTTTTTGCTTTAAAAATTTGGAGGCATCATTTGTATGGAGTAAAGTGTGAAATATATACCGATCACAAAAGTTTAAATTATATATTCACTCAGAAAGAATTGAACATGAGACAAAGGATATGGCTAGAATTAATCAAGGATTATGATTGTACAATTAATTACCATCCGGGAAAAGCAAATAAAGTGGCTGATGCTTTGAGTCGAAAAAGTAATGCTTCATTAGCAATGTTGCGTTTGGAACGTGATCCTTTGGTTAAGGATTTGATGAAATTTGGCATAGAAGTTGTTGGTGTAGGAAGTTATTCTGTTTTGTTTCAGGTATCAGTGAGATCATCTCTATCAGATAGAATCAAGCAAGCACAGAAGTAAGACAGTGAGTTGCAGAAAAAGGTAGAGCTGGTTCAGAAAGGTATGTTGCCTGAATTCAACATTGATAATGATTTCGTTTTGAGATTTGGGAAGAGATTGTGTGTGCCTTGTGATTCACAGTTGAAGAGAGAGTTGTTATGTGAAGCTCATAGTTCTCCGTTTTCAGTTCATCCTGGCAGTACTAAGATGTACAGAGATCTGCAGGAGTATTACTGGTGGGATGGAATGAAAAGAGATATTGCTGATTTTACTGTGAAGTGTTTGACATGTCAACAGGTTAAAGCAGAGCGGCAGTTACTGAAAGGGATGCTCCAGCCTTTACCAGTGCCAGAGTGGAAATGGGAGAATATATCCATGGACTTTGTTGTGGGATTACCGAAGACATCTCGAGGTAATAATGCAATCTGGTTTATTGTTGATTGCTTGACCAAATCTGCTCATTTCCTTGCTATACGAGATACTTTTTCCCTAGATCAACTTTCCTGTTTGTATCTTAAAGAGATAGTCAGGTTACATGGAGTTCCTCTCTCCATTGTATCTGATCGTGATCCCGGGTTCACTTCTAACTTTTGGAAAGGCCTTCAGAAGTCATTGGGTACTGAATTAAATTTTAGTACAGCTTTTCATCCTCAATCAGATGGGCAGTCAGAATGAACAATTCAGACATTGGAGGATATGCTACATTCTTGCCCTATGGATTATCATGGAAGTTGGGACCAACATCTTTCTTTGGTTGAATTTTCATATAATAACAGTTTTCATTCCAGTATACAGATGGCACCATTTTAGGCATTATATGGGAAGCGGTGTTGAACTCCAGCTTTCTGGGATGAAGTGGGTGAAAGGAAGTTGATGGGACCAGAATTGGTAGAAGAGTTGGCAGAAAAAGTTCAACTGATTCAGAAACACATGAGAACAGCTCAGAGCAGGCAGAAGAGTTATGCGGACAACAGGAGGAAGGATCTCTCTTTTGAGGTAAGTGATCATGTTTTTTTCAAAGTATCACCATGGAAAAGTGTGATGCGATTTGGTAAGAAAGGAAAGCTGAGTCCAAGGTTCATTGGACCATATGAAATTCTGGAGAGAGTTGGATCAGTTGCTTACCAAGTGGCTTTACCTCCGAGTTTATCTCAGGTACACAATGTTTTTCATGTTTCGATGTTGAGAAAGTACATGCTAGATCCATCTCATGTTTTGAGTCCAGAGGTAGTTCAGCTGGAAAAGAACCTATCTTATGAGGAACAACGGGTCCAGATTCTTGACCATAGGGAGAAAGTGTTACGAAATAAGGTGATTAATCAGGTAAAGGTTTTGTGGAAAAACCACATGATGGAAGAGGCAACATGGGGATCTGAAAATGCAATGAGGGATAAGTACCCCCATTTATTTGATAAGTAAATAAATTGCGGGGACACAATTTTCTAAAGGGGGAAAGGATGTAACATCCCAAGTAAGTAATGAGTAATAGATATTTTTATCTATGTCTATTAATGAATTAGATAGTGTTTTAGAGGCTTAAAATGAAAATAAATCCAATCTTAAGCATGGAATACACTAATATTTTTTAAAGGATTGTTTTACTGCCTTTTGATGGAAAAAAAATTTTAAATATATCTTTTGACAATTTTATAAGCTATGTTTGTCGAAATAAACTTATTATTTATGATTGGGACATCAAAATTTACGTTGTGTGAATTTTTGGTATTTTTCCGATAAAGTTCATTTTTTAATGAATAGTGAAAAATGTTGTATTTTAATTCAAAAACTCTTTTTAATCTAATTTATTAATATGATTAGATTATCTTTTGAATTGGTTTTAAAGTGAAATTACAATATATTTTTACCATTTAATCCAATGGTGGTCATTGGAATCAATTTCACTTTGAAATTGGACTTAAACTGGTGTCAATCTTTTGATACTTATTGTTTCATAAAAACACGCTATTTGTCATGACAGTGGAAATTAATTAATAAATTAATTAATGTGACTTATATGTTTTGAATTTTTTAAAATAGACATCATTTTTGAATTTGGATTATCAAATATAGCTTAGGGTGAATTTTTGATAATTTTCTGAAAAACTTCAATTTTTGATGAATAGTGAAACCACTAAGTGGTACTTATAAAAACTGATTTTTCCGTTTAAATGAAATTTTTCCATCATTGTGTTTTGAATTTCAAAAATCCGACATACATGGTTGTCATTAAGAAGTAAAATGTAGTTCAATGAGATTAAAATAAATTTTTGGTGAATAGTAACTTATTAAGTTCTTAATCGCGATTAATGGTAATTAGTGTAGTTTAAGGTAAAGCTAATGTTTTAATAGTGTGAGATGAGATTGACACATGTCCTACCCTCATTGGATGTGTCATGGCCGACCAAGACAAGCCATGGGTCAACTTGGGGACCCCATGTGGCCACTTTGGTTGGGAAATGACATAAATAACTTTTTATTTAATGTTAAAGTAAAAATGACACAAACACGAGTTATGTTACTAAAACAATTTTTATATGGGGTTATACAAGTCAGATTTTTGACTATAAATATTCATTAGAAAGATAAAAAGATTTCCTACATCATAGTATTTTTTTATAATTTTTAGACATTAAATAAATTAAATTATTTATGACATCATGATGATGCAGCGATGACCTCATTATTTAACGATTTAAATAAAATGGAAAGATAATGTAAAATCTAAAACCTACACATGGACAAAACCAATTGTATGAGTGGATTTCGAACCCTTATCACCTTATCCTCTAATTATATCAATGTGGGACCTTTTGAATCCGAAACTCATTTTAAAATAAAGTAACTTATCTTTACTTTCCAAGAGTGCCCCTCCTCTCCTCTTATAAAAGGCCCCCACCTCTACCTCCTTACCCACACTCCCAAAGCCTTTGGCTCGGCCAACCCCTGCCCATTTTGTCTATCAACTTCCCTCTCTTACTCCTTGAAGCCTCACTTTGGGCAGAAGTCTTCCCAAGGAAGCCTTTGAGCTCAAACCAAAGGGAGTTACCCGATTTTAAGGTAATGTCTTCTTTTGAGTCCTTTTGTTTTATTTTGCTTCTCCAACCCCCTAAACTCTTTTTATTATTTTCTTTTGTAACAACTCCAGTATCCTAAATATACTATTATGTTGTTATAATAAGGATTAGATCTAAACTTACACACACCTACATCTAATGTTTAATGAACATACTGTTTCCGTGGATGGTGAATTTATGCCTCCCGAAACGATGATTGTTCAACATTCTTTTAACACCTTCAAAGGCGGCCATTAAAGATGTCACTATATTTATATATGATATATAATATGTTTATGTTTTCCTTAAGCTTCTGTATTTTTCTTTTTGGGTATACCTTTATGGTTTCCATTATGGGTAAACGCGATATCTTCATTTAAGGAAGTGCGGACTACCGCCCCCTCAAAGTGATTTGATTCGTTAAATACCATATGTGGGACGTATAAAGGATGGAAATATGATATTATATATGATATTATACTGGAAGTATAATATACCTTTATATAATTATGATTCCATTCTCTAAAATATGAAATAGAAATGAAAGTAGCGTTCATGCGTACGTACGGCTTACCATCTCCATGAATGGTGCATTTCATTTCTTACCTCTAAATGATTATTTAATATTATAAATGCATGAATGTACTGGATATATATGACATATATGATATCTACATAATGAATACCATTCTGGATATAATGGATACATGAACAACTTGTAATTATAAAGGGTTTGTTTTTGACTCAAGTACCAATGATCGTTAAAACGACCGTTATTAACTTAAATAATTACATAGTGTTCATGACATGGAAATAAGTGATATAAAAGGAATAATGAACTTGAAAAAGGTTCTTAAACAAGTAGAAATTAACTCAAGTTTATTATTCAGGAGATTATAGAACGACCGAGTCAAGTCGGACCCGAGGTATGGGACTTCGTCTCAATCTCCTTTCATTGTGGCATATTTTGTTTTATACACAACCTTATTTTATACGGTGTATAAACCCCTTTTACTTTTACGTTTATTCAAAAGGAATCTTTTTTATACGAAGCATTTACTAAACGAAAAAAGGGAATGTTTTTGTCGTACGTATGCGGCGACAACGACTTCTCCGCCGCTGTGACCATTATTTGAGTTTCGGCTTCCTCTACAAGCCATACCTTTTTTTTAAAAGAAAAATAAATATCATGTTTTACTTTTCTTTTATTTTGGTATTGAAATTTGTTTTCATAATGTTTTTATATCAATGTGTTGTATTGATATATTGTGATTCAAAGGTGGAAATGTTATGTTTACTTTATGCATGTTTTATGTGATATGATTATATTGAGGTTCTTAGGCATTATTATGAAGACGGGTGGTTCCGTGATAGACTAAGGGCGGGTGAGCCCGATATAGCTCTCCAATGCATTGGGTAACGTGAAGGAGTGAAACGTTAAGGTTTCTCCGAAGATATTTAGGGAATATACTGTGATAGGTATTCCAAACGTAACCAAGAGGGTTACTCCCTACGTAAGGATGTTATGAATGCCTCAAGTTACCTTTATGTCTTATGATTTCTATGATTTATTCATGATTTGATGAGTTATGTTAAAATGATTATGTTTTATGGGTAAAGTATGATCTCATTCTTATGTATATATGTACCCATGTTTCCTTTCCATATTTTTATATCCCTTACTGAGCTTTTTATGCTCATCCCAAGTTTTTTTTGAAATGTTTTTCACAGGTCAAGGGAAAGGTACATGATATGATGATAGTGTCAAGTAAGTGTCAAGAAATAATCCATGTTTTATTTTAAATATTTTTCCATTGATGGGAATGAAGAATACTATCTTTATGTAACCACTTTGTTTTTATGTGGAATGTAATGCAAGTTTTATGATCTAATTCTCTAAAACTCTAAACCCGAAAAGATCCTCAATGTGTAATCTTGTAATAACTCAAGATTAAGTAAGGTTTAAGGCTGGGGACTTATAATCATACCCTTTCTTTTATTTCTATCAGTTGTATGGTTATTCGTTATGGATGTTTGATGTGATCACATAATTAATGAAATAACGAGACTACAATATTGAACTGAAATAAAAATGACTTATGCATAAATATTATCTATACATGGTTAATCACTTAAGTATATCCCACTTAACATTAACAAGCATGTGAAAAGATAATAAGTGTAAATTTACTCATAATGGATAAAATCTCTCAATTAAATATTAAATCGATATAGACTTCCATTAAATCAGTTAGAATCGAACCGTAGTTCAAAGGGCTTAACCAACCCTAGTTGGGGTGATTTCAGTTATTTGGGAATTCTAATTTGATGTTTTCGGTTGACATAACTTTTTTACATCAAGGGTTTACTGCCCTAGCAGGACTTGGTGTAACTAAGAAGAAAAGGTTGATGAAATCCAAAATTAAGGATTTTAATATTGGGGTGTCCACTCAAAATATCAAGGAGCTGTGAGTTAATGTGGTTGGAATTTAGAATACCTCCCTAAAACCTTTCTTGTTGATTGACCAACCCTATTTGGGGTATTGTGAAGGGAAATATGGATCCTTTCCACTAGAATGTCCAAGAAATAGGATATTCCAAAGATAAGGGTGAGGGATATTGGGTTTTGACAAAATAGTGGGAGACTAATAGATATTAATTTATTAATTTATATATATTTATCAAGATAAAATATTAAAACTCTGTTCATCTTAATTTTTAGAAGAAAAAAAATCAAAATGACATCAAACATATCATTATAACCCACACTCGAGAAGGAAAACCTTCTCACCATCACTAATTTCCAAGAGTGTCAAAGGCATCTTTGGGTTATCCTTTACCATGAGAGGAAACTTTATGTGTTCGAAGAGCCTTTACTAGTTCCTCCTAGAAATGAGGCAAGTGATGAGGAACTCTTTGTGTATGAGAAACATCTAAATGATGCAATGGATATTCATTGCCTCATGCTATCATCCATGATCAATGAACTCTTGAATCAAATTAAAGAAATAGATGCTTATAGCATGATGTATCACCTTCAGGATATCTATCAAGAGAAGGAGATATAGGAGAGGTATGATATCTCCAACGCTTTTTTTAATACTAAGCTTGGAGATTTTGTGCTAGCTGGACCGCATTTTGTAATGATTATTGGCTACATTGAGCATTTGGACATCTTAGAGATTAAATTCCTAGATGATTTGTGTAAATATATCATACTATCATCATTTCCTAAGACATTATCTAGTTTTATTATGAATTATAATATGAAAAATAATGATAAGAGTATATCGGATCTTCTTACCTTGATTCTCTATGTTGATAATGACATGGGGCGTGAAAACCCCAGAGTCCTTATGCTGAATAGGAAGAGGAAGGACACTGAAAAGGGGCCTAACATTTATAAACAATCTAAAGCCTCTAAGAATCGTTCAACTAGGAAGAAGAAGATCCAGAGGAAGGGCAAGAAAATGAAATATTATTTTCATGTGGCTAGTTAGGCCACTGGAAATGGAACTACACCCAGAGGAAAAAGGAAGCCAAAGGTGCATTCGTTATTGAGTGAAATATTTCCATTTCTACACATTGGTTATTATATACAGCTTGTGGGGCTCACATATATATTCAAATGAAGGAACTAAGTATATTCTGGATAAAATTTAGAGTAGAGGTGGATCTACGAGTTTCCAATGGTGTGAGGATGGCTGCTCTTTCCATTGGTGACTACCACCTCACATTAGTGACGGGAATGATTTTGGTTTTACATGGCTTTTCTTATATAGCTAGTTTTACCAAGAACATAATTTTTGTATCGAGTTTAGATAAATATGGATTTATTTTCAAGTTCCAAAATAAATTTTTTTACTTTTATAAGGACTACATATGTTATGGTATGGTTCATTTAAATTATGGTAAATATGTATTAAATTACAATAACCAAGTGTTGGCAATTGATAACAAACCAAGTTTGCATGACTCATACAACACCCAGTTGTGGCATCACTGCCTTGGTCATGTAAATGAGAAGCGCTTGAAAAATAACTATCAAGAGGGTTATTTGGACTCTTTAGAGCTAAAACAACTTGATAGATGTCTCGCTTGTTTAAAATGGAAAATGATTAAACCACCATTTGGTGGACATGGTGAAAGGGCCATAGAGCTTCTAGGATTGGTAAACACTGATGTGTGTAGGCCATTTCTAGTAGAATCTATAGGTGGATATTATTAGTTCATTACTTTTACTGATGACTTGAGTAGATATGGCTATGTCTACTTAATGAGTTATAACTTCGAGTCCATTGAGAAATTCAAGGAGTTCAAGAATGAATTAGAGATTCAAATTGGTAAGAAGATAAAGAATATTCAATTGGATAGCATTAGAGAATATCTTAACCAAGAGTACATCGACCTTTTATAGGAGTCTATGATTCTATCTCAACTCACTCCACCTTATACACCACAATGGAATGGTGTTAGTGGAAGGAGGAACACTACTTTGTTGGACATGGTAAGGTTGATTATGTGTCATTCAAATCTTCCATTATACTTTTGGGTATGTTCATTGAAAACTGCAACATACACATTAAACCAAGTACTGACTAAGGTGGAAAACAGGATTCCCTTTGAGCTATAGAGTGGAAAGAAACCCACCTTGTTGCATACACGTGTATGGGGATGCGAGGCATTTGTTAAGGATTTCTTAGGAAAAAAATAGCACCCTGGGCTCAATGTGTATCTTTATAGGGTATCCCAAGGGAAAAAAGGGATAATATCTATACAACCCATCAGAAAAAGAATGTGACTATTTCCGAACATGCCATCTTTATTGAGAGGGATAACAACCTCAAAAATGATTGTGGGAGAAAGATTGACTTCAATAAAGTTGAAGCTCAAGATACATAGGATTTGGTATAGGATCAAGTTCCACAGGTCCTCGTGGAAGGGGTAGTTCCCAAAACATAAGTACCATCTAGGAGCATAATAGAGGTAAGGGAACCTGGGATATATGGTTTCCTTGTCACTAAGGAAGGTGACTCATTATTATTGGACAATGATGAACCTCTCTCTTTCATGGAAGTAGTAGAGAGCTAAGAAGCTGCAAGAAGGATAGAAGCTATGAATTCTAAGATGGATTTCATATATCAGAACCAAGTTTGGGTTCTGGTCGTCGTTCTAGTTGATATAAAGCATGTTGGGTGTAAATGGGTATTCAAAAAGAAACTAGACATGGAAGGTTATGTTAGTACCTATAAATAAAGGCTTGTGGATAAAGGTTTTAAATAGCATCAAGGAATTGACTATGATGAAACCTTTTCACCAGTTTCCATTTTTAAATTCATAAAAATCATACATTCCATAGCAAATTTATATGACTATGAGATTTGGTAGATGGATTTCAAAACTAGATTCCTTAATAGAAACCTTCATTAAGATATATATATGACACACCCATAAGGGTTTGTGACACCAGGTGATTCTAAAAGGGTATGCAAGTTGCAGAGATTAATTTATGGATTAAAGAAAGCATCCAGGTTATAGAACATTCAATTTGATAAAGCCATAGGAGAATTTGGTTTCATTATGATTGAATGTGAGACATGTGTTTACAAGTGGTTTAATGTGAATGTGGTTGTTATTATAATAGTGTATTTTGATGAAATATTTCTTATTGGAAATGACATACCAATCTTGTAGTCAGTCAAGGACTGGTTGAACAAGTTATTCTCTATGAAGGACTTAGGAGAAGAAGCCTACATTCTAGGAATCAAGATCATTTGTGATATATCCAATAGGATTCTTGGATTAATTCAAAGTACATACATTGACCAGATACTAAAGAGATTTAGTATAGATAAATCCAAGAGGGGATTGTTTCTAGTGTCACATGGTATACATATTTCCAAGAAAATGTGTCCCCAAACACAACATAAGAAATATAGGGTGACTAAGAGACCATACACTTCAATGATAGGATCTATCATGCATGCCATGTTATGTAATGGACTTGATTTTTTTATACACTAATCATGGTAGGAAGATATAAAGTAGATCCATAAGAACAACATTAGACTGTTTTCAAGACTATCCTTAGTATCTGAAAAGAACTAAGGATATGTTCTTGGTGTATGGAGGAGATGAGGTGCTTGTCATCAGAGAGTATGCTAATGTTAGTTTTTAAACAGATTAGAATGATCTAAAGTTGCAATCAGGATATTTTTTCAGTCTCACTAGAGGAGCTTTGAGCTGTAAGAGTTCAAAGCAGGCAGTTGTTACTGATTCTATAGCATAGTCCAAATATATAGCGGATTCTGATGTGGCCAAGGAAGACGTATGGATTCATAAATTTTTCTAGGATCATGATGTGGTTCCTATAATTAAATATTCTAATAAATTGTATTGTGATAATACTGAAGAGGTGGCACTTGCAAAAGAGCCAAGGTCACATCAATGGATAAAGCACATACTCCGAAAGTATAACCTCTTGAGGGATTTCTATCAAAGGTTAGAAGTTACAGTTAGCTGAGTGTCCATAGAATAGAATTTGGTAGACCCATTAACTAAAGGTCTATCTTATTAGAAGCATGAATATCTTGTGAGAGCTAGCATACTGATGTTTGTTAGCAATTGGATCTAGTGAAAGTGTGAGTCTTTTGGAGTTGGTTCCCTAGAAACCAACTCTTTGTACTTTATGATAAACCTTTATTCATTGGATGAATATTTATAAACTCCTTATCACATCATGATTGTTCTTCTACGTGACATGTTATGTGATAATGTCCTAAGAATAGCTATCGCACTAAAAGGTCAAAGTGGATCCTTGCTATAATGAGAACTTGTAAGTGCCATGACACTATTCTTGAATATATGTTCTATGGCTGAATGATATCATTTTAATGGATACAAATGATATAGGTTATCAAGGGTGGGTACTCATGAAACTTTGAGGCACCATCTCATGATGTCCACCATTGGTAATGTCCAGGAGGATATTATGAGAACAAGACTGGCTGGTAGGAAATCCACATTCATAAGTGTCATTAGATGCTCTTATTTGGGGGTGTGTGTGTTTCTACTTATACTTTAAGGTTATTATTAATGGGTATTATGAATCGTGCACTTTTATGTATTAATGAAAATTTTGATGGAAGATGTTTGCGGTGAGGTAGGATATATTGGTTGGGTCATGAGTAATACTGCATTAATGAATAATACGAGAAAATATTTGTCACTTATATGGAAGTAGATATTTTAATCCCTGTGATGGAAATGATATTGCCTAAATAAATCCATGGCCATGGTGTTCTCTAGGAGAGTTCAATTCCTAGAAGTCAAATAATGATAAATCAATCACATGGGTTGATGGAACTTGCATGAAACCTGCTTGATTGGAGATATCGGGATAAATGGATTATATTACATGGTCAGCATTTGTATGAGGTGACATGTCGTTGCAACCTAAACTTCTTTCTCTTGGGTGACTTGACCCATTTTTATATATTAATATTATACTTTAGTCAATCCCACCTAATTCTAATGATAAAGAGGCCTAGAGGGTCACACACTAAGTGTAGCCAAATATCTCAGTTAAATAATTTATTTATTTAACAATTTAAATAATTTATTTATTTAACAAGTTAAATAAATAGTATTCCCAGTTGTAGTTTAATAATTATTCAAGTAAGCATGATTACAATTATTTCATCACTAATTATTCAAGAGAATATATTATGGATGGAATATTTATTTATTGGTGAATAATGCAGTTATAATTATTTAATAAATAAATAGTTATAATTCAAGGCCTGGTAAATATTGAGGAGGATTAGTGAACCAAGTGATGGGTCCGATCAGAAATAATATTAAATATTATTTTGTTAAATAATATTTAAATATAAGGTGAAATTTAATCACATGTCATGGAAATAATAGAATCGTTATTATTATTTGACATGGGGTTTTTACATGGAATAATAAATTAAGTAACGACACCTGTAAAAATTACTTATTATTACCTGGTGAATTAAATATTTTAATCACATTTCATGGAAATAATATCATTATTATAATTATTTGACATGGTCTTTTCACATGGAATAACAAATTAAGTAATGGAACCTATGCTAATTATTTATTATTTCCTAGTGAATTAAATTACACGTTATGTGATTATTCTCTATATAAGACAAGGGGTCATTCCACCAGGTAACCAATTGTTATGTGCACAACATCCTTGGAGAAAAGCTCTTGATCCTAGAGAAATTTTTCCTCTTCAAAAATGCTCTCAAGAACGTGAGATATTATCCTCCAGGAGATCAAGGAGAATGCTTTGGAAGTGATTCTCAAGGTAATCGAAGGTAGACATTGCAAGCATAAGGATCTTCTGCGCTAGCACCCAAAGACTACTTTTCAAAAGTCCGTAGATACATGGAGCACATGTTTATCACTACTAGAGGATTTATATCCTTTGGTTCTACATCCAAATGATGTTGCACCTCAGACCCGTGGTTGGATGCATCAACGAAGAAAGAATCACCTTGGAGATAATTCTATAATTTAATTAAATTAATTATAAACAAAATATATCGATCATATCTTCTTAGTTCTAGGTTCTCCCCTTTTTCTATTATTATTGATTCAATTATGTGGATACTAGCGTTCATGTTAATATTGATCCTTAATTAATCGTTGATTATGACAATTTGAAAAGTTGGGTACACACCCATGATGTGGTTTTACTGCACCCAGAACCTCTAGAGAGAACTGTTGAGCCTCGAGATTGGGAGAATGGTCATGTAATGAATTCATTATTTGCAGAATTGGTTTAAAATTTAATATAGATTACATAATAGTAGCAGTGAACAAATAATTACATTAGGTAACAAAATTTATATTAAAAAATATATAACCTGATTATTGAACTCACTTTTTTAAGGCTAAAGGGATTTGACCCCTTTATTGACTATCCAAATCCTATCATTGTGGTCTCATATAAAATACAAAATGTCTTCTATATTGAGAACACTATGAAATGATTGCAACGTCCCAATTAAAAGTTCATCCTTTGTTGAATTTTCATCTGACCCTTCAGTGGTTTTGGTCAATAAAAAAAAAGTTGACCACTTTCAATTTGTGGCTATAACATAACATATTTTTACTTCTTGTGATTCCATTATAAATGGTTCACCTTTATAGCATTCCTTACTGAAATCAACTTTCACAAATCCCAACTCAACTATTTTAATAGCACTCCTGTTATCAACCCACTTGCATTGAAAAATCAGCACTTTGAAGTTGGTATAATCCAACTCCCATATTTGTTTGATGATGCCAAAGTATGCCATATTTACATAAATTAAATTTATGTCCTTGGAATTGGAAACATGGATATCTTCAGCCACAAGTTTAACTCCACTATTCTTCATGGTACTATCTTTATCATCTTCATTAGTACATAATGTATAACCTTTAATTACATAATCATTATATGAAAATACATGCACACTTGGTCCTCTGGCTAGCAATCGAAGTCATTCTAAAATTGAGTCTAGATTTTCATCTGAATCCTTAAATATATAGTCCCAAAACCATCCTATAAATTTTCAATTGTG
This sequence comes from Viscum album, assembly GCA_963277665.1. Lineage (NCBI taxonomy): Eukaryota > Viridiplantae > Streptophyta > Magnoliopsida > Santalales > Viscaceae > Viscum > Viscum album. Next base: position 1,021,683,884 of record OY728162.1, read on the forward strand.
TGTATTTGATATCCATTCTCATTCCTCAATGGATTTAAATACCTAATAATTTCTTTGTGGGTTTTGACATATGGGTCAACCTCCAAACTATTATGAAAAATGTAAAGGTGGGCCTACTCCTAATTTGTAATATTGATTGTGACAACCTATCGTCTAGAAATTTCTTTACCCGCAAGCCTCCCAGTGTGATGAGATTTTGGTAGAACAATGATTTCTACACCAGACATGTATTTGGTATAGAATTCAATGGCTTCCTCAACAATATATTGCTCTGAAATACAACCCTCTGGCTGACTTCATTTTTTTATATACCCTTTCAAAATCTTTATATACCATTCAATGGGGTACATCTATATATAGTGTATAGTTCTACATAGTTGAATCTCTCTCACCAAGTGAACCATCAAATAAACCATCATATCAAATAATTTTAGTAGGAAGAACATTTCCAATTTACATAATCTGACAGAAATTTATCTTTCCATACTCAGTAATATCATCAGGTCTATAACATTGATGCATAGATCTTTAAAGAATAAACAGAGCTTCATTAATGTATAATTGGAATTCTTGGAAAAAAAATTAATGTAAAGCTATTGGTATTAGATCGTGCATCAAAATGTGGATGTCAAGTAATTTCGAACCCTTTAACTTTAAATCGGTCACTGACATGATGTTATTGATATTCGATGAATACCCCTTTGGAACCTTTATATCATTCAAGACGTTTCAAAACTAATTTCTCTCTTTCCTGGAATGAGTGTAAGTAGATGGAGGAAGAAAATTACATTTTCACCCTTCATTGGCTCTAACTCTTCTCATATTCCCATGGAAACCATGTCTAACATAGTCTTAATTCCATCCTTTGTTTTGCTGGGTGTATTTAGAAAAGTACCGATGACACTATCACATACATTATTTTCAACATGAATAACATCAAGAAAGTGTCTCACGTATAGATGATTCCATCATGGTGATTCAAAAAAACTGATCTCTTCTTCCAAGTAGTTTTTGTAAGGTTTTTCCAAAACGGTTTACCAAAAGTAGTGTCCATATCTTTTACTTTCTCAAACAATTGATCACCTGTTAGTAGAGACGGTGTTATATGTTCTTCTGAACATCCATCGAATGATGTATTCCATGATCGGTACTTATGTTGTCGGGGTAGAAATATGTGATGTCCTAGAAACACGGTTTTCAATAAATGTTTCAACATAATTGACTGTGTGCCTTGTTGGCAGACAGAACACCCATGAATTCCTTTAATGCTATATCCTAAAAAATATCCATTATCAGGAAAGTCATTTATCATCCCGTAAAACATAGCTCTCAATGTTAAATCTTCATTTCTATAATCATTATACAACATAACACCTAAATCCCACAATAATTTAAAATCCTTGATCAATAGAGCCAAATAAACATCAATATCATTACCTGATAGTTTCAGTCCTAATATAAAAATATATAGCATGATGTGTTTTCGTTTCATGCATAACCATAGTGGCAAGTTATAATTTACCAATATGACTGGCCATGTACTGTGAATACTACTTTGAAGTCCAAAAGGATTCACTCCATCTATAGATAATGCAAGTCTGTGGTTTCTCGACTCGTTTCCAAAACCAGGATACTCATGATCGATTCTCTTCCACTAAGGAGAGTATGTTGGGTGACATAGATTCTCATCTTTATTTCTTTTATCTGCATTCCATGTTAATTTACCTATAGTCTCCTCACTTTCATAAAGGTTCCTAAACCTTAGAATGATTGGAAAGTATCATACAACTTTTATACGACCTGATTTATCTTTATTGTATCAAGAAGCACCACACTTTGGGCATTCTATAAGTGATTTTTGGTCCTAGAGAAATAGTATACATTCATTTGGGAAGGCATGTATTCGTTCAAAGATCATACCCATCGAATGTAGTATTTTTTTGGTATCGTATGTTTGGCTCAGGAGCTCGTTATCTTCTGAGATAATTCCATTCAAGAGAGTAAGTAATTTTATAAAACTAGAGTCACTCCATCTATTCCCTTCTTTCAAATTATACAACATCATTACAGATGAAAATTCTATATATTTAGTGAAAACACCATACAAAGGCATCTTTGCACAACTCTTTAATTGCTCAAACAATTTTGGGCAGTCACGAAGTTTATCTTCAACTGTCTTTTTCATTTCCACAATTTGATATTCATCATCATTCACATATGTAATCACATCCTCGATATTATTTTCTTCATTATCCACACTTGTAATCATATCAGATGATCCATAGAATGAACAGTTATCCTAGCTGCTAGATACATTTTATTTTTTCCCATGTTTATTCCAACATTTATAACTTCAATCTATTCCGTTACAGATCATGTGTTCTTCCAACTCCTCTGGACTAACTTCTCTTGAATAACAGCAGCGTAAACACAGACAAAGGATTCAAGAAGAGTCAGATGCATGATATTTCACAAACTTGATGAGATCATTCACTCCATCTTCATACTCCCTTGTCAAAAGATTGGCATCCATCCATTATTTATTTGTATCCATCCTTTTTGATTTGGTGATACTAATATTTAACAAAAAAATACAAAAATATTTTTATAATGTAATGGTTTTCCAAATTCTATAAAAATATAAACTTAAAAGATTTGGAAAAAAAATACAGTTCAAATTTCCATTGAAAATTATTTAAAAAATCACACATGAAATCCCATTAAAAAAACCATTTACACAAATTTCTCTTTAAAATAACACACCCTTTTCAAAATAAATCAATTAGTTCCAAACACTCTTTCACAAAACAACAATTCCATTTTTTATGCATTCAATACAACTTCATGATCCAATAATATTAATCATTAAAAATGAGTGACATCCCTCTAAGAAACATTTCAAAACACTTGAATCATTTTAAAAGGGCCACTTAGGAATTTTCAAAAAGACATAGATCCCAATAGAGACACTTTATAAAATATACATATAAAACACCTCGATTTATCCCAAAGTAATCAATGTTGCATGATTCCATCACATTATTCCAAAGGTAGGTGTAATAATAATAATTTCCATAAGAATTTGATATTATTCCCACTACCATTGGATATCCCTTATTCATGATTCCATTGTCATGTTATATCAATTATCCTTCACCACAACACCATAGTCCCAATGGATATATTCCATAGTCATTGACCACACTCGCAACCATGAAACACTCGTGTTCCAGTTTACTAAAAACACTTCATTATCCCAATGATCCTTGGATCACACCAAATCAATTTGTTTTACACCCTAAGAACAATGTATATGTCTCTCACATGAAGTACTTTGGGTTCCTTCCTTTTTAAATATATGTTTAAAAATATATAAGCATGAACCCATTACATATTAAAAAATTTCTCAAGTCTCATTCCATTCACACAAAGAATATCCCAATGCCACTCATCACTAGAATAAACTATGATTCTTTCCCATTACTTTTAACTACATCATGTCTCAAGATAAAATAAGAAAAGAAATATGGTACTAAACTAATAGATGGTATTATTTTCTATAGTCTATTTTCTAAAATCTTAAAAAAGACTTTATAAATGACATTACAAAGACTAGTAATTCTAAAATTCTTAACTGAACTCCTATTAGTAACCTCTAGAATCTAAGTGTTGAGAGTATAATTAAAAGTCTCAAGAGAATTATTAACTCTCAAAAACTCATTCATGAGGTTAAAAACATCAATTCCCAAAATATTTAAGAACCTTTTAGTGAAAATTTAATAAAGAAAATCTAGTTTTTGTACCTTTGATGGATGCATCAACCTAAATGTCATGACTACTTCATAACATCAAATCTAAATAGTTGATAATTCATTCATATAATTTGTTAAAGTTGTAATAAAATAATAATTTATTTATATAGATATAAAATTATTCTAATAAGAAAATATTATTTTATAATCACTTGGATTATATCATTTTTACCTTTGAGGGGATTTACCATAAAGTGCTTGCAGGTGGAAGGATTCATTACATGTGTTGTCATGGTTATTTGACTAGGGTGTCCAGAAAGTATCTCATGTAGCTTTGGATAGGTAGGGATAGAAAAAATATATTTTTCCATTATAACTCAATTTATCCCTTAATAAAAATATAAATTTTCTTCCCCTATGAAGTAGGATTTTCATCCAAACAACATAAATTTCATGTGGTGTGCTTATTCCATTTGTGTCATGCATTTATCCTTTATTTCTCATTTTCCTCTAGGGGGGTATTTTCAATACCATGAGATTACTTGAACTAGAAGGTAGAGATCTAGTGTAGGATATTAGTTGTAGATTTACTTCTATGTTATGGTATATTAGGTTTGGGGAATTGTTTTAATTTAGGTATGTTCTGGAATTTGTTCCATTGTCTGTATCTTTCGGGGGGTTTAATTTATATTTTGGGGGTTTAAAATTAGGATTTTTTATTTGTACCAAATACAACTATTCATATCAACTCTTTTTATTATTCTACATTAGTTACCAAAATATGGTATTAAATCTTGGTTACAAAACATATGGTGATTATTTAATCAAGACTCGGTAGAAAGTATTGGTTTGAAGACTACTGGGTTTCCTATAGTGAAGTATTTTTCTAAGATTTAATGGAATTTCACTAGTAACAAAGCGGTTGTGCCATTGAAATGAGTAAGGATTGGATTGATATTAAATGATATAGGATTCTGACATTGGGGTAAAATGTCCTTTCTACTCATGGAGAGTTCAAAATTTACATTTATTTTGAATTTGTTAGAAGCGAGGTGTTCAGTAGAATGGGAAACCATGAGATGAAAACATTATAATTTTTTTAAAGGTGGGTCCAAGATAATATGGATCCAAGAGGGAATAAGTACATGCCTAGATGATTTTGAGCATTAAAGGTGGATGCGTAGTAGAGGGTGGATCAAGGAGTATGATTGGTTGAGGTTTTGGTGCAATAGTGGTTCTTGGTGAGAATGTATCAATGCCTAAAAAGTGAATCATTTTGATCCATATATAGGGAGATCATATTGATTCCTAGAAAGTGTGGGTATGTAATCCCATACTAGGGAGAGCAGATCAATGTCTAGCATGAACATTTCCTAGGTCCTGCCTATGTAACCGGGGTTCTCATGACAAATGAAATGGAGGAGGTCAAAATAAATCATGAATTCAATCACATAAAATCTGAATGACATAAATAACTATTCACCTCACCTCTAAACACCCTTCACTGAAGCAGCCCCTTTTTACCCATATATTACACATTCCAAAAAGAAATCAACCTACTTTATATAACCACCAAAATCCAAATATAATATAGCAAAAATATTCCCAAATCAAGAATATGTAAACGACTCTATGTGGTGGGATCTATGTGATATGTAGTGGTTTATTCAAACATAAAGTATGTGGACCTGCTATATCAGAATCTCGTATATTATAAAAAACATTTTGAAGCTACCCTAAAAAACATGGGTCTCATACATTGAAATCATAAACAAAGACAAAATCAAACCATTTCCATCAAAAATATTTTATAGAATCCATTAATGAATTTATCACAAGGCATAACCAAATGATCATTTCAAATAAACATTTGAAATATATAAAACAACACCCTTTTAAAATCATTTTAGAATAAAAAACTCACTCTAAAACAATTTCCACATCAAAACATTATTTTATTTCATTGAAAAAAAACTATATTATAATACAATACACACCATTTGAACCATTTCAAAAATCATCATGGACATTTCACAAAAATAATAATACATTAAAACATTCTATTTCAAACATCGAAAAATGAAATTTAAAAGAGAACCCATTTACTCCAAGATCAAAACACAATAGAACAGTTTAAATAATCACATGGATATCAAATATATTCATAATTTGAGAAAAAAATTAATTTAGAAAGAACAATAACACTTTTAAATACAAAATGAAATAGTTGCATTGAAAAATATATTAGAAGAAGAATTAACCAAGCTGAAACATGCCACCTTCAATGAGGACCAACTAAATAAGAAAGAAGACCTCCTTTACAAGCCCTAATGTTCCAAAACTCTAGGATTGAAATATCCCAAATGATCCCATCATACATGAGGGATCAAAACTAAAACAAAACCCAAATGATCCATTTTATATATTTATTTTTGTTCGAATAAAGAATCAAGTTACAATGTACACATGTGGAGGGCTTTGCGATGGCAGTATTCAGTGGGAGAGGAGGAGAAGGAGGGTTCACAACGACAGAGGAGGGATTCATGGTAGTATTAGTGGCCAAGGAGGAGGAGGAGTCGGTAGCCGGGGAGGATGAGGATGTGGTAGTGGTGATGGAGGAGAGCTTCGCGGTGGTAGAGGAGGACATCGTGGCGGCGGAGGAGGAGGAGGAGGGGAGGGGGGGCAGGGTAAGCCTTCTGCGAGAGCATGAGTGGTGTGAAGAAAGGAGGAGACTGTTAGGGTTCATTTTAAAAACTGGTGGAAGCATTTGTTAGTGCTAACTAAAAGGAACTAATAAAGGTATGGTTTATCAGCTCTAAATTAGAAACTGTTGATAAAACATACTTTTATGAGCGTTATTTAGCACTGATAAAGATAGGTCTTTATCAGCACTAAAAAAGTGCGGATAAAACTATAATGATATTAAATTATTTATATTTTTATATATATTTATAAAATTACATGTATAATATATATATATATATATTTATAATAATAACTATGAATAAATATATATTTCTTTATATTTATAGATTTATTTATAATTATAAATTTATAAGATATATATTTATTATATTTGTAATTACATATATTTCTAATATTTATTATAAATATATATATGTATTTATTTATAACTGTAAATATAAATATTTGAATTTATGTATCAATATTTGTATATATTTATAAATATATTTATTTAATTATATATAAATTTATATATGAACATAATAAATATTTTTTTAGTGAAGACTGAGACCTTTCCCAGAAAAGCAAGATCCCTTTATTAGCAAAAAGAAAAATTACATCAGTCTGAAAGTAAGAGATTTACATTGATCCTTCATAAGAATGGGAAGTATGTCACTTGGTACATGATCCTCCAAATGATAATCAATACCATTCACACCTTTTCTAGTGAGACCATCCGACAAAGAGTTCACCTCCCGATAAACATGAGTAACAATATCCTCCTTCGAAAAGAGTAGATCCAAACACATTGTCAAGCGATTAGTCAGCTTCCAAGAGAGGTGAAGAGAACCCATCCGAAGAGCAAGAACCACAGACGTGGAATCACATTCAATTCATTACTTGTTCAAACCCTGTCGTTCAGCTTGCTCAACCGCCTCAATAACTCCATGCATCACTGCTTCAAGAGCGGAAGCAAAACCACAGGAACCATATAGACAACCAAGAACACACCCTTTATAGTTGTAATTATATATATATATATTTAAATAATTATAAAGTTATAAAAAATATATTTATAATTTAATAAATATATATATGTAATATATATATTATAATTTTCTAATTATTTTAATATTTCTATATTTATTTAGATTATAATTATAACTAATTGTATTTATTTATAAGTATTTGTATATAAATATATATAATTAATATATTTATTATAATTTTTTTATTATTTAAATATATATATATATTTATTTAGGAATTATAATTATAACTATTTGTATTTATTTATAAATATTTTTATATATTTATAAAAAAAATTATTTAATTAGAAATTTATAAATATTTTTATTTAATTATAAATATAATAAATTTATAATAAGACTAATAAATCAAATAAATATATTAATTATTTAATGAAATTTATTTTAATATTATAATTATTTAAATATATATATATAATTATAATCTTAGAAATACTTTTTTTTAAATTATATATATATTTTCGAATTATTAAAAAAAATTAATTATAAACATGCACTTTTTATTTAATGTATACAAATAAACATTATTTTTGAATGTAAATATAATAATTTTATATAAGTTAATAATATTATTTATTAAAAGGTATTGTACATAGTCGATGTAAAAAAACAAAATAAAACTCGAAGAACAAAACTTTACAAGGAGAACCAACTAGGTCGAAGCAATAGATATCGAGGGACGCCTCTAGCGAGGGACCCGATGTGAATAAAAATGCATTGAAATACTGACCATGCAAAGCCTGACACGTGGAACCTCAAGTAGCGATCACGTGATGGTACTCGAGTGCAGCACGAACCCACATCTCTCGAGGTTGCGAGCTTACAACACCTGGCCCCACCATCCTCAACCATCACATCTAGCCTCGTGCCACTACTGCACTCACATAACCTATTGGCGGGGCAACCAGTCGCGATAGTGGGGACAATTATAAATATAAATATATTTATATTTATTTTATTATAAATAAATATAGTTAAAATGTATTTATATATAATTATAAATATAATAAATATATTTATCATATAAAAAATTATTGTAATTTTATAATTATTTATGTATAATTATAAATATATATATTTAAAAGTATTTATATATAATTATATATATATAATTATAAATATATAAATATAATAAATATATTTATTATTTCATGAAATTAATTATATTTATATTCGAATTAGTAAAAAAATATTGATTATAAACATGCATTTTTTATTTAATTTATACAAATAAAAATTATTTTTGAATATAAATATAATAATTTCATATAAATTATTATTAAAAACTTTTATGAGTGCTAACAACAGAGCTGATAATTGTACCCTTTATCAGTGCTAAGAAAATCGCTCATAAAGGGTCCACCTTTATCAGTTCTAAGAAAAGCGCTCATAAATGGTCCACCTTTATCAGCGCTTTTCTTAGCACTGATAAAGCCTCCCTCCCACTTTATCAGCACTTTCTGCTTAGCACTGATAAAACGAGGCGCATCCCTTGCCCCATTTTTTGGTAGTGACTGCACCAATAACGTTTTCAATGAACAAAATTGGATCCAACATTTATTAGATTAATAGTGACATTTTCTTCTAATAAAGAGAAAAATATGATGTGTTGGGATGTATTACTAAATGATTTTAATTTTAACAAAGATTAATTTCCATGTGTAATTTTTTTTAGTTATTAATATGATTATTTTGGATTGGAAGATAAAAAAAATATACATTTATCATGAGTGTGATCACCCACGCAAATCTACTGTAGGTCATCTTGTTAAAATATTTCTATTATACCAAGGTCTACATTTAATTATTTAAGAGGAGCTTTTCTGTTTTTATTCTTCACAAAAGCTTTTGTCCTTGATAATAATTTAAGGCATATGGTTAAATGATTGATAAATTCCCAATACTGTCTTCGCTATTTTTTTTTGGGGATGAACCAATTTATAATGGATTTTACTTAAGTTGTAAATGTACTAAGAGCATGTATCTTCAGTTATATAGATGCTCAAAATTGTCCAATGAAATACATTCTTGAAGCTAGACAAACCAGCCACATGATAATCTTCCATGTGTTTTAGCCATTTACAAGCTCCAACCAATAACATATAGAAAAAATGAACTCCAGCCTCTAGTGCAGTCTTATAGTGGGCTATTAGTTCTTCATGTTAGATACTACGAGCCATCTTCTTTTCCAGAAGGCCTCCATGGATTTTACTTGTTTCCTTGATTTTATGATTCCCTTCTTTCCTTCTCCTCTAACTTCTCAAAGAACTGAATTTCAAGAAAATCTGATTAATTGAAATCAAAAAGAAAAAAAGGTTGTTGGAAAAATACATAAACAGAGAAGTGCAAGTGGTTTTTGCCTCTTTTTTCATGGAAGCTCTCCATTCAGTCATGAATATGAAGGGGCTGAACGTGGTGGGGGAAGCACTAGACTTCCTCCCACATGGCCTAGAAGCTCTAGCATGGCTGCAGCACGGACAGTTAACAAAATATATGAAGAGTTCTGCAAATCATATGAAAGACACAGATCAATTGATCACTCAGTTACAGAAACAAAAATTACCTCTTATATTCTTGTACGATAGTTCTCTTTTAGGCCACCATGTCCTTTGGAAGTGGATTGGCAGCAACATGGGCCTCATCCTGCATTTCAATGAAAAACCACTTAATTGAAATTAAAATTAAAAAAGGGTGGTTGGAAAAATATATAAACGGAGAAGTGGGAGTCGTTTTTGCCTCTTTTTGCTTGGAAAATCTCTCTTCAGTCCTGATTCTGAAGGGGTTGAACGTGGTGGGGGCAGCACTAGACATCCTCCCACATGGCCTAGAAGCTTCAGCATGGCTGCAGCATGGACAGTTAACAAAATATATGATGAGTTATGCAAATCATATGGAATACATAGATCAATTGGTCACTTAGTTACTGAAAACAACAATTACCTCTTGTTTTCTTGTGCAATAGTTCTCTTCGAGGCCTCCGTGTCCTTTGGAGGTGGATTGGCAGCGGCATGGGCCTTATCCTTCATTTCAACAAAAAACCGCTAAATTGAAATCAAAAAGAAAAAAGGGAGGTTGGAAAAATATATAAACGGGGAAGTGGGAGTTGTTTTTTCCTCTTTTCGCTTGGTATCACTCTCTTCAGTCTTGAATCTGAAGGGGCTGAACATGGTGGGGGTAGCACTAGAATTCCTCCCACATGGACTTGAGGCTCCATTATGGCTGCATCATGGAAAGTGAACAAAATATATGGAGAGTTCTGCAAATCATATGGAAGACACAGTTCAATTGATCACTCAATTATAGAAACAAAAATTACCTCTTATTTTCTTGTATGATAGTTCTCTTCGATGCCTTCATGTCCTTTGGAGGTGGATTGGCAGCGACATGGGCCTCATTCTGAATTTCAACGACAAACAGCTTAATTGAAAACAAAATGAAAAAAGGGTGGTTGGAAAAATATATAAATGGAGAAGTGGGAGTCGTTTTTCCCTCTTTTCGCTTGGTTGCTCTCTCTTCAGTCCTAAATCTGAAGGGGATGAACGTGGTGGGGGCAGCACTAGACTTCCTCCCACATGGCCGAGAAGCTCTAGCAGGGCTGGAGCACAAACAGTTACCACAATATATAAAGAGTTTTGAGAATCATATGGAAGACACTGATCAATTGATCACTCAGTTACTGAAAACAACAATTACCTCTTGTTTTCTTGTACGATAGTTCTCTTTGAGGCCTTTGTCTCCTTTGGAGGTGGATTGGCAGCGGCATGATCCTCTTCATGCATTTAAACGAAAAACCGCTTAATTGAAATCAAAAATAAAAAAAAGGTGGTATAAAAAATATATAAACGGAGAAGTGGGAGTCGTTTTTTCCTCTTTTCTCTTGATTGTTCTCTCTTCAGTCCTGAATCTGAAAGGGGTGAATGTGGTAGGGGCGGCACTAGACCTCCTTCCACATGACCTGGAAGTTCTAGCATGGCTGCAGCAAATACATTCACAACACAATATATGAAGAGTTATGTAAATCATATCGAAGGGTCTTTCCAATCGATCACATAGTTGTGGAAGCAACAATTACCACTTGTTTTCTTGTATGAAACTTTTCTCCGAGAGCTTATTCATGAGTTCTTGCAGTTGGCCAATGTGATTCTAGTGATTCAATGCTTTATACGGTTGAAGCGCAGGCTAAGAAGGGGAGCCAGAAGTACCAGAATTGTGCGCGGAGTATTGGAGACAGTTGCAAACACGGTCACAGAACTGGAGGAGACTCCCAACATCGGCGCCTTCTTGAGACTCGGTGAAGCTTTAGCTGACCCACTGGAAATTATGGTGCTTGGAGTCTCCGGTCAAGGAACCTCCCTTTCTGCGCGGCGACTGGTCGAATCAATCGTCTTCCCTCTTTGATCGGAATCATCGTCGGTGATGGTTGGGCATCCGAGATCTTCGGGTTTGTGTTCCTTCAGGGCATCGTCTATGCCCTGTCCTGGAGGATTTTGGGAGAATAACTGGACGGCTACAGGGTTTGAGGCATCATTGTCATTTGGAGTCAGATTTTCCACTTCCAGCGCCGCCTTGCTCTGCGGCGCGAGTTACCGAAAGCACGTTTCGAAGTGTGTTTTCTTCTGGGAGACTAAATCGGGCGGGGAAATTCTGGTTTCTTCCTCCAAGCAGGGGGAGAAGAACTTCGACTTCTCCGTCTAAATGGGTCAGAAAAGGCGGGATTGATATAAAAAACGAAAGACCGTTGATTAAAGAAGAAAACGTGGAGAATGGTTCAAAATATAACATTCACCGCATGAGCGTTGTCAGATGGTAGCCATAAAGATCACAAGAGAGTGTATGATTCACCCAATGGTTGTTTTCGGCTTCTAAAATTGTCCTCGCAGAAAGAGAAGGAAGGACTATATTGGAAAGCAGACGAATCCTTTGCGAAATCAGTAAAACAGAGAGAATGTCGGGAGTGAAAGGATTGGTGCTCCACCAGTCCTCTTTTTAAAGCCGGCATCGGATCCTTATCCTTAATTAACGTGATCTTTGATTATATTTTCGAAATTTAGGAGACCTCTTTCATAGATTATTTCCCTGAATTAACGCGATATTTGGATATCCTTTTCTATAGTTGGGCATTTGATTTGAGATTTGAGAGATTTAGGGGATCAATTTCATCTCACTCTCTCTCTTTCCGACATAATATTGATGCTCTGAATTCAAAAATGAACTCCATTTTATAAAAATAATTTTCTAAATATTTTTAATTTAAATTTTAAATAAAAAACACTATTCACCCAAAAAAACTAATACTTGGCTATTAATTAATGAAACAGTTATATACCAATTTTATTGAATCACACTACTTAATAACGGTGCCTAAATTATATTAATACTTTCTTTAAGTGAGATTAATAATACATTTGGTCAAATTACTAATCCTAAGCGTAAAATCACTATTCATAAAATACTATTTACCAAAAATTAAGTTGATCTTATTAGACTCTAAATTGCGTACTGAACACATTTGCAGAAGACCATTTTTTTAAAACCATAACACATCATTAATTGTTTAAGGTTTACAAAAATATTTTAAAATATCCATTTTTTCCAAATATACATCCTCAAAAGTATCCGGACAATTGAAATTCCACAAACTTCACTAAAGGAAGAAATTTCAATTTTATTCATCCCAAAGGATTACACAAAGAAGCTACGGTCTCGTCACATAGCCCCTTATAACAACAATATGTGACCTAAGTGTAAGGTGCCCTATGGTGAGAGAATATGAGGGAGGCTCAGATAACATTGCCCTAGTAGTAATCTTCACTAACTTGAACTTCTCCTACAGGTGTTTCCCTTCAAGATTGACATGCTAGAGTTCAGCTTGGGCTTGGTCCAAAGCGAACCCCAAATATACCACCTCCTTCCCAAGCTCTGATAAGTGGGCTTCATACGGTTCGAGTCTACTGGATGAAACCATCGACTCCTCTTTCTGCATTAACCATTAACATCTCTATTAAATCGTTAAGAGTAAGTTAATATACTACTAAAAAAGTTTGGGTCATTACAAAAAGGGTGGTTGGAAGAATATATAAACAGAGAAGTGGGAGTCATTTTTGCCTCTTTTCTCATGGAATCTCTCTCTTTAGTCCTGAATCTGAAGGGGCGGAACGTGGTGGGGGCAGCACTAGACTTCCTCCCACATGGCCTAGAAGCTCCAGCATGGCTGTAGTACGGACAATTAACAAAATATATGATGAGTTATGCAAATCATATGGAAGACACCGATCAATTAATCACTCAGTTACTGAAAACAACAATTACCACTTGTTTTCTTGTACGATAGTTCTCTTCGAGGCCTCCATGTCCTTTGGAGGTGGATTAGCAGTGGCATGGGCCTGATCCTGCATTTCAACGAAAAACCACTTAATTGAAATCAAAAAGAAAAAAGGGAGGTTGGAAAAATATATATACGAGAAAGTGGGATTCGTTTTTGCCTCTTTTCGCTTGGAATCTCTCTCTTCAGTCTTGAATCTGAAGGGGCAGAACGTGGTGGGGGCAGCACCAGACTTCCTCCCACATGGCCTAGAAGCTCCATCATGGCTGCAGCATGGACAGTTAACAAAATATATGGAGAGTTCTACAAATCATATGGAAGATAGAGATCAATTGATCACTCAGTTACAGAAACAAAAATTACCTCTTATTTTCTTGTACGATAGTTCTCTTCGAGGCCTCCATGTCCTTTAGAGGTGGATTGGCAGCGACATGGGCCCCATCCTGTATTTCAACGACAAACTGGTTAATTGAAAACAAAATGAAAAAAGGGTGGTTGGAAAAAATATAAACGGAGAAGTGGGAGTCGTTTTTGTAAGAACCTGGTTTTTTCTGAGAAAGACTTTGGAATATTCTTGATAATATTCCAGAGCAGTGCCTTCAGACGGCGTGCGATTCCGAGCCCCGGAGTGGCCAGAATTAAATTTTTCAGTGCGTTCACACTAGAAACGCCAAATAAATGGGATAACTCCTAAACAAAGTTCCGAATCAGAGATCCGAGTGTACGGATGGGTCCGGAATGTGGTGTTTACCCTAGGAACGACATAAAACTTGTCGGTGCGGGACGTTTGGACCCCTCGCCCACTTCTGGAACGTTAAACGGATTAATTAATTAATTAATTAATTAATTCGTTTGGTGTTGAAACTATAGTATCTCTTAAACGGTAGCTTGGATTGGGAAACTGAGGGCACCGTTGTGTTCGGAATGTGCCTTTTACCCTAGGAGGGGTATAAGTTTCGTGGGCGTAGGCCGTTTGTGAAAAATGGCCCCAGAGGCGTTTTCATAATTTAGCGGCTTCGGACGTTAAATTTTATAACTTTTGAGTGGGGTCTCGGATTAAAATTCCGAGACTGCCGTTGTGCTCGGGAGGTGTTGTTTACCCTAGGGGAGGCTTAACCTCGACCCCGTCGGGAGTTCGGGTTCGGGCCGACGGGCGGGTGGTTAAGCGTTTTCTATTTAAACGCTTAAGTCACCCACACCCTCTTCCTCTCCCTCACCTGGACAGCAGTAAGGAGGAGCTCTCCCCCTCCTTCTCCAGCTCTGGCGAGACAGCTCCGGCGAGGCGTGGTGTCCGGCGGATCGTCACGAAGCTTCGGGCGAAGCCCCGCGAGGTAGGGTTTTGTCGTTTGCATTTTCTATTCTCGTACCTACTTCGAGCCCAAATTTTTGTATCAAATCTCTGTCGATTTATCAAAAAAATCCATGAATGCGAAGTGTATTTTATTCTCTTTCTGACACTTCTTTCGGATTTGGTTTTGGAGTTCGGAGGAACCCGCAATCATTCGCCGAAGATTGCGGGTTTGCGGAGGAGATGTGGGGCGTTCCGGCGGGTAGGCGCGGCGGCCGGCCATGCCAGGCGGCGGCGTGGCGAGCCGGGCGGCGGCTGGGTGTGCGAGGGTGACGGCGGGCCGGCTTCGGCAGGTGGTAGGCGGCAGGCGGCAGGCGGCCGGGCGGCTCCGGCGGAGGGCAGAGGGGGGAACCGCAGGGTGTGTGACCCCGCGTGCGGCGCGACCGCGACCCGCATGTCGCGGGTCGCTGCTGGGGAAAGGAGACCGGCCTTGACGGTCGGTCGAGGGATATGGCCGCGGCCAGCTGGCCGCGGCGGACTGAACCGGGCCCGCGGCCGGGCCGCGGGCCAGCTGAGGGCGGACCGGCCGGACCGGGCCGGTCCGGGCCTAGGAAGTGCCCCCCCCCCCCCATTCTTTGAATTTCCGACGCCCGTAACTTTCGTTACGGGCATCCGTTTTGCACGCCGTCAGTGGCATCCCGGACCTTGCGTCGTGGGGAACATTTTGAGATGGTTTCGGAAATTTTTAATTCCCGAAACGAGGGGCCTCGGAGGCGCGGCACGTCTTTAAGTGAACGAGCGTTTTTCCGGGAATCTTGTTTTGAGCGGCGCAGACGCATGCGACGTCCGCTTTGAGTGTCGTCAGTTGCGTTGGGACCCTGACGCAAGGGCGAAGGTTTCCAGGGCGGTTCCGGGCATTGAGGCCGAAGTTGAGGTGCGGGCCCCATGACCCGTCTTTTGAGCTGCGTGCAGCTCTTAGCGACTTTTTCCTCAGACATCCGTTCGGGGTGTGCGAGCAGTCGATGTTGGGTGTTTTTCCGAGGGGATTGCAATGGTGCAATCTGCCCGCCCTTATTCGGCATGATGGTGCGGGACCCATAAGGGTCGTTTGGGCGTCGATGGTGATTTTCCATCTTTATCACCGGGCGACCGTTTTGGACAAGTGAGTAGTCCATCTTGTGTGCTTTTTCGAGAGGATCACAATGGTGTGATCCGTTCATTGAGTTTCGGGACCAGGATGCGGGTCCCACGTGGCACCGCTCGTGTGCGGTGCGCCGAGATGCACTTTTTTTTCTCCGGATACCCGTTCCACGCAAGTAAGCAGTCAATTTGACGTGCTTTTCGAGAGCATTGTGATGGTGCAGTTCGCCTGACCTTTTTCGGGGACGTGGTGTGGGTCCCACCCGACCCGGCTACGGTGAATAGTGCCCTTTTCATCGGGTGTCCGTTTTGGGTGATTGAGTACTCAATCCCGTGTGTTTTTTTCGAGGGGATCGCAGTGGCGTGATCCGTTGGTTCAGTTTTGGTATCTTGGGGTGGGCCCCACACGAGTTTGATTACGGTGAATCGTACCTTTTTCACCGGTTGACAATTTCAGGCGAGTAAGTAGTCTGTCTCGCATGTTTTTCCACGAGGTTTACAACGGTGTGATCCGTTTGGCTATGAGTAGCCTTATACGCTATCTTATTAAATGTGGAAGCATTAAAGGTGCTCTGATGGCGGTTCGTCCTACCATTTTTGTAGCGGACCCTTGGCGTGTGATCACGCATTCTTGTGAGAGTGACATAAATGCCTCACAAGATGTGGTTGGCCATGCCTGGGCCTTTGAGGTGGAGTTGTTACGTCAGGCCTTCGCGTTGACACTGGGTGCCGTGTGCACGATAGCCTATGGGCTGGAACGAGGTATACTCTGGTAGTATACGGGAGCGCTTGGGGGTACGTGTGGTTTGTACCTGAGATGTTCGGGCGCTTGGTTGGGGTTTGACTTGGGGCCACACGTCGTGTGGGCCCCAAGTGCGTGTTGTTTTCTTCTTCACGTACTTGGACCTATCGCGGCGTGGAGGGTCCCTCTGTGTGTTTGTTTGACCAGTAGGGTGGAGCCTTTCCCCTGGATCGGTGCTCGTTTGTTGACCAGCAGGGTTGAGTGGTCTCCCCCTGGTTTCATTCTCAATGGATTGGCCGATAGCGGTGCTAGTGACACCCAGTGCTGGAGCAGACGCTGCACCTCTTTTGGGAGAGTTGTTCTGGAGTTGGGTGGTTGCGCGACACCCACTCCGTGTTCGGTTGGCCAGTTTTGTACCCTCCTGTAGAGATGGCCAGAGCAGTTCTGAGTTTTACCCTCCAGTGGGGCTGGGCAGTGGGTTACTCATTGACTTCCTCGGTCTTACCCTCCAGCAGGGCTGGGCAGTGGGTTGCTCACTGACTATTAGGGTTTACCCTCCAGCAGAGACTGGGAAGTGGGTCACCCGACGCTATTAGGGTGTACCCTCTAGCGGAGACTGGGAAGTGGGTCACCCAATGCTATTAGGGTCTACCCTCCAGCAGAGACTGGGCAGTGGGTCACCCGACGACCTCTTAGGGTCTACCCTCCAGCAGGGCTGGGCAGTGGGTCACCCGTCGTTTAGCTTCAGGTCTACCCTCCAGCAAGGATGGGCAGTGGGTCGCCTGTCGACTTATTCCAGGTCTACCCTCCAGCTGGGCTGGGCAGTGGGTTGCTTGATGATGTATTATGGTTTACCCTCCAGCTGGGCTGGGCAGGGGGGTCGCTTGATGATGTATTATGGTTTACCCTCCAGCAGGGCTGGGCAGTGGGTCACCCAGTATCTTATTATAGTTTACCCTCCAGCGGGGCTGGGCAGTGGGTCGCCTGACGATGTATTAGGGTTTACCCTCCAGCAGGGCTGGGCAGTGGGACACCCGATATTTGGTTATGAATTACCCTCCAACGGGGCTGGGCAGTGGGACACCTGTTAGCATTCCAGACTCAGTCCTCTCGACTAGGCTAGTTTGTGGCTTACCTCCGTGATTACCGGAGCGGGACCCTTGGTTATACGGTTCTGTGATGGAATGGCTTTGGCTTGAGGAGACCTCTCCACTGCAGAGCAGTGACGAGGTGTGGTTTGACTTTCCCTAGAACTCTCAAGTTCGAGGGGCACTTTCCCCACCGAGACGCGTTCTTGCGACGCGACCTAAAACCGTGTGGGCGAGTCAGTGCCGCCCAAAGCGGATAGTATCAAGGTGCGGTGGTTTGAGCCCCTCGGCTTGCGGTTCAGGGCAGACGTGCGGGATGCTAGGCATCGATGATGGTGTTACCTATGGGACTGTTGGTGACTCACCTTTCTTGGGCTGAGCTACGGGACGGAGATCCCCTTACGAGCTTGTTCAGGCTTCTTGTCGAGCATACATATATGTATATACCTTGTTCGAGTACCCACTTCTTGGGCCTGGTTACTCTCCCTCCAGAAGAGGCGAAGACGCACGAGGTATGCCACATGCTTTCCGTGTCTAGCTTCTCGTGGTTGGATGAGTCTACTCTCCTGTTGTAGGTAGCGAAGACTCGATGGGAAGTTCATCTTCTCACCGTTTCCAGCTCCTTGTGCATGGACGAGTCTACTTCCTTTCTCTTGTTGGGTTGAGCTGGACTCTTTACTGTACTCTTACTGCACTTTCAGTTGTACTCCTCTACTTCTCTGTTCGCTCTACTGCTCACCCTTCGGTACCTCCTTTGTTTCTACCTCGAGCCTTCAGGGTATCCTACTAAGTATTTTTATACTCACCCCTGCTTGGGCTTTTCCCGCACTTGGTGTGCCCTTGCAGATGATGGACAGGTGGAGCGTGACATCAGAGGAGCTTAGGAGCCAGGAGCTTGGACCGCGTGCGGTGGTCGGAGTCGGGTTCCAGGTGGGGGACCCTACCAGTTGTTTTCTTTGTTTACATATTGTCGGGTTGTGGCACCTTTTCTAGTCGGGTACATGTTTTTCCCCTTTTGTTTTTCAGTTACCTCCAGCTTGTACTTTGTACTTTTAGAGGTCGATGCACATTGTGGTTTATATATAGCAGTTTCCCTTTCCTTTTCTTTTCTTGTCTTTACTTTTACTCTGCATTGTTGCATTGAGTTTATTGCGTGTGTGTGTACAGGTACTTAGGCAAAGGCCTCCCCAAGTTATGGTGCCTTTGGCGCTGGTTGCCATCCCCTGGCCTATGGAGGCGGGCCTGGGGTAGTTGCGGCTCGAGCCCGGGTAGGGTCGGGTCGTGACAAAGTGGTATCAAAGGTGGTTTGTTCCTTGGGATGTTGTTCGGACGTCCCTAAAAGAGGAATTGGTTGGGATTTAGGGAAACAGTGTTAACGTGTCTCGAGAGCGGCTCTCAGACCAGGGAGTCCAGTGATGGTGCGGCGGCTGACGTATCCATTCACGAGGACCTTGATAACCCGCTTGTCGACTCGGCATGCTGAGACACTTGTTGCAGGGAAGAATTGGTTTGTGCATCACATAGGACCGAGTCTTTGACTGTCCTTCTTGAGTCATCTCCCCATCGTTGTTGTTGTGGTATATACATATATGCTCATCTGACCGCGGCACTCCTTGATAATATTCAGGATGTCTCCGTAGAGACAGCCAGCCCAAATACCAACTTTGGTGCGTGACGACAACCCTGTGAGCTACGAGGCCACAGTCCAGGACCCATCATGCGAGCCCTTTCTCCGGGTGGGCCGGTAGCAGCACCCCCCCCCCACCTGTTGAGCAGCAGATAGTTTCAGCAAAGCAGGCTGAGCTTGAGCGCAGGTTGAACGTGCTCTGTGAGTTCCAGCGGCAGAGACCGCTGAGGTTCAGTGGGGAGCCATACCCTCAGGCAGCAGAGGTTTGGCTCGAGGCAGTGGTTTGCCTTTTCAGGCTTGTGAAGACGCCGACAGATCAGAGAGTGGCTTTGGCAGCCACCCCTTTTGTGGATCAGCTTGGCGTTGGTGGAGTCTAGTGACTCGTTCCTTGACGAGTCGTCGCTTTCGTGGGATGACTTCCAGTTGTTGCTTCGTGAGGATTTTTGCCCCTCCTGCTTGCGCTCCATTCGGATTCAGGATCCCCTTCAGTTTCAACAGGGAGGGATGACGGTGGCCGAGTACGCGGCTAGTTTGGCAGACCGTGCATGCTTTTACCCGGACTTGGTCCATGACAACAACTTCCGAGCGTGGAAGTTTGAGTAGGGTCTCCGCCGAGAGATTCGTGCTTTCATAGTACCCTTGGGAATTTCCATGTATGCCGGGGTGCTAGAGCAGGCGCCGGAGAGCAGGATCTCGATGCAGGTGGCCTTCCCACTGCCAGTTTCGGAGACGTGGTCGTATACCACTATGGCGAAAAGGCGCAGAGCCTCAGCCGAGGATGCCCTTCCGTGAGTGGATCCCGGGCCGTGGTCGTACACCATAGTGGCGCCGGAGGGCAGCAGGGCAGCCCAGAGAGCGCCGGTGCTATGCTTGTGACGGGCGAGGTCACTTGGCATGAGACTGCCCGGCCCGAGTTGCTGAGAGCTTCGGGCAGGCAGCAGGCGCACCACCACGGCAGAGGCAGCGCCGTGATCGGAGTAGTGGCCAGAGAGGAGGTGCTAGCAGAGGAGCGGGAGGAGCTGGAGGTTGGGAACGATGTTACGAGATCTCCCCATCACCACTAGGCATTCCACGTCAGGCTCCGGGAGCTGACTGTTGGGACCGCGGGCAGCCGCGAGCTTTGGATGTCTACGATCCTGCAGAGCATGGGATGGTGAGAGGTACCCCTTGCAACTCTTCTACTTTTTGCAATAGAATTGTTAGACTCTGTGTGTGAACTCCTTTCCTCCCTGCTCCTTGTTTGATGTGTTACCAGGGTGACGCGGGGCGTCGGGTGTAACCCTGTGTTGGTAAGGTAAAAGGTATAGAACCTTTTCTCTTTAGTCGATGGTGTTGACTCCTTCGCCTTTTGAGCGTGTAAGAGAGCATTGACTGTGGAACCTTTCATGACCAGATATCCTTGGGTGTTTCACCATATGAATATTCTGAAGGAGGTAATCACCGGGACTTGTTTCATGTGTGGTCGGTGATTCCCGTCGCGGCGTGCGACGTAGAGGTTCGTTCGGGGAGGTGAGCTACCCCCGAGAGCCTTCGGGCCGTTTGAAACTGTGCAAAGGGATGACGAGGTTCCCTACCGCCTTGCCCTAACCCCAAAGTCTGGAGTGGGTCCACGATGTCGGCAAGGGCCGACCTAGTGTGAACAGATCAATCCTTTAGTCTGTGTGCGGTGACGCAGAGCTGTGCGTGGGTTCTTCTGGGTATGGGAAAGCCAGGTGTGGGCTTAGTACCCTGTGTTGCTCCCTAGTTTTTGCTTTTCGGGGAAAAAAATCTTGAAGGAGGGAATGATGTAAGAACCCATTTTTTGCTGAGAAAGACTTTGGAATATTCTTGATAATATTCCAAAGCAGTGCCTTCAGACGGCGTGCGATTCCGAGCCCCGGAGTGGCCGAAATTAAATTTTTCAGTGCATTCACACTAGAAACGCCAAATAAATGGGATAACTCCTAAACGGAGTTCCGGATCAGAGATCCGAGTGTATGGATGGGTCCTGAATGGGGTGTTTACCCTAGGAACGACATAAAACTTGTCGGCGCGGGACGTTTGGACCCCTCGCCCGCTTCTGGAACGTTAAACGGATTAATTAATTAATTAATTAATTTGTTTGGTGTTGAAACTATAGTATCTCTTAAACGGTGGCTCAGATTTGGAAACCGAGGGCACTGTTGTGTTCGGAATGTGCCTTTTACCCTAGGAGGGGTATAAGTTTCGCGGGCGTGGGCCGTTTGTGAAAAATGGCCCCAGGGGCGTTTTCGTAATTTAGCGGCTTCAGACGTAAAATTTTATAAATTTTGAGTGGGGTCTCGGATTAAAATTTCGATACTGCCATTGTGCTCGGGAGGTGTTGTTTACTGTAGGGGAGTCTTAACCTCGACCTCGTCGGGAGTTCGGGTTCGGGCCGACAGGCGGGTGGTTAAGCGTTTTCTATTTAAATGCTTAAGTCACCCACACCCTCTTCCTCTCCCTCACCTGGACAGCAGCAAGGAGGAGCTCTCCCCCTCCTTCTCCAGCTCCGGTGAGACAGCTCCGGCGAGGCGTGGTGGCCGGCGGATCGTCGCGAAGCTGCGGGCGAAGCCCCGCGAGGTAGGGTTTTGTCGTTTTCATTTTTTATTCCCGTACCTACTTCGAGCCCGAATTTCTGTATCAAATCTCTGTCGATTTATCAAAAAAAACCCATGAATGCGAAGTGTGCTTTATTCTCTTTCCGACGCTTCTTTCGGATTTGGTTTTGGAGTTCGGAGGAACCCGCAATCATTCACCAAAGATTGCGGGTTTGTGGAGGAGATGTGGGGCGTTCCAGCTGGGTGTGCGAGGGCGACGGCGGGCCGACTTCGGCAGGCGGCAGGTGGCAGGCGGCAGGCGGCCGGGCGGCTCCGGCGTAGGGCAGAGGGGGGAATTGCGGGGTGCGCGACCCCGCGTGCGGCGCGACCGCGACCCGCATGTCGCGGGTCGCTGCTGGGGAAAGGAGACCGGCCTTGACGGCCAGTCGAGGGATCTGGCCATGGCGGACTGAACCGGGCCCATGTCCAGGCCGCGGGCCGGCTGAGGGCGGACCGGCCGGATCGGTCCGGTCCGGGCCTAGGAAGTGCCCCCCCCCCCCCCTCTTTGAATTTCCGACACCCGTAACGAAAGTTACGGGCGTCCATTTTGCGCGCCATCAGCGGCAGCGCGGACCTTGCGTCATGGGAAACGTTTTGAGATGGTTTTGGAAATTTTTAATTCCTGAAACGAGGTGCCTCGGAGGTGCGACGCGTCTTTAAGTGAACGAGCGTTTTTTCGGGAATCTTGTTTTGAGCGGCGTGGACGCATGCGACGTCCGCTTTGAGTGCCGTCAATTGCGTTGGGACCCTGGTGCAAGGGCGAAGGTTTCCAGGGCGGTTCCGGGCGTTGAGGCCGAAGTTGAGGCACGAGCCCCACGACCCGTCTCTTAGCGACTTTTTCCTCGAACGTCCGTTCGGGGCGTGCGAGCAGTCGATGTTGGGTGTTTTTCCAAGGGGATTGCAATGGTGCATTCCGCCCGCCCTTATTCGGCACGATGGTGCGGGACCCACGAGGGTCGTTTGGGCGTCGACGGTGATTTTCCATCTTTATCACCGGGCAACCGCTTTGGACAAGTGAGTAGTCCAACTTGTGTGCTTTTTCGAGAGGATCACAACGGTGCGATCCGTTCGTTGAGTTTCGGGATCGGGATGTGGGTCCCACGTGGCACCACTCGTGTGCGGTGCGCCGGGATGCACTTTTTTTTTCTCCGGATACCCGTTCCACGCAAGTAAGCAGTCAATTTGACGTGCTTTTTCGAGAGCATTGCGATGGTGTAGTTCGCCTGACCTTTTTTGGGGACGTGGTGCGGGTCCCACCCGACCCGGCTACGGTGAATAGTGCCCTTTTCACTGGGTGTCCGTTTTGGGCGATTGAGTACTCAATCCCGTGTGTTTTTTCCGAGGGGATCGTAGTGGCGTGATCCGTTGGTTCAGTTTCGGGATCTTGGGGTGGGCCCCACACGAGTTTGATTACGGTGAATAGTACCTTTTTCACCAGTTGACCGTTTCAGGCGAGTAAGTAGTATGTCTCGCGTGTTTTTTCGCGAGGTTTACAACGGTGCGATCCATTTGGCTGTGCGGAGCCTTATACGCGATCTTATTAAATGTGGAAGCATGAAAGGTGCTCCGATGGCGGTTCGTCCTACCATGTTTGTAGTAGACCCTTGGCGTGTGATCGCGAATTCTTGCGAGAGTGACATAAATGCCTCACAATATGTGGTTGGCCGTGCCTGTGCCTTTGAGGTGGAGTTGTTACGTCACGCCTTCGCGTTGACACTGGGTGTCGTGTGCACGATAGCCTATGGGCTGGAACGAGGTATACTCTGGGAGTATACGGGAGCGCTTGGGGGTACGTGTGGTTTGTACCTGAGATGTCCGGGCGCTTGGTTGGGGTTTGACTTGGGGCCACACGTCGTGTGGGCCCCAAGTGCGTGTTGTGTTCTGCTTCGCGTACTTGGACCTCTCGCGGCGTGGAGGGTCCCTCTGTGTGTTTGTTTGACCAGCAGGGTGGAGCTTTTCCCCTGGCTCGGTGCTCATTTTTTGACCAGCAGGGTTGAGTGGTCTCCCCCTGGTTTCGTTCTCGATGGATTGGCCGGTAGCGGTGCTAGTGACACCCAGTGCTGGAGCAGACGCTGCACCTCTTTTGGGAGAGTTGTTCTGGAGTTGGGTGGTTACGCGACACCCACTCCGTGTTCGGTTGGCCAGTGTTGTACCCTCCTATAGAGATGGCCAGAGCGGTTCTGAGTTTTACCCTCCAGTGGGGCAGGGCAGTGGGTTACTCATCGACTTCCTCGGGCTTACCCTCCAGCAGGGTTGGGCAGTGGGTTGCTCATTGACTATTAGGGTTTACCCTCCAGCAGAGACTGGGAAGTGGGTCACCCGACGCTATTAGGGTGTACCCTCCAGCAGAGACTGGGCAGTGGGTCACCCGACCCTATTAGGGTCTACCCTCCAGCAGAGACTGGGCAGTGGGTCACCCGATGACCTCTCAGGGTCTACCCTCCAGCAGGGCTGGGCAGTGGGTCACCCATCGTCTAGCTCCAGGTCTACCCTCCAGCAAGGCTAGGCAGTGGGTCGTCTGTCGACTTATTCCAGGTCTACCCTCCAGCTGGGCTGGGCAGTGGGTCGCTTGATGATGTATTATGGTTTACCCTCCAGCTGGGTTGGGCAGGGGGTCGCTTGATGATGTATTATGGTTTACCCTCTAGCTGGGCTGGGCAGTGGGTCACCCAGTATCTTATTATGGTTTATCCTCCAGTGGGGCTGGGCAGTGGGTCGCCTGATGATGTATTAGGGTTTACCCTCAACCAGGGCTGGGCAGTGGGACACCCGATATTTGGTTATGAATTACCCTCCAGCGGGGCTAGGCAGTGGGACACCTGTTAGCATTCCGGACTCAGTCCTCTCAACTAGGCTAGTCTGTGGCTTACCTCCGTGATTACCAGAGCGGGACCCTTGGTTGTACGGGTCGGTGATGGAACGGCTTTGGCTTGAGGAGACCTCTCGACTGTAGAGCAGTGACGAGGTGTGGTTTGAATTTCCCTAGAACTCTCAAGTTCGAGGGGCACTTTCCCCACCGAGACGCGTTCTTGCGACGCGACCTAAAACCGTGCGGGCGAGTCAGTGTCGCCTAAAGCGGATAGTGTCGAGGTGCGGTGGTTTGCGCCCCTTGGCTTGCGGTTCAGGGCAGACGTGTGGGATGCTGGGCATCGATGATGGTGTTACCTCTGGGACTGTTGGCGACTCACCTTTCTTGGGCTGAGCTACGGGACGGAGATCCCCTTACGAGCTTGTTCGGGCTTCTTGTCGAGCATACATATATGTATATACCTTGTTCGAGTACCCACTTCTTGGGCCTGGTTACTCTCCCTCCAAGAGAGGCGAAGACGCGCGAGGTATGCTACGTGCTTTCCGTGTCTAGCTTCTCGTGGTTGGATGAGTCTACTCTCCTGCTATAGGTAGCGAAGACTCGACGGGAAGTTCATCTTCTCACCGTTTTCAGCTCCTTGTGCCTGGACGAGTCTACTTCCTTTCTCTTGTTGGGTTGAGATGGACTCTTTACTGTACTCTTACTGCACTTTCAGTTGTACTCCTCTACTTCTCTGTTCGCTCTACTGCTCACCCTTCGGTATCTCCTTTGTTGCTCCCTCAAACCTTCGGGGTATCCTACTGAGTATTTTTATACTCACCCCTGCTTGGGATTTGCCCGCACTTGGTGTGCCCTTGCAGACGATGGACAGGTGGAGCGTGACGTCAGAGGAGCTTAGGAGCCAGGAGCTTGGACCGCGTGCGGTGGTCGGAGTCGGGTTCCAGGTGGGGGACCCTACCAGCTGTTTTCTTTGTTTACCTGTTGCCGGGTTGTGGCACCTTTTCTAGTCGGGCGCGTGTTTTTCCCCTTTTCTTTTTCAGTTACCTTCAGCTTGTACTTTGTACTTTTAGAGGTCGATGCACATTGTGGTTTATATATAGCAGTTTCTCTTTCCTTTTCTTT
Organism: Viscum album; assembly: GCA_963277665.1. Lineage (NCBI taxonomy): Eukaryota > Viridiplantae > Streptophyta > Magnoliopsida > Santalales > Viscaceae > Viscum > Viscum album. Next base: position 1,021,710,105 of record OY728162.1, read on the forward strand.
GCTTGTCTTTACTTTTACTCTGCAATGTTGCATTGAGTTTGTTGCGTGTGTGTGTACAGGTACTTAGGCAAAGGCCTCCCTGAGTTATGGTGTCTTCGGCGCTGGTCGCCAGCCCCTGGCCTATGGAGGCGGGCCTGGGGTAGTTGCGGCTCGAGCCCGGGTAGGGTCGGGTCGTGACAGTTTTTTCCTCTTTTCGCTTGGCTTCTCTCTCTTTAGTCCTCAATCTGAAGGGGTTGAACGTGGTGGGGGCACCACTAGACTTCCTCCCACTTGGCCGAGAAGCTCCAGCAGGGCTGCAGCACAGACAGTTACCACAATATATAAAGAGTTTTGCGAATCATATGGAAGACACTGATCAATTGATCACTCAGTTACTGAAAACAACAATTACCACTTGTTTTCTTGTACGATAGTTCTCTTCGAGGCCTTCGTGTCCTTTGGAGGTGGATTGGCAGTAGCACAAGCCTCGTCCTGCATTTCAACGAAAAACCGCTTAATTTAAATGAAAAAGAAAAAAGGGTGGTTGAAAAAATATATAAACGGAGAAGTGTGAGTCGTTTTTGCCTCTTTTCGCTTGACTGCTCTCTCTTCAGTCCTGAATATGAAGGGGCTAAATGTGGTAGGGGTGGCACGAGACCTCCTGCCACATGGCCCAGAAGTTCCAGCATGGCTGCAGCGAAGCCATTCACAACACAGTATATGAAGAGTAATGTAAATCATATGGAAGGGACTTGTCAGTCGATCACACAGTTGTGGAAGCAACAATTACCACTTGTTTTCTTGTATGGAACTTTTCTCCGAGAGCTTATTCATGGGTTCCTGCAGTTGGCCAATGCGATTCGAGTGAGTCAATGCTTTATACGGTTGAAGCACAGGCTAATAAGTGGAGCCAGAAGTACCAGAATTGTGCGCGGAATATTGGAGACAATTGCAGACACGGTCACAGAACTGGAGGAGACTCCCAACATCAACGCCTTCTTGGGAGTCGGTGAAGCTTCAGCCGACCCACTGGAAATTATGGTGCTGGGAGTCTCCGGGCATGGAAGCGCCCTTTCTGCGCGGCGATTGGTCGAATCAATCGTTTTCCCTTCATGATCGGAATCATCGTCGTCGGCGGTTGGGCATCTGAGAGCTTCGGGTTTGTGTTCATGCAGGGCATCTTCTATGCCCTATCGTGGAGGATTTGGGGAGAATACCTGGATTGTTGCAAGGTTCGAGGCATCCTTATCGTTTGTAGTCGGATTTTCCACTTGCAGCGCCGCATTGCTCTGCGGCGCGAGTTGCTGAAAGCACGTTTCGATGTGTGTTTTCTTCTGGGCGACTGAACCGGGCGGGGACATTTTGGTTGTTTCCTCCAAGTAGGGGGAGAAGGACTTCGACTTCTCCGTCTAAACGGGTCAGAAAAGGCAGGATTGATGTAAAAAAACGAAATACCATTGATTAAAGAATAAAATGTGGAGAATGGTTCAAAATATAACATTCACCGCATGAGCGTCGTCAGATGGTAGCCAAAAAGATCGTAGGAGAGTGTATGATTCACCCATTGGTCGTTTTCGGCTTCTAAACTTGTCCTCGCAAAAAGATATGGAAAGACACCATTGGAGAGAAGACGAAACCATTGCGAAATCAGTAAAACAGAGGGAATGTCAGGAGTGAAAGGCTTGGTGCTCCACCTGTGCTATTTTTAAAGCTATTTTTAAAGCTGGCGTCGGATCCTTATCCTTAATTAACGTGATCTTTAAATATATTTTCAAAATTTAGGAGACCTCTTACATAGATTATTTCCCTTAATTATCGTGATATTTGAATATATTTTTCTTTAGTTGGCCGTTGATTTGAGATTTGGGAGATTTATGGGACGAATTTCATATCACTCTCTCTCTTTCCGACCTTCCGACCGGGAACCCTCGCACAAATTGAGCGTGATTGAAGTTAACAAAGGCAGGTAGGACTCCTGCGCGGACGGGGGCTTCATCCGCAACGTGACCAGAGGTGGCCGGGACATCTTCAACCTCACCGATCCACCAGCATGAGAGGATGGGAGGTCGATTAAGCAATAAAAAGAGTAGAATTTTTAGGGTTTAATTGATGGAGGCCTGCGGCTGAAGAACCGTACCGATCGATGAAGTCGATTGAAGAAGGCCGAACTTCGTCCGTGAGCTCGAGTTTTTTGTGGTACCAAGGAAGACGACACTGGATGAAGGGCAAGGAAGTACAGCGGGCAAGGCTTGTTGAGGAAGACCACCGATGCTCCGCCTGTTCACCCGACTGGATATTCCGAGGCTGCTGTAAAACTGATTGAAGCCGAGTCCTGTGCCGATGTCTGTGCACAACAAAGAAAACCATCTGACCGAGACCCAGATTGTGAAGAACACATCGAAGTCGGGTGTCGATGGGAAGCCCAAATCTGTTTTAAGATAAACCCAAGACTGGGACCATGTGAAGCTCCACTGGGGATGAATTGCTGGATTTTTCTTGTTTGCAGGTGAAGACTGGGACCATGTTTTTTCCTAATCCGCATGCTGCGCATAAGGCGGAGGATGCACTCATCCTGTTTGTCGAAATGCCTCAATGAGTTTCAGGCCTGTTCAAGGCGGCCTGCTCATGCTTTTCACGATCAAGTCAGAAATGAGAATCAAGTCCTTGCAACTTGAAGATTGCCCGACCCTATCCATGTGTGATTGAAGAAGTCGAACCCATGTTAAAGATTGGCCGACCCTATCCTGTGGTGAAATCATCTTTAAAAATTCAGACTGTTTTTCATTAAATATATACAAAGAATTGAAAAAAAACGGGATTACGTTGCAAAAGTGTTAACACTAAATATGGCATTGCACAAGGCCAGAAATGAGCACTTTTAAACCCGCCACTAAGAATGTCCATGGTTTGAATAAAAACCCGCCACTAAGTGCACAAAAAAGACACATATAAAAATCACTTTTAAGCTATAAAAATCGTCGCTAAATGATGGCCAACCGTGAAATATTCTGTGGTTTGAATAACCGACACTAAACAAAATAGTGGCGGTTTAAACGGCCACCAGCGCCATATTTAGCGCTGATAAAAGTTTTTAATAATGTATATAAAATTATTATATTTATATTCAAAAATAATGTTTATTTGTATACATTAACTAAAAAACACACGTTTATAATTAGTATGTATTTTTTAATAATTCAAATATATATATATATATAATGTTTTAAAAAACGTTTTTCTAAGATTATAATTATATATATATATATATTCAAATAACTATAAGATTTTAATAAATTTCATTAAATAATAAATATATTTATTATATTTGTTAGATATCTTAGACTTATTAGATTTATGAGATTTATTGGATTTATTATAGATTGAATAGATTTATTAGATTCATTATACTTGTTATATTTTTTATATTTAATATATTTATTTTATTTAAAATTAATATATATATATATATATACCTTTTTAAATATATATTTATATTAATTATTAACTATATATGTGTTTCTAATGAATTTGGCCGGTAAATATATTGATCATGTGTGCATATGTTATGTATCATAATGTTCATTCACACATTACACCCTTTTTTATTATTCATGTTCTCCATTGATGTCTCGTTTTTTATTATGTATATTTACTAGGTATGTGATTAATTCATGTTGCCCATATATACAATTATGTTCTCAAAAAAACTTATAAAATTACATTAAATATATTTAAATAATAAATATACATATTAGGTTTATAATTACTAAATTTTAATTATATATAAATACTTTTTAAATATTTTTATTTGTAATTATAATTACAACTATATATATATTTAATGAATTATAAAATTACAATAAATACAAATATTATAATTTTATAAATATATATATATAACTATATTTATATTTATATACAAATATTTATAAATATATTTATTTATAGTTATAATTATAACGACAAATAACTATGTATTTGTAAATAATTATGAAAATATAACAAATATGTTTGTTATACTGCTTATAAAGTTATAATAAAATTAAATAAATAGAGTTATAAATATATACAAATATTTATAAATAAATTCAAATATTTATAATTATAATCCCTAAATGAATATTGATATATTAAGATAATTAAAAAATTATCATAAATATATTAATTATATATATTTATATACAAATATTTATAAATAAATACAAATAGTTATAAATATAATTCTAAATAATTGTAGATATATTTAAATAATTAGAAAGTTATAATAAATATATTTATATATATTTATAAAATTATAAATATATTTTTTATAATTTTATAATTATATATATATATATATAATTTATAATTACAACTATAAATAAATATTTATTTATTATAATTTTTAAATTCAGATAAAAAAATATTTATTTATTACTTATAAATATAAATAAATATATATTTATTTAAATAATTATTAATTTATAAAAAATATATTTATTATTTTCACATATAATTTTATATATAATTAAATAAATATATGTATAAATATATAGAAGTTTTGATAAATAAATACAAATATTTATATTTATAGTTATAAATAAATAAAAATATATTTAAATAATTATAAAATTATAATAAATATAATAAATATATATTAATAAAATTATAAATGTTATAAATATTAACTTGTTATAATATTATAGTTATTTAAATAAATATATATTCATATAATTATAAATAAATATGTATTCATATAAATAATTATAAAATTAGAAGAAATGTAGTTGTATATGTCTATAATATTATAAATATATATAATTAATATATTTATTATATATATATTCTAAGATTATAAATATAATAAGTATATTTCATACAATTTTACAATTATTTAAATTATAATTTTATAAGTATAAAGAAATATATATATTTATTTATAGTTATACATATAAATAAATAAATAAATATTCATCATATATATAATATTATAAACATATAAACTAATATAAATAAATTATTAACTCAATAACTTTATCAGCACTAAAAAGGTGTTGATAAGGGTATGTTTTATCAGCACTTTCAATTTTAGCGCTGATAAAACATACCTTTATCAGTACTTTTCAGCTAGCAGTGATAAAAGGTTCATCGGGTTTTATAAAAAAACGCTAACAGTCTCCTTCAATCTCGCACCCCTCAAGATCTCACGGAAGCTAACCCCTGCGCCGCCGACCTCTGCTCTGCCCCGACCCCAGCTCCGCCACCACCTCTTCCCCTACTGCGAACTCCTCCTCCATCGCGAACCCTCCTCTGTCGTGAACCCTCATTCGCCGCTCCTCCATCGCTCCTTTGCCGTGAACCCACCTCCGCCTCAAACCCTCATCCGCCACTCCTCTTCCGCGTACCCCACCTCTGCTGCAAAGCCTTCCGTTGTCCCTGCCACTACCGTTGCCGTTGCCGCTGCCGCTACTGCCTACCTCGACTCCGCCGTCACCGGACCTTACTACTGCCACCATAAGGGTATGCTATCACTTTATTAAAAAATATTCATTACATTTTTATTACACTTACTATGAAAGTCTTGGGTTAGTGTTTTCTATAGGCTATCTCCCCTTTATGGGATGTGTATTCATTGCTATTATTTGATGCTTGTATGATGTTATTGGTGGATATTTCTTTAGAGGGTGTTGGAGGTGAGATGAGGTTTATTGCTTATGTTTTATTATCAATTTATAAATTGATCATGTTCAAATTTTTTCTTCGCTTCACTTTTACTATTCCATAGGAACCCAAGGTAACTATGTTACTGATATTTTGTGTCATAGTGACTGAACATGATTCCCTTATTGCTTTTCCCATATAGTTAGTGATGTAATTCCCATGTTGCTTCACCTATTGTTTTAGGGATGTGATAGCCTTATCTCTTTTCCGATGGTGTTGGTATAGATGGGAACCCTTGGGTTTTTGATTTTATTGGTACATGTCTAATATTTTCTCAACCTAGGATCTAGTGAGATTCCAATGATGATTTTTTTATTTGATGATATTGGATTTGAAATCCCCACAACATGCATTTTTTCATCACTTTTTTCTTTTCATGGACATGTAACATCAATTTTATTTTGTTTTCTATTATTAATGATAGTACTACCACTTATCCAATAATCACAAGAGCATCATAATCAGAACTTGTTGGATAAAACAACCTCTTCTTTTTCTTAGATGTTAAGAGTGGTGATAACCCTAAATCCAATTGACCTGACTTATGTGGGATGATAAACACTAGATATAAAATCATCCATAATTTGTCATCAATGATAATTTACGAATATTTTGGAGGTTATCCTTTCAAAATGAACCTTCCAATTCCATCAATTTCATGCCCAATCCCTTTATTTCTATAATGATAGATTTAGAACTAGGATATGTGTATAACTAGTGGGCGAGATTTTTTCCCAGGATTCCCTTTGAATGTTTTCAATAGGGTGAGTACCATGTCTATTTCCTTTTCAAGTTTGAGTTCATGCAAGCTGGACTAATGAAACTGATGTTTACGATCAAACAACTTTGACCAAAATGAGGTTGGTTTTTAATGTCATACAAATTTTATAAAAAAGATGTAGTGATCTACATAATAACATAGTTTAGGTAAACATGTCATGATTAGAGAACCCAATACTAGTGTAGAAATAATTTAAGAGAGGTTCACATAGTTTATGGTTATAGTTATTATTCTAGAAATGGTGATGTAGTTTATTTAATGGTAAGTTAAAGGTGATAACTCAACATGATTGTGTAGTGTACTATATTATTATAAACAAATTCACGAAGGGGTTCATGGAGTTTATGGACATATTTCACAAACCAATGATGAAGGGTATGATGTTACTACCAAAATGGGCCTCAATATTTAGGAGCGCTCTAACACCTTCGAACAAGGAATGAGAACAATGTAAATCATAACTCAAGTTATTTGAATTGGAATGTAGTTTTAATTAAATATATTTTATCAATGTTTAGTGTCTAAGATTTCAAGGCCAAATATGGATGAGGTTTTATATTATGGGGAAGGGGGTATGAGTCTTATTATGTCATTGAATGGGTCTAATATTGGTGGTTGGGATGTTAGGAAATATCCAATGGACCTCTCTAAGAAGTTTAAAGGTCATCTATGATGAACCATATGCCAGGTAGTTAAAATTTATTTGAAATGGAATTTTATTGAGTGAAATTTAACATCATATGATAAAGAACTTTATGGAAAGGTATTTTCACAGATCTAGATCATACGCAATATGACATTGTCTTGTCTTAGTGCTGAGTTAGTTGAGAAAACCCTACATGAGTTGATGAAGTCTCATACACCAATATTAGGTTAGAGTTTAATTAGGTTGAAATTGATGACTGAGTATAAAATAAGAAATCTAGATGTTGTTAGTGGAGAAAACCCTACATGAGTTGATGAATGAGTATAAAACAAGAAATCTATATGTTGTTTAATTAGGTGATAAATTGATTTTTAAGGGAAACATATCTTTTGTTAACCCTACCTATCTAAATCTGCATGAGACTTTCTGGAAACCCTAGTCAAATAATCATAACAACACATGTAATGAATCCTTCCACCCGCAATCACTTTATGGTGATTCCCCTAAAAGGGACAAATGATATAATTCAAGTGATTACCAAATCATATATTATTCTTAGCATAATTTTATATATAAATATATAAATTATTATTTTATTACAACTTTAACAAATTATATGAATGAATTATTAGCTATTGATATTCAATGTTATGAGGTGGTCATGAAATTTAGGTTGATGCATCCATCAAAGGTACCAAACCTATATTTCTTTTATGAAATTTTCTTTTAAAGGTTCTAGATTATTTTGGGACTTTATGTCATTAACCACATGAATGAGTTTTGTAGAGGTAAGAATTATCTTAAGAATTATAATGATACTCTCATCACTTTGATTCTAGAGGTTATTTATATGAGTTTAGTTAAGAATTTTAGAATGACAAGTCTTTGTAATGTCATTTATAAAGTCTTTTTTATGATTTTAGAAAATAGACCATGGAAAATCATACCATATATTAGATTAGTACCATAGTTATTTTCTTATTCTGAGTTGAGAAATGATGTACTTAAAAGGATCTTGAAAGAAATATAGTTTCTTCTAGTGATGAGTGGAATAGGGAAATTATTTGTGTGAAAGGAATGACACTTGAGAAATTTTTGATTATGTATTGGGTTCATGCTTGTAGATTTTCTTAGGTGTCTTTATAAAGTAAAGAACAAATAATAATTTATACATTGTTCTTGGGGTGTACAAACAAGTGATTTGGTGTGAACTAAGGATCATTGGGATAATGCGGTGTTTCTAGTAAACTAGAACACTAGTGTTTCATGGTTACGAGTGTGGTAACTGACTATGGAACATATCTGTTGGGACTCTGGTGTTGGGGTGAAGGATAGTTGATATAACTAGACAATTGAAACATGAATAAGGGATATCCAATGGCGGGGATCACAATATCAAATTCTTTTGGAAAATATTTTTATTACACCTTCCTTTGGAATAATGTGATGGAATCATACAACACTGATTGATTTGGGATAAATTGAGGTGTTTTCTATGTATCTTTTATAATGTGTCTATATTGAGATCTATGTCTTTGTGAAAATTCCTAATTGGATCATTTAAAATGATTCATGTGTTTTGAAATTTTTCTTAGAGGGATGTCACTCATTTTAAATGATTTAGATTGTTGGGTAATGAAGTTGTCTTGAATTCTAAAAAAAAGAAATGTAGTTTTGTGAAAGAGTGCTTGGAACTTATTGATTAATTTAATAAAGGACATGTTATTTTAAAGTGGAATTAGTGTAAATGGTTGTTTCTTAATGGGATTTCAGGTGTGATTTCTTAAATAGTTTTAAACGGACATTTGAACTATAGTTTTTTCATAATCTATTATGTTTAGATTTTTATAGAATTAGGAAAACCATTACATTATATCAATATTCTATGTATTTATGTTGTTAAATACTAGTATCAATGAATCAAATAGGATGGATATGAATAAAGACTGGATGGATGCCAATTTATTGACAAGAGAGTATGCAGATGGAGTCAAATATTTCATCAAGTTTACAAAAGATCATGCATATGACCCTTCTCAAATCCCTTTTCCATGTTTATATTGTTGTTATTCAAGATAAGTTAGTCTAGAGGGGTTGTAAGAACACTTGATCTATCATGGAATTTATCGAAGTTATAAATGTTGGAATAAACACACGCAAAAAGAGAATGTAGCTAGTAGCTAGGATAATAGTGTGTTTTATGGATCATCTGATATGATTACAAGTTTGGACAATGAAGAAGATCATATCAAGGATGTTATTATAAATGTGAATGATTATGAAGATCGTATTGAGGAAATGACAAGGACAATTGAAGTTGAAATTTGTGATTGCCCAAATTTTTTTGAGAAGTTAAATAGTTGTATAAAGACGCCTTTGTATATTGGTTGCACTAAATATACAGCATTTCTAGCCATACTAAAGCTGTATAATTTGAAAGTAGGAAACATATGAAGTGATGATTGTTTTACAGAATTACTTTCTCTCTTGAATGAAATGCTCCTAGAAGATAATGGGCTCCCGAGCTGAACATACAATTCCAAACGAATTATATATTCGATGGGTATGATCTTAGAATGAATACATGCCTACCAGAATGACTGTATACAATTTATTAAAGACCAAAAATCACTTAGAGAATGAACAAAGTGTGGTGTTTCTTTATACAAGAATGATGAATCTGGTCCTATTAATGTTTTATGGTACCTTCCAATCATTCCAAGGTTTAGGTGCCTATATGGAAGTGAGGAGACCGTAGGTCAATTAGCGTGGCATTCCGATAGAAGAAATAAAGATAGAAAACTACATCACCCATCAAACTCTCCTCAGGGGAAGAGAATCGATCATGAGTATCCTGATTTTGGAAATGAGATGAGAAACCTTCATCTTGCTTTATTTTGAGATTGAGTAAATCCTTTTGGTTTTCAAAGCATCACTCATGTTACATGGATTGTTATGTTGGTAAATTATAACTTTCCACCATGGTAATGCATGAAATGAAAACACATTATGCTATCTATGCTTATATCAGGACCGGAACAACTGAGTAATGATATTGATATTTATTTGGATCCATTGATCAAGGATTTGAAATTATTGTTTGATTCAGGTGTTATGTTGTATGATGCTTATATAATTGAAGATTTCACATTGAGAGCCAGGTTGTACGGTATGACAAATGACTTTCCTGCTTATGGGATTTTTTTATTATATATATTTAAAGGAAGTCATGGATGTCCTATTTTAGAATAAGGTACACAGTCAATTAGGTTAAAACATTCATAAAAAATCATGTTTCTAGGACATCTCATATTTCTACCCCGACGACATAAGTACCGATCTTATACGACATCATTTGATGGTTGTTCAGAAGAACGTACAACACCATCTCCACTATCTGGTGATCAAATATTTGAGAAAGTTAAATATATGGACATTGATTTTGGTAAACCATTCTAAAAAAACCTTATGAAAACCAGTTGGAATAAGAGATCAGTTTTTTTTGAATTATCATACTGGAATTGTTTGTAAGTCAGAAACTTTATTGATATTATGAATGTTGAAAAAATGTATGTGGAAGTTTCATCGACATGTTTTTAAATGCACATGGTAAAAAAATGATGGAATTATGGCAAGGTTGGACATGGTTGACATGGGAATACGAGAAGAGTTGGTGCCAGTGAAGGGTGAAAAATGAACATTTCTTTTTCAAGCTGCTTAGACATTTTCCAGGTAGGAGAGATAGCAGCTTCTTAAAATATGTAAAGGTTACATAGGGTTATTCATCAAATATCATGAACATCATGTCAATGATGGATTTAAAGTTATAGGTTCTAAAATAACATGATTGTCATGTTTTGATGCAATATCTAATTACTAAATATTTACATTTCATTTTCCCAAGAATGTCCTTTACACATTAATGAAGCTATGTTAATTTTTCAAAGCTATATGAATCAAATTTATATACCAATTTTTTTTCTGAGTATGGAAATAGAAATCCCCGTCATATTATGTGAATTGGAAATATTCTTCACATGGACATTCTTTGATATGATGGTTCAGTTGATGGTTCACTTGGTGAGAGAGATTCGACTATGTGGTTTTGTACATTATAGATGGATGTACCCCATTGAATGGAATATGAGGATTTTGAAAGGGTATGTCAAAAATCGAATTCGAACAAAGGGTTTTATTTTGGAGAGATATATTATTGAGGAAGCCGTTTAATTCGATACTAAATACCTATCCGGTGTAGAAAGCTTTGGTCTAACGAAACCTCGTCACACTGGGTGGCTTGCAGGTGAAGGAATTTATAGAAGAGATGTACTGACTTGAGTTTTGGACCTGTTAGACTTTGGAATATTCCTATGCATAATTATAGAGCTAGGCGCGAAGACGATGTGCGATTCCGAGGCCCGGTGTGCCTAGAATTAATTTTATAAAAATATTAAGTATTTTTATACGATGCACATGGAGGGGTTGTGTTTTTCTTAAACGGTAGCTCGGATAAAAAATCAGAGGGAACCGTTGCATCCGGAGCATGCCGTTTAACTTTGGAGGGGTGTAAAAGTTGCGGGCGCGGGCCTGCTGTGAGAGATGTCACCTAGGGGAAAAATCGTCATTTTGAAATAATGACTTAGTGATTTTTGTCACTGGTGTTATTTTCGAATAACTTTTGAATGAAGTCTTGGAATGGAAACCCAAGACTTCTGTTGAGTTCGTAATGTGGTGTTTTTCCTAGCTGTGATATAAAATAAGCAAGCGCAGAGGTTTTGGAATCCGCGACCGTGGGTGGAGTTTCAGTGAGTTTATAAATTCACTTGAGTGTTGAAATTAAGGGAAAGCACTAACTTTCCATTCTCTCACTCTCTCTCTCCTCTGAATGTTCTTCGACGTTCTTCACCGTTCTTCACCGGTTTGAGGAGCATACTTCAGCAGATCGATGTGGGATCACAGTGGGCGCGTCGCTAATGACAAACGACTGGTTCGAGGTAGGCTTTCAGTTGATTTTCTGCTCCTTTGTCAATTTCTTAAGTTTTGCTCAAAATCTGTCATTTTAATTCTATAATTTTAGAATTGGGATAATGGTCGAACGAACACGTCCACCGTCCAAGTCCCGTTCTAAATCCCGTGTTCGATGTGTTCTTCGTAGTTCTTCGACCGAATTTTTCAGATGCGCCAAAACTCCTTTGGATCGTTGATCGGGGGCAGGCACTACGAAGGCCTTGTTCTGAGGATTCCAGACCCACCTTCGGTTTTGAAATCGGGCCGCCATAGCGGTTGTGGCGGCTCAAATAAGCCCCAGCTCCAGCAATGGAAATGGCCGGAGTTCAGGGTGGCGCAGTGGTGGAGATGGCTTGTTGCAGCGCGGTAGGCCGAGGCGGGCTCGGAGGGTTGGCGTGCGGAAGTAGGCGGACGTGCAGAGTCCAGAGGGGTTCGGAAGTAGGTGGAGAGGTGGCGTTAAGTGCGGAAGGTGAGGATGAAGGCGTCGGGTATGGCCGGAGCAGTGAGCCTGGGTGCGGCTGGGTGGAGGCAGATGCGGCGTGGTGTAGAAGGGGACCAGAGGGTAGGGGCATCCAGGTGGTGGAGCGGGGAGGCCAGGCGGCCGCGGCGTGGGTGGATGATGTCATGACGGTGCGCTCGACCGGAGGTGGAGGCATCGACCTCGAACATTCACGGTTGGGAGGAGCCCCGAGGTGCTGACCTCAGGGAAAGCTGTGGACAAGGACCAGCAACACGCTGGTCCTACTGGTGCTACGCACGGGCAAAGACCATCCGCTTGGCTGGTATGCTTGGAAGAACCGGACCCGAGGGGTCCAGTGGAGTTCGTACAGGCCACGACCAGTGGAACGCGACGAGCTGGACAGGACCGGCGGCTGGGCCGCGGGCCGACAGTCTGGACCGGGCCAGCCGAGTTGGACCGGCATAATTTGGGCCCCCTTATGTTCAAGGGGGTGTAACTTTTAAACGGCATGTCCGATTGATGTGCCGTCAGCGGCTATGTGTTCGTCTCATCAAGACAGAATTTTTGATGTGGGTTTTAGGGTTTTTGAGTTTTGATCTCGAAGGTGGGTGACCCGACAAAGTTTAATTTAATAATTTTAAATTATTATTAAAAACTTGCAACAGACGTACCTCGCGAACTTGACGTTCGATGGACGAACCGTCAGCAGCAGTGTGATCCTAGTTCTTGTGCAGACTTTTTGAGATGCTTATTTTAGTGTTCAGGATAAAGATAGGGTACAGGTCCCACAGGGAGGGGTTTGCATGTTTTACGATGAAATGTCCCTTTTTCACCCAATATCTGTTTTGAGTGTTCGAGTAGTCGATCCCGTGTGTTTTTATGAGGGGATTGCAGTGGTATGATCTTCATGATGAGTTTCAGGACTGTAGTGTGGGCCCCACACAGATCCCATAATGGAATCATAGGCAGTAGAAGTATTTTATGTTTCAGATCCCATAAACGAAAATTGGTCAATTGTTATATTATCCACCAAAACCACTGAAGGATTAAATGAAAATTCAACAAAGTATTACCCTTTCATTGGGACACTGTAATCATTTCACAATGGTCTCAATGTAGAAGACATTTTTTATGTCAAAGGAGACAATAATGAATGGATTTGGATAGTCAATAGATGGATTAAATCCCTACAGCATTTAAAAAAAGGGAGTTCAATAATATGGTTATATATTTTTTGGTAATATACTACATGTTACCTTATGTTATTATCTGTTCACTACTACTTTTATGTTATCTAAATTAAATGTTAAACCACTTCTGTAGATAATGACTTCTGCACATATTGATGCTCCCATTACCAAGGCACAACATGTCTCTCAACTTATTGCGGCTCACAGTGTAGAGGACCAATAGGTTTCCCAACATGTTGTCACTACTTCTCCTAGTGCATAGGCACAATCACCATCTTCACATGCTAATGTTAGTTTTCATGACCCGTCCCCCTGAGCCCATGTGGTGACTACCCCAAGCCTGCCTTCCATAGGCCAGGGGTTTGCGACTATCACCAAAAAGTATAATCCCTAAAACGGGAAGGCATTTCCTTTAAAATTGTAAAAACACACAATCCATGTACACAACATGAAGAAACCACTAAGTAAACTGATGTAGAAAAAGTGTGTTGAAAGTAAAGGGGTCTGAATAAAAGATAAACTAAGAAGAGAAAAACAACTCCTGGATTGTCTATCGAGGATCCCACCTAAAGGGTAGGCACAACTCATCTCCACAGCACACCACGTCAGCCTATCTATTCCATGTACCACCTAGTCCTAGCTCCCTCAAGTCTCAGCCCATCTACTCTTCATCTGCACAAGACACAAAAAGGTGCGGGCATAACCTGTGAAGGGGTGAGTATAATAATACCCAGTAGGGGAATTCGAGACCCCTGAAGGTCTCTAAGTAATCCACAAAAGAAACCATCACAAGATATAACTCAAATGTAACATCTAAAGCATGATCTAAATCATGAATCAGAAAACAAAAGAGACAACACACTCTAACGGTATAACTTCAAGGTTACTAGGATAGGGATATCTAGTCGTATAGCTAGATCATCCTATCCATAGTAACTCTATTACAGACCCGTACTGGTTGCTGTTGCAGACCCGTATTTGTCACTGGTGCTGACCCGTATTGGTCGCTGGTGCAGACCCGTATTGGTCACTGGTGCAGACCCGTATTGGTCGCTGGTGCATACCCATATTGGTCGCTGGTGCAAAACCATATTGGTCACTGGTGTAGACCCATATTGGTGGCTGGTGAAGACCCGAATTAGCCACTAGGGCAGACCCATATTAGTCCCTAGTGCAGACCCGTATTGGTCGCTGGTCTTCTTCATGTCATAGCCAGCCACTAGATTCCCGCTCACAGAACGCTTGATTCTGGGAGTACTGCTCTTCAATCCATCAGTCGTATTTCAACCGGAACTAAGTCCCACAAAAAGTATATCCCAGGGACCACCCCATCATAGGGGTCCCTACGTGGCTGACGATGCGTCGATCAGATGCCCGGTCTGTGAGATATGAGCACTTTTGTAAAAATTCCTCAGTTGGATTCAATCCTGATCCAACATAGTTCGCATGTCAAACTCCATAAAATCTCACTTATAGTATATCCAAAGGACCGCCTTGTCATAAGGGTCTTTATGCCATAGACAAATCATCGATCGGACACCCAATCTGTTAGTTACACCCCTTTCCGTAAAATGGGGATGGCCGTACCCCAGTCCAACCCGACTCAGTTGGGCCCGCTGGAATATGCCAAATGGACCGCATCCCAAAAGGGGTCCCAATTCCACTAATGACGCGTTGATTGGATGCCCAATTCATTAGTTACTTGCATTTATTTATTCGGGTGCTGGTTGGGTCTGGGCCCGATCCGACTTGGTCAGACCAGCCTGACGCAATGGGTCCCAGGGTCTACCTGACCCCGATTGGGTCTGGGCCTCTAGGAGTCGGCCGGGTTCACTGGGTATGGCCCGTCGGGGTCGGCCTGGCGTGTTCTCCATCCCGGGCCGCGGTTGGCTCATCCTGCCGGGTGGGGCTCGCACCACTCGCTGGGCCGCGAGTCCTGCCCACTGGGTGGGTCCGGACCACTAGGACGTGGGTCTATCCCGACCCGATGGCGGGTCCGGTCCACTGGACGGGTCTGGTCTACTTGGCCGGCCTGCGTTAGGCTCATTCCACCCAAATGTGGAATGTTATGTCCTGCGGGCCCCGTGGTTGCGGGGCCGTTTCACCAGCCGGTGGGGTGTTGCCCCACTGCATGAACGATCAACCATTTTGGCCGACCGAGTTCCAGCAACGTGGTGTGGCGTTGGGCTGCGCCGCTTCTTCCTGTTGCGACCCGCTGGCCACGGCTGCGCCGCGTAGCCCCCTTCTGCCGCGGCCTGCTGGCCACACCTGCGGGTGCGTCCCTTGTCCCGCGCGGCTAGCTCAGGCTGGCCACCATCATCCACCGCGGCATGCCACCTTCCATCGCCCGCGACCGATTGCCGCGGGACTCCACTAGCCCCCCCCTGGCCACCGCCGACATGGTGCACCAGCAGTTTCTCCCGCGGGCCACCGGACGTGATTTTGTGGTCTGTTCTTGGTATTGTGTGTGCCTACAGCTCTCCCGTGCTGCCACCGTCATAGTGTGACCCACTATTTCGCGTTTCTGTCATTCTGAGGAAACCATCCCTAAAGAACGGAACATGAGTGAAGCGCCGGAGGGTCCGGGTCTTGTTCATTTGGCCCGCACCCTCCACATTAATATGATAGCAATCATGATCAAGGTAAATCATCAAATATAACTTTTAAACAAACCCCCTACTTTGATAAGATGTCCACTGACGACGATCGAAATAACCTCCTTCATCATTGTCATCGGTTCGTGATTCGGTGGTGCTTGTCACCGCTCACTGAATCTGGCCTCATCCTCTAGGTGGTTAGCATCGTGGTACTTTTCTAGAGCTTCGTCTCTTGGTGAAGTCATGCCAACACCCCTCCCCGATCTCCATATAAATAGGAGAGGAGAAAGAGGGTGTCCCGCACCATAAATTAATGAGGTTCATTTAATTGATGAACCTCCAAAATTCCCAAAACTGTCGTTACAAAAAAGGGAGATTCAAGTCTTTAATGGCTTAACATGTTTTCGGTCCTGCCACCACCGCTCGTCCGTTGGAGAAATGAAAAAGAAATAAAATAAAATAACATGTTATTTTATTAATATTTCAAAAGTACACAAAATTAACTTTTTCACCCGACCTACTGCGGTCGAAGTTAATCCTCCATTAAGTGAATCCTAGTGTTGTGAATTCAACAGTGCCCTCAAATTTTTAATCCGAGCACCAGTTCAAAATATAGAAAACGCCGACTGCACATTTAATGAACATACCTTAAAAAAATTCAATAAATTATTAATATTCACCATTGAACCGTGTTGGTCAAGGTTAGGCTCCTCCTCAGGGGAACATGCCCCAACTAACTCAAAGGTACTCTCATATTTTCAATCTGAGATACCATTTAGAAGTTATTGATTTTAACAATAAAATAATTATTACTTAATTATTTTATTTACGGCCAAAAACTAACTTCCACTGTTGGCCCACTCTGGCTAATGTTAGGGTCTGCCTAAGAAAAGAATACCCTTACGAGTTCAGCGATGGTCTCATATATTTAATCTGAGTCACTGTTCATGAGTTATAAGAATTTGAAAAATAAAATCACTTTATTTAATTATTTTATTTACGGTTACTCTACTTTCAGGTTTTCTCACCGGAGGCCTATGCCAACTGAACTTAAGTCCCACCTAGGGTAAACCCACTATCCTAAACGCAACAGTACCATTAGATTTCTGATCCGGTCACCCATTTAAGAGTTATTCCACTTTTTCTGGAAAACTGCTGACACACGATATTTTAAACTTAACAATTTTTAACGGATCATTCTGGGCACTCTGGGCCTCAGAATCATGCGCCATCAGAGTTATTGGTCTCGAAATAATTCCATATAATTAAAAAAAATTATACATAAATTCTTGGACATAACATTCTCACCACCTTAGGGATTTACGACCCCCGAAAATCCAAAACAAAGGAAAATAAAACAAATGAGGGTAATGAGCACGAATATGAGCCTCCTCCTCTCATGTGCTCTCCTAGAGGTTCCCGTGCTGCCAAAAAACTCCCACCAGAGGGATCAACCTTCCATAAAGGACTTGGTCTTGTTAATCCTCTATCTCCACCGAGAACTCTATAAAAGTTTCCCCATTTTCAAAGTCCAACTCGACCAAGTCGATAACGTGTGATGGATCATGCACACATCTCCTCATCTACGACAGATAGGAAATAGTATGCACTCGGTGCATCTGTGGGGGAAGAGATAGATGGTATGACTCCTCGCCCACTCTACTGAGAATCTATAAATGACTGATGAACCTCGAAGATAGCTTGCTGCCCTAGCCAAAAGTTTGCAATCCTCATCGGGGTGAGACCCGTAGGAAGTCATGGTATCCCTCCTCAGACTCCAATGGTCTCCATCTCCTGTTGGTATAAGACTTCTTCTGGATCTGTGGAGTTTTCACTTTTTGACAAGTGAGGCATCGAGATACAAACTCTGCCATGGCTTCCTTCATCCCTGGCCATTAGTACTGACACCAGAGGTCCTGATACATCTTCTCCACTCCAGAATGTACCATTAAAGGGGATGTATGGGACTCCCTCAACACCTCCTCCTGAAGCGTCACTAGCACCATGGTGCATCCTCAGATGATAATTACGTGCTCCCCACCTTCAGAAAATCCTTCAGGAGACCGTCCTGAGGATATCTGAGTACGTCGGGCCTCATAGTCATTGTCCCCAACCTGTGCCTCCCGAACTTGCTGATGAATTGGGGGAGTGACAGTCATATACTAGAGGTAAGATGATCCATCTTTATCCATGAATGATATTCGAAACACGACTAGCTACTCTGACGCCTCACTCAGCAGCTATAAACCAGGCCTCCTACTGAGTGTGTCTGCTACCACGTTCCCCTTCCCAGGAGTATAGACTATTTCAAAGTCATATTCCTGGAGAAACTCTAGCCACCACCGATATCTCAGGTACATGTCCTTCTATGGGAAGATATACCTGAGACTCTTGTGATCAGAATAAACAATAAACTATTCACCCATTAATTATTGTCGCCACATCTTCAGCACAAAGACCATTACTACTAAATCCAGGTCATGGGTAGCATTGTTCTGCTCGTGTTGTCTCAAATACTGTGAGCCGTAGGAGATCATTGCTTGATCCTGCATCAGGAAACAACCTAGTCTGGTCCCTGATTTTTCACAGTAGACTACATACCCAATGCCCTCTTCTGGTATCCTCATAAGGGGGCACTCGTCAGTCTCTGTCTCAGCTCCTGAAATCTATGCTAACACATCCCCATCCACAGGAACGACTCCCCCTTCTTCTTCAAAGATGACAATGGTGCCGCTACCCTGAAGAAGTTAGGTACAAATATCAAGTAGTACCCAGCCAGAGCAGAAGTCCCTCCCCCTTCAAGCAGGTAGTCATGGAAAACATCTTTTGAAAAGATGTCCCCACACTCTACCACTACTGTTGGGAACTGAAAACTAAAAACTCCTACTTCCACGAGGGTAAGGCTGTCTGACTCAAGAGTGATTGGCTTCACCCTACTATGCATGAGTTTATCCTGTGTTTCCTAGGATTCCTTTTTCAACGACAAGGGAAAACCCTTTCCAAGGTTGTAGATATACTACATCCTTTTTTCATAAAACAATGAATCTAAGTATGAACTGTGGATGTCCAGTTCAAACCCAAACTAACGTTGTAAGGCCTCGACGCTACTAGTAAGAGGTTCCAACAAAAAATCTCACCTCATGGGTCAGATCACACTGTCAGCATAAGTGAGATTATAGAGTCTCCTCCTAAAGGTATCTCCAGATGTAAGGGTCAAGTCATCAGTTTAACCAGAAACTCTAGGTCTTGAACAAGATTCTTGGTAAGATGGAATGATTGGTACCTATTTCTATTAATACGACAACTAGTAGTAGACACATCCCATACCTCGAATCATTCCTGGAGCCCTTGGGTCACACTCCTTGACCACATGTAGCTAATCCCTTCCCCTGTCCTCTAGCTCTCGCAGCCTGGTGGGGACCACATTTGGGTGGTGGTTGTAACATGTAAAAATTAATACCACCTCATGATGCTCTCCTAGATCCACTTACATGTCTTATTCCCTGAAAAATTCATCTATCCCTATCACTTCCTATTCACAAAACATTTTACACGCCCAACTCTCTGAGACTAATGTTATTTTCCTGCTTTCCCACTACTAACATTCACTGGTTGTATCCGATCAGCTAAATAAAATTCAACCACAAAGGTCTCTCTAGCACCCTAACATATGTAGGAATTAATAGAGGAATAGTGATGGCCTGGATGTCCCTAAAAACACCTCGCTCGGAGGTCTGATCCATGAAGCACTGACCGTGTTGTATTCATCGAGTACCTGGGATGGTCGGTACATCTCGATGAATACTCAGATACCGACATGTTGTCCTGCTGAACCTGTAGAAGCTCTAGGGAAAACTCACCCCTCATCTTTTTATAGCAAGAGACCCCCTACTCCAAGGAAGGTTCTCAATATTTTCCATATAAAATCCACCTCTTTGTAAGATCAAGGTAATCTAAACCCTCTCATCATCCTGCTGAGCCACGTAGAAGCCTCCCTACCTGGACCGCCATCTGATCGAATGGTTCCCTGGATAGATGGAAAATTGGACACCTCCTCAAGCTAGTCCTTAGAAGCCTGTGAGTCAGGATCTCCTCAGAACCTAATGGGTATCTGATGCTGAAACACATGTAAGGTACTAAGCCTACATGTGGCCTCTACCGGTACTACCGGTTGTAACTGCTGACCAGTGGGCAATGATATAGCTGACACACTACCTGAAGGTACCATCTCGGACAACAGTCCATGTACTGAAGCCTCATCACCCTGAGGACCATCCTCATGGTCACACAGTGATAAATACTAGTAGCTAGGATCACCATTTGATATGCTGGGGTCCCAACTAGGTAGAAAAATCTAGCCATAGCCTCCAGCCAGTTCTCAGCTACCTGAGGATCTGTCTCGCCTCGAAACCTTGGAGGTCTCTACCACTGGAACTCATG
Source organism: Viscum album (assembly GCA_963277665.1). Classification (NCBI taxonomy): domain Eukaryota; kingdom Viridiplantae; phylum Streptophyta; class Magnoliopsida; order Santalales; family Viscaceae; genus Viscum; species Viscum album. Next base: position 1,021,730,905 of record OY728162.1, read on the forward strand.
AAACATGCTTAGTTGGCATGAACGGTACACTGATAACATTAATTTATGATCTACACAGGATCTCTTGGTGCTGATCCACACAGGATCGCTTGGTGCATATACACAATGGATCGGTAGGTACTAACCCCCACAAGACCCACACAAGATGTGACCCACAGAGGATCAGTATGTTAGTGATCCATGATGGACCACTTTAAGGTTGGTCTTTATTGGGTTTTGCACTACTGATCCACACATGGTCACTAGAATGCTGATCAACATAGGGTCTCTAGAATTCTAATCCACACACGGTTTCTTGAATGATGATCCACAAAGGGTCACTAAAATTATGATCCACATAGGGTATCTAGAATGCTTATCCACACAGGATCACTCGGTGGGCCGTCATAAGAAACAGGTGAACCACAGTCATTAAGTTATACCTGGTGAGCTGGCTCCAAAGAATCCAAGGAAAAATAGTTCCAAACACACACGCAATCAGTGTTTTCATGCACTGAGTCGGAAATCCGAATTCAGAGTCCTTGTGTATGGATATGTCGGCCTACCCACCAACACTGGACTCCCTGAACTGAAAACTACACTCAAATCACTTAACACTATTACTCCATTGAAAAGATCAGAGTCCAAGATCTTCGGTAGAACAGACTCCTCTAATACCACTTTGTCACGACCCGTCTCCTCAGGCATGTTCTGTGATTACCCCAAGCCTTCCTTCCATAGGCCAGGGGTTAGAGACTAGAACCAAAAAGGCATATCCCTAAAATAAGAAGGAATTTCCTTTAAACCTGTACAAACACACAACCCAAGTACACAACTAGAAGCAACCATGAAGTAAACTGCTATAACAAAAGTGTGTTGAAAGTAAAGGGGGACGGAATACAAGCCCAACTGAAAACGTACAAGTACAACTGATAAGAGAAAAATAGCCTCTGGATCATCCAATGAGGATCCTACCTGAAGGGTAGGAACAACTCGTCTCCACAGCACACCACGTCAGCCCGTCTTCTTCATGTACCACCTGGTCCTAGCTCCCTCAAGTATCATCCCAGCTGCTCGTCGTCTACATAAGACAAAACAAGGTGCGGGTGAATCCCATGCAGGAGTGATTATAACAATTCCCAGTATGGGACCATGAGACCCCAAATGGTATCTCAGTAATCCACAAAGGAAAACATCACAAGATATACCACAAAGGTAATATCTCAATCATGATCTAAATCATGAAGCACAAAGAAAAAGAGACAACTCACTCTAACGATAGAAATTCAAGGTTACTAGGATAGGGATGTCTAGTCGTACATCGAGATCATACTATCCATAGAAACTCTACTACAGACCCGTATTGGTTGCTAGTGCAGACCCGTACTGGTCGCTGGTGGAGACTCATATTGGTTGCTGGTGGAGACCCGTATTGGTCACCGGTGCAGACCTGTATTGGTCGCTGGTGCAGACCCCTATTGGTCGCTGGGGTAGACCCGTATTGCTCGCTGGTGAAGACCCATATTATTTTCTGGTGCAGACCCATATTGGTCATTGGTACAGACCCGTATTGGTTACTGGTGCATACCCGTATTGGTCGCCGGTCTTTTTCATGTCACAGCGTGCCAATGGATTCCCACTCATAGCACGCTTGATTCTGGGAGTACCTCTCCTCAATCCATCAATCATATTTCAATTGATATGAAGTCCCATAATAAGTATACCCAAGTGACCGACCCATTATAGGGGTCCCTACGTGACAGAAGGCGCGTCGATTGGACGCCTGGTCTGTGAGATATGGGAACTTTTGTAAAAAGGTCCTGGTTGAATTCAATCCGGATCCAAGCCAGGTCACATGTCAAACTTTGTCAAAACTCCCTTAGAGTATCTCCAAAGGACCGTCATGTCACAAGGGTCTGTATGCCACAGACGACACGTCGATCGGATGCTCGATCTGTTAGTTACAGGTCTTTTTGTGAAACGAGGGTGGCCGTACCTCATTCTGGCTCGGCTTGGTCGGGCCCACCAGAATATTCCAAAAGGACCACTTCTCAAAAGGGGTCCCAACGACACTGACAACACGGTGATCGGACGCCCGGTTTTTCAGTAACGTGCATTTCTTTATCTGGGTACCAGTTGGGTCTCGGCCCAGTCCAACTCGGTCAGACCGGCCCGACACAAAGGGTCCCGGGGTCTACCTAACCTCACTCGGGTCTAGACCACTGGGAGTCATCCCAGTTTATTGGGTCCGACCTATCAAGGTTGAGCCGGCTTGTTCGCAGGCCCGGGCCGCGGTTGGCCCGGCCCATCGGGTGGTGCTCGACCCACCCGTGCTGGCCTGCTGGGCCGCAGGTCCGGCCCGAACCGTGGGTCCAGCCCAACCCATTGGTCTGGACCGACACGATGGAAGGTCCATTGAACTGGGTGGGTCTAGCCAGCTTGTCCGGCCTGCGTCCGGCTTGGTCCTACAAAAGGAAGACCATTGTGTCCCGCTAGCCCCGCGGTTGCGGGGCCGTTTCGCCAGTCGGTGGGGCGCTGCCCCACTGCATGAACGATCGACCATTTTGCCTGACTAGGTTCCGCCAACATGGCATGAGGCTACACCACTCCTTCATGCCCTGGACCACTGGTCGCGTCTGCTCCACGCTACCACCTTCTGTCGCGGACCGATGGCCTCGTCTGCTTTGCGCCGCCGCCGGCGCCTGTGGGCACCACCCTTGTCCTGCGCGGATGGCTTGGGCCGACCCCCATCGGACACCGCGGTGTGCGGTAGCTCACCACCTTCCATCACCCATGACTGGTTGCTGTGGGTCTCCTCCGAACACCTCCGGCTGCCGCTGTCATGGAACGTCGATGATTTCTCATGCAGGCCACATGACATGCTCCGGTGGTCCATTATTGGTGCCGTCTGTGCCTACGGCTCTCCCATGCTATCGCCATCATAGCGTGACCTACTATTTCTTGTTGTTTTCAATCTTAGGAAACCGTCCCTGAAGAAGAAAACATGAGAGAAGTGGCAGAGGGTCCATGCCTTTTTCGTTTGGCATGTGCCCTCCGCGTTAATGTGAAGCAAGATGGAGAAAGGTAAATCATCAAAGATAACTTTTAAATAAACCCCCGACTTGGATAAGATGTCTGCTAACGATGATCGATGGAACCTCCTTTTTCATTGTTTTTAGTTCGCAATTCGGTGGTACTTGTCACCGCTCGCTGAATCTGGCCTTTTCCTCCATGTGGTTAGCGTCGCGGTACTTTGACAGAGCTTCGTCGCTTGGTGAAGCCGTTCGAACACCCCTCCCCGAGCTCCATATAAATAGGAGAGGAGAAGGAGGGTGTCCCGCATGAAGAATTAATGAGGTTCATTTAATTAACGAACCTCCCAAATTCCCAACACTGCGGTTACAAACAAGGGAGAGTCAAGTCATTAATGGCTTGACATGCCTCTGGTCCCACCACCATCACTCATCCATTAGAGAAATGAAAAATAAATAAAATAAAATAACATGTTATTTTATTAATCTTTCAAAAGTCTAAAAAATTAACTTTTTCACCTGACCTACTATGGTCAAAGTGATGCCTCACTTAAGCGAATCCCGGCATTGCGAATTCAACGGTGCCGTCATTTTTTTAATCCGAGCACTGGTTCAAAAGATAGAAAATATTTCCCATACGCTTACTGAACGTACCATAAAAATATCAATAAATTATTATCATTCAACCTCGACCCGTGCCGGTTGAGGATAAGATCTTCATATGGGGAACATTCCCTAATGAACTCAAAGGTAATCTCGTATTTTCAATCTCAGTTACTCTCTAGAATTTTTGGATTTTAACAATAAAATAATTATTACTTAATTATTTTATTTACGGCCAAAAACTAACTTACACTATTGGACCATGCTGGCTGATGTTATGGTCTGCCTAAAGAAATAATACGCTAATGAGTTCAGTGGTGGTCTCATATTTTTAATCTGAGTCACCGTTGGTGAGTTATAAGCATTTGAAAAATAAAATAACTTTATTTTATTATTTTATTTATGGTTATTACCTTTTTGGGTTTTCTCACCGGAGGCCCACGCTGACTAAAATTAAGTCGCGCCTAGGGTAAACCCGCTATCTTGAATGCAACAGTGACATCAGATTTCCGATCCTGGCACCCATTTAAGAGTTATTACATTTTTTTAGGAAAACCACTCATGCGTGCTATTTTAAACATAACAATTTTCGATAGATCATTCCGAGAACTCCGAGCCTCAGAATTATGCACTGTCAGATTTCACGGACTCTAAATAATTACATATAATTAAAAAAAGTTATATAGAAATTTCTGGGCATTACATTAGCACTCCAGAAGAACATATTGATGATGTTGAAACTGATTAAATGGTAGGAAACAAAACACTGGTGGCACTGAAAAAAAGGAGCGCCATAGTTTTAATGTGATAGAAAAAATCCTTAAGGAAAAAGAGAAAGGCATAAAATATGAGGTTGGATGGAATAAGTGGGGCCATCATGTTAACCCCAAAAGGCCATGTTCAGTAGTTACATTAGAATCTTCACTCGACAATGTGTGAATATTGATGTACAGTCGTGGCACCATGTTGTCACTGGGCTTCAGACACTGATGTGGGGAGATATTATGGAAAAATTATGATATCATTTATCTTAATTCAGTAAAAAATAAAATAATGAAACATTGAATTACTCTTCATCATCCCTTGTAGATGGTATTTATAGTGGATGAATCGCACATGGACTATGTATTAAGGGTTTCTAGAAGGATTCACAGAGGCTTTCACCCAATTTTAATTAAATTTTATCTTAAATATGGTTAAGGGAAAATTAACACTCACCCTCCTCCTATTTATGCACACCTAATAACCCAAGGAGTGTGGGATGTATTTACTAGCCGTCGTGCGGAGCAGACTTTTCAGGTAAATTTTGTTTAGTAATACATTTTTTGAAGATATCTTTATTCATAACTTTGATTGATAGTTTTCTATTTATGAAACATAAACTAAGTGATAAAAATAATGAACGATAATCAGAACCAGCATACCACTACCATAAAGCAAGAATAGGGTAATCTTCACTTGAAAAAAAATTGGTACGTATTTTAAATCTACTGTAATAATTTTATGTCACATAAAAAAATACCATAACTATATTCCTCTATTTATATGTAGAGTGATAAATCCGAATCCAATGTCACATCCATCCCATGACATGTGCTATGGAAGGATGTGTAAATAAAGATGAGATAATAATAGATGAAAATAGAAAAAAAGTGTGGGAAACATGTGTAAGTATGACATAATAAATATATTTTTTGTTTTAAATTTATATTATATAAAAAATATTACTTATTTTCCAATATTTTATATCTGACATAGTCACAGGAATTAGAAACAGCCAAAATGGATGCAGACATACTTTTGGTGGCCTTGAAGAAGCCATAAAAGTATGGTTGCGTCAAAGATGCGGGTTTTGGGGTGACACCCCAAACATTTTTTGTGTGAAAAAAACAAGAGGATGATCAAAGTTAAGAAATAAATATCTTGAGAGAATGAATAGATAACCTTGAAGAACATATGAAATTGCAGAGATGGTTCATGGAAAATATTATGGTGATGGGGCAAAGAGAAGAAAAAAATCAAGAACAACCAGCGTGTAAAGATCCCGCCCCACCCCACTAGCTTTGAGGTGATCCATTCCCCTCAAAAACCTATCATAGCTTAGGTAATAAATGTTATAATAATTTATTCTATGAATTATGGATAAGATATTCACTAACACCTTTCCTGTAATGATATTGTATAGGGTGAATATGACTATGATTTATATCTATCAACACTCACACATAGCCTTGTAGCGAGGGCTACAGTGTTCAATATCCAGAATGCCATGCTACACAACAGAATACTTCCTAGAGGTTAGGTAAAAGTATTTATTAATTTATTCCATGATCCAAGAATCGATCTACCTATTTCAATTGATGATGAAGATATTCATAAGGTCGAACAAGCTCTTGGAACATTCATCGCATGTCCATCACATCTTGTAAGAAAACATGTCGACAAGGAGGTATTCATTTCCAATTTATTTTTCAAGATAAACCTTTAACATTTAATGAAAAAAGGTCTAAACCAATGATTTTTATTATATAAGGACACATAGAAGGGGGTGAAAAGAAAGAACAGATCAAAAAAATCTCAAGGATCAACCAACCGATCAAAATGATATACCAAAAGCACCTTAAAACCACATGTTCTAAATCATAATTTATTATCATTGTAGGCTCATGTGAATATGAAATTGAAAGATGATGGGGTTCACACAATAATTTTTTATTAAGATATATATAGTGAGGAATATCCATATTTCATTAGAGTTGAAAATGTAAGTGAAATACTGGAGAAATATTGGCTAGTTAGCTCAGTTGTTAATTTATACATGAGGTATGTTTTCATGATTTGATTTTCCAAAAGATGATATACAATGATAATTATGGATAAATAAATTTCATATTTTTCATAGGCGTATATATGAAAAAAATTGAAGGTATTTCCCCATGAACAAAAAATTGGACATGTTAGTCCTCACGTCACATCAACAGAACCAAAAAAATATAGAATCTGAGAAAGAGGGTGAAATAGTGGTAGGCATGCTCAAATCATTTAAAAGAAAAAATATAGATGAAAGACCCTTCTTAATACCAATGGTGCATGGGTAAATCTCTAAAATTAAATCATATCAAATATATTTTAATTTATTCTATTAAATATTCTTTTTTGTGTTTTTATACATCATTGGATGCTCATTATAGTTAATTTGGATACTAAAAAGATTTATTTCTTGGATTCAATGCACGAATATCCAACAAACTAGCAGAAAATGATTGCGTTTTTCAATTGGTAATACACTACATCCAATATTATAGAACTAAAAATCTAGTTATATAATTTATATTACCTTTTAATTAGGATTATGTTATGATTGGGAAGTGCATAAATATCGTCTACATTATGGAATGAGGCCAGGGGAAAAGGAAAAGAATCATCATAGGTACTACGACTGGATATAAATCAGGGTATATATAATTAGATTTCACTATCCAAACACATATGAAAGATTAATTATTTTTTTCAATGTTTCTGTAATGTCTGAAACAAACAAATGATAAATATTGTGGTTATTATGTTTGCAAACATATGAAAGAGATATTATTCCATGAACAAACCAACATCCATGAAGAGGTATTTTCGAAGATAATTAGTATTTCATTAAAAATATTTATTAATCCTTTATGTATTTATATTTTTTAGTACTTCCATGATTATTGAAAATAATTTTATTCACAAGATGAGATATATTTGTTTATAAATTAATGGGAAAAATACCTGATGGAATAATGTACAGAAATATCATGAAAATGTGACCGGTATGACTATAAGTGTCTTTTTTTATTTAAAATTGTATTTTTTTTTAGAAAAAAGAACAAGAGTCATACTGAAAACTGAACAAATTCATTAACATTGTTTTGATTCTTTAGAAAAAAATCCATAAGTAATTTTTGATGTGTAGTAATCAACCACATCTAAATCCGACACACGGTGTTACCATTATGACTTCATGTATCTATTTTTATAATAAATTAGCATTAAATTTAGCAGAAAGGAAAAGTGACATACTAAAAACCATGAAAATGCATTTAAATTGTTTTTATACTTTAGGACAACGATCCATCAGTCATTTTTGACTTGTAGGAATCAACCACATCTTAATATAATGAATGGTGTGACCAATATGAATAAAAGAGTCTGTTATGAGTTTAAAATTGACATTTTAGCTCAAAACACAACACTCAATGAAAACCAAGAAAACTCACCCCGATTTTCTTCATTATTTTGGAAAATGATTCATATATTATTTTTGATTTTTATCAAACTGATTCACGATGCGATCAATATGACTCAAAATGTGTGTTTCCAGGTTGAAATGATATTTTAGTAAAAAACACAATTGGCATACTAAAAACTGATCAAATGTGTTTTAATTGTTTTGATACTTTATAAAAAATGATCTATAATTCATTTTTGATGTGTAGGAATTAACCACACCTCAATCCAACACATGGTGTGACCAGTATGACTCAAAGTGAATCTTTTTTATTTAATGTTAACATCAATTTTAGTAAAAAAACACAACTAGAATACTGAAACTGAGTAAATTCATTCAGATTGTTTTTAAAATTTAGGAAAATGATACATGAGTAATTTTTAATGTGTAAGAGTCAACCCCACCTCAATACAATGCATTATTTGACCGATATATATCCAAATGTGTCTTTTTTTACTTAAAACTGACCTTAATTTAAGTAAAAAGAACAAATGAAATACTAAAAACCAAGAAAGATCATTCAGATTGTTTTGATACTTTTGGATAATGAAACATGAGTCATTTTTGATGTGTAGGAATCAACCGCACCTCAATCTAATGCACAGTGTGACTAGTATGAGGAAATGTGTCTGTTATTAGTTTAAAACTTACATTTTAGCTCAAAAAGTGTCACTCACTAAAAACCAAGAAAATCCTTTGAATTGTTTTCATAATTTAGGACAGTGATTCTTAAGTCCTTTATAACATGTATGAAGTAGTCCCATATCAAATTGATGCACGATGTGACTAATATGACTCAAAAAGTGTGTTTTTTATTTGAAATGATATTTTACTAAAAAAAACAACTAACATACTGAAAACCAAGAAAATGAATTTGGATTGTTTTGATACCTTAGAAAAATGATCCATGAGTCATTTTTGACGTGTACGAATTAAACACACCTCAATATGATGAATGATGTGACCTTTATAAATCCCAATGTTTTTTATTTAAAATTTAGATTTATTGAAGTAAAAAGAACAATTGACATACTAAAAACCGAGAAAAAACATTAGGATTGTTTTGATACTTTTAAAAAATGATCCATATGTCATTTCTGATATGTGAGTATCAACTTCACCTCAATCCAATTCATAGTGTGACTGGTATGACAAAAAGTGTCAGTTAGCAGTTTAAAATTGACATTTTAGCTCAAAACGTTTCACTCATTAAAAACCAAGAAAACGCCCTCCGATTGTCTTCATAATTTAGGAGAGATATTCATAAGTATTTTGAGATGTTTATGAAGCAGTCTCACCTCAAAATGATGCATGATGCAACCAGTATGAATCAAAATGGGTGTTTCCAATTTGAAATGGCATTTTAGTAAAAAAACACAACTTTCATACTGAAAACCGAGCTAAACCATTCAGATTGTTTTGATACATTAGAAAAACGATCCATGAGTCATTTGTAACATGTATAAATCAACCAAAACTCCATCTAATGAATTATGTGACTGGTATAAATCTAAATATGTCATTTAAATTTGATATTAATTTTAGTAAAAAAACAAGTGACATACTCAAAACCAAGAATACCCATTCAGATTGTTTTGATATTTTTGGAAAATAATCCATAACTCATTTGGGATGTGTATGAATCAACCTCACCTCAATACGATGCATGTTGTGACCTGTATAACTCCAAATGTATCTTTTTTATTAAAAATTAACATTTTATTAATATATTATTTCATATTAATGTTTAATTTATTTATGTATAGTATTACTAACATAATATTTGTTTTCATATATAGGTGGAACCTTTTTATTGGGTTGGTATGATTTGTTCAGAAATGAATACAATGGGTGTACATTATTGAGAGTGGACCACAAATGTCAAAGGATGAAACATTAATGTTTTTAACTATTTATTGGATAATTGTAAATGTAATTATATAAAAAATTGTTTAAAATGTATATAGCACTGTTTACCAAAACCTTGTGTGTGCTGCTTTGTTCTTGTGTTCACTGTATAGGTGCTGTTTTGTGTAGGTGGTGTGTGTGTTGTTATATAAACCGAACATCACAGGTATCTAGGTCTTTATTAGAAATATTTTAGCACTGATAAAGCCCCCTTTATCAGTTCTATTTTGAGAAATAATATAGTCACCATTTATCAGAGCTAATTAAAACACTGATAAAGTACTCTTTTATCAACGCTAAAAATAGCACTGATAAACATGTCCATTATCCACGCTAAAAAAACCCTGATAAAGGGGGGCCTTTATCATTGTTTTTTAATCCTAGATAAAGGATACCCTTTATCAGTGCTTTTTTAGCACTATTAAAGGGGACCCCCCTTTATCTTCACTGATATTAACAAAAAAATTTTAGTGCTATTAAAATAATTTTCTAGCACTGATAAATGCACTATTTTTAGTAGTGGATGTATAGGCTGTGTTACTTTCATGTTTAATTTGGAGGCAAAAGGTCACAAAACATATATAATCACAATAACCATCAACAATACATGTCCTGATTTCTCACTATGAAAAAAGGAACTTATTGGGGACACTGTTACATATTCATACTTATTCCGCCATAAAATTTTATCAGTATTCTCTAAAAATGAAAATAAAGGGTACCTTTATTAGTGCTAAAAAAGTGGTCATAAATGACCCCCTTTATTAGCGTTTTTAGCATTGATAAAGTCCACCCTTTATTTTCACTTTTTTATAGCATTGATAAATGATGACATTTATCATTGCATTTCATAGTGAAGATAAAATAAATAATTATATATTAATAAAAATCATATTTTAATAGATAAATATATCTCAATTGATATATATATATATAATATGTTCTTAAATATGATTTATATAATAATAAATAAGTATTTTAACTTAATATATAATTTATTTTGTAAAAAATAGTTTATAAAATAATAATAAATTAATATTAGTTAATAATTTTCTAATTATTATTTAGTAATTAACATTTTAAAACAATTTCATGATAGAAAAAATTAATAAATTAATTATCCTCTTAAGATAAGTTAAAAATATGGCTTCAATTTCAAACAAACATAACATTTGTTCTAGGTGTCTATTTGGGATCCATGAGATGTAAAATCAAATCTTGCAATGTGATATACACCATTAATTTGGAGGGAACCTTGGTCAATGTTTTTCCTCAATCATAAAATTCTCAGAAGGCCTCTAAAACTGAGTTTTTGTTCAGGATACCCTAATTTTGAATATTCAATAGAATTTCAACATCATTTAAGAGGATTTTCTTGTCTTTTTTAATAGATAATGAATTTATTCCTAGGTATTACTTCCATATATATAGTATGGTGTGAAAATTTTATCGTTTTTTATTTTTTAGTTTTATTTATAATTGAATATACATATATATATAAACATATTTCTATATATTTTCATATAAAAAATTAATTGAATAAATAAATATTTAAACATATTCACATATAAAATATCCTTTTAAATATATAAACTATATAAAAAATAAATATAATTATCCACTTTATTTAAATACAAATTCATCCATTTTATTTACTATATAAAAATCAATGAATATGTATATAAATAGAAAATGTATATATTTTATTATATATAAATATTTGTGTGTTTGTCTATATTAACAAACAGTTATATATTTATGTATATATTCTGATATATGTTAATGAATGTTAATTAATAATATACTTAAATAAATATTTATATTAATATATAAATATATATATAGACAGACAAACATATGTATATATATAAAAACACACACACATAAATACAAACACCAAAATATATTTTATAAATGTATTTCAAAATATTTATATAAATATTTATAAATATACGAATAAATATATGGATAAAAAATAAGTATGTTAATATATTTAAATAATAAATATATCATAAAATATATAAGAAAACATGATAAAGTAGTGTTAAGGGTGTTATATTTGAACATATAGGTAAAGGGTTCAAATCCATGTGTGCACATCTGAGTAAGGAAGAGGGTAGTGCTGACAAGGTGGATTCACATGTGAGCAGAAGGGAGCTATGGGGGGTGGGGGAGAGAACTGATAAAGGGGGAGGCGGGTGATGGTGGGGGGGGGGGGGGGGTGGAGTACCTAAAAATTTTGTGAAAATATATTTTTCTAGTTTTATCAACGCTTCATCTAGTTCTAATAAAAGCGATTGGATTTATCATCACTTATCATGTCAATGCTTTTATATTGTTTTCAATGCCTAGTTTGAGCACTGACAATGCCCATTTCTATAGTAGTGATGTCGATGTAGGATGTATATGATTATATTATTTTCATCACATTAACAAGTCTCATGTGGTGTTTTGGACTTTGTTTCCAAAACATTTTACTAGTGGGTATGGTTTATAGGATCCATTTAAAAGTTGTTTATATGAGTGAGTTATACTATATATAAAGTTATTTTATATTTAGAGAGTTTTTAATTTAAATGTGTTAAGACCTATGTTGGTACATTTGAAATGGGACCATGTAGAGGGAATGTGACAACCCAAGCATGATATATAATTATCTTACACCATTTCCATTATTAGACAATAAATCCAAAAAATAAAACACACAATCTCAGAACCAAATGGTTCAGTATTTTTTACAATTAGATACATAAATGTATTATTACACATTATTTCTTCAATATATTCTATAAAATTATCCACATATAACATAGTGGACTTGGCCTATCCACCCATTTCCCATGACGTAGTGGACTCAGGCTCACCACTCATGTATCATCTCAATGTCATGAGATATAAAACTTTACCCAATGCATCATATAGATAAATCAGACCCACATATCACATAATGGTAAACCATACACATGTGTGTCTCATGAATTCAATCATACATCATATCTTGAAAAAAACCCATGAAAAGAAAATAGGTTAAATAAAATTTTCATAAGCTATCATATAAGAATAAATAAAGGGTTGGATCATATGAAACCTAAAATTCAATCACCCAAAAGAATCATAGGAAAGGATTCTAGGATGGTGATACATGATACATAATTCCAATGTGGATTGATCTTTTAGAGGTAGAGAGAAAAATTGATGAAAAAATTTCAAAATGGTTTTATTAATGTTTTGTTTTAATAGAGTAAAATATTTATTTAAAATTTAAAATCAATTTCAAAGATTCAAAATAGAATTTTAAAAAACATTTTTATAAGTAAAAATCCCAATAATGGAACTTTAAAAAATTATGTAAAGGTTAATGTGGAGAAAATGTGGATTTGAAGATAAAAAATTCATGTAAGTAGGAAGAAATTCCATTTTAATATTTTTTTAACATATTTAAAGAAACAAAAATATATAAAATAATTATAAAAATTTCTTTTCAAATGAGATAAAAATAAATATTAAAGGTATGAAAGTGAAAAGACTCAAAGTCAATTTTTATTTAGGATAGGGAAAGGGATAAACAAGGGAGGGTGTCGATGCCCATCAATCAATCATGGGGGTTTAAATTGGCAGATCTCGAGGGCCTTTATGAATATTACATCCCAGCAGTACCTATGGGGAGAACCAGTGGTAGAGTAGATGACTAGAACTGCTTATTTCCCACCTTTCAAGGCTAATTAATATGAAACAATATTTCCATCCCTCCGGGTGTTTCATATCATGAACATCAAATATATCATATGCCTACACTCTGTAATATTATAAGAAATGGAATAGGGACTAGGGGTATGGACTGGAAGAAAGTTGGATAACATGAATAAATCATTTTCCTCTTCTAATAGATTTTGGTTGTGAGACATACAAATATAGATACCACTATGCATGGATTTCACTTCATCTTAGAGGGAAATAATTTTTAGTTAGAAATAATATGGAGAAGAAGGAGAAACAACCAATATATAAAATTATAATTATTCTTAAAAAAATTTAATTTTTATATAATATGAAATAAATCCAAGAAGTGTAAGGTACTGAAATTTCCTAGACACTTACTCTCCCATTTTTCAATAATTTTAGGTGTTATAGAGGTTTAGAGAATATTTTTGACTCTATGGGGTCTAAAATTCCCTTTGTGTAGGCTATGGTGGAGACCATTATGGATTTGTATCCCTAAAATATTATAATTTTAGAGCATGGTGAACCAAGGGTTTTAAATGCATGTTTTGAAGGGATTGGTTTATGAGGTATTTCCCTATGCAACATAGGGAGGGTTTTGTTACCTGTGGTGATGGTTGGGGCATCATGAAGGGTTTGGAGTTATTTGGTTGAGTTGTGTGATGATCAACATTTCATTGTGTTATCCATTTCATGGGCATGTTTCTTGGAGAAATTCCTAATGGGAAATGGGTAAGGTCAATAATTTTATGTTAGTGGGTGTGGTGGTGCTATGTCGAGGTGAGGTTGAGCTTGTGATGGTGCTTTGGAAGCAGTGTGGAAGGTTCCCCCACATTGTGGTATGGGACATGGTTCATGGAAAACAACAATGGGGATTACCTCACACCATGGTGGGTCTTTGAGGGAGGCCATGGTGATGGTCATGCTTATTTTTAAAGTGAAAAAATGACCACTAATAAAGGGGGTTGGCTATTTTGAATATCAAATATTTTTTATCATTCTTTTCCTAAGACCATTAGGACTATTTTTAATGTATCCATTCTATGGCGTAGGTCGGATGAGTTTCCATATAAATAGGGGTTGATCATTCTTCTTCACTTAACCATGTTATTTTCTCTTGATCCATGGTTCTAAGGCCTATATTTAAAGTATTTTTTCATCCTTTTACATTCTCTATCCTTATTAATTCATATCATTGATCCATCTTCGATATGAGGTTTACCTTTCATATATTTTCCTTCATTATCCTTATTTTTTATTATATGGAGGATTATAGTCACATTTATTCTTGGCTATGGTGTATTATGGTTTATGGGTTGGTGAGGAATGCGATGTCATAGGTTTAAGGGAAGATTATTTTTGATTCACTGGTTCTCTTTATAATCTATCTAAATATAGAATTTTATTGATTCATTAATGTGATTTATAAACATATCTTTTATCTTCTTAAATTTATGTTTCTTGAGATGTTGTGTGACCCCTTAAGCTTTATTGATCCAATAAACATTTGATTGATAGATTATTTGAATCCAAGGAAGCTAATGCACTTTAATTATATCCATTAAAAAAGAAATATTGGATTTACCATTATTATATTTGATTAAAATCCTTCTGATGAATCTCATGATCTAGGATTCCTATAACATGTCCACCTTTTACAGTCCACCAATTCTTGATATTCCACTAAACATTTAAAGTTCTTACCCTTCCTTAGGAATCGGTGGTGATTCTTTGGTCCAGGGGAAGTGGTTTAATTTTTATTATGCATTTACCTTATCCTACTCTTCCCTTGAACCTAGTATAATTGTTCGGTCAGTGATGAGGGGTTATTTTTTTCCTCTTATTTTCAAATTTTATGAATTTATTATGCCTTGTTATAGTTCCCTTCCTTGGATTTCTACATTCCATTACATTCAATTTCAATAATAATAAAAGTTCATTATAGAGTGATATTTATAGAATTATGTAATCTTTAAATATTACAATCAATGTGTAATGGGTGTTATGAATAGAATGAAATTTATAAGTGGAATATGAAATTTTAATGAGGAATATGAAAAGAGGAATTTCATTCTTATTATACCGCCTTTATAAATTTTGTATCACATATGAAATATTATAAAAAATGATGAAATTATATTGAATCATATTTATAAGTTTTTCATTTGTGATGGTTATACTAATATGAATACTATAAATAAATGAGAAGTCAGACAAATAAAATGATGATATGTAAATATGGAATTTAACTTAATAGGATATGAAGCACCCCAAATATGTATGTTTATAAGGGGTAAATTTTGAAATTAATATTGATTTATTCGAGTGATGTTTGAAGTGATGAACATTAAGTTTTTTTGGGGTTGAGAATGTTTCTTAGGTTGAGTAGGTTTTTCATATCATTAAGGTTTGTCACATTGGGATTACTTTGATAGATGGGTATGATTTGAGTGTTATTTCCTTTCATTACTAGAAGGATAGTTTTCACACAGGATGATTAGAGTAGATATATGAGATTATGTATTTTTTTTATTAAACTCTTGAGAGTAGTCTTGTACCTACTAGTTTTGAACTACCTTAGTTTGAATTCATTAAATTTTGGTGTTATATAGTGAATATTTAGTGGCGAGGGAGTTAGGAAAGTCTTAATAAAGAGAGTCACGAGGGAGTATGGTTGTGATTTGGAGGATGGGTTGAAGTGTCGGGTAGATTCTAGTACCTGATTGGTATTTTATTGGGTTGGGGATGTGTGGTGTTAAGTTTGTATTATGTTATACATAATCACATTTATGTTTTTAAGCTTTCTTATCTGAAGGGTTAATTAGAATAGGATAACTAAATAATTAATGGGCTATTAAATAATTTAGATCAGTATTTTAGTGGTAGTGGATAATGAGTTGGGGGTAATTTAATTAATTATATAATGATGAAATTAGTTTATATACTGCTACATTTATAACACTACTCTTAATGCCTTCTGTGTCATATTTACTATTATCATTTGTGTGCATTGATTGATTGATTTACCATGTGACTGTCTATTTGATTCATATGACATTCTATTGGTTTTATGTTTGTCTATGATTCTATGAAACTATACATGTGATATATAATGAAATTCAGTTATGTGTATACTATCACAAGCTGTAATGGACTGAGGCATAGTGCACATATAAATGAGTTATAAGGAATCAAGGTTAACACATGTATAGTCCTTATGGATTATAATGACTTGCAGTTATGATTAAAATTATATATATACCTGATGTGTAATGGATTAATGTATAGTTTATTTATTTACATGAGTGGGAATTAATGGCCCAATGTTTCGACACATGCACCTATTTATGATTCATAATGTCATAATGTTACGACAAGTATACATTTCCCTTAGGAAATGATGGCTTAGGGTTATTTCATGTTTATAGGCAATTTTAAGATCAATTATTTACCAAGTATTCCCCTCTTTGAGTTTTATTTAAACATTATTATTTTTGGGATGTTCTATTTTACACTCTGGAAGTCGAGTTAGTAAACTTATTCGGTTCAATGTTCAAAGGAAGTAGAAAATGGGGATAATTCTGTTTGTAGGATTAAATCACGGTGTGAATTAACCGAGACATACAACATGAAATAAAAACAAGGTTTGAATAGGTTTGGGTAGACCCCATGAATCTCATTCATGACCTAAATGGATATGGTATGACCTGTGAAATGAAAACTCACATCATGAGATGGGTTTACGACATGATGTGGTTCTTTTCTAGGTTTTTAAGCTGAGGTATCATGTTTTTTTGTTTAAGTAGAAAATTTTCCATTCGTAATGTGAAACCCCTATTCATGTTGGGAATGTACTAAACCCATCCCTCCTTTTAAACTACAATGTCGTGTAGTTTTGATATTGTGCACCCCTTTCTCTCGATTGCAGACCTTCCATTGGCAACATACGGGAGACCTTTTTGAACTAGAAGAAAACCTCATTGTATCTTGGTGTTTTAATGTTTAGAGAATAAATTTGAGTCTCTTATAAATTCATCTCTATATTGATCCATTTATTTATATTAGGGAGAACCCTAGTTTAGTTAGATAAACCTAGATAGATATCTGACATCTTATATATATTAGTTCATAGTTTCTCATTAAACGGATAGAAAGCGGAATCCAACATCTACAATAGACATTGAGAAATATTATACATCTACTTTTCGTTTGAGGTGGGTGGTCTTGAAAAAATCCATAATTTTAATTTTTATTCCTATATAATGTGAAATAAGTTCAATCATTAAAACACACAATGCATGTGACCTAATTAATTTATAAATTCAATGTTTAATGAATTTTCACATGCCTAGGCCTACAATGGATCCTATTGGCTCGATTAGAATTGAGAATGGACTTGTGGGCACCCGAGAGATGAGCCTACCCAAGAATCTATAATGAAATGATAGTCTTGATAATGTGAATTTATCATCACATATGAATTGTGATAAAGGGTAACCTATCTTGATACGACATTGGCAATTCATCTTGATATAGGATAATTCACCAGTTGAGAATAAAGGGCTCATAAATTGGTAATTGGAAGAATTGACCAACCTAGAGTATTAGATCATGATAACATGTTGATGTTTGGTTACTTGATGCATACCATTGTGGATTCATCATAAAGTAGGATAATCCACCAATGGAATGTTGTGTACTTTTTTATTGCTTCCATTTTTGTTGCATTGCTGATATGATGCCTGATGAATTGATCCAATGTTTCATGAGATGTGGTACTAACGATTCTTCATGATGCAGGAGAATCCACCAATCGATATGGTTACTTTACCCCTTGTATGGTATTTCTACATGAGAAGAAGTAAGAAACTCCAGCATGGGACATTAAAATAGATCCTATTATGAGATGGTTACTTACCCCTTAGTGATGTGCGATGTGGGAAGATATAAGAAACTCCATCATGGGTATATATTCATAGATCCTTGAATGAGATGGTTATTTAATCCATGGAGAGATGAACCACTGTAATATATAAGAGACTTCTGCATGGATATATACACATGGAGCTAGTGTCACTTGGTTACTTGAGAAATATTATAAATGATTCATCATGATTTAAGAGAATCCACTAAACTTATGGGTTATCTATCCCAATGAAGGAGACTCAACCAATTAGAAGGGATATCTTGCATGGAGATGAAGTAGGTTTGGATGAACTGGCGTGTCAAACCGAATATCGTGGGCCAGTAGGTTTATTTGATGTTTTGTATTTATTTATGAATTAATGCCCCTATTTATATTATTATTTAATGGACTATATATATCCCAAAAAGATTTTTTAGACACCATGGAATTAGGTATATTGATTTGTACTCACACAACGTTCGAGTGTCATTTAGTACCAATGAAAATTTCATGAATGTAGGTCTGTACAAGGGAAAAGGCCCCAGTGTTGATTGAATGATTACTGGATGGGTTGGTGCTTGGAGGTGAAATCATCATGGGGTTCAATTCTAGAGTTTTGGAGTCTTTTATTGATTCTGTTAAGACTTTTACATGTATGACTATGGGCACATCAATTAGTTTTATTTATCCTGACATTACATGGGGATTATTATTATTTAGGTTTGTTTAGTTTTTTATTTTTTTAGCTTATTTTATTACTTGATTATTTATATTATTTCTAATCTATACCAGATGGTATATTCTCCCCAGTATTTTATTTACTACCTCATTAATATTTGGTAGCCTCTAGCATTCACGGAGGCATCACTGATGTCCAGTAGCTAACCAAACTCAGTTATGTGTGGGAGCACTAGGCCATGGTATGTTACAAAGTGGCATCACATGATGCCTTTTTATATTTATTTACCATTTTTGAATGGTAGATAGGAGAATAAGATGTGATTAGGCTTGGTAATGAGCTTGTTTATGGGATTATCTTACTCATTCATGGGGGAAATGTTGAGTTCCTGGGGATAAGAGTGTTTTTCATACTATTCACTTGTTACAGTTTTGATGTTACTTCACCTTGGATGATTCACTTGTTGTGTGATGTTTTAGATTTTACTCATGGGTTTTAATGTCATAATATGTGTATGCATGAATCATGGAAGGAATATAAGAATATATGTTGGCATGAACTATTCATTGTAGGGACATATTTATTACATGTGACATAAACACTTATCTTACCTTTGGAGATAAATAACTTGTTTTATATAAGGAAAAATAAATTAAAGAAACTATTATGTTTTTTTCAATTCAATTTCTTATCTAAGTATAGAGTAACCTTATGCCAAGGGTTATTTATTTTTATCACTTTTCGAGGTTCACTTTTTTTGTAAAGTGTGTTCCAAGGAGTGTGTTAACCCTTGTATAGAAAATTCCCCATTGCTATCTTTAGCCAGAGCACTAGGAGAGTGGTAATTAACACTCTCCTAATGTGGATAAGACATAACCTATTATATCTCTAGGGAATCATATGGATGGTCATATTTATGATAGTTTCCTAAGTTTCATGTGATCCATGGAGAGGGATACAATTCGCACCATCCCATCAATGTATGATCTTATCAAAGAGTTCTAACTGTAGTATTCTCCTACATTCATTGGGAAGGGAGGACCCCAGGTATCTAAGTTATGGATTGAGTCAGTCTAAATGATATTTAAAGTCCTCAAGAAATCTGTATATAGGAGGTTGAAGCTTTCAACTTACATTTTATGAGGCCCAACCCAGTGTTTTTGGGATATTATTGAGAAAGATGACGAGTAAGAGGAGTTGACCTAGAAGTACATTGATGTGATGTTCCTGAGATACTTCTATCTAGATACATTGAGTGATGAGATAGATCACAAGTTCATGAATCTATCATAGTAGAGCATGTTAGTTATGGACTATGTCATATGTTTCATCGATCTACAATGTTTTTATTCATCTTTAGAAGTAGATAAGGTCATTGGGGTGAAAATTTCTAGTATGAAGGTCATATATGAATATTTTTCTCTAGATAAGTTTTGAAGACATGATGAATTATTCTCTCATCATGG
The DNA here is from genome assembly GCA_963277665.1 of Viscum album. NCBI lineage: Eukaryota > Viridiplantae > Streptophyta > Magnoliopsida > Santalales > Viscaceae > Viscum > Viscum album. The sequence goes on from OY728162.1 coordinate 1,021,751,462, forward strand.
AAGGGAACCTAAGGGATGGACCAAGTGTCAGTGAGTCAGTCAGTCATAGTAGGAAAATTTTGAAGCTCTACTTTAGGTAACAAGAAGCACCAGTATAGAAATTACAATCAAGGTAGTGGTGTGTAGAGTTGTTTCAAAAATGGGAAAACACAATTGAACTATGTCCCAATAGAGTTATTTTAGTGTTGAAAGGTTGTCTACAAGATCCTATATTTTACACTATGGAGTTTCATTCTTGGAAATTTTTTGGTCATCTTTAGAGGTTATGTAGAAACTCTTATTAGGATAACAATGTTACGATATCTGAACATACAGTAAAGTATAGAAGGGACTCAGCTACCCCTCAAAATATAGGTAGTTTGTGTTATATTGGATGTAAATATTGAGGTAGGAGACATGTTACCCAAAAATAGGAGAAACAGTACCATCCAAATGGATTTGCACATGGGAGTTGTACTGGATTCCAAGGGAGAGGGGCGAGTTAGCTGAACACTATTCAATCTACTCTGAATAGTATTGAAGTAGTAACCTCTACGATTAGAGGTATGACTCTTATATCGTGTACCCTAGATTGTGTTGTTTTTATATTGGGGAATCAAATTCCATTTTTTGATCAATTTTCAAATGCATTGTTTTTTGTTATAAAGAGTTTGGATGGTGTTATAACCATCAATACACCTATGGGAATGTGATTAGAAGATATCAAAAAATGAAAGGAATGTTCTCTTGAGATTGGTGGCTACCATTTCCTTTGGGAGTTGTTTGAGTTATAAATGAAAGGCTTTGATTTGATTCTAGGTATGGATTGGATAGTTCTCTACCAGGATCACATAAACTATTATTGAAGTATAGTTACCTTTCTATCTCGAGAAGGACACAACCATTATCACTAGGGTGAGTGGGATCTTTAGGCAGGTCATACAAAACCAATCAGTGTAGGTTGTATTGTCTCACATACTAGTTTTCAAGCCTTATTATAGATGATGTTGTAATATATAATGATACATTTTATCTAGTTATAGAAAATTTTCAAGGAATATTTTCATAAGAATTATTTATATTACCACACGAGAAGAAGATTGAGGTGATGATCAAGTTGGTGCTAGGAGTTGAGCCATTTTCTTTTCCACCATATAGGATGACATTTAAAAAGCTTCATGAGTTGAATGTTTAGTTGGTATATCTAGAATAAAATTTATTTATTTGACACAGTATTTCCCCCTAGGGTTCTCCCATATTTTTTTCTATGAAATCCGACATGACTGCATGCTTATGTGTGAATTATCATAGAATGAATCAGATGATAGTCAAGAACCAGTATCCCCTTCCACACATTAATGATATCTTATATTATATTATAGGTGATGGGATCTTATAAATGAAAAAAATGAGGTGAGTTTACCTTCAGTTGAGGGTGATACCATCTAAAAAACCCCAGATGGATTTTGAGAGAAAGTATGGCTTGTACAAGTTCATGGTGACGCTGTTCGGTCTGACAAACAAGATAGTAGACTTAATTTCCATGATGAAACATATCTTTCATCTATTACTATATTAGTTTTTGGTAGTTTTACTCAATTAAATCTTGGTTCACTACCATATAACATACGATCATGTCCAACATCTTGGCATCATCCAGAGTACACTAAAAGAGCATCATCTTTATGACAAGCTATACAAAATTAATTTCTAGATTGATAAAGTAAACATCCTATGGCATGTAATCTAAGAGGCTGTAGAGGTAGTGGACCCAAATAATGTCACATTTTTGTTATCATGGAAACTAACCAATAATTTCATTATGATTCATATTTTTGTAGGTATAGTTCGATATTATCGATTTTTCATTCAAGACTTCTTCCGTATGGAAGCACTGATGTCCAGGATGGATAATAAATGGGTGAGGTTTCTTTGTTCAGATGCTTGTGAGATGGATTTCTTAGAGCTAAATATTAGGATGAACATAACTCTAATACTCACCTTATATGTTCTAGGTATGGGATATACCGTGTACTATGACACATCTAGAGTCAAACTTAGAGTAGTTGAGAGATGGTAGGATTGAGTGGCTACTTATACCTCTAGAAAAATAATATTGCATGATATAAACTACCCTACTCATGATCCAGAGTTAGAAGAGGTTTTAAAAATCCTGATATTCCAGAGATACTATCTATTGGGTTAGAGGTTTGCGGTGTAAATAGATTAAAATATACTCATGTATATCTTTTCTATATGAGACTTAAACCTTAAGCAGAGGAGGTGGGTCAAGTATATATAGTCATCCAAATTTGACATAGATTATAAAAAATGAAATAGAAAACTTATTATCGATGCTTTGAGCTAGAATATGCATACATAGATAGTATTGGAATCTTATGACGAGTGGAAGTCGATGACACTCTTTACATAAATGCGTTTAGAAGTTAAAGAGTTCCATGGGCGAGTATATATAACTTTGACATCTATTATAACCATTATTTAGGGCCATTTCAAGATAAATAAGTTATCTAATATGGATGTCTTAGCTCTAAGGGATAACTTATATAGTGGGGATCCACCATTAGGATGGTCTCTTAGTAGCAATAATGTTTTTGTTTTCCATTGTCGTGTATGGGTTCCTACTGAATTTCACGAGGATCTAATGACGGAGTTTCTTTATTCTATATGAGCGGTGTATCCAGAGATAATAAAGATATATCATGATATTTTTAGAAATTAATGGCGTCTAGGAATAAAAACATAAATAACAGTCTTTGTTTAAAGATATTTCACCTATCAGTAGGTAAAGGCCTATACTAGAGGCCGCCAAGGTTATTATAGCCTCTTCCCATTCTAGAATGGAAATGAGATGATGAAACTTTGGATTTTTTGATATGATTACTCAAGAAAATCTCACAAGAACTATGTTCTATTTTTGATCATGTAATGATTGATAAATTTATCCCACTTCTTTCCTATCATAGACACCTTCACTGTTAATGATCTGGGTAGTCTCTATGTGTGGGAAATAGTCTGATTTCATAGTAATTTTTGGAGTATATTTTCTGATCAGGATCCTCATTTCATGTCTTAGTTCTATAAGGGTCTCCAGAATGCATTAAGAACAATGTTTCTTATGAGTACAAACTATCACAACCACACTGACAATCAATTTGAACTAACACTTTAGATTCTGTAGGATATGTTGTGAGCCTATGTTTTTTTACTTCATTGGTTCTTGGGAGTTTCATCTAGCACTCATAATGTTTGAATATAGTAACAAATTCTAGGAATTGGTATAAATGGATTCATTTGAGGCATTTTATGGATGGTCATTCCATTATTATCTTTACTGGTTGGAGGTAGTATAGTTAGCACTCGTTAGACCTAGTATTTTGTAGTATTGTTTTAAGAAGGTCTAGTTAATCAGAATGTGGTTGGTGACCACAAAAATATGATAGAAATGATATTCTAACCATTATTGATGACTTATGGATTTTGAGGTGGGTCAATATGTTTTTATTTGTGTGTTACCTAGGATAAGGCAAGACTATATTAGGAAGAAAGGGAAGCTCATACCTAGGTTTGTCATGCTATTTGAGTTAGTGGAGAGGGTTGGTCCAGTGGCATACCATTTGGCACTTCCACAGTGCTAAAATTCCATACAATACATGTTTAATGTGTCGAGTATTCATAGATATCATCCTGACCCTACCCATACAATAGAAGTTGATGACACTAGGTTGGATGTTAATGAATCCTTTAAGGAGCATCTAATTTTTATCATGGACAATAGTGAGAAGAATATCAAAGGGAATACCACACCTCTTGCATGAGTGTAGTGGAAGAATAAGAGTGTGTAAGAGGATACCCAAGAGAGGGAATATTATATAAATACATTGTGGCTATAATAGTTCACTGATACCCACTGATATAATTTAGAGCACAACTCCAGGATGAGATGTTATATGGATGGGAGAGTAACATCCCCAACCTAGTCCTCCCTCAAGTGACCATTCCATTTAGCTACCTGACTTCAGGTGTTCCACCCCATATGTCATAGGTTGCTGACTAGAAAAATGAGTGTTATGAAGTAATGGAGAGACTATTCTCCCTGATATAGAGTTACATAGCAGTGGAAATAAACAATATAAATAAATAAAATCAGAGTAAAATAAAAATAAAAAACAAAATATCATGTTACTAGGAAATAAAAGAAGGGAAAAAATAATCCAATAATAATAAATAATGTAATGACATGATAAAATGTATCTAAATTTCAAACTAAAAATAATATAAATTAAAGAATTAGCAAACCCAAAATAAAATCAAATACCCCAGTCCGGAACCCTAGGTCAGTCCCATCTCTAAACTTCAACCCATCCTGGAAATCATCAATCATTAAAAATGTCCCTTTCCATTATTCAAACATACATCCATGTAATCTTCCTGAGTACCAAATGGAAACCTGAATAGGGTGTTAGGAAAAATTAGTAGATCAACACCACTGTGTCTAAAAAAAATTATCCTGAGATAAATAATGTATGAAATAATGTGAATAAAAAGTGTATTAATTAATTGAAAAATTAATATAATACATTGATAAACCTACTTCAGTACCCTGATAGAATGTCTATAAGAATGTAACACAATTATGAAAACCACACAAAAAAATGATTTGGAACCATTCCATAATATCTCTGAGCATGTATCACAACCATGCCAAACAAAACCATATACACATGGATTACCACGTCTCTATGCTAATCCCTCTATATAAGAATCTCAACATATTTCAGATCCTAGCCTGGTATATAGGCATCACAACATGTTTTAAGGCCTAGCCCATTATATAAGCATGAAAACATGCATCAGGGCCTAGCTTGTTATATAAGAATCACATCGTGTATCAGGGCCTATACCGATATATAATCATCACAAAATATGTTCATGACTAGCCCGATATATAAGCATTGCAATGTATGTCACAAGTGCATATCAAAACAGAAAGAATATCACAATATATAAATATAAGTCCAAATGGTTAATTCTGATCATTACCATTTGTCTTTCAATTTACCCACTTATTCAATTAATCAAATAATCCATTTTCCCAAGGTAAATATATAAAAAAAATCACCTAAAACACATGTCAGGTTAAAATCACATGTAAGCCATTATCAAATTTATATTAATCAAGGGTTAAATCACCCAAAGGGTATCCATAATATAGGTCACATCAATAATTGAACCCAAGGGATCCAACCAATTATACATTTCATGATTTACCATTAATCAAATATTAATTTAATTAAATCACACATTACATTGGTTCCATCAAAATATTTTATATACTTTGAAATTAAATACACCATAGTGTTTTGTTCAAACTCCCTACCATTATCCAATGATTTATCAATGTTTCCAATGTAAAACGCCAATAAATATGATTACATAAGAGATCATAATAAGAACCTAGATTAACTTATCTCATGATCAAAACCCAAAAAAACCCGTGGTTAAAATATATAAACTGTAAAAATAATGAACAATGGAAGATAATACGGTAACCTAATAAAGGAAACTCTCCAGTGATTAGATGTGGAATAGAACATCTCAAATGAAGTTAAGGGACCCAAAATCACCTCGAGCACCTTATTTATCGAAAGGAGGAAGGGTTTTTCCAAAATAATGAGGATAATCAAACACATGGAAGACACAAAAACAACAGGGGATGGGGATTATATAGCATGTAAACCATTCACATATTACGTTAATTAATTAAATAGATATAGAAACAAAACCATCACCATGGGTTAATATTTTTCCCAATAAACATTTACATTGCATGAATTAAATGCAGAACGTTGTAACCACTTCATGTCTTGAACTAGTTCACAATATGTTCCTGGAGGCAGTTACACATCTTTTAACATATACATGGCAAGTAATTTCTCTACAGACAGTTTTCAGCCCAGATTATACTAAAACAACCGAACCACCTCCAATTCCTTCCATATCATGGAAAACCTCATAATTCCATTTAAGACATTTATCTAAAGACTCAATTAATTAAAAATAAATATACATCCCTGAACATTAGGTAATTTTATCCAACAAAGGCTCTCTATATATGAATAAGACTCAACCAAAAAGTCTCAAACCAAAAACTCATGGAGGGATGTACCTAGAAAAGAAGGGATCTTACAACCTCCCTACAATATAATAGATCAACCACAAGATTCTTCTAGAATCACTTTGAGGTCTCGATGAATGAGTCCAGACACTAAGACCATATATCAGAATCCCTCTCCCAGGTTTCCTCCTAACCCCACCTATACCTCCCCTGCACTCAAACTAGAGGAATAGTCCCCTTGAAGAAATTTATCACTACAGTCCACAATCTATATTAGATTCGCATAAAAGGAAACATCATCACAATGTTTTATGTTGTTTATGTCTATCACAAGAGAAGGGATAGGATAATATCTACAAAACAACAACATGTGAAACAAATCATTCATGTCACTTTAGCACTGTGTAAAGGAAAATCGATACACCACTAGGGTGACCCTGTCCACTATCTCAAAAAGCCTGAAAAACATGGGTGTTATCATTCCATATTTTCTGATATGGAATTTCCAAATCCTAGGGGACAACATAAGGAAAAAATGATGACTAACCTAGAAAATTAGAGGTTGTATCTGAGGGTCAATGTACAATTTTTGTTGGTTCTGCACAGTCACCAACCACTTTCTGATTAACTGAACCTGCTCATTCATCTCCTATATGAGACTAGGTTCAACATGCACTGACTCACCTTACTCCAACCCACAACAAGAAAAAAAATGAAATTCCTCAAAAACCCTTAAAAAGATCTATTTGGATCAATTCCTGGAAGCTGTTATTATCAGTGAAATCCTTCAGGGCCAAATGATTCTCCCATGAAACAATGAAATCCAAAACATATTCTCATAACATATCCTCCAGAACATGAATAGTCTTCTCAGATTGACCGTGAGTTTGAGGATGATAGGTTATGATCAAAAGATATTTTTATCCCAAAGACTTATAAATACATTTACAAAACTGATAAGTGAAGTGATAATCTTGATCAGAAATGTTGTTCTTTAGAACACCATGAAACTAATATTTCTCACACACATATAGACTACCTAGATCATCATCAGTGAAGGTCTCCCTCATAAGCAAGAAATGGGATACCTTTTTGTGTTGATCCATTATCACCCAAACTAAATCATTATTATGTGTTGTCCTGGGTAATCCTATCACAAAATCCATAGTGACATCATCCCATTTCCACTCTAGAATGGTTATAGGCTACAACAACCTAGCTAGCCTCTAATTCTTATCTTTCACCTAATCACAAATGAAACATCTTTCCATAAAGCATTCTACCTCCTTTATTCCTAACCAATATTACTATCTATGGAGATCACAATACATCTTTATTAAACCAGGATGTACCACCCATATAGAAGAATGAAACTCTATCGTCACCTCCTTACAGAAGCCCTTAGGAACCCATAATCGTCCATAGAAAATAATAAAATTTTCTCTTCCAATAGACCATCCTACTTGTGGATCCCGAAAATATATGCTATCCCTTATTGTTAATCCATCCAGATCAAATAACTTCCATGTAATGATATGATCAGGAAACAAATGTTGAAGTTAGAGCAACACATCCCTAGGACTCCTGAACATCAAGATACATGTCTGCAAAGTGTTCAATCATTTGTCACCCATCGTAAGATTCATGCAATATCTATGTTTGTATCTTCTATCTCAATCTATAGAGAAATATGTTTCCCTTTCTTGGATTTTAAAATAGATCAAATTACAAAGACTAAATATACTTAACCCACCTCCTCTGTCAATGGTTCAGGACTCATAGAGAAAATATGGTTTTGAGGCTTTTGTGGTCTGTGTACACCACAAACCTCTCACCCAAAAGATAGTGTCTACATCATCTTAGGGAATGTACCACCACTTCCAACTCTAGATTTTGAGTAGGATAATTCCACTAATGTGGTATCAACCATATGAAGCAATAAGAAACCACTCGATCCTCCAGAATTATAACTTCTTCAAGTCCAACTATGGATGAATCAATGTAAATGGTGTATTCTTTAACTAGAATAGATAAAGTGAGGGTAAGTGATGAGGTGGTCCTACAATTCAGATTTTGAGAATACCTATTGTAAGAATATGACCAAAAAACTTCGCCCCCTTCCTAGTCAGCCTAGAAATCGATGTTGAAGGATTTTCAAAGCACTAGATGAAGCACCGATAATAACCCTCTAGACTAAGAAAACATTGAATCTAGAATATATTTTTGGGTCAATCCCAAGATTCAATCACTTAAACCTTCTCTAGAACCATTTACACTCTAGACTACGAGATAAAATGGACCAAGAAGTGCACATTATTAGTCCAGAAAATATATTTGGATAGCTTGGAATAAATTAGATGCTCTCTCAATGTAATCAAGATGATGTCAAGATGTTTGGCATGATCTTCTGTTGACTTGAAGTACACTAATATTTCATCAACAAAAACTACCATAAACAAATATTGGAAAGGATATAAGACCCTATTAATTAAGGCCTTGAATACTACTAGTGTGTTCGTCGTAATGAAATACATTAATACAAACTAATATATTACATATATGCTCCTAAAAGAAGTTAAGGGTATGTTTGATAGTCCCAACCTGAACTGGAGTTACCATAACCTCAAGTCAATCTTAGAGAAAATCCTATCACCTCTCAGCTGATCGAAGAGATCTTCAATGCGTGGAAGGGGATACATATTCTTGACCATCATCTTGTAAAATCTATAATAATCCACAAATAACCATAATATTATATCATGATTCTAGAGAAAATAATTAGAGAACCCTAGAGAGATATTCTAGTCCATAAAAAACCCTCATCTTCTAGATCTTATAACTAAACTATCAAATCATGAAGATCTTATGGTTACATTCTATAAAGTGAGATAGAAATTGGACCAACATGTGGAACCTACACAATTGTGAACTCCATATTGATTCTTTGGTCTAGAATATCAATACATAGATAGTATTGGAGTTTTACAATGAGTGGAAGTTTATGTAAATCTTTACAGACATGCATTTAGAAGTTTAGGAGTCATAGGAATGAGTATATTTTACTTCTATATCTATTATACCCAAGATTTTGGGCTGGATCAAGATGGAGATGTTATCTAATATAGAGGTCTTATCTCTAAGGGATAACTTATATGATGGGGAGCCACGATTAGGATGGTCTCTTAGTATCAACAATGCTTGTATTTTCCATGATCATGTATGGGTTCTTATAAGATTACATGAGGATCTGATGAGAGATTTTCTTAATTCTATGTGGGTGGTGTATCCAAGGACTATATAGATGTATCGTGATATCAGTATGAATTATTGGTGTCTAGGAATAAAATAGAAATAATAGTCTTTGTGTAAAGATATTTCACTAATTAGTAGGTGCATGCCTAACACTAGAGGCCTTCTATGTTGTTGTAGCCTCTTTCCACTCCAGAATGGAAATGAGACGATGTAACTATGGATTTTGTGATAATATTACATAAGAAATATTACACGAATGCTGTAGTATATTTGATCATGGAATGAATGATGAAGGTATCCATATTTTTTTCAATCAGGGAAACCTTCATTTTCGATGATCCGGGTAGTCTCTACATGTGAGAAATATTATGGTCTCATAATGATCCAAGTTGTATCATTTCTGATTAGGATCCTCATTTCATGTCTCTGTTCAAGAATAGTCTCCATAAGGCACTGATAATGAATGTTATTCTGAGTACAGACTATCATACTCATACTGATAGTCAATCTCAACAAACACTTCATATTCTGTAGTACATGTTATGAGCCTTGTTTTGGACTTCATTGGTTCTTGGGAGTAGCATCTGGCACTCACAAAGTTCACCTATAGTAAGAAATTCCAAGAATCAGTCTAAATGAATCCTTTCAAGGCTTTATATGTAAGGCCATTCTATTCTCCTATTTACTAGTTGGAGGTAGGAGAGTCAGTGATCGTTGGACCCCATATTGTGTAAGATTATTCTGATAAGGTATTGTTAATCAGAATGTTTTTTGTGACCATACAAATCTGATAGAAATCATAAGCTAAACATTAGAGATGACCATTAAAGATTTAGATTGGTCAACATGTTTTTCTTTGGGTGTTACCTAGGCTAAGTAAACAGTAGATTATGAACCTAGGGAAGCTCATGCCTATTTTTTTCAGTCCATTTGAATTAGTGGAAAGGGTCAGTCTAGTGTTATACCATTTGAACCCTCCATAGTGATACAGTTCCATACACTACATGTTTCACCTGACAAATATTCAGAGATATCATCTTTACCCTTCTCAAATGATATAGGTTGATGATATCAGGTTGGATATTGATTCATCCCTTGAGGATCATATGATTTTTATCATGGACCATAGTGAGAATAACATCTAAGGGAACACTATATATAAGGACCCAACCTTAAACATTACATAACCTTGAGTTAATTTAAGAATTCACATTGAGTATCTTTTCAGGTTTAGAGTTTTAGAGAATAAGGCCATAACTATTACATTACATCTCAGAAATTAAAAGGTAGACACTTATACTTAGTTTCCATTTTTTTATAAAATAAAAACTCTTAAAAAAATAAACATGTCTAGTTCCATGTTTTAGACAGCATGACATTTTCTTGATCACATCATTGACCCTATTAATTTTTAAGTCCTATGAAAAACATTTCAAAACATGGTATGATCATAAAAAGCTCAGTAAGGGTTATACAATAATGAAAGGAAAGATTAACCCATAAATAAATACAAATCAATGAAACCATACTTTTCAATCATAACATACCTCATTAAATAATAAGATTTATGAATAACACACGAAAATCATAAATCATAAAGGTAACTTATAGCATATATAATATACTTACATTTTAGCATTCACATCTACGTAGGGAGTTGAATTTGGAATACCCATCATAGTATATTACCTAAATCTCTTAGTAGAAACATTGATGTTTACCTCCGTCACATTACCCAATGCATTGGAGAGATATCTCGGGCTCACTCGCCCTAGGTTTATCACAGAAACACCCATATATGTAAACCATTCCATAGAACAATAACATAATCATAAAAAATTAAAAATCATAAAGGAAAGATAACATTTACACATTACAATAACAATATTTCATTTCAAGATATTAACATAATCAATGCTTTCTCAAAACCATTTTCAATACCATTTAAAAAATTTAATAAAGATATTTTTGAATCAAAGTGTCCCACACCACTTTGAAAATTTTAAAGGAATTAAAATCAATGTACATATAAATAAATCCTAAAAACTATTTTTAAAATATGTACATTAATGAGAAATATTTATAAGAATAAAATTTTAAAACATTTAAAACAATGTTTTAGTTAAAGAATCCTTTACCACTTGAGAAACTCTTGAATTAAAGAATAACATCAATGAAAAATATTAATATAATGAGAATATAGAAATTTATGATATAAATTTTCAAAATGGTTATATATACACCTTATAGTATAATAAAGGTGCATAATATAAAGATATTCCTCAATGAAAGGAGATTGAGACATTGTCTCTTACCAAAATTTGGCAGCCTAATGACGTTACTTTAAAATAAAAAAAATGATTTGATGAGATAAAAATGATATCTCATCACTTGAACATAAAATGTATAGAAATAAGGATATATAATAATATATCCAAACTTATGAAAAATGAAATTAAAAGGCATATCAAAAAGAAGTATTTGACTAAAAGAGGAGGGTGAAATGTGACCTTACAAAGATCGTATCACTAAATTAAGGATAAATCAATGACATAATTATGTGTAAAAAATACCAATACACCCAATATAAGTAGATATTAAGTTTAAAACAATAAAAGGACGTTAACACATATTTATATCATGAAATAATCAAGAAGTATATGTTTAACCCAAAGAATAGAAATTGGGTGAAGAAGTTCCCTTACCTCATGTCCGACTTGAATCGTTTGTTCTTTGTTCTTCCTGAATAAAAAACTTCAGTTAATTTATACTTTCTTAAGAAAATTTTTAGAGTTTATTATTTCTTTTATATTACTTATTACCTTGCGATAAAAATTAGTTAACTATTTGAGTTCATATCGGACATTTTGTCGATGTTAGGAATTTGAGTTAAAAATGAATTTGTTATAATTACAATTTATCCATGTGGTAGAAAGTAAAATATATCCAGAATGATATTCATGATTTAGATATCTTATATATCAAATATTTATAGTATATTTTTATTTATATCAGACCATAAAAATTGTAAATAGTAAATGAAATGCACCGTTCATGGAGACGGTAAGCCGTACGTATGCATGCATGCTACTCTCATTTCGTTTTTCATTTTTAATGAAATTAAAACATAATTATACAAAAGTATATTAAATTTACAGTATAATAATATATTTTATATACATTACATAATTTAATTAACAAAATCATTTATACATTCCATGTATGGTATGAACGAGTCATATCACTTTGAGGGGACGGTAGTCCGCACTTCCTCAAATGAAATTATCATATTTATACAACATGAAAAGAATACAGGTATGTTATAAATGGGAATTAAATAAGAATATTGATAAAATAAAATAAAATATATATCATATATAATTACAGTTCCATCATAATGTCCACCATGAGAGGTGGTAGAAGAATATTAAACAATCATCGTTTCGTGAGGCACTAGTTCACCGTCCACAGAAATAGTATTTTAGTATCCATTAGACGGAGGTGTGTAGAAGTGTTGTTCAAATAATTCTCATAATAACAAAATAGTATATTTATGATATTTTTTTTATAAAATAAAGTAATAAACAGAGTTTAGGGGGTTGGAGAAGTAAAATAAAAGAAAAGAACTTAAGAGAAGACGTTACCTTTAAATCGGGTACCTCCCTTTGGTTTGAACCAAAATGTTTACTTGAATTGCCTTCTTCCTAGGGGAAGGATTCTAGGAAGAATATATGGATTTATGGAGATTTATTTGTAATATTTTGGATGAGAAAAGGGGCTTGAGAGGTGTGAGTAATGGGTTAGAGGTGGTGTCCATTTATAAGGGGGAGGAGGGGCTCTTTAGGAAAGTTTGAAATTATTTTTTATTATAAACTTATTTTCGGTTTCAAAAGGTCCAAAACTCATTAAATTATAATATAATGTTACTATTGTTCTAAATAAAATCATACAATAAGAATTGGAAAGGTTTTGGAAATTTTTTAAATTTTTATAACCTCATTTATTTAAATCATTCATTAATAAGTTAAACACTGCATCATAATTGTGTCATAAATAATTTTATTTATCTGATGTCTAAAAATTATAAATAAAATAAAATTATGTAGGAAATATTTTTAGCTTTCAAATTAATATTTATATTTGAAGAGATAACTTATATAACCCCGTATAAAAATTTCGTTACTAAAAGATATATGTTTATGTTAGTTTTGTGTTTACTTTAAATTAATTAATATAATGTGTCATTATCACTCCCAAGTGGTTCCATGGGGTCCCAAAATCGACCTAAGGATGACCATGGTCGAACATGTATCAAAAACTAGGATTGATACACATGTTAGGGTAATTTAATATTATTATTATAATATTTGTTTACCCTTATTTACCATATTTACCCTTTAACCATGGTAAATAAAATATTTACTGAAGTAAATATTCATAATGTCTAAAAATAAAAGTTACCTATTTAAAAAATTTGGACCACCTGATTCCAAAAATGGAATCCATTTTTCCAAATTCAAAACACAAAAGTTTCAGATATTAATTTAAAATTAATTCCCATTGTCAAAATAAAAAGCGTGTTTTTAATAAATAATAACTGTCAAAAGATTGACAGTTTTTTATATCCAATTTCAATGTGAAATTACTTCCAATGACCAAAATTGGATTAAATGGTAAAAATATTATCTAATTAGACTTTAAAAACAATTAAAAAGATAATATAACCTTATAAATTAATTATATTAAAAAGATATTTTGAATTAAAATGCAGTATTTTTAACTATTCATTAAAAAAATGAACTTTATCCGAAAAATACCAAAATTTAATCCAAAGTAAATTTTTATGTCCTGATTCTAACGAATAATTTTATTTTATAAAATAGAACATATAATAGTGACAAAAACTATATTTAAAAAGGGTTTTCCATCAATAGGCAGTAAATCGACCTTTTAAAGAATATTAGAGTATTTATGCACAAAATTGGATTCATTCACATTTAAGCCTCTAAACATTATTTGATAAATTTATAAACAATTAACAAACACGTTTAATCCTAGTATAGTTAGTTCTATTTATTCCTGCCAATACAACGGCTAGGCGTTAACTACCATTTAAAATAATAATAATATATTATTATTTTTCAGTATGGTTCAACATTGTGTGCAACATAAGATTTCAAAGAAACTTATTGTTGCGTATCAGGTAAACCATAGAACATAGAATCCCCTTTAAATTAAAATTAATATTAAATTCACAAATATTAAAACATATGAAAATTTATTGTTCTTTATTTACTTCGGATGTTACATCCTCCCCCCCTTTTGGAAATTGTGTCCTCACAAATTTAAAATTGGGCTTAGAAACATCATTGAAAGTCCCACATCAGAAAGAGTCAATAAAACTACTACTTTAAAATAATTAAAGAGAAATAAAAAGGTCACCCGAGATAAAACATACTAGGATTCCATGAAAACATGGATATGGAAGAGAAAACTAACCATCAAGTTCTGATGGAGAGTGATAGAAAACATGATCAGGAGAAAGTTAGCCACGAGTAAACCAAAAACTTATGATAGGTAAAATAGTCTTAAATTCCCTAGTAGGAAATGTAAATGGAAAATGTTTTTTTTTTGTTTTTTGTTCCCTTTAATAATGTTTGAGAATTTATTTATGATCTTGAATAATAACATAAGGAAATATTATGACATTTTAAGTAGAGTTTCATCCTTTAATAAGTTTCTACCAAAAACACATATTTTTTTCCAAAAAATCAGTATTCAAGATGACTTGGTCACACCCGAAGTCCTAGAATCCACTTTTATAGAATCACATGATCTACAAAATATGAACCATATATTTCCCCTGACTTTAAACATTTACCAAAACAGAAATGGTTATTACAAGATCCGATATTCCTGAAAAAGGATAATCTTTTATAAAAATAAATAACACTCTTAATCTCCAAAATTGATCAAAAAATACTCAAAGTTCAAAAAATACCATTTAATAAACAATTGTCCTTAAAATCCTTTAATATATTCCCTACTAAGTTTGAAACCCTAAACTTAGATGGATTTAATCACATAGTCTTCCACAGTAAATCTTAACATTTATCTCCAAAAATATCGAATTTTCTTAAAGTATCATACTAAAGCGTAATTAACCAAACCACAAATTATCTATGATAGATTAATCATTTCCATAAATAACCCAAATTTCCATATGTCCACAATAAAAACATAGATTCCTCCAAAATAAAATTTCGACCATTACTCCACAAATGAAATCCCATAGTATTCTATTTTCCTTAGGCATATAGTGTTGTCCCAAAAGAGATAATGTATTCCAAAATAACCTTTCTCACTTAATCACCAAATCATTTTATTATACTAAGGATATCCATATGATAAAATATAAGTTCCCAAAATCAACTTATTCTTGATCCATGAAATCATTAAAAAAAAAAATAAGTAATACTAAATAATGACTTCACGTAGTCCAGTGGTAGGCAATAAATACCAATTTCACTTTGGTTTTGGGTTCGATTCCAATAGTTTTTTCCAACGCAACGTGTTGTCACATGATTTATGTTTTGTCCTTTTTATAAAACTCAAAAATAACCCTAACATGTTTTAACCTCAAAGGTTTTTTTATAACTTTCATTTTCATCCCAATACATTAAGACCACAATATCTTATATATTTTCATTTTTTACCTCCATATAATAAAATAAAACTATTCCAAAAAGAAAGAAAATCATACCTTGATCATGGCGTCTATATGGTTTAATCACCATCTTGTTCACATAGGTAAATGGTCCATGCATTGAAACAATGATTTAGAGATACTTCAAAATAATTGTCTTCCTTCATCCAAATACACATTGTACAACTTGGGTCAAATGGGTGTTCACATAAAAATAGTTTCGGAAAATAATCATGTATCACATATAATTTCAAAACATATGATAAAACATGATTTTTATAAAATAGTTAGACCGAGTTTGAGTTGAAACATTCAATCAATGGTACTTTTAAAATACCATAAGTATGTGCTGAGAGAATATATTTTAAAATAAAATATAAATAGGTTATGCAAGGGTATCCTTCTTCATCACCTTTTTCAAAATCATAATATGCTTTAAAATCTTATGATAAGGTAAAATATTTGAAAATGACTTGATAATATTTACCTTTCTTGAAAATATGAGAATATTGTGAAAATAGGATTTGATTAAATACAACTGATGATCCACGATGATATTGATGTATAATGTAGGTGTTTGATATATCAAACAATTTCTTTCAAGTGAGTTGTTTATTAGAAAAAGTTTCACAATCATATGAACAAGACTTTGCAATAATTATTCCAAGCATGTCATTAGGAAGTGATAGGGATGCTTTTTGAGATCCTTCTCCTTCCATATGTAACTGACTTTCCTTGATTTGAAAAAGCTATAAAATAAGGACTTAACTAAAATAATAGAAATAGGGACTAACCCTGTGTTTAAAAAAAACACCCAATCCCTAAAGTTTTCTAAACCAGCCTATGATACCAACTATAAGGACCCAACCTTAAACATTACACAATCGTGAGTTAAGTCAAGAATTCACATTAAGGATCTTTTCAGGTTTAGATTTTTATATAATTAGTGCATAACTATTACATTACATATCAAAAATTATAAATTAGACACTTAAACTCAGTTTTAATTTTTTTCATAAAATAAATACTCTTAAAAAAATTGGTCTAGTTCCATGTTTTAGAAAACAAGAATTTTTCTTGATCCCGTCCTTGACCCTATTCATCTTTAAGTCCTGTTAAAAACATTAAAAAACATGGGATGAGCCTAAAGACCTCAGTAAGGGTTATAAAATAAGGAAAGGAAAAATTAACCCATCAATAAATACAAATCAATGAAACCATACTTTTCTATCATAACATACCCCATGAAATCATAAGATTTATTAATAACACATAGAAATCATAAACCATAAACGTAACTTCTATAATACATAACATACTTATGTTTTAGCTTTCACAGCTACGTAGGGAGTTTTATTTGCAATAACCATCACAATATATAACCTAAATCTATTAGGAGAAACATTAACGTTTACCTCTGTCACGTTACCCAACGCATTGTAGAGCTATCTTGGGCTCACCCGCCATATGTTTATCATGGAACTGCCCATATATGTAAAAAATGACCAAGAACCATAAAATAATAATAACAAATGATCAAGAATAAAGAAAATATAAAATTTCCACATTACAATCACAATATTTCATTTCATGATATTGACATAATCAATTCTTTCTCAAAACCATTTTCAATACCATTTAAAACATTTAATAAAGAGATTTCTGAATCCAATTGTCCCATACCACTTTGAAACTTTTAAAAGAATTAATAGTAATTTCCATATAACTAAATCCTAAAAAACATTTTGAAAACATGGACATTAATGATAATTATTTATAAGAATAAATCTTTAAAACATTTAAAAAAATGTTTTAGTTAAATAATCCTTTACCACTTGGGAAACTATTGAATTAAAGAATAACATCAAATAAAACAATAAATATCAAGAAAATATAGAAATTCATGAAATAAAATGTTAAAATGGTTGTATATACACCTTATATAATAATAAATGTGAAAACTATCAAGATATTCCTCAATGAAAGGATATTGAGTCATTGTCCTTTATGAAAATTGGGCAGCCTAATGACGTCACCTTAAAATACAAAAAATGAGTTGATGAGATAGAAAATGATATATCATCACTTGAAAATAAAATGTACAACAATAAAGATATATAAGAACATATCATAACTTAATAAAAAATCAAATTAAAAGTCATATAAAAAAAGAAGACTTTGACTGAAAGAGGAGGGTGAAAGGTTCCTTTACAAAGATCGTATCATTAAATTAAGGATAAATCAATGAAATAATTATGTGTGACAAATATAAATACACAAAATATAATTTTATATTAAGGGTAAAACAATCAGAGTTCATTCACACATATTTATATCATGTCATAATCAAGAAGTAGAAGCTCGACCCAAAAAAATGGAAATTGGGTGATGAAGTTCCCTTACCTCGTGTCCGACTTGACTCGTTTGTTCCTTATTATTACTGAATAATAAACAGAAGTTAATTTATACTTTATTAATAAATTTTTTCATATTTATTATTCCTTTCATATCACTTATTAAATTTTAATAACAATTAGTTAATTAATTGAGTTCATATCGTACATTTTGTCGATGTTCGGAATTTTGGTTAAAAATGAACTTGTTATAATTACAATTTGTCCATGTGGTAGAAAGTACATTATCTATAGAATGATATTAATGATTTAGATATCATATATATCATATATATATAGTATATATGTATTTATAATATTCCATAACATTTGGACCTAATAATTGAAATGCACTGTTCATGGAGACGGTAAGCCGTACGTACGCATGAACGCTACTTTCAATTATTTTTTCATTTTTAATGAAATGAAATATTAATGATAAATATGTATATTATAATTTCATTATAATATCATATTTTATATATGTTACATAATTTCATTAACACCATCATTTATACGTTCCATGTATGGTATGATCGAGTCATATCACTTTGAGGGGGCGGTAGTCCACACTTTCTCAGATGAAATTATCGTATTTATGCAACATGAAATGGATAAAGGTATATTCTAAAAGAGAATTAAATAATCATATAAATAAAATAAAATAAAATATATATCATATATAATTAATGTTCTATCATAATGGCCACCATGATAGGTGGTAGAAGAATATTGAATAATCATCATTTCGGGAGGCACTAGTTCGCCATCCACAGAAAAAATATGTTCGTATCCATTAGATGGAGGTGTGTGGAAGTTTAGTTCGAATAATTATCATAAAAAAAACCTAGTATATTGAGGATAATGGTTTTTTATAAAATAATGTAATAAAGAGAGTTTAGGGGGATGGAGAAGTAAAATAAAAGAAAATAACTTAAGAGAAGACGTTACCTTTAAATCGGGTATCTCCCTCTGGTTTGAACTAAATGGTTTACTTGAATTGCCTTATGCCTAGAGGAAGGCTTCTAGGAGGAAAAGAGGTATGTAGGGAGATTAATTGGGTATATTTTGGATGATTCAAGGGGATTGAGAGGTGTGAGTAATGGGTTAGAGGTGGTGTCCTTTTATAAGGGGGAGGAGGGGCTCTTTAGGAATGTTTGAAAGTATTATATTATTATAAACTTATTTTCAGTTTAAAAAGCTTCGAAACTCATTAAATTCGAATATAATATGGATATTGTTCGAAATTAAATCATCCAATAATAATTGTACAGGTTTTGTATATTTGTTTAATTTTCATAACCTCATTTATTTAAATCATTCATTAATAAGGTAAACAATGCATCATAATTGTGTCATAAATAATTTTATTTATTTGATGTATAAAAATTATATTAAAATTTAATGATGTAGGAGATATTTTTAGATTTCAAATTAATATTTATAGTCTAAGAGATAAATTATATAACCCCGTATAAAAAACGGTTTACTAAAATATATATGTTTATGTTACTTTTGTGTTTACTTTAAATTAATTAATATAAAGTTTCATTATCACTCCCAAGTGGCTCCATGGGGTCAAAAATCTACCCAAGGATGCCCATGGTATGAAATATATCAACTAATAGGATTAAGACACCTGTTAGGGCAATTTAATATTATTATAATAATATTTTATTACCCTTATTTACTAGATTTATCCTTTAACCATGGTAAATAAAATATTTACTGAAGTAAATATTCATAATGTATAAAAATAAAATTTACCTATTTAAAAAATTTGACCTCATATTTCCAAATATGGAATCCATTTTTCCAAATTCAAAACAATGAAGTTACATAAATTAATTTTAAATTAATTCTCGTTGTCAAAACAAAAATCGTGTTTTTAAGAAATAATAACTGTAAAAAAATTGACACTTGTTTATTTCCAATTTCAATGTGAAATTATATAAAATGACTAAAATTAGATTAAATTTTAAAAATTTAATATAATTACACTTTAAAAACAATTGAAAAGATAATCTAACCATATAAATAAATTACATTAAAAGACAATTTTGAATTAAAATGTTGTATTTTTAACTATTCATTAAAAAATGAACTTTATCAGAAAAGTACCAAAATTTCATCCAAAGTAAATTTTTATGTCCCGATTCTAAATAATAATTTTATTTTGTAAAATAGAATATAAAAAAGTTACAAAACTATATTTGAAAAGGGTTCTCCATCAAAAGGTGGTAAATCGACCTTTTAAAAAATATTAGAGTATTTATGCATAAAATTAGATTCTTTCACATTTTAAGCCTCTAACCTTTATTGGATAAATGTAAAAACATTTAACAAACATGTATAATAATATTGTAGTTAGTTCTGTTCATTCTTGCCAATACAACAGATTTTCATTAACTACCATTTAAAATAATAACATTATATTATTATTTTTCAGTATGACTCAATGTTGTGTGCAACGTAAGATTTCAAAGAAACCTATTGTTGCATATCAGGTACTCCATCAAACATAACATCACATTTAATTTAGAATTAATATTTAATTTAAAAATATTAATAAATATGAAAATTTCATGTTCTTTATTTACCTAGGTTGTTACACTATACCTCATGAATGAGTGAAGTGGCTACATAAGAGTGTGTAAGAGGATACTTGAGAGAGGGAATATGATATAAAGACAGAGTGTCCATAATTGTTCATTGATCCCAATTGAGATACTTTGGAGAACATCTCATGGATGTGCTGTTATATGGTGGGGAGAGTAACGTCCCCAACCCAGTTTTCCCTCAAGTGACCGTGCGAGTTGTGTATGTGACATTAAGTGTGGATCACCGTATGCCAGATGGTTCCGACTAGGAAAATGTACGTGATAAAGTAATAGATAGAATATACCCCATGATATAGAGTTAGATATAATTGGATATAAAAAATATAAATAAATAAAATAAGAGTAAAAGGCAAAGAAAAAACAATATATCATGCAACTGGGAAACAAAAGAAGGTACCAAATAATCCAATAATAATAAATAATGTAATTATAGCCAAAATACATCTAATTTTTGTAAAAAAAATATTAAAAATCAAATAATTCTCTAACAAAAAATATAATCAAAGACCCCAGTCATAAACCCCATGTCGGTCCTGTCTCCAAACTATATCCCATCCTAAAAATCAACAATCAGTAAAAATGTACCTTTTAATTTCTCAAACCTGCATCCAGTAATATTACCAATTACCAAACAGAAACCCCAAAAAGGGTGTGAGAAAAACTCATTATATTAACACCACTATGTCTAAACAAAACAAATTTGAGAAAAATAATGCATGAAATAGAGTGAATAAAAAGTGTATTAATTAATTCAAAAATTAATATAATACATTAATCAACCAGCTTAGGAACCCTACCAGAATGTATCTAAGAAAGTAGCACAACCATGTGAACCACAAATATGAAAAAAATCCTCCTTCAAAACCATGCCATGATATCTTCGAGCATGTAGCATAACCATGCCAAAGACAAACGTATACCCATGGTATAACAAATCACCATGCCAATCATGCTATATAAGAATCTTAGCATGTTTCAGGGCCTAGACTAGTATATAAACTTCGAAACATGTGTCGGGTACTAGACCATTATATAATCATCACAACATGAATTAGGAATTAGCTCAATATATAAGCATCGTATCATGTATTAGGGCCTAGACCGATAAATAATCATCCTAGCACATGTCAAGGCCTAGACCGATATATATGAATTGCAATGTGTGTCACAAGTTCATATCATAACAATAGGAATATCACAATATAACATAAAACCAAATGGTTAATTATTCTAATTACCATTTTTCTTTAAATTTAACCATTTATTCAATTAATCAAATAATCCATTTTCCCAAGGCAAATATATAACAAAAAATCACCTAAAACACATGTCAAGATAAAATCATATGTAATCCATTATCCAATTCATAATAATAAAGGGTTATATCACCCTAAGGGTAGCCATAATCTAGGTCTCATCAATAATTGAACCCAAGGGATAAAACCAATGAAATTCAATGATTTAAAATTAATCAAATATTAAATTAATTAAAAAACACATTACATTGGTGCCATTACAAGATTGGATATACATTACAATTAAACATACTATAGGGTTCAGTTCATACTCCCTACCTTTATCTGGTGATTTAGCAATGTTTCCAATGGAAAATTCCAACAAGGATAAAGATGTATAAGATT
This sequence comes from Viscum album, assembly GCA_963277665.1. NCBI lineage: Eukaryota > Viridiplantae > Streptophyta > Magnoliopsida > Santalales > Viscaceae > Viscum > Viscum album. The sequence goes on from OY728162.1 coordinate 1,021,774,192, forward strand.
GTAATAAGAAGATAGATGAACCCAGGTCAAGATCAATATCCAAAATAAACCCACATCCAAAATATTTACACCAAAAAAATAAGGAATGATGGAAGAGAAGAGGCAAATCTTATAAAAGAAACTCACTAGGGATCAGATATAGAAACAAAATATCCAAAATGAAGGGATGGCACCCAAAATCACTTTGATCACCATAGGTCTTGAGAGGAGGAAGGGTTTCACTGAATGAATGAGGAGAATCAAACACATGGAATAGTTAAAACAAATGGGACTGAGGATTACATGACATATAAACCATTCAAATCATGTATTTACTAATTAAATAGATATGCCAAAAAACCCATCACCATGGGTTAATATTTTTCCAGATCGACATTTACTTGAAATGAATTAGGTGTAGGACGTGTAACCACTTCATGTCATGACCTAGTTCATGACATCTTCCTGGTGGAAGTTACACATTGTGTAATATATACATGGATTGTAATTTCTCTATAGATATTTTTCATCGCATTTTAAACTAAAGGACCCAAACCACCTATAATTCATTTCATACCATAGAAAACCCTCATAATAATATTTAACACATTTATATACAGACTAAATTAATTTAAATAAACCTAAATCCCTTCTATTTAGGTAATTTTATCCAAAAAGGCTCTCTGTCTATGAACAAGGCTCATCCACTGAGGCTCTAACCAAAAACTAAAGGATAGATGTACCTAGAAAATATGAGATCTTACAAACTCCCCACCACATAACAGATCATCCATGAGATCCTCCAGGAATCACTATGGGGTCTCGATGAATGGGTCTGGACAATGAGCCTGCATGCCAAACTCTTTTTCCCAGGTCTCCTACTGACCATGCCCATGGAATCCATGCACTCAAACTACAGTAATAGTCCCCCCAAATTTATTTCTCACTACATTATAAAATCCATATTAGATCATCCTCAAAGGACACATCATCACAAAGATCAATTTTCTTAATGACTATCACACAAGAAGGGCTGAGATAATATCTACAATGTTGTGACATGTGAAACATGTCGTTCATGTCACTATAGCACTGTGGAAAGGATAATCAGTATGCCACTGGAATCACCCCATACACTATCTCAGAATACCCAAATAATATGGGTGCAAGATTTACCTATTTCATGATATGGAATTTCCTAAACCTAGGGGAATCCCAAAGGAAAACATGCTGACTAACCTTGAACTCTATAGGTTGTCTCTGATGGTCAATGTTTGATTTTTTTGGCTCTAGATGGTCACCAACCACTTTTTGATTAACTAAACCTTCTCAGTCATCTTCTGTATGAGACTAGGTTCAACAATCATTGACTCACCTTCCTCCAACCAACAAAGAGGAAAATTACATGACATACCTTACAAATCCTCAAAAGGATCCATTTGGATCAATTACTGGAATCTATTTTTATATTTTAAATCCATGAGGTCCAAATGATTCTCCAATGAACCATAAAAATCCAAAAAATAGGCTCTTAAAATATCCATTAGAACCTGAATAGTCTACTCAGACTGACCATAAGTTTGAGGATAATAGGCTATCCTCAAAAGAACATGCAATCCAAAAGCATTCTGAATGCCTTTAAAAAACTCAAAAGTGATGTGAGAATCTTGATCAGAATCATTATTCTTCAGAACACTATGAAATCAAACATTATCACACACATATAGACTAACTAGATCATAAATGGTAATGGTCCCCCTTGATTGGAATGAATTGGGATACCTTAATCCATCGATCTATGATCACCTATACTGAATCATTCTTATGGGTTCTCCTGGGTTATCCTATCAAAAAATCCATTGGGACATCATCCCATTTCCACTCTGTAATGGGTATAGGCTACAATATCCCAACTGGCCTCTGATGCTTGGATTTCACCTATTTATAGATGAAACATCTCACCAAAAATCCCACTACACCCTTCTTCATTCCTGACCACAAGTACTATCTATGGAGATAATGATTCATCTTTGTTAAACTAGTATATACCACCCATGTAGAATCATGAAACTCTCTCATAACCTCCTCGCACAATCCATTTGTTACCAATACTTTTCCATGAAAAAGAAGACAATTTTTACTTCTAAGATACCATCCTACTGGTGATTCCCCACCATATATGTTGTGCATCAAAGCTATTCCCTCTAGATTAGATAACATCCATATAAAGATCTAATCAATATGTATGGTTATAAAAAATGTCGAAGTTATATCAACTCATCCCTGGGACTCCTAATCATCAAGATGCATGTCTATAAAGAGTTCCATTATCCACCACTCATCATAAGATTCCCCCACTACCTATGTTTGTATCTTCCATCTCATGGTGTCGCAATGAAATTTCCATTTCATGGCTTATCAGATAGCTCAAAGTCCAAAGACTGAAGATACTCAACCCACCTCCTCAATCAAAAGATCAGGTATCACTGAGAAAATATGCACTTGAGGCTCTTGTGGTACATGTAAAACACAAACCTCTCACCCAAAAGATAGTATCTCCATAATCTTAGGGCATGTACCATAACATACAACTCCAGATCATGTGTTGGATAATTACTCTCATGCGGTCTCAACTATATGGATCCATAAGAAACCAATTGATCCTCTTACATTATAACTTCTCTGATTCCATCTATGGATTCATCAAAGTAAATAGTGTATGATTTTACCGAAATAGGTAAAATGAGGATATGTGATGAGGGTAGCCTTCCTTTTATCTCTTGGAAAATACTCTTGAAAGAATCTGACCAAAAAAACTTCACCCCTTTCTTATTTAGGTTAGAAATCAATGCTAACAGTTATGATAAGTACTGGATGAAGCGTCGGTAATAACCTCCAAGACTATGAAAACATATAATCTCAAATATATTCTTGGGTCTCTCCCAAGATACCATGACTGAATACTTTTCTAGGTCCATTTACATTCTAAACTATAAGATAACATGTCATAATAGGTGAACATTATCAATCCAGAAACTACATTTGGACAGCTTGGCATAAAGCCGATTCTCTCTCAATGTACTCAAGATGATGTCAAGATGTTTGGAATGATCATTTGTAAACTTGGAGTACACTAATATTTTTTTTTGAAAAAACTACAAAAAACCAATATATGAAAGTATAAGAAGCTCCTATTAATTAAGGCCATGAATACTACTAGTGTGTTTGTTACACTAAATGAAATCACTAAAAACTCATATATAATATACTTTCTCCTAAAAGAAGTTCAGGGTATGCCTGATTGTCTCTACCTCAACTAGTGGTACCATAACCTCAAGTCAATAATAGAAAAAAAACCCTATCACCTCTAAGCTAATCGAAGACATATTCATTGTGTGGAAGGGGATACTAGTTCTCAGACATCATCTTATTCAATCTTTGATAATACACACTTAAGAATAATGTCCCATCAGGCTTCTGGAGAAAAGAATTAGAGAACCCCACAGAGATGTACTAGGCTATATAAAACCCTCATATTCCACATATTCTTACTAAACATTAAACTCACGAAACTATTTTGGTTCTACTCTATCAGGTGGGATATAAATTGACTCATATCCTAGATCTAACTCTATAGTGAACTCATTATCCTACTCGGGTGGTAAGCTAGACAAATTTTTAGGAAATATGTCCTGAATATAGTCCACAATTAGAGGAAACTTGTCTTGTTGTACTCCTATATAATCCATAACAAGGATTACTATATGAGAAGTTAGATAATATAATCTACAATGAATTGGTCCTATACGACCAACCTATAGATCCCACTCAGCTTGGTGAGTATAGATTCCCATGTCAAGGGATAGAAAGGTAACTCACCTTTGATAACAGTTGATATGATCCTATTATAGAAATATTAAATCCATACCAAGTATAAAATAGAATCATATCATTTACATCACAAAATTTTCCAAAATGAAATAATAGATACAAATTTCAAGAGAACACTCCTTGCAACATTTGATACCCTCTGACCACACTCCCAATGGTGTGTCAATAGTCAGGAACCCATAAATTCTTTCCATATCCAAACCCAATCCATTTGAAATAAGAGAAGATACAAATTAATGTAATTATCCTATATAATAACAACACAATCTATGTTATATGATACAAGAATAATATCTCTCATGGTAGAAGGCCATACATCCAAACTAGTCAGAGTAAACTGTATAGCATGCAGCTGGCTCAACCCTCTTCCTTGAGATCTAGTAAAACTACCCTTTTATACTCCCTTTAAGTGGTAATTTTGCTCATAAACTATGGTACCACATCCCCTAACTCAACCTGATTATCCAGTGGAACTCCATCTACCTACCTATTTAGGGGTAGCTGAGCCCCTTCTAGACTTAGGTGTCTATCCTAATCCCCTTACTATACTCTATTGTGGAAGGTTCCCACAAAACATTTAAAAATGAACAATTATTCCAAAATAATGTCTCCCTAACATAGTGTATGCACACCGAGTCCACTTATTTCAAAACATTCAACACTAATAGCACCATAATAGAACATGACCTTGATATGGATTCCATCTTCTTTGACTTCTCTACCTACATTTTCCATGGTGAAAACTATCATGTGGTTATTATTTCCACCTAAAGAAGAGCTCTTAGTTCACCCTACTCAAACATTCGGGCCATTTCTAGGGTCCACTCTTAGATTATCTTATATGACAAGTTCCTGATTAATCATATTCTAAAAACTGCTCAAATGAAAATTTTTCACCTATGACCTGATCTCACAGCGAATCCCATCCTAAAAATTCCATAACCTAAACGCCTCATCAGTATCTAGAGGTGGTGAAAAGTTCATCAAATCGGTGAAATATTTGACGTAGTCTAGAACTAACATCCCCTAATACATTAGATGCATGAAATCACAATCCTTCTCATCCATTAATGTCTATAGATAGAAGTGGATCAAGAAATTTTACTCTAAGTCCTTCCAAGATAATTCCTATTTCTACCCAGCCTACTCTAGAATATCCCACCAATGTTTCGTAGGTCCACGAAGAATATACACAACAAGTTTGACACTCTAATCAGTGGGTGTATCAAGTTGTTTATAGATCATCTGGACTAAATCAATCCAAAACTCATCTACCTAGGTACCTACCTCCCTTATGAACATAGACATATGCTATAGTTGGAAGTCTCTCATCAGCTCAGACATCGAAGGTATGATGTTAAAAATATCCCTTTCCATGGACCACATGACCCATAAGAAGCTTTCATGAATATGAACATCTATACGATCCTTAGGAGCTAATAGAAGCTCCAGTTCATCCATGTTAGGATCATTTTTATTTCCAATGTCCTAACTCTCAACTTAAAGATGATGAGTAGTTATTTTATCTAAAATACAAACACACTCCTTAGAACATCATCTATACAAAAAATTCAAAATCAATAGGTGACAACAACAGAGAAGAACAACTCATAGTCCCTCTAGACATTGATTAACAAGTGAATTAGCATGACATATCAATTTATTTATTTCTTTTATTAGATATAACATGTTTCTAATTTATTAGTTCATAGAGAAAAATATAACACAAGAAATAAATATGTCCCTATCATGAAAAATTCATGTAATTGTATATATACCTATTTTCACATCATGATGGATGCATAATCATTTCATTCCATACTAGACCATAAGTATAAATATATAAACAATAAAATCACACAACATGTGAATTGACCAAGGTGAAAAAACATCAAACCATAACAATAAAACATTAAGAACAATAATACCATTCCTAGGCCCCCAGGTTTTCCATCATATAAGTGTTAGCTACTCCTAGAAAAAATATAATCACCAAGTCCTGAAAAATCTTAGTCTCCATTCCACCTTTTCTAAATAGAAAAAATAGAAAAGAAAAATATGCTCATCTTATACCACTTTGTAATGTCCCTAAACTGGTTCTCCCTCAAGTGATAGAGTCAGTTGGATACATGACCATAAACATGCCACCCCATATTCCAGAGTCTACTGACTAGTATCAGGGGTGTGATGATAAAATGAGGAGACTGTACACTTTGGTATGGAGTTACATAGTAGATGAAATAAACATTATAAAAAATTAAATCAGAGTAAAAGATGAATCAGAAAGAATAAATCATGCAACTGGGAAATAAAAGAAGAGACCAAATAATCCATTAATAATAAATCATGTAATTATAAGATGAAATGTATCTAAATTTCGAACTAAAAACAATAAAAATAAAATAATCAAGTAACAAAAAATAAACTCAAAGGCCTCAGTCCCAAGCCCCATATGGGCCCCACCTCCAAACTCCATCCCATCTAAGAAATAAAAAATCAACAACAAGGGAAATTTCCCTTGTACAAACATGTATATATGTAACCTTCTTGGGTACCAAACAATGGCCCAAATAGGGTGTGAGTAAAACACATTAGGTCGACACTATTATGCCTAAAAAACTAGTCTTAGAAACATAGTGCATGATATAAAGGGACTAATTAGGGTATTAATTAATTAAAAAATTAATATAATAAATCAATCAACCTACTTCAACACCATGCCAGAATTTATATGAGAAAGTAACACAACCATGCTAACAAAAACCATAAAACCAAACAACCTTCTTTGGAACTATGCCATAATATCTCTGATTATGTAGAAAACCCATGCCAAACAAATCAGTATAAACATAATATATCACATCACTACACCAAGACCTCTATATAAGCATCTCAACATGTGTCAGAGCCTATTCTGATATATAAGAATGACAACATGTGTTAGAGACTCTCTGGGTTTATAATTATCACAACATGTGTTATGGCCTATCCTGATGTATAAGCATCAGAACATGTGTTAGGGTCTATCCTAGTATATTAGAATTTCATAATGTGTCAGGTCCTTGCCCGGTATATAATATTATAGTGTGTGTCACAAGTTCATATCACAACATAAAGTACATAAATATATAACAACATGATATAGAATGGTTAATTCTACTAATTACCATTTTTATTTCAATTTACCCATTAATTCAATTAATCAAATAATCCATTTTCACAAGGTGAATTTATAAAAATAAATCATCTAAAACGCATGTCATGTTAAAATAATATGTAATCCATTATCCAATTCATATTAATTAAGGGTTCACTAGCCCAAATGGTATCCATAAGCCAGGTCACATCAATAATTCAACCCAAGGGATCCAACCAATCCCATTCCATGATTTACTATTAATCAAATAATAAATCAATTAAAGTACATGTTACATCGCTGCAATCATAAGATTACACATACTTTGCAATTAAATAGTCCACAGGGTTAGGTTCAAACTCCTTACCTTTAGTTGGTTATTTAGTAATGCTTCCAATGGAAAATTCCAATAAGGACGAAGACAAAAAATATAGAAAGAATAACCTCGATCAACCCAGGTCATGATCAAAACCTAAAAATAACACGTGGTCCAAATATTTACATCACAAGGATAAGGAATGAAAGAAGATAAGAGGGAAACCTAATAAAGGCAACTGAACAGAGATCAGATGTGGAAATGGAACACTTGGAATGAAGGATAGGGAACCAAAATTTCCTAGAGCACATTAGGTCTCGTGAGGAGGAAGCAATGCACTGAAATAATGAGGATAATCAAATTCAAAACACACTTAAAACTTCTGGGGCCGAGTATTACACATCTTGTAAACCATACACATATTCTATTTCTAAATTAGTGAGATATGCCAAAAAAAGTGTCTCATTGTGTTAATATTTATCCCGATAGACATTTAAAAATTGTGAATTAGGTTCCAAATGTCTAACCAATTCACAATATGACCTAGTTCATGACATGTTCCTAGAAACAGTTACATGTTTGTAACATATACATGAAATTTAATGCAATGAAGACCATTTTCATCCTATTTTCTACTAAAGGACCCAACCCACCTCCAATTCCATCCATATCATGGAAATCCCTCATAATCCCATTTAACTCATTTATATCCATACTCCATTAATTTAAATAAAAATAAATCCTGGAACATTAGGTCATTTTACCCAACAATTTTTATCTTTCTCTAAACAAGACTCATCTACTAAGGCTCTAACCAAAAAGTCAAGGAGAGATGTACCTAGAAATGATAGGATATTATGAGAAGATTGTAAGATCTTTTATTGTAAAGGATTATCCCTCTTTGATTTTTTGTCAGACCTTCTTGTGTCTGGGTACTTCTAGTTTTCACCTTGTTAATCATGTTATTAAATTGGTAGGGTTCACCATTCAGAGGAAGTGGAAATGTTGTATATGTCTAGCTATAGAAATAATTCACTATGTAAATTAACCCAGGAAGATCCCATAAAATCCATAAAAGGATTAAATGGGTATGGGAAGACCCCATGAATCTAATTAATAATCTAAATGGATATGGGTAGACCCATGAAATGAAAATTCACACAGTTAGATGGGTTCACAATGTGAAGTAGTTATTTTCTGGGTTTTAAGATGAAGTGTTGGGTTTTTCAGAATAAGTAGAAATCACACTATTCACAATGTCAAAACCCTATTCATATATTGAATTTTCCACTCAAGACCATCCTTTTTAAACTATATTTATGTGCAATAATATATCATGATGCCCCTTTCTCTCCATTATAGACCTTCCATTAAAGAAATTTGGGAGCCATATTCAAACTAGAAATAAACCCCATTGTATCTTGGTGTTTCAATACCTTTTGATTAATGGTGAGTCTCTTGGATAGTTATCTCTATCTTGATCCATTGGGTTTCTCTTGGGGTGAAACCTAGTTCCATTCTCCAAACATAGATCTAGATCTGGCATGTTGTACCAATTAGTTCCTAGTTTCTCATTAATGGTAAGGAATGAGGAATCTATCTTCTACCTCAAACATTGAGTAATGTTTTACATATACTATTATTTTGATGTGGATGGTCTACAAAAACATGATAATTTCTGTTTTTATTTCTATAGTATGTGGAATAATTGTGATCATGTTAGAAATCCATGAACATGACCTAATTAATTGGGAAATTCAATGTTTAATGAATTTTCACCTGCTTAGACCTCCCATGGATCTCATTGGGTTTATTGGAATTGAGACCAAAATTGAGTCCACCTGAGAGGTGATCCTACCATTGAACCTATGATCAACTACAAGTCTTGAAAACATGAATGTGTAATAACATGAGAGTTACAATAATTTGTAACCTAACATGATATAACATAGGTAATTCATCCTAATGTAGTAGAATTCACCAGTTGAGAATAAAGAGATTATAAATTGGTAATTAGAATAATTTTCCAACCTAGATTATGATAACCTAACAACAAGTTCATGTTTTGCTATTATATGCATACTATTAGTGATTTATCTTGAAGAAAGACAATCCACCAATTGAATATTGTATTCTTTTGTCTTCCTTTTATTTTGTTGCATTTATCACATGATTCTCAAGTTCTTGATCCACTATATCATGATATGTGGTACTGATGATTCATCATGATGTAGGATAATCCACCAATCGATATGGTTACTTTACCCCTATTATGGTACTAGACCATGGAAATACGTAAGCGACTCTAGCATGGGACATTTACATGGAGCAGGGTATGAGATGATTACTCCCCCATTGGTGAACTGCATCATGGGACGACACAAGTGGATCTAGCATGGGTATTTATACATGGAACCCATTATGAGATGTTTACTTACCCCTTGGAAATGTGCAACATGGGAAGACTTATGAGACTCCGACATGGGTATATAAACATAGATCCCAGTGTCAATTGGTTGCATGAGATATTTTTTAAGAAATTCATCATGACATGGAAGAATCCACTAATGAAATGGGTGATACAACATGATATAGAAGTATACACCAATTTACATAGATATATAAAATGGAGTTAAAGCTAGTTTGGCTGACTCGAGCTGTCGACCAAGAGACTGAGTGTTGGTGGGTTTGTTTTATTTTTCATATTAATTTATTAATTAATACCCCTATTAGTTGTATTATTTAATGCACTATATATATATTCAGACTGAATTTTTTAGACACAATGGGTATCTATCAACTGAGTTATACTCACACCCTATTTAAGGATTTTTTGGTACTTGGAAAATTTTAGGGATATAGGTCTAGAAAAAAACGAAGGGAATTATGTTGATTGATTTCTTGTGGGATGGGTAAGTTATTGGAGATAGAACTAATGTGGGTTTTAGGTCTAGGAATTTGGAGTCTTTAATTGATTTTTTTCAGTATTTTACTTTTATGAATTTTAGTATGTCATTTACGTACATTCATCCTAAAATTACATGGGGATTATTATTATTTGGGTCTGTTCAGTTTTTACTTTACTTGTCTTGTGTGCATGCTTGATTATTTATATTATTTCCACTATTATTTATACTCTTTACCAAGGGATATAGCCTCCCAAGTATGTTTATTACACCCTTAATGCTAATTAGATACCTCTCATGTATGGGGAGGCACGTGTGAGGTCCAGTATCCAACCCGGCTTAGTCACATGATGGAGAATCAGGCTAAGGGACATTAAAAATACGATGGATCTCAATTATAGCACATGTCAATGAGATGTTTATGAGATGATTTAATGGATGTGAAGTGTTGAAAAGTATTCATGATTAAAGTATGATATGGATATGATAAGATTAATATGGTATAGGATGATGGGATGAATGGGGAGAAGGATGCAATGGTAATGTGATTATAATGCGATGATTGGCATAGGTTGAGACATGAGGTTTCCGATTTTACTAATGGTTATGATAGTTGTTATGATGTGGTTAAGGAGTGATGGTTGTGGTTATAGTGGAATTTATGATGTGAATATTATATCAATTATATCCATTATATAATGGAATGGTTTTGATGGACGGAAGAGTGGTAATTTTTTTCTCGACTATTTATTGATTTATTTTTATGATTCCAAAAACATGATATAATAAACTATCATTTATAAATATGTATTTTGAGAATTTATAATAATTTCATGTGATACGATTGAAGTTTCAGTTGTTAGATTCTCAAATACTATTCTTTCTTGTATATTTAATTACTTTTATCCATATCCTTGATTATCTCATATTCTTGCTTAGTTTTTTTCACTCATGTCTATCATGGAACATTGATTTCACTTGGATGCTTATTTTATTTAACATATGTTCATACTGAGTATTCCTAAGTGATCACCCATATATAGTGTTTCTTGAGTTGTTTTTGTAGTATAACATGAGTGAGAAGGGAAATGCTACTGTTCAGATATCTTGAGCAGAAATTTAGGATCTCAGTCTTTTACTTCCTTAGGTTGTATTATTCATGTTTCATGTAGTTATAGTCAAGATTAGGCATGTTAAATTTTCCATTTATATATACTGAGTTTATTGGTGGATTTGTTTTTATTTTCTAGGAAATTAATAGGGCAATGCCTCCTATACTTCTGATTGATACCCTCGGTGATAGTCTCTAACCCAGGGTTTATTGGAGGAAGGCTTTGAGGGCTAGTTTCATCTCCTCTGCTAACCCGAGAGGGGTTTTAGTAGGTCAAGTTCATGATATATTGGTATTAAATATTTTTTTGAGATATTTTATGGGGTGTAGGGTTATAAAAAAGTGGGGTTTTCGTGGGTTTGGTAGGGAAATGATGTAATTTAACCTTAACCTATGATGAAGGTGAGGAATTGTCTTGGAAATAGATATTTAGAGCCCCTTGTAAATAATTCTAGAATCCTAATACCAAATAGGATGGGTGAGAAACAATTATCATACCCCCCCTGTGATATGATTTATGTTCTATGATATCCAACTATGCATATTTAGGTGATAATACATTGAATATAGGGTAAAAAATTATGGAATGCTGTATGCATAATTATCACAGGTTTTATTTTGATTTTTGATTTTTTTTAGTATATTTATTATGTTAACCTATACTGATATTATTTGGTATTTATAATTATTTTTCATATATTATGATAAATTGATTCATGCTAGATTAAATACCCATTCTGATAGAATCATGATGTAACATGCTGAACCTGGATTACTTAGTGGTGCCCAAGACAAGGTCACCACAAAAACTCAGGTGAACGTTCCCATATTCGAGAGGATATCTATTAGTGGCGAGTTCTTAATACATACAATGGGGAGACTAGTCCCTTGAATCAGAGTAAACAATAATTTAAAATATCCAAAATTTGAATAGCCATAATCAAAGTACATATAAATTAATAAACATGATGCTATAACAAAATGTGTCATATAGAATCATATATTTATACATACCCTGATCTCCCACTAGGTCGATCCCAAAAATAATAATAAACCAAGATTCAATTCACACACACTGGCATTATTACCATCATTGGGCCTTATAGACCCTATTTACAAATACCCATTAATCTACACTAGCTCAGAAATATGCATGTTATTTGATAACACTGAAAGCATACATAAGGTTTGAACATACACTGATGTGACCATGAAGGTTGTGATAAATTAATCCCATTAGGGTCTCACCATGTTCCCCAAGTATAAACCATCATATACGTGTATACTTAAGAGAGAATTAACATGTCACACAAGAACCATTGATGGTGGATTCTAATCAGAACGGCCTGAAAACTTGTATGTCATGTCACTATGTACTAATGAGGCCACCATAACTCCCAATCATACCAACTTTGGCACCATGCTAGAATCAACCTCATTATCCTATCGATCTCATGACATTCTTTGATTCCCATCCAGTACCCAAAGACTCAATGTCGGAAAAAAATCCAAAAACATTAACCCACTACCCACAGACACTGTGCATGGTCATTATTCTATATCATAATCCACTTCCTAATCACTATAGGATGGGTCCATCATTCATTCATCACATCATCCAACAACCTATCTCATAAGGTAATTTTTGACCCATGCATCTACAAGCCAAGGTCCAATTCATAAAAACGGACCCAATCCATGCCTGGAAAGGTCATCAAACCAATACATGAAGGAATTGTGAATGATCATCACACAAACACATCATCACAAACTTTGGGGAGGTCATAAGCAAACCGACCCATCCCCATATACACTAGGGTGGCCACATACATATGAAAACACAGACATCCCATCAACCATCACATAAAACTCTAGATGATTCTAGAGAGCTAGTTGTTTGAGACCTATCCCATCATCAAACATATCTCACCCAACCTATCACGGCGTTCATTGGTCCGTCAAGAACCATCACGATCTCTAGCCATTGGAACAAAATCCCACTCACCACCCACTAGTGATGCCATTGCTCGAAGGATCCTCTGACCTAAACCTCTTAGGTTAGTCTATCCATATCATTATACATTAACCTATCTCTTAGAGACTTCTATATATCACACCCCATCGAGTATTGAAGGATTCAATTTTTCCACAACGCTCTCTAAGAGACCAAACGACCCTTAAGAGGGTGTTCCAATCATACAAGAGACTTTCAACCATCTTATTTGTCAACACAGGGACCAAGACCTCTCCCACATACTCGCTAGCCCTAGGAGAGTCCACCTAGGCTACGCACATCACATAGAAAACCCCATGACTTACCAAAGGCCTCCCATAAACACAAACATCTATCATTCCCCTTGATGATAGTGTCATTGTTAAATTATAACTTACTCAAGTGCTAAAGGTCACTCACCTAAATAATAGGAGACCAAAAATCATCTAATATTTTCCTTTTGGATAATATTGGTACCTATTAATATACCTAGTCTCATTAAATTCATACAATATAGAAAACACATGCATAAATACGTATATGAATTTATATTAAAGGGACCAGCTACATCTATCACATAGTTAAAATCCAAGCACTACTCTTCACCACCTCGACCAAACCCACCCATGCCTCATCCTAGATCATAAAACCACTAGAGATTATACCTCACATCATACGAAATAAAAAATTATCTATAAAAATTTATAATTAATCACATAATTAAATAAAAAAGAAGAATATTTGAATGAAAACTTATTGAGTGTTTCCAGTATGCTGGAATCTCAAGGAACCAAGACCCATTAAAAGGGCTTCAACACACCCTTGACACCATCCTAATGGAAAATCCTATCACAAAACGCTCAATTACCTATCAAATAAATTTAATTTAAACCAAAAAACCTAAATAAATTATGGAAGTGTCTTACATCCACTGAAACAATAATGGAAAGAGGGCATATATCATCTTGGAACATTCTCTATGAAATCTGGGAAAAATACTTGCCAATCTCAATCGAATACATATTACTATTGAATCATATCCTTAATCAAATTTATTAGTATTTTAGATTACTATAATTATTCTAATTTCATATAATATATTTTTTTTGACTATTTTGGCTAATTTAGGAACTTACTATTTTTGAACATTTGGAAAAGTATGGAATTTAACTCATGAACAAAATATACTTATTGCATGAAAAAAATAGTACCTACCACAAGAAAAAAAATTATATAAGACATGAAAGAAATGTAATAACCATATGAACAAAAATTTACTTACCACATGAAAAAATGTGATGACCACATGAAAATATGCTGATAACATGAAAATAATACACCGACTACTTGAAAAAAAAACATAATGACTACATAAAAAAAATATACTGACTACATGAACAACAATGTACATACTGAATAAAAAATAATATACCGACCACATGAAAAAAAATTTAACTACTACATTAATAAAATATACTGACCACATGAACAAAAATGTATTGACTGCATGGACAAAAATTTGTTGACCGCATGAAAAAAATATAGAAAACCTTGAAAAAATCTACTGACCACAAGTTGAAATATTGAAAAGTATTGATCCCACCTTATGAAATATACATGGTCACTTATTTCCTCTTTCATATTTTAGATCAAAAAATGCTCTATTTTATTTATACATTTATGTGTCAAATTATTTCATGTTTATATCACATGTTTGTCATGGTTTAATTATTCTTTAATTACTTATTAATCATTTTAATACAATGGAATATTATTTGGAATATTCTTATATAATATAAAATGCATATCACATGGGTTGAAGTTTAACATTGTTTCATGGGAAAACATGAGTTACAAATTAAATATGGTTGGAATTTGAAAAGTTTATCTTTCATATTCTATGGGAGTTTTTCATGGGACATTAATATTGATTATAATTAATTACTACCACTATATTAATTATTCTAACATGTTATCACTGTACATTATGATTTTAATGTTACATATTATTGAATTAACCCACATGTTTTTATTTTTCACATGTATTTAATGAAGATATCACATGAAACATTGGGAAAAATAAATTGAAATGAGATACATTTTTTTAATTTTCTATGTAAAGAACAACTCTATATTAGGATTTCTAAAAATCTAGATCAAATCATGAGGTTGATGATATTCATGAACTATAAAAGTGTGATATACATTTTTTAACTACTACCCTTAGTAAAACTATATTTGTTTGATACTTTATGGATAAAGAGTGACTTGCTGCCTTGAAACTCAGACTGCGAAACCTTCTTATGGTATAAATATTTTAGTTATTTATATCTATTTTTTTTCAAAATTGTAATGGTTTATAATTCCCATTGAACGGTAGGAAAATGGCTTGTGTATCCCTCACAGAATTCATGCTTTGGGATGAAATTCTAGGGGAAAACACATACTATTTGGGTTGTACCACCATGCAGAAAATGGTTTAATTGGTTTGGGTTTGATCCTCCAATAGAAAAAAGATTTGTAATTGGGCTGTGACTTGAGGTGGACAAAAGTTATTTTAAGATTCCATTATATTGGTTATAGTGAGTTCTATAACTCCCAGTTCATGATAAGGGTGAAGAGTAGAGTATGATCATTTAGATTTGGGCAACTATAAAAATATCCCGTGTTCATTTTATTCAATCTTCTACTGCATTTACATTAAAACTATGATATAACTATAGATTCATTTTAAAATTCCTATTCACCCCCTCTTTTCTATTTTTCCATATTATCTTCGGACTAATAATTAGTATCCCTATAGGTTCCCTAACTAATATATATATTTTTATTTGTTCTAACCACTTCCAAACATAAAAATTAATGGAAAAAGATCTATTTAAGATGGTAGCAACAAGACAAAATGAAGGATGGATACTATAAAAACAACCTCATTTTGATGATAATGATTATGTATATTGGCAATTTCATATGTAAACTTTCTTAAAGAAACTAATCATTGATCATTATAAAATCAAGGAAAATCCACACAATCTTCCAAAAAGTGAAATTTGATCATTAGTTTGCAGTGATGTGATAAAGTTTGTTATGTATTACAATGTGATTGATATTTTATATTATGATACAAATATAAATGTATATAGTGATATTTATGTACGAAAAACTACTCATGTCATCTATAAAATTCTATAAGTAACACATATTGGCTCAGATAATCTTATTAGAATTAAGTTGGGTATATTAGGAGATGAATATTAAGAATTTAAAATGGGTGAAGATGAAAATAATAATAAAATGTTCTATAGATTTACAAGTATTGTAAATTGTATTTTTTTTGGGAGATACTATTGAAAATAATATTCTTTTTGAAAGAGTACTTAGATAACTTCCTAACAAGTGACAAGATAAAAAGTTCATGATGAATAAAAGTATTAATTTCAAGGAATATACACTTGTTGAGATTATCATATAATTTGTATAATATGAGTTAGAGATTAAAAAATTAATGAAGAAGATAGTTCAAATAATATATGAATTGATTTTAAATCAAATGTATCTAATTTATCATTTGATTCTGAGATATAGAGAAGTTTTAGGAATGATTCAACCTATGTTACAAAAGGTAGAATAAAGGTAAGGAAGGATACTCAAGGAGGGTTCAGAAAGAATATCTTAAGGATGATCAAAATGAGAAGAAGAAAAGTAATTTTATTTCTAATTATGATCAATTTGTAATTTTTTATGAATGTAGGAAGAGAGGTAACATTATACCTTATTTTCCACGAAAAAACAATGAAAAAAATAAGAGGAAGTAATACATGAAATAAAAGAAGGTAATGATATCCATATGGATTTACACCATGTATTCAAGTACTTCTGAAGAATATAGTTATGAAAAGGATGTGGAAAACTTGTTCTTAATGGATTTATCAAATCATGCAATTGATTATACTTATTATTCATCTTTTGAATCTAAATATAAAAAATACACTATTGAGGAATTGATTAAAAAAATTTATATAATTGAAAATAATGTTGATAAGATCACTAGTCTATTTAAGAACTTTTGGAGAAAATATAAGGATATACTTCAGGATAATGAAAATCTAAATAATTATATCTTAGAAGGATTAAAATATGAAAAAATCGAATTTAATTCTATATGTACAGATCTGGAAAAATCTCATGAAAAAATAAATTATTCTCCTTTTGAAATGATATATTGAAAATATAATTTGATTTCATATCAATGATTTATTAATATGAAATAAATAATTTTGATAATTTTCTTAAAGAGAATTAATAGATCTAAAATGAAATTGAATGTTTAAAGTTAAATCATTCTATTTTTGTTCAAGGTAAAGAAAACTTTGATAAAATAATGAGTTTTAATAAAAGGGAAAAGGAGATTTAGTGTTGGTGATGATAGCAAATTTAAAAATATATATAAAACATTCCTTATTAAAATAACTAATGGAATCAAACCTACTTCTACCTATTTATATATCATATGAAAGGTCATTATAAAAATGAGTGTTCTTTGATATTTCCAAAATATTTTCACCAGTGAAAATAACGCTTCTTTACGTCGGTTTTTATTTATTTTTGACATAGGTTAATATTAAACATTATTGAATGGGAGTTGTAAATAATATTATAATGTCATATATAAATTAAAAACATTTTAATTTTTTTTGTGAACATTTTTCACATTTTCTTTTCAATAACTGATGTAAAAAACTTTCTTCCACGTCGGTTATATTAAATAACTGATGTGGAAGAATCCTTTTCACTTCAATTTTTCAATAACCAACTTGAATGAGAGAAAAAATTAATCATTCACATTGTTTATATAATAATTGATGTGAAAGAGAGATACAATTCATCTTTCATGTCGGTTATATACATAATCGGTGTGAAAGATCCATCGAGAAACATTATTTCATGTTGGTTTTTAAAAATAATCGATGTGGAAGAATGTTTTTTACATCGGTTATTTGGTAACCAATGTGAATATATTTTTTTTTAAAATTAATCTTAACCACCCTACCCTCTCCATAAAAAAAAGAAGAAACAAGAAAAAAATTATCAAATAGTAGAGAACCAATATAAAAATACCATTACACTTGAAATTTCAACTTTCTAGTTTACACTATATATTACAAACAAACTAAAAATGAATCAAATATATGAGATGATTCACCTATTAATTTTGTAAGTTCCTCAATTCCTTTTCACTATAAGGCTTAGGGTCATAAAAAAATTACAAATTATAAATAAATCATTTATTCTGTATGTATTTTGAAAAAAACAAATGAGGTATCTAGGAAAAGTTTATAAATAAATCTACCCTTATATAAATTTGAAAGCATTCCATTTGAAATTATTTCATACATTAATCTTAAAACATAGTATCCACATTATTTTACTATTTAATTTTTTAGGAATTTTTTTTTTTAAAATGATTTATCAATTCTAAATAAAATTAATATGTAATATATCAAAAATTTAATAATTGTAAATGAAAATTCACTTTTGGTTTTACCTATTTGATATTGGTGTTTTTCTGTAATGAGGTATGTCTATAGAAATCTAATTCCCTATTTGAAAACAATATGAATATAATAAATTTATTTCATTATAATATACAAAATTATTAAAATAATCAAACTTACTAGTTTAATACATCAATAAAATTTCATTTCACTTCACTATGGATCAAGCATAGCCAGTACAATGTCCTATCTCTTAGACAAAGAAAACCTAACATACAAAGGGAAATAGTATATAAGAAAATTTTATATGAGTGGTTAGTATGTTAAAATATATAATTTTTTTAGAAATATGTTTTATACTCCTAAAGATAAAAAAACATCCAAGACTGAATAATTGCATTATTCTAAAATCTTTCAGCAATATAAACAATTCTTTTTATATCAGTCGTTGTCCTCACTATATGTGAAATAAATTTTGGATCAATAAATCCATATACATATGTCTTTTCATGATCTATACAAATTTTATAAAGATACCTAATAAAAAAATAAGTATAAATTTTCAATAAATTAAATGCCTTGAAAACTTTTGTTCATCGACATAAATTGAAAAATTTTCATCATGTTGATGCCCAAATGATATCTAGATTAAATCACTATGATATCATTTTTTCAACAACCTCACATTCATTACATGCCCAAAAAAAATCTTCAATTGTAATATTATATACATCCAATACAAGATTTAAAAATCTCGACAATCTATCAAAATATATAGAAACTGGATCCGAAGTTATAACACTTTTTATATGTTATTGACTATATATTATTTATTTACCTTTAAAGTATTCTTGTAAAAAAATTGATAAATATATAATCATTATAATTATAAGACAAATTTAATATCAAAATTATATAAAAGATAAAATATACACATACCTCTATGGTAATATGTAGAACAAATCTAGATGGGCAAGGTAGAAAATGGTCGATTCTATGTCCAACTGTATTAAACTCATCTGTAGGACATGTAATTATTATTTATTTTTCTACAATATTATTTAAAATTACCTTATGATGATCAATCTTAATATATTTATGATGAATGGTATCTCCCAAATAAAATATCATCCCATATGAAATAATATGTTGGGGATCATCAACATACAATTTGCAATAACAGGGAAGCTGTGGAGGAGGGGGTGTTGGAGTTGGATGAGAAGGAGTGGGGTCATCATACATAGATGTATGAGTAGGATAATTAGAAGTTAGATATACTAGCCGAAATGGAGTCAAATATAGAAGAGGGAACATATGAGAAAAAAAGGACAATATCTTATAGAGGAGTCAAGGGTTGTAGCTGGGAAGATTGTAAAATGTTTACATTATTTACTTATTTAAGTTAAAAAAATTGTTTATATATTGTGATTTATTAAGGTATTTTTAAATATTCTATACAGGATTATCTTGAGGATCATAGTATACATGGGGTCTTTATAGCTGAGGGTAGGTGGGATATTTTAGCTGGAGTATTGGGAAATGCTGAACACCTAGGTCATTTATAAGGATACCTGGAAGGTGTATTAGTAAAAAAGTGCATCCCCATTAAAAATATTCATCCATAATTTTCTCTTTTAGTAATTTATACGCTCCCTGAGATAAAGTATGAGGTTATACATTTGTTTCATCGATATCCTAATGAGATATCCTAGATTTTTTTAAATTAAAAATTAAAAATTAATTATTATAATCACTAATATAAAAAAATTCTAAATGGTAACATTGAACTTACCAAAAATTATTCTCCTCACCTTCTTGCAACAAATTTCTTCCCGGTATCTTCATCAATAAACGAATATATATGACATGTATTTTCATGTTGTTTATTCCCAAAAATGAATTTTGATGTGAGGGTAGATTTAAAATCCCTCCATCTTCTAGCATCCAATGAAATACATTTCTTCCTGACTCCTCCATTATTTGGTATATCATATTTCATCTTATAAGAAGGTTAATAAAATATATAACTATAAACATTTAAATATTAGTAAAATAATAACAAACGAAATTAATAAAATAGTCTCCCACATGAGAGATATGGTAACTTGGTCAACACCTCTCCAATTATCAATCAAAATACTAAATTTACCTTTAGCCTCCACCAGTATAAATTTTGTGAATTATTTTTCATGTGGACCTATAAGAGTATCATTATCATCAAATTATACTAATATCTTCTGGTCCTGGCTATGGTCAATAGATAATTTTGTTAAATGTGTGATGCCACATTTACCCAACCTAGAACTCTTTTCCCCCCCAAGGAAGTTATTACCTCTTGTAAAGAAGGATGAGGAGACTCTTCAATGGAAGCATGCATGCATTACTACCTATAGGAATCATGGTCATGATCATCTCAAAAAGTATGTGGTGTATCAGCTGGTGGATCTATCATTATCCTGCAAATCAAATAAACAAACAATCATTAAATAAAAATAAAAATAAAACTATTACATTCAAATGAAAATTAAAAATGAAAATTAAAAATGGAAAATTATCAAAAAAACTAAACTAAACTAAACTTAATACATTTTTATTCATATTTTTTATAGTTAACCAAAATTATAAAAAAATAAATGTGAGATGAAATGACATAAATTAATGTAAGAAAATCCAAAAATGTTGTGTTAATACATGTTTTAATAATGAAATTCATATGAAAATATATAACATTTTGTGAAATTTTAAAAAGTAAACCAAAAGAAAAATATATGTTAACTATAAAATTAGGAATGTACTAAAGGATTATTTTCCCAAATTCCTTCATTATGATCATTTCAATTGGAACAAACCATGTTTTTGATGCGTTCATCTCCATTATCCATTAATATTTTTATGGAAGTAGTGATCTCATATAAATCAGTATCTTTATCAAGTTTACCATCACCAAAATACTGTATGTTTCCCAGTAAAACAATTGACCACTTCATATATGAATGATCAATAACATATAAAATTTCTTTTTCATGTGTCACTATGTTAAATAGATCAGCTCTGCATTCCAATTTATTCATATTAACTACATTCATTCCAAATTCATCATGTTTGAAAATGTTGTTACCAATAAACCATTTTCATTTCAACGCTGGAATGTGATATTTAATGTAATCAACCTCCAAAATTTCTTAAATGACTCCATAATATGAACATGATGCATAGATTGAGTTTTTTCTTTAGCGCTCAAATAATGAATTTCTTCTACGAACACCAATACACAACTATTCTAAACTGCACTTCTATTGTCCAGATCTTTCGTATGAAATGTTTAACCATTAATATCATACCAGAACCATGTTATCAAATTTAAAATAGGAATGACCTCTAACCATCTTAATGTTTCAGATGCATTTGATCTACCAAGGGAAATCTATTTAACTCAGGGAAAAAAGTTTTGTTCTGCTCATTCAAAATCCACATATCTTTCTTTTTTGGATAACATTTTTTCAACACAATAATATTCAACATTATATATGTTTGAGAAACCTATATGTTATTTAAGATGTATAAATGTACCTTCTTTATCTCTTCACATGTTAATGATTTCAATTTCAAGCCACAAATCCCATTTCCACCATAATTGACTCATTCATGGAATGATTTAGGCAAACCGATGTGCTGTATTGCAGACAAATAGATTGTAAAAAACTCTACAAAATCTACAGAAATATACTTCTCAATAATAGACAATTCAGGTCGATATTGATTCTTAATGTATCCCTTTAATATATTCATATACCTTATAAATGGATACATCCAATATTGGTATATAGGTCTACAAAGTTATATTTACCACAACAAATGAACAATTAAATGAACCATGATATCAAAAATGGATGAAGGAAAATACAAATCCAATTGAAAATGTATATAAACTGCTTTGTTCTCCAAGTCATTCAACGTGCTCAAATCAATCACTTTATCAAAATTTGAATTGAAAACATAACAAACCTTCATGATAGTCATTCTGACATAGATGTGAATTATTTCATGCAATGAAACTGGTAGGAGTTTTTTCATCATGATTTGACAATCATGATGTCTCATAACAATCAAATTCAAATCCCTTAAAGACACATTTTTTTTTAAATTTTTAGAATAATCCTACGACACTTCGATATCATAAAGACACCGAAAAAAGCTAATTTTCTCCCTCTTGGATAATACATAACAAGATGGGGGCATGAATTTTCACCTTTCATGTGGAAGAGATTACAAACTAGATTCTTTTCAAAAATTTCAAAAGTGAAAATAAATGAATATAACCTTCTAAAATTACTAAAAAATATGTACAATTATATCCATAAGACAATATTTATAATGAGAACAACTAATTAATACTAGAAATAAAAATTATTTATACCTTGATCATATCAATTATCAAAACCCACTTTGATATTGTCTAAATAAATTAACAAATAAGTACTTTAATTTAAATAATTATAATTATTAAAATTAACAATTCATAATACAAATATAAACACCTTTATTTATTTCCTTCATTTTTAAAATTACATACCCTTAATAAATTAACCATATAATTTCCATATAAACATTTTATATCAAAATTATAAGGCATTTTATATATCATGAAAGTGTTATTTAAATATTTTCAATTTTTATTTTAGATATTAATTTAATAAATATTCAAGAAAAATTTAATTACTTAATTATAAACATATCGGTTTTATTTAAACATTCAATAATTTAAAAATTAAATTAATATCCCCAAATACATTTCTATAATTTATAAAAATTCTACAAATTTTATAATTCAATTCATAGTTTATTATTTATAAAATTAAAAAAATTATTCTATTTTGTAATTAACATTATATTAAAATCATAAATTGAGTCTTATTTTAAAAGTAAATTCACAGTAAACCATGCTTCATAGGACTTACTATGGTATATATTATTCCCAAACATGGTACTCGGTTGGTCTGCTATTTTAAAAAGTAGTTCCATCACCCATTAATGCTTTTCGAAAAGCCCCAAAGTACCATTAAAACACATGAACCTGCATAGAAACACCAAAATAAGATTCTTATTGTCTCAAAATTTTTATATGAGTTCCATTTATCAAATAACCCTTACTTCTATAAAAGGAATTCAATGTCCAACAAAATTTATTATCCTGTAATAACGTTCCCCATAATAAACTCCACACCATAGGTATTCTCATAAATAAGAAGCATCTTTGATGATCCCCTGACTCTTGATCATCCATTAGAAATGGTTTTCACTACCAATTACCAATTTTAAACTCTTCATAGCTCCATCACACCCTTGCTCAGTACATCCCAACTAGTTTTTTTTAAAACTCCATTTTTGTTATATAATATAAACATTCCATATGTTAAAAAAATTCATCATAAAGACCATCTTAAGATGTGAAATTAAATAGAAAATAATTTTTCAACTCTCATATGTTCTAACTTAATAAGAACCAAAATAAACCCACTATGATATCAACATCTAATTAATCTAAAACACAACTAATTTACCTGAATGAGAATTTAGAAACACGAAAGATCCACCTATCTTATCTTCTAAATAATACTCCTTAGAATAAAATATTCTAAAAAATAATTTTAATTTAATACAAATAGGAAAATATAAATTTAATGAGAACAACTAATTCATACTAGAAATAAAATCTGGAATAACTAATTAACACATTCTATAAGATAATCAAAACTTTAAGAAATATAGTTGGAGATGAGAAGATATAGAGTCGAACATTAAATGATGACGCTAAATAACCTAAGAGTGTTTAAAGATAGTAATAAGAGAATAAAGTCCCTCATATCGAATAATTGGCAGTTAGAGATACCAGGCCAATGAATTACCAAAAATAGAGAAACAACAATCTCTGAGGCTTACTTCAGATCAATCGTTGATGTGTAACATGAGGCCAATGAAACCTGAGAAAGTATTAATATCATAATGAGATATTGGATTATTGGATCGAAGAAACAAGAGACCTAGGTCTTGGGAAAGAGAATGACGAGAAATAAGTCTTGATAATGGAAGATCGTGAATTAAACCCTCCGTCGATTTATAAAATTTTAAAAGATATATAATGTCAGTTATTATCTATCAGACATGAAGATACATATTTTCATGTCAGTTATATTATAACTGATGACAAAATTACTCATTCACATTGTTTGAATGATAGAATCGACATGAAAGAGTGGTGAATATTCAATTTTCATGTCGTTTTTTATATAACTAACATGAAAATTACATTTTCCATGTTCATTAATTGTAAAAATGATGTGAAAAATAAATATTCACCGATTTTCATGTCCGTTCTAGATAACCAATGTGAACAATTCAAAGTTATAAAATTTTTTTGTACTAGTGTTTGGATATTCGAAGACATTTATATCTAAAACATTATCTTAAGGATTTTTTGTAATCAATCATTTAAAATTAATTTGGGTTACAAAAGATTCATATGATAATATTATTAGGCATATATTTTCATGGGAACCAAAACTTTAAAAAAATGTTTTTGTTGGGAAGGGTATTGGGAGAATCAAAAAGGATGTTTGGTACATGGATAGTGGTTCTCAAGGCACAAGACTGTTGATATATCAAATATTCCTTAGTTTAATATGTGTGATGGAGGTAATGTTACTTTCAATGATAATTCAAAAGGAAAAGTAAAAGGTTTCATAGATGTTGGAATTTATAATTATGTTATTATTTATTAATTCTTATATATTAGAGGTTTAAAACATAATTTAATAATAATTTCACAACTACATGATGATGGATTTTTTTTAAATTTATTAATGTTAAATGTATAACTTTGAAGGATAAATTTGTTTTGTTTTATGAAAACAGAAAATACAACATTTATTCAATTAATTATTCTTAATCAAATAAAAAAATGATTACATATTGAAAAATATAATTTTTTTTGGAAAATGAGGTTGTAAAATTCCAATTTTAAGTTGATTCACAAGATTTCCATCAACCAAACTATTTTACAGTTACCAGAACATAAGGTGGACAATACATTTTTATGGGATTCTTTCATGGAAGGTAAAAAAATAAGTAGTTTAAATTCACTAAAAGAAATAAACAATGTAAGGACTCTTGATCTCATTAATTTGGATTTATTTGTTCATATTAAACCTTTTATATTGGATGGTAATAGATATTGTTTTGTTATTATTGATGATTTTACTAAATGAACGTGTGTTTAATTTCATACTCATAAATTTAAATCATTATCTATGTTTATAAATTTTTGTAAATTGGTTCCAAATGAGAAATGAATCTTAATTAAATAAATTAGAAATTATCATGGTGGTCCATTCTAGAATCTATAATTTATCTAGTTTTTTTAATAAAATCAGTATTTTCAAAAATATTCAGCCACCAAAACACCACAAAAAATGGTGTTGTTTAAAAGAAAAATTAAACACTTAATGAAATCACTAGGACCATGATAAATGAATTTAATAAACCTAAATATTTATATGATGAAACTATGAATACTTCTTATTATGTTACCAATAAAACCATTTTAAGGCCATTGTTAAAAAAGACACCTTACAAGATTTATACAGTTATAAAACCTAAAATTGGAAGTTTTAGAGTCTTTGGATGTAAAGTTTTTATTCTTAATACTAAAGATGATTTAGATAAATTTTATAAATTTTTTACTGAAGGAAATTTATTAGGATATTCAAATGATTGAAAGGTGTATAAAGTATATAATAAAAGAACCATGGTAGTTAAAGAATCAATTTATATAATGTTTGAGGAACATTAATTATATATAATAGTTGATGATTTTGAATAAATTGAGGAAGAATTTATAAATTTTAATTTTGAAGAAGAAGTAACTCAATAAAAATATTCACATTTTTTTGAGGAGAATATATCTTCTCAATCTGAACCTATTCATGAAAATCTTGGAAGACTCATAGAGACCATCCTACAGATAATATAAATTGTAATATTAAATCAAAAGTTCAAACTAGGAAATCAATTATTAATATTTGTGATTAACATGATTTTCTTTATAATTTTATAACTTATAATATTTATTAAGATTTTGATTATGGTAATTAGATATTGGATATGAAAAATGAATTAAATTAGTTTACTAGGAAGAGTCCACTAAGCGATTCTTATATTATAGTAACAAAATGAATCTTTAGAATTAAACTTGATAAATCATAAAATGCACTTAAAAATAAATCTAGATTAGTAGATCAAGGATATTATTAAGAAAATTTTATTGATTTTTGGGAGTCCTTTATTATTATTTCTATGTTATAATAAACTAGTATTTATTAGATTATGATACTTTTTATGGTTTTAAGTTATTTCAAATGGATATAAAAACCGATTTTCTAAATGGTTATATTTTTGAAGAAGTGTATGTTAGGTATCCCCAAGTTTTTTATTTTAAAAGAAACATAATTATATTTTTAAACCATCTAAGTATTTATATGGTTTAAAATATGCTCCTAAAATGATAAGTGAAAGTATTTTTCATTCATATGTATGACTTACCATCTTTATGTAGAAATAAAATTCATTTTACAAAACCTTATTTTATGGATGGGTATTATGTTGAGATTAATGTTTATACATAATATTTATGAAATAAATTTACTTCTCGAATGGTAGCATCATTTTTACTTTCTTACCATCCATTCCTTTGGGAAATAATAACTTCGCACAAGAATAAGAGTAGAAAACCACCTGCATAAAGTGATTCGATTAATTTTTTCATTTTTATTTTTATTTCATGGAAATAAATGTTATTTTTTGTAACATCCCACACCTCATAATTATCTTGAGTCGAGGAAGAATAGATACTTGTCCTTAAGCAACATTCCCAAGGTGCCAAAGGATAGAAATAAATTCCAAGGGATTCAATACAAATGGGGGATTATTTGACCTTTGAAAATAAAAAAACCATAATAAAACATTACATAACCAAAACCACTATATGATGGATGATAAAAATGTGAAACAACTCAAAGAAATTTCATTGATATCAAAATAAAACTATAACAATGTACCACATCAGAAGACTGCTAACATCAACAAACACAAACGAAAGACAAAACCAATAAAACTCAAAGACTATAAACATGAATCCAAGATCTACCTCCAACTCCATGCTCAAGTATCATAAAGAACCACTAAATATGTTTGATGATTTTCCTTTACCTATGTCCCAATAAACAACATATTCAAGAGAACCGATGTGTAAAATCAAGGGTGACTAATGAAACTCAGTAGATTTTCCCCAAATTAATTCCATATTCACAGAACTATGATAGAAAATGTTAACAAATTTATAAAAAAAATATTTATATAAAATAATAAAACAATTTATGAAAAAAAAATATTTATAAGAAAAATAGTTCTCCAAACCAAAACTATTTTCAATTTAAAGAAGCCAAAAAAGTTATTCAATCCATTTCATATCCCTCTTTTTTGCATATCCCATTCCAATCCACAAACCCACACATTCACACATGCATGTACATATGATAGTTCCTTAATCATGAGTAGTTTCTCATTGATCTACCAAGTAGTCACAAGGTAAATAAAATCCCATGTTCCATTGTGCCTTTGGCTATGAGAATCAAGTCATATTTCAACCGGGCCTAAAAAATTTCAATATGTACACTCACCAATCAATTATGAAAAACCATTACAAAACCATCATGCCAAAAACATTTCAGTAAAACAAAATTTTTATTGTAAAAATTTCCCTAAAACCATTTTCCAAAAATCAAAACAAACTTCTATTTTTAATATCAACATTTTAAAACCATTTAACAAAGATTTTTTTTGAAAATAATTCCACAATTTCCACAAATCCACAAACCCACAAACCATAACTAAAGAAGGTTTCTATCATGATTTTCACACCAATTTAACAATAGATTTCAACAAATTTAAAAAATTTGAAACTATTCCTTCATGTTTTAAGAAGAGGAGTCGAGAGTGAAGACACCTACCTCAGAAATAATGGAAAAAATAAATAATATCATGAAAACACCCACAAAACCATGTTAAATATGAAAAAACCAACCTTAGATCTCCTACCCAAACAAAAAAATATAAAACTAACCATTATTGTAATAAAAACCCATTAATCTATCTATAGTAGAGTAGATATAAGAAAATAATAGTGGGAATAAATTAGATATATGAAAAACCATGAAGAAATATCACAACGAGGACTTACCTAGGGAATCAGGCTTCCACTCACCAAGAAACGCCTTTGTATTGGTTATGATTCGATGGGGAAAGGTTTAGAAGACTTTTGGAGGAATAAATATTGATTTATGGAAGAAATTGATGAAAAATGAGGGGTTTAGAGCTAATCCAAACCTTGTTAAGCTTTTTTATAATACAATTTTTAAACCGTACTTGGTTACTCACATGGTTAGGCAAATGGTTCTCTAACCATGCACTGGACATAGATTCAAGGATCACCTCAAATGGTTATCCCAAACGATTACACAAACCGCGCACTAATCATGAAAAATATCATTGTCCCACTTTACATGGTTTTTCCTAGGATTCCACATAGCTTGGATAAACCATAAACCTAACCACTTGCCTTCCCATTATCCCTTGTCTCACTATGCATGGTTTTCTGTAGGATTTTCATGGTTTTCAGTAACCATTATCAAACTGCACATCTTTATAAAATCCACCCCAAACATTCCAAAAGTATTCTAGACCCCCCCAAACATTAACCATAAACATAAAATACATAAAAAATAAAGAAAGGTTTACTAACTTGAAATGGGGGGTGGGGGTGCTACATTATCCCAAAAATTATAATTTTCTTCCTCAAAAAGTAGAAACCCACCATTTCATTAAAAGCGTTTGGGCCATTAATCAACCATTTCTTTCTCCCATTTTCAAGTCTCTTCTTAAATCCAACCACGATTCCACAAAACCCACCCTAAACTGACAATTTTTCTATAGAAGACATTCTATTTCCTATTCAAAATCCATATCGGCATAAGTATTAATGAAGAATATGGCTCTAGGTCAGCGTGATCTCATCAAATGAAATGACCAGGATCAGACTGATACATTTTCAAATGAGATACACAAAACACATTTTACACTGCATTGAACAATGATGGAAATGCCAAGATATATTCCACATCACCAATCCGTTCTACTATCTGAAAAGAGACTATGTATGAAGGAGATAACTTTCCATGCTTCCCAAACCAAATATTCCCATGACTTGGAGAGATTCTCAGGAACACATGTTCAATCACATTGAACAACAACAATCATCAATGATGATTAACATACAATTTATAACAACTCTATGTCATCCCCATTTATTTCCTACTCAACTATATCTTCACCATTGTTTCTTGGAAAAGTCTTGGCTCAACCAGTGAAGTATCACTTGTTTCCACCCAACAAATTGGAGAATGATAAGGATACACATATAATGCTTCAAAAGGATCCATATGTATCAAGGCATGATAACAGTTGTTATACAATAACTCCACTAACAGTATGTTCTCCTCCATTGAGCCACCAAAATCCATTATACAAGACCAACACATGTTTTTGAATGTTTGTATCATCCTTTTGGATTGTCCATTAATCTGAGGATGATACACCGTGATCATAGTAAATTGAGTCCCAAAGGATTTCTATAAGGATTTCCAGAAAGAAGATGTGAATCTCAAATATTTGTATAAAACTATCAAAACATGTACTCCATTCATCTTTACTACTTATTGGATATATATTTTTGAAAATTCCTCCACCATATGAGATTTAGAAATAGGGATTAAATGGGACAAATTTGTGAGACAATCCACTATCACCGTTATAGAATCATGTTTCCAAACCATTCGTGGGAGACCTGTTACAAAATACATAGCTACCTACTCCCATTTTTAAATAGGAATTAGTAAATAATACAACATACCAACTATTCACTAATGTTATGATTTAACCAAATGATAAGTTAGACATGTTGAAACAAACTCAACCACCTTACTTTTCATACTAACCCACCAGAACTGTGCTTTCACTGTCTTATAAAAATTATATATTCTAGGATGAATAGACCATCTTTAATGGTGGTAATCATGAAGAAGTTTCTCATAAAAATCCATATGTATGAC
Source organism: Viscum album (assembly GCA_963277665.1). Taxonomy (NCBI): domain Eukaryota; kingdom Viridiplantae; phylum Streptophyta; class Magnoliopsida; order Santalales; family Viscaceae; genus Viscum; species Viscum album. The sequence continues at coordinate 1,021,805,240 of OY728162.1, forward strand.
CATCCTATCTCAAAACCACAAAACCGAACTTCCATCCATACACCATCCCTAAATTTTCCCTTCACCATTATGTTTTTCATCATAGAAACACATTCTGAATAATAAATCTTTGCCTCATTAACCATCTCTACCAAATTAGGAATGAATGACACTAGAAATAAAACTGCAACATCACCTCAGTCTTAACATTCCATGTTCATGTCTGCTATCACTGACATCAACTTCCACTGATCTGAAGCCTCTTTTTCCAAGTGAGCATATAGATTTCTTCTTAATTCATTTTCCACTATATTACCTTTACCTAGTGTATAGATCAAGTCAATGAAGAAAATTTGTAGATACTCAATCCATTATCTTTGTCTCAGATTCAAATATCTCTGTGAAAAAATATTTTACCAGATCTTATGATACGTAAACTCTATAAATTTCTCACCAACGAGGTAATGATGATAAGCATTTAAAGAGTAGACTATAATAACTAAGTCCAAATCATGTTTTGGGTATTTATTCTCATGAAAACCAAAATTGATTGAGTCATAAGTAATAATATGATCTCTCTTCATATGTACACATCCCAACCCATATCTCAACGCATCACAGTACACCACATACCCTTGTCCTAATTCTGAAAAAATCAAGATTGGTGCTGATGTGAGGTGCACCATAATATGTTGAATACATTCATAATTACATTGGAATGGAAAATTATCCATTTTTAAATCTATTTTAGGTGAATATAGTAGCGATAAGTCATAGTCAAAACATTTTCAATAACTAGCTAAACTAAAGAAACTGCATATCTCAAAGACATTATTTGGCTATTTCCAAAAGGAAACAACCATTATCTTTTTTGGATACATAGGAACACATATTTCAAAGATTACATGTGTAAGTAAATGTACATAATGTATCCAAAAATCACACCTTGATAATTTTTCAAATAGAATATGATCTCTCAAGATTCCCAAAACCATCGCCAAGTTTTTTTCATTCTCAGACCTTGTCCTCGAATACACCAACATGTCATTGAAATATACCACCACAAAATAATCTATATACCTTTGTAATATCTCATTCATCAATTCCATAAAGACCACAGGTGCATTATAAAGACTGAAAGGCATTACCACATATTAATAATGGCCATATATACTCCTAATAGTGGTTTTTGGAATATCCTCCTTCCGAACACATAGTTGGTGATATCCTGATCGCAAGTCAATTTTGGAGAATCACTGAGCCCCCCTAAATTGATGGAACAGATCATCAATGAATGGAAGTGGATACATATTATTTATCGTAACTTTAATAATATTATGATAATTGTCACATATATGAAGAGTTCAATATTCCTTTTTGATAAACAAGATCGATGCTACCCATAGAGATTTACTCAGCTAAATGAACCCTTTTCATTCTAGTTCTTCCAACAGATATTCAATTATATTAATTGTATTGGTTCCATTAGGTATGATGAAATGGAAATAAGATTGGTCCCTAAAAGGATATCAATCATAAATTTCACTTCTCTTGTATGGGTAAACCCTAAGAAATTTTTAGGAAAACATCAAAAAACCGATCAACCACCTCTAGAAAACTACTATTATTGATCTTTTCCATCGATTCCAAAGTCAATTCTACCAACTGGTATGAGATTGACCCCACTACTAGTTCTAACAATACTATTTCAGTTACCTTTATATTCTGGTCTCCTCTAATGAGATGCTCAACGCCATCATTAGTCATCAAATTAACCATTCTTGTATTGTAGCCGATGTGAGCCTTGAATATAGTCAACCAATCCATACCCATGATTATTTCATAGACATACTTTTCAAGAAAATATAAATCCCATATCAACCATGTACCATCAATTTTAATAGAACATTATTTACACACTAAATCTTGACAATCACTTTGACCAAAAGGATTTTGAAGTTTTGAAAAAAAAGAATCATATCAACATGTAAACCCAAAAAATTAACAGAATGAGAAGAGAAAAAGGAATGGGATGCAACTGTATCAAAAAAATCTTGCATAAGGGTAGAATTAAAAAGATTCAAACCTATCTCCAATGATGGTCCTGATTGATCATCCATAATAACATTATTTGCTACATATAATTTCTTACTCACTGCACTTTGTTTCTTATTCCCCCATTGCGATATCCCTTAATGAGGAGCCATGGTATTTCAGTAATCTCCATGTATAGATTTGTTATGATGATGGGAGGTATTCTGCTGCCTTCATCCCATTGAAGCATACATCACCTTCGACACTTAAGAAGTGTGCTGAACACCTGACCTCAGAGCAATGCGATAATAGTGCTAAAGATGCCCCATTTTGTCAAAATTATGGAATTCCCTTAGTTGTTTTGTACACTATCTCTTCATGTGGTTGAAGGTATCGCATTGGAAACATAAATATTTAGTCATGGGTCTTGGAGGAAGATTCAACAACCCCTCTATTTGATTCTGATCCATTCTCCAACCTTGTAAGTAGGTTTCACTCTTTCGTTTGATCCTATCATTTATGTTACCACTATTTCACATAGGTATAAACATGCTACCTCCACCCATAGCTCCTGATATGTCTATTTATTCCACCATCACTCTACTGAACATATTTTTATAATCCTTAATATAGAGAACAACAATAATCAAGTGAATCTCTTACGTTATCCCAAATTCAAAAATGAGAACCTTCAAGGATAAACTAGTATAACATTCAGGTGAAAAGGGGACTAAATTCATAAATTTCTCCACATTATCCTTCACTATGAGGATCTAATTTTTCAAGATAAAAAAGTCCATCATTATTGTAGTCATAAATTTATGAGGATAGAATTGTTTGTTGAAATATACTTCAAAATCCACCCATTAAAGGCCTTGGTCTAATTTATCCAGAATTGCTAAATCCCACCACTAGAATGCATGATTATACAATATATACATGGAAAACTTAACTTTCATCTCCACTGGTGTGCCATGGAAATTGAAGATTTGATTCATCCTATTTATCCATACCTACACCTATTCTAGTTCTGAATCACCCAGAAAGATTGGTGGGTTTTTCTTATGGAACTGGAAAAAGTTATCCACTTGCCTTAGTTCATCTATCTAGTTCCCTCTATCCACAGCTTAAAATCCTTGGACTATACTTTGAACCAACTATTGGTTCACATATGGCTCAGGTGAAACCACATTCTCAATAGCTTCTTCCAGTTGGTTTCTATGTCACATACCAGGTTCCATTCTCTAGAAACACAACAAAATTCACAAGTCTCACTCACTTATGACTGAAGGCTTAAAAGTTTTAAATTATATCACATCATAACTATCACATCAAGGATTTACAAAATGAATCCATTTTTACATTCAATTTTTTTTGAAAATATCACCAGGATTTTGAAAATCAACATATTTCCAAAATACCCATATCGTTCCTTTTTCAAAATCTCATATTTGAAAACAATGTTAACACTATTCAAAAATCAAAATGTTTTCACCAAATAATAAATCATTACTATGAATTAAATATGCACCCTTATTGGCATGTTTTTCTATCAATGCATATCAAGATCATCAAATTGGCTAAATCTAGGATAATGAGATTCTGATTCCTATAAGTATCTCCAAAACACTTATGTACCCACTCCATAGTAACCTAATGTTCATCACAAAAATTAAAGCTACATATTTTTATACTCTACATTTCAGGTCCCAATAATCCTACTCATTTCTACCATTCCAACTCAAGAAATAAAGAAAATGAATGTTAACTCCAAAAACTATAGGAGTGATGCCCACTTATTAGTTAAGAAATAAAAAAGCTGATACCACTTGTAACATCCTACCCCATTTATATTCTTTAATCAAGGTAGAATATCTAATTAGACTAAAGAGACTTCCCCAATGTATCAAAGGCTATCAATAAGTTCCCAGGGCTTCAATACAAATGGGGGATGATTTTACCTTTGAAAAGAAAAAAACCGCGACCAAAAATTACATAATAAAACCACTATATGATGCATGATAACAATGTGAAAAAACTATAAGTAATAACATTGATATAAGAACCAAACTACAACAATGTATCAAAATGGAAGACAACTAAAATCAAAGTACAGAGTGGAATAAAGAAGTAAAAAACATAATAGTCACCAAGATCCACCTCCAAATCCATGATCAAGTTTCCTAAAGCACCATTAAAGAAGTGTGATGCCTTACCTTTACCTATGTCCTAATAGATAACATTTCTAAAAGAACTAATGTCCCAATGTAAGGGTGAGTAATTAATCTCAATATATTTTCCCCAAATGAATTCCTTACTCACGTTAATAGGATAGAACAAGTTAGCACATTTATATAAATAAAAGTTCTATAAAATAATATAAATATTTTTATCAAAAAACCAAAACTACTACTAAGAAAAATAGTTTTCCATACCCAAACCATTTTCCATAGAAAGAAACTAAGAAATTTCATCAAACTATTTCATATCCGATTTTTGGCATATCCCATTCCAATCCAAAAACCCATGCATCCACACAGGCATTCCCATATGGTAGTTCCATACTCATGAGAGGGTTCTCATTGATATACCAAGTCATCACATGGTAATTAAAATCTCATGATCCATTAAACCTTTAGAACCGATCACCAAGTCATATTTCAACTAGGAATCATAAAATAAAAAATGAACACACACCAATATATTATTCCAAACCATACAAAAACCATCTTTCCAATACCATTTTAATGAAACAAACATTTTATTAAAATCCATTCCACATGAACATTTTTCACAATTCAAACCAAAAAACCATTTTTAAAATAATTTTTTTAAATCCATTTAAAAAATAATTTTCCACAACAATTCCCGAATTTCCAAAAATCCATAAATCCACAAACCATCACTAAATAAGGTTTCAATAATGATTTGAACACAAAATTCACAATAAATATCAATAAATTTAAAAAATTTGAAACTAATACATCAGGTTCTAAGAATAGGAGTCAAGATTGAATCCACATACCTCAAGAATAATGGATCAAACAAATAACGACATGAAAACAAACACAAAACTGGGATGAAAATCCAAAAACCCACCATAGAAATCTTCCAATAACATCAACATGGAAAAAACTAACCATGATTGAAACCAACAACCTTATAACTATTCAGAGAAGACTAGATCTAAGAAACCAAGATAGAGAAGAAAGTAGATCCAAGAAAAACCATATAGAACTACCATAGTCGAGGATTTACCAAGTTAATAAGGCTTCAAATCACTATGAAACACCTCTATATTACTTCTGATTTGATGGGGAAAGGTTTTACATCCTTTGGGAGGAAAAAATATCAAGTTAGGGAAAAAATGGTGAAAAAATGAGGGGTTTAGATCAAATCATGACCTAGATCCATTTTTTGGGATCTAGTTTATAAATCATACATGGTTAGTCACATGGTTAGGAAAACCCTGTGGTAACCATGAACTAGCCTCTACCTCAAGGAATATATCACAGTGTTGGATTACATAGCTACACAAACCATGCACTAACCATGAAAAATTTCACTATCCCAATTCTCACAGTTTCTTATTGGATTCTGCATAGCTTGGGAAAACCGTGTGCCTAACTGGGTGACTTAGATTTATCCCATAACTCACTATGAAGAGTTTCTAGTATGATTTTCATGGTTTTCTCTAACCATTCTCAAACTATGATCCTTTATAAAATCCCCAAAAACATTCCAAAATTTTTACAAACCCTCCAAAACTTCACCCAGAAGCTTTACAAACTTAAAAAGAATAAAGAAAGGGTTACTTTAAACCAAGTGTGATACAATTTTTTGAATATATATGATATATTTGATATAATAATGATTCAATAAAGGTGAATTAATTTTTTTCTTTTTTACATTCTATCTATTAAAAAATGAAACCATTGTGAATGCGTACGTATAACCTACCATCTCCATGAATGATGTAATTCATTTTTCTGTATCTAACATTTATGAATGAATCTAAATATATATATAATAAATATATTATATATTTATATCATGATTAATACTCCTTAGATTATGGATCCAATAGAAATGTAGAAGGACTGGATCTAATGAATTGAAATAGTCATGATAAATGAAAGATTTACCATCTAGAAATAATGATTTGAATAAGAAATTATGGATTAAAGGGGTGTTTTGAAATTTTATAAAGGGATAATATATGATATTATAAGTTTAAAAATTAATTTGGTATAGAATCATATTTAATATAATTTTTTTTGTAGAAGAGGTTAGATTACTTTCGAAGTAAGGAAATCTCAAGGAAAAGATTTTATGTCACAATCTCATTCATTATCAGGATTATTTATGATTAAGTTACGATGATGAAATATTATGATCTACCTATCAAGAAAATTATTAATTTTATTCATTTATTATTATTTAATTAAAATACATGTTTTACTTACATTTTCGTCATCTTATGTACTCATGAAACCGATAATATATTTTAAGAAAAAATTACTTCATTTCTCTATTTGATTGAAAAAACATTTTATTCCTTATCTAAATATTATAAAATTAATTTAAACAAGGGTTTTAATACTGTATTATGGTTTTTTAAATTCATTATTACCCATGTTTTATATAATAAAAAATAGATTGAAGGAATTCTTCCTAGTGTTTTCCAAATGAGGTATTTTTTAAACCTTTTTATAACATTATGAAAGATTTTTTTTAATTTATACAACATGAATAAATTTACAACCATTATGACTAATATTTTATAAGAAAATTTATTTATAAGTATACATGGTTACTTTCAATGAATATATTTTCCTTTGTATTTAAATAATTGTTTTTTAAATAACTCGTTTCAAAATTGAAATGTTATTTTCAATAAAAAACTATCGAAGTGATATTCTAAAATAATTTTCCATCTATGATGGAATACTATTATTTTACTTATGATTTAATAGAGATATAATCTGATTATACCAAATTTATTCTTTATACATGTGTTTTATGTTTATGATGAAAATATTTTTATAAATCATTATTCATTTTTAGGGGTTATTCCATGATAAAATTTTCACCAAACCCATTTATTTTCATACGTTATTCTATAATAAATGTTTTATGAAAACCATTTCTCTTAAATAATTCTAATATAATGAATGATTTATGATATTATGGCACACATATGTATGATTTTCAATATGTTATTGGTGGGACTTATATCTACCACCAATTCATTGAGTAAATATTGATATCTTATGACATTAATATGAATGGAATAGGGAGTGAACCCAGTTCAGTATGGGAATTTATGAATTATGATATTATTTAGAGTTCACATTTTCTAATATAATGGTTTAGGGAGTAAATGAAGGTTCCAGGCGCAGCGGAAGCATGTTGGTGGGTTTTCCCTACTTTAATTTTAGCATTAAACGATGTTTAATATGAGATCCATCACGATATAAAATGCCAGATCTTTGGAATAGAACGAATAATGAAAAAGAAAAGAAGATTCCAGAAACCCTTGAGATAGGATCTTCATATGTTGGTTATAATTAATTTAATTAATTCATAAGAATTACCTCGATGGAATTATTTCTTCGTTGGTGTCTCCGGTCACGATCCTGTGATCTGTCATTGCGTCGAAGAATCCAAGTGTAGGATTACTCTAACGGTGATCCAAACGTGTGCCACGTATCTCTAGACGTCGCTGAATGGAACTCCGAGTGCTAGTGCAGAAGATCCTTCGCTTTCAATGTCCTTCTTCAATCACCTTTATCTGGTGGAGGATCTTGCTTTCGTAACTTGAAAGCGTTCTCAGTGGAAAGGTAATTCTCTCTTGGCTTGAGAGTATTTCCAATCCGTTGTGCACAACCAAAATGGCTAACCTTTTTGAGAATAATGTAATTAAGATTTATAATACCTAGAATAATAAAATAAATTAATTGCTCATAAGCATTTAATCATTTTATTTAATTCTTAGTAATACCCCATGTCATAATAATGACAGTTGACCATAATTATTACTTGACATGCATCCAATGTATTACATTTAATATCATTTAATTAAATAAAAAATATTTTCTCATGAATGCTGAAAAATAAACTACATGATGTGTATATATATTTATACACGCCGTGTACTATTATTTTTCAGTTTTATTTATTTTCCTCCACCATATTTATTAAAACTTGAGTAATGGCTATTTATTTATTAAATAAATGTAACTTCATTACTCGCTAATAAATATATATTATTTCGCCCACAATATATTCTATCTAATAACTAGTGTCTAAATAAATGCGATCAGACATCCTTGAATAATTATTAAACCACAATCGGGAATAATCTTTATTCAACTTGTTAAATTAATATTTATATGAGATACATGGATACACTTAGTGTGTGACCCTCTAGGCCTCTTTCTCAGTGGCATTAGGCAGAGCCTGCCTAAAGTCCAAGGTTAGCGTCTAAAAACACGCCAAGGCACCCATAGAGAAAGAAGTTAACACCGCAATGACATGTCACCTCCTACGAATGCTTACCGTGTAATATAATCCCTTTTTCACGATATCTCTAATCAAGCGGGTTGCATGCTAGTGCCATCAACCCATGTGCTCGATTAATCTTTCTTTGACTTCCCAGAATTGAACTCGCCCATACCTTACCATGGCCATGGATTTATGTAGGCTATATCAATTCCATCAAAGGGCCTGAGATATCTACTTCCGTTATGGAACAGAATGGACAAATCCTTTCTCGCATTATCTATTAATGCAGTATTACTCATGATGCACCCAACGTATCCTACCTCGCTGCGGACAGTGTGTTGTCATAGTTTTCATCAATACATCTAAGTGTGCGAGTTGCAATACACATTAATAATAATCTTAAAGTCTAAGGACCAATACACACGTCCGCAGATAGGAACATCCAATGACACTATGAAATGTGGATTTCCAACTGGCAGGTCTCGTTCTCATAATATCCTCCTGGATATTACCAAGGGCGCACACCATGAGAAGGTGCCTCAAAGTTTTTTGAGTCCTCACCCCTAATGGCCTGTATTATTTGTGTCCCTCAAATAACATCATCTGGCCATAGAACATATATTCAAGAACAGTGTTATGGGACTTCCGATTTCACATCATAGCAGGGATCCGCTATGACCCATTAATGCAACAGTTGTCCTTAGGACATTATCACATACATTTTCACACAGAAGAACAATCAAGATGTGATAAGACATTTATTAATGAATAAAGTACAAAGTAGTTGGTTCTAGGCCACCAACTCCAACAGACTCCAACTTGGACTAGACCCAACTGCTAACAACCTTTAACCCACAAGCACTCACATGATATTCATGCTTCTACTGAGATAGGACTTTAGTCATGGGGTCTACCATGTTCTCTTCTGTGGACACTCTACTCACTGTAACTTCACCCCTCTGATATAAATCCCTCAAGAGGTGATACATCCGGAGTATGTGCTTTGTCCGTTGATGTGACCTTGGATCTTTTGCAAGAGACACAACTGCAGTATTATCACAATACAATGTAATGGGATATTTACTGCTAGTCACCACATCTAGGTCTTGGACTAAGTTTCGAATCCAGACCGCTTCTTTGGCTGCATCAGAAGCCGCTATATACTCAGACTCCGCTGTAGAATCGACGACAACTGGCTGCTTTGAACTCTTCCAGCTCACAGCTCCTCCATTGAGACAGAAAACATTTCCAGATTGCGACTTCAGATCATTCTGATATTTCTGAAAACCAGAATTAGCATACCCTCTGATGACAAGCTCCTCGTCTCCTCCATATACCAGGATCATATCCTTAGTTCTTCTCAGATACTTAAGGATAGTCATAACAGAAGTCCAATGCTGTTCCCCTGGATCTGCTTGATATCTGCCTACCATGCTCAGTGCATAGGCAACATCAATCCTAGTACATAACATGGCATACATGATGGATCCTATTGCCTAGGTGTATGTGATCTTGCTCATCCTATCTTTATCTTGTTGTGTCTGAGGACACATTTTCTTAGAAATATGTAATCCATGTGACACTATAACCAATCCTCTCTTGGATTGTTCCATAATAAATCTCTTTAGTATCTGGTCAATGTATGTACCCTGACTTAGTCCAAGCAGCCTCTTGGATCTATCACAAATGATCTTGATCCTCAGAATGTAGGCTGCTTCACCTAAGTCTTTCATGGAGAAGCACTTGTTTAACCAGTCCTTAACTGACTGTAATGCTGGTACGTCATTTCCAATAAGTAATATGTCATCAACATATACTAATAGGATGACGACCGCATTCTCATTAAACCGCTTATAAACACATGGATCACATTCATTCTTAATGAAACCAAATTCCTTTATGGATTCATCAAATCGAATGTTCCATGACCTGGATGCTTGCTTCATTCCATAAATGAATTTTTGCAACTTGCAAACCCGTTTGGCTTCACCTGGTGTCACAAACCCTTCTGGTCGTGTCATATAGACATCTTCCTGAAGTTTCCCATTAAGGAATGCTGTTTTGACATCCAAATGACAAATCTTGTAGTCATGGTAAGCTGCTATGACAAGTATGATTCTTATGGATTTCAACATGGCAACTGGTGAGAAGGTTTCATCATAGTCAATTCCTTGACTCTGTCTGAATCATTTAGCCACTAGCCTTGCTTTATAGGTGCTAACTTGACCTTCCATGTCTATCTTTCTTTTGAATACCCATTTGCATCCAATAGGATTTACATCAATTGGCTCATCGACCAGAACCCAAAATTGGTTCTGATACATGGAATCCATCTCAGAATTCATAGCCTCTATCCATTTTCAGCTTCTGAGATTTCTACTACTTCCTTGTAGGAGAGAGATTCATCATTGTCCAACAATAATGATTCACCATCCTCGGTGACTAGGAAACCAAATCTCTCTGGTTCCCTTACATCTCTTGAGCTCCTACGCAATACTTGTGTTTCTGGAACCTCTTCCACGGGGACCTGTGGAACTTTTTCCTATACCAACTCTTGTGTATCTTGAGCATCAACTTCGTTAAAGTCAATCTTGCTCCCACTATCATTCTTGATGATGTGCTCCCTCTCAAGAAATACAGCTTGTCTGGCGATAATCACTTTCTTGTCTTGAGGTTTATATAAGTAATATCCTTTCGTTCCCTTGGGATATCCTATAAAGATACACTTCATGCCCCGGGGTTCTAGTTTGTTGCCTGAGAAGGCCTTAACAAACACCTCGCATCCCCATACACGTGTGTGTGACAAAGTGGGTTTCCGTCCATTCCATAACTCGGATGGAATTCCATTTTCTGCCTTAGTTGGTACTCAGTTTAATGTGTATGCTGCAGTTTGTAATGCATATCCCAAAAAGGATAATGGAAGATCCACATGACTCATCATAGACCTCACCATGTCCAACAAGGTGCGGTTCCTTCTTTCACTAACACCATTCCACTGTGGTGTATAAGGAGGAGTGAGCTCTGATAAAATCCTAGACTCCCGTAGAAGATCGATGAACTCTTGGTTCAGATATTCTCCACCTCGATCCGATCGAAGCTTCTTTATCTTCTTACCAAGATGATTCTCTACTGCATTCTTGAATTCCTTAAATTTCTCTATGGACTCTGACTTATACCTCATTATGTAGACAAATCCATATCTACTCAAATCATCAGTAAAAGTAATGAAGTAAGAATATCCACCTCTAGCTTCTACTAGAAATGGTCCACATACATCTGTGTGAACCAATCCTAGAAGCTCTGTGGCCCTTTCACCCTGTCCACAAAAGGTGGCTTGGTCATTTTACTTGTAAACAAGCATGACATCTATCAAGTGGTTTTAGCTCAGTAGAGTCTAAATAGCCATCTTGACAGAGTATTGTCAAGCGCTTCTCGTTTACATGACCAAGGCGGTGATGCCACAACTGGGTGATGTATGAGTCATGTGAGTTTGTTTTGTTATCGATTGACAACACTTGGTTTTCATAATTTAATACATACAAACCATTATTCAGATGTGACATACCATAACATACGTTGTTCTTATAAAAGAGAAAACCCCTATTTCCAAACTTGAAAACAAATCCATCCAAATCCAAACAAGATACATAAATTATGTTTGTGGTAACACTAGGAACATAATAACAGTTATGTAAAACCAAAATCATCCCAGTCGGTAATGAGAGGTGGTAGTCGCCAATAGCCAACGCAGCCAGCCTTGCGCCATTGCTAGCTCGAAGATCCACCTCTCCTCGGGCGATCTTTCTAAATCTACATGGTTCCTGTATTTGAATACAGATGTGAGCCCCACAAGCTGTATCTAATACCCAATGCGTAGAAATAGAAAGATTTCACTCGATAACGAACACACCTTTTGCGTCCCCATGCATCTGGGTGCAGTTCCTCTTCTAGTGGCCCTACTTGCCACATGAAAAACACACTGCCTCCCCTTCCTTTCCCTACCTCTGGATCTCCCCCTTCTTGGAGGGACGGTTCTCAGGGGCTTCATACATTTATATGTCTTTGTCCCTTTTTTCCTTTTCCTTCCTTTTCTTGTTCACCATAAGGACCGCAGGTTTGTCATGCCCCATGTCCTTATCTACCTGGTGAATCAAGGTCAGAATATCCAATAGACTCTTCTCATTTTCACTCATATTATAGTTGACAATAAATCTAGAGAAGGTCTTGGGCAGTGATGATAGGATGAGATCTGTACGCAACTCATCCGGTAATTTAATCCCTAAGATGTCCAGGTGTTTAATGTAGCCAATAAGCTTGACTACATGAGGCCCAACTGGCACAGACTCTCCATGCTTCATTGTGAACAAAGCATTGGAGATCTCATACCTCTCCTGTCTCGCCTTCTGTTGGTAGAGATCCTTAAGGTGAGACATCATGATATACGCGTCCATGTTTTCATGTTTCTTTAAGAGCTCATTAGACATGGCAGATAGCATGAAACACTGGACATCTGTGGCATCATCCATGTGTTTCATGTAGAGAGATAATTCCTCATCACTAGCCTCTTTCCCAGGTGCAAATGGAATAGGCTCTTCCAGCACATACAATTTCCTTTCGTGGTGAAGGACGATGCGTAAACACCTCTGCCACTCTTGGAAATTGGTGCCGGTGAGAAGGTTTTCCTTCTCGAGTATGGTGCACAATGATATGTTTGAAGTAATTTTCTCGTCGTTTCTAAAAATTAAGATGAGAAAAGGTTTAGTACTTTATTACAAAAATTGAGACAAATAAATAAATTAATACTTATTAGTCTCCCACTATTTTATAGAAATCCAATAGCCCTCACCATTGACTTCAGAATATTCTGTTGCCTGAATATTCTAGGGGAAAGGATCCATATTGCACTTTGCATTACCCCAACTAGGGTTAGTCAAGCAACTTGAAGGGTTTTAGGTAGGCATTCCAAATTCCAACTGCATTAACTCACAGCTTCTTGATCCGCTGAGTGGACTCCCCAATCCTGAAATCCTTTTATTTTGGATTTCCTCATCCTTTGCCTCTTGGTGACACCACATCCTACTGTGGAAGTCAACCCTTGATGCGAACCAAGTCAAGTCAACCCAAAAACTTGAATTAGAATTCCCTGATAATTGAAAGCACCCCAACTAGGGTTGGTCAAGCACTTTGAACTATGGTTCGATTCTAACCAAGATTATGGAAGGCTATACCGACTTAATATTTCTTTTGATGGATTTTATCCTTATACGTAAATTTCCATTTTATTATCTTTGATTACATGTTTTTTAATATTAAGTGGGATATACTTAAGTGATTAACCATGTCTAAGATAATATTTACGTATAAACCAATTTTTATTTTAGTTCCATATTGCATGCTTTTTATATTCATTAATTGTGTGATCGTGACAACACACCCACAATAAATAAACCATGAAACTGACAGAAATAAAATAAATGGTATGATCATGAGCTTTTTCTATTGGTTAGTTTATCTAGCGGTAGATAAACTAACCTAAGACCTAGGGGAGAAACACCTTGAACCTTGTGGGTTCGTGTTTAAAACATTCCACCTGTCCACCTTTGTATCTCCTTGGATTGGTTTCATCTCGGCTCCTGACTTGAGACGCCTACACTATCTTGGGAGCTCCATCAATTACATATGCATTTATCTCACACGCATGTGAGGGGTAAAAGGGGGTTTTTACATAAAAGAATCCTTGGGCACGCATGCCCTACATATTAATGAGGAGATGGATCGCATGCCAATAAATTTAATTTAAATAAATAAATTAAAAGGAAACCATTCACATACAAAGGTCTCGGTCTAGATCATGATCATCCACACATGCAACGATATTTACACATAAATAAAACCAGCATTCAATTATTTAATCGTTCTTTTTTAAGATAAATCACGCTCAAATTAATTAATTATCATTAATTAATAAATCCTTTTATCTTAAACCCTTTTATGAACTTACTTGAGATTCTCATCCATCATAATTTTAAACATATAAATTCATTTAAAATTATCCTTCTACATAACTTGTACCTTGGAGGCAACCCAGTGAGTTCCCTTTCATTACACAGATGTTAAATTAAACACACATATATAAAACACCTATCACGTGTTGTGCCTCAGCTTTACGCCTGCACTATGGTACACGTATCAAGGGTTTGTATAATATAATAATTAAATTTTAATAAATCTGCGTAATTTCGGTGAGTACATGGCGTGTAGTTCCGACTACACGGCATGTACTTTTCTTCACCGTCCATCCGAAGTATACGCCCGAGGACATGGCGTGTAAGTGTACATCAGAAATTTTCGAAGTACACAGCGTGTTATTTTGGACACAAGCCGTGTAGTTTCCGCGTTACACGGTTTCCAGCCGGGCAAGCCATGTACGGGGTAAACGGCCCAACCCGAACCCGAAGGGACTACATGCCATGTTCAGTTGGAGCACACAGCATGTAATCCAGAAACCGTGTGCCACCTGATTCTATTCAACACACGGTGTCATAAATGACTTCAATACACATCCCGATTTGGCGGATCAGTCAATGCATTGAACTTAGACTACATGGCGTGTACTTCTGAAGACACACCGTGTATTCTGGTGTTGTACAGCCAGAAACGTTTGTCTCTTCCGGATGAGTTCCTCTATTTTATTTTAATCAAAATTAAAAGAAAAATTTGTTTCTGTGAGGTGAACGAGAAACGAGGGAGGTGGAACGGATCTTGATATTCAGATTTCTAGAACGATTAAACATTAATTAAAATAACTAAATTATTAAATGCATAAATCACCAACGAAAAACTAAATAATTATAATCAATGATATGACCCCTCTAATACCAATTGAAGGTTCGGGGCGCAGCGAAAGCACGTTGGTGGGTTTTCCCAACTTTAATTTTAGCATTAAACGACGTTCAATCCAAGATCCGTCATGATATAAAATGCCAGATCTTCAGAATAAAATGAAGAACGAAAAAGAAAAGAAGAGTCTCAGAACCCTTGAGATAGGATCTTTATATGTTGGTTATAATTAATTTAATTAATTCATAAGAATTACCTCGATGGATTTCTTTCTTCGTTGGTGTCTTCGGTCACGATCATGTGATCCGTCGTTGCGTCAGAGAATCCAAGTGTAGGATTCCTCTAGCGGTGATCCACATGTGTGCCATGTATCTCTGGACGTCGCTGAAGGGAACTCTGGGTGCTAGCGCGGAAGATCCTTCGCTTGCAATGTCTGTCTTCGATCGCCTTGATCCGGTGGAGGATCTTACTTTCATAACTTGAAAGCATTCTCGGTGGAAAGGGAATTCACTCTTGGATTGAGAGTATTTCCAATCCGTTGTGCACAACCAAAATGGCTAACCTTTTTGAGAATAATGTAATTAGGATTTATAATACCTAGAATAATAAAATAAATTAATTCCTCTTAAGCATTTAATCATTTCATTTAATTCTTAGTAATACCCCATGTCTTAATAATGACAGTTGACCATCATTATTACTTAACATACGTCCAACGTATTACATTTAATATCATTTAATTAAATAAAAAATATTTTCTCATGAATCCCGAAAAATAAACTACACGGCGTGTATATATAAATATACACAGTGTGTACTTTTATTTTTCAGTTTTATTTATTTTCCTCCACCATATTTATTAGACCTTGAGTAATGGCTATTTATTTCTTAAATAAATGTAACTGAATCACTCGCTAATAAATATATATTATTTCGCCCACAATATATTCTCTTGAATAACTAGAGTCGAAATAAATTCGATCAGACATCATTGAATAATTATTAAACCAAAATCGGGAATAATCTTTATTCAACTTGTTAAATTAATATTTATATGAGATACATGGACACACTTAGTGTGTGACCCTCTAGGCCTCTTTCTCAGTGGCATTAGGTGGAGCCTTCCAAAAGTCCAAGGTTAGCGTCTAGCAACACACCAAGGCACCCATAGAGAAAGAAGTTAACACCGCAATGACGTGTCACCCCCTACGAACGCTTACCATGTAATATAATCCCTTTGTCACGATATCTCTAATCAAGCGGGTTGCGTTCTAGTGCCATCAACCCATGTGCTCGATTATTCTTTCTTTGACTTCCCAGAATTGAAATCACCCATACCTTACCATGGCAATAGATTTATGTAGGCTATATAAATTCCATCAAAGGGCCTGCAATATCTACTTCTGTTATGGAATAGAAGGGACAAATCCTTTCTCGTATTATCTATTAATGCAGTATTACTCATGATGCACCCAACATATCCTACCTCACTGCGAACAGTGTGTTGTCACAGTTTTCGTCAATACATCTAAGTGCGTGAGTTGAAATACCCATTAATAATAATCTTAAAGTCTAAGGAAAAATACACACGTCCGCAGATAGGAACATCCAATGACAATATGAAATGTGGATTTCCTACTGGCGGGTCTCGTTCTCATAATATCCTCCTGGATATTACCAAGGGCGCACACCATGAGAAGGTGCCTCAAAGTTTTATGAACCCTCACCCCTAATGGCCTATATTATTTGTGTCCCTCAAATAACATCATCCGGCCATAGAACATATATTCAAGAACAGTGTTATGGCGCTTCCAGGTTCTCATCATATTAGGGATCTGCTATGACCCATTAATGCAACAGTTGTCCTTAGGACATTATCACATGCATTGTCACGCAGAAGAACAATCAAGATGTGATAAGACATTTATTAATGAATAAAGTACAAAGTAGTTGGTTCTAGGCCACCAACTCCAACAGTAAATTCATAACACAATTATAGATTTGGAAAAGATCCTTTACTTCTATGGGAATTTTTTTCTATACTTATGTGTATTCTGAAATTCCAGGTCTTATACTAATGTTATGCTCTCATGGATCATGTTATTTGATTACATTATAATTACTATCTTATTAATTTCCATTATTTATGCCATTAATAAATATTTTGATCTATGATATATAGGGTATGTATTTAAAATATTAAACTCACGTTCTCATACACTTATGATTATGTTATGCTTATGAAATCTTTGATATCTCTCTTGTTTACCCTTACTGTGCATCTGATCTCACCCTTTCCTATGTTCAAATTCTAGAGGTTATGATTAGAGGTATTATGTATGATATATCTATGAAGAGTGATAGTTATGAAGATCTATGTGGGAAATGATGTATAATTTTTATGAACTAGTTGTTTTTGTTTCTAGGTTTCCAAATATACCAAACTTACATGATAATACATGGATCATTATGTTATATAAATAATATTCATCTATTTAGTTGTAATATATATTTATAAAAATTATGGGTTTCTATACTAACCAACATGTCAGAAATCAATGGATTATGAATACCAAGTACATGTTCAATATTTTTACTTGTGAACTAACCCAAGACTCAATGAATTTATGATACAAAGTATCAGGTATCTTTCCATGCGGATATTTATTAGTCACATATGAAATCATGATCATCCTTTTGGTATAGAGAAGAAACATGTGTGGTCGATGATGGTGTTATATGGGCTAGAACATGGGTTCTTGACATATGTTTGTAATTCTTTTTTTTTCATTTATTATTATCATGAAATAAAAATTTTATACATGTGAACACATGTTAGGGACTCATTTATGGTGTCCTACTAGGTTTTATTACTCACACCCAACTCTATAATCTTGATGCATTTGTAGACTTCATGTATAGGTATCCATGAGAATTAAATGGGCATGTGGTAGATAGATGAGCCAAGAAGAATTGATCTGGGCGTGGTAAATAGATTTACTTTAGGGGATTCCATAGTTTTAATTATTACTCATTTTCATTCTATATACTCTAGTTTTTCTTTCCATTCTTTTTGGTCAGTTATTTTTTCTTGTATTACATATATTCCATTAGGTATTAGATTTTATATTTAGTATTCCACTTCATATTCAGAATTTTATATTATTATATTTTTTTGGTGAATGGATATGAAACTAAGGGTATAGTCTCCCCACTAATATTTCTATGATCCTCACTACTAGTCTATAGTCACATGCATACAAGGAGGTGCACATCATGTATTATGTCTCTATATCTTAGAACCAATAGTTTAGGAATGGGAGTTATAAAATGGTATCTAAGAATAGTTTTTTTGTCCATCTTGGTACATGGTAGAAAGAAGATACGATATGTGGGACTCGGGTAGGGGAGTTTCCATGTTCTTGGAAAGATCATGTGTAATGGACCTCTGTGCTAAAATTTATGGTATTTGTGTTAGTGTTTTTTGAGAATTTGGGTGCATTCATGCATAGTGAATAAGAATGTATGATCACATTCTATATATATATATTGATCATTTTATACTGGTTCATTTATTCACTGCCTTAAATTACAATATCTATTTAGGATATACATAGATTATATTTTGAGTGATATATCTATTTTCCATGATGTTTTGAAATATCTATGAATGAATTAACTAGTAAAACCTGAAAATTCTATTATATTTTGTAAATATATACATGATTGGGAATAACATGCATGGATTGATAATTTTCGTTAGAATAAGGAGGGACATACATTGGGGTTATGGGTAGATTATTATAAGAACCATTATGTGATCCTTCTGATATATTATTATCCATATTAATTGGATTCATACTTTCTAATGTTACCATCATGTTTTAGAATATTATTCCTAAAAAATACTAATGAAACCAAAATTGTTATTGACATGTATTCTCTTGTTAGAGAGGAAAACCACATTCCAACCCATGGTGAATAGGAGGGAGAAAGAAGATCATGCTCCTATACATTCTCTAGTGTAACATCCTGGCCTGTGGGCCATTCACCGGTGCCCCAAGATTGTTATCTATATGACCTCAAGAGTGCCTCCCCATACGCCAGTGGATGCCGACTAGCAGAAAGGGTCTAAAACTAGTCATGGGGTGACTATACCCTCATTGTAAGAGTACAAAACCATGGTAAAATAAATAAACAATAACCAAATATATAACTATATCCATAACAATACTAGCATCACAAGATGAAAAAAACCGGAAATACAATATCAAAACCAAACAATAGATATTCCATGCTAAATTACACACCAAGTGTCAAAATGCAACTCAAAATTAATGACACTGACAACTCCTGAGAGGGTTCTGAACCACCTATGGTTCCCTCATCCATTATCCATCCCAAAATCATCCATCTAACATAGGGCGTTTTCCCTTAACCTATTCTACAATCATAAAATCTGTTCGGGTACCAAATAGGTAGCTCATGTAGGGTGTGAGTACAACTCACTAGGCCGCCACCAACGATTTATAAGAAAATATCTGGTTAATAACAGTGTATGTAGTTGTATAAATAAATAATCACAATGCATAATTAAATAGTTATCACATTATCGATTCATTCTTTAATTAACTACATAAACTCCTTAGGTTTCCAAGGAAACCTGAAACTCAATACTTTATTTGTCCCACACTGGAGTCTAAACAATCCCCAAGGGATATCACATCTATGAATGCGATAGTTACCATTCTGTATCACATGTCACATCTCAAAATTCCACTATTAAGATTATAGATTACATGTTTCATATAAATTCCATTGTTACCATTCATCATTTCATTAATTAATTCAAAAATTAATTAATAATCTTAATCTCATTAGTTAATTCAACAATTAATTAATATTCTCAAAAATCATCAATTAACTAAACAATTAATTAATCATCTCAACCTCATTAATTAACTCAATAGTTAATTAATCTTCTCAGTACTATTAATTAACTCAACAATCAATTAATCTTCTCAATCCTATTAATTAACTCAACAATTTATTAATATTTTCATTTCATTACTAATTCATCAACAATATTATGAAATCCGTTCCTTTAATTAATTTCACAATTAGTTAATCAAAATACAATTTCCCAATAATCCCATAATTAATTAATCAATTATATATTCAACCCAAAATATAATTATCCTGTAATTAATTTATAAATGAATTATTAAATTCCATAATCTCAACATCCATACATTCTTTCCAAAATTAATTACTATAATCTTTAATTCAATTATCCCAAATATCACATCTCCCTTAATTAATTAATTCACCAATGTAATTCATTTAATCAAGAAATCAATTTCTAAACATTAAATAAAAATTATACAATTAAATAAACATAATTTTATTCAATACAATGGAATTTGAATTTTAGAACACCTACCTCAATTTTTTGACAAATGATATCTCTATGGAAATACCCAAATTTTGAGTGGAACAACGATGTAGAGTGAGATCCCAATCTAAAAACCTAACTAAATATTGAAAGAATCAAGATCCTTTAATTCTAGATCACTACTGTAATTTGAGGTATTTGTAATGGGTCATTTGCTATGGGATCCCATTGCAAATGATCTTTTGCGATGAGGTCCCATTGTAAATAGCCCATTTTAGAAAACAAAATCGCAAAAAATAATATTTGCGATGATAAATCGTCATGTCGCAAATGGTTCTCCATTTATATATATATAAAATTTTTGTGACAGCCCCTCACAAAAATGTATTTGCGAAGGGACCATTTCCCGGTCGCAAATAGTTATTTAAGAAATATATAAACTATTTGCGATGAGAACCCATCGTAAAAGGTCCCATCACAAATACTTAATATAAAAAATATTCAATAAAATTATGATCAATTAATATCAGAAAAAAATATCAATAATATTAATATAAGTAATATAATACTATATAATAATAATACTAATATTAATAATAATTTTTTATTATAAAATTAATAATATAATAATATTAATAATATATTAATGTTATTATTATTATTAATATTTATGAAAAAAATAAAATTAATATTATTAAAATAATAAAAATGTTATAAAATATTAAAATTCTCAAATATTCACTAAAAATAAAAAAATAATAAATTATTATTATTATTATAAAAAAATTAAAAATAATAATACTAATTAAAAATAATAAAATAATAAAATATTTGAAATAATAAAAAAATAATAAAATAAAAAAATAAAAAAATAAAAAATATGCAATATTCGCACCAATATGAAAGATAGAAAATATAAATAGTAAATATTAAAACAAAAATTAAATTCAAAAAGTTTTTAACATGAAAAAAAATCACTGGGGTGGGGGGATAATCTTCTAGAGGAGGTGGAGGAGCTGAAAGAGATGGTGGAGAAAACTCCGTCCCTAAACTAAGAGTCAGATGACACATGTAATCCATCTGCTCGTGATGCTGCTGCGGTCATCGAATCATCTGCTCCTCGTACTGCTCTTGCTTTTGTCGGCACTCCTCCTACTGTAGTTGCTGGTACTAACACATCTCCTCCTACTCCTTATTCAAAATCTCATTAAGCTCACTCTGAGCTCGAAGCTACTCCTGATACTATGAACCAGAAGATGATGACTCTCTACGAGCTCCTCTAGAACAAGATGACAACATCACATCAGTACTATAATAAGTCTCAAGAGTCAATTGAGAGCCGATGCTAACTACTTAGCCCTTCTTGAAGCGATAATGGGTCACCTGCATCCATGTCGCCTCATTGAAATGGTGGGCACTAGTCTGATCACCCATCTCAACCAGACTCTCAGCCTGTGTCTGAGAGGTCGTGGCCTCATATGACTCCTTCAGTTTCAATTTGAAATTAAAACAATGAAAATATTATATGAAGTTAATTTTAAACTAAAAAATAAATAATACTAACCACAATCAGACACTGGTGATCAACTCTAACCTCTCTAGTGGATGGATCACTGTACATCCTTCGATAAACGTCATACTCCATAATATTGGGCAGCTCAACTTCCTATATGAATATAAAATAGACAGTTTATATTTAATGTTATATAAAATATTTAAAAAAGTACATATTTTTATACAAATTTATCAATATGATATAAAGGTGATGGCTTGAGCTACTCAAGGATTATGATTTTCAATACACTACCACCCATGGAAATAAAGTAAGGTATCATATACATTGAGTAGTTTAGATCATGGAGTTCTGAACCATATGTGGATTAAGGGATATCATATGTTCATGGTTCTGGTAAATATAGATATATGAATTATTAAGTATGGGGGGTGGGGAATCACAGATTTTTTAAGTGATTGCTAAAGAATATCAGTTTGAAAAGATAAAAAGTTCACAATATGATGATGATATCTTTCATATGAAAATTAAAGTTGTGAATAAATGGAAATTATAAAACAATCTTTATGAAGATAGTGCTCAAAAATCTGGAAAGATATTCTGTGTTCCATATATACGTAGGCTATAAAGGGAATTGTTGGGTGACTCTCATAGCTCAATTTTCTTTATACACCCTAGTAGAAGAAAGATGTAAAGGGATTTGGGGGAACATTTTTGATAGGATAAAAGGAAGTGGGATATTGCTGATAATGTTTCCATATGTTGGATTGTAAAAATGTGAATTCAAGATAGATTCTTATTGGATTCATAAAACCTATTCCTATCCATGCTTGTATATGGGAGAAAAATACTATGAAATATTTCAGCAAGGACTTCAACAAAAGAATGATAAAAATATGGATTATCACTGACCGCCTAACCAAATTATCACATTTCCTTGATATAATAGAGTATTTACCTCTTTAGAACCTCTTAGGGATCTATATTAATGAAATTGTAAGACTTTATTGGGAACCTCAATAAATTGGGTCTTATCATGATCCCTATTTTGCATAATTTATTTAGAAAAGTTCTCAGAATTCTATTGATATTGAGCTTCATTTGAGAACTGCCTACCATCCTCAAACTGATGGAAAATTTGAAAGGATTATTAAGAAAATGCAAGATATACTAAAAAAATTATCACATAAATTTCAAGGTATGTGGTATTAGTATTTACCATTGATATAGTTTTACTATAAAAATAGTTTCCATTCTAGTCATCAAATGGTGTCATATGTACCATTATATGGAAAGAGATGTCAAACTCTAACTTTTTCAGATTATATTAGTGAAAGAAAACTGGTAGTCCTATAAATATTTTAAGAGAAAAAAATTAACGTAAAGGCTATTTAGTATTACATTAAATAGCTCAGTGAAGGTAAAATAGTTATGCTGATAATTGGAGGAATGATTTGGAATTCCAGGTGGAAGATCATGTTTTCTTGAATATATATCCATGGAAGGCTGTTATAATGTTCAATAATAAAGGTAAATTCATCCTAAGGTACATCAAATGCTTTGAAAATTTTTATTTAATTTAATTTTATTATAATAATTAGGAAATGTATAAAAATCTCTCAAACATACATTATTTGTTCTATATATCATTATTAATGATGTAAATACCATATGCTCTCACTAATAATGAAATAGAATTGGAACCTGATCTATCATACAAAGAATAACCTATCCAACTTCCTGATACTAGAGTGAATGTTTCGAGGGATCAAAGAAATCAACTTGTAAAAGTACTTTGTAGAAATAATAAAAGCGAGGATGCAATATGGGAACCAAAGGATACTATAAATAATAACTACTCAGATTTATTTAGAAGGTAATATCAATGAAATTTTTTGGATAAGATTTTTGTTGGGGGGAAGAATGTAACTCCTTGATAATTTAAAATATATTTCTTCTAGAATAAATTTAAATTTTTTTATAGCTTATGATGAACACTACATCTGGTTTAAATGAAACATGACACTCTATTAATATATTAAAGACGACCATTTTAACCTATAAAATAAATTAATGGGTATGGATATGAAAAACTAAATTATGAAAAATATATAGTTTTAAAATGGATATTTTTTATCTATTGATTAAAAATAAAAATATGAATCATTTAAATTAAAAATTAGTGTTTTCTGAAAATCTATATTTTTTTTATAAAAGAAGGGATTGTCACACTTCACACACATAATTAATAATTATTTTTGTAACCAATTTGAGATTTTTTTTTGAAAAAATGAACTTATTTTTTGAAATCATCATATCAAAATTATCTTAGGGTGAATATTTGGGATTCTTTTGAAATGATTCATTTTTTGATTAATAGTGAAAAATAATAAATTTTAATTAAATATGAATTTATGTTTATACTATTTATAATGTTAAATTATATATATGTAAGGACCTAGATATATATAGTATAAAGGTTTGTTGTGTTTCTAAATATTATAGTTCTTAGAGGGGGTATAATGAAGGTCTGGAGGGGTTCAGCTACAAAATGATGGAAGCATGGAGAATTCACAACATGTAAATGTGTTTCACATCATGTTTTCAAAGTTCCAAGAATGTTAATTCTTGTTCATGGGTTGTTACACTATGTTTGAATATTTGGTATTAATTTGTAATAGGCGACAAATTCATCTATGAGATTTGAATCCTGATATTTACACGATATAAAAATGGGTTTCACACCGGGTACATGCCTAGTGTAGTGCACCTATAAAGGGGGTAGTGAATCGGGTTTTCCTCAAGACATATAGTTTCTATCACTTTATGATAATACAGAGAACCTTTTCATATGAATTTTGGATTCCATCAATGGGGATCAATCCATAGCCTCCATCTTCTATTCATGGTGATCTAAAGGTTCATTCATTCATTGTTTTCTAGTAGGTTCCCATTTATCAGTCTCATTTCCTCCTGTTTATTCTCACCATGATATGGGTAATGATATATACTATTTTAATGTGGTTTGTTTTTTGTTTTTGGTTCAGTTTTGGTGCAAAATCTTTAGGATATCATAGTTTCCTCATGGGAGAAGTGATCATTGATTGGTAACATTGGTATGTTCCCATGTGAAGAACATTGACACCTTTGGGGTTAGGGATTCATTGATTCAAAAATTTTATTTATGTAAATTCCTAAATTCATCATGGTTTATTATTTTGAATGAAAATATAATTAACCTAATAATTTATAGAACCATATTAGTAATGAATTGGATAGTGATCACACACTAAGTTCATTTATTTATACCGTGATAACTGTTTGTATCTTAATTTTTTAGATAGTCGAATATCTATGATTTGATTTGTTATCAAGTTCTTATGTTTGGAGTAGAATGTTTAAATTTTAAAAAAATGTAAATCAAGAATTAATTTAAATTTAATTTAAAAAATAATAATAAAATAATATTTATGTTTAAATCTAGACTTGTATATAATTTTATATTTATCAAATTGATGTAATACACATGTTTAATGGAAAATGAACCTCCATAGAGTTAATTGAATTGATAAATAATTTGAAATATGATAATTATTATTTATAATAAATTAAAAAGGTATATTAAATGAGTATGGTACGTTTCTATGTTTGGTGAAACAGATTTAAATGATAGAGTTCATGTTTAATCATTGATTGATTGTTATAGCTTGATTCATTAGGTTACCCATATTTAGAACGTATGAATAATGAATCAGTTAATAAAACATAGAATAAGAACCATTCTTTGATATTGATAATTGATGGGTCATGGGTTTCTTGTTTTATTGTGAAGATTGAAGTTCCTTGAGTTTAGAGTCATGAGAGATTATTTTCATGTGAAAGATGGATGGCCTGTTTTATGGAAGTAATATCCATGTTGATTATGATTCATTCTTAACGACTTGTGATGTTAGTTGGATGTGAGTTTCACTGTGAAATCTCATATGGGATTGGGATTCATGGATGTGTTGTGATCCTATGATGGTTGTTTTGTAAATAATATATTGTTCCAATATATCTTTGTATTATGTGTTTTGATGAGTCACAAAATCCCTACATTTGTAATAATAAGTTTATATAAAGTGTTATAGATCATGTTCATCTAATGGTATAAATCTATTTTATCTTATGAGATAAAAATAAAATCTTCAATTTCTGAGAATCTAAATGTTCTACGTAAGAATTTATCTTACGAATAATGGTTGAGTCACTGAAGTCAGATCTCTTAGTAAATGTTAAAATTTGAAATGAATTTATCCTCAAAAAATAATATTCATAGCTAGAAGAAGTTGAAGAAAAGTAATAGTTACATTAAAATAGCACTTTACCTTACACTAGAATGTTATCTTACACAGTGGTTAATTCAGTTTATCTTACAAGGATGAGTCTCTTTATTTTATGAAAGTTATATTATAACGAACAATACATTCATTCAATATATTATGATGATCTAGTGTTGTAGAATGTAATGTTTACTATTATAATATCTTGATACGTAACTTAATAATATTAGATAACATTAGAATGAGATTATCCATTAAGTAAATATCTGTATGTACAAGACTTACCATGTATAGAACAATCCAGAGAATGATAAGAACCCTCTCACCACTGCCACAAAACAATTCCTATATTTGGAAAGCTTGTATGCATATCCACAATAGCTGTCTCATTAAGATCACAATAAAATACTGCTCGACCATTATAAGTATCTGGTTATCATGTTTAAACATCATATAAAAGGGCTAGTGATCCACTAAAATAAAGAGAGATGAAGAAACATAGCTAATCACTTTTGAGCACCAAAAAGAAAACACTGGAGACCTATAACTAAAGGAAACAAAACATTCATGTTGTTCTTATTAGTTCTATCTATTTAACTGAAGATCATATAGAGATATACTTTTAAGTCTATCA
The DNA here is from genome assembly GCA_963277665.1 of Viscum album. Classification (NCBI taxonomy): domain Eukaryota; kingdom Viridiplantae; phylum Streptophyta; class Magnoliopsida; order Santalales; family Viscaceae; genus Viscum; species Viscum album. The sequence continues at coordinate 1,021,832,464 of OY728162.1, forward strand.
TTCTCTCAGGAAAAATATTCACCTACTATCAGTTGTTTCTTGTAATCTTGTATTGTAATTATTCCTCTCAATGTTTATGTTTATTTTAACATATTCTCACTCAGTGTAAGAGTGTAGTGAAGACTGTTGATAGGTCCTGTAAAGAGAGATTCTATTTTAAATCTATTAGAAATTTGTATTAAGTGACTACTTATTGTACTCAGCTAGGAGTCCCCAGTAAAAGGGCTGTTGTAGTGAACATTTCCAAGATCATGGTGCAGATTGTTGGTGGAGTGGACTTGGGGATTTATTTTCACTAAACCACTATAAATCCATATGTTCAATTTCCTTTTGACATGATTTTATATTACCAATAAATATACATTCCTATGGAAATAATTTAACTCATATACTTTGAAGTGGGTGGTCTAATTCTCTAGAAAATTGTAAGAACTCAATTCACCCACCCTCATGAGTTATTTAGTCAATTATTATATAGAAAAACAATTGGTATGAGAGAAACTGACTCTCGAGTTGACAACTATCAATGTTTAAAGTTAAAATATCCCTCATCACATGGACTCTATGGCTAATAACTGAGAAGTCATGTCAATGGTTATAACTCCATACTTTAATGGTGAGAATTATTGTTTTTGGAAATCTCGTATGCTCATTTAACTAAATAATCACGGTCTGAAAGTCTATATCAATACCATTAATCCTTATGAAATTACTATGTTAGAACCTGAAATGTGTAATGTTATAGCTAAAGTAAATTATGATTTAAACTCCAAATATATGAATGTTATCATTTATGGGTTAGGACTAGATGAGTTCAATATGATCTCTAAAAATTACAAATCACATGAAATGTATACCACTATAGATGTTTTATATGAAAGAACTGACAATGTGAAAGATCATAGATATGATAAATAAAAGCTTATGTGAATCACATTCAAAATTTCTTAAGGATATATAATTACTCAACTAAATGGAATAATATACTATCTTGAATAATGAACAAGTTAAAATGATTGAGAAAATACAGAAGGAGGATAAAGATTTAAATGATTCTGCAGGTGTTTTTACAAAGGGGTATATTATTTAAACAAATTCTTAGTAAAAAAACAAAGAAAAGAAAATTTTGGAATCAAAAGATAAGTCGAATGGCCTAAATTTATAGAAATAATTTTGTGTGTTTCTAAAAAAACACCTTCCCATGGTTATTTGTTTTCATTATGGTAAAATAGGACATTTTTCCAATATTTTTGATTTTAAAAATCATCTCATTTGTGGAATTAGAAGTGTTTTTTCCATCAAAATATTTCTAAAATTAGGTTGCAAATTTTTCTGGAAGTTAAAAGCAAGTATGGATACCCATATCTCTTATAGCTAACATTTCTAGACCCAAATGAATTTGGGTACAAAATAAATATTTTTTCTTATTTTTCATTATAGGGAACATGCTATATGAAAAAAATACAAAATGTTTTATGTATAGTTCTTGTTCAAGGAATATGAGTGGAGATTAATCCAATTTTTATTCTCTCAAAATAGACTGAGTATATGTCTGGTTTGGTGATAATAAAAAAGGAAATATTGATGACATTTGATCAATCGGAATTTCTCAGTCTATTCTCATAAAAAATTGCATTACATTGATGGATTGAGGAACAACATGATGAGTATCACTCAACTTTGTGATAATGGTTATTCTATTGATTTTTCTAAAAATTACTTCATAGATTTTAATGATAAATCACACATGTTTAAATAACCCATAAAAGATAATATTTACACAATATATCATTATTCATTGTGATGAAATAATGTAAAATATTTAAATGATGAAATTTATGAATAATGGATTTGGCATAGAAGGCATGGATATTATAATGTTCATTCATTGAGAAAATTGTCTAACATACTTCTAATTTTTGATTTTCCTGATAATAAATTAGTCAAAAACTAGCTACATGATGCATGCCAAATGGATAAGAGGCACAAGTCATTCTTCAAAACCAATTAAAGAAGTTTATACTTCTATTCCTCTTAATATTACCCATATGGATTTGTTCAGACCTATTATAAATGTATGTCTTGATGGAAAAACATTTATTTATTTGTTAGTTGATTATTTTTTACGATTTAAATTGGTTTAATTTTTAATACTCAAAATTTAATCATGTTTTATTTTCATTAATTTTTGTAATCTAGTACAAAATGAAAAAGATGTCAAAAATCATGCCTTTGAAAATTGATCATGGAGGTGAATTTGAGAATCAATAATTTAATACTTATTTCTCTATATAAGGAAATAAAAATAAATTATCTTCCCCCAAGGAACCTCAACAAAATGGTTTTGTTAAAAGGAGGACTATGACCTTGAAATAAATTTCTAGGACTATGTTATGTAAATATAACATTACCACTCATTTCTAGGTCGAGGCTATTAACACAACATATTCAATCATTAAAAGAGTACTAATAAGGCACATATTAATGAAAACACCGTATGAATTATAGAATAATTGAAAACCCAAGTTAGGGTACTTCAATGTAATTGGATTTAAAGTTTAAATATTGTACACTATATATAATCATAGAATTTTTAATCCAAAGGCGGGTGAAGGTGTGTTTCTTGGTTATTCTATTACTTCCAAAGATTATATAGTTTTTAATAAAATTTCAAGGATCATTAGTGAACCATTTCATGTGAAATTTGATAAATGTGATCCTTTCAATCACAAAATGATTCAAATTAATGATCAAAATGATTCAATACAAAATATGAGACGTGAAAATATCTTTAATTTCAAAAAGTATGATGCCTTAAAAATTGATAACATTAAACCAAATCCAATAAGGGTGAACGCTAGTGAACTAGAAAGTGTGTTTCCTATAACACCTAGAAACCTTATAGACAATACTTTAGAAATAGTTATTGGAAACATAGATAAAGGAGTATGAACTAGAAGAAACATAGGATATTTAGTAGAATTCTTTACTTTTCTATAAAAATTTATATATTAAATATACAGAAGAACACTTATCAGATGAAAGTTGTCTCTTATATATGGAAGAATAATTAAATAAATTCAATGAAATAAGGTATTTTAACTTGTTGAAAGACCCTACAGCTATCATATAACATTAAAAATTAGAAAAAAAACAATATGATCAGGGAGAAATTACTAGAAAAAAAGCTAGATTATTTTCCAAAGGATACAATCTTGAATAAATAATATATTATGAAGATACCTTTTCTCCCATATCGATATTATAATCTATTAGAAAACTTTTATCACATGAATCATATATAAATTTTAAATTATATTAGATAAATGTAAAATCCACCTTTTTAAAAGGGGTTTTAATGGAGGATGTTTATGCAGAACAACCTCATGGTTATAAAGATCCTCATATTCAAAATTAATTATCTAAACTTACCAAAGATCTATATGGAAATAAAAAATCTCCAAGGGAATGATATAATATATTACATTATTTTCTTCTATAAAATGGTTATATTTTAGGAATAATAGATCCTACATTATCTAAGGAAACTTTTTTCTCTGATATTTTATAGTAAAAATTAATGGAAGATGATTTTATTTTCAAATAAATAAACAATAAATTGTGAAATGATTTTTCAAAACTTATGAAAATAGAATTTGAAATGAGTAATATGGGTGAACTAAACTATTTTCTAGGATTTCATGTTTTTCAAAAATATTATGGAATCATTTTAAATCAAATAAAATAAATACTCGACTTAATTAAGATGTTTGGAATTGAAAAAAGTAATACTTACTCATGTCTTATGAGTTACAATATTAAACATTACCCGGATGAAGTTCAAAAACCCATTGAAAACAAGTTGTATATTGGAATTAGTGGAAGTTTGTTGTAGCTTACTGTAATTATAACTTCTAATATGTTTTCAGTATGTCTTCTTGTATTATTTCAATATAATATAAAACAATTTCATTTGAATGATAAAAAAATTATATTAAGATATCTAAAATGAACTGTAACCATTTCTATTATTTTTCTAAAACCTATGAATTTAATTTAATTTCATACTCGAATTATGATTTTTCATGAATTAGATTAGAATAGAAAAACACCTCAACTATCAATTTCTTGGTAAGTCCCTGGTGTCTTGGTCAAGTAAAAAACAAAACTCTGTACCACTATCAACTATTAATGATGAATATATTACTGTAGTATGTTTTTTTGCACAAGTGCAATGGATGAAACACACCTTAATTGATTTTGGATTTAATTTTAATTGTGTTCTAATCAGACATGATAACACTAGTGCTATTGATTTCTCAAAAAATATAATAAACCATTCAAGGAAAAAGTACATGGATTAAAGACATCATTTATTGAGAGATCATGCATAGAAAAATGTAATCTATTTTTAATTCATATTAATATAAATATAATTAGTATACATTTTTACTAAACCTTTTCCTCCCAATAGATTCGATTTTATTAAGTTGGAATTATGTATGATTAATTTTACAAAAAATATTTTGTTGTATATTTCTCATATTTTATGTAAATTCATTATTTATTTTTTATTTGAATTTATTTTCATGCCCCCGTTTTGAGTACATGACATATCCAATAGGATATTCTGCCTACTTTTAATATTAGTTATGCAATGCATCACTACACAACCCATCGATTGCTGTAAAAAAATAGGTTATGTATCGAATATACATGCAGGATAGCCAGAAAACCCATTGAACCCTCTTTCCCTTTTCTCAAACCATTAGTTACCATTTCATTTATGAGCCTTCAATATTTCAAAACCTCTTCAAATAGAGAAATAAAAAAGAACCGATGGTGCCTTATATAATAGATTGAAACATCAATAGATATCAAGAAAAGCGTTAAGTGGGCAAGATATTAACTTTCAATGGCTAGATAAAACAGAAATGATTTTGAATAAATTCATAAAACTTCAAGGATGGTTGTATGTTTTTAATGAGTCTTAGAACATGTATGTATTCCAGAAATAATTTTTTGAGTTTTATGAGTCAGTCGTTTTTTATTTTGGTGATGATAAAGACTTGGTTACTCAACTGTTAACCTGAAAAATCTATCATTAACCTCAATCAAGATAGATGAAGCACTGAGAGATGTACATGAATGTTATCCATTCATTAGAACTTGTTTTTCTAACATGGATGGTGTCACCCCTCCATAAATCATGAAGTATTTATTCAGAACCGTTGTCATTGAGAAGAATTAAGTCAATAATCTAGAGCATAAAACAAAATGGTTAATCAAATCCCCCATTCAAGAATCTCTCAACAAAACAATGATTTTAAAAATATTATTTTTCAAATTATTAACTTGATTTATTTTTTTATGTTTGAAAATCCAATAAATATGGTATGATATATTCTAATATATATATGTAACATCCAAAACAAGTAGTTGAACTTGTATCCTTTTAGACAAATATTAACTCATGTTTTTTTAAGTACGTAAGTTGATTTTGATGATTACAACACAACTCTTCATCATAGGTTAAAAAAACTAAATGCCAGTATCTTAAAGAAAATTTGTTTCCATTGGGACTCTTTGTTAAGAAAATTGATTCCCTTTTCCTCGATAGCTCACAGAGACCCTTACCTGACTATGGGGGAGCATTCTACTTTAAAAGAGCCACCGATGAAAGTAAAATAATCATCTCATCACAAAATTGTGATTATGGAATTTCTATAGGAAAAAGAAAATATTACACTAAGGACAAGAGTTCTGATTGGTTTTCCATTAGACCACGAAACTCGATTCTAGGATAGAACCATTATTGTCACTACCTCTATACCTATTCAAGTTATAAAATAAAGGATATTCTGAACTATTTTATGGATATTTTATATTGGATAAGAAAATATATTTTTTGAAAAACTAAGAGTGTCCCATAACTTTATTGAATCTCACTCTCTATAATTAGAAATAAAGTCTAAAATAAGAATAGGTATGACAGAAGCACATGAATCATGTCACATGGATGAAGTACATAACATTGCTAATAAATAATTAGTTCAAGAGTAATGCATTGAATTTCACCAAGAAATAGTCTCCCATATTCCTAAAAATGCTGTAAATGAGGAATCTCCAAATGTGAATAATTTTTTTTATGAAAGATATCAATAGATCGATTCAAAGTTAGATTCTGAAGTCAAAACTCTAAAATCACAAATCAGTGAATATAATTGAAAAGTAATATTTTTTTGTGATAAAATGGTCACGAAAGATGATATTCAGGAAGTGACACTATTGGTTCAATATTTTCTGTAGAAGTGTTCATAACAATGTCTTATGAATCTATACATGTTTCATATGTTCATTTTAAAACATTGGAGTTATCTGAGGCTATCGATATAGTAACTTTATATGTTTAATCAATTCAGTTTGAAGTTAAAATAAGAGATATATTTAAAAAACATTTATAGAAGTGTCATAAAAAAGTTTATAAGGCTATCGATTACACCAAAAGAAGTTATGGGATCTGTTTATAGATCAAAAATTTAAATAAGTAGAATACTCATCCAAAAGATTCCATAATCTTAAGAAAATTCTCTACAAGTGAATAAGGATACAAGTTTCATCACCGCACTTATAAAAATGTTGGCTGTATCATTATTAAAAAACTATATAGAACTAGAAAATAAATTTAAATACCTACATAATGTAGTGGTAAATATTCTCTGGCAAGATGTTACAGATGACGATGAGAAAGAGGTTGATGCTATTGTAAAATATTTATACATACTTCCACCTTCAAAAGAAAAATAAAATGTTTCTTTCATTAGAATGATAGAAAGTTAGTTCAATGATTTGAAAAGATTGATGTATAATTGTGCAATGAAGGGAATCTTATAGAACATTGTTTGGAACTTTTATCAACTTGTTTGGAATAGTTTTACCAAACGTCCTGTTTATTGCAAGAATAATGTCGCTAAAAGGGTTGATGCCTGTGTAGATGCACTTTTTCAAATTTGTGGTTGATGGATGCCTAAAACATAGATTTTTGACCATTTTCTATCCAACTCTCACCACCTTAATGAAGTATTTGATCCATCATAGTTTCATCAAAGGGAAAACCAAAGGTTTTATAATGAAGCACCATTATCCTTACATGAATCATCTACAAAATTAACCCTTACCCATATATGGAAATTGTATATGGTTTGGTAAATGAAAGTTGTTTTTAATATCCAGTCCACACTAGTCAGGATCACTCAAGAAGATCACGCTAGTCTTGGAGCATCCCAACTGATGTTGGGTGTTATTGTTGGAATGATAACCGATGCTATTACTCTTACATCCTATTCACCTCACAATCATCCCAAATCATTCAAAAAGTTGCATGTAAAAAATCAATTTCTGAAAAGATATTGATTTACACCCTTTCAAGTTCATGCAATAGTTTCCCAGTGGTTAGGAATCCTAATAAACATTTGAATTATGACACTTTTATGGAATTCAAAACATTTTTTTATGTTTATGTTAACATCTCTTTTGAATGATCATAACAACTTACCTTTTGATTTTTCTTGAATGATATTACTACCTTAATAATTTTAATTCTCGTTATAAAATGTTTACTTTTACTATACCTTTACCTTTTTCATAGAAATTCAATAATCTTATTTCATGATTTCTCTTTAATGTATTGCCCAATTAATCCCTTATGCTATAATAATTCAATGTTTCATTATGAACTATATTTACTACCAAATTGTGTTTATAAATTGTAGTGTCAACTCGTTACTTACATTTGGGTGACAAATAAACTATATCCTTATTATACTTTTTTTGATATCACAAAAAGGTGGAGAAGAAAAGGAATATAAAAACATCATTCAATATTTAAAAAAAAGAGAAAGAAAAGGAAATTAAAAAATCTATTATATTTATAAAAGGGGAGAAATAAACTAAATTTTTCCTTATTCTAAAAATAGAGAGAAGTATTGATTTTTTAGAGTAAATAAATGGAAACATCTCCCTTACTGAAAAAATAAAACCTAGTGTAGAAATTTTTTGTACCATATCATGGGTTTCTTTATCATAAAAAAGGGTGTATATTTTTGTAAAGAATATATTATTATAATATATTTCTATATTATGTGTTTTTTTGAGTCAAAAAATAAATATTTGTTTTCTAACAAGTTTATCTCAAGTGTTTTAGACATTTTTTTATCTTAATTATGTGATTATTTTATCTTATTAGAAAAAGATAAAATCATATGTTTCTCAAAATCAAAACGATTAATGTAAGAATTTATCTTATGAAGAATGGTTGAATTGATCATTCCAGATTTCTCAATAATAGTTCAAATATAAAAGGAAATTATCCTCTAAAAATAAAATTTATATCTAGAATATGTTGAAGAAAATTAATTGTTACATCAATAAAAAAGTTCATATTATGATGAAATATTATCTTACATTGTGGTGAAGTCAGTTTATCTTACAAGGATGCATTTCATTATCTTAAGAAAGTTATGTTATAATGAACATTGCTTTCAGTCGATATCTTACGAAGATAAAGTGTTGAAGAACATCGTGATTTTTTTTAATATATCAATAAGTCACTTTATGCATCTATATCATATCATAATGTGATTATCCAGTTAAGGATATATTAGTCTTCACAAGACATACCATGAATAAAAACATCCGAAGATTGAGATGATCTCTATCATCACTTCCCCATAATTAATTCCTATATTTGGAAGGCATGGTTTCATATTCTTAATATCTATCTCATCATGATCTTATTATAATACCACTCGACCGTTAGATGTGTCTAGTGCTCACTTTTAAAAATTATATAAAAGGATCGGTGAGCCACTTCAAAAAATAGTGATGATGAACCACATCATATCTCTTTTGGGATCAAAAAAGAAAACACTAGAGACCTATACATATAGGAAAAAATTATTATTATTATTATTATTAGTTCAACCAGTTTCATTGAATATTATATTGAGATATACTTTATGGTATATCATTATCTTAGTAAGAATCTTCATTTATTGTCAATTTCTTCCTACAACTATGTACTAAAAATGTTCCTCTCAAAGATTCTATTTATTTTATCATGTTTGAACTCAGTGAAAGATTCTGGTTAAGACCATGGATTATAATTGTAAATGGATATCCAAGCGGAAATATATTGGACCTTTTTATTAAGTGATAGCTTTTTTTACTCTATTGGGAGACCCTAGTAAAAGGGCTATTATAGTAAAATTCACCATGCTTGTGGACTAGACCATTGGTGTAGTGGACTAGGGGATTTTTGTTCCCTAAAACACTATAAATCATTATATTCAATTTCATTTCTACTTGATTTTATACTTCCACTTCACATTCATTCCTATGAAAATAATTTAAATCATATACTTCAAAGAGGGTTGTCTAATATTCAATAACATTTTAAGAAATCAATTCACCCCCTCAGGAGTTATCTAGTCAGTCATTATCTAGTACAACAAGATAAGCCTGGGATGGATGATGTGATATGGGAGGGAAGCCCTGGATGATGTGGAATCAGTTAATCCGTATGTTTTTTAGATATATTGGAAAATAAATGAGGGATTTGGGGATGTAACAGAGATGATGGAATATTTTTATGTCGGTCTTACCTATTTATGTGATGCTGAGAACATGGAACCATTCTTATGGATCTGTTTAAGGGCTAATGGTCCGATTTCATGTTTCATATGCATTATATTCCCCACTTCTTATGGTTACTGGATGTTCATGGTTGAATTTACCTCTTAGTTGTAGCTTAGTATGACTTTAAAAAAGTACCGACATTATGGAATGATGCTAATAATGAATAAGTAATTATTATCCAAATGGGGTTGGTTTTGATGGAATGAAAATGATAAAAATCTTTTAGTATTAATAAATCATGGTCTCAGTTTTGATTAAACCTAGAGGGCATGTATTGCACTCTTATGATTAGTGTAATGTAATGTTGAATAATGCCAGTGGTCATTTTAATGGAAAATTAATTAATTAACCAAAATAAATGATTAATAAAATAAATAATTAATGTATCCATTTTAAATTTTTACGTGAATATTGAATATCTAGTTTTAGTAGTGGCATCTAGAATTCTGAGCGATGTTAGCTAGAGTTGAGTCTAAGAATAGGTCATTCCAATAGTGTGGTTGTGATATATATATTATATCTTGTATATTTATTGATTTCATACACTGCCCAAATCATGCCGGTTAGGGAGACTAACACCTTTTGGACTATGGGATGGATGTTTACCCCAATATCCTAGTGGGAGGATGGTTGTATGAAGACCTCCTCTGGCCCCATTCTCTTCTATGGGTAGATACTTGTGATGGAACACAAAACTTTTAGTTTCCCCATATATGTGTGTTTAGGGATGAGATGGCCTATTGTTTTTTAATACAAAATTATTACCTAATATATTATCCAAAGGATTATTATAGGTATGATGTGTGTAGAATGTGATGGATTATTATACCTTACTTTATGTAAGGGTTGAAATGTATTGAGTAAAATTCCCCTTTGTATGATATATTTTATATGGGATACGATGGATCTTAGAATCTAATCATTTACTATATATAGATATGTGGATGAGATGATGTGATTATGTTATGAACTAGGTGCATGTTGTGATGTGTGCCCCAGGTGTCAGTTGGCTAGCCTATTTGTGGAGAGAGATGGCTCAGGATGTGTGACGTTTGGTAGAGAGGAATACAGGTGGGGAAGCATGATTTGGGTACCCTTTAGGTTTCATTATTATATTATATTATCTCTTGTATGTGATACTTGATGAGAGTAAGTCTTTTTGAGGATTGGAACTTAGTATAACTATTTAGGTGACAGGTTAGATTCATTATTTTTCACTGTGATTTAGGATGATTTCATTATCTATTTCATGAGAGGATCTGTAGATGATCCCAATGAGTATGTTTTTATGATCACCCTACATATACATAAAACCTTTTAGGTCAGCTGGATAAGGTTGGAGATTGGGATGGATATTAATAGATCATGGTATTATAGGATCAATTTTGTCATCATGTTCGTTGACGTTTTTTCCTTTTTGGTACTGGTATATTTCCTTTCAATTCTTATAGTACTGTATAGAATTGAATGTTTTTTGTTGAGTTATATATATATGTGTATGAGAAGGTGTTGATCGGTGTATCTACCATATCTATCTCTTTCTATTATTCTCATAGAGGGTGATTCCTCCCATATATATGTTTGTTATACCCTTAGTGCTAGTCATCGACCTGGGGATTACTGGAGGCAGGACTTGGGTAGTCACTATCTCTCTCCCCTGATTGTGGAATCTTTCTGGGGAGGGGGTCATGAATGATTTGAATAGGAGGATTAGATTGAGGGACATGATGAAGTTTGGACTTAAGAACATGTGAGGTTACATGTTTTGGTAGGGAAAATGATATCAACTAATTTTATAGGAAATTTAAGTAGGGGAGAGCAGTCAAGACTATGGTATTTAAGGACCCCAATGATCTAGTTTTCGAACCTTTAAGTTTACTAAGCCTACTAAATGAGGTGATACTGGTTGTATCATAGAGACCTAGGAAAGGATCACACGACATTATTCTTTGCACCTATGTGTGAAATGGGTAGAGCTTGTGATAGGTTAAAACTATAATGATATAATAAGTAAATAAGTAAATAATTTTGAATATTCCTTATTCAAGGTTTAGGAGATAAATTATTTTTTATTTTTTAGGCATGGCTCGATGTATTAATATTCATCATGTTTTCACAAAATATATTTAGAATGATGTTCCAATAAATGACCGTAGAGTAGAGGTCGATGATGATGACACTTGGAGGAGGACACTCCAAGAGTTTTAGTTTAAGAGTCTATAGAAGTATGAAGGATGTTTTTCATATTCAATAATTGAATTACAGTTGGAGGAGGTAGAGATATCATTCAGTTCGATCCATTCATGAAAGGAGAAATGGGTTTCCTTTGATATGAAGATTCTTTATGGAGAAGTAAGGCATTGGTGGTTCTTATTCCGCAAGGATCATGAGGAGTCGATGATATTGTGGGAGAAGTTTGGAGACCAAATCCAAGAAGAGATTCTTTCTTCCAATATGAAGGCATCAATTCTCCAAGAGCTTCTTACCCTTAAATAGGAAAGTTCCAGTGTGTGAGAGTTTGGGATCTGTTTCAGGACCCTTATGTGATTTGATCTAGACCTGTATCTAGATGTGGAGGCTATGGAGAGGAATTTTGAGAAGGCTTTGTATCCCTAGATTGAGTTCCAATTCACAAAATATATTTTGAAGACATATATTCAGATACTAGAGAGAGAAGATCTTATTGAGAGGATCATGTACATAACCATATCATCATAATATGGGAGCCATCATGATTACTCATGAAGTAGAGTTATGGCCTGGGGTTCTTAGTTTCCTAGACAGAAGATAATTCGGTCAACTGAGGGTTGGTCCCAACCATAATTATATAATTTATCATGGGGAATACACTCTCATACCTATGATAAGGGATCATATGCGTATTGTTATTATGTATTTTGAGGCCATAAATGATGAGAGTGCCCGAACATTCTAATCAATCAATTTCTGCTAGTTATTCCACTTCACTTTCCTCTATTGAGGTAGTTTTAGTCAATACAACAGTAGTAGCATTAGCTAGTTTGGGATCTGTATAGAGGAGATGGGCTATGAAGAGTATATCCCTGAGACAGTCCTTATCCTTAGATAAGAGAGTACAACCATGTATGTGGTTTTCAGTAGGTCCAGAGAGGCCATATATAATGTTGTGGTAATTTTCTTGCTTTAGCGTTTCCAGCACTAGGAGAACCAAACATCACTTGAGGTTCCCTTTGATTCTATTCAATATGGGTGCATGCTTTTTTTGACTTAGGATAAATTCTCTATTTTATGTCACCTACCACCATATATGGTTTGGGACTTTATTTAGATAGGATTATATTTCCCTTGGAATTTCAGACACTAGTTGGTGGTCGATTTGTTTGTATAAAGTATTTAGATACTATGAGCTAGTGCTGGGGAAACAATTCACTTAGAGAGATTTCCAATTTTTATGGATGTATCCATATGATATCATCCTTTACATGGATTTTTTGTATTAAATTCATGATATCTTGGATATCTAATGAATTAATGTTTGGTTTTAGATACCGATCAAGAACTAATAGTGAATTTTGTAAATCGAGACCCTCATATGGGCCAGAGGCATCTTCTGTCCTTGCCTTATTTAATGGTGAATATGATGATGAACTCCTCATAGGTTTAGCATTTTGTGTTTCCTAGGATTTTGGAAGAGTACCCTGATGTATTTCTAAAGGAGTTTGTAGTGTTACCCCTTTAATGAGAGATTGTGTTTTGGATCAAGTTAAAGCCATGCATGTCTCCTATATTGATGTTTCCATACAGTATGAAACATTATGTGTTGTGAGAGACATTATTAGAGCTTTATGATCTCCTATATTGAGGTTTTTTTCAACCAAGTGCGTAACCTTGGGTTGCTTGAGTTTTGATCCTAAAGAATGCTGAAGGCATTTTATAGCTTTGTATCAAATACCATCACTTGAAAAAAGTCACAGAAAAAACCACAATCCTCATCAATAAACCAAGGATTTATTTTATTAACTAAAGGGAGTAATTTTCTTCTCAAATATCAATCTATGGTTTAGATATCATCTAATTTGGGTGAAGGATGAGGATATCCAGAAGACTACTTCCCATTATCTTCAAGGTCATTCTGATTTTGTTGTATTTTTAAGGGTGTGGTGAATTCTTTATCTATGTTCATAGTTTCTATGAATTCCGTTAGAGATTTTATGGATAATTTCATGATGGATTTCATCAAAAAAATCACTGTGTACTTAAAGTTTTAGGAGGAGAATGTTGAGCATCTCTGTGTCATTTAAGGATTGCTTCATCTTGAGTAGCTATCTGGGATGTTGTTGAGGTGTGAGTTCTAGACTGATGAATTCCATTTCTTGAAGAATTTTATATCCCATAAATAAGTAGTTATGGATCCTTTAAAGATAGATTTATTTGTTTCTTGGGAATCCCCCAATATAGTGGTAGTGGTGTGGAGTTTCCTTTGTCTTTCAAGCTATTAAAATAGGGTTGTAGCTGACTTCTCTCAGTTTATGGCAACTCTAGAAGCCTTGAACTAGATGGATCAAGAATTTTTAGGGAATTATTAGTTCCATAAATATTTTTAGTACCTAAAGGATATGTTTTTAAGTACTCCATTACTTTGTTTTTGAGTGGTGTGAGTTCAATTTGAGGTTTCTATGACGTTTCATGTATTGGATTGGGATATGTTTTGCTACATTAAAGTTCAGATGTTTCTTATAGGTCTTGGTAGTTACATCCCCATTAGAGAAACTATTATAACCATGATCTTTAGTTTTATTTAGTGGGATTTTACTTGAAATTGTGGTGACATTACCTCACCGGTGAGTGATTTGTAGTTTTAATCATCCATAAGAGCTTACAGTATGTCTTCTACCAGTTCGACTTGAGAATAGATTACGATCGGTGGATGGAATTTTTATAGGATTATGACATCAAGATTTTATATATTCTTGGAAAGCAAATTGTTGTATTCAATGTTTTGATTATGGAGTCACGTAGTGATGTTGTATGTGAATGTGGAGATTTCTATAGGGTGATGGAATAATTCTCAGTGATACATCTATATATGGTAGATTTGGGAGGAAGAGGTAATATTTTTAGATGAATGTTTTTTCATCATTGGTGTAATAAGTGTAAGAGTATTTTTTTGGGGATTATGAGGTGGAGGTTTGGAGGGATAAAGTTTTATTGGTGATGCTTTTAATGGTTGGTCTACGGATGGATTGCAGTTGATGTTATTCCTAGGAATGATTTTCATTGCTTTGGTGATGCATGAGATGGTTCTCTATGTGTTCCCTATATTACATTTGGAAGAAAATCATGGAGTAAAAAATATTTACCAGGGATTCATAGGTATGTTTTGGTGGATTGGGTTGAAGGGTTCTTTTGCAAAGTTTGTCTCTCGAAGTTAGGTCTACTAGAATGTGAAGGATGGGCACTGTGTTCCTAGAGGTTTTCTCTATCCATTTGATATTCCCTAGTGTAAGTGGTATAACATCTCGATGGACTTCATTACTATTTTACCTAGATATTAGGGAGTCTATGATGTTATATGGGAGATATTGTATTGTTTGAAAAAATTATCTGACTTTAATCGATAAGGGAGTCGAACTTATTGGAGGTTTTTTCGAGGTAGTATCTAGAGGAGGGGGTGTGACTCCATGGAGTCTCAAGGATGATAATCTCTAATCAGGATCCTCATTTAACCTCTATGGGTTAGATATGTATTTTGTATGATTATAGATCTCATTTATGCTTTAGAACTACATTTTATCCATATAAGGATGGTTAGATAAATCTAATCATCAATACTCTTGAAGACATGTTGTGATATTGTGTCATGGATTTTCGAGGGTCATGGATGAGGCACCATCTGTATGTCAATTTTTCTTACAATGATAAATCCTACTCCACTATTGGTTTTCCGCCATTTGAATATTTTTATGACCAACCATTCTATTTTAAATTATACTGGACTAGGGCCTGAGAGGCATCAATTTTCATTCTAGAGTTGGTGAAGAATAAAACAGATACAGTACAAGTAATTCATGATAGGATGAAGTCAGTGAATTACCATCATAAATCTTATGCTAACCAATGGAGGTGACTTTTGGAGATCGACTTTGGGGATCACATGTACTTTAAGGTGACTCCTCATTGTGGTAAGCAATGGTTTGGTCATGGAACTACGATTTATCCCCAACTTTTTGGGCCTTTCATGGTGTTGACACATTTTGGAGCTATGGAATATCAGATAACACTTCCCAAAAAGGAATTTTATATACACTATGTTTTTCATGTGTCACAAATTCTTTGTTATCTTCATGATGGATCTCGTGTCATTGATTGAGTAAATATCGATGCTGACAATGATGTGACCTTCGAGGAATGACCTATGGATATCTTGGTCCATCAGGAGAAGGAGTTATATAACTGTTCTATTTACTTAGTTCAAGTCTTGTTGTTGCATGGTTGCATGGAGGATAGTTTTTGGGAATGGGATTCATATATGTAAACTTGGTTCCCCAAGATATTTTTTTAATCTCTACTATTATAATGTTATTATATTATGGATGATTAAATTTCTAATTTATGAGATGGTTTCCTCTTATTTCACTTTTTTGTATTTACTCTCATTTGATAGGTATCTTTATTAGGATAGTGTTTAAGATGTGATTGTTTTTTTTGCATGTTTTTGCACTTATTTCCTATAAATAGATGGTTGATCTCCTATGATAGTGAGATCCTAAAGAGGTATCTTGAGGGGTGAATTTTTGTGTGACCCCCGTTCTTATCTCTAGGATTTATATTTGATTATAGAGGATAAAAATTATTTGAGAGGTATGTATTTTAAGGGTTCAGATCTCTATTGTCCAACCCTTTGCACGTTTTAAAAGATCATAGTGTTCAAAGGAGGGATAAAGCTGATATCAAGGGGTTCGACTACTAAATGATGAAACAAAGGAGAATAAAAAAAGTTTAAATGTGTTGCATGTCATTTATTCAAAGTTCATGGCTTGTTAACACTAGTTCATGGGGTTTTATATTACATGTAAATCATCTTGTTTAAATGATTTGAGGTGACATGTTTTTTGGTGAGATCTAAGGAAAAACATTTACATGACATGAAAATGGATTTCATGTCATGTAAATGTGCTCTGCAGTGCACATATAAATGCTTTAGAAAATCAAGATTTCCTCAAAAGCATCAACTTACATCATTTTCTAAGTGGTCTAGTAACCTCTGATAAGGATTGGGGATTCCATCAATTAAGATCGATCCTTGGCTTCGATCTTCAATCAATGGTGATCCATGGTGCATTCATTATTCATTTTCTAGAGGCTTCTCCATAATTAGTCTAATTTATTCCCATTTATTCTAACCATACTATGGTTCTTGATATACACTATTATAATGTGGTTTCTATATTGTTTTCAATGTATTTGGCGCATGAAATCGTAAGGATATCATAGTTTTGTTGTAGGATATGTGATCAAAGATCTGTAATGTTGGTTTGTTCTCATGAGAAGAATGTTGACGCCTTAAGGTAGGAGATTCAATTTTTTTCTTATTTTATTTACATTAAATCAAAAATTAAACACAAATATCCTTATGGAAGGGAATTTAATTAACTTAATAATTTATTTATGTAGATTAATAATGAATTGGATAGTTATTTAATGTCAATGTTGTTTCGTTATACCATTATAGTGCTTTACTCTTGATTTTATTTATAGTGTGATATCCATGCTATGATTAGTTAACATGTTCTTATGGTTGATGTAACATATTGATATTGGTAAAGAACATAAATCTAGAATTAATTTATAATTAATTATATTTAGAATAATTAAATAAGATTCATGTTTAAATACGATGTTTAATGTAATTTGATAATGATCAAATTGATGAAATGCACATGTTTAATTGAAAATGATCTTACATATGGTTAATAGAATTGATAAAGAATGTGAAGCATGATAATTATTGTTGATAAAAAATTAAAAAGGAATTATAAATGGGAATGGCTGTTTTCTCAGTTTGAAAAAACTGTATTAAATTCTGGAGATCATGTTTAATCATTGATAGCTTGTTATAGATTAAGGCCTTATGTGTACCTTAGTTAGAACCTATGAATAACGAATTGGTTAATTAAATATGTAATAAGAACTAGTTTTTTGATAAAGACAATTGAAGGGTCATGAGTTTCTTGTTTTATGATATAGGCATAACTGCTATAGATTTGGAGCCGTGATATCTCATTTTCATCTGAAAGATAGATGAATTGTTTCAGGGCCTTGATTTCCCTTTTTATTATATTTGATTCTTGATTCCATGTTCTGTTCTCTCTAAGTGAGTTTTTCTTTGTGATTTGATATTGGGTGTGGAGGTCTGGATGTGTTGTGAGCCTTGGATAGATTAGAATGGGATGATTGATGTGATGGTGGTGGAGAGTCATGGATGATGTTGCGTTAATTGATGCCTGTGATGGTGAGATGAATTGGTATATGCATGAGGGTGTCAGGGATTTCACCAGGGATGATGGAATTTGATAAAGATGTTCTTTATGGTAATGTGATACTGAGAGTTGGGAATGTCTATTATATATCTACATAATAGATGATGGTTGGGTTACATACTTTAACTATATTCCTTTTCCCATTACATGAGGCATTTGGATGGGCTTGGTTTCATGTTTACACTTAGTGGTATATTAGGATGTTTTTCATTAAGTACCCAGATTATGAAAGGATATTAATAATAAATAAATAACTCTTAAACCATTGGGTTTTAATTGATGTAATAAAAAATGCGAAAAACGTTTCAAACATGATAAACCATAGAGTAGGTTTTGATTATTCCTCGAGGGAATGGACTTTAGTTTGATGATTAATGTAATGTAAAGTGGAATAGTGAAAATTGTTAATTTAATGGATAATGAATTAATTAATGAAATTAAATTATTAAATGAGAATAATTAATTAATGTATCTCTTTTAAATGATTGTGTTCTTATAGGATATCTAGTCCTTTTAGTGGTATCTAGTAGTGTGAGTGGTGTTAACTATAGTTGAGTATAAGACAAGGCCCATGACTATTGTGTGGTTGTGAGATATAATATATATTTTATATTATGTGATTTCATATGATTCCCTACCCATGTTAGTTATGTCGACTGAATCCCATTAGAATCTAGGAGTATGTTTTCCCCAACAACCTAGTGGTAGGATGGATGGTTGACTACCCCATCTAGCCCCACTCCCTTCTCTTTCTAGTTACCTGTGATGATATGCACATTGAATAGTTTCCACTTATTCATGTGTAGTGTTCTATGATGGATTATGTTTATTTCACGCACATGTATTACAATATATATCATCCAATGAGTTATTATAGGTATGATTTTTATAGGATGTGATGGATTCTGGTACCTTACTGAGTGTCTAGGCTATAATCACTTGAGGTATTATACCTGATGTATGATATAATTATACAGGCAGTGATGGCTCCCAGAAACTACTCTATTACTATCTATGGATATGTGGATGGGATCATGTGATGATGTGATACAGAAGGTTTATGTTGTGAAAAATTTCCCTGGTGTCTTTGTAATGATGTATTTTTGTAGATTGATGGCTTTGGATTTGCGACGTTGGGGTAGAGAAAAAAACTAGTGGGGAATCTGGAGTGAGGTACCCAAATGTTTCATTACTAAATTATATTTTCTCTATTATGTTATACATGGTGAGAGTTATTCATTGTGCGGTTAGGAACATTGTATACCAGTTTAGGCAATGATTTAGTTTCATGGTCGTTCCACTATGCCAAAATTTTTATTTCACGGTGGGTTTTTAATCGTTTAGTGGTGGTTTAAACCGCCACTAAATCATTCCACGTCAATTTTGGAAAATAGCCGCTAAATCGTTTGTCGAGAAATAATTAGCAGCGGTTTTTTAAAACCGTCGTCGAATGATTTAGCGTCGGTTTTTTTAGTGGCGGTTTAAACCGTCGATAAATCATTTTTAATTTTTTTTAATTTTTCTTAATTTTTTTATTTTCCTTAATTAATTAATTAATTAATTATTTATTATTACCACGCTCATGCCCATATTTATTCATAAGACCATGTCCATGCCCATGCCCATGCAATATATAGAAATTATGCGTTGGGTGAGATTTGAACTCCTTACCTCATGCTTATTCTCCAAAGACTTTACCACTATAGCAGGCTCTTCATGTGGTCAATAAATCGAATTTAATATACTTATACACATATATATTAATTGGGAAAAAAGTTATACATAACAAATAGATACACACTGAATAATGATTAATCAATAATAATTAATCAATAATGATTAATAAATAATAAATAAATAATAAATAATAATTAAAAATTAATAATATATAATATACAATATAAAATATAAAATATAAAATATAAAATATAAAATATAAAATATAAAATATATAATATATAACATATAACATATAATATATAATATATAATACATAATACATAATATATAATACATAATACATAATGCATAATGCATAATATATAATATATAATATATAATATATAATATATAATATATAATATATAATATATAATATATAATATATAATATATAATATATAATATATAATATATAATATATAATATATAATATATAATATATGATATATAATATATAATATATAATATATAATATATAATATATAATATATAATATATATTATATGTAATATGTAATATATAATATATAATATATAATATAGAATATAGAATATAGAATATATATTGTAGATTGAATAATATATAATATATAATCAATAATACATGACATATAATATATAATATATAATATATAATATATAACATATAACATATAATATATAAGTAATGTATAAATAATAAATTAATTAAAAAGTAATTGAATATATGATAAATAAATAACAAATAAATAACAAAGTAATAAATAATATATAAACAAAGAAATAATAAATAAATGATAATTGATAAATAATAAATAAATAATAATAAATAATAAATAATAAATAATAAATAATAAATAGTTAATAATAAATAATAAATAATAAATAGTAAATAATAAATAATAAATAATAAATAATTAATAATTAATAATAACTAATAATTAATAATTGATCATTAAGAATGAATATTTAATTTTTAATTTTTAATTTTTAATTTTTTTAAATAATTAATAAATTAATAATCAATTATTAATAAATAATTAATAATTAATTAATAAAAAATTTAAAAAATGAATATTGAATAAATAAATAAATAATAAATAAATAATAAATGAATAATAAAAAATAATAACTTAATATTTAGTAAATTAAAAATAAATTAATAAATAATAATTAATAAGAAATAAAGAATAAAGAGTAAATAATAAATAAATAAATAAATAAATAAATAGATAAATAAATAAATAAAAATTAATAAATAATTAATAATTAATAATAACTAATTATTAATATTCAATAGTAAATATTTGACATTTAATAAATAATTAATATTTAATTAATAAATAATAAATAAATAATAAATAAATAATAAATAAATAATAAATAAATAAATAATAACTGAATAATAAAATACTAATAAATTAATTTTTAGTAAATTAAAAATAAATTAATAAATAATAAAGAATAAAGAATAAAGAATAAAGAATAAAGAATAAAGAATAAAGAATAAAGAAGAAATAATAAATAATGATTCAAAAATTAATAAATACATAAATAAATAAATAGATAAATTAAAAATAATTAATTAATAATTATAAATAACTAATAACTAATGATTAATAATTGATTATTAATAATTGATAATTAATAATAAATAATTAATAATTAATAATTAATAATTAATATCCAATTTTTAACATTCATGATCTAATATTTAATAAATAATAAATAAATAAATAAATAATTAATTAATTAGTATTCTAATAATAAATAAATAAATAATGAATAACGAATAAATAAATAAATAAATAAATAATAAATAAATAAATAAACAATAAACTAATACTAAATAATTATTAATTAATTAATTAATAAATTAAAATTTAATTAAAATTTAATGTAGACATAATAACATAATAATAAATAAATAAATAAATAAATAAATAAATAAATAAATAAATATTAATTATTAAATAAATAAATAAATAATAAATAATAAACAAAATAATAATAATAATAATTAATAATTTATAAATAAGTAATAAATAAATAAATATTTAATAACTAAATAAATAAATAAATACTAAATAACTAAATAAATAAATAAATAAATAAATAATAAAACGTTAAGAACTTCTGAAAACCCTAAAATCACTGAAATGACCATAAAATATGATCTGAGACTCCCTTTTTAGTGCCACAACCAGTCAAATCAAAGATTAGGAAATGAGATTCGATATGATATGTGGAACTAGTTGAACAGACACCTGTTTAAAGAGTTATAACAGTTTGAATTTTATGAAATCGATGTTTGCAACTAAAACCTCTATTTCGGAGGTCTTATGGGTCTTTCTAGTGGAATAAAAAGTAGTAAAATACTCAAAGAGTTGGTACCAAACCTAAGCGGCGTACTGCTCTTCATAGGATTCGATTTGATATGCGGTAGAGCCCAAACGGACACTCGAATTAAAATTTATGGCCTTCTGAAGTTCGAGTTCAATTTTCAACTTTTGAATTATGAATATATTTTTTTCCTTGGATTATCACATGATTTAAATCCCACTTGGTTTTTTCTCATATGATAAACTTTGATTTGACTGCTTGTGAAGCTGAAATGGACTCTTGGATCAGAATTTATAGTCATTTGATGCCAAAGTCTGTTCTTCTACTTATTGAATTTTTTTTTTCAGTTTAAAAATATTATTAACTAATAATTATAAATATTAAATAATTAAACCTTTAAAAATATTTAAAATTATAAATAATAAACTATATTTGACTATAAATAATAAATAATAAATAATATATATATATATATATATATATATATATATATATTTAAATTTTCTAAATTATTTCGGCAGTTTTGAAAAAACCACCGCAAAATTGAAATTGTTTTATTTAGAAGATATTTAAAATAAAATTAAAAAGAATAAAAAAAATTTTGCGGCTATTTTAAAAACCGCTACTAAATTTTTGATTGAAAAAATTTTAGGAGTGGTTTTAAAAACTACCGTGAAAAAACTACCGCTAAAACACTGTTTTCTTGAAGTATTTACTGTGTTTTAGCATGGTTTTATTATCATTTACATGAGAGGCCCCATGGATGATCTTATTGAGTATAATGTTATGCTCAATATATATATATATATATATATATATATATATATATATATATATATTTCAGGTCATTTGACATATTTTGGAGATAATGAAAAATATTATAAGCTCATGGCTTTTTTGTATCAGTTTGGGATTCGTTGTTTTTTTCATCTTTACCTTTTTGGTACTTATCACTTTTCATTTAGTTGTTAGAGTACTGTATTTCATTGCATGTTTTCACATAGGTTATATTTATATATATGTATGATCAGGTTTTTATTATTGCATCGATGTTATCTCTATATTTTTTATGTTTTTTTGGTGTGAAATTCCTCCCATATGTATTTTTATAATACACTTGGAGGGAGTCTCCAACCCAAGGCCTACTAGAGATAGGACTCGGGATGTCACTATCTCTCACCCCTCACCGTCGTATCATTATAGGGAGGGGGTCTCGAAAAAATTAGATTGGTTTTAAAGAAACAAATAGTTCAATTATATATCTACTAATCCATTTTTTTCATTGGAATCATTTGGTATTGAATTTTGATATTAAAACATTATAAACTTATGAAGATTTTCTCTTTGAAATCTCTATTTCTCATCCCAAAAACATGATTAATTTTTAATTAAAAATTTCCACCCCCGTGAATGGAATTTGGAAAAATTTATTACATATTTTGATTCAAAATAATTTATATTATCTAACAAGTTCAACATCATTTTTGATAAAAATGAATCTTAAAAACATTATAAAATATTTTTCGTGGTTAATGAAAAAAAGGGGTTATCATGTGGTTAAACAAAGAATAAAAGGGTAAAAAATGACCTATTAATAAGTGAAAATATTATTGAATGGACATAGTTCCACCTTATACTTAACAATATCTAATATATGGTCATTTTGAATCTTTTTTTATTTGAATTACTTTATCAGTTTGGATTATTTTAGGAAATTTCATGAAATTTCAAAGAAGGTCCTCTTTCCACACTTGTTAAAGGGAACTCACTCCCCTCAATTATTCAAACCTCTCAAGCCATTTTTAGGCAATAAAATTCAAAATACCCCTCCCCAACATCATTATACACCCATTATATCTTCTTCTATTGAAAAAATCCAAGCCCTAGGGTCCTTAAGAAGATTCAAATGAGGTTTCTGTAATAGAAGAAAAATTTAGGCACTAAAATCATTCTTTTTCTTTATTCTTTTACAACATTCCATTATGTGATAAAAATTATAATATAATAAAAAAAATTATAAAATATATAATAATATGTTATTATATTTATGTAATAATATTTATCCATCTCCACTTCCATCAAATGGGAATCAAAATCATCAATCTTATGTACGGAAGACTACCGCCTCACGAACTGATGTAGTCATTTTCCATCAACCACATTGAAGGATGGATATAATTCTAGATTTAACAAATATATATAATAATTTTTATATTATTATAATTATTGTGTTTTAATACCACATATACCTTTTTATGTTCCATTCTATTTCAAATATGATAATGTCGCTCGTGTGTACAACGAACTACCACCTTGTGAACAAATGTGATTCGTTTTTCACTTAGGCTTTACATGGAATGAAAAATGGATAAATTTAATTAATGTATGTGATATATATGAATTGAAATCGGTTATTTGAAATTAATATATCACCCAATTCCTCACCCTTTCACTTGTTAAGGGAATTATATCATTTCTCATGCATACATATGTCCTATCGTCTTCATGGAGTGATGTGACTCATTTTCCATTCCAAATTTTTAATAATGATTCTAATATTTTATACATTGGTTAAAAATGATATTTAAAACATTATTATCATTATGTATATGATTTATTTATATCCTATAGACAAGAACCAGAATAATCATTATAAAAAACACATGAGCTAATAAGGTAATGAACACCCAAAACAATGAAAATAATGAAATATTATTAAAGAATGGTTGTGAAAATGTAATAAGAGGATAATATATGAAATTATAAGTATGATTATGGATCTTGAATAAGTTAATTACATGTTTTAAAGAACTATACATAAGTTTAAATTATTTTCAACCCAATGGATGTGTGAGGTCACAAATTTTGTCTCAATTTCTATTTCAATGAGAATGTTTTTAAATTTGAACCTATTCACTTTTACATGGCATATATACAACCCCTTTGATCTATTTAACATGAATACCTATTTATTAATTATGGTTAATGTTTCAATTTAGGGTTATCTATATTCATTGTATCATGGATTTAAATATCATCTAAACCGTATGCCATTATTTTATACAGTGTTTACATTAATAGTTAATTGATTAAATGGAGAAATATTAATAATTCTGCATTCTTTACTAAATGTGGATATTTGTGAGAAGGAATATTATTCATGAAATAAATCGATTGGTTGATATATGAGTAATTAATTGGATATGTGTTTATGGGTGGTGATAATTTATAGATGGCCCCTCGATGCATCGATAAGTCTCATGGGAAAATTTAATTTGCCAAATCAGATGGGGTTTTACCCAGTAGTTTTAAACTATCTAGAGGAAAGATCATTTTGGTATAGGTATAATGATTCCTATTATCATGGTGTACAATAATTAATCAATTACTTCATTGATAATATAGTTATTGTCATTATAAATGATATTTTCTGTTATTATATAATCTATGGAAGCATTTAATTCTCACTTATTGATTAAATTTCACATGTTTTCAATTATTTGCTAGTCAATATAAATTATGAATTATCTTATCATGATAGAAAATTCATTTAAATAGAATTTTTATTGAGTTATTTTCCTTTTCATGATGATTTTTCTTATTGAATACTGATTGATTCCAATGTACTTAACCCTTATTAAGAATTTGAGATAACCCTCAGTTTTTTCCATTTCCCAGGATATGAATAAGAAATCACTTAATGAGTTTTTAGGGATGAATTTCATTTTTTTGTTATGTATTTTCCTTTATTTTCTATTGCTAATGTATAATAGGTATCATGTATGTATCTAGATACAAAAATACCAAATTGAATAGTTCTTTAAGATTTGACAAGTTTACTCTATGTGAATGTAAATAATTAAGACACTGGTTCTAGGTTATTCGGGTCAAGGTTTCTAAAAAAAGAACAGTTTTCAAATTTTATATTTGAATTTTTAATCATGATAGTAGATAGCTAAATAACCTTAAGAACACAAACACATTTATTCATATTTTCCTTATTCTTCTTCAGTTCAAGGAGTTTTCAATATCATCATGGTGTAATAAAACAAGATTATAGATGAAAAAGTAGTTTTACTCAAATAAAAAAATCTATTGTTGTGTAATATACTTTTTAATGGGGTATATACATCTTCTCCCATAATTTGAATCATGTAAATCCCTTTGTAAATTTAATCTTTAGAATAGAAGATTTAGTATTATCTAATATAAAAAACTCTTTTATTTTCCTTTATGATTAGGAAATCCATTTGGAATTTCCTATGAAAATTTAACAAAACTATTATCTATCAAATTGTTATATACTCATATTTTATTTCTAGTTATTAAAAACTTATCAAAATAGAGTGACCCTAATAGAATAATTATATCAAAAAATAATACATATAAAATGGTATAAAATTCTATTATTATGGGTGAAATTTCATCCAATGATATGAGATACTCTTATATAGCATTTTACACTAACCAAAATCCATTACAAAAATAGAATTTTTTTTACTAAACTGAATGAATCAGTATAAATTTTCTGAATTACTCTAATGAAATATCATTTAATCTTATAGAAATCACTAAAACTATTTTGAAATTCCTTTTACATGGATATAACTCTTATGAGAATTAAAATATATTTTCTATATACTTTGAAAACCATTTTCAATATCTGTAACTCGTATAAATTGATGAAATAGATAAATTATAATGTAATATAATATAACGTCCCATATAGTTTAAAATGATGACTCTTATTAATTTTAGAATTATCCAAATTTTAGTTTGAATTACATATCAAAAATGAAACATCCAGATTTCTCTTAAACATATATAATAAAAATTACTAACATCAAAAATAATCATAGAACCTTGAAATGTACATCACCTCATTTAATAAATGTTTTTGTGTGTGTGTTTGAATTTGATTTATGTTTTGACCAAAAGATCCAACATAATAAAGATATCCAATCCATGAGTTTATATAATGTCCCTTAAAGTTATAATGAATTCACGTATAAATTCCCCCCAAAATAGTCAAATTTATATCAACCAAAAAAATATTCCCCACACTTTGTAAATTACAATTATTCTCAAAATGAATGAAAAAATTATAGAAATTGGGAAAATTTTGAATTTTTTTCCCTCTATTAAATAACATTATTAAAATGAAACATGGTTTCCTAAAAATTAATGGATATGGTGGTATGTTTCAATATAATTCTGATGCAATAGTAAAAAAAGATATTTTTTAGAGAAATTAAAGTAACATCATTCATTTATAACTTGTATATCCGAATATGTAATTGTATCCATTGTGAGCAAAAAAAAAACTCATTATCATTAGATAAATAATTAATAAGTTAATACAACTCAACAATGATGGATACAAATAATTAAAAAATAAACTGATGTTCAAAATAACTATAAAAAAATAATTCACAAAATGCAACACACACAACATGAACACGAATTAAATGTTAATTTCTATCTTATTTGTATCTATATTTTATATGTTTGACACGAATTAAAAGGAATATTGTTAGCTAAAAACGAAAAATGTACACTTGAAACATTAACAAAAATGGATTTACAAAGAATATAAGAAAAATAAAAAACCAGATTTAGTCCATAATGAAGTGAAAATGAATTACAATAGAAATTTAGAAAAATAATTAAATATAAGTAAAAACTTTTACTAACTCAAAAAAAAATTAAAATAGTTACGAACCAATTATTTCAAAAAAAAATTGAGTATATTTTTTAGATACTATGTAAAATATGTTTTAGACCATATAAGGGATCCCCACCGACACATAAACTCAACATAATATCATTTTAAAACACCAAGGATGAATAGAAAATTAACATTTAAAGATAAAAAATATTTTATTTATTTAGATGAAGAAATAATTAAAAAAGGGACCCATTAATGTTCAAATTTTTCATGTTTTCCATGGTTCTAGAAACATTCCAAAACATATTTTAGTTTGTAAATTCATTCCACTAGTACATTCTCACAATATATCCAGAATAATAATACACGATCATGTAAATGACCCATTTTATCATAAAAGATATTTAAATTAGTATTAAAATAAATTTCTACTAATAATATAGAAACATCACATGGGAACCATTGTTTTTTTCAAAAATTATTATTTACAAAAAATGAGAATTATAAGTTCCTTGATAGTAGGTATCCTTCATTTCATGATCATCCAAATAACCAATTTACCCAATCCTTATTAACTTTATATTATTGTGTTTCAATTAAGAATAAAATGAAAAAATATTATATGAAATGAATAATATTTCTATGATAAAAAATCTTGCAACTTAAAGAAAATTAAAAGTGGAATGTTTTATGTAATCTCCCTATCCAACCAAAAAAATACATAGAAACTAGAATAAGTTTAATATTATTCCTCTATTAAATCATTTTAATATACACTTGGTTTATCCCATTAAATATGTATCATCATTATAAAAAATAAATTATTAATTTCAATCACATAAATTCTATAAAATGAAAACATTATTATAGAGAGATGGTGTTTCTAAAATTTTACATGAAACTAGTTTAAGGATGTGCTATATTTTATGGTTTTAAGAATTGTATTTCAATTATTTTTGGGAAGAGTGTAGTTGGTATTGTTTCTTATTCTTGATCAATTATGTATAGTTTCTAGAAAAATGGTTTTTGGTTTTTTATTTTGTAAGAAAAACATTTTTTATTAGTATATGGGTTCCTAAAATGAACTAGATTTATTGTCCCCCTATAGAATTTATTCCTATGGCTATAACCATAATGAGTAGTTATGAGTTATTTATTTTTAGGTCTTCTATTATATTCTCATAATAAAAAAACACTATATGTTTATAATAAATTCCCCACACCAGTATCTCAATAACTAAACTATAAATTCTATTTAAAAACATGGTTTAAACAATCTCTATAACTTTATCCATGGTTCAATCATTAAAAAATGCCCCCAAATGATGTGCATAAATCTCTCAAATATTTCAAAATAAGTATAATAATCATTAAATAATGTGACCCCATTTATGGTAGTATAACTCTCAAAAAATTATGTAAAAAAACTTCAAATAGGCTTCTATCTCTAGAGTAGAATCACAGAAATGTTTTATAAATAACATTTCCATTTATTTCTAACTATTAGAAAACTAAAATACTCCATAAATATCTATCCAGAACTCTGAATTCTCAGAAAAAAATTCTTCTAAAATCTAACTTACTATTGGAATAGTATTGTTATTCACCCATAAAATTATAAAATAATATTTATTTATATCCCTTTTTAAATGTATTAAAGTTATGTTTGTATCTTCTAAAGGATTAATATTGACCATTGATATTTCCATATCTTTTTATTACTTCAAACCCTTGATTTTATATTATAATATATTTTAATAGGATTCCATTTCATCCTTATGTCTATAACCTTGAGTCTTTTTTCAATATTAAGTTCTTTAATGCATCTAAATTTCCGTACGAACTAGATGAGTTATCAAAATACGAAATTATTGGTTCGATTGATTAAAATTTCAATTGTAAGTTGGCTATTTAAAAAATCATTAGACTCTAAAAGATAGGATATAATATATTTTTTATAAGAAGGGTTATAATATTTTTTCAGTTGAATTTTTTTAACATATTACCTTGACCCATAGTCAACTAACAAGTATATATCATCATTATATACACACATAACAACATTGGAAAAAATGAATTTTACAGACTTTACAATATCAAAATGATATTTAATGAACGAGGGATTGTTTAAAAAGAAAAATATTATTCATTAATAAATATCCACCAAAATTTTAGTTTACCGTACAATTTATTGAAAAATAAACACAATGATAGTTTATCACATTGTAATATAGATATATGTAAGAACCCATGTTTTTCCAGACTGTCTTTTTGAGCAGAAATTTGAATTTTTGCACTTGGATTCTCATAAGGGCTAAATTTTTCATCTTACCCTACCAGATGATCTTGGATAATTTTTCGGACAACTCCGTTGGTCCCGGAATATAGAGTTTACCCTAGTACAAGAGTTTGGAAGAAATCTGAGCTGTTTGAATTTTGGTAGAATATTTAGTATTTAATATTATTAAATTAAATATTAACTTATTCGCATAGGTTCTTTTGGAAATAAAATTTTAACAAAATATCGAATTTAAATTACATTTGCACTGTTGAGTCCGGAATGGGGAGTTTAGCCTAGGGAAGGCATAAACTCATGTCGGGCACTGGGGCCGACCCATGCCCCTTTTTCTTATTTTCCTTTTCTTTTCTTTCCTTCCTTCTCTTCATTCCTCGTCCTCCTTGCGCACATCTCCTACACCTACCACTTGGCCATGTCATTGAGGGAGATTTGGATATTGATAATTAGAGAGAGTTGGGTGGAAAGAGGGGTATCGATTCAAAGCTCCCGACGCGCTGATTCCACAAAGGGCAACCAAGAGCCGTGAAATCATCCGAAGCTTCGTCGGTTTCCGCCCGAAGGTAGGGACATTTATGTTTTTTCCATAGATCCCCTTAAATCATTTTATTCTATGTTTTTAAATTCTTATATTTATTTCTTGTAAGCCCATGGGGCTCAATCTGTTGTTCCAAGGGGTGAAAACGGGCATTTCAGGCGTTTTGAGGGATTTCCCTTCGGAAACCCAAAAATACACAGCGTGTGTTTCAGGAGAACAAGCCACGAGTTCTTTCGGTTTGGGGAAGACAATGTTTTCCAAATCACATGCCATGTAATTTGAGTACATGCCACGTATTGGTGTCCGTGTGACCGACCATGTGAAATAAGACACATAATAGTGGTTTTTAAGGAGTAAATGTCGTGTACTATAATTACACGCCGTGTAGTGGCACATGGGCATGTGTTCGGGTGAAAACGCATATAGACTAATGTTTTTTGAATAGTACATGCCATGTACAGTAAATTACATGTCGTGTACTATTACACAGGCAGACCCCATGGGCCTGGCCATGTACTACTCCAGCTTAATAGTTTGGGCACATCTTGAGCTATGGAATTAATAATTAGGCCTATGAGTAGTCCATTCAGAGAGTTTTCCCTATATATCGGAATGGTGTAATCCTTTTGACATTTATAGGTCATCTAAATGGTTTTTTGGGTTTCTATCTAAATATAGAGGTTCTTCCTCCAGTTATCGAGTTCAGTTGGCACCTGAGAGTGAGACTTGGCGTGGATGATAGGTTGGGTGTTCGAACCAAATTAGTTGAGACTTTTAATATGAGATGATATGTGAGCTATCTCCCATAAATTTTTCTTTAGAGGACATTCCACTTGTGAGACGTTCCCTTCTGGCCTATGAGTCTGTGAGAACGGGCACTTCCAAGGATCACTTGAGGGGTCCCTTTACTTGTGTACTGATCTAGGGAGTCCCTTGTAGGATCTCTCTCTTGTTTTTCCATTGAGAGGACCAATGTTATGGAATGCCTTTTTGTCCTTCCTTTGAGGATCTCGTATAGGATTCATCCCTTACTCCACACTAAGGATCCCGTGTTGGATGCCTTCACTTGTGGTTACCTAGAGAATCCCAAGTATAACACCTCCTCCGTGTTTGACTTGAGGGACCCAGTGGGTGCCCGTTGTTTGACTAACCCTGGGTTGTTAAGTAGGGTGTGGGTAGAGATGGTGTTCAGATGTCACCTATAACCCATTCCAAACTGGTAATCCCATGGGTCTATGGATGTATTATTGGGTTAGGTGTTCGAGCCACCCTCGCTTGTTTTTTTATATATGACTTGGTTTTCTGATGCTGTAGTGGATACCAAAGGTGGTTCCTAGTTGGTGGCTGTTGAGCCTGATGTGAGGCATTTTTCTTGTTTTTCGGGATGCCTACTATGCCTCGTGTTCTTGAGTATGAGTGGTTTGATTGTAAATAGGGGTTTTACCTTGTTGTGGATGTGTTTTCCCATGATTCTTGATATTGACCATTTTGTCTAGCTTTCCCTGTTATGCTGCTTTGTTTTCCATTCCTAGTATCATTTGGATGGAGTGGTTTTATCTGATATGCTGTGATATGCTGTAGACTATTTATCCAAGTAGTTCTTGAAGGTTACTTGGTTTTAATGAATTTTCGTGCTCGATTGACCTACACATGGTAATGAGAACCTGGGGTAGTTGACTATAAGGGAAATTAACTGTGAGTGCTTCCTCAGAGAGTCTTTAATCACTTTTTAATATAAGGGGAACTGACTGTGAGTACTTCCTCAATGAGTATTTTTCTACATGAGACCAAAGGGGTTAGACTCTGAGAGCTCCCCAAGTGGTCGTATACTATGTTGGACCCAGGGGTTATTGACTTTTAGAGCTACCCGGAGGTTATTCCTAATTTTATTTGATGCTGTGTTAGACCGATAGGGTTCAGACTGTGAGAGTTGTCCTGGTGGTCGTGTGTATTTTGTTGATGGCTTATTGAAGAAAGGGTTTAGACCGTGATAGCTTTCTGAGAGGGTTACATGATTTTGATTAGTTTTCTCAGATATATAATTCTGGCGTTGGCCGAAGAAGGTACATGTCAATGGGATTATGGACCCAGATATCGACTTATTGATACAAAACATGAGTGGAACGACGTCCAACTCAATTTCCTTGCACATGATGTCCATGAGATCGGGCTTATGGTCCCAAGGATCGACTACTGATGTGGTTTAGTATTATTTCATTCACCTAATCATGAATATTAATATTTATGTATATGTGGATAGTTATGGGAATATAAATGTCTACGTATATAGATATGGACATCCATGGTTGCACTTGCCTAGTTGACAGGGATTACATACCCTGATTTTGATTTTGGTTGCACATTTGGTTTACTTCATTTTTTTGTGTTCAAGCTAGGCTGAGCACATTATTGTTGAATACACTTTTAGTAGCACAGTTGTAGGTTGTTTGTTAGGGTTCCCTACTGAGATTATTTCACACCCTTGTATGTGCACCTCGATGTACATGTAGTCCTTATGTATACTTTTCAGGTTGAGAAAAAGTTTCATTGTGGATAGGGCTGAGGCCCAGTATTGCATAATCGAGCAGAGCTTCTCGAGTGGTTCTACTGATCGGGATGGTGCAGTTCGACAGTGTTGGGAGATTGGGTATGTGGGTTGGATTGAAGTTAGTAGTTGCGCCCTGTACTTTTACTTTCAGTTTTCTTTGAACTAGTATCTGTATGGTTGGCCTAGTGGGAGACCAATGTTGAATTTTTTTGCATAGCTATTCGGGATTTTACAACATTTTACTATTACATGTTGTTATATTTTAGTTGTTTATTGCTTCCACACTCTCTTTACTTCAGTTGTGTATGATACTTAGATATTTCAGCTATTTTCTTACTCTGGTATGAGGGAATAGTTTCCCCACTATCACACCCTAGGCCCTCGCTTCTAGTCGGCAGCCTCTGGAATACAGGGAGGCACGCTTGAGGCCTTGCGTTGAACCGACTTGAAGCACCTGTTAAGTGGATTCTAGGTCGGGTCATTACAAAGTTTTATCAATGGAGTTTTCTTTCATGGTATTTACTATTTGGGATATGGTAGTCAGGAGTATTAGGAATGTGTCAGAACCTATGATGGATATTGGACTGGTACATCGAGAACAATTACTCCAGTAAGAAGCCCTGGTTTTGAGGGTTTGCGATTGCTGTTCTGATTTTGAAATGTTACAGTTTTATGTGATTTTATCCTTGAGTGATACACATGTTGTGTGGTGTTTTTATTTACTATGGATCTCTGGCTCTTGGATATTGGTAAGATGCCAGGGATGGATTTTGACTCTTGGTTGGCAAAGGAAAGAGGAGTCTCATACATCATACTAGGAACGTAGGATTCACAGCATATAGGCCTTATAGTGTATGATTTTACTGACGAATAAGACCTTTGGGTATGCTTACACATACTTTTTTACTCTGATGGCAGGTGATGTGGATATACTTTGAGGTGTTGGTGTTGGGATAATAACTTATTCCTCTTGCATAAGTGGTTCAGTTAATCCAGGTGGTCGATATGGAATATGATGCCTTGCTGTTTAACCCTTATTGGAAGTTGTTTCTTAGGTCTGTGGCCATCTAGTCAGATCATTGAGTATGATGTTGAATGATACCAAGGATTTTCTTATGAACTGGTCCTCCTTGTGTTATTGCTGTATACGGATACCCGATGAGTGTCAGTTCAGTTTCTCTTCATCTTGGGTTGTGAACTCCAGGGAGTAGTTCATTTTGAGGATGCTCGGAGTGGATCAAGTCCCTTGTAGGTTATGTTTTGGTTTTGACTTTCTTTTGTTGTTGTGATCTTTACCATATTCTAAGTGGTTTTGGATCTTTTGGGCTAGGTGGTTAGGCCTTGTGACCCAGTCGTGAGGTGTTTTTGGTTGGGCTTAATGGGATACCTAGAGACCCTTGTTTTTGACTCACACCCTTGTAGGTCGATGTTTATTCTGTTTTATGGAAACTTGTGTGAGAATGGTTGGCCTGTGTTTTCCAATGCCTTTTGGCTGTGCTTTTTCTTTTCATGACTTTCTTCAACGGACAGGACTGTTTGGGTGCCTGGCCTGGTCTACCAATGTTTCTGATGTTGCTATTGTGGGTGGCATCATTTGAATATAAAATGTTGAATGGATGGGAATGATCCAATGACCGTTGCATTAATACTTTTCATAGTTTGGGACTTTATAAGTTGTGTTGGAATGTCCCTATGTTTCAGAGGTGACATTGTGAAATGTTGGGTTACCATGAAATGGTTGACCCAAGCTTGAGTCCTGGTTGGGTTTTGGAATGATGTTAGCATGGCTTGGAGGGAGATGGAAACGCCTTTGGTGAAATCATAGTGTAATCCTACTAGATATGATCATGCACTATCTTGATTCGTCTTGAGTATGCTGATAGAGCTTCAACCCCACATTGATCTCATTTTTCATTATTAATGTTCATCCCAGTTGTGGATGGAAATTGTTCTGGTCATGCTCTCAGAGTGGTGTAAGAAAGTCCATATGGTGGGGAGTGCACCATTGGCCATTTGAGGGTGGTTTTCATCATTCTGGTGAAACTACAGTGTTTTCTAGTGGTCTTTTTAGCTCGGAGTTACTTTTAAGATGACGATAAGGGCAATCCTATGGTGGGGAGTACCAGATTAGTCATAGTTGAATGTATTCTATATAGGAGGAAGATGTTAGTACTATATGACCGGTTGTTGGAGAATCTAGAGAGATTGGTTGTGCAGATGCTTGAGTTGGTAGCATGGCTTCTTGTCCTTTTACTGGGCTTCTCAGAGACAAGAAGGTTTATGGTGGGGAGTTTGTAAGAACCCGTGTTTTTCCAGACTATCGTTTTGAGTAGAAATTTGAATTTTTACTATTGGATGCTCGCGAGGTGTAAAATGGTCATTTTACCCTACCATCTGATCTCGGATAATTTTTCTGACAACTCTGTTGGTCCCAGGATAGGGAGTTTTCCCTAGGACAGGTTTTTGGAGGAAATCTGAGTTGTTCAAATTTTGGCAGAATATTTAGTATTTAATATTATTAAATTAAATATTAATTTATTCGCATAGGTTCTTTTGGGAATAACTTTTACAAAGAATTTCAGATTGAAATTCCGTCTAAACTGTTGAGTCCAGAATGGGGAGTTTATCTTAGGGAAGGCATAAACTCAGGTCGGCCACTGGGGCCGACCTAGACCCCCTTTTCATCTTTTTCCTTTTATTTTCTTTTCTTTATTATCTTCTTTCTTTATCCTCATTGTTCATGTCTACTATGCCTCTCCCTTTTACATGTAATTTGGGGTGATTTGGATATTGAGAAAGAGAGAGAGTTTGGAGGCAAGAGGGGTACCGATTCGAAGCTCTCGACGTGCTGATTCCGTAAAGGGCAACCGTGAGCTGTGAAATCAACCGAAGTTTTGGCAGTTTTTGCCTGAAGGTAGGGCCATTTATGTTTTCAACATATATCCCCTTAAAACATGTTTTTATATGTTTTTTAATCCTTATATTTCTTTCTCGTAAGCCCATGGGTCTTGATCTGTTGTTTCGGGGGTGAAAACGGGCGTTTTGAGGGATTTCCCGTCAGAAAACCCAAAATACACGGCCTGTGTTCTAGGGGAACACGCCATGTGTTCTAGGGGAACACGCCATGTGTTATTCCTATTCTGGGATGATTAAGTTTTCCAATGTACATGAAATTTACTTTGAGTATATGCCGTGTAGTTTTGTCTGTGTAACCAGCCGTGCGAAATAAGACAAAGAATAGTGGGTTTTAAGGAGTACACCCCGTGTACTATAAGTACATGGCGTGTAGTGGCACGTGGGAATGCGTTCGGGAGAAAACGAACTTGGAGTGAAGATTTGTGAATAGTACAAACTGTTTATAGTAAATTACACACTGTGTACTCTTACACTGGCAGACCCCATGGTTCTGGCCATGTGTTCTGGCCATGTACTACTCCAACATAGTCATTTTGGCGTATCTTGTGCTCTGGAAGTCAGAATCGGGCATATGAGTAGTACATTCGGAGTTTTTTTCAGCATATATCACAATGGTGGAATCAGTTTGACATTTAGAGGTCATCTAAATGGGTTTTTTGGGGTTTCTATCTAAATGGACAAGTTCTTCCTCCAGTTATCGAGTTTAGTTGGCACCTGAGAGTGAAACATGGTCTGGATAATTGGTTAGGTGTTCGAAACAACTTATTTTAGACTTTTAATATGGGATGAGATGTGAAATATCTCCTGTAACATATTCTTCAAAGGAAATTACTCTTGTGAGATGTTCCCTTCTGGCCCATAAGGCCGTAAGAATGGGCAGTTCCAAGGATCCCCTGAGGGATCCCTTTACTTGTGTGCGGACCTAGGGAGTCCCTTGTAGGATCTCTCTCATTTTTTCATTTAAGAGGACCCATGTTATGGAATTCCTTTTTGTCCTTCATTTGAGGATCCTGTGTAGGATTCCTCCATTACTATTCTCTAAGGATCCCGTGTTGGATGCCTTCACTCGTGTTTACCTGGAGGATCCTGAGTATGATGCCTCCTCCGTTTTTGACTTGAGGGACCCAGTGGGTGCCCGTTGTTTGACCGGACCTGAGTTGTTACGACGGGTGTGGGTGGAGATGTTTTTTCGAGTGTCACCTAGAACCCATTCCAAACTGGTAATCCCGTGGGGATATGGATGTATTGTTGGGTTGGGAGTTCGGGCCACCCTCACTCATTTGTTTATATCTGACTTGGTTTGCTGATGCTATAGTTGTTACCAGAGGTTCTTCCTAGTTTGTGGATGTTGAACCTGACGTGAGGCGTATTTATTGTTTTTTGGGATGCCTAATATGCCTTGTGTGCCTTAGTAGGGGTGGTTTTATTGTAAATAGGGGTTTTTACCTTTATGTGGATGTGGATGTGTTTTTCCATTTTGCTTGAAATTGACCATTTGATCTAGCTTTTCCTGTTATGTTAATTTTATTCAATGCCTAGTTTTGTTAGGATGGAGTGGTTTTATCTAATATGCAGTGATATGCTGTAGAATATTTATCCAAGTAGTTCTTGAGGGTTACTTGGCCGTATTGCATTGTAATGCTTGATTGACCTACACAGGGCCGTGAGAACCTGGTGTAGTTGACTATAAGGGGTATTGACTATGATTTCTTCCTCAGAGAGTCTTTAGTCACTTTTGACTATAAGGGGAATTGACTATGAGTGCTTCCTCAGAGAGTATTTTCCTACATGATACCATAGGGGTTAGACAGGGAGAGGTGCCCATGAGGTCGTATACTATATTGGACCTTGGGGGTATTGATTATGAGAGCTACCCAGAGGTCGTTCATAATATTATTTGGTGATATGTTAGACCCATTGGGTTAAGACCATGAGAGATGCCCAGGTGGTTGGGTGTATTTGATTTTTGGCTTGTTGAACAAACGGGTTAGACCGTGAGAGCTTTCTCATAGGGTTATTGGATTTTTATTAGCTTGATCAGAGATATAATTCCGGTGTTGGCCGAAGAAGGTACATATAGATGGGATTATAAACCCAGAGATCGACTTATTAATACACAACTCGAGTGGAACAAAGTGAAGATAAATTCCCTTGTAGAGGATTTCCAGGAGATCGGGCTTATGGTCCCAAGGATCAACTGCTGATGTAGTTTCTTATTATTTCATTCACCTAATCATGAATATTCATATTTATGTATATATGGATAGGTATGGAACTATACATGTGTACGTATATAGATATGGACATCCATGGTGGCACCTTCCTAGTTGACAGGGATTACATACCTTGAGTTCATCTGCGGTTGCACTTTTGGTTTACTTCCTTTTGTTGTGTTACATCTAGGATGATAACATTGTTGTTGCATACACATTTAGCAGCACATTTATAGGTTTCTTGTTGGGGTTACCTACTGAGATTATTTCTTACCCCTGCACATGCTCCTCAGTGTACGTGTAGACCTTATGTATGCCTTTTAGGTTGAGCATCAGTTGCATGGTGGATAGGATTGAGGCCTAGTATTGCATGATCGAGTGGAGCTGCTCGAGTGGTTCTTCTGATCGGGCTGGTGAAATTCGACAGTGTCTAGAGATCAGGTATGTGGGTTGGCTCGGAGTTAGTAGTTGAGACCTGTACTTTTACTTTCAGTTTCCTTTGTACTTGTATATGTATGGTCGACCCAGTGGGTGACCAGTGTTGTATTGTTTTGCATTGTTGTTCGGGATTTTAAAGCATTTTACTATTACAACTCATTCTATTTTCGTTTTTTATTGCTTCTGCACTCTGTTTACTTCACCTATGTATGATACATAGTTATTTCTGCTGTTTTCTTACTCTAGTATGAGGGCATAGTCTCCCCACTATCACAACCCAGGCCCTTGCTACTAGTCAGATGCCTCTGGTGTACGAGGAGGCGTACTTGAGGCCTTGTGGCGAACTAGCTCGGAGCACCGGTTAAGTGGCTTCCGGGTGGGTTCGTTACAATATATAATGGAAATGGAGAGTTTTGAATCATTCTTCTTTAGGTTTAAGAAAAATTACCTCTAGGTAAACCTTATGAGGTCTGTATTACACTAACCCTTTTATCCCAACATATTCTATTTGAATAATCGAAAAATTTGTTCCTCTCTCACTATATACCTCTATATTAATAATATATAAATATCTCAATTAATAATTCCCTCCAATCATATAGTTGTAAAAAAATCTAATATCCCACAACACCACTGGTAAGTACCTTAATTTCTATAATTCCATGTTTATTAAAAACAAATTGATCTTTAAATATATATGTGATGCATGAGATAATATCATTCTTCGATTGTTTTACCAAAATAATTATACTTGAAGGTAAATAATATAGATCAAGATAGTTTTTAATGCATACATTCAAAATGATTTATTTATTATTAATCTACCAAGAAGTTATGACATCAATAAATATAAAATATCAATTTTCTACATGAATATCTATTCCCACATAGTCTGAACTAACTCCAGAAGTGATTTAATATCTCATTGTAACAAGGAATCATAGTTGGACCCAAGTGATAAATCCATGACAACTTCTCAAACATCCTACAAAACTACCTGAATATATTATATATATTCTTCAATATCATAAATGTTCCTTTGATTTTACGAATTATTCATTCATGATCCCCTCTTCACCTGAGTTAGTCACAGATGGTGATGAGAATAATCTTACAAGAGCTAATATAATGTAACATTAATCATATGGGCATCCTAGTTAATCTCATGTGATCTTCATACAATTATTAAATTTAAAAATGTGAATAATATTATATATCCCTTAAATTTCATGTAATATCTTATATAAATCATAAAAAATTTCAATTATACATGATTCACATGAAATAAAAATATTATACATTATCTTATATAATATAAAAAAATAATTCTCATTTTTTATGTTTTATAAATATAAAACACTAAAAATAAATTTTTTAATGAAAAATACAACTTTTTAAAAAAATTCCAAAATTATTATTCAATTAAATTGTAACATGATGACCATAATGCATTGGTGTGGGAATGTGTGGAAGTATAATAACCTTAGTTGACATCCCCAAGACACTGGAGGCTGGAAATAAATTCTAATTGAATGAAAATTTTGTGTTGGAAAATTATTCTAGAAATTCACAACCATCAATAGAAAATTAAAACAATATAAAATAAACATGATTTATGATATAAAAAATCTAATTTCCTAATGGATTATCATAAAAAAAATCAGGCACTAGAAACAAAAAGTAATGGAAGAACCAAAACACTAGTAACCAAGGTGTAGTGTCTATTATATTACATTGGCATAGATATAAGGGATATAATCCTAAAGGAGCATTTAGTTTAGTAGTATTGAAGAAACATATACATACTTGAATCCCATATCACATTGAAAATATAAAATACATAGAATTAAAACATTCTTACATATTAGATATTATTAATAATATCATTATTAATATCCTGGATAAAAGAAAAAATATAATGGTTGATCATAAATGATCAATAAGAGTTACACACAATAGCTACTATCATGAGTCAAGAAGGCATAATAAATATGAAAATGTAAATAACTAAAAACAAATTCCATTTAATCAGTATCATGAGTACACAAGTCATCTATTTATAATATACATTCATTAATATCATGGATAATAATAATTGAAATCTCAATGATGTAAATTCATAATATTATACATCATGATTAAAGACATCCAGATATATATACCATCAACTCCTTATTCGAAGACAGTTTAATTGGTGGGTAGGTATACACCAGAAAACACATTTAATGCTAGCATACTAAACAAACTCATGATTCCTATTGATGCACCAATGGGCTATATAATTATGACCCCCTACCATTGTTTCATGTCCAATTAATTATTTATATATT
The DNA here is from genome assembly GCA_963277665.1 of Viscum album. Lineage (NCBI taxonomy): Eukaryota > Viridiplantae > Streptophyta > Magnoliopsida > Santalales > Viscaceae > Viscum > Viscum album. Next base: position 1,021,873,668 of record OY728162.1, read on the forward strand.
TAATGGTCAACATATATTCATAAAAAATAATCCTTATCAATAAATTTCCTTAACGATTATAGAAAATAGATTTCAAAAAATTCCACAACTACGAAAATAATATAAAAAGTAAATTTCCATTTGTAGAAATGGTATATAGTTTAGGAAATATGCATATCAATGATACAAAGAATTTATATATTTAAGTTAAATATATTTACCAATGATCATAAGAAAGTTAAAATTTTAAAATAATGGTAATGTCTAAGAAATTAGTCAAGAAATGAGAGATGACGATAAAAAAGAGTATATTTTTGGTAAAATATATTATTTTAATGAATATATTAAAAAGGAAATGAAACTTATAAATTAACGTTTCATTAAATATTTTTTTTTTCTGTAAAACCATTTATAACTTATAGGAGAAAATAATGGGCATAAAATAGTTATGATGGAATGAATGTCTTCTAACATCACATACTTTAAAAAACATACCTTTTGTATTTTGATAAAGAAGGTTGAAAATGAGTAATTTAGTAAAAAAATATTAATATTCAATTTAAAAAAGTAAAAATCCATTGAAATAAAAAACTTTCCTTAATAAATGTTCATGTAAATAAAAATGACTTTTTTAAAATAAGTTTGAAAAATATTTATATGGAAGGAAAACATTCCCTATAAAAAATGTAGAATAATATTGGATTTTATTTTAAACATAACTCTTGAAAGAGTAACTAAAATTGAATCATTAATCATCATGAATAAATTTATATTCAAATTAAATAATTAAAACTATATTATATACACCGCATAAAAATTAATAGGTTGATAATAACAAATATGCCACAATGGAGTGAAACTTTAGATGATATCACTTACCAATTTGGTATCCATTGAATCATAACCCCATAAAAGTAATAAATTCAAATTAAAAAATTTCAAGAATATATAATATTAATTATATTATATATCATAGGGAAGTATATATAAAACACAAAAAAAATTGGTGAGTTTGTCATATTTATCATAGATTTAAAAGTGAGATGATAATCCCTTACCTATAGTTTGACTTCTTTAGTATTTGTTCGAACATCCTGTATAATAAATATAAATTTATTAAACATATATACTATAACCATAATCATATATATCATCTCATATATTTTTTAATTATAACCTCTTATCACATATTTATAAATAATTATTTACTAAAATCACTATTTTGGGTGATAACTACGTCATCTTCCATATATGTTTTTCTTTTTTTTATTTGGTCCTTGTGCTTTGATCATGGTTCCATAATCTCCATGATTTTATTATTTATATAAATATCATATATATATATATATCTAATATATCTATATTTATAGTCATGTATTAAATTTTTCGATAGAAAAATAAATTACACCATTCATGGAGATGGTTGGTAATATGTAAACATGAACACTATTTTAAATTTTTGATAGATGGTATGAGTGAAAGGTAAATAATAAATCAGTATTATAGAATCCTTTTTATATAATATATCATTTATATTCATTAAATCCATCGTTATAATCATTAATGTAATCTAGAACCAAAAAAATACACACATTGTGTTGTGGAGGTGGTAGTCCTCACTACTCGCAATCGACATTATAATTTTCTAATGGATTGGATGGTAAAAAGGTAGATATTATTTAATAATTTTCCAATTTTTATGATTTTATTAATTTTACTTAAAAATAGTAAAACCATCATAATACCCATCCATAAAATATGGTCATTAAAAATGAGTTGTATTGCTATGTGGAGATGGTAATAACTTCCTATATGCTAGAGACACTTAACATATCATTTGATGGAAAAGAGGGTTGATAATGGTGGTCTTATAATAATAATTAAATTTTAGTATATTTATGATACTAAAGATAATATTTTATTATAAATACTATATATTTAGAGTATATAAAACAAGATGTAAAAAATAATGTGATTGGAAAAGGCGATTACCTCTTCTTTGAAAGATCTACTTTAGATATCATATTATGGATCTTCATGTTTGTATTTTAGAAATTATATCTCCTCTAGATTTTTGATAGGTATTTTTATAAGATAATTTTTTAGGGTATGGTTGATCCAATAGGCTCATATTGGTATAATTAAGACTAAGAAGGGTGTCCTTTTATAACTGAGGGGAGGTGTATTCATGGAATTTCATAAGATTTTTGATAGGTATTTTTATAAGATAATTTTTTAGGGTATGGTTGATCCAATAGGCTCATATTGGTATAATGAAGACTAAGAAGGGTGTCCTTTTATAACTGAGGGGAGGTGTATTCATGGAATTTCATAAAGTATTAAATTATTATAAATAAATTTTCATGTCCAAATGGATCCAAATAAAAGTAATTCAAATTTAATATTAGGTCATGTCTAAATCCTCCAATATAATAAAATTTAACATTATTTTGTCATTATTTCACCCATATTTTTTATTTTAAACCCCCATTTTCTCTTTAGAAAATTACCAAAATAAAAAATATTTCTACCAATTAATGGTCAATAATGTAATAATAAAAAGAAAAAACAATAATAAAAATACCAAAATTTATGTTTTTGATCGTATCCCATTAATTTTTTAATGTATAATTTTTATGAAATTTAAATCATTTTATAAAATAACAAATACTTTAAAAGATTATTAATGCTAGTTTGGGAACTATTTATCTAATATGACATTAAATGCATCATGAGAAAGGGGGAATTACAATATAATACTTTCACACTCTCATAACATTTCATATAAACCTATGAAATTAGTTTTATACATTATATCATTACAATTATACCTCTATTAATATTTTTGAAAGTCATTTATTTTATTTTTCAATTAAATGAATAAATACCTTGTCAGTGTTTCATAAGTGTTTCTGACACTTTCACGAGGGTGCACCCACTGTTCCCACAATATTGGTTCTTCATGTGGGGGGATACTGTAGTTACCCTGCATTCAAACTTTCTAAAGGTGGGAAATTTTCAATACTTTCAACGGTGATGTCTTCTCCATGATCGAATCATGATGATGGGATATCAGTTTCTCCTAGGATTCATCCTTCGAATTCATCACCTAGTCCAGGTGTCCCTAATAGATTAAGACATGTTTGTGAAACTCATTTTTCATGCCATATCTTTGTGGAATCTAGTTAATTACACTATTTCTTTCTGTACATTCCCAGGGGTCTTGACAGGGCGGCAACCCTTGGTTAGGGGTGTAGCCACATTGGGAATCACTAGCATGTCTAGATTCTAGAACACTGGTCACCAATATTCTTCCTCATAAGAGGGATTCTCATGGGTGTGGAACCCAAGGCATCCCAGGGAGATCATGAGGTATATAAGTCAAATGTAAAATCTTCCAAGCCTTTTTTCAGGCATCCCATTTTTAGCATGAGGTAGAAAAATAAGTCGGGTTGTGAGTTTAATGTCTTGTGGAGATGAGAAGAGACTCCTCAGAATTCCCCATGGTGGTGTATTAGAGGGGAATGTCCTTAAGAGGTAATACCTAAAAGGATTTCTGGATGGATGGGTCAGAGCGCCCATGGAGGTGGACTCAGGAGGTGTGTCCCATAAAGGTATGGTGTTTCACCATGAAGGGGTATGTCACTAGGAGGGGGGCACCAAGGATTACTAGATGAAAAGATCATAACCCCTATGAGAGTGGACCTGAGATGACATATACCTTGAAGGGAAGGGGTTCCACCATGAAGGCTGGTTAGAACACATATGGAGGTGGACCAAAGGGGTGAACCTCTAAGAAGGGGCACCAAGGTTTTCCATTGGTTGGGATTGAACCTAGGGGATGTGTCTTATGTACCCCATTTATATGACATGGATCAAAAATCATATAGTTTGATGGATGGTGTGGTGATTACACATGGGATCATCCCTTCACAAGAGGATTTATCTTGGTTGGATTTTGTGGAGCATACACATGAGATCTTTCCGGGTGCTTCTAGGAGTAGCAATGATGTGGATGGGGATTGTGTGTAGGAACAACAAAGATGGATGGAATGAATTTTCTATTATGTGGAAGCCTTGGTAGAATCATGATTAATTGTGGATGAATTGGTTGGAAAGGATGGATTGAATGTGGTGGTTGAAGTGTTGATATTGAGCCTTCATGAGTTATCCTATTCATCTCAATTGGTTTGGAATAAAATTACACATAGTTCTAAAAGTTGAATTGGGGATTACACCTAAGGAGGAGACCTAGAAGGATGAATTGGTGTCTCGGTCACTACTAACCTATAATCAAATGTAAGTAATTATTGGTGTGAGAAACAAGATGAATTCAGAGGATAACTTTCCATGGTGTTAAGAATAAGCCAACGAGAGATGGTGTGGGGTTTACACATAGAATATTCCTAAGGACGATATCATTCTATATGAGAAGGATATCATTCTGTGGGAGTGGGGATTATGCGTGAAATCAACCCATGGAGATAAATCCCAAATAGAGCGAGAGAGAGGTGAGAGGGATCCAATTCCCATCCATTCTCTGAACCAGGGGTTTAAGGGGTTGTGAAGGAGAAATGGTGATTCCTTTTATAAGAAAGGATATGAGCTAACTCAAGGAGGGTTTTCAAAGAGGATGTCATTCCTTTCATAGAGGATATAATTCCATGTGAGGAAGATATCATTATGTGTGATTATATAAGATATGAAGACCAACCCTTGTCACTCATAAATGGATTATCCTAGACATACTCCACAAGTTAGGGCCATAGTTTAACGTCATACACCAGGGAAAATAGAACTATGAAATTTTTCATCATGTTATTTGGACATGGGGGACTCACCCCTTACCCCTTGGACTTACATAACTATATCACATCAACCCTTTTGAGGGGTATGGATTCAGCAATGCCAGGGTGAAATGGTGTGGAGGAGTGGTCAATCACAAGGTCCACATTAGTATACCTATGTTGAAAAGAAAAATTAATTATCATAACTATTTTAAAAATCATGAGATAAATGAGAATATTAGGACACACTTAAAGTGAAGTGGTCCAAATGAATGGATAAAACATGTCACATAAGGATGCAAAGTGTAGCTGAACCAATCCTAGATGGGAATGGATGCTTTGGTCACTCAACTATTTTAAAGAGGTGTTAAGAAAAGGGTAACAATGTTGTGGGGAAAAGGAGAAGGGTTTGACAAAGTAGGGGGCCTCTCTAAGAGGTTACTTTCAAAGATCAGGTACTCTATGGAGATAGGGAATTTAAAAAGGAATGGGATTTATAAAACATAGGGACCCTACATTATCATGAAGTCAAGATTTTCATGATGTGTTCTTTACAAAGGCTTAATGGTCTGCAAAGCCTCAATTACACCAATGGGCCTTCATCCTATGTGATGTTCATATTCCTTTTCTAATGGAATCCCCAACTTAGGTGATTTTTTTTACGAACATTGGAAAGGGGTTTTCATTGTTCTCAAATACATTGAATGATTTATTTTCTATTTGGTTTTTGTTGATTATGTACATCAAGGATATGGAATGAAAAAGTCAAAATGTTAGGGTATCCATTCATCGAAGGTGGAATGAACCCGATTTTTATAGACAAATGGGTTTTGCGATGACAGTAAGTGCACCAAGAAGAAGATATGGGATCCATGAATGGCCATGGAACGGTCGAAATTAAAAAACCATTCATTAATTATTTAGCATGGTAGCATGGTAGTGTTAGACTAATGAAGTCCTCCTTATTGGCCCCATGTGCTAAAGGAGGTGGAGAGATCTCGATGAAAGGGATTCAAGAAATATACCCTTAAGATGTTTTTAGGGCTGCTTGGGATTGGATTTTACTCTGCAAAAATATGGAATCCTCGTCATATCCTGAGGAACTTATTTTAGCACCAAAAATCCCCCCCTTAGAATGGGAGCTGATAGGAAAGGGGGGTCGAATTCTGATGGACAATTTTCAAAAAACATTTTACAGACAACCTATAGTATGTGAAGGTCTGTCGCTAAGCTAGCCTGTGATGTTCATGGATGAAAAGTGCACCGTGAAGTAGAGCATATATGAATAGTGATGGGGCCCCTCAAATAATTCTAAGCCTTTGTAAAAAGATCATCCCACACTCTCTACATATGAATCTCATCACCTCTATGATCATTCCTCCATGAACTATATCCTTGGAAACAAGAATCTTCAGACCCTTGCTCGAAAAATGCATTTTTAGAGAACCGAGATTCGCAACATGATTTTGATTTGCAAATTACATGGAGTACACTAAGACTCTATGACCTATTTCTCCACAAATGAGCTTTGAAACCATCCTCCTGGAAGCAACCTCAGAAAATCGCCTTAGTCCCAAATTTGATGGCCGCTCAATAATATTCCTGGAAACTTCTTATGGATTCCGCTCAATGGGAAGAAATGAGTAACACCATTATGATTAAAGAGTAATTTCAAAGTCATTTGAACCATAATTATTTGATAGAGATACTATTAGATTTTTAGAAGGAGCATCCCCTAAAAACAATGTTGCCTCTCTACGGATCTGGTTTGAGGGATGATGTCTTAATCCCACTAGAAAGTATGGGAAAACCAACCTATAGGTTCATGGGAGCACTAAGGCAATACTAGTGGTACATGGCCAATGTAGGCCATATCAGGAAGGACCACACAACTATCGCAGCTGATTTTTTTAACTATACAAACAATATCAATGGGAGAAGAATATAGGATGATGAATATCCTTCAATATACTAGAAAATTTTCAAGAGAGGCTTTAGAAACCTACAGAAAGGATGTACTGATGACTGGGATCCATGACATGGTGGTAACTTCACTGATGAAGGGGCCTTGGCCTACTGGTAATGCACATAATGTGCTGAATTTGGGAAAGCGTTGAGGTGGGTAGGCCTCTATGAATCAATATGGGATTGTCAGTTCCATGTCTACTGACCACATGAGATCTTGTTGGAGCTATTATAAAAGTGTTCACCGGGCAACAACACATATCATTTACATCATGGGGAGGTCTACATCAGACTTTGGGACCACCATCATGTCTCTGGGATCCCTATCCTGGGGAAAATGGATGATGAGTTCCTCCCTTTAGATTATTCATGGGATGAATGAGTGTAGATGCTGATTCTGAAAAAAGTGCTATTGGATATAGTTTTAGGCACTTCTAAATAAAATAATGGGATGAGGGTTGTCCATTTCAATAAATGGTTTATTAATTTTTTGAATTTCTTAGTAGAGGAGCCAGAACTGGGTGAGGATCTATCCAATAATTATCGATGAGACTCTACACCTATCAAAGAGGAATTTAATGAGGAAATGAGGGATATTAATGGATGATCATAGAAGATAGCCAATGGATGTTATGGGATGACATAATAAAAACTAATCCTCATCCCATAACCAAGTTTGCCATATTTACTGCAGAACTCATATGTGGGTGGATGCTTCTTGTGAGGGATGCACACATGGGGGAATGACCAAGAAATTTTTTACTAGAGGGTATGCTGGAAACATGTAAGTGTCTCAATATTGGAATCCTTATACTATAGAAGCTTTATAATGTACTTTTTCATATATCAGGGTAGTCATGAACATGGTAGGCAATGAATATCTGAACCTAATTTCACCTCCTTAGACAAACTTCCGACCAGTGATTCTGAATATTGCAGGCATTTTTCCATTCAAGCTAGGTTACACTGATGTACTAAATAGGTTCGGGTTGGAAAATCATTTTTCTTTCACCCATTCCCCCTACCAATGGGTGTAATAAACAATGAAATCACTGGGACTAAAGAACAACAATAATTTCTCATGGAGTTTTGAGGTGGAGTGGTGGTGGAAAGGGTTTATTGTGATCCGATCTATGAACCATACAACCTGTAATTATTCGTAAGGAAGTTCAGATACTTGTAAATGATAACTCTAAATGTGTAATTGGAGATATGTTATGAAAACCACCCTTCAGTGATAAGGATGATAAGGTTCATTTTCACATGTGAAGATGGAAAGATTTAGAATGATCTAACGCCATCCACTGTGCATACAAGCTAATATATGCGTATCTGTAGAGTTGGGAGGCTGCCTATCTGGGGGTAACGTGGAGGCATCAGACCATCAAAGACAATGAAGGAGTGGTCTCTCTACTCGAGGCTGAGGATAAATGGTGGTGAGAGAGTGTCGTTATGGATAGGATGGTGCACATCATGGAAGTGGAGCTGCAATAGTGACCTAACATTTCAGCATCATGGACTAGACACTGGTGAAGGAAGAGGAGTAGCAGTTCCAGGCCCAATTCCTCAATTCAAGTAGGATCGAGAGGAAGGGGAAACATCTAGGGGGTTTTGTAGGACAATTTACCAAGATCATAGGAAGTTGTTTATCTAAGTAAATTTCTTTTATGACAGCATCTTTCAAGAGCCTTGTGACAAATGGGATGTGATCAAGTTGTTCCATGGTCCTCACGAGATGTGGCGACACCTCAGAAGTTATGTGCTATAACTTTTTGGGATTTTTCATGTAATGGATGGATACCTATCATGTAAAAAATATGGGGAGCAGTTCATGATAGAGATGGTTGATATAGTTCACTCTCAAGGCACTGCGCACCCTTTAACAGATCGATTAAAGGTGCTGTAAGGAAAGAACTCTCATCTTAAACTGTCAGCCGATGAGCTGATGGTATGTTTTCTTTTTCCTAAAGAATTAGACAAGTCTTGGGGAGAGGATTCCAATGAAGTACCCCCCCCCCCCAAGAGAGTGGTGAGATAGTATCCTCTTTGGATGGATTTTTTCAATGTTCTTAGAGTAAATTTAAATCCATTTTCTTCATGTTGTTACTTCCCCCATGCTTTACATAGAACATCCAAATGAAATCTATTCGATGCAGGAGAAAATTGCATGAAGGACCCCTATTATTGAGGATAAAGGTACAAAAACATGTGAAGAGGAGAATTCTCTAAAGCATATTCCAGTGAAGAAGTTTCTAGTGGGAAGACCAAAGTTGGGGAAGTTAGAGAAACCACATCAGAATCCTCATAGATCTAATAATTCATAAGGGGAATTCCCTGGTATCCTATAGATGACAACTTGGGTGCATGATCCTCCATCTCTAGGCATCTGTTTGTTCTCTTCCTTACAATGTTTTACCCTTTGTATCCTTTATTAGGATTATTGACATGTTCCATGTTTGAAAAATGTTGGGGGTAGCATGTTCTTTGCTTTTATAAATAGATGGATTCCCTGAAATTACTAATCCAAAGGGGTTCTGTTCCATGTGGATTTAGTCGTTTGGGCTAACTAGTCCATGAAATCCAGTGAATAATAATTTGTGGTTGTGAGTAATTCCACTGGTGGGGTGAAACTAGAGCTTGTTAGAGATGAAATTGTTAAGGTAGTGTAAAGTGAGGAGGACTAACCCCATGACATGGAGTCCATCATATCTGATAGGATGCTAGAGGAGGATTCTATAACGGAACTCTTGAATATGTTTCTAATGTATGGAACTGCTATGTATAAGAGATGTATGGATCCTACTCTAACACAGACAAGGAATGTCATATTATTTTATATAGGGCATGGATGTGGATAAAAAAATTCATTGATCGGACCACAACGATATATTCGTTGAGATTTATGGGGTCACTTCACTAATGGTTACATAATATGAGAATTGGAGGGATGAACTCTCACAATATGATTTTGCTGAATTGAGACTACCTTACTGACAATATGTTGGAAATCATCCAAAACTTGGATGTCACCTACTGTCAGGAAAATTCTGATAGCATCTGGAAGATTTATAAGGCTAATCAGAAGATCCAATTAATAAAATTATAGTGGGATTAGTGTTCTTCATTAATTTTTACTCAATCAGACCATGTTATACAACTGAGGGCCTAGCCAGTAGAGGCTTAAGAGTAGATAATACGAGAATCACTCCAAGTCACTGATCTCCGAATAGAGTGGGACTGGGTGTAGATCGAGGATAATGATATTTTCCCTATGGATGATTAAGGGGAATGGGAGTTTAGAAGGTGGTAGAAGACTTTGGAGACCACATAGTAGAGGTTGGAAGAGCTAAGGTACTCAATCACAAGAGAAGAGATTTAGGGGAATTTTTATTAAGACCCACAACAGGCTCCAATGTGTGGATGTCCCTACTACAATGAAAATATTTTTGTTTTCATTGAATCTTTTACTGTGTTGAAAGAGAACTTATTTTTCTTTCTTTAATTATCACACATCAATCATATTTTTGAGACATATAATGAACAATACATAATCTCATGTGGGTCATGAACGAGGTGAGAAATAAGGTATTATAACATAGTTGTTCACTTTACAGGAGAGTTTCAGATAATCATGGAATACTCAGGGTATGCTATTGTTGACTGAACACCAAGAGCATTCAGGATGAGAGAGACTATGGCTAGAGAAAAGGGTACTTGGATTAGCCAACATGATTTTCCCAATATGATCTAGTGTATGGATGTGATCACCAAGAGGAATTGGAATATATACAAAGAAAGGGTAATGGGATGTTTGAATCACAACACCCAAAATTCAGAACACAAGGAGAGTAGAATCATGATATAGGACAACTGTTGACCATGTTCAAAACATAGTATTTATATCACCTAGCCATGAGTGGAGATAAAAAAACAAGGGTTGACTATTGAGCATGTTCAAAACAATAATCCTATCTCGAATTATCATCCAAATACTTTGGGAATGTTGACCCATGATAGTAGGTGATCCAAAGCAGCATGAGACCAGGACATTAGGGGGTCCCTTTATACATGGAAGAGGATGAAGATATAAATAAGGGGAATGAAAATAATGGTATTGGAGTGATTAAATGTTATAATGGATTCCAACTCTTGGAAATTCTCCATTGTATATTAGAACACAATGGAGAAAACATACTGGTATGAATAAAGATGAAAACCATCTTCCAGGGGAGCATCATCTAGAACGCCGAGCAACATTAGAATATGTGAATAATGTAGAGAGAACATCTCAGACTTGAGGACTGAGTATCATGAAGTTTTACATCATGTAGCTAAGGATGATGAACATGTAGTTTAATGCCATAAAGTGAGGAGGATTCATAATACATTTTAACATCACGTGATCAGGAAATGTACCATAGTTTAATGTCTTGTGATCGAGACGTTGCACATATTTTAAGGTCATACTTCCTAGACTTTGACAAACAATTTAAATTAGTGTAGCATGTATTTTGGAAATTTTTATTCCTAGAGTATTTTTATGCCATAGAGGACATAAAATCATTGTTAATGATCCAGAATAGGCTTCTATTGCACATATGTATTAGTAAATAGATGAGAAGAATGATTCCCAAGATTGGAATATGTGGTGTAGAGGATTGACAAACCTGACATGAATGAGGCCCAAAGCAGCTCAGGGATACACTACACTTTCCTAATAATGCCATTAGATTTGGGTCATAGTGTTTGAACCAGTGGGGGGAAGGATTACTAAGATGGGTATGTGTGGTGCGACAGGGTGATAAACCCTATGTGAATTAGATCAAAAGGGGCCTAGTGAAACACCACACCTTCCTAGTAGGGATCTTAGTTTAGGGTCATAGAGTTTAGACTAATGGGGGGAAGGCTTTCCAAGATGGGTATGGGTGGTGCGGAAGGGTGATAAACCAAACATGAATGAGACCCAAAGGGGATCAAGGAAACATAACACATTCCCAATAGGGCTATTAGTTTAAGGTTATAAAGTTAAGACCAGAGGGGGATCATGTGTGGCTCAACCAAATTGATACACATCCCACTAGAATTCCTAAACCCATGTGATCCATGATCGGTATGGGATACATGTAATAGTATAGGGGGATACATGACATGAATAAGAACACATTATAGTGGATTCCAATGGTGGAATTCATCCACAATATTGGGGGTGGATGGGAAGTAAGTCAAGACATGAAAGTTTTGGATAATGGGGAAACTGGTGGGTAAGGACCGACTACTGACAATGTTCAAAACATAGGGGCCATGAATAAAATGGCTTTAAATGGCCAGAGAAAACACAAAATAAACTATTGACCAAGTTTAAAACACATGAATCACCATTTTCTACCAACAATCTATTAAGGTGTTGGCCTGACATGATAGGTGATCCATAATGTCATAATAATATCACTGTTAGGGGGGTCTGTATGGATTAGAAAGATGATGAAACCCATATTAAGAAAGTCTTGATGTGGGGAATGGTGAATATCAGAAAGTGTAATTTCAACATGGATAGAAAAAATATTTTAAATTCATATTACATGGACTAAGGAAAAGAGTTTAGAGTCTTATTTCTTGGACTAAGACAAATTGTTTAGAGCCTTATTGTTTGGGCTAGAGGGAAATGTTTGTTCCAATGGTATATAAGCATCACGTAAGAGATAAACCCTAAAGTGAATTAGGAACAAAAGATACCATGTACCACATAGATAACAAAAAATGAATTGAAAATAGATTATGGTCATATTTTTTAGACCATTACCAAGGATAAGGGGCCAAAAGGTGAATAAAACTATGAGTAGACCCATAGAAAAAATGTCTGGGTGTCACTACATATGCCATGAGTATGATTATCAAGGTATAGATAGTTATAGAACATAGTGTGGTAGGATAAATTTTTTTTAGGGGAATTCCTCTATTAATAGGGAGTTGGGGAATCCTAAAATTATCATGGGGCATCTCGAACTTTATCAGGGTATGGATGCAATTTAACATTGAGCATTAAGGATGTTGAATATTAGTTTATTTTCATAGAGTTTGGACCAAAGAGTAGGGTATCTGAAGTGGAAATTTCTAATACGATGTTATGAAAATCATAACACAAATGAGGCCTAGAATTCTCAACACCACACAAAACATCTTGGAAGAGACCTGTACATGGTTTAAATTCATGATGCTTGGACTATAAGATCTCAGTTTAATGTCATGGATTTTGGAACTAGGGGAGGATGAAATTGAAGTTTGGTCCATAGAAAAATTGTCTATGAATTTATGTATATCCCATATGGAAGGGAATCAATCCACCCATTGTTTTGAAATTTCGTTTAGTTTAAATTAATGTGATGGAATTAGGCGAACCAACATGAAAGAGGGAGAATGTTGACCAAATACTGATGATCATGGTGTCATTATGTATCCTATGAGGGAAGGAATAAAGCCACACATAGTTCTTGAAATAGGATCTCTCTGCACGGGTATGACCCATACATATGGAGAGAGGTATTTTTTTTTGTTTATTTTTATTGAGTGGCTAGACAAGGATGGAAAATTTGGGCATTGTAACATATCCTGTGTAGCAAAGAATCAAGTCATTTGTAGTTCTCAACATGTGGAATGGTTGATAAATAGTTTCGAAGGTGATTTAATTTTAGGCAATAACACCACGGTGTTGTTATCTTTTTCTTTGTGTGTCTGGGTTGATAATTCCACATTTTAAGGTCATGTGATAGGATCAGTCCATCCAATTTAAAATCATGTGGTATGGCCACTAGTTCCTATAAAGTTTATCATCATGTGGCTTGGATGATGATGGTAACACAGTTTATCATCATGAAACTATGTCATTAGGGGGAGAGGTGTTCCAAATGGGATGTGCATGGAATGAAAATTATAACCTAATTTGAATAAGGACCATATAGGCCCACCCCACCCCACACAATCTCAAGGAAAACCCATACATAGTTTAAATTAATGATGTTTAGAGTATGGTTACTACTTTAACATCAAGTTCTTGGTACATTAGTGCATTCCATTTATGTTCATGAAGAGAAGAACATCAATGCTATTCAATTTAATTTCACATATCTAGGATGAACAAGTTTGTAGATTAAGGTAATAGAATTCAAACCATTGACTATTAGTTTAAGGTCATAGTGTTTAGATAAATGTCTCTTATTTTAATTTCATATAGTTTGGACCAATGGATATTAGTTTATGATCATAGATTTTGGACCTATGGATCTTAGTTTATAGTTATAGAGTTTGGACCTATGGCTCTTATTTTAGGTTCATATAGTTTGGACCAATGTCTCTTATTTTTAAGTCATAGAATTTCGACTTATGGCTCTTAGTTTAAGGTCATATTGTTTGGACCAATGGATATTAGTTTAAATTCATCGATTTCAGACCTATGAATGTCAATTTAAGATCATAGAGTTTGGCCATATAGATCGTTGTTTATGGTAATAGAGATTGTACATATAATTCTTATATAGAATTTTTACTTATGGATCATAGTTTAAGGTCATGTAGTTTGGACCTTTTTATCATAGTTTAATGTCATAGATTTCAAACCTCTAGGCCTTAGTTTTTGTTCAAAGAGTTTGGAAACATGGAAGTTATTTTATGGTCATAGAGTTTGGATGTAAAGTCATTCATGCAATGTACTTCTTGAGAAAATTGGTATTGGTTGGAGGAGTGATGCACTCTCCATATATGGTGACCAAAGTGTATGCACCATTGGGGTTGACCTTGTGAATGGTGTATGATCCTTCCCATTGGGTTCCAACATTGGTGAATTCTTACCCAACATAATTGGCGTTCAGCTAGAAAATACTACATCAGCCTAGAGGATGGAGTGGAGGTGAACACTCTTGTTTAACACACTTGCTATCTTGTTCCAACACCTCTTAAGATTGTTCAAATATTAAATTATATTCTTTTCTAGGGATCACATTTCAGCTAGATGGACCTCTACTATCTAGGATGACATTTACTCATCATAGAGAACTATTCTAAGTGATGGAATATGGATATTTATGGTAAAGACTACCTCTAATCCATACACTAGGGAATATGGAGTCACATGGGTGGAATTTAGGGTGGTCTTTTGATAAGACCAGGGAGGTATGGTGAGATTATATGGAAAAATTTTCTTGTCATGGACCACTATCTTCTGCAAAAAAGTTCGAGAGGGTTTTTAATTATTTGATCTATCCATTTACCTATGCATGGTAGTGTGAAGTATGGTTGTACTAGATGCTATACTTGGAATACAACATTTTCAGCTCTGTAGCCTGAATGTTAGTGCCGTTGTTAGTGAGAATGGTGTGAGGGACTACAAATTGATAAATGATTTGGGAGATCATGAATTCCACCACTGACTGGGATTTTACATCCTTGAGAGGAATCACTTCTACCCAGCTGGAGAAGACATATATTGGCTTCAGAATGAACCTGTACTGGAGAGATGTTGTTAGGGGATAGGGTCCAATGACATCAATTTCCCATCATTAAAAAGGAAAAGAATAATTGGTTGTAAAGAGGGGATTTGGATGTCAATGCATAAACATGGAATGAACTTGAAATGCATGGGAACTCTTGGAATACTCAATACATTCACCGAACATGGTGGGATAGAAGCAACGCAACCTATGAGTCTAATGGGACAACTTCAACTAAACTTGATGAGCACCACATGACCCAGCATGGAACTCATTCATAAAAAGGGGAATCTTATATCCTTGAATGCAACAGAAGATAATTCAATCCAACCCATGCTTGTAGAGAGTATACTCAAGGTTGGGCCCACTCTGGAGGGTGAATTGAGTGGAACATCGATGGATTCTATCATGCTTGTATATGTCTTAAGTGATAAAACAATGATAAAAATACAAAAAAAAGGTAGTTGTCCAATTTAAGGCATCGTCAGCCATGGGGGGATCCAGAGGACCCAGTGTGGAGGTATCGGCAGTTAGGTTATTCACCAGTTGAACATCCTTAACATTTGAGGTGATTGGAGAGATAAATATTAGTGAACCATGTGCATAAAGTGGTTTTCTTGGTCTGGATCTACAAGGGATGATACTACATTGTAAAAGGTAGTAGCTGGACCATTATCCAACTAGGGAACATGAGTCACCTCTAGTTGAGAAGGGAACTGGTCCATCAACTAGTGAGTTGACTCCACCAAGGGTATGAGTTCTAGGTTTTTTTAATATGTAATAATCGTTAACATTCATGATTACTAACAGAGAGTCTCCCATCTTTTGAATTTAGGGAACATCAATATTGAGAGCTACATCAGGAAAAGTAATGAGATCTTGATAATCTTCCTCTTTATTGGAATAACTTTATGATAATAGGAATGAATAGTAAATGGAAACCTATGTTGGGGTGATGAATACAATCCCCAGGCCTACCCCATTGAGTTTGGGATCAATGAGTCTTATAATGATTTGGCTCTAGGTGGAACCATCAAAATTCACCAGCCAACATGGAATAGCTTGGTACACTGAGAGGATGGCCTCTTCTAAGATGTCATGATCCATGTAATGCTTTATCGAGGTCGGATGGGTATCCAAGATCTCTGCAATCCTTGACCATTGATGGATTTATATGGAACAAACATGATATCAAACTACTGAAGGATTAACACCCAACATGCCAAAAATCCTATCAAAATGGGGCGATTTAGGATATAATTCAGTGGATCCACACAGAATACCATCTATATCTCACAATGCTGCTGGTAGTGCCACACCTTCTACACTATGACGACCAACGTGGGGGATCTCTTCTCTACAAGAGAATATATATTCTATGTGTCGAGAATAATGACACTGAGATAATATAATCTATTCATTGTCCCATAGTTTTTCTTATTGGTGAGAAGGGTGTTGGGGGATCATTTCAAGGGAATAACGTAATGTACTAGAGGCTTCCTCGATACGAATGGAATCAAAACTGAATACTATTGCAGGTACTAATTTATTT
The DNA here is from genome assembly GCA_963277665.1 of Viscum album. Classification (NCBI taxonomy): domain Eukaryota; kingdom Viridiplantae; phylum Streptophyta; class Magnoliopsida; order Santalales; family Viscaceae; genus Viscum; species Viscum album. The sequence continues at coordinate 1,021,890,431 of OY728162.1, forward strand.
CTTCAAATGAGGTATGGAACTCTTCACCCCATTAGTAAATGGTACATGTATATATGAGACCTTATAAGGGATTACATTTTTTGACCAAATTCATAACGTGTCAACATATATAGGTTATGTGGACTTGAAGGCCTCAGAGCTCCTGGAGAATGCTCAGAGGAGGCATGTGATTAGTGGATTTGATCTTCTCCGGGTCGGTCTCAATACAACTATATCTGGTGACGAATATGAGAAAAATACCAAAGGTAACCCCAAAAACACACTTCAAGGGGTTCATTTTCAAATGTCGAGAGAAAAGGGGTCTGAACACCTTCTCAAGATTAATGATATAGTCCTGAAGCTGGTAGGATTTTACGACCAAATTTTCTACATATCATTCCCCTAGAATTCTAAGGATCATCTTGAAGATGCGGTGCATAACATGTTGATAAGTAGACCATGAATTCTTTAATGTGAAGGGAATTACCTAATAGAAGAAGGTGTATTTCATTACTCTAAATATGGTATACTCCTCAACTTCAGGGTCCATATTGATCTAACTATATCTGGAATATCCTTCAATGAAGGAGAGATCTTGTAACCCAACTATGGCATAGATCAAGAGCTCTATCACTGGAAGGGGAAAATCATCTTTCGAGCAGTTGTAGTTGATCTCCCTGAAGTCAATATTGACTCTTATTTTTCCATTCTTCTTCCTGATGGGAATGATGTTGTTCGACCAATTTGGGTACCAAAATTCCTTGACGAGGTTGGATTTGATGATCTTATCAACTTCAACATTGACCATATCACCATGGGAGATGTGTATTTTCCTTGGAGGATGATTGAAACCATGGTGAATTACCGGGAGACCAAGACGATGGACGACTACCTTAGTGTCTAGTAATAAAATCTCCTCATAAATCTTGGAAAACATATCAGAATTTTGCTTTAGGACACCCACATATGTTTATGTTCTTCTGTAGGAATGAATTCACTAAGTAGTGTTGTCCTTGTATCTGCATCAGTTCCAATATTCTCATACACTAGATCATCAACAGTGGTGGAGATTCCATCTTCAAATGGTGTAGGAGAATCTCCCAAATACTATTCATCATCTGTGGAAGGGGAATTAGTGGGAGGAGACTACTAATTCAAGATGACTGATTCCGGAGGGAAACTAGTGCTAACATGGGTGGTGGATAATAAATCCACATTGGGATACTCCTGTACTATATAAGCCGTGGAAAAAATAGCTATCGACCCGATTCCATTAGGCCTTCGACCACGCTGTACATTATTGATGTAAAATCGATGGTGGTGGGTCAGCTTCTGGTGACTCAACCTGTCCCCATAGAATAGATGAAGGTGTTATGAAATGGTTTCTATTGAGAAAACATATCGATACATCATAGGGGAAGGGGTCTATGGGATCACATGAGCCTATACTTTGTATGAATACAAGGTAATATTTTGATGTTCCTTGTAGATGGGGACACTTCTTCCATTATTATCTGAAACAATGAAGTAGTGTCCCAAGTATGGAGTCATTTTCTCCAGCCAACAAATTAGGATGATGAACACATCATCCAAGTCTATCCATGGGGCATCTACAATGGTCATTTTCTTTAACACATTGGTATGAAATTTCAATTCCTTTCTCTTATATTAGTTGGAATCCATGTAGCAGACTTCACATGAGTTGAATGGAGATACATCACTATTGATAATTCCTATTCGACTGTTTAGGTAGTACGTGAGGCATTGGTGATATGAGTAGGGAACTGCTTCCTAAAGATGGAGCAAGGGAATACCCATATTTAAGCTATAGGTGGTATCCTATGAGACAACCATGAATTTTGTGTTTGATATTAAGACACCAAACTAGGTCTCCAACTAGATTATGAAAAATGGTCTCTTCTCGGTCCTTCCATAACCATGAATCATTAGGTCAGAGGGACTCAAATCAACTTCAGTAAATCCAATCATACAGAGCGTCTGAGTAATGATAAGATTGATCTTGTAACGTGTGTCATATATAAAATGACATACTTCCACACCATTGAACTGTCCAGTGATGTATGGCAGGTGGATGTGCCCCTACATGATAGAGCCTTAATCTTCTCCTAAGAACGGGATGATTTCCTGGCATTATTGTCACTCGACGTTGTCGGCATAGAAGGTATATGCAGTCACTACCTATATTTCAAACTAGAATTTGATTTTCAAGGACACTACTAAGGATTCATACAAATATTATGACAATCATAGGGCCACAAAGTTCAACAGATTTTTAGGAATTATATTGATATACTTAATCCCATCATACTTCTGTGACAAACCCACATTTGTACCTGTACGAGGTTTCTCTTTGGAAGGGCGCACAATGGGCCCTGCTGGTCAAACTAGTGGATTTTGGCTTATTCTAGTAATTTCCTTCTGCTAATTATACAACCCACCCCGAATCTCTACTGGTTTACTGTCAAATTAATGAGGCCTAGCCACAAATAGATAGGTATGATCATGATTTGGTCATGGATTTTCTACCTAGTTGAGTAGCACGATCAGCGGTGGTGATGAATCTAACAAAACAACATGAGAGGACTATTCCTGTTGAGCTCTATGTAGAGCCTGTTGTCTAGTTTCAATATCATGCCCAAATTATCTTGAGTCACTGACCTAGGAATTCCCACTATTTTCATATCATCATCTCATTTGATGGTGACGTAAACTAGAGACATCCAAAGGGCTTGCCTCATACCATTATTCATAAAGAACCATGTAGGGATCCACCAACTCAATGGTATTCATGGAGGCAAATTCCTTCTCTTTATTGAAGGATTATTCCAATGTTGGATGAACTCTGAGGGTGATTCACATATCTGGAGTAATGAAATCAAAAACAGTGAAAAATGGATTCATTTCTGGCGGGGGACTTTGATTTTCCTTGCGCAATTGGCTCCTAATCTTTATAGACCAGGAAGGTTGTAATGTGGATGAAGAAGTTTCAACTGGAGATGGTGGGGAAAATATAGGATGATTGGTCTAGCGTAAACCTGAACGAATGATTCCATGGGTATGAGTGACTGATTTCAGAGCCAAATAGTTTTAATACTTCGGATTTTTGTGACTGGAGAATTTATGCCATTCACTGGAACCTTCACTGTCATTGTCGGGGGAAATAGAGACACACATCACTTTTTCCTGGCCTGGGCCCAAAACGAATACACCATTATCCACTTGTTCCTAGATCCACCCTTTAAAAACACATAATTTCATGATTTTATGTCCAAGGATCCTTGGGTGAGGGTAGTGCTCAGGGCCATTAGTGAGCTCGGTCTCATGTGGCTTTTTGCACTTCGGAATCTTCAAGACCCCCTATTACCTGGAACATTAGAAATAATTGCTGAGTTATGAATCCATGATGGAGTAGGTCTAGTTTCTCCCATCCAATAGGGGAGCTCTTGGAGCATGGACCTAATGAGGGGATGGAGCTGGATGAGTTGTTGGAGGAACATTATCTCACCTAGATGAAAGTTCTTAGAGGGGTGGTGCCTGCTGATTATGTCCTGGGTGAAGCTGAGCCTAAGGTAGTTGTACTCAGTGAGGTGGAACATATTGAGGTTGTTTAGGGAAAGGCTCGACCATTAACTGATAGAGTAGCATTGGTACTCTTTCCTGTACTATGGCAGTAGTCTTGGCCTTGTAGGTTCTTCTTCTAGGAGCTGGAAGAGGCAATGGACGTGTGTATGTGGCTTTCTTCAAGGCTCCTCAAGGTGTTGACCCTTATCAAAGAAGTCTGAAAATCCAACTGGGATGTTCTGAGTGATTAAGGAAGAAACCTGATCATTCTTAACATTACCCACACACATAGTCAACAGATGCTCTTGAGTCAATGGAATATCAAGCCAATACCTAAGACCCTTCCACCGGGCAACAAGTTAAGCGATACGCTCATCTTGCATTTTATTTTATTTGAAAAGGTATGAAATACTGGTCTTACATGTGTTTGAATGGAAGTATTAGAGGAATTAACTACATAGTTATTCCCTACCAGCAATGGATCCAATAGGTAACTGGCTATAACAGATAATCCCTGGCCCATCCAATGTCTGAACAAAACATCAGAGCATTTCAACCTCTTGCTGCTCTGAAGTTCCCAACATGGGACCAAACCATGAGATGATGTGCCCCAGAAGATTATATGAGAATCCCATCAAATTAAAGGGCTACAAGTCAGGTTTCTTGAAATATGGGGGCTCTTTCATGTCATCTACCCATGATGGATATGGTTTTCCATCAGGTGGTATCACCCCCTATTGTGTCTTGAGGGCTTCAAGATGAGCAGTGAAAACATCTATCAAATCGTCATGGGAAGGATTCTGACCTTGAGGAGGATTCCTAACCACCAAGGCATTGAAGGACTCAACAACTATATAGGTAGGATCAATGACCAATGGAGCGGCTTGTGGGGTGGACTACAGATCATATTTTGGGGAATCGCGATCCAGATCTGAATGGGTGTTATCATGTAGGACAAGAATATTTGGAAATACATACCATGGTCATTTGACATACATTCAAGTTTTCACCATATTGGGATGCATGAGACTACCACGATTGATGGGGAGAAGCTAGCCATGAAGGATTTGTGGCTTCCCCTACTGCCCTAGAGGAGGAGGAACATGATCCCACCAAGGATTTCCATAGCTTGAGTACCATTCTACAAAGAGCTCAGTAATGAGATAATCAATGATTATCCTCTTCTCTATAACCTTATGTTGTATGGAATCCATGGTTGGATCAACCTCTATCTAATGTGTGAAATCAGATGGATTAGAGGTCCTAGAGGCACTAATTTTCTATTTACCCTTGTTAGTGTCTCGATTGACAGGAAATGATGAGGAGGACTCCCCAATGCTGAGTGCCTACCTTTATAAGTGTCTGAGGACACCCTTTTGCAGGGAAATATAATAATGGGACACCTAAGGGGGTGGGTCCTCTTTTTATGATCTTGTATCAATGTGACTCCTCTTGAGTAGACCCAGATCAACTATATTTACTATGATTATTCCTAGAGGCATATCCTCAATGTCACGAAGTAAGTGTAGCTGTAGCATAATCGTACTGAAGTGGATAGAAATGTACTACCCCTAGCCCTAAATTTTTACATGGGTGGATACAACATCAATAATTCTGTAGAGAACCAAAAATCAATGAATTTATCATTATTGGAGTGTTTGACAATAGATGTGTGACACAGGGTTCTAGGAAATTGAGAGTAATTCCAACTCAACCATGAGACACTGTTGGTCAATGCTAGTTAAATTATACCCGATCTTTGGGTAGACCAACTGATGGATGTGAATATGAAAACACATTACTCAGATAGTTCAATAGAAGAACAAAACCTAATCTTGGGTGAGGGACTCGACAATGTTGAAGACGAGAACCAAACTAGGACAAAGCACCTCCGATAGGAGATCAACAACCAGAGTGTCTAATATGGTCCCTACTCAATAGAGGGTATTGAATCTTTATTGTACCAAGAATATACCAATGATGAATGGGGAACTAGTGGCGGTATTGATGAGGATCAGTGAGGTATTGGAGTGACCAGTGGAGAAGCCATTGAGTAGGCTGATTGATCTCTATACGCTGGGATATCTCTCAGAGGCATTACCAACCACATCATCATGTACCTATAAGATTGTGTATTTACCACCACCTAATGGAAGAGGGATGAATATGTCGGTGGAGAGTCTAGTGGATACTCATCAATAACTAAACCCCAAATCAATCTCGATGTTGGGATGAGTTCATCTAGATTATGACCAATAGAACAGGGGTGTAGACCACCTGTTCCTCACATTGAATGACTGGTTATTGATGTCATTGATGAGGCATGTTTAGATTCCACCTTGGTATCTTCCAGAAAGAAGCTATAGCTAGGACTACTTAAGAATCCTGTTCCTATTTGGAATAGGGAAGAGAGCCATAAGAATGATCTAGGGAGAGGATATCAACATAGTTGATTGTTGGAGTGAGGATTAGTGGCTCCCTGTGTAGCCCGTGGGGGCGTCGGTGTTAGTGAGGTGTAGAATCCACCAGGCCATGGAGGGATATTTCCCTCATTGGAATACCTACTTCCTACCTATACCATCATATGAGGGTGTTATCACCCTCCTCTGAATGAGATCTGAGGGTGAGATGTGGAGTGGGAACCTAGTAGCTGTTTCCATATCTAATGTCATGGAAGAGGTAGTGTCATGATGGATTACTATGACGACATTTCCCCTTACCCTTCATATGTGGGTGGGAGGCAATTGGTTCCCTACAACTTGGGTCCTCCAAAGATGGAATATTTAGATGATAATATGGATTCATGGAAATAAATTCCTAGTTCCCCATCATCATCCAATATTCCATGGTAGGAGAGAGATATTCACAATGATGATGTTTAAAACCAGAATTATTAATGGTTAACTACCATAGTTTAATAGAGTTCCATGATGGGACCATTCCTTGCCTAGTGGGACCTAACATCAGATATCTAGATATGATGGAATTATCTCCCTTGATGTCATGAATGGTACTATTGTCCATGTTGAAGAGAATAGTTTCATGTAGGGTTCATCATTTCTATTACAAATGATTTTGCTGGGGTGCACCCACCATTTCCGAAACATTGGTTCTGTGGGTGTTGGGCGACTGTTGTTACCCAACATTCCAGCTTTCCAAAGGTAAGAATATTTCATTTCATTCAATAATGCCGTATTCTATCCGATCTAAATGGGATGTTCAGATATCAGTTTCTCTTCCTTGGGTTCTTTCTTATAATTTATCGCTTAATCCTAGTCACCCTCATATATTAATATGTGTTTGTAAAACTCAATCTTAATGACATTTCATTGTGGATTCTAGTTAGTTATGCAAATTCTATCTAAAAATTCCAAGGGGTCTTGATAGGGAAGCATCCTTCGGCCAGGGGAGTTGTCACATTTGGCATCACAGGAAAGTCTGGATGTTGGAACATTGGTCACCAGTATTCTTCCTCATAAGAGGGCATATCATGGGAATGGAACCAAAGGAATCCCATGGAGACCACGAGGTATTGGATTCCAAAGGAATATCTTAAAAGGTTTACCTTTTAAATAAAATGTTTATAACAAGGTAGCATAATGATTTAGGTTACATGTTTAACATCTTGATGAGACAAGAAGATATTGATTAGACCACCTAGTGGAGGAGGATCAGAGGTGTACATCCCTAGGAGGTAATTTTTTAAAGGATTACCAAATGGATGCATTATAATTCATTTGGAGGTAGACTTGGGAGGTGTTTCCTAAAAAGGTATGGTGTCACACCATGAAGGGGTACATCCCCAGGAGGGAGGCACCATGATTTACCAATTGAACAGATCATACCCCCCTATGAGAGTGGACCTCGGGTGCCATGTCCCATGAAGGGTAGGGGTGACACTGTGAAGGACAGTTAGAACACCTATAGAGGTGGACCAGAGCAGTGAACCCCTAGGAGGGTGGCCTGAAGGATTACCATTGGTCTGGAATTAACCTCAAGGTGGCATCCAATGTACCTATTTAGATGACATGGATCAAAATCCACACATCTTGATGGATAGTATGGGGATTACATAAGGGAGACTCCATTCACAAGAGGATTTATCTTTTTTGGATTATGATGGATTGTGTAGGGATAACACATGGGACATTCTCATGTGCTACTAGAGTAGCAATAATGTATATAGAGCATACATATAATAAATTCCTTGATGGATGGAACAAATTTACCAGGATGTGGTGGCCTAGGTAAAACCAGGATGATTTATGGACAAAGTGGGTGGAAATGATTGAATGGATGGGGTGGTTTAAGTGTTGGTCTTGAACTATAGGGATGTTTCTTATGTACCATAGTTAGTTGGGATTAAAAGTCCACATTCTTCTAAAAAGGGAATTGGGGCTTACACCTGAGGAGGAGGCCCATAAGGTTGGATTGGTGTCATTGTAACTACGAAACTATAAGACCATGGGAGTCATGCTCTATGTGAGAAAATGGATAAAGTAGAAAACCTTATGGTAGTGATGTGAATAATTCACCAATGAGAGATAGTGTAATAATTACACATAAAACTTTCCTAAGGAGGATCTCATTCAATTTTAGGAGGATCAAATTATATGATAGTGGAAATTACTCATGGAAGAGGCCCATGAAAACAATGCAGAAAGAGAGAAAGAGATGATGGATATCTAGTTCCCATCCAGTATCTAATCCATTGGATAAAGTGGACATGGACGAGAAAAGGTGCTACCTCAAACAAGAAAGGTTAGGAGCTTACTTGAGGAGGGATGCCTAGGATGATATCATTCTAGGTGAATAGTATCTAATTCAATGTAAGCAGGATCTTATTCTATGTGAGGATAGGTGGTATGACTACCATCCCTTATCACTCATACATGGAGTATCCTGGACATACTCTATAGGGTAGGGCTGCAGTTTAACATCATACACTAGGGATTATTGTGGTAGGCATTTTTATGTCACACAACTCAGATGTGGGGGACTCCCCTGACTCCATGGGCTTACATTACTGTCACACATCAATACTAAAGAGGGGGATATATTTTTCAACATTAGGGTGAAACAGTTTGGAGGAGTGGTAAGTAAATAGTTTTACATTAGAAATCCTATTAAAAAGAAAAATACATTAGCATACCTATGTTGAAAAATAAGAGGTAAATGGGAATCTTAGGCAACACATGATGTTGATTATACCACATGAATGTGTAAAACAAGTCACATAAGGATGTGAAGTGAAGTTGGACCAATCCTAGATGAGAATTGATGTTTTCGACCCTAAATATTCATGAAGATGTGTAACGCTAAGGGAGGAAACATTATAGGGCACCAGAGAAGGGTTTCGTTATGCAGGGGGTCTCACAGAGAGGTACCTTGTAATGCTCGGTACATTGTAGAGATTTGTGGATTTATGAAGGAATGGGACTCATGAAACATGGTGAACTGACCTTGGCATGAAACCATGATTTGGTATAGGAGTACATTGTGAAGGCTAAATAAACCATAATGACTCAAGTACCCCAGAGGGAATACTTCCTCTTCGAAGGTCATATGACATCACGAAAGGTATCCCCACCATAGGTGGAGGTATATAGTAACATGGAAAATGTCATGACATGACCTTTTTAATTATTTTATTTTATTCTTTTCTTGGAATTGTGTATTCTGGTTGAGGTTTAGGATGTGTATTGTTTTAAAATTTTAAATTCTGGAAGTCTTAAGTGATTTTTTTTCCTATGCACAGTTAGCATATGGTTTTGGTAAACTGCATGACTTTTACCAGGTAACCATGTGGAAGGTTTTGGGTCCATGTGTAAGGAACATTTGTTTCAAACATTTTGGGAAACCATGACGAAATCATGAGAGATGTTTCTTCCATTTGGATAGTGGGGACTGCACGATTTTCACACAGTTTGAAACACCGTGCAACCGAACCCTGAGAGCTAGAAAGATCCTTAAAATTTTAAAATTCCAAGTTTCCCCCAGCAAGTTTTTAAACCTAAATCAAGAATCGTCTCCTTGTTCAACCTAGTGACACTAGTAGGTACTCAAAATTCCTCCTCACTTTCTATCATTCAATTTTTGAAGCCACATGAATGTTCCAAGGTGACATTCCTTTAGTTTTTAGTCAATTTTAATGGGGTTTCATTTTGGATAAACCATAAATAATTGTGGTGATGTATGGTTTGATTTCCTTAATGATAATATACGTTTATTGTGTCTCGATCTTGGATATTCCTTCTCCTGAAGTTTGGATACATACACACATCGTTCAGGTAGGTGTCTCCATCCATTTCCTTTCCTACTCATTCCAATGAGGCTTGTGGATTTTAAAATAATATATATATATATATATATGTGTGTTTCTCATCTTCTGGTATGATTTCACGACTTAGTATGGTGTTTTTGTGTTCGAAAAAAATATTGGAACTAGTTTTAAAAGATATTCTTTAAACATGTCATATATTTATGAAAATAAGGTGTTTGATAAATTTTCTATTAGTTTCTCAAAATGAGATGTATAATATATGATGATGTTTAACCTCAATTACATTTTTTTCATGGTTTTAATTACAAATTGGGTATGTGGTGAGATTTGGTAGCCACCTTATGTCTTGAGAAATTGTGGAAAGATTCTATGGAAATGTTCTTTGTATTCTTAAATGATTATTGACGATTTTGATGTTGTATGAGTTTTTGTATTGGTTTAAGGGAAAGTGGTGTTTCTTAAAAATGATTTTTGGATGATTTCATGGAAACTCTATGCCTGTGATTAGATGTTGGAACATCAATGGGAGCACGAAGTTCACACATGGATGTACATACAAGCAACGATGATACATAAGATATGTCCCCTTTTTTATCAAAATGTCTCATTGGTTTCTAAATGGTGCGCGGGTTGTATTTTTTTTTATTTTGAATGTGGCTTCAAATTTTTTCATTAATGATTGTCCCATTTGTAAATTGAGACCTGTTTTGGTGAATGAATGGCATCGAGGTCAGTTTGGAACATTGTAAAATGTTTCATGTTTCACTCTGCTTTGGAAATGGTTTGGTAAATGTGTTTGAATTGGAATGTTAAAGGCCTAGTTGGAACATTATAATGTTTTGTAAATGAGTTGTGGATTTGGGAGTACAAATCCTCAGTTGGAATCATATCATGTTTTGAGAAATGGTTTTAAGGATCATGTGATGCGATGGCCCATTTGGAACTTGTGAAAGGATTGAAACAAAGTGGTCACCCCTACGGAGGATTTTTTTGATTAGGGTTATTATGTGGGTGGTGTTGGTGCTTGTGGTAGGCAAGTGTGGTTGCAGTATGTAAGATACTCTATGAATGTCAGGGCCTGCTTTTAGCATGTACTATTACCATGGGTTTCCCAGTCATATTTTAGAGGATTGAGTGGTGGTTTCTTGACAACCCCGATTAGACGGTTTGGTACCCCTTTTGATGTTGTATAGGGAAGGTGGGATTGGAATAAAATATTTGTAGTTAGAACATCCAATGAGTTATAGACTATGGAGATGCACCGTATGTCGGTAGGTGAGTTCAATCTAAGTATGTATATGGATCTCTCTAGGTATGTTTAGGAAATTTCTATATTTTATATCGGTATGTGTGTGTTTATAATCTGTTTCACCTAGATTACTATTTACACTGCTTGTTTATTTTCAGTATAGCTTGGTATTTATTTGTTTGGATTTTGGTTCGAGTTGTGGTTTTAAAATGGTAATCCATTTTGAAAATGGGGATGTGTTTTGTAAGGTTTATAAAAAATAAAATCCATATTTTTTTTTATTAAAGATAGAATAGAAAAAATTTTATATATGTATTCCAAACTATTGTTTATAGACTATATTCGGAATTAAAATGAATGGAATCTATGGTGATTACCTACTAATATTTATAATATCAAATCCTTCTTGTTCCACTCGGTGTCAGTAGACCCACACTTTTTTGGAGGTGTAGGTTTCTAGTTCCGTTGATTGTATTTGAAGAAGGTTGTTCTTGTGGTTGGTGGTGACCAATAGGTCATGTAGAGTTCTTGTTGACATGATCTGATATTATTTTTTTATTTAGTTTTGTTTTGATTTTAGTTTTTTCATATGGATTAGATTGGATATTTATTAATTTTCAGTTATTTTTAGTTCATTCACAAGTTTATCATACATTATTTGATCTTAGTTTATTGGGAAAAATCAACACCATAGTGATTAATTTGATGAATGGAACTAGATTCCAAATGGTGTGGATCGGGAAGGCCATTCTTGCCATGTCTCAGACATGGTCGGATGATAGGTTGGATGGAATACAAGTTTGGTTCATGAAATCTTGTATTAGAGTAGGCCCTAGTATTTTATGGTGTTAGGTAGTTGGAGATTAGGACTGTCGAGACATGAGAGGTTGGTAGAGGATGGATGTTATGAACCTTTCTCATCCCAACCCTCCTGTTGTTATGGGTAGTCCAAGATGTGTGTCTTTTGACTTATTTTGGATTGAGGAATGGAAATGGAAGAGTGCCAATGTCATTTTTTGATCTCACATGGTGTAGTGACCCATGTGGAGCCCACGTGCATGGTTCAAGGTCCTTATAGTGGTTAGTTCTTACTTGGGAAATGGACCATTAACCATGTCTCAATGTTAGGCATGGAAAATGGATCCACATTATGTTAGTTTGGCATGAGTTAAGTTTATATTTAGTTCCAGTTGGTGTTAGTTGGTTTTAAAATGAAAGTGGTTTTTGGAATGGAAATGTTTTATTTCATGTAGTTTCAGATTTCCAAGAATGGGGTTTAATAGGGAAAGTGATTCAGAATTTTAAAAAGCTTGGGTGAATTCTTGAGTTTTATGAGGAAATGGTTGGTGCGACCCTTGGTGTCCCTAATGGATATTCTCATACTTGTGTGTATGTGTGGAAAGTGAATATTTCAACGTGTGCATTGGTGATGTAAGAAGAAGTGGATAAAAACATATTTGAAGGTTCATAGGGTGCCATGGGAGGATATTTTAATTAAAAGGAGGATTGTTTTTTCTAAAATTAATTTGAATGAGAAAATGAATTTTAAAATTTTTATTTCTTGAAAGGTGTATTTTCATTTTGAAAAGTTTTATTGGAAGGATGTAGTTTTGGAAATCGAAATGAAAAGGGTGGTTTTTGAAAATAGAATTTTTATTACGCATATGTTTTTTAGCCAATAAGATTGTTTTTTGTCTTGATATGTTATTTATGTTTGTGTTTTGGATTAATGTTGATATTGGTTTTTTGATCTTTATGTTTTTTAGAATATGCCTCCCAAAAAGGTCCCCAATGTTTCTAGTTGGTCTCATTCTATTTTTGATTATTCTCTATTGTTGCCTATCTATCAGGGTAAAAAAGGATTGTTAGAGGTAGTGGAATGGCTAGCGGACGTTGAGTGTGTCTTCAGATGATTGGAAACTCCAAATGTTGTGAGATTGAATGGTATTTTAGGTATGTTTGGGGGTCCATATATAGATTGGTGGTAGATTATTTCTCTATCATTAATGAAAGTTGGGATTACATGGGATGTTTTTATGTTTATTTTTTTCTGATGGTTTATACCTAAGGAGGTGGTGAAGAAGAAATTGGGAGAGCTCAAGATTATTCAGCAAGGCCAATGGGCATTGAGTCCGATGTTGAAAACATCAAGGAGTTGGTTTCTATCCTTTCAAAGATATCATAATAGGACTACTTGAAGGATTCTCATTTCGTCATGGGTCTTCGACTAGAGATCAAAGAGCAAACCCTCTCCTCCAAGGATCGTTATTTTGATAATTTGGTGGATAAAGCATTCATATCTGAGTTTTCTTTTAGTATGAATTGAGTCATAGGTAGTTCTCATGAAGGTTTCCCATTTGAAAAAAATTTTAGGCTAGAAAACAATATTCTTGATAATTATCCTTCACTGGTTCCAACTCCCAATTCATCGGACTATTCGCTTCTGTGCCAACAGTGTGGTAGGTTCGGGCATGTAAAGACATATTTTTGTGATCCTCCAAATATATGCCATCATTGTTGTAGTTTGGGTCATCTAGATAAGTTTTGTAGGAATATTTTCAATAATAACAAGTATTTATTAGAGGATATATGTTCTTAGATGTGGGGTAGTAGATGCTTCAGATATCAGGTCCCCAACCATAGGCCCCAGAGTGAATCTTTTCACATTGTAAGGAATGAACAAGGGTTTGGGGAACCTTGGTCAAGATCATGTCCCCCCTGTTTTGGGGTGGAGACATTTAAAGTTTCTTTTTTTTAGTTTTTGTTCTGTTGTATGTTCATCCTTTCATTATAAAAGTGTGATGGTCCTATACAATAAGGATATGAGTGGTAATGATTATCTAAATGCCAGCCTTTGAATGAATTTCCTTTTTTGTTAATCAGTTTTAGTTTTCTAATTATCTTGTTTGGAGATACATGTTCTTGGAGAAATTAATGATTGTAGCATATGTTCGGGTTCACAGTTTACTTCATGTTCTTTTCATGGATCTCCCCTTATGTTAGGGGTTTAAATCTTGTGGGGGTAGTTTTTTAAATTGTGGTTTGATTGATTGTTTATATTAGATCTTTTCTGTGAGTCTCCCATGAGTGTGGGAGGTCCTAGTTCTTGTTGGGAGTTCCCTTGTTCCCACATTGTTCACCCTAAGGTGGTGTTATTTTGGTTTTAGTGTTGGTCGTGTTAGTCAGATTCTTTTCATGGGGATAACCCTATCATATTCTACCAATATTTTTCATGCTATGGTTTCCTCAAGAAGTGGTTAGGTGTGACTTGTGAATGAAATTTCACCCTAGTTCCATGGTTTCTTCTGATTTAGATCGGGCTTAGAATTGTTTTTTGTTTTTCATTCGGATGGGTTACTTTATTTTGGATTAAATTGTTTGTGGTGGGGATAATTGTCACACCCTAACCTTTAGAATTTTTTTATTTTATTCTTTTCTTAGATTCTGATATTCCGGTTGAGGTTCGGGTTGATTCCTAGTTTAATTTTTTATGTTTTTGAAGTCTTTTTTGAGTTTTTCTCCTTTGAAGGGTTAGCACATGGTTTGGGTAAACTATATGGACTTTTCAAGGTAACCACACCACTAGTTTTGGTGTCTAGGAGTTTGGAACATGGGTTGTGAATGTTTTGGAAAACTATTTTTCAACTGAGCAAGAGGTTCAATCCATTTAGATAGTGACGACCACACAGTTTTTTAAAACATGTGTCCAAACCATGTGAGCTACAGAAATCCATAAAAATTTCTAATTCAAAATTTTCCCCTCCATGTTTTTAACCCTAAACAAGGATTCTCTTCCCTTATTCAACCTAGGTGCACCGGGGGTCCTCTGAAATCCTCCTCCCTAAAAACCCTTCAATTTTTGAAGCCCCTTGAATGTTCTAATGTATGATTTCATTGGTATTTTTTCAATTTTTTCATATTATTCTCCTCTCTTGATTTATTGGTTCTTCGTTGGTGGGGTTTCATTTTGGACAAAACCTAAAGGATGTGGGGTGATGTTTAGTTTGATTTATTTGATGTTATTATGGGAGGATCTTGTCTTGGGATTTGATCTTATTTATCCTGAAGTTCTTTTGTGTTCACTTATCATTAATGTATGTGTCTCTATCCATTTACTTTTGACTCTTTCCATTGATACTTGTCGTTTTTTAAATAATATATAAATGTGTTTCTTATGATTGTGAAATGATTTCTTGGCTTGGTCAAAAATTGATGGAAGTGGTTTTAAGAGGGTTTCTTTAAACATGATGTATAGTTATCCACATAAGGTGTTTCATAAATTGTATATTAGTTTCTTAAAATGAAATTGTTCCCTTGTGGTGATGTTTTTACATAGTTAAATTTCTTCGCATGGTATTAATTACAATTTGGGTATGTTTAATGATTTCAGAGCCTCATTATGGATTGATAAATTATGATAAAATTCTTTATAATGGTTCCTTTAGTTTTCAAATGCTTAGTGATGATTTTGGAATTGTGTGAGTTGTTGTGTCGGTTTAAGGGAAAGTGGAATTTATTAAAAATGGTTTTTTGATGATTCCATAGATAGTATAAGCGTGTAAATGGATGTTGGAACATCTATGGCTAAATTGGTTGCATGCATGGATGGGCATACATGTGATGATGACACTTAAGAGTGATCCCCTTTTTATCAAAATTTCTCATTGGATTCTAAATGGTGTACTGGTTCTCTTTGTGATTTTGATATTAGATTAAAATTTTTAATTTAATTTTTGGTATGTTTTCCAAATGATACATGTTTCGGTGAATTAATATCATATAGGCCTATTTAGAACAATTCAAAAAGTTGCATGTTTCACTCTAGTTTGGAAATGGTTTTGTAAATGTGTTTGGATTGGAATGTTAATGGAATGGTTGGAACTTTATAATGTTTTGGAAATGATATGTGGATTTGGGAGTAAAAAGTATTGGTTGAAATATAAGCATGTTTTTAGAAATGTTTTGAATGATCAAGTGATGTGATGGACAGGTTGGCACTTGTGAATGTATTTTTATGAATTGGGCACCCCTATGGAGGATTCCCCGATATGGGATATCATGTGGGTGGTGTTAGTTTTTGGTGTAGGAAAGTGAAGTGGTACCAAGTAAGGTTAGTCATGCATGTGAGGGACTCCTCCTTTCACCGTGTATTATTTCCATGCATTTCCTCAGTGTCTTTTAGAGAATAGTGATGGTTTGTTGTCAAACCTGATTAGATGGGTTGTACCCAATTGAATGTTTTAGAGTCCATGAGGGATTGTGCTACTTGCTTGGAAGTTAGAATAGCTAGCGAGTTATTAACTATAGAGGTGAACCATATGCTAGAAGGTGAGTCTGATCTATGTACATCCATGTACCGCTCTAGGGATGTTTAGGAAATGCCCATGGTAGTTATTTGTATATGCTTGTTTATATTCTCTTGCACCTGGTTTCCTGTTTACATAGCTTTCTTAATTTCAGTATAGCTTTGTATTTAATTTTTTGGTTATTGTATTAAGATTTGGTTTTAAAATGATAATGAATTTTAAAAAGGGGGATGTGGTGTGTACTGTTTTGAAAAAGGGAATACTGTGTTTTTTTATTAAAGGGATAAAAACCTATTTATATATATTTATTCCAAACTAGTATTTATGAATTATATTGGGGAAGGAAATTCATGGATTATTTGGTGATTACCTACTTAACATTATAATATCACACCCTACCTATGATACTCAGCGTCAGTAGAACACAACTATTTTTTAGGTGAGGATTTCTGGTTCAGTTACTTGCAATTGGAGTAGGTTTTTATTGTGGTTGGTGGTGACCAAGAGGTCATATTGAGATCCTATTGGAACGGTCAAATTTTAGTTTTTTATTGAGTTTTTTATTTAATTTTAATTTTTGTATCTGAATTAGATTATATATATATTATCATTTAGTTATTACTGGTTCCTCTACATGTTTAGATTACTTTATTTGATTCAGGTTTATTGGGGAAAATCGTTCCCATAGTTATTACATTGATATCCGACACTAGCTTTCATCTAATGGTTATCAGAAATTCCCATTGAGCCATGTCTTGGACCAGGTCAGATGTTGGGTTGGACGACATCCCTCATTTTTTCATGACAGGAAAGGGGTTTTCACAGTGCTCAAATACCTTGAATTACTCATTTTCCATTTGGTTCACAATTCTTGGGTGATTTGTGAATCAAGAATTTGGAAGCCAAAAGGATGGGGTATCCATCCCTTCATGGTGGAATGAGAATGTTATTTATAGGAAAATAGGTCTCGCTATGCAAGAAACTGTGCCATAAATCAAAGATGGGCCCCGTGAATGGTAGCAGATTAGTCAAATTCACAGAGTCATCCATCAATACTTTAGCATTGTTGTAGGGTTGTGTCGGACTAATAGAGCGTTCCATCTTGGCCCATCATGCTCGTGAAGGATATGAGGTCTCCAAAAAACAGTTCATGAAACATACCGTTAAGAAGTTTTTGGGGCCGTTTGGTCTTGGATTTTACTCCACATGGCTATGGCATCATCAACTTATCTCGAGGCACCTATTTTGGAACCAATAATAAGAATTTTAAATAATTATTTAATAACTAGGAAATTTAAAATCAATTATGATCATAAAAAATATTATTTATATTTTCATTCTATTATTATATAACATAGCCTACGTTAATCCTTATGTCAAAAATTGAATGATAATAAAACATAGAGAATGTAAATTTTAATTTTTCTTTACATAAACTAATATAATGGTCCAAAAGCACCGAAAAATGAAAAATTTATTATATATAAGAATATTGGATTATTATGGGTGAAAAAAGTACCACTAATTAATATAAATAATGTGTTTTTGTCATTTATAAATTCTCATCATATTATTTTTAACCAAAATTAGAATATTTACCCTTATTGTGGTGATAATTGTTTACGATGGTTACTACTCATAATTCCCTAAAACAAAATGGGGTCTATTTAAAAAAATTGGCCTAATGATTCAAAATATGGAATCCATTTACTAGGATTCCGTTTATAGAAATGTGATAAATTAATTTAAAATCAAATAATAAAATGCAATGAAAAATTGTTTTTTCATAAAAATGACTTTTATGTTTTAAAATATTTTTATACCAAATTCAATCATAAAATTGATTCAAATGAACTTAATTGAATTAATAAAAATATAAGATAACAAATTTAAATTTTAAATCATATTAAAACAATATTTAACAATTTAAATGGTTGAAGATAAAGTATTATTTTCAATAATAAATGATATTTTTTACTATTAACAGAAAAATCAATCTTTTTAGAAAAATATGAAAATTTCACCCTAAGAGAAATTTCTTGTGCTGATTTAAAAATATTATATTATTTTTATGAAATAAAATTTATATATTATTCTAAAATTTAATTAAATATTTTCTAAAAAAATATTTAAAAATTATTTTTATAGAAAGCATATTTATAAAGAATAAAATTACATTACTATAAATTCAATACTTATTAACTATGAATTAATCAATGAACTTTTATTTATTATATTTTTTATATATATTTCATAATTTTGATAATTCTATTTCTACTATCTAATTCAATGTCTCGGTGATATATACTACATTAAATAATTATATTTTAATAGTATATTTTGGTTCACTAAAACACATAGTTATGTATCCAATATACTATAGAACATACTAATCCTTTGAAGTATGAGAATATTAACTTCCACCTCCTTAAATAAATCGGGCCATAACAATTTTGCCACATTCATCAAAGTTTTAACCCTTATTGAAAACCCACATCATATAGAGGGATTAAAAAATATACTCTTTAAATTGGGAATGTGAACTATGATGGTTATTTGAAATAACCAAAAACTTGGTTCTCAAACAGTAGAAAATTAGTGGTAAATTAAAATATAATCATAGAAGAGAAAAATAATAATCAAAAACTGATATAGAGTTATACAGAACATGTATAGATAATGTTAATGACCACAAAATCATAATTCTATGATGGGTGAAGAGGCCATTGATTCATCCGAAATAAAAGTAAAAGTATAACATTTTATTTCAAGACACTTTTCATAATTTTGAAGGATTATTTTACCATATGGACTAATAATACATATAGATATACATAATTATAATTTCATACTTCAATAATTTTTCATTAGAATCTCATATGTTTCTCCAAAAAATTATTATTGAATATCAACTTATCATTCTCAATGGACAAAAATTAACTTTTATAGTATCATAATATCCATTAAAGAATAACAAGCTATTTAGCATGCCTTTACTAAAATGAAAATTATTAGAACACAGTTTCAAATATGGATAAATATAATACATTTATCTATAAAACTTCAATAATAATCCCTAAATATTGACTTAATCAATTCCATAAATGAATAGTCCTTTTTCCCAAATAACCTCAATAACCCCAACATTAAATAATGTTTTATTCTCAAAGGTGAAATCATACCACAAAAAATAACATTTTTCATCCCAAATAACCTTTATTGTCAAATATTGTGTTAATCATAGGGGTTAATTATACCTTGATCCAAAGAAATATATCTCAAAATATCATTAATCATCTCAAATCCTCCAATTTAAAAATAATATATTCTAAAATATGTTCCAAAAATTAAACCTAATATTCATCCATCAAATAATTTATGTAAAAACAATTTTGTACTAGTAGGGACATGATATAGGCCAGTGGTAGGTACATCACACAATTCACCCTTTGGATATGGGTTCAGGCCCTATAACCTTGAATAATGTGATGGGTTGTCTCCCAGTATATGTGTTGTCCTTTTTATAAAAATATATTTATAAACATTCGATGACATTCCCTGAAAAATCATGAACATCGTCAAAACATAACTAATAATCAAATCACTTTCTAACCACTATGTTTTTACATAAATATTTTACCCACAAAATCAAATATTTTAAATTTACTATTATTACCTTAACATCAAATATCATATTAACCCTAATAGTTATAAATAACATTAATCTTATGTCCACAAAATTTAAAAGCATTATTACTAAAATATAATTTTCCCTAAATCATATACAAAACCAATGTATTTAATTACCATAAATATCTCCCAAATTACCCTTCATCATGTGAAACTCTATTCACATTAACCCTCATAATGAGAATCTATTCCTAACAACTTATGATCAAACGTAATATTATTAAATCAAGCCACATTTGGTTTACACTTTATCAGTATGGAATATCATTGGGGTTCATATGTTTTATTCTCTCATTCAGTAAAATAGTTTATACTGAAAATGTGAATTAACCCAATAATATCCTCTATGAGTGTAAAACCTTGATTGTAGTAAGGCCACACTCATTGTGAACCAGAATGATGGATATGATATACTCGACCAACAATATTTAGGGTCATTTCCCCAACATGTATCTGTGCCAAAACCACATAAACTTTTCAGTATCTAGATATGGATTTTTATATAGGAAAAATTATAATATCTAACTTAACAAAACATTGGAAAGTTATCATCAACATTAACATATCCTCAAATTCATCCACATGGTTATGTTAACTAATATTTGTATTCCTAAATATAGTTATCAAGTTTATGACTAAAATTTATATGATACCAAATATAACAACCCCAAATCTTGTAACCTCGAGCTGGTTTCTATTATAATACATTGTAATAGATATAATGGATCTAATCCGAAAGGAACAGTCAATTTAGTAGTATTGAAGAACCAAATATATACATGATTCCCATATTACAATGGAAATATAAAATTCACTGTATAAAAACATTCTTTCATATTTGAAAATATTAATAATATTATTCTTCATATCCAAGGGAAATGAAAAAAATTAAGGGTAAGTAAAATTATTAGTAAGAGTAACACACAATTAAAGCTAACATGAATCAATAAGGAATCATCAATATTGAATGGTAAAAAACTGAAAATACATTCCATTTAATAAATAACTCATGTATGAAATTAATCCATTTATATTGTCAATACAATAGTCTCATGGATAATAATTAATGAAATCTCAGTGAATAAAATGCTTAGTATTATACATCATGATTTAAAACATATTTACATCTATACCATCGAAACCATGTTCCAAGGAATCTTAATTGATATATAAGTATACACTAAAAAGAAATTTAATGATATCATATTGATTTTTTCCAAGATTCATATCTATTAATTGATGGTATATATAATTCAAGTCTACACCTGACACTATATGCCCAATGTATTCCTCATATGTTGAATGATCAACATATATCCATA
This sequence comes from Viscum album, assembly GCA_963277665.1. NCBI lineage: Eukaryota > Viridiplantae > Streptophyta > Magnoliopsida > Santalales > Viscaceae > Viscum > Viscum album. The sequence continues at coordinate 1,021,911,842 of OY728162.1, forward strand.
ACCAATATTCCTTATCAAAAAATTTCCATATCGATTAAAGAATAAAGTTGATGAATATCTCCCTAGTATATCATAAAACATTTAAAGTAAAAAAATGCACATTGAAATAGTATATGGTTTATGAAATAATAATATAAATTATAAAAAGAATTTATATATTTATGGGTAATGTAACGTCCAATGATTACAAGAATGTGAGTGTTTCAGGTCACATCCACAGTTACATTCTGAGTTTATTTTTTTATTTCGGTATTATATTTGCCATTTTTCATTTTATAGGAGTTTTTTTGGAAAAAATGGTGGTTTTGGGACCGATAAAAGGTGGTGTATAATTGGCACATAATTTATAGAAACCATGATCCAACCTAGAGGAGATTGTGCACCACAGACAGTGGCACTGTCGAGGCCGCATGACCAACTGCACCTATGTGTGGGTTAACTATGCACCCAGACTATTAGGTTTGTTTGTAGTTTATGGTTAACCGTACGATCATGCTAACTCCCCCAAACAATCATGAAACCTCTTTTACTCTTCAATAGAGGTGTCACATGGTTGGCGTACGGTTTGGAAAATCATCTGGCCTACCCAGAATGTAAAATGAAGAATTTCCTCTTCTACCCTTACAAAAATTTAAACCTAAATCAACCTAAACTCACCCCATTTGGGATTCTATACCGTAATAATTCCCCTCTATCTTGTCTCCATTGGACCTCAATTTTTGGGTGTATTTGGCGTTAGATCTTCCCGAACTCTTTAATTAATCCCATCATCTTATAGTTTCTTTCTTTCTTCTTGGTATTATCTTCCTTCCTTCTCAGGTTATTCTTTCTCCAGTGTATTTATTGACCTAGAGTTTGTTCAAACTTGATTATTGGTGTTTAATATTTATGAATGTGATGTGTTCTTTCTTTTAAGGGGTCCCATTGATGTGCGTTTTTAGTTTCCACCCATTTTATGGAATTTATAATGTGAATGGTAGATAGTTCCATGATTTATCATTTTTGGATGATTTTAGTATGATTCCTATGATTCATGAATCAGTTATATGGATTCTATGGTGTTTAAAATCACGTTTTAAAAGGGATTTGGTTTACATAAGTGTCTTAAAGAGGTTTTTCATATGGAAAAGGTGGTTTTTCATGAGTGTTGGATGTGTGTCTCTTTGTGTAATATGTGGTTCTCGTGAAATAGGGAATTGAATGGGGCACCAAAGAAATAATTGGTAACTAGGTAGGGAAGACTAGGTCTAGTACAATAGGTAGTCTTATAGGGTGAAGTCCCAGTTCTTCTAGCAGGATTGACTCCACATTAAAAACTAAAAATATAATGATGATTGGAGACCACTAGAACATGGGATGTGATTCCCCTCTAGTGGATTGTGCATGAGGACACTGTGGGTTTTGGATATCATGTTCTTATCACTGAGGTACAAGGATCCTAGTACCCCACTAACCCTAGTTCCTTAAGTATTACACATGATTCTCATGTGATTCTGTGCTTATCGTTTAGATTATTGATGTGTTTACTCTCTTTTTAAATTCAAATCATGTTCCATTTTAAATTTTTTGACTTCCTTTTTTCATAAAAACTAGATTTTTGATTTTTCTTATAATGTTATAGAATGTATTCTACTATATTGATATCCTACATGGACCCTATAGAAACACTTGTGTGTATGTATACCTTGTTGTGGTTCACCTAGGTAAAGGAAATATGTTCTGTGGTGGTGATGCTGGATCTAGTTTTTAGAGGTTCTCATTTTTACAGGAGATGGTGGAGGTGGGATAGGGGTGTTGATCCCTTTTTTCATGGAGGGTTGGTCTAATAGTTGGTTCCCCTCCTCTATTTGGTATTTGGGTTTTGGTTAAAAGGGTAAATTTTTTAACTTGTGATAGTTATATTTATTTTAGTTAAAGTTTTTTCTTGTAATAAAATTCTATTTTTTGGTCATGATTATGGATGATTCTTATGGTGGAAATAATTCCCATAAGCAATTTATGATGCCCAGACAATAGTTTCCAGACCCTGTGGATCAAGAATGTCCTTTAGGCCATTCCACGGGATGGGTCAGGTGTCGAGTTGGATGGAATCCAGACTTGGTTTGTAAAAAATTTGTATCAATGGTGGGTTTTCCATTTATTTGGGTCATTATAATTAGGGTAGACTATATAGAACAGATCTAGAACTATATAGGATTGAGGCTCTAGTTTCAAGTGAGGTTTATGGCCAACACACCTCATGCCAGGCCTTGATTCACCATGCAATGTTGAGAAAATGTAGTGGCTTCTCCTCCGAGTGAGACACAAATGATGCAAACTATGTGTGACAAATGAGCAAGGTGATGTGGTTATACTTGTTCTTGTGTTTTTTATGTTTATGGTTTTGATTTATAAAGGGGATTAAAAATTTTTTATTGTTGAAAATTTTCTGAAGATTGTGTTGACAGTTTCCTTGTGTTTTTTTGTGGTTGTAGCATCATGCCTCCGTAGAGATCCCCTGTGCAACTGCGGGAAGAGGACGAAGAGATTTCTCCCTCACCAGTTGATCATAGACTAGTGGAAGTAGTGGTTCAGGATGTCCAGAAATTAGATCAGAGATAGATCTCTGGTCTTTCTCCTGTTAGGGAATTTTAACTAGGTCTGAGAAAGGAAAATTCTCATAAGTTCCCCAAGAACAAGTGTCCTTCCTTCTTGGGTAACATTAATCCCCATAATGAAGATGATTGGATTGAGAAGATCAAAGGGATGTTCAAATTCATTGATACTCCTGAGGCATTTATAGTTAAATGTGATTCGTTCTTGATGGATTGTCCTAGTATGAGGTGGCAAGACTCAGTGGAATATGATGGGAAGCATGAGAATATGGGTTGTAAAGATATAAAGGTTATCTTAAATGAATATAATTTCCCTAATAACTTAGCCTTTTCTGAGAGCCAGAGTTTCTATATCTCTACTAGTGGGATTAGACCATGTTGGAATATGCCAACGACATTGCTCAGTTTGTTAGGTTCACTCCTGAGGTGGTTTCCTATTAGCAGTTAAAGGATCAATAGTTATAAATGGGGTTATGGGTGGACATTCATTCCCAAGTATTCTTTTTTAAGTTAAAGACATATTCTGAGGTGGTCGATCGAGACCTGATGGAAGATATTGATTAGAGTGGAATGTCTAGTTTTCCTAGGGAATTTTTAGTATTGGGATTTGTAAGTGGTGGCTCGTTTGAAAATAAGAGGATGCAGGATGAGAATGAGAAGAAGTGTGGTGTTATATATTTCTGTCTTTCCTAAATCTATTCATCTGCAACTTCATATGTTTGTTCAATCATGTGTCATCAGAGTGAAAGGTTAAAGAATATGTGATTAAAATTTTCAGCCACACCATGGACATTCCATAAGTGTAGAATTATGGGAAACATATAGAAATTTTGGACTGTTAAATGCACTTATCAAGGTGGATTGGGTTCTACTACTTCTAGGGGATGACAACCTTGTTAGAACCATCCAAGAAAATGAGTTCTTGGTTTGGTGGTAATAATGGTAGGGCTTGATCTTAATATAGATAGTCAGTTTAAGGTAGAGTTGTAGGTCATTGGTCATCCTCAGACCTAGGTAGGGACAAGGTACCTTCAGGCTATGGATAAGTGCCAGTGGAATTAGATGCAGGACCTGACATAGGTCAAGGTACCAATTTAATTTCATGATCCTTAGTTGCTTCCTTAATTGATATTGATGCTTATTTTTTTCCTTTATATATTACCATCTTGTGGTTTTTTCTGAAATCTCCAACTAAGCTCATGATGTATGAAATGGATTTGGTGATGCCACATAGTTTAAAGGGATAGTTGGGATTGAGATGTCCATCATGTCCTATCACCCTATTAGGGGGAGTTGGAATGGGATTTTTGGGTTTTGGAAATGTGTCTATTTTATGTGAACCTTCGTATGGATTATATGGACCATTTCTATGTGAACAATGTTTTCTATCATCGGCGAGTGAGTTTTGTGGAACACGATGGAAGTTACCAGGGTTTTCAAGGTGGGTGGGATACATGGCATGGAAATGCTATACCTACACTTTTGGAGTTGGGAAATATTTAATTTATAATTTCATAAATCATATTGGAGGATGATGATGGAGGTTCAGAGGATGGATTAACTCCTATGGTTGACGAGTTCCCATAGGTGTGTCCAGATGATTTCTCAGGGTTAACCTCAAAGCGGGGTGTGGAATTCACCATATATTTGGATACATGGACAAATATGATATCTCTTACAATATATCATATTCCCCCACAGAGTTGAGGGAATTAAAGATACACCTAGAGGATTTTGAATCCAAAGGATTCATTCACCCGGGCATCTCGTCTTCAGCCAGCCTAGTTTTTTTTTCAAATAAGGCTGGTGGATATCATTGGTTGTGCATCAAGTAATAGAAGATTAATAAGGTAATATTAAAAAGTAAATACCCATTTCCACATATTTATGGCCATATCGATTGACTTAAATAAACATGGTGGTTTTCTCAAGATCAACATGAATTCCAGATATCACCATGTCAGATTTAAAGAGTCAGATGTCCCGATGATAGCCTTCCAAAGTAGGTATGACCACTTTGATAATTTGTTCATTCCATTCAGGTTGATAAATTATCTAGGGGTATTTATGACGATTTTGAATAGGGTGATCCATTAGTACCTTGATTCCATTGTGGTGGAATTTTTGGATGAAATCCTGGTTTACATCAAGATCAAAGAAGGGCATGATCAGTATTTGTGAAAAAATGTTGGATACTACTTATGATCAAAATATCTATTATTTTCATTACAAGTATAACTTATAGATTATGGAGGTGATGTTTTTGGACACATGATTTTGGAATGTGGGGTTTTAGTGGGCCCCGAGCATATTACTGTAGTGAAGTCCTAGGATAAATTGAGGAATGTCTTTGAGTTCATTAGATTTTTGGGATTGGAAGAGTATTGTAGGATGTTTGTTATATATATTTCTCATATTTCATCACCTATGAATTACCTTACTCTTAAAGGGTTATATTTCAAATAGATTCCATAATATCAAGCATCATTTTTGGATCTCATGAAATGGTTAAACACTGCCCTTGTTTTGATTTTAGCAGAAACATGGAAGGGATATGTGGTCTACTATGATTCCTCAAGTATGGATCTTGTGTGTCTGTTGAAGTATGATTACCATGCTGTGGTGTATGGTTATAAACCACTATGATCAGATGAAAATACATACCTTACCCAAGACCTAGAATTAGTGGCATGGATTCACTCCTTGTAGATGTGGAATCATTTCCTGTTTATGGAGAAGTTTCTAGTCTACTAATATCAAAAAATCTTAGACTGTATTTTCTCCTAGAAATATCTGAATTTGAGGTAGTGTCATTGGGATGAGTTCCTTTAGGGGTTCAATTTTGATATCGTGTATACCACAAGAAAAGGTAATGTAGTAGGAAATTATTTGATTAGGAATATTCCTGTGAAAGCTTTGAAATAGTCTATTGGTGAGTTGACCTTGAAAGGTATTTTCACCTAGATGCTTACGGAAGCCAAGGAGCACAATAAAGGTATGTTATTGGCCAGTGTTTAGATGATTCCCTACCTTATGGTATTGATTCGACAAGAGTAGTTGATTAATGAGTTGTTCCATAATTATTTGAAATTTATAAATTGAGGGGAGGTGCGACACGAGCGGTCATTGTCACAAACCAGCATGGGGAGAACCTGAATCGGTCACCCGAGACGGCTCGTGACAAGTCTTGAGGGGCATTCCCGATCCCCCCCCCCGAGATGGAAACTAGATCCAAGCATTAAAGTTAAAACGTTGGGAACGATTTGGCCCATAAAAGATAAATATGTAAATAAGAATAAACAGAACAAAAGCACTAAACTCTAGCAGCGAAAAGAAATAAAACCAAACATCAGACGTACCTCCATGTGACCCTTTAGTCACCTCCCAACCAAGGAAAACATTTCTCCCAAAATGAGCAACTCATCCAAGAAAACTTGAGCAAGGGAAACCTACGACTGAAATGATAAAATAGGCGTGAGCATTACAAATGCTCAGTAGGGATGCCAAAGTAAACCACAGAATCCAACCAAGAAAACTTTCCACAAAAAATCCTCAAAACACTAGTTTTCACATACAAAGGTAGAAAATTGGGTTTTCCTATTTTAACGGAAAAAAAGATCCTTATTTACCATTTCAAAAAACAACACACACCACGACCCGTTTTCCCAAAAACAATGCATTTCTTGAAAACTAAATTTCAAATCGATGTTTATCACATTTGTGCAAAATAAGAACAGGTAATAAGTAAATGATGGAAACCAAGTGCATGTAAAAGTAAACAAGTAGATATAAGCAACAACCATGGGTGATCCTACACATCCCTAGAAAACCCTTGGACATACTCTATTTCAGACTACCTACCGGCGTGGTACTCTATAGTAAATAACCAACTAGCCGCCCTAATAGCCAACCAGTGGCACATCCCTCATAGCCTATCCACAAATCAAGTGGGTAATAACCTATCTAATCAGGGGTAGTAAGAAACCTTCACTCGATAATCTATAAGACGCCCATGAACCCATGGTGATTTCGATAATACTGTGTAAGTATGAGGCCCTCGCATGCATGACTCATCCCACCGCACTTGAAAACCCCTTACACGGACACCACCACATGACAACCTTCAAAGGGAAGTCCCCCTGTAGAGATGCCCACAAATTTGTATATATGAAATTCTTTCACATTCAACAAGGTTCCAACTGGGCCTGCACAACATGTGTAGTTTCAAAACATTTCATAAATGAGTTATGTTGCCAATCGGGCACACACATTTTCCCCAAAAGTCAATACACACACCCCATTCAAAAACCAATACCAAATGGACCTTCAAACCAAACAACCATTCAACTCACACCAAAGGCCAACCAGGCCAACTTTTTGTCATCCCTCATTGAAATACCAAACCATTTCATCAAAAACCTATCTTTAAAAAAATATAGTTTTTATGTGTCATTTTATTTTGGAGGCACATCCATGTGAGCACCTAGTGCTCCCATGGATGTGCTAACATCCATCGACACATCTAGTTTTTTGAAGAATCACCTTAGAAACCATTTTCATAAAACACTTAGCATTGAAACCAAACCCAATTCTTTCACAACACTTTCTAAAAGAAAATTGCATCTTTCAAACCAACCACCCTTTCCAAAACTTTTCTAAAACAACATATTGGTTCATCATTTTGTTAAAAAAACACACTAGACCAAATCTTACTTTTCCAAAAGACAATCACTATCAATTACAACCAAACACATCACAAGGCACTCAATTTAACTTTACCAAGAACCTATTCATTTCATATAAACCAACATCAAAAGTCACTTTCAGAAATTTAAAACAAAAATACAACTATGTCAGATGCTTTTCATAAACACAACAGAAATGAAAAGATATAAAATAATTAAGTGAAAACATTCATGTTCTCAAGGATTGAATCAAATAGGGAAATGGTTGGAAACACCTACCTCGGTTAACCCATGTCCAAAACTCATGCTCTTCCAGCGGTAACCATCTTCACACGTCACACAGTCGTGCGCACGTGTATTTGATGTGCATATATACACACACACACATATATATATATATATGTATATATATATGTATATACATATATACACTATACACCTATATACCATAGGTATACATATCCTGCAATGAAAATAGTTAGACATTGCTAAATTAATAATTCAGGTAAAGCCAACTCTGGACCAGATAAAGAACTCAAGGGTCCACAACTCAATTTCACATTTAAATTGTAATAAGAATATAAAACATTGTATAAATATATCCTTACCCAAATATCGGCGATAATCATAGTCGCGATCACCTGTTGTTTTTGTAGCGTGATCCAACGGTCCTAACAAGCTGCTCGCACAACCTTGAACATATAAACATGTCACCTCATTAAACCCAAATTGAAAAAACGATACTCAACGCAACCAAAGGAAAATATCACCTATATGATCCTACCACATTGAGGAACCAATTTGGATAAAGAACTCGCGGTACGAATAATCATAAGGAAGTGGGGTTTCACGCTGCTAGGGCTCTCCAAGAAGCCACTACACACTGAAGGGGAGAAACCGCAGGGCCTGTGCGCTGCTCGGGGTCTCATTGCATGGAAGGGATAGCAGGTCGCGGTGTGCCTCATCAAGAGGGAGGTATGGATGCTAGGACATAGAGGGAGGAGAGGCTCGTTCCTTCTGTCCGGATCGCGCTTCCTGGGTTGCACAGTAGGGAGGGGAAACCAGAGGAGGGTCCGACCATGGGGGGGAGAGGGAGGAGCACCGGCTTCCAACAAATGGACGACGGCAGTTCGCCGGACCAGATCCGGATAGGAAGGGGTGGCTTCGGTGCGGTCGGGTGAGTTAGCAGGGGGTGGGCTGACGGCGGGTTGGTAGAGGTGGATGGTGAGGTGACGGCGAGAGGGCCGGTGATGCGGAGGCGGACAGTGGCCGGAGCACCGGGATGTGGCCGGCGTAGGAGCGGACCAGGGGGGGCGCCTCCTGGCTGGGTAGATTAGGTTTCCATTTTTTTTCATCTTAATAATAATAATAATAATAGTTATTATAAACATATTTACATATATAAATATATATAAACATATATATACCTACTTATTTAAACATAGATACATATATACATATATAAACATATAAACATATATGAACATATATATAAACATATATACACATTAGCATATAATGTTAAAACATATTTATTTTTAAACATATGTGTATATATATATATACACCTATTAACATATATACACATACATATATATATATATATACACATAAAGTTAAAACATAAACATATACAAATGTAGATACACATATATATACACATATATATACACATATATAAACATATAAACATACATATACATGTATATCTACACACATAATGTTAAAACTGGATGATCGTGCGGTATTTGTGCACTGTACGGTACCCAAGAGGACAACACGTCTTAAACGTACGGTGTTCGCGCACTAACCCAAACCATCAACTCATCCTAACATTAAAATTTTAAATCGGGACTCACCCGCCCTTACGCAAAATCACCCGACGCCAAGAGAAAAAAAAATAAAATGACTAAAAAACGAGTGTGACAATTATCCCCACGAAAAACGCTTTCTGCCCCCAGAAAGTCACCAAGTCAACAGTTAGCATAACTCGAGTCCGTGCCCAGGAAAAACCAGAAGAAAATATGAGGCTCGGGGTGACCATTACCAACACAAGTCACACCCGACCTACTCGAGTACACTCATTGTCTGAGGTTGAGAGGAGAACATGGGAGGGTTATCCCCACCATAGAAATTTACTAACACGGAGACCTTGAAACTTGAACACACTAGCCCGGGGGGAAATGCAAGGACTCCCCAACTGAACTCATCCCAACTTCTCAATGCATACAGAACAACTACACCACTAGGATTAAAACTATTCTTGGAAAAACTGGGACACTGAGACACCGGGAAGGAGAAATTATCTACAAAACTCAAACATAATAAATGAAAAGCCACGGAGAGGCGTCCGACCTAATAAAGAGCCCAAAAACGACACCCATTAATTTTGCAGAACCAAACGTCCCCGTAACATACGCAGCTGAGACCATCCTCCAGATCAAAATGGGTTCGTTTAGTCACGGACCCGACATCTTTCAAAGAATCTGAATGATTTAGAAACTACACCAAGAGAAAATGAGGCCACTTGGATTGAAGTAGAATGAGCTCATCGCACAACCACAACAAGGATGATCTTACAATGATGAAAAGAATTGAACAAGAAAACATTGTATATTTCCCTTCAGAAGGCCGAAAACATGGAGCGAACCAAGGTTCCACACACTCTCGACAATTCCTGACTGTGTGCGAGCTTCACCCTGAGACCTGTGGTTGGGGCAGTGTTGGCTGAAGCATCCTCTACCTCACAGTCAGACATTTTCATTCTTCAGTCCCCAACATCTTCTTCTTCTTGACAATTCAATCGACCACAACCGTGACATGTTTTTTTAAGGAACAAAAGATAATGGCTTAGAATGCCCAAAGAGGCTACACTAGTGGCACAAAAGAGAATAGTTAAACAACCTGAAAGTCGGCACCGACGAAGATGTTGTCTCAACGACAGGTTCCTACGGCATGCACTCCTTTCCAGATGGGGAACCCTCACTAGAGACAATTACCATCAAACACACCCCAAAATTCAACGATGGCGAGACATTTCACTATTACTAGTCCAAAACTAGACCCTCAAATAAACATGAGACTGTACAAACACTAACAACCCTAGGAGTTCCCAACAACCTAAGGACCCACTCTAATTCCACGACCACACAACTACCCCTCACAGACTTTGATTATATTGATCGATAGGAAACATGAAAAAAGAACTGAAAACTGGGCATGACTCATTAGCAACCTTGGCGACCTTTCTGGACGGAATACTCAGAACAACACGAAAAACACAACTGAAAACGACATCTAGCCAACAGTCAATCAAAGAAACAGCCCGATCCAAGGGCAAAAAACTCATATGCTAAACATATACAAACATAAGTAAAAATTTATATTCCAAAAACCGTCATTTCTTTTAAATTTTAAAACTTGGCTATGGCCCCTTATGGACTATCACATGTGTGTTCACTAAATCCCGGCTACATTGATTGCGGAAAAGTGCTCCCACGCGCTCTCTGCACATATTGATGCACATGTGATCCTTCATAAGGAATACCAAGGTTCGAACACTTCTTTCCCTTATCAAATCTAAAAAAGCAATAAAATTTTCTAAATCGAAACACTCCCACATTAAAAATTCAGTTTACCAATTTCAAAACAATTTAAAAGAAACAATTTTCCACTTTAAAACCACTTTCATTTTTAACACAAGCTCACATAAACCAAGATCAAAATGAAACACAGTCAACAACAAACCACCAGAATGAGGAACTAGTGCATATGCCTAACTCGCCAACATGGTGGTTAGCCATATCCCAAGTAAGGTATATCACTAAAAGGACCTTGAACTGGACACTTGGACTCCACATGGGTCACCACCCCATGTGAGGCCACAACAGGAACAAGTTCGCCTTCATTATCATTACTCAAACCATAACAATCAAAGGCAAACAACTCAAAACCCAGACATCCCAAATATCAGGAACCTGCTCTAATACCATTTTGTCACAAACCAGCCCGGGGAGAACCTGAACCGGTCACCCGAGCCGGCTCGTGGTAAGTCCCGAGGGGCGTTCCTGATCCCCCCGGGATAGAAACTAGTGTCGGGCATCAAAGTTAAAATGTTGGGAATGATTTGGCCCATAAATGATAAATAAGTAAATAAGAATAAATAGAACAAAAGCACTAAACTCTAGCAGTGGAAAGAAATAAAACTAAATAGCAGACGTACCTCCATGTGACCCTTCGGTCACCTCCCAACAAAGGCCAACATTGCTCCCAAAATGAGCAACTCAGCCAAGAAAACATGAACAAGGGAAACATGCGACTAAAATGATAAAATAGGCGTGAGCATAAAAAATGCTTAGTAGGGATGCCAAAGTAAACCACAAAATCCAACAAATACCACATTCCAGAAACAATCCCAAAAACACTAGTTTGCACATACAAAGATATAAAATAGGGTTTTCATATTTTAAAGGAAAAAAGGATACTGATTTATCATTTCAAAAACCAACACACGCCATGACCCGTTTTCCCCAAAACAATGCATTTCTTGAAAACTGAATTTCAAATCCATGTTTATCACATTTGTGCAAAAGAAGAACAGGTAATAAGTAAATGCTGGAAACCAAGTGCAAGTAAAAGTAAAGAAGCAGATATATGAAATAACCATGGGTAATCCTATATATCCCTAGAAAACCCCTGGACGTAGTCGGTTTCAGACTACCTGCCGGCATGGTACTCCATAGTCAATAACCAAATGGCCGCCCTAATAGCCAACCAGTGGCACATCCCTCCTGGATTGTCCACAACTCCAGGGGGTACTAACCCTTCTAATCAAGGCTAGCAAGAAACCTTCACTCGATAATCTATAAGACGCCCAGGAACCCATGGTGATTTTGATAATACTGTGTAAGTAGGAGGCCCTCGCACACGTGACTAATCTCACCACACTTGCCAACCCCTTACACGGACACCACAACACGACAACCCTCGAAGGGAAGTCCCCCTGTAGAGATGCCCACAAATATGTATATATGAAATTCTTTCACATTTAACAAGGTGCCAATCGAGCCTTCACAGCATGTGCAGATTCAAAAGGTTTCGTAAATGAGTTATGTTGCCAATCGAGCACACACAATTTTCCCAAAAGTCAGTACAAACACCCCATTCAAAACCCAATACCAAACATGCCTTCAAACATAAAAACCGTTCAATTCACACCAAAGGCCAACCAGGCCAACTTCTTTTCATCCCTCTTTGAAATACCAAACCATTTTATCAAAAACCTTTCTTTAAGAAAATATAGTTTTTATGTGTCATTTTCATTTGGAGGCACATCTATGGGAGCACCTAGTGGTCCCATGGATGTGTGAACATCCAACGACACATCTAGTTTTTTGAATAATCACCTTAGAAACCATTTTCATAAAACACTTAACATTGAAGAAAAACCCAATTCTTTCACAACACTTTATAAAAGAAAACTGCATCATTCAAACCAACAACCATTTCAAAATTTTTTCTAAAACAACCTATTGGTTCATCATTTTGTTAAACAAACACACCAAACCAAATATTACATTTCCAAAACACAATCACTATCAATTACACCCAAACACATCACAAGGTACTCAATTTAACTTTACCAAGAACCTATTCATTTCATATAAACCAACATCAAAAGCCACTTTTAGAAATTTAAAACAACAATTCAACTATGTCAGATGCTTTTCATAAACACAACATAAATGCAACGATATAAAATAATTAAGTGAAAAAATTCATGTGCTCAAGGTTTGAATCAAAAAGGGAAATGGTTGGAAACACCTACCTCAGTTAACCCATGTCCAAAATGCACGCTCTTCCAGCGGTAACCATCTTCACACATCACAAAGTCGTGCACACGTATCTTTGATGTGCATATATACATATATATATATATATATATATATATATATATGTATATACACATATACACCATACGCCTATATACCATAGGTATACATATCATGCAATGAAAATAGCGAGACATTGCTAAATTAAAAATTCAGGTAAAGCTGACTATGGACCAGATAAACACCACAAGGGTCCGCAACTCAATTTCACATTTAAATTGTCATAAGAATATATAACAATGTATAAATATATCCTTACCCAAATATCGGTCATATACCTAGTCGTGCTCACTCGCAGTTGCCGGAGCATGATCCAACGGTCCTGACAAGCTGCTCGCACAACCTTGAACATATAAACATGTCACCGCATTAATCCCAAATCACAAAAACGATACTCAACACAACCAAAGGAAAATATCACCTATATGATCCTACCACATCGAGGAACCAATTTGGTTAATGAACTCGCGGTAGGCATAATCGGAAGGAAAGGGGGTTTCACGCTGCTAGGGCTATCCAAGAAGCCACTACACATTGAAGGGGAGAAACCGAAGAGCCTGTGTGCTTATCGTGGTCGCACTGTAGGGAAGGGATAGCAGGTCGCAGTGTGACTCATCAGGGGGGAGGTATGGATGCTACACCATAGAGGGAGGAGAGGCTAGAGCTGCCTGGGTTGCACATCAGGGAGGGGAAACCAGAGGAGGGTCCATCCATGGGGGGAGAGGGAGGAGCATCGGCAGCCGGCGAACGGACGACAGCGGTTCGCCGGACCAGATTCGGATGGGAGGGGATGTGGCCAGTGTGGTCGGGTGAGGGAGCAGGGGGCGGGACGACGACAGGCTGGCAGAGGCGGATGGCGAGGCGGTGACGAGAGGGCCGGCGAGGCGGAGGTGGCCGGTGGCCGGAGCGCCGGGATGCGGCCGTCGTAGGGCTGCAGCCCATAGGAGCGGAACAGGGGGGGATTCCGAGGGGGGGGGGGGCACTGCCTGGCTGGGTAGATTAGGTTTCCATTTTTTTCATCTTAATAATAATAATAATAATAATTGTAATTATAAACATATATACATATATAAATATATATAAACATATATGAACCTACTTATATAAACATAGATACATATATACATATATAAACATATAGACATGTATGAACATACATATAAACATATATACACATAAGCATATAATGTTAAAACATATTTATTTATAAACATATGTGTATATATATATACACCTATAAACATATATACACATACATATATATATATATATACACACATAACGTTAAAACATAAACATATAAAAATGTAGATACACACATATATACAGATATATAAACATATAAACATACATATACATATATATCTACACACATAACGTTAAAACTGGATGACCGTGTGGTATTTGCGCACCGTACGGTACCCAAGCGGACAACGCGTCTTAAACGTACGGTGTTCACGCACTAACCCAAACCATCAAATCATCCTAATATTAAAATTTTAAACCGGGACTCACCCGCACTTACGCAAAATCACCCGATGCCAAGAGAAATAAAATAAATAAAATGACTAAAAAAATGGGTATCACAGTCATTGCCTCTTGAGGGAGTTCTATGCTTTAGGGGTTACATTTTGGTGAAATTGTCTTTACAAAATGTGGTAATGTTGGATAGACACCAATATCAATGCGAGGTTCTTCATTGGACTAAAAAAATGTTATATGATGTTTAACGTCAGTTATGGTGGCCAGGTATGAGATGAGATATAACATAATTTCAATACAGATGTTATACCTATCAGAATGTTAAAGTTAATCACTATAGGTGCTTCAGTTTTATTCACCCTTTATCCATTCATACCAGAAAGTGGGATGAGTTCCCCATGGATTTAATCATTGGTATGCCTTGTAGACACTGAGGAAAAGAATTCTATATGGGTGGTGATTGACCATGTAACCAAATCATTCCATTTAATTCCGATTAAAGAATCAACCAAGGTGGATTATTTTGGTTTATTGTATGTTCAATAGATATTGAGTATTCACGGTGTTCCATCATGTATCATTTAATATATTGACTCCCACTTTACCAATAAGTTTTTGTATGACCTTCAGAAGA
Source organism: Viscum album (assembly GCA_963277665.1). Classification (NCBI taxonomy): domain Eukaryota; kingdom Viridiplantae; phylum Streptophyta; class Magnoliopsida; order Santalales; family Viscaceae; genus Viscum; species Viscum album. The sequence goes on from OY728162.1 coordinate 1,021,927,128, forward strand.
AATAAGGTGTCAGGTTAAGTTGATCATGACATAACTTCCTAAAATAGATGGTTAAATGGAGTGGGAAAATTAGATATTGGAAGACATTCTTTGGTTATGTGTGTTGGGTTATAGAGGCTTCTGGGATAAAACTTGGGTTTTTGTCATGTTTTCATATAAAAATAGTTACCAATTTTTGATAAAAATCGAACCCTTTGAGGTGCTTTATGGTCGTCCATGTCGGTAGCCTTCATGTTTACAAGAGGTGGGTGAGACTTGATTGTTTGGACTAATCCTTGTACATGAGATGTTTGATAAATTCGATTTGACTAGGTAGTGTTTATTGATGGTGAAGGGACACCATAAGTCTTATTCCAATCAACGAAAAAAATACTTGAAATTATTAATTGGTGACCAGGTCTGAAGGTGGCCCCTCATTTGGGTTATTATTATCTTGGTAAGCAAGGTAAGTTGACACTGAGGTATGTTAGACCTTTTTAGGTTACCAATAGAGTTAGTAAGATAGAATAACAATTTGATTTTCCATCTCATTTGACATCAATTCATGAAGTGTTACATATCACACAATTAAAGAAATATTACATGTACACTTCTCACATGGTAAATAGGGATGAATTGGAGCTGGTGTATGATTGATCAATAATTGAGTGGTCGGTGTGGAATGTAGACATCCATGAAATAATGCTTCAGGGAAATTACATACCAATGATCCTAGTTATTTGGAATCATGGGAATGATGAGAATAATACATAAGATAAGAGATCTTTGAGTTTAGAAGAAGTACCCATTTGTTTATCCAAAAGACATTGGAATGAATTTTCGAGGGTGGAATGTATTCATGGGGGGGAGAATTTTCACATCCATGGTTTAATTTTTAGGTCATTATTCTTTTATCTAGGTCTTTTACTGGTCCTTATGATTTCCTCATGAGTATTTTAAAAAAATGTTGGTTTTAATTCTTGAAAAAAGGTAGAACATGGTTGGTAAATATTTTGTTGAAACCATTCTTTATTCTAGAGTATACTATGTTCCAAAAAAAATGCCACTTTCTAGGCTACACGACCTACCACATGATTGTGTGGGCTAACCGTGCACCCCGACCAGTGGGTCCATTTGAGGTGCATGGTCGAACGGATAGGAATAAATACTCCCTATAAAACCTTGTGGCCTATTTTCCTCTAAGACATAGGTTTCTCAAGGTTGGCACATGGTTTGGAAAACTGTGTGGCCAAACCAGGTGGCCTACCCAGAATTTAAAAATATTGAGTGTTCTCTTCTACCCTTCCCCAAATTTACCCCCAACGCCACCAAAAATCACCCCATTTAGTATTATTATACCTAGGAGCACCTCATCCTCCATCTTGACTCCTTTGGACCTCAATTTATTTTTTTTAACATTTATATTCAATAAATATTCATGTAATCACCTCCTTTTATTATTTACTTATTTTTCTTAGTATTCTCTTCCTTCCATCTTGGTTTATTCTTTCTCCAGTGGAATGGTTTCCCTAAATTGGGTTCAACCTTGATTATTTTGGTTTAATATTGATTAATTTGATGTGTTATTTCCTCTATTGGGTTCCCTTATTTTGAATTTTTGGTTTCCATCCATTTTCTGGATGTTTCCTAGGGAAAAGTAGGTGGTTCCATGATTTATCATTATTAGATGATTTTAGTATGACATATTTGATTTATAAATTGGTTAAATAGATTATATGGGTGGCTAAAATCATATTTTAAAAGGTTATTGGTGTTTTTATGTATCTCAAAAAATTTTCATATGAAAATGGTTCCTTTTCTGGTGGGTTTCTATGGTGGGACGTGTGTGTGTTTGTAAGAGGTGGCTCTCGTGAAATAGGGAATGGATTTGAGCTCAAAGTGAATCCTTGGAAACTAGGTAGGGAATACTTGGTCTCGTATTATAGGAGGTTAAGTAGGTCCTAGGGATGGTTCCCTCAGCCTGATTGATGCTAGAACAAATAATAAACATATGATGATGATTGGAGACCACCAGAACATGGGATGTGATTCCCCTCTAGTGGCTTGTAGATGAGAATGATGTGGATTTTGGTTTTCTTATTCTTATCACTGAGGTAGAAGGATCCTAATACCCTACTAAGATTAGTTCCCTAATGATTACCGATAGTTCACATGTGACGATATGATTATCAATTGGCTTCTTGATGTGTTTACTAACCTTTTTAAATTCCAAGAATGTTCCATTTTAAAATGTTTTACATCCTTTTCCATAAAAACAAGCATGTTGATTTTTCTTATAATGTTATAGAATGGAATCCATTATTGTGATATCATACTAGGAATTTAATCACACCCAATATACACCCTTAAATGTAAGTAGACCTTGTTTTGTTTGAACTAGGTAAAGGCATGTTGTTATGTGGTGGTGGTGGTGGATCTGGTTTCTAGTGGTTCCCTTTTTTTTTCAGGTGTTGGTGGAGGTGGAATGAAGGTGTTAATTCTCTTTTTTCATGGAGATGTGGTCTTATAGTTGGTTCCCCACACCATTTTGGTATTTTAGTTTTTGGTTAAAAGTGTAAAATGTTTTTCTTAGGAGAGTTGTATTTCGTTTGGTTAAATTTGTTGCTTATGATGTGATGATATTCTTTTGGGTTGATTATCGTTGATTATTATAGGTTAAATTGTTCCCAAATTTTATGTTTGATTCCCAATAACTAGTTTCTAACCCATGGGGATCAATAATTCCCTTTGGGGATTTCCATGGGCTAGGCCGGGTTTCATTATGGATGACATCCCGACTTGGTTCATGAAGTTTCAAGAGAATGTTAATGTCCACAAGATTAATGAATAGATGAGATATGGCTTTATGAACATATTTTTTTTTAAAAAATGATTATATTAAAGAATAAGTTAAATTATAAATGAAACATCTAAAATAAATTTTCATTAAATAGTATTATTTATAAAACCATTGGAAATATTTACGATAAACAAAAGGTTTTAATATTGTTATAGTGGAAGGATAATATTCTAATGGTGTATACATTAAAATAAAACATTCCTTTTCTACTTAAATAAATAATGTCGAAAATTATCATTTTGGGGAAATATTCGAATAATTATTTTCAAAACATGAAAACTTTTAAAGATAACTTAAATTTTCATCAATAACATATTTGAGTAACTAAAACAGCGTTTTGATTTTTTTTAAAAAATATTTGTATGGAAGAAAAATATTAACAACCTAAAAGTTTAATAATATCAACATTTATTTTAAGAATACCACCTGAAAGAGTAACTTGAATTAAATAATTAATCATCATGAATAAATTTATATCATGTTTGATTATTAAAATGGGTAGAATATTAACCTAAAAAAATAAATAGGGGAAAAATACCAATATGTCTTAATGGAGTGGAAATTGAGATGAAATCTCTTACAACTTTGTCAACATTTTAATTATAACCCCCATGAATGATATAAATTCAAAGGAAACATTAAATACTATGAATATAAAATATTCATAATATAACTTATCAAAGGGATGTATATTCACCATATAGAAGAAAAAAGTAGTGAGTATGGAATATGTATCATATAAGTAAAAGTTGGATGAGAAACACTTATATGATTTATGTATAAAATTGTATCAATAGTTTATTTATAATTCTTCATTAAAATCATTATTTCGAGTGATAATCACTTCATCTTCCACGTATATTTCAGTCTGATAGTTTTTCCCTTATACAATGATCATGGTTACCTCATATCTGGAATGTTATTCAAGATATTAATATCACATATAATTGTATTTATATTCATTAATAAATTGTATAGATAAAAAAGGAATTATAGCATTCATGGAGATGGTAGCTTGTACACATGCATGAACAATGTTTACACTTTTCGACAGAAAATATTAAAGAAGGATAAATAATAATATACAATTATAGAATAATATTTATATAATATATAATATCTATTTATCAAATCCATGCATATTACCATCATTTTAAAAAGGAAATGAAAAATAAATGATATAATTTTGTGCTGGTGGTAGTCCACATGTACACACGAGTGACGTTATTGTTTTCCAAATGGATTGTAAGGTAGAAAGGCATATATGATATTATAATTATAGATGTATAATTATGTTATTAATATCATATATAAATATTTAACTAATATTAATTACCATACACAAATTATGGTGATGAAAAAATAATTGTATCACTATGTGGAGATGGTATGTCATGTGTATGTACCATCGATTATTTCACTATCCATTTAATAGAAAAGATAGTGGATAATTGTGGATAAATAATCATAATAAAATTTTATTATATATAGTAAAATGAATTTACTATTTTAAAAAATAAAACTTATTTAGAGGATAAAAAATAATAATTAAAAAGATAGCAATCAGTTAAGGATATTGACTCTTCTTTGAAATAAAAGAAGTAGATATCCTCTTATAGTTCTTATAGAAGGTGTTTCTCAATGGTAATAACCTATATAATTTGGAAAAGGATGTTGATAATATAATTGTTTATGGTATGTTCGAGCTATAAGGCTCCAATTGGTGTAAGGAAGAGAGGGAAAGTGTGTCATTTTATAAGTGAGAGGAGGGGTATTCTTGGAATTTCATAAAGTATTAAATTAATAAAAATTATATGTCAGGTCAAAATGGGTCAAAATTTACATAATTATATTATAATATGTGTATGATTATATATAACCATATTTATTAAAATTTTAATATGTTTTGGTTATGTTTTCTCCCTTATCTTTTATTCTAACCCCATGTTATTCCTTTTGATAATTACCAAAATATTAAATGTTTTTTCCCTTTAAAGGTCAAGAATGTTACCATAAAAGGTCAAACGACCCATAAATGGATCATAGTTGATGTTTTAAACCACATAATATTCATTTGGACAAATATACATTTTTATGAATTCTGAATCATTTAATAAAATATTAGTTATTATAAAAAATTATTAATGATAGTTTTTACACTATTAATTTAGTATGACTTTAGATACATAAAGACAGTGGGAGAATTAGAATATAATCCATTAAAACTTCACAAACATTCCATATAGAGCTAGGAAAACTATGGTACTTATTAATTCATATTATTATATAACTTTTAACGTTTTTAAATCATTAATTTTATTTTCCTATTAATTAAATAAATATTATGTCAGTGTTTCATAAGCATTTAAGTTAATTATATCTTCACTAAAAATTATAAATAAATAAAAATGATAAATAAGTATTTATCTTTGGAGTAAATTTATATAATTTAACACAAAATTTTTTTCGTTATGTAAACAATATAATGTTAATGAAACCAAGTGAATATCATTTTTGAATTTTCTTCAATTAAAATGACATAAAGTCAACATCATATAAAAATGGAAAAAAATATCATCTATTCGAATATTGTATAATAATGGATGAAATAGGTTAATCCAATGAATTTAATGAATGTTTTAGTGTATTTTTATATTCCTTAACATTTCATTTTTAAACTTAATTACCCGATTTACCCATACCATAATGACAATTAATTACAATTGTTACTATTCATAATTTTAAAAAATAAAATGGTCAATTTACTAAACATTAACCTGATGATTGAAAATATGTAATCCATTTGTTAGGATTTGATTTGTAAATGTGGTAGTAATTAACTTAAATTCAAAACATAAAACATGAAGTAAAAAATTCTTCAAAAAATGCATTTTTATGTATAATTTTTTTATACTAAATTCAATAATAAAATGGAATCCAATGAACATAATTTTATTATTCATAATATAATATAAATATTTTTAGTTTGAAATGTAATATAGTACTCCAAAATATTCCATTTAAAAAAGTAAAACTTATCTCAAATTTATATAAAATTGTAGACAATAAGAATACCATAAATTAGACAGAATAATAAAAAAAGAAAGTCACACAAAAATTCACTTTTTACATAAAATCCATAGTTTACAAGGATCCTACCACCCAGGACCTAAACTCACACATCCAATACATTAATAATTATATAACACAAATCATGATCATAATCATATTTCTTTGTCCTAATAAGTCACATGGTAGAGTGATAATTTTTTTGTTCCCTCTATATATGGAATCCATATCCATGTCTAAACAAAATAAGGCCTCATACAATGAATCATATATTCCCACCAACCCTTAGAATCCAGAGTGTCCATAAAACAATATGGAAGCCACATCAATTTCAATAAATCACTGACTATATTCATTTATGAATTCACACAATCCCTCTCCCAATGATGTTCACCATATGCTAACATTATCATTTTTAAAATCAAGTTATCAAATAGGAGTTTTAACCATATTATTTTGGGAATTCCATAAAAACAATATTTAAATCCAATTTTACCAAAGATAAAACCCAATAATTATTTCATAAATACATTTTTAATATATTAATATAACTAATTTGATTAATAAAACAAAAATCATTCATGTTCTTAATAATGTTGGAGTAAGTGTGAATCCATGTTCTACAAAGCATGTCTTCATTGTAAAATCACATCACACATTCACAAATAAAGTTACTTGTAAGCATCCTATGATGATATATAAACAAATATATGTAAAAATATACCATGACCAGTTGATTTAGTCTTAGAATCTAGAAACTATGGTTTTCTCAAGATAAAATGGGAGAATAAATGCAAGGAAGTATAATTTGAGTCTTTGCCTTTAATTTATTACTCGAATGCTCAAAGAAACCAATAGAATATGTTTTGGGATGAATTGAACCACCAAAATCATCCAATGGATCCATTTGGTTAAGGAACCCTAGATAATGGGGGAATAATTTGTGTTTAGGGTAAAAACCAGGATAAAAGTATGACGTTCAAAGTACATTAATAAGGCACATGGTTTAGCTATACGATTTGGAAAACCATGAACAAACCATGAAAATTAGAAATATCTAAAACCCAAATGTAGCCACACAATTAATGAATGGTTCATTCAAATCATGTGGTAACTGTGAACCTTCCTAGATACCCATAAACACAACCACATGGTTATTCTAAAGAACCCCACATTTTCCCTTCATTTTTTACCAAGAGTGTGATCTAATAAAATTAAAATAAACATCCAAAAACACTATATAATGTCCTAAAACCAATCAAACCATTTTAGTGAAATAAAAATATATTAAAAAACCATTATATCTATAAATAAATGAGTGATAAATACTATTTAGCATGGGGTATTACTTACTCATAAATATGGATGTTATTTTTTAAAGCCATAAGTTCAATCCACCAGACAGACATAGTATAATTTCACACCTCACATTACTCAGAGATTCATTGATCATAGAAAAATAGAAAAACCAAAGATACGAATTTACTTATCACGATCATTAATTCACATATCATTATACAAATTAATGTGTGAGATAAATGGAACAATCATATCAAGGAAAAAATAAGAAACAAAACTCGAATTGGACTCACCAACTGACCATATCTAGAAAAGGGAAGAAATTAAATTTCATTAAATCATGAATAAAACAACTCCGAAAAAACAACCAATAAAATCTATAATCATAAATGGTCCAACCCACCATAGAACTAAAATTTTCTTCTTACCTAGGTGAATGATGTTTAATCTCCATAAACATGTGAAGAACACATGATCCTTCACAAATGATACTATAACTCAATGGAAAAACTTCTCCAAACAAGTCAATATATTTTTTATTGTGAAGATTCAAATAAGGGTATATCAGGCTTATACAGGTAACTAAAAACCTATGAAATCTATAATAAAGAAATTAGATCTATTCAAATAATACTAAATTTCATTGAAACTTCCTCTTAGACTAAATATACCTTAATGTTTCCCTTTTCATAAAAATTGGCATCCTGTACTCATAGATAACAAAGATCCCAATGGTATGTCTATAATGCACTAAAACATAAAGGGAACTTGGAATCAGTCAACTATAAGGATGATTAGTTCATAATTCAGGGTAAAAAATTCCAAAATATACCCATGTACATGATCTTCCAAGATATAATCCTTTAAATAGGAATGAATATTATTTAATCAATGGGTCGATCATCTTCCACCTCGATAACATTATAATTTTGACTAATTTCATAAAATACAGAACCAAATACCATGATAATTCACTCCCCATTTGAATGTTATTGGTAATAATCATAAAAAATACACCAATTAGTTATCAATTATAACTACCTAGTGTATGTTCTCAATATCAAAATGGAAAATCCACATGATATTTCCCTAACACAAGGATGAAGCAGATTTGGATATCAAGACACAAGTGAAATCTATACTATATATATTCATTTACTACTACCAACCATTATGATTTAACATAATGATATGATAATGATAATTCATCCACTTAATATCATTTTACATGTTAACTCAAGTTATTAATGAGTGATTCATAATAGAAAACCATGAAATCATAATGGTCCATATGACTGATGATAATGTTAGATATTTTAACATTGAATAATCCATGATTTAACAATCAACCAACATGTCACCCAATAACATGTGAGATAAAAAACACCATCTAATCAATCATTATATCTTTGTAATTTTCATAGTATTCCATAGTATACCATGTATGAGATGACAGGTACAAGTTCCTATAATATCGCACTATGAATAGAGGGTGAGAGTTTATGAGGAATCATGGAATGATTATATTCAATAATTCTATGAATTAGTTCACACTATACTAAATTGAGAGACCAGACTCTATTTTTACCCACACCCAAAAAAAAACGGGTGTTATTTTTTCTAAACCTACTCATGATTATGCAAACCTCAATGAAAAATTAACCCTTGGATAGGTCTCTTGATGTAATTTTATTTTTATTTCCAAATACCCACATATAGATTGTTGGTTTCCATTTTTATGTTGGACACTAAAAAAGGTATGATTATATATTATCTATAATACCCCAATCCGAGTTATGTACCAGCCCCAGTAATGGGAGCAAAATCTCCTTGAAATGATTAAAGTGAGAGATTACATCCATTACTATCAATATCTATTTGGATTGTATGAAAAAATTTATTCACAAAATTAAAGTAATGACACTTCCAAGATAGTTAATTCCACTCAATACATACCATTTCAAAATTAATTGAGCATAGTGGACTATCTTGATCCCATAATATCCCGATAGGCACCAAATTTAATCATTATAATTCTATGAGGAATACATTTCCAATGAAACTATGGGTTCCCTATACACACATTTTATCATTCATAAGACAAAACCTATAATAACATTAACAATAATTATAAGAAAAAGATTGAATAATTGAAACCACAAGTAGACAAATAAATATTTTATAATAAAAATAAACAACACAATATTCTCTTCATGAAAATATCAAGTTATATGAATATAATAATAGAAACTCACTACTTCCCATTATATTCTGCTATCAAGGATTCTATCTAATAGTTCAAAACATTAAATATTTCCCTAAAACCACATGAAAAAATATATGTTCCCAAATTTATTACAAGATTCTCGATAAACATTATTCATCTACCAAAATAAGGTTAAAAAAACTCTTAAAATCCACCCTAGAGTTTGAACATCAATAAAATCATATAGTGATCCTTATTATAAAAGGTAACTAAAAATAATTGTGAAACAATTTCATATTTATTATATATTTATATATGTATATATATATATATAAATCAGAAACATTTATATTTAATAACTAGAAGGTTTTTATTTTCTAAAATTTTCCCCCATGTTTCACATAATGATGTGTTTTAAAACAATTTTTCCCACAAAAATATTAAAAATTTAACTTAAAAAAACTCAGAGAAAACTTTTTTAGGACATCAATATATTTAATAAAATATTTTTTTAATCAAAACTTACATATGATGTACCTCATTTTAAAACCTATTTAGTAACAAAGATATTCCCTCATCAAACAGATCACAAAAGAATAATCCAAAACTCATGTAAATTTCAAAAATAATTCAACCATATAAAGGAATAATTTTATCTCCAAGTGGAAAATAAAAATTTCATTATCAACTCATAATACATGATTTTGGTTAATATGTTGGATATTAAAATTACATTACCAAAAATCTAAAGCATTCCAATTTATTTCCAACCAATTAAATAAGATTTCTGTGATAACTTACAAAGTACGATTTTCATTCCACTATGTGTCAAAAAATTGAAATCATTTTATCGGTTCCTAACTTATTTTCATATTAAAGAATATAAAAAATTCTATTATTTTAATCATACAAAAAATTATCTCAGGAAATACTAATTCAATGTTCTATCATTATCATTGTCAAATCATAATCACTATACACCAAATTCAAATTAATTAATTTAATCAACAAAAGAAATATTATTTAGAGCTTAAAATTTTAGGGGAAAATAAAAACACTCAAATATCTATAAAGGTTCTCAACAGTATAAGCATGGAAAAAATCTTTAATTTAGTCCCATAGTAAAAATAGAGTTATTAATTCATGTACTCATTCAAAAAAATTTAACATTACATTAAAATAACATTAATTCAAATTATCATTTTTTTAAATACATATAATTAACATTATTTATAGTTTATGTTCCATTTATATACCAATGTCATGTTCTGTTAAACAATAAAAACCAAATATGGGATAACCATAAATTAACTCTAGAAAGAATCAATAGGAAAAAACAAAGTCACTCTATGTATACCATGTTTTGGACACCACTTCTCATAAATGTTTTGTTTCGTCCATAATCATAAGTAAATAATTTCATAAAACCATGTGATGAGGTTTCCATTATCCAATTCATAATAAAAAATATCACCAAAATGATGAAATTTTAGTTGTACTTTTTTCTAATAATGTGTGATAATAAATTTTCATTAGTTAAACCCTTGATGATGAGATGAAAAAAAGTCTAGAAGTGCATAAACATAATTTTTATACCTTAGATACCATAGTAATCTAAACATTAGACTAAAGAGGTTATTTATTTATATTAATGATCTAGATTTAAAATCCTGATACATCCTATCTTTAAACCTACTATCCTAATTGATCAACTATAATAATTATATACCACTTCTGACATCAAAACCCCAACCCATTGCACCCAAAAGGAGTGGAATTAAATAAATCATTGGTGATTATCTATGGGTAGAAAAGGTTGACCATAACTTCCAAGAGAATGATAAGATATTGGGGGATTATTTTCTATTACATTTACAACCTAAAGTAATAAATTCATAATAGTAAAAATAAACATGATTTATGAAACAAAATGGTCTAAAATTCATATTTCATAAAGTAAATAAAATTATAATGTAGTAGTGAAAAATAACAAAAGATACTAAAACTATAAGACCTAGAACAATGAAATGGTGATCGTATGATAAACTCTAATGCTCCATATGAAATATACCACCAATATCTCACCTCCTTCTTAATATTTATCAGCCAAAAAGTCAAAAAAACATAAGAGGTCTTCCCCTTAACTATATCATCAAGAAAAATGATCGTATATACCCTAAAATTCATATGATGGGGGATGCGTTTAATATCTATATATTCAATTTTCATTTCTCATATATTCTATATATTGTTTTTGGAAATTATATAGAATGATATGGACCAGTTGCTAAGATGAAGAGCGATTCCGAGGCTCGGTGTGCCAGATAAAATTATTTGAAAGAAATAAACTTTTTAATAGCATTCACACATGGTTTCCCTTGATAAGTTGAATAATTATTAATATGATGGCTAGATAATAACTTTTAGGCAACCAATAAGTTCATAGAAGTGGTTTTACCCTATGAACGATATATCTCTGGTCGTCATGGGTTGTATGTAAAAAATGTCTCAAAGGATAAAATAAATTTAAATAATTTTTATAAAAAAGTATTTGACACAATGATTTTTATTTTTAACACTATATTTTCCTAAAATCAGGGTTATCACCATAACTCTAGAATTACTATTAGACATGGATAATAACACTCTCAAAAAATAGTGATGGATTGTGGATCGACAATTGACGCAAAGTCTATTCGAAGGAATATCTCCGATGATGATGATGATGCAACCATCCTTCATCAGCGACTAATCTGAATCAAGGTAAGTTGTGTATTTATTTGGAATCATTTCTCATTCATGATTTTCACAACGAATTCCAGTCAATCCTTGAACTGATTGACCCGCAGTTTGATCTTTGCTAGATGGTTATAACTGATGGTATTATTTTTTCTGAGTGTACTTATTTGGTTATTTATTCATCATTCTTCATCTTAATGAGAACATATTTATGTCAACACGAACAAGGACAAGGTTCATTCCTCGAGGTTTTATTATTCTTTTCTCTCCCCTGTTCTTTTTTTTCTTCACAGTTGCATCCTTGTGGTCATAGGTTGATTTGATGGGTGGTTATGAACGTGATAGGACCCTTGGATTTGAGGTAAAACGACAACAAAGACCCAATATGTGTATATCAGGACCCGATGAACCTAGATTTGCAACCATTTAAAAAAACATTCATCAGAGTGATAATATAGGCTTGTAGAAGTGGAGGTGGTGGAGACCTGTATTAGAAACAATGGAGGAGGTATGAAAAAGAATTGTGCTTCAGGATGCAAGACATCTAGGGGAAGCCACATGATGTAGAAGGGCGGCCGCATGGAGCGGAATCAGGCATTGTTGGAAACCGTGTGAAGAAGATCTGGCTGATGGGCAGGCTATATACAGACCATGGTCGACCATGGAAGTCAACTGTGAGCCATAGTCAATTTAGATACCACATGGAGGCTATAGATGGGAGTGTGGTCGACCATCACAGTCAGTGGACCTACCATGCTGCTAGTCCGTGGCTCAGTGACCCACTTTATTCTAAAACATCAATTTTCTATAACTTTCAAATTGTACATCTGTTTGAAAAACCATCTGCAGAGTTGGGACCCTAATAATGAAAAGGTCCTTTTTAGACAATATGTAACGTTTTTATCTGGGACCCATATAGGTTGAGAGAGTTCCCTTGGTCCTTTCCTCGAAGGTTCAGTATGACATTACATCCACATTAATGGACTGTAGTCCCCTCTAGAGGCCAAGTCCTAGAGAGACTTATGGTTACCCTCCATAGGACGAGAGTAATCCTCTATCACCTCTAGTGAAGTTTTTGTGTAATTTTTGTGACTTATGAGATCATGTTGTTGATCCTATCTCTACCGATCCACATCAGTAGGGTTTGTGGTATTCTAAGGGAAATATCCCCTACAAATACAGATTGATCCATAGAGGGTTAGTGGAATTCTTTGAACTAGATCCTCTATCTATGTGTCATAATATTCCATAGACAATGAATTCTCTTTAGAAAGGGATAAAATGATCTATTACTCTTATTCAGTGTGTCCTATGAAGTCATTGATCAAGGAGTGTGTTCTTTGGAATTAGTGTGCTCTGAGTAGAATCTTGTAGCTAACTATTGGTTAAGACCACCCGATTTCATGGTGTGTCACACAAGTACATCTATATATTCTTGTTGGATGTGCTATTAATATATACCTTTGTACATTTGGATAGTATTTTCCATCTTGGTATTTCCTTCATGGTATTTACTTTGTGGTATTTCTTTTGTTGTATTTAGTTTTTGGTATTTTCATTGTGGTATTTCCTTTGAGGTTTCGGGGTCTCCTATTGAGTATTATTATGCTTACACCTACACTGTCATTGACTAAATTTGTGATGTCTTATGCAGACAATCAACGATTTAATGAAGTCCTAGGTGGACCAGGAATAAAAGATTATTAGATAGGCCGTAATGGGGATGTGTTCATTTAGTTCAGACATTAGTCCTCGTACCTCTTTCTTACAGGTTGGACTTGTTGTTGCTGAAACTTTTTTTGATTGGCATATATTCTGGACTTATTTACATTCACTATTGTACTCTAATTTTGGGATATAATGGTTTTCATGCATTGTTTACTTAGTGTTTTTACATTCCATAATTTGTGTATTGGAGATGTGTGCGTTAATTCGGGAACTTAGGCTAGATATGCCTACTTGGTTCTAGTGACCTGCTCCTGGACAATTGGATGTGGGCTTGGGGTAGTGAAGGAATGGGACCCTTTGGGATGGGTCATAACAGAGTTGTATCAGATCATCCATTTCTCTTTAGGACTAAGAGTTTGTGAGGATGGTTTGGGGAAATACTTTTAAGTGTTACTAGATCAGATTTCAAGCATGAAACTGTAGTGTTGATGCAGTGGCCAACATATCCATACACCATGACTCTGATTACCTAATATTCAACTTGTATATGAAGACACTGGTTGGGGGAAAAATGGTACATGTGTCAAATAGGAATGGTTGTGTTTTCCATGTCCTTATTGAGTCAGCTATCTAGATATACTCAACTGATCATTTTATATATTGTTTTATTTCAGGATGCCTCCACATAGAAATCCAGATAAAATTCGATTGTGTTATCATGAGGATGATATTACTACTGAAAAGGCACTGGTAAAGGGGCCTGCACTAGAGATGGAACCTATGGGTGGTTCACTAGCTATACCACAACTCAATGAGAAATAGTTACAACCAAAAATATCAAAGGAGGATGCACAAAGGTTAAGTGAATTGTACTGGTTTTAGAGGTAGTGACTTCCTATGTTTTTGGGTGAACTAGACCCCCATTTGGATGAGGATTAATGAGAGGAAGTCACCTATTTTTTAGTCCTTGTGGGGAAGACTACCGAAAAGATGGGAGAAATCACCGTGAGAATTCTTTAGGGATTTGTAAGGTGATGGGGGAGCTTGGTTACTCAATCTAATGATGAGATCAATCTCTACTAGAATGATTTCAAGAGTCTCTTCAAAGAGGAGTTCTACCGCGCAACATTATGATCAATATAAGTACATGAGATTGTGCATGTGTAGTAGGGAAATATGAAAATGGAAGAGTATTCAGTGATATTTACTAATATTTTACACTACTTCATGGATATGCTATGAGATCAGTTATTAAGGGATCATACCTTTGACCAGGGCTTATTACAGGACATCCTGGCATCATTGGTATCCATTAAAATTCTTACATATTCTGGGGTACATGAGAAAGACTTTCTAGTAGAGTGTTTTCTAGTGGATGAGACACCGATAGTGGGACCTAATTGTGGGAACTGGGTAGCTGGGACCTTGGCAGTAGGAAGCTGATGGAAGTAGAAAGGACTCAGGAGGGTCAGACACTTTAGGAGTTGACCCTATGACTCAGGTCAGCAGTGCATGGATCCCACAATGGCTCGAGTTAGCCTATAGAAAGAAGGTGTTACACTTTTGGTGCTTAGATACATCTGACCAAATATTTTTTGAACCGTCATATAGCTGATCGAGAGACGGTCGAGTGATCTCTAAGGTAGAGGCATATACATGAGTAGGGTCGTCCACAGGGTTGTGGACATGGGAATGAAGCATGTAGGGGTGTAGCAGGTGGTCAGAGGTTTGACTTATTACCCCCACCACACCTAGTGGTCCATGCTAGGCTAAGGGATCTAGTGGATAGGGATTAAGAAAGCTTTAGGTGATGGAGGATTATGAAACTAGGGATCAAGGGATGATTTGAGGTATGATCTATGTATTTTCCACCTTACCTAAAATTATTATTGACATATGTTCTAGCCATTCCATTATTTCCACAAATCTTGTTTGGGACATAGATAATACAGTTGAACTGTTGAATCTAACCTTTCTCTTAGAGACTCCTACAAGATATTATTCGATGATCACACGGTGGTGCTGATAGTGTGACCTGACACATGAAGGTAGGAGTTTTGGTTGTGATATCTTGTTCATGGACTCTAGGCTTTACGATATCATTCATGGTATGGATTCATTATCCATAGTTCATTCTTAGATTGACTATTTTAGGCGTAGAGTGCAGTATGTACACTATGATGGAATTGGGGTTTCCTTTGTTAGTGAATGGGAAACACATACAGTGCAAGATGAACATAAACATAGGAATGTGCAGTTGATTACTCATTAGTGGGCTAGCCTCACCACCAGTACAGTGGATGATATGAGTCCTCAGTTTCCTGCAGTGGTTGTAGAGTATGTGTATGTATTTCTTAAAGATGTTTTAGGTTTACCTCCCCATAGGGAGATGAAATTATTAATTTATCTAAACCGTGGTATGGAACCGATATCTACCCCTACATATGGGAGGGATCCTGCAATGCTTTTCTAGATGAGGGAATAGTTGGAGGACTTGTAGAATATGGTCTTCATGAGACCAAGTGCTTCACTATGTGCATCCTAAGTTTTGTTTTCCAAGAAGGAATATGAGAGATTGAGGTTATTTTTGGATTACTTGTGCTTGAACCATGTGACTATGAAGGAAAATTATACACTACCAGGGATCTATGGCCTCTTTGATCAGTTGAAAGGGTCACAACGATTGTCCAAGATTGACCTCAGATCAGGGTATCAACAACTATGATTACAAGATGAGGATAAAATGAAATGGTCTTCAGGTGTGTTTAAGATCACTATGTTTACATTGTGATACCATTTAGAATGAATAATACCTCATCAGTGTTCATGGGACTCATGCACCTGATCTTTCACCCTTACTTAGACTGGTTCATGGTGGTCTTCATGGATGACATCCTAGTGTACTCGGAGTCTGAGGAGGAGAACATGAGACATTGGAGGATTCTCCTAGAAACAATCCGGGAGCACCAAATCTATAGGAACCACTCGAAGTGAATGTTCTGGTTTTCAGAAGTCCATTGTCGGGACATGTCATCTTGGGGAATAGAGTTACGGTGGATCCAGTGATGGTTAAGGCAATTATTTCTTGGGATCCTCCCAAGAGTGTTACCGATATATAGTGTTTTCATGGATTGAAAGGATACTATTGGAAGTTTTTACCTGACTTCTTTAGAGTGGAATCACCCAAGGATTCTTTGACATGGAAGGGGAAACCATTCGTGTGGACATAGAAGTTCCAACAGTGCTTTCAAGAGCAGAGGTAGATGATGATGAGCGCTCCCATATTGAGAATGCTAGAGGAGGGCATGATTACATGGTGTCCTGTGATGCATCATGGACTGGGATTGGTTGTTTCCTAATGTAGTGGAAAGTCGTGATTTCCTATGGTTCACACCAGTTGAGATCGCATGATTGGAACTACATGACCCAAGATCTTGAGTTAGTATTTGTAGTCTTCACATTGAAGATGCGACAACACTTCTGAATGAGCAAGTGGTTTATCATCTACTCTGATAACAAGAGTCTCAAGTATATATTTTATTAGAAGGATCTGAACTTGTGATAGTGGTTATGGATATATATCGTTATGGACTACTACTATGAGATTGTCTATACTCCTTGGAAGGGGAACCTGGTGGAAGATGCTCTCAGAAAGAGATCTTGTTTATTGTTGCAGAATGAGGCTTCCGAGAAGCTGGCATCGTTCTAGATATCCTTTGTCGATGGAGATGGAGAAGAATACCTATAGTCAATGGTTGTAACCCATACACTCTTACATAGAGTCAGGGAGTCACAACCTGAAGATACTGACTACGAGCCCCTACATGCTAAGTTTTCCATAGGGTATGCTCTTGATGGATATTCTAAAGGTTAGGAGAACATTGTTCTTTTCAAAAGAGGCACAGTGGTACCAGTGGTGTTGCTGGAGGAGGTCCTGAGGGAGTTTGATACTTCCCTGTTGGCGGTTCATCCAGGTGTATAAAAGATATTTTGGGACCTCCAATGCTAGTTATGGAGGCCTGGGATGAATAAGGTATTTGTAGAGTTCATCTCTTGATGCCTTACTTGTCAGTAAGTGAAGGCGGAGCACCAGGTTCCAGTGGGTATAGCCCAACCCCTTGAGGTTCTAGAATGGATGTGGTATGTGATATCATTGGACATAGTGACAGGTTTAGCACATATATATAGGGGGATCGATGGCATATGAATGATCGTTGACCGACTCACCAAGATAAACCACTTCCTAGCTATCCGAAACCAGTGTTCAGTAAAGGTCTTGTGACGCCTCTACATGAAAGAGATATTTCAACTCCATGGAGTTCCATAGACAATAGTTTCATATTGTGTTGATCACTTTACATCTCAGTTTTGGAGGGTGTTGTAGGAGGCATTTGGGACTCAATTATGGTAGAGAACAATGTTTCAGCCATAGATAGATTGAAAAATTGACGGGACCAACCAAGTTATAGGGCACAGGTTGTGGGAATGCATGTTGGATTTAGGCCATAGTTGGGAGTATCATCTACTAATGGTGAAGTTTTCATACAACAATATCTATCACTCCACCATTGGAATGAGACCATTCAAGGACTTGTTTGGGCACCCGTGTAGGTCGCCACCTTGCTGGACTGACGGGGAGAATCAACACTCATGCGATCAAAGTTGGTGCGAGATACCACACAAAACATGTAGATCATTTAGGAGTATAAAAAAACTACAAAGATCTGATAGAATCCCTATGACCAAAGGTTCCTTTAGGTCTCATATCGACATGGATTACTGAGATTTAGCCAAGGCGACAACCTATCTCTTAGGTCCATCAACCCTTTTGAGATACTATGTAGAGTTGGTGAGGTGGCGTACCTCCAAGATCTACCATTTTAGTTAGATCAAGTACATGACATCTTCCACGTGTCACATCTATGGGGCTATGTGCATGAAACATCAAACATCATCAACTAGGAAGATATGGACATTGAGGATTGAGAGTATTTTGCTGAGTACCCAGCAGAGATCTTAGATCCACATGATAGGATAAGTTGTGGGTGGTTGATTCCTTTGGTGCATGTTAGGTGGCATCATAAGAATCTCCAGGAGAGAACATGAGAGTGGGAAGACCAAATTTGTACGCAGTACACCCATCTATTTGGGTAGCCCTTTGTTTTGGTTTTGGGGACATAAAGCCCCAAGGCGGGGAGAACACAACTTCTTAGATAGTCCATGTATTATTTTTTATAAATAATTTGGTTTGATATTGAGATGAATATCTGAGATGGAATGTAATTCCAGGGCCTGGTGTTCCTAGAATAATTGTTCAAAAAATATGAAATTTTTTTAATAGTAAAGTTTCATGATTTTCCTAAAAAATTGGAATAACTCTTAAACATGTGGCCAGATAAGAAATACGAGGTTCCCGTTGAGTTCATAGAAGTGTTTTTACCAATGCATGACATAACTTTTTTCAGCGTGAGTTATCTATAGAAAAATTTCCAGAGGAAAAAACTGTAACTGAAATTATATTTATCAAAAAATTATTTGACGTAGTGAATTTTCTTATTTATATGACTCTTTTACGAATTCAGGGTTATCACCATAATCCTAGAATTCCTCGATGAAGTGGTTAACAACTCTCTTGAAAAATGGTGATAGACTGTGGATCGACAATCGACACACAACCGATTTGAAGGAATATTACTGCCACCAAAGATGACGCAATGATCCTTCATCAATGACTGATCTGAAATGAGGTTGGGTGGTAATTTATTTTTAATATTTCCTCGTTATTGATTTTGATGATGAACACAGGTCAATCAACGAATAGTTTGATTCACAGTTTGATCATTGTAGGATGCTTATACATGCATGGTTAATTTTCTAGGAGTTTTCTTATTTCATTCTTTGTTCTTCATCATAATAAGAATGGATTGAGACTAACACAAACAACTCCAAGGATCATTCCTCAGGGTGTTCTTGTAATTTTATATCCCCCGTTCTTCGAATTCGTCATCATTGGACCCTCATGACCAAGGTTGGACATTTTTTGGGGATCCAAACTCGGGAGGTCCCCCATTTAGAAGGAAAAGTGACAATAGAGAACAAATAAATGTAGATTATGAAAAAAGGAATATGTACCTGAAATAGATTTGAAATTCAGGCATCGTTTAAAGAACGACGGCTCACAGAAGCGGAGGTGGTGGAGACTAGAACCAGCAGTAGCCATGGGATGCGATGAGGCAGGTGGATGTGGTGGGGCTATGACATGACATGGTGGGGGAGGACGTGTGATGTAGCTGGGTTACAACGTGGAGTAGTGACAATCACAGTGGGTGACTATAAGAAGTGTACCGGGCTGGCGGATGGGCCAGGATGGGAGAGATGGGCCGAGACCCAATGAGATGTGTTGGACCAAAGAGAGATAGGTCAGGAAAGGCCCATGAAAAGTAGGTCGAACCTAGTGGGCTGGGTCAGACCCAATGGGCGGGGTTGGACCCAGCGGTTTAGGTCGACCCAACGAACCAGGTCATATATGGGTCAGATACGAGATAGACCAAGGGAGACCATGATGGAACCAGACCGTAGTCGAATGTGGTGGTTGAATGTGAGACACAATCGATCTAGATACTGCATGTCCATGGCAGAGGGGGAGGTTTTGAGTACATGTCCATAGGGCAATCGATATGGGTGGTCGACTATGGTAGTTGACACTACAGTCATTCTACAAACTAGTAACACCCATTTCATCTAATACAAAAATGTTCCATAACATTCAAATCGTACATCTATTTGATGATCCATCTATGTATTTTGGACACTGATGATGAGATGGTACATTTGAGATAATATGGGGAGTTTTTAGCTTTCACCAGAATAGGTTGAAAGTCTTCCATTTGTCCTTTCACTGATGGTTTAGTATGACATTATATCAACATTACTAGATTTTAGTCCCCTCTAGAGTATGATTCCAAGATAGAGTTATGGTAACTCTCCTCGGGACTAGAGTGATCCTTTATCATCCATATTGGAGTTTTTTTGTAATCGATGTGACCATAGAGAGAAAAGTGTTGGTCCTCCATCCAACGTGCCTCATCAATAGGGTTACATGTATTCTCTAGGAAGGATCCTTTACGTTATGAGATACATTAGATTGGTTATTGATATTCTATATGAAGGGCCAACTAAATTTAAAATTGATCTAGATTGGGTTAGTTGTTTTATCTATCCAGGATCCCCTCTCCGTGTATTATAGTCCTCCTTGACCAATGTACTCTATTTAGGTGGGTCCCAAATGAGCTAGACCTCTTCATGAGTGTCTCCAATGATATCATTGCTCAAGGAGTGAGTTCTCCCTGAACGAGCATGATTCAAGCAGAATCCTATAACTAGAAGTTGGTTAAGACTACCTGATTATGTGGTGTTTCTAATGAGTATATCCATATGTAATTCTTATATATAGTGTTGACATATACCTATGTAGAGATGAATGATGTTTTTATTATTATTATTTCATTCATGGTATTTCCTTCATTGTATTTACTTTGTGTTATTTCCATTTTGGTATTTCATTTGAGGTTTTGAGGTGTCCTAATGAGTATTGTTATACTCACCACTGCATGGGATTTTCCCACACATGTCATGTCTTATGAAGATGATCAAACATTTGACAGATTTATAACTGGACCAGGACCAGGCGATGCATAGTGAGGCCTGATAGATGATGCATTCCTATAGTTTAGACATCATTCCTAATACCACTATTCTTACTGGTTGGACTTGTGGTTTCCATCTCTTTTTGGAGGTTTTGTATTCTGTCCATATTTAATGTCACGGTTGTAGTTTGGTAGTGAGATATAGTGCATTGCATGCAATTTTTACTTAGTGTTTTTACATTCTAGTATTTACAGCTTAGTGATGTGTGCATGCATACAAGTACTTAGGATAATGCCTCCCATTGGTAGGATATGCCTTCCAGGTGCTAGTCACCACCCCCTGGGCAATTGGAGGTGGTCTTGGGGTAGTCACGACACATTACCCTATAGGATGAGACATGGCCACATTACCATAATGACATCCCATACAATCCCCATAATTAAGAACAAGTTACAACATATTTATAGAAAATAGGAATCATGTTTTATAAGACAAATATTACACAAAAGAAATATAAGAAACTTACACCAAAATCTAAGTTTTCATTATATTGCATAATCTCTAAAATGATAGCTACACATGCCATGAACTCACATAGACAATACTTGCATCATGAATAGATCCAGTCTGTTAGAGGAATCATGTTACTATAACCCAATTCATCACATGGAGGAGTATAATTTTATATTTTCACTATATATTCGGTTCTAATAACTATGTTTAAAACCAAAAATGGCCGATATAATTAATCCTTATTTCACACCAACCAATACAATCTGAAGTGACCATGAATTATAAAGTAATCAAAATCCAAATAAAAAATGACCCAAAAATATTCATATATAATTTCATACCCACACATTAACATGAATGTTCACCACATCCCAATATCATCACTTTAGAAAACAAATACTAAAATAGTAATTTTATCAATGTTTTTAAAAATTCCCACAACCAATATTTAATCACTTTTTAAACCAATATAAAACCCAAAAAATATTTAATCAATACACATATTAAACATCAAAGAATATAATTTAATTAATAAAGACACAATCATTCAAGTTCTTAAAAAAAGTGGAGTAAGTGTGAATCCACCTATCTCAGACCAAGTATTTAAGAAGAAATCACATCATGTTCTCAAAGAACCATACTCTAGAAAAAATCATTTGATGATCTATAGAAAAAACCCTTCAAAACATACAATATCCACTAGATCTAGGAATTAATTCCATACAATAGGGTTTTTACCAACAAAGATTGATGGAATAAATTTATAGAATAATAATCAGGGTCCTTACCTTTGATTTGAAGGCCAAGCACCCCAAAATTACGTGATATGTGGCTCTGAAATGAAAGTAACATCCAAAATATCCAAATAGATCCCTCTAGTTCAGCATTCCAAGCTAAAGGAGGAAGAATGAGCATTTTAGTCATATAATTGAGTTAAATATAATTTTTAGGACACTATAATGATGCACAAGGATTCACAAAATTGTTTGGAAAACTATGTTAACCCCATGTGAATTAGTATTGACTAAAAACTAGATTTGATCATATAATTTCTGATTAGTTATTCCAAAAAATGTGCTAACCATGAAACTACCCAGACACCACCAAACAAACCCACCTAGCTACCAAAGAGAACCACACAATTTCCCTTAACCATTCACTAGACATTCAACCTCTATAAATCCTATAATATATTTTTGAAAACTCTATAGACCTTCTTAAAACGAACATCCATTATTTAATAATAAAAAAAGACATTATTAAACTAGATTATCCACAAATTAGGGATACTACATCCAAGATTCACATCATTAATTATTATCCTTTTAAAAGTAACAATATAAATAAATATTTGAGCATACTAATATATTTATATTAAATTCAAGTACTTCATGACATTTTTTTAACAATAAAAAAAATATTTGGTTGTTAATAAAAAATTATAATTAAAAAAAATCACCCAATAATAAATGGAATTCTTTTCCACATAAAGAATGATGAATAATTAACAATCCAAAATTCAAATCACCTCCCATCTAAAAAATCCAAAAGTATTATGAAAAATATTTGAAAAAAATATATGAAAGTAGAGCCACAATGAATTACCCCGAACATAATCCATTACTTGTCCTCATGAAAAGTAAATCAAATTTACTTTCTGATGTAAACAATTCTTATCCATTAATGAAAAACATACTCATAGTGAGATAGATTACAAAAAGCATTTTTTCCAATTAAATCACATTGAAAAAAAAATTCCCTCAAAATTATAAGATTACATAAAAATGGTCTTATGATTTGGATAAAAATATTAAAATTTAAAAATATTGTCTTATAAATTTAAAAAATTTCATTAAATTTCCATGTTTACCTCCAAACATCTCTTTTACCCCATGGCTCACACACAAAAAACACAATAATTATCCCATAATATCTATATAAATAATTAATTAATTTTCTCTACAGTATAATAATTGATGATATTGAAAAATAAATAAATCCAAAAGTAGTTTTAAAGATAATTGACTAAAATTCTACCTAAATATCTCACAAAAATCCCTTGGTATGAGTGATTTCTTTGTGGGTGTTCCATTATAACTATGTTAGAAAATTTCCCTATATGACTCTAAATATTTTTCAACTCCATGATATAACACAATCAGCCAGAAATTATTTTTAGAATTGGGATATACAATACTATCCACCTATATCTACTTGGATGAAACATCATAAAAAATATTCAAAAGATGTTATAGAAGTTAAACAACACCTCTCAATAGAGTAAAATAACCATCAAATTATCCCACCACCATAGTGGATTCAAGAATAATATAAATAGGTTAAAATTAACTAAAACATACTCATTTTCTCTAGACAAAAAACAAAATAAGTATGTGAATGAAAATTCTCATTGATTTTCCTCTATATATACTGAAGACACTCATTCAAGATATACCAGGAACTTCATATACTCAATATCCAAAAATAATTAAATCAAACTACACTTGAAAACAAGAATATACTCTCTATCCTCCTATAATTTTCATATATTATTTTCAATATTATCGAATACTAATGGTTGTGATACTTTATCTAAACATTTAATGGATCAATATTCGGAACAATTTTTTCCTTAATTTTGAAGTACAAAAAACATGACTTTTCAATGATATTTAAATTGGGGAATTATCACATTACACAATAAAAATAATTTATGATTTAGAATAAATGTTTTCTTTATGGGAAAAGGATTTCTTATAGACCATTTGTTATAAGTGTTGAATGTTATCTTGATAATCATTTTGAACAATGATTAATTTTTCTTGGTAACCTTCTATAATATTTTTAAAAATAGTTTGTATAATTATTCCATTAATCCTCTATATACATTCATGATTATTTGTATATTTATAATATATTAAATTAAAAAAATTGTACCCAATAACTAATCACTACATTTTTTCCACAAATCATGCAAGATTTTATTTAATAATATTATCTCAAAAGGAATCTATAGCTACCATAATCATCCCACTTATAGATTGGATTTTCTTAAAACATTCTACCCGATTTGTACAACACAATTTTTATAGCATTTTCAACATAAATAATAGCCTCCCCTATAGTAGGAATTATTGGTTCTGGGTGTAGTAGAAGTGTTGCAGTGGAGGGAGATATATTAAAATTTCATTTAATAATCATTACTCGAAACCAAGAGCGAAGAAATTGCACATGAAATTTATAGAAAAATATTTGATATCTGAATAAATAAATACATGATATTTAGAAATTTTATGTTGATGATTATGGATCATCTGAAAAGTCCCTTCTATATTGAATTTGTTTCACTTGGGAGGATACAATAGTAGAATCCCTCTAGCGGTGTTCCATAAATGATCTAATAGTCTCTACAAAACACCTCCCATTGTCCAGGTGCTAGAGTAGGGAATCAAATGTCTTAGATTGTTCGTTATTGATTAATCATTCTTCCATCTTGATAAAATTATCTCTTGGGTTTCTATTTCTTGGGAGGGAGATATATGGAGGATTCGAGAGATAATTTTTTGTGCAAAATAATTCTTTAGTACCAAACATGGATTTGGGTTCGAATGAATTACCCAATAGACATAATTGTCTATTTATAGAGCTGGGATTTCAATTACAAGATTTTATTGCATAACCGACAACAAATATAATTATAACCATTAATGAAATACCATTACACATAATAATAATCATATTATTATTATTATTATTATTATTATTTTTTGGTGCACCAGCTTACGTGAAATGAAAAAATAATATTTAACGGCTCGTAAATAATTATATTTTCACTGGACATGGTCATGGTGCATTCTAACTCCTACTACATTTATTGAGGACATTTATAAATATATTTTTGTCTTAAATACATATTTTATTCCTAAAATATAAAATAAATATTTATTAAAATAAATAAATAAATTTTATTCCCAATATGGTGAAGAAATATATATTAAATTTATGCGATCAATATATCTTAAATAAGATTATTTCCTAGTCTTTATAATAATATTTATTCCATTAATAAAATTAAAATATAATTTAATAGAGACTAACAAAAACACTTGGTGTGTGACCATATAGTGTTCTTTCTCATTGGCATTAGGTTAGTTTTCGTAAAGTCCAAGATTATTTTCTAGAAATTGGACAAGGAACCCAAGAGAAAAAACATAAAGTTAAAATGATGAAAACCACATATGAATGACCGCTATGTAATATAATATGTTTATCACAATATGTCATCAAGATGGATTCATGACAGCTTTATCAACCTATATGATCAATACATCATTCATTGACTATATGAAATAAAGTCTTCGTTACACCATAACCATGGAATTTAGGGTGATAGTTATATTTCAATAAATGGGCCAAGAAATCATCATCCATAAATATGGAATGGAAAAATCCTTCCTTAAATTATCCATTAATAACATGTCATTCATGATGCACCCAACGTACCCTACTTCTTGGAAACATCTGGAATGGAAGTTTTTGTAAGATAATAATTGTATGCGAGTTGTGAAATTAATTTTTGATAATCTTAAAGTCTAAGGACCATTACACACACTAATATATTTGAATATCGGAAGACACCAAAACAAGTGGAGTTCCTATTGGCTACTTTATTATCATAATCATCCATGTTTTATATTACCAAGTATAAACATGATGAGAATAAGTATCATATGCTTATGAGTAATCTCACCTAAAGTTCTATATACTATGTGTCCCATAATAGTATTTTATCCAACTTCAAAACTATATTAATAATATTTTCATTGCATTTCAAGGTTCTCATCATAGTGGGGAAATACTATAACCTTATAAGTGTGACAAATAATCTAGAACTTTACTTCACTAAAGTCATAATGAACAATGAAAAATATGTATTAATATGTTTAATTTAATATTTAATACATCATGTATTCATGTAGTCAAAGTAATAATAGTTGGTTCTTGTACACCAACTCTAACAAACTCTCACTTAAACTAGAGCCAACTGCCTACAAATTTTAGTCCTCTACACCTCACATGATAATCATGTTTCCGCTATGTTAAGGCTTTAATGAAGGGGTTTATGATGTTGTCTTCAATGGAAATACTGCTCAATGGAAATTCACCTCTCTAAGAAAAATCCCTCAAGAGATAATACTTCTAATGTATGTGATTCATCCAATAATGTGACATTGCCTCTCTTTCAAGATCCCCCACTACTGTATTATCACAATAGATTGTGATGAGATCTTTACTGTGCGGTACCACATCAATATATTGGAAATTTTTTCATCCAAACTACTTATTTAGATTCCTCAGAGGTTAAAATACACTCAAACTCTAATGTATAATCTACAACCACAACCTTCTTTAAGCTCTTCTAGCTCATAACAACTCCATTCAATGTGAATATGTATCCCATGTGTGACGTCACGTAATCTTTATTAGTTTGGAAACTAGCATATTCATACCCTATGATAACTAGTTCCTAATATCCTCCCTAAACTAGAAACATATCCTCATTATAGCTCTAATAATTATAAATGGTCATGAAAACCATCCAATGGTAGTCACCTGAATCAGCTTGATATCTGCCTACCACACTTAATGCATAGGATAAATCTAGCCTTGTACATTGAGAAACATACATGAATGACCGAATCGATGATGACTATAGAATCCTTGACATTATATTCATTTCTTC
Source organism: Viscum album (assembly GCA_963277665.1). Classification (NCBI taxonomy): domain Eukaryota; kingdom Viridiplantae; phylum Streptophyta; class Magnoliopsida; order Santalales; family Viscaceae; genus Viscum; species Viscum album. The sequence goes on from OY728162.1 coordinate 1,021,954,851, forward strand.
ATGGGTCTGAGGACATATTTTCTTGGAAAGATGAATTCCATGTGATACTAGAAACAATCCCCCTTGGAGTGTTCCTTACTAAATATCTTTAGTATCCTGTTAATTTTGTACTTTGAAATATGATGAGAAATATTTTAGATCTATCACGATGGATCTGAATCCCAAGAATATATTCAACCTCTCCAAAGTCTTTCATGGAAAATCCTTTATTAAACCATGCCTTAATAGACTATAAGACTGGTATTTCATTTCCAAAAAGTATTATGTCATCAACATATACTATTAAGAAAACGATTGCATTCCCACTAAACCATTTTTAAACACAAGGATCACATTCATTATTTATACAAAAAAATTATATTATGGATTCATAAAAATGAATGGTTGATGACTTTGATTCTTTATTTAATATATAAATGGATATTTTCATCTTTATTATCTTTTTGGAATCATTTTGAGTCAGAAACCCTTCAGGTTGTGTCATGTAAAAATCTTCCTAAAGGTTCCCATTAAGGAAGGATATTTTGAAATCCATTTTCTATATATCATAGTAATGGTAAGCCACATTTGAAGTTATAATTCTCATGGATTACAACATTTAAATTGGTGAAAAGTTTTCATTGTAATCAATTCTTTGATTTTGTTTAATCTCTTTTAAAAACAGTCGCTTCATAAAGGTACTAACTTGTCCTTCTATGTAAAACATCTTATGGAATACCCATTTTCAACCAATGGGATTTACATCCACATGAGGATCTACCAAATTCCAAATTTGGTTTTGGTATATGGAATCCATTTCAGTATTCATGGATTCTTACCACTTGGAACCATATGTTCCAATTACTGCTTCCTTGTATGTTAGAGGATCATTATTATCAACTAACAATGAGTCACCATCCTCAGAAACTTGAAAAAATAACTATTCTAGTTCTTTAACATCTCTTTTACTCCTACATTGTTATTGTGTCTATGGAATAGTTTCTTCCTCCATGAGGATTTTTGGAATCTGATCCTGTACCAACTCTCGTATTCCTTGAGCCTCGAATTCATTGATGTTTATCTCGCTCCCACTATACCTTTTGGAGATGTGCTCCCTCTCAAGGAATATGGAATGTCTTGACACTATAACCTTACTTTATGAGGGGTATTATAGGTAATATCCCCTTGTTTCCTTGGGTTATCTTATAAAGTTACACCTTATACGTCAAGGTGTATGTTTTTCACCTAAAGAGGCCTTAACGAACACTTATCTTCCCCACACATGTAAATTTAATAACATGGTTTATCTTCCCATTTAAAATATATATGGAATACCATTTATCAATTTTTATGGTAATTGATTTAGTATGTGTTCCTATATTTTTAATGCATATAACTAAGAGTATAATGGAAGAATCACATGACTCATCATTTCCTACAAGGTGCGGTTCCTCCTCTCGATTACATCGTTCCACTATGGAATGTAAGGAGTGAGTTGTGATATGATCCCAAACTCTCATTAGTAATCAATGAAGTATTGATTAATATATTATCCTACATGGTCTGATAGGGGTTTCGAAATCTTCCTACCAAGATAGTTTATAACATCACTTTTGTATTACTTGAATTTTTTAAAAGAATCTGATTTATATCTCATTAATTAAATATATCCATATCTACGAAAATATTCAATTAAAGTTATGAAGAATGAGTACCCAACCCTTTTTTCAATAGGAAATGGTCCACACACATTGGTATGAACTAATTCAAGACACTATTTAGCCCTTTCACATTTCCCACTGAATGAGGATTTGTTCATTTTTTACTTGTAAACATGTGTTGCATACACCATGTGGTTTTAGTTTAAATGAATCTAAATATCCATCTTGGAGTAAATTTTCCAAGAATTTTTCAATTACATAACCAATCCAGTGCTGGGAAATTTGGGTGTGGAATGAGTAATGTGAAGTAACTTCATCTTCAATTTCAATTACTTGGTTCATTTAATCGAATATGTAAAGACAATTATGTAAATGTTCCTTACCCTAAAAAATGTTGTCTTTATAAAAGAAGAAACATTTATTTAAAAATTTGAAAATTAATCCATCCATATCTAGTATAGATACATAAATAATGTTTTTAGTAACAAAAGGCACATAATAACAACTATTTAAAACCAATATCATTCTGATCATCAATGTGAGGTGGTAGTCCCCAATAGCTACAAGAAAAATTTTATCTTCTTGGACTACTTGTAGATATATTACCCCAAGATCAATTTTTTCTGAATCTACTTGGTTCATGTATTTGAATAAATATTTGAGAACTAAAAGATGTATCTAATACCAATTTTAAAAAATTGGTAAATTGAACTCAATAACAAACAAACCTAAAGCTTCCCTTGGCCTATTTATCTAGGTGAAGTTGTTCATCCAGTGACCCTTCTTGCCACATGTGAAATAGACAACATCATGTTCCCTTGATTTTCCATTGATCTTCTTTTTCATGGAAGGGTGTGAAGAATGTATGATCTTAAATATCATTTCATTCCATTTTCATTTGTTCACCATAATGATAGAAGGATTTTTTCACTTCATATCATTTTCTACTTGTCTATGAAGGAAAAATGATTTCGTAGAGACTTATCAATGTTGTTCACATTAAAATTAAAAAAAGCTACATAATATTTTAGGTATTGATAATAAAAAGAGATCAGTTCCCAGTTCATCAGGGAGTTTAAACCATTGAACCTCTATTAGATCAATGTAGCCAACGATCATGACTACATGAGGCCTAGCGGGGGCACCCTCACCAAACTTAATGTGAATGGGAACCTTGGAAATCTCAAACCATTCCTATCTAGATATCTCCTGGTAAAGAACATGGGGGTGCACATGCATTCTATAAGATTCCATGTTTTCATGACACATCCTGAGTTCCCAACACATAGATGAAAGCATCAAAAATTGAAATTTGGCTGTGTTTTTAATATATTTTTCATAGAATAGAGACTCCTCATCACTCACCTCTTGAGTAAGCGGATCAGACATTGAGGATTATAGAAGATAAGATATCTGTTCATGGAATAGAATAACCCGAATGCATATATAACACTCTTGGAAGTCACTGCCAGTGAGAATATTGACTTTATCAAATATTGATCTTTCGGATAGTGTGGTTGAAGATCTTGTCATTTTATTCTATAATTAAAAATATCAGATTATTTTTAATTTTCTAGATTATAAATTTTGTGAGAAATAATAAATTAATAGAATTTATTAAATATCCCACTATTTTATCAAGTCCCAATATCCCTCTCCATTGGACATGGAATTTCTATTTTCTAGGAAATTCTAGTGCAAAGGATCCATATTCTCCTTCACATAACCCCAAAAAGGGTTGTTCAAGAAATTTTTATGTTACATTGGTAAGATAGTCATTTGCAATAGTGGGCCTCTAGCTCCATGATCCATTGAGTGAAATCCCTATTCTAGAAATCCTAACTTGAATTTTCTCAACACTTGCCTCCAAATTACAAAATGTCTAGAAAGGGATAATCCTCATTACGTGAAATGGTTAATTCAAAATGAATCATTGAAAAGAACCCCCCTTATAAATTTAGGTGTCCCAACGACGGTTGTTCAAACACATAGTAATTTTTGTATTTTGTTCCTAATTATGTATTGGAAGGATTAATGATACATAATATTAGAATGAGGGTTTTTATTTTATTATGGATTAATCATACATAATATTATAATGAGGGTTTTTATTTTATTATGGATAAATGTTTTATCTTTTGTTATTTCTTTATGCGTCTTGTTAATATTTAAGTGGTTGTTTACTTATTTAATAAACCATGTTTAGATAAAACATTTAGGGTAATTAATTTTATTTAAATTAAATCATTTCATATTAATTCATTCATTTATGTGATCATGGTCTTTCATAAATAAATATAATTTTAATGAATTAGACAGAAAATAAATGAATAATTAAAGGAACTGATCATGAGCTTATCTGATGATTGATTTAACGAGAAGACATTGAATCAACTTATGACCTATGGGAACAACTCCTTATGCGGGACTTGGCATGAGATATATCATTCCACATATCAACATATGTATCACCGAGTTGGCGTCATTATAGTTCTGTCTTGAACCATCCCCACACACCTTTGTATGCTCCATTAGTTACTAATATTTATTACTCACACATAGGTGAGTGGAACTAAAGGATTGGTTAAAGTGAATTATATAAATATCATTGGACATACAGGTCCTACAAAATTAAAAAGGGTGGGATGACTCATAGGTCATATTATAATTTAACATTAAATAAGTGAAAAACATTTTAATAAATGTAATTAAATAAATTCCAACACATACATAGGTCTTGGTTAGAATCATAATCAGTCACACATACAACAAATTCAAAAAATGTAACTGGCTGGAATTCATTTCTTTATTCGTTATTTATTATTATGATTAAAATTCTTGTTTTAATTAATTAATTAATTAATTAATTAATTCCCTTTCATCTTAATAATTGTCTGACCATAAATATAGATACACATAAATTTTTCATTCATGGAAAATAAATGGAAGAACCATTAATGAAATATATATTATATTAAATTAACTGATTATTTAAAATTATTTAAAAAAATTATTAAATTTTCAAACAAACAATAGTGTGAGAATAAATAAAATAAGGTTTTAATGATTAATTTTTTTAAAATTAAATGTAATTTTAATTTTTTCCATTAATGGGAGACAACATGGAATGTACGCACAACTGTAAACCATGTACCTTGGTTTTTTTATATCCATGTTACACACATGGGGCTTCATAATTTTAATTCAGCAACACTATATAGTGTGTACATTCTAGCTACACACTATGTATCCTCTTTCCCCTTACCATGTTGGCCCTGTCAATACGCATTGTGAAATAAAATAAATGTGTACTCTCACTTGATTGGTGCATCAAGATACAATGCACATGGGTATAAGACGTCTAAACTGATTTTACGCCGTGTTACCCAGATTTACGAGCCAAATATTTGGCACTGCCCAATGGAATCTCTAATCATTCTTCATTTTTTCTTAAATCTCTATGAAAATGAAACATTGAATGAACATGATTATTATGTCGATAAAATTTTAATTCAGTTTGTATTTAATGATGAATAACATTAAATTAAAATCTAACCATGATTGCGCATAGATCAAAAATAAAATAAATAATTATAAATTTAAATGTGACCGCTTTTATACCACATATTGCTTTTGGTAAATGTGGAAGCATTGCGGTGGAGGGAGATATGTTAAATTTTGTTTTAATAATCATTTCCCAAAACCAAGAGTGAAGATATTGAATATAAATTTTACAATAAATTTATTTGATGTCTTAATAAATAAATTCATGGGATTAAGAAATTTCATTACATATGATTGTTGATCATATAAAAAGGCCCTTTCAGATTACCTTCATTAAAAGTGTGAGGATACAATGGTAGAATCCCTCTAGTGGTAATTCACACATGCTACAATGGTCTCCAAATAGCACCACTCATTCTCTTTGGGCTAGCACTATGAATCAAATGCCTTTCATTGTTCATTATTGATCACTCATTCTTTGGTCTTGAAGAAATTATCTCCTAGGTTTCTAGTTCTTGAGAGGGATAGAGAAGAAGAAGTTGAGAGAGAATTCATTATGTGCAACAATTATCTATTCCCAAAATTGGAATTAGTTTCGAATGAATTACACAATAGTCATAGCTGTCTATTTATAGAGGTGGGATTTCAATTACAAAAGTTAATTTCATAAAATCAATTAAATATAATTATAACCATTAATGAAATCCCATAACACATAATAATAATAATAATAATAATACTAATAATATTTTGTGGTGTTCCCACTTACACAAAATGGATAAATAATATTTACCAGCTTGTAAATAAATATTTTATCACTGGATACAATCTTGGCCCATTGAAACTCCTCTTTTATTTTTTGAGCACCTGAATAAATATTTTTTTCACTTAAATAAATATTTTATTCACAAAAAAAGAAATAAATATTTAAATTTTTTTATTAAAATAAATAAATATATTTTATTCCAAAATTAGTGAATAAATACTTATTTTATTTATGCAATTATTACAACTTGAATAATATTATTCCTCAGTATTGAGAATAATATTTATAACATTAATTAAATTGGAATACAATTTAATTGAGACTAACAAAAAACACTTAGTGTGTAACCATATAAGAATGTCTCTCATTTTCATTAGGCGGGCTTGCCTAAAGTCCTAGATTAATGTCTAGTAATGGGTTAAGGAACCAAAGAGATAGAACATAAAGATTCAATGATGAGAACCATATACAAATGATAATTGTGTAATATAATACCTTTATCACAATATCTCATCAAGTAGGTTTCATGACGATGTTATCAACCTATATTCTCGATACATCATCTTTGAATATCTAAAATATGGGCATTGTTATACCATGGCAATAGAATTTAGGGAAATGGTTCTATCTCAATCAATGGGTTGTGATATCAACTTCCATAAAGATAGAGTGGACAAATTCTTCCTTGGCTTATCCATTAATAACATGTCATTCGTGACAGACCCTTTATACCATAATTCCCTGTAACATATGGCATGGCATTTTTGTTAGTAGATGTAAGAGTGTGAGTCATATCATTTATTAATGAGAATATTATAGTATATGGAATTTTACACACGCTAGCAGATTAGAATATCTGATTAAACAAAAACATGTCGAATTCCTACAGGTGGGTATGTTCTCATAATCTCTCATCTTGGAGATTACTAAGTGAGAACTTCATGAGAAGAAGTCTCATATGCTTACAAGTACTCACACCTGATTTTCTATATACTATATGTCCCATCATAGTATGTTGTCCAACCACAGATCTATATTTCTAATATTGTCAGATCTCTTCAAGGTTGTCGTCATAGAGGGGATATAATGCAACCTTATCATGAAGCAAATACTATAGGACATTATTACATTAATTTCATGTCGAAAAATGAAAAATCTATAAAAAGTTGCTAAATATAAAATTTAAAACATCAAATATTCATGTAATAAAAGTACAAATACATGGTTCTAGGAAATAAAATCTAATGGAAATTTATTACCCAAAATTATTGGGTGTTATTTACCACACACCATCACAAGATCTATATAATCATTTAGAGATACTATCATCCTTAATATATACAAGAGGTAACCCACCCTCCCAATGGGTTGAGTAATGGAACTATACTTAAACTAAAGTGAAACTGAAGTTGATATCAACTTCAAGAGACCCTAATGAATACATAAATTTTAAATGATTATGCTGACACTACATCCTAAACCACCAAATGAATTTATATATTCAATTTCTCATATTCTATTATAGTATAATAAAATATTCAGGGTTGTTCCTTATTTGATATAGTCTCTATTGAAATTCTTCATTAAGATTTTCTATTAAATTTGTTTTTAAATTTTTTATGTTTCTTTCAGTGGCCAAAAATCTATTCAGAATTTCCAAGTTAAATGGAATATTATTAAAGGCCTCGATAAATAGAATTTTCAAATTTAATGTTTGGAATATCTTATTAAATATGATACAATCCAACTCTTATTTTTTGTTAATTATTTATGAAATATAATGTTTGGAGAAACACTATGAAAAATTGGTGGATTACTCATATTTCCATCTTCCCCACCTATGTTAAATCATTTACTAACACCCATTTAATTCTTGTTTGGTATGTTGGTTTATTTGGTGGATAATTAATTTTAATATATGTTCAGAACATATTCTCCACATTCCTTGATTTATCTTTTTCATGAATTCCATATTCAAAAAAAATTTATTCCATAAGTTTATATTTCATTCGTTATACCATAATATCATCTTCGTTTCTCAACCAACACCTAGATACGACCTCCATAAAAATTTCCATTGGGTTATATTCAGTTGTACATGGATTTTTATAATATTCATTCACAACTAAATCACATACCATTTGACTGAACTATATTAGTAAAATAATAATTTTAGTTTCAAATTCAAAATTTGTGGATTTCATTTTAACCATTGTTCAAGAATCAAGAGTGAGAATTTTTTTTAATATTTAATCTATCAACCATAGTTAATTACCTTGATAATTTAATGATTCATCCATATTTTTACAATTTTTATTTGTTTTATTAAAATTACAGTGGTCTGAATGATGGTTGGACAATCTATAGTCTCTCCAAGATGTTATAGGATGATATTTATACCAATGTTTATAACATATTGAATAAAAATCATTATTAAAATATTTTATATCCTTATAATCAATATACATGCCACCATCATCATATTCAATAGGTATACCAAAGTTTGGATAGACAAACATTGAATATACATAAATATATAATCGTTGACATTCTCTTTTTAAGTCATTATTGATTTTTTGTATAATAACAGTATGAGAAATTGTTTCTTAATAAAAAAATATTTTATCCAACCATATATATTTCACCTTTCGAAGAATATTTACTTTTATTGTTTTGATAATATTTATTGATAATATGTTTGAACTCTTCTTTAGTTGTATTTTCATAAAAAATCATACTAGAGGATTGATCTTTCAATGCCTTTTGATATTGATTATACCCATTATGGAATTTTTCATTCATGAAATGAGAAGGATGTTAATGACATGGAATCTACCTATGAATAACCATATATCAATTCCATTCCTTATGAAAAACCTCACTCTAAACATGAAGGAAACCTGATATTTTATATATCAATTATGTGTTAAAACTTATAAAGTAGAATCAATGAGAAATTCATTAAAAACATGATCCCATATCTAAAAATATAAATTTATTGATGTTGATACCAAATCTCAGCATTTACCTTAAGACAATATAGGAATACAATCAAATTATTCTCTTTCTTAGGTACCCCATTAAATGAAATATATTAAACAAAAATATAAATGTCTCTAATGAAGTCTGTATTCTTTATATATACAATTATATTATGATAAGATATTTATATTTAAATGTTCATTTTCACAGTATCTAATCATAGGAGATAGATTAATACAAGTTGGAATTCATGAATCATTTGGATCTTAAAATTATTATGTTCAGATCCATCATAAAAAAGTATCCAATGATAAGGTTGAATTATTATTTCATTTATATTTATGAACCTATAATTATTTAGATCTTCAATATTTTATCACCATTATTTATAAAGGTAAATATGGTTTTCTTCTCTATCTGATGTTAAATTTTTCAGTTCAATAGTATTTATATAACCAATTTCTATAAAATTGAAGTTAAACTATCTTGAAGGTTAATTAAATAATTATCAACAATTTGAAAAAAGTGTACCAATATTTTAGAAAAAATATACTAAAAATCATTAACACTAAAAAATTAAAATACAAAAAAATAAAAAGGAATAATTTTAATATGATTCTATAAGACAAATAATAATTTTTCAGACACACACAACCACTATATATTTTTTAGTTTACAATAAAATGTTAAGAAGCTATTTTTGAAAATTTTGAGATATTATTATTTTTATATTATAATATTATTTCTTTAAATTTATGTAATTTAATAGATTATAATACATATTTCTTTCCTTGTAAATAATGATAATGTTTGGACTGGTTCTTAGATTACTAAAATTATCTTTATAATCTCCTAAACTACAATAAAAGTACTAGGTTCGATCCCAAGAAGTAGGTAATTTTTAAGGGATATTTAGAAATATGAAAAATTGAAAACACTAAAAGAGTATGTGAAGTTATGAAAATGATTAATAAAATAACATCAATAATATCATTAATGAGGGGATAAAAAAGTTTTAATTCAAGATTTAGTACATGTATTATAAGTCCCCTGCCTTAAACATTACACAATCTTGAATTATGTTAATAATTCACATTGATGATCCTTTTAGGTTTAGATATTTAGATAATTAGGTCATAAATTATACATAAAAACTTGAATATTATAAGTATACACTTCTACTCACTATCCATTTTTTATAACACAAAAAATCATTGAAAAGATACAGGTTTAGTTCCATGATTTAAACAACATGACTTTTCCTTGATCCCATCCTTGACCCTATTCATCTTTAAGTCATATGAAAAACATTTCAAAACATGGGATGAGAATAAAAATCTAATTAAGGAATACATAATGATGAAAAAAATGTTATTTAAAAAAAAAGAAATCAAGGAATACTTAATCATTAGTAATACTTTTCACCTTTATGAATTATTAAATACCCATCATTGAATAAAAGCTCATTGATTACCATTTTTCAACAAAACGATTACAATAAAGCCCATATAAAGAAACATATAAAATATAAATGTATATTAGGATATAAACATACTAAAATGGAGTAACTATACGGTCGACTTCCACACATAGCACTAAATGTAATAGCCATATGACCAACTTCCATACCTGATCCATTAGAGGTTATAACATTACCAATGGTCCATGATTTGTCACGAAACCACCCGTCATTTGGTTTATCAAGTAGCCGCACATAAAATGTCCATGTACAATAATATAATCATAACAAATTAATGAGTCACAATGAAAAAATAACATTTCCACATTTTAATCACAAGATATTATTTCAATAAATTCATATAATCAATTCATTTAAACCATTCAAAAAGAAGAGTTTTGAATCAAAGTTTCCCATAAAACATTGAAACCCTTGAAAGTAATTTACACTTTAAAAAAATCACATCCATGTAAATAAATCCTAAAAACCATTTTTAAGACATGGACATGAAATATAATGTTTTATAAGAATAAATCATTAAAATATTTAAAACGATGTTTGGGTTAAAGAGTCTCTTACCACATGAGAAGCACTTGAAAAAAAGTCATTAAGAAATAACATAAAAAAACATTAAATATCACGAGAATATACTAATTATTTATATTACATGTAAAAAGGGTTTTATATATACATATTGGATAATAAAGGTGCATAACATCAAGATATTCCACAATTAAAGGAGATTGAGATGAAGTCCCTTACAAAGATAATATCCTTAGATTAAGGATAAATCAATTAAATAATTATGTGTGAAAAATATAAATACACCGAATATAAGTATATATTAAGTGTAAAAAAATCATAGGTAATTCACATATATTATTTATATAACAAAACCAATGACATGGATATTTAACTCAATGAATGGAGATTGAGTTATGATTCCCCTTACCAAAATTCGACATCCTGACAATGTCACTTTAAAGTTCAGAAAATGAGTTGATGGGAGGAAAATGGTATCTCATCACTTGGACATAAAATGTAAACAAATAAGGATATATAATTACATATCCCAACATAATAAAATGGAAATTGAAAAGACATAACAGAAAATAAGTTTTTGACTAAAAGATGAGGGTGAAAGGTTCCCTTACCTCAAGTTCGACTTGTCTAATTCATTCTTTATATTCCTAAATAATACAATTAGGTTAATTAATATTTTATTAAGAAACTTATTCATGTTTATTATTAATTTTATATAACTTATTAACCTATTATGAAAATTATGTTGTTATTTGAGTTCATATCAACCATTTTTTTGTTGTTCGAAACATGAGTAAAAAATGAACTTGTTATAACTACAATTGTCAAAGTGGTCAAAATTAAATTATCTACAGAATGATATTAATTATTTAGATATAATATATGTAATATACATCAATTATATATAATTATTTATAATATTGTATAATATTTGGATATCAGAGATGAAATGAACCATTCATGGAGACGGTAAGCCATACATACGCATGAATGCTACTTTAATTTCTTTTTTATATTTAATGAAATGAAAAATAAATGATATATAGGTATATTATAATTCCATTATAATATAATATTTTATATACCTTACATAAGTTCATTAATTATGACCTTTATACGTTCCATGTATTGCATTAACGAGTCATATCACTTTGAGGGGGTTGTAGTCCGCACTTCCTCAAATGAAATTATTGTATTTAAACAACATGAAAATCATAAAGGTATATTCTAAATGATAATTACTAAATAATATAGATAAAATAAATATCATATATATCATAAATAATTACATTTCCATAATAATGTACACCATAAGATGTGGTAGGATAATATTGAACAATCGTCATTTCGTGAGGTAGTAGTTCGTCGTCCTCAGAAACAATATGTTCTATACCCATTAGACAGAGGTGTGTGTATGTTTAGTTAGAATAATTCCCATAAAAACATCCTAGTATATTTAATATATAGGTTGTTTTATAAAATAATATAATAAAGAGAGTTTAGGATGGTTTGATATGGAAAAATAAATGGAAGAATCTTGAGAGAAGACATTACCTCAAATCGGGTAACTCTTTTGATTTAAGTTAAAAAGCCCTCTTGAATTGAATTATTACTAGGGGAAGAATTATAAGTGGAATGGAGGAATTTTGGGAGATTAATGAAGTAGATTTTGGATGATCCAAGGGGATTGAGAGGTGTGAGTAATGGTTTAGAGGTGGTTTCCTTTTACAAGCGGGAGGGGGGAACTTTATGAAAAATTGAATTATTATTTTATTATTAATTGATTTTAGATTTCTTATAACACCAATGTGATATATTTCTAAGATAATATGAGTATGGGTCTTAATACTCTCAGATAATGGGACTTAGAAAAGTTTAAGTCATAAAATTAACCTTATCTTTTAGCTTTAACCCTTAGTTAAATACAATAATTCTTAGCATGTTGTTTCCGACGCTTTCACCAGGGCGCGCATGCATCCGTCTGCGGAGGACGCGCGGCTGTTTCCCTGCATTCTCGCTTTCCAAAGGTGGGCCGAATTCGCTCCTTGTTCAGGTACGTCTTCTCATTGATCGAAACGGGATGATGGGATGTCGGTACTTCCTTCCGTGGATTCCTCCTCAGAGCTCATCACCAAGTCCAGGTCTCCCTCATAAATTTAATACGTTGTTCGTGAATCTCATTCCCGGTGCCATATCTTCATGGTCACAGGTTAATTACACTACTTTTGTCAAGACATTCCATGGGATCTTGAAATGTTAGCGACCTTCGGTCAGAGTAGATGACAACATCAGGCATGTCAGGGCATCTCTGGGTGCATGGACATTGGGGAACCTGTATTCTTCCTCATGAGAGGGCATCTCAAGGGTGCATAACCCGAGGTATCCCGTGTCAAGTGTGGGGAATCATATTCCATAGGCATGTATCTAAGGATTTCCTCATCTTCCCGTGCTTAACACAGGGTATGCTGTGAGTTTAACATCTTGCAGAGATGGTTACACCAAATGCGTGTCATCCGAGGGTTTCCTCAGGCAACTCGTGTTTATCACGAGGTAGGCCGCGAGCTTAACGTCTTGCGGAGACGGAATGAGGGTGATCAGAATGTCCCATATAGATGGATCAGATTGGTATATCCCTAGGAGGGAACACCTGGAAGGTTTACCAAGGGGATGGATCAGAACTCCCAATGAGGACGGATCTGAGGTGGTGCGCCCCAAGGAGGGGAGATGTCACACCGTAATGGTTGATCTGAACACCACTGAGGGAGGATCAGGGAAAGTATGCCCCAGAATGGGGGACACCAAGGTCTAACATTGGCTGAGATTGAACCTCATGAAGGTTTCCTACATACCCTGTGTAGGGAACAGGGACCAAAACCCACATACTTCGAAGGGGTGATGAATCAGGGTGTACACAGAGAACAACGACCCAGAGACATATTGGGGCTTACGCGTGGATAATGGCCCATGTACTACTTAGAGCAGCGAGGAAGTGGATGGCATGATCCCACTGGGATGTGGCGGCCCGGGTAAGAATTAGGGCGGATGATGGAATGATTAATTAATTGGAGGGGGAATGAAATGGGACCATCGCAAGGGTGACTGTGAAGTTGGGCTTGAGCCTCGAAGAGACCTCATACGTATCCCCATGGTAGGGAATCAAAGTCCACGTAGTTCGGGATGGTGCCGGCGGGCCGACGTGAAGGTGGACCCTGGCCCGATGGATGTTGGGCTTGAACCTCATGAGGTTTCCTACGTACCATGCCTTGACATGGATCAATGTCCTCGTAGTTCGGGTTTGTGCACCGGAGGACCGACGTGAATGTGGACCTTGGTCCGATGGGTTTCTTCAGCGAACCGACATGAAGGTGGACCTTGGTCTGATGGGCATCGTTAGTGAACCGACGTGAAGGTGAACCCAGGGGTCCACTGGTGGTGGGCTTGAACCTCATGAGGCTTCCTACGTACCATGCCTTGAAATGGATCAAAGTCCCCGTAGTTCAGATGGAATGTGGAATACAGTTTAACGTCATGCGGGACGGGGGTGAACCGACGTGAGTGATGTCAGAATGACCGGGTGATAGGATTGAACCTTATGGAGGCTTCCTACGTACCATGCCTTGACATGGATCAAAGACCACATAGTTCATAATGGTATGTCGGTGAACCGATGCGAGTGAGGACCTTGGTCTGGATGGTGTGGGGCTTACACACTAGGCTTCCAAGGTGTTGGTGAACTGACGCGAAGAAGGTCGGGGTGACCAACAGGTGGTGGGAATGAACCTCTGGGAGGCTTCCTACGTACCATTCCTTGACATGGATCAAGGACCATGTAGTTCAGGTTGGTCACAACGACTTGCTGCTGGACCAGAAGGCAGTTTTGCGTCGTGCGGGATGAAGATGAACCCTGACGTGAATAAATGACGATAGGTGGGCTTGAGCCTAGTAGATTCTTCCTACGTACCATGCCTTGACATGTATCAAAGACCTTGTAGTTCGGGGTGGTCACAATGGATTGTCGTCAGACTGGAATGCAGTTTAGCATCATGCGGGACGAGGATGAACTCGACGTGAAGAAATGACGGGTGGTGGGATTGAGCCTCAGGGAGGCTTCCTACGTACCATGCCTTGACATGTATCAAAGTCCTCATAGTTCAAATGGGTGTGCAGTTTAACGTCATGCTGGACGAGGGCATACAGTTTAACATTATGCTGGACGAGGGTATACAGTTTAACGTCATGCTGGATGAGGGTATACAGTTTAACCTAATGCCGGACGAGGTCATTGCCATGGACGATGCTTACTCTTAGCCCACGTGAGTCATGCTCGGTGTGAGAAACAAGAGGCATCAAGGACCTGACGATCACGTCACGAAAGGTGCGTCCGTGAGAAGCGAAGAGGGTCTTACGCATTAGGCGGAACATGGTGCTGGGACTTACTCCATGATGGAGGCCCGAAGAAAAGAATGATGATGGTTTTGGGCTTGAGCCTTGAAGAGGCTTCCTACGTATCCCCGTGGTAGGGAATCAAAGTCCATGTAGTTCTTCTGATGATGGCTTACCGCTGATTGGGGGTTTCAACGGCTTACTGCTGGATTGGGTGTGAACGGCTTACCGCTGGATAAGGATGTGAACAGATTACTGCTAAATGGGGTCACAAAGGCTTACCGCTGGATTGGGTCACAACGGCTTACCACTGGAAAAGGATGTCAACGACTTACCGCTTCATAGGATCAAAACGGCTTACCGCTGATTGGGATCACAACAGTGGATGGGGCTTACGTGAGAAAGCTGCCCGGGTGCTGCTATGGAGCGGCAATGGTGAATGGGGATTATGCAGGGAAGCTGACCGGGTGCCGCTATGGAGCAGCAATTTCAGATGGTGCTTACACAAGGAAGCTTCCCGGGTATCGCTAAGGAGCGGAAATGGTGAATGGGGCTTACACTAGGAAGCTGCCCGGGTGCCGCTATGGAGCGGAAATGGTGAATGGGGCTTACACAAGGAAGCTGCCCGAGTGCCTCTAAGGAGCGCCAATGGTGAATGGGGCTTACGCTAGGAAGCTGCCCGGGTGCCTCTATGGAGCGACAATGGTGAATGGGGCTTACACAAGTAGGCTGCCCGGTTGCCGCTAAGGAGCGGCAATGGTGAATGGGGCTTATGCAAGGATGCTGCCCGGGTGACGCTATGGAGTGACAATGGTGAATGGGGCTTGCGCTAGGAAGCTGCCCGGGTGCCGCTATGGAGCGGCACAGGTGAATGGGGCTGACGCAAGGAAGCTGCCCAGGTGCCGCTATGAAGTGGCACTGGTGAATGGGGATTACGTTTGGAAGCTGCCCGAGTGCCGCTATGGAGCGGCAATGGTGAATGGGGCTTACGCTAGGAAGCTGCCCGGGTGTCGCTATGGAGCGACAACGATGAATGGGGATTACGCTTGGAAACTACCCAGGTGCAGCTATGGAGCGACACTGGTGAATGGGGCTTACGCTAGGAAGCTTCCCGTAATGTCTTCCCCATGTCTGGCTATGAGGGCATCCCAACTCACTGGTGGGTTGAGGCATTTAACTATGCGCAAGTTCACAGGCGGGATAATTCCAAGGGGCGTTTGAATCATGCCACCGTAATCATGGCGTTGAGCATCTTACACTTGGAGCATAAGGCATATCTTGTTTGGAACAAGAGGCATCCTACATTAGGAACATAGGAAGTACTATAGTTTAGAGTCTTGTAAGTAGGACTTTTGGCATCTCATGCTAGGAGTATAAGGCATCTCTCGTATAGGGCAAGAGGCATCCTTTGTTTGGGACATAAGGATTAATACATCTTAGAGTCATGTAGAAAGGATTGTTGGCATCTCATGCTAGGAGCATAAGTCATATCTCATTTGGAGTAAGAGTCGTCCTATGATTGGCACATAGGGTGTAATACAGTTTAAAGTCATATAGATAAGACTTTTGGCCTCTTATACTAGGAGCATAAGGCATCTCTTGATTGGAGAAAGAGGCATCCTATGTTTGGGAGATAGGGATTACTATAGTTTAGAGTCATGTAGACAAGACTGTTGGCATCTCATGCTAAGAGCATAAGGCATCTCTCATTTGGAGTAAGAGGAATCCTATGATTGGCACATAGGGTGTACTACAGTTTAAAGTCATATAGATAGGACTGTTGGCTTCTTATACTAGGAGCATAAGGCATCTCTTGATTGTATCAAGAGGCATCCTATGTTTGGGACATAGGGATTACTACAGTTTAGAGTCATGTAGAAAGGACTGTTAGGAAGAAGGTGCCTAGAAATGGTTGGTGTTGGGTCTTACGCAAGGGCGGCCCTTTCTGGTTCAACCTGGCATGGGAGCCATGTGATAGGGTTTAGAGGAGTTTCCTGAGGAATGGTTCGACTGAAGGTACTCGGGGAATTGATGATGAGAACCTCAACTCACGACATAGGAAACAAACCAAGAGGAATACATCAACTCAAGGTGTTTCAGGGTGTGTGGAGGAGCGTCTCAAATCATGCTATTCCATAGGTTGAAGGTGGGTGCACATGAGGGCGCAATGGAAAATCCCGACGTCCCGGCCCGAAAAGTTCGCGGTGCAACTCTCCACTTTTCATGGGGGTCTGTGACGGTTGCGAAGGGACCAGCGGGTGCGAAGGTAGGATCCTCGCAAAGTATGGGTCTTCGCGAAGTAGCTTAGCGGAGCATGGCCTCACGGAGCAATGGTCTCTCGTGGAGCAAAGGGGTCTCGCGGAGCTTGGTCTCGTAGAGCATCATCGCAGAACATGGGCTCGCGGAGCGTCGGTTTGCGGAGCATGGGCTCGCGGAGCATGGACTCACGAACCCTCGGTTCGCGGAGCATCAACACAAAGGAAACTGATCGCGGAGCATAGCCACGCGGAGCCGCAATGCGGAGCTCCGCTTGGCCGCCCAAGGGGGGAAGTGGCTGTGGCCGTCCCCCTGGAGAAGGGGGGTGACATGGGAATTTATTGGCAAGGGGTGCCGCGAAGCAAAGCTCACTCGGAGCGAAGACGGAGCTTTCTCTGCGGCGGATCTTCACGGCGCGTCGTGAATGTCAAAGAACTTCGCGGAGCCCTCCCACCTCCTTTGCTTCACGGCGGGTTCGCGAACGTCAAATTCCTTCCTAGAGCATCCTACCTCCTGTGCTTCGCGACGCTTCTTCACAGCATGTCGCGAACGTCAAACAGGTTCGCGGAGCTTCCCGTCTCATTACTTCGTGGCGGCGCTCCACAATCGCAGAGGCGGTTTCACGAATGGGCTTTGCGAACCAGTTTTCCAGCCAAACTTCAAATGTCCATAACTCGTAATACGTAACTCCGTTCGTGCCCTACGACCTACCAAATCGAAGCTTGTGAAATGGAATACGATCTTGGACCATGTATGGAAGAATTTGGGAAATTCTAGGGACGCCTTTTCTGGGGTCTACACATGTATTCTTGTATTTTCATAATATATGCTTACTATAGTTACTATAAAATTCCATGCGACCCAATAATGGATAATTAATGAAAATTTTGACATTATATATTTTATTTGGCAGAATATTAGATTTTTAGGACCATTTTAACATTTAATAAGATATTAATTGCTTTAAAACTCATTTATATCACTTTTTATACTATTCATATCACGAATCTTAAAAAAACCACAAAAACAAGATTATTTATAAAAACATTATTAATTAAAATATAAAAAGTAATAATCAACCATAAAATTCAAGTATGCAATAAAAATTGTCAAAATTAGTTTTATTTTAATATTTATAATCTCATTTATATAACTCTTTTATTAACAAGGTAACCACTACAAAACCATTGTGTCATTAATTAATTAATTAATTTGATGTCTAAAAATTATAAATAAAATACCATGATGTGTGAAATATTCTTATATTTCTAATGAATATTTATAGTTGAACAAATCACTTATATAACCCTATATAATAATTTCTTTACTAAAAGATAAATGTTTACGTTACATTTTCCATAACTATAAATTAAATTTTATAAAATGTCATTTTCACTTACAAGTGGCTCCATAGGTTCCCAAAATCAGCCAAAGAATTCCCATGGTCAGAAATGTATCATCAAATAGGTTTAGGAAATGTGTTAGGATAATTTAATATTATTATAATATTATTTTTTACCCTTATTTACCAGATTTTCCCTTTAATCATGGTAAACAAAATATATTCTGAAGTTACTATTCATAATGTCTAAAAAAAGTTAACTATTTACACAATTTGGACCTACTGATTGTAAATATGGAATAAATTTTTATAAATTCAAAACACATAAGTTTTATAAGAAAATTTAAAATTAATTCCCATTGTCAATACCAAAAAGCAGGTTTTTAAGAAGTAATAACTATCAAAAGATTGACATGTGTTTATGTGAAATTTCAAAGTGAAATTAATTTAAATAAAAATAAATTGGATTAAAACGTAAAAATTTAATCCAATTACACTTTAAAACCAATTAAATGTACAATATAACCATATAAATAAATTATATGAAAAGATAGTTTTGACAGAAAATGCAATATTTTTTCACTATTCATTAAAAATGAACTTTATTAGAAAAATTTAAACAATTTACCCAATGTAAATTTTGATGTCCCACTTATAAAGAAGATGTTTATTTTGTCATATATAAAATATAAAAGTGACAAAACCTATATTTAAAAATTTTTCACCATGAAAAGGTGGTAAAATGACTTTTTTAAATATATTAGAGTTTTTCATGCTTAAAATTGGATTCATTCTTATTTTAATCCTATAAAATTTATTGGATAAAGGTAAAAACATTTAAAAAACATCTGTAATAATATTTTAGTTTGTTCTATTCGTTCCTTCCTACACAATGGCTAGGCATTAACTATAATTTTAAATAATAATAATAATATATTATTTCTTGATATAACTCAATGTTGTGTGCAACGTACAATTTCAAAGAAACCCATTGTTGCGTGTTGAGTATTCTATTAGATACAAAATCCTTTTTAAATTTTAAATAATATTAAATTGAAAAATATTAATAAATACTAAAATTTCATATTATTTATTTACATGAGATATTACATCCTTCCACCTTTTGGGAATTGCGCCCTCACAATTTTAAAATTGGGCTAAAAAATTCAATAAAATTGCCACATAAGAAAAAGAGTCAATAAAACTATCACTTTAAAACAAATAAAGATAAGTACAAAGGTCACTCAATATAACACATACTACGATCCCAAGTAGGAAAACATGGATAATGCAGAAAAACTAACCATCATGTTCGGATGGAGAGTGATTGAAAACATGATCTGGATAAAGATAACAATCTGAAAACCATAAAATTGTTAGTTCTATTCATTCCTGCAAACACAATGGCTAGGAGTTAACTACAAATTAAAATAATAATAATATTATATTATTTTTGGTATTACTCAATGATGTGTTCAACATATGATTTCAATGAAACCTGTTGTTGCGTGTTGAGTACGCTATTAGACATTATATCCTTTTTAAAGATAAATTAATATTTAGTAGACAAATATTAATAAATATGAAAATTTCATATTCATTATTTATGTGGGATGTTAAATCCTTCCACCCTTTTAGGAATTTCATCCTCACAATTTTAAAATTGGGCTCAACAACTTCATTAAAAGTCCCACATTGGAAAAAGTGTCAATAAAACTATCACTTTAAAAGAAATAAAGAGAAGTAAAAAAGGTCACCTGAGACAACAAATACTTGGATTACTTGTAGGAAAACATGGACATGGAAGAAAAACTAACCATAAAGTTCTGATAGAGAGTGACAGAAAACATGATACGGAGAATGTTAATAATATGGAAACCATAAAATTGTGATGGGTTAAATGGTCCTTGATTCCCTAGAAGGAAAACTAAATAGACCACATTTTTGTTTTAAGTTCCTTTTAATAAGGTTGATGAATTTATTTATAATCTTGACTAAGAAAATAAGGAAACATGATTACATGAAAATATATTTCATCCTCTAATAAATTTCTTCCACAAACTCATCCTTTATCCAAACGATGAGTATTCAAGATGACTTGGTCACATATGAAGCACTAGAATCAACTTCTAGAAAATCACATAATCCAAAAAATATGAACTATATATTTCCCCTCTCATTAGACATTAAAAAAAACAAAAATAGTTAGTACGAGATTAGATAATCCCCAAAAAGAATAATCCCTTATAAAAAGAAATACCCCTCTTAATCTCCCAAATTAAATAAACAGTACCCAATGTTCAACAATGACCTTTCAATACACAATTGTCCTTAAAATTATTCAATATAATCCCAACTATGATTGAAACTCAAAAATTAGAAGAACTTTATCACACAGTCCTCCATGATAAATCTTAACATTTATCCCCAAATATCATATAATAATCATAAAATATCATACATAAAAGTAATTAATCTTATCACATATCCTCAAAGATAGGTTACTAATTTCCATAACTAACCCAAAAATCACTATAAGTCCACAATAAAAACATAGATTCTTCTAAAATAACATTTATCACTTAATCACAAAATCATTTTCCTATACTAAAGATATTAATTTGATAAAACATAAGTTTCGAAATCAACTTATTCTGGATTCATAAAATCATTTAACTAAAAAACATTATTCATACTGACCAGGGACATCACTTAGTCCAGTGGTAAGAGATAAATCCCAGTCGCACATAGGTTATGGTTTTGATTCCTGCATCTTTTTCCGACACAATGGGTCGTCACACAGTTTGTGTTTTGTCCTTTTTCAAAAACTATATAATTATATAACCTTCCAAAAAATGAGAAAAATTCCTCAAAAATAACCATAGCATATTTTAACCTCAAATGTTTTATCATACCTCACATTTTCATCCAAAAAAGTAATAACATATAATTTCATCAAATACAAGGATCATATAAACCGAAATGGTTATTTATAACTATATCCAAAAAATAAAAGATAATTATTGCTTAAATATGATTTCACATAACAAAATTTGGGGTTACATATACAAAAAAATTTCTTTCAAAGTAAACCTATCAATACTAAATATGAACATATCATCATCCATATATCCAACATAACTCTTCAATTCCTAAAATGTAGACATATTAATCATTGAACATTATTCATGATCCTTTATCCATGCCTTTTTTCCATCTTATTCTTTTATAATTATTTCCTACAAAAAAATCATTCATAATCTCCTATGATTTCAGTAATGTCAAAACATGAGCTAAGAAATAATCTACACCTTTCATAGGTTATTTTCAATTTCCTCATCTTAAATTGGAATGGAATTAGGCATTGGTAAATATATATTTGTAAATTACTAAGAATCCCATTCATGAAACATCTTCGTAGGAAATCTATTTTTGTAATGACCATGTACACCACATTTAAAACATTCAATTCATCCCTCAGAAAGATCTTCTATCCCTTTATTGGAGTCAACTAGAGTCTTCCTTTTTCCAGGGAAGGTTATTTCTTTATAACCTTCATTACCACATCTAAAATATCTTATTGTCCAATTGAATCATCTTCCTAGTTGTTTATTTCCACATCATTAACACATAGGGTTTTTAATATAATAATCTTTAAGATTATTACTGGAACTTCCATTGGGATTCGTTTCTCGTATATATGATGCCTTATAAAAATTAGAAGGGTTCAAGTGGTCAATCATGACTCCAGATAGTTGGTTAAAAATAACTACAAGATTTCTCATTGCAACTCACATTTTATTTGGTTTCTCATTCAGAAAACCACCACAACTTCTTTCACATCCATTGTTACATTGGTCCCTATTAGATCCCTCCATTTACTAAAACCAGAAAGGTTAGTGTGAGTATATTAGTAAAATCAACATATACTATCTTATGAGGAGGGTGAACACTAATATATACTTATTCATGTTATCTGAAACTCATATGATATATATAAACTCAATTTGACTCTTTCTAATATTCTAACCATTATGGTTACATCACTTATTCTTAAATAACACCTTATCCTCTAAAGTTATCTAAACTGACCTTTGATACCAACTGTAGGTCCCCAGCCTTAAACATTACATAATCTTGAATGATGTTAATAATTCACATTGAGGATATTTTAAAGTTTAGAGATATAAAGAATTAGTTCATAACACATAGATAACAACTTGAATATTACATGTTGACAATTCTACTCATTATCCATTTTTTTCATAAAACAAAAACACTTTAAAAATAGAAATGTTTAGTTCCATTATTTAAACAACATGAATTTTCCTTGATCCCATCCTTGACCCTATTCGTATTTATGTCCTGTGAAAAAAATTTAAAAATTTGGTATGAGTTTAAAAAGCATAGTAAGGGTTACATGAAGAAGAAAAACTGTTAGTTTTTCAAAACAACTAAACCGTGAATACTTTATCATTATTAATACTTTACAAATTTATAAAGTAGTAAATACACTCCACTTAATGAAATCTCATTTCATATCCATTTATAACCAAAATATTAACATAAATCCCATATAAAAAATCATATAGCACATAAAGGTAAATTGAGACATAAACATACTGAAATAGAATAACCATACGGTCGACTTCAACACATATAAGTAAATGGAATTGCTATACGACTGACTTCCATACCTAATGATTTGGAGGTTATAACGTAACCACCCATCCTTGGTATATCAGAGAACCACCAATAATTTGGTTTAACAGGTTACCAATCATCAAATTTCCATGTAACATAACATAATCCTAACACATTAAACAAGCATAAAGGAAAAATAAAATTTCCATATTGAAATCACAAGATATAATTTCAATAAATTCATATAATAAATTAATTTAAAACATTCAAAAAGAAGAGTTTTGAATAAAAGTGTCCCCTAACACTTCAATAAATTTGGAAGGAATTTACACTTTAAAAAAATCATGTCTATATAAATAAATCCTTCAAAACCATTTTGAAGTCATGGAAATGAAATATATGGTTTTATAAAAATAAATCATTAAAACATTTAAAATGATGCTTTAGTTAAAGAGTCTCTTACCACTTTATAAAAACATGAATAAAATTCACTAAGGAATAAAATTAAACAAATAATTAAATATCCCGAGAATATAATAATTCATTATATAACATGTCAAAAAGGTTTTATATACACCATATTGGATAATAAAGGCGCATAACATCAAGATATTTATCAATGAAAGGAGATTGAGACAGAGTCCCTTACTAAGATCATATCATTAGATTAAGGATAAATTTATGAAATAATTATGTGTGACACATTTAAATACAAAAAATATAAGTAGATATTAAGTGTAAAAACTCAGTGGTAATTCACACATATTCATTATAAAACAAAACCAATGAGAAGGATATTTAACTCAATGAATGGAGATTGAGTTAAGATTCCCCTTACGAAAATTCGGTAGCCTAATGACGTCACTTTAAAATTCATAAAATAAGTTGATGGGAGAAAAAGGGTCTCTCGTCACTTGGAAATAAAATGAAAATCAATAATGACATATAATAACATATCACAACATAATAAAATTTAAATTTAAATTACATAATACAAAAGAAGTCTTTGACTAAAAGGGGAGGGTGAAAGGTTCCCTTGCCTCGAGTCCAACTTGTATCGTTCGTTCTCTATATTCCGGAATAATAGAATTAGGTTAATTTATATTTTATTCAGAAACTTTTACAAGTTTATTATAAATTTTATATCATTTATTATCATTTTATAATTATTAGTTAATTATTTTAGTTCATATAGGACACTTTGTTGATTTTCGGTACATGATTCAAAAATGAACTTGTTATAATTACAATTGTCCACGTGATCAAAATTAAATTATCTACAGAATGATATTAATGATTTATATATCATATATATAATATATATATAGTATATATGTATTGACAATAGTCCATAACATTTTGATATAAGAAATGTAATGCACCATTCATGGAGACGGTAAGACGTACGTACGCATGAACGATACTTTTGTTTTTTTTTCATATTTAAAGGAATGAAAAATAAATGAAAAATAGGTATATTATAATTCAATTATAATATAATATTTTATATATGTTACATAGTTTCATTAATTATATCCTATATACGTTCCATGTATGGAATGAACAAGTCATATCACTTTGATGGGGTGGTAGGTCTCACTTCCTAAAATTTTATTATTGTATTTATACAACATGAAAAGCATAAAGGTATGTTATAAATGAGAATTAAAGAAACATAGAGACAAAATAAATTTCATAAATATCATATATAATTACAGTTCCATCATAATGGCCACCATAAGAGGTGGTATGAGAAGAATGAACAATCATCGTTTCGTGGGGTAGTTGTTCATCGTCCATAGAAACAGTATGTTCTATACCCATTAGACGGAGGTGTGTGTAAGTTTAGTTCTAATACTTATCATAAGAACAACATAGTATAATTTGAATACTAGTTTTTGTATAAAATAATGGAATAAAGAGAGTTTAGGGGGGTTGGAGAAGGAAAATAAGTATAAGAAGTTTGAGAGAAGACATTACCTCAAATCTGGTCACTCCATTTGATTTAAGCTAAAAGTCCTCCTTGAATTGACTTCTGCTTAGGGAAAGGATTATAGGAGGAAAGGAGGAATGTTGTGAAAATATTTGAGTAGTTTTTGGACGATCTAAGGGGCTTTATAGGTGTGATTAATGGGTTAGAGGTTGTGTCCTTTTATAAGAGGGAGGAGGGGCACTTTAGGAAAGTTTTAAAGTATTATTTTATTATTAATAGATTTTATAATTCTAATAACACCAAAGTGATATATTTCTAAGTAAGATTATTATGGGTCTAAAAACTATCATAAAATGGGTTTTATACATGTTTAGGTCATAAAATTAACCTTATCTTTTAGATTTAACCCTTATTTAAATTAATTAACTCGTACCATGTCTTCTTGTATTTTTATAATATATGGTTACTATAGTTAGTATAAAATGACAAGTGACCCCAAAATGTATCATTAATTAAAAGTTTAACATAATATATGTCATGTTTTCTAATAGTATATTTTTAGGACTATTTTATCATTTAATAAAATATTAATTGTTTTAAAAACTCATTTATGTCAATTTTTATACTATTAATATCACGACTTTTTGAAAAATATACAAAAACATTATTATTTAAAAAAAACATCATGAATTAAAATATAACAAGTCATAATCATCCATAAAATTAGTGGATGACATAAAAAGTTTTGAAATAAATTTATTTTAATATTTACAATCTTATTTATTTAAATATTTCATTTATAAGGTAATCACTACATTACCATTGTGTCATAAATAAATTTATT
Source organism: Viscum album (assembly GCA_963277665.1). Classification (NCBI taxonomy): domain Eukaryota; kingdom Viridiplantae; phylum Streptophyta; class Magnoliopsida; order Santalales; family Viscaceae; genus Viscum; species Viscum album. The sequence goes on from OY728162.1 coordinate 1,021,981,147, forward strand.
TATTTGATGTATAAACATTATAAATAAAATATCATGATTTTGGAAATATTCTAGCTTTATAATGACTATTTATAGTCTAAAATATCACTTATATTACCCCATATACCAATTTTCTTACTAAAAGATATAAGTTTATGTCACATTTTCCTTAACTTTAAGATAATTTGTATAAAATGACATTTTCACTTACAAGTGGCTCCATGGGGTCCCAAAATAGACCCAAGGATTCCCATGGTTAGAAATATATCATCCAATAGGGTTAGGACATGTGTTAGGGTAATTCAATATTATAAAAATATTATATTGAACCATTATTTACCAGATTTTCCCTTTAACCAAGGTAAATAAAATATTTACTGAAGATACTATTCATAATGTCTAAAAATAAAAGTTACATATTTAAAACATTTGGAACTATTGATTCCAAATTTGGAATCTATTTTAAAAAATTCAAAACATAGTAGTTTCATAAATTAATTTAAAATTAATTCCTATTGTCAAAACCCAAAAAGAGGGCTTTTAAGAAGTTATAACTATCAAAATATTGACACGTGTTTATGTCAAATTTCAAAGTTAAATGACGTCCAATGAAAAAAATGGATTAAAGGGTAAAAATAAAATCCAATTTCACTTTAAAACCAATTAAATGTATAATCTATCAATACAAATAAATTAGATGAAAAAATTGTTTTTACTGAAAATGCAGTATTTTTTCACTATTCATTAAAAATGAACTTTAGAAGAAAAATTACAAAAAATTACCCAAAGTATTTTTTTTATTCTTCTTCTAATGAATAAGTTTATTTTTTCAAATATAAAATATAAAAGTGAAAAAAGCTAGATTTAAAAAGGGTTCTCCATTAAAAGGTGGTAAGACGACTTTCTTAAAAATATTAGAGTTTTTCATGCTTAAAATTAGATTCATTCTTATTTTGAGCCACTAAAATTTATTGGATAAATGAAAAAAAAATTTAAAAACACGTGTAATCGTATTTTAGTAAGTTATATTCATTCCTACAAATACAATGGCATGGTGTTAACTAACATTTAATATAATAATACTATTATACTATTTTTCTGTATAACTCAAAGTTGTGTGCAACATTAGATTTCAAAGAAACTAATTGTTGCGTGTTGAGTAAATAATCAGACATAACATCCCCTTTAATGTATAATTAATATTTTATTGAAAAATATTAATAAATACAAAAATGTCATATTCTTTATTTACCTGGGATTTTACATGGATACTATAGTTCATTATAATGGAAAATGAGTTACATCATCCTTTCAAATTTTATATTTATCTATGAATATTTAATAGTAAAATCCATGAAAATATAAAACTACAGTGTTTTAAAATTTCATCTATTATAACATTTCAATTATTTTATCCCATCAAACAAGACTATAAAAAGTATGTTGCTAATATAATAAAACATGGATACATTATTATGTACTCCTGGTTTGAAATGAAACTCACTATCTTGTTTGACTCAAATCTATTTAATCAACCACGTAAATTTTTGAAGAAAAAGTAAAGCTAATCCCTGAAAAGAAAATTGAGGATTGGTTATCTAAGGTTCTAAGAAAAGTTTTTTATTAATAACTAATGAGAATATAAAATTATGATTGGATGTATGATGATGTGTGGATGATATTGATTCCTATAATGATTTCAATGATTTTTTTATATCAAAAAAATATAGTTAACAGAGGAATGATTAAGTAAAAAAAGATGAATTAATCAATTATAGTTCCCATTAATTTTTTTTATTAATTTAATTAAATAAATATTAAAAATATATATAAATAATCATACTATAAAACATATGTAGAATGAAAATGAGTAGTTCAAGTGATTCTACTCTATGTTGATAAATTATTTATTTTTGCTCAACCTCTCCATGATATATTTATCCATTCCCTCTGCTCAAAACCTACTCTATAGGAATAAACCCGAACTTGGATACTCTCAAAATTACATTATCATTAGTATTAATAATCCTTGAACCTCCTAATTAATATATTGTTCTAATATTCTTGTTGAAAGTAAATCACTTAAATCACTTAGCACCACTGGTTTCTACCTGGTGATCCACCAAGATCAGTTGATGCAGAACTAAATGATCCTTACTGAGGAAAATGGCATATGATATATTATTTTTCTTAGGTTGATTGTAAAAAATAATTCTTATTGAGAGTAAATAATATAGATCAATATATATATATATATATATGTTTTATTCATTCTATACAACATGAATTTTCATCGTCAATATAACATATAATGAATCCAAAGTCATGAATCAAATCAAACATGACTATCCCACAATATCACTTACCTCAATTACCTTACAAATTAAACTAAAGTGAGAAATATATTAATATAATATAGAGACTAATAGTTGGATACAAACCCATATAATAAATATTGCAAAACTATAACCACATCTTATGTAGTCGATTGAATATATTATGAAGAATCATTAATATCATTCAAAGTTCCTTTGAATAATCAAATAATATATACATATGCCCTTCTATGTCATGGTTATTCACTCATGATGACTAGATGGTTCTTCTACTAGAATATATAAGTGAATTTTATTATTATGTGAGGCCCAATTAATCTCACATGAGATACTTATCTTTCTAAATTTAAGTAATGTGAATAATATTTTATATCCCTTTCATTTCATATAATATATTACACACCACCTTGAAAAAATATATATCTTATATGAGGAAAAAAAACGTAAAAACACTTCTGAAATTATATCATTTAATATTAAAAACTCATTCACAAAAATATTTTAATATTGTCATCCTAAACTAGAATCTAAATTTTCAATGAAAACCTAATAATAATCAAATACATTTAAAAATTCATCAATTCCAAAACTCATTTCACTAATCATAAAAATTCTAAAAAACTGAACATAAATCCAAAATAGTAGCAAACAAATATTCATGATAAACTTATTTATTGTTTTAATTTTAGGAAATATGAAAAATATTCAATAAAGTTTTTTATTAAAATTAAAATTTTAATAATCAAAATCATATTTTCAACTCTAAAATTCCAATAAGTATTTTTAACACATTAATGAAACAAAATGGTTAATGCAATATTTAAAATCATATTTCCATATAAAACACCAAAAAATATTATGAAAAATATTTGGAAAACATGAATAAAAATAGATTCACATCAACTTGACCGAACACATACACCCTGATTAAATAGTTCTTTTTAATGTGGTTATAGTATAAATAAAACCTATGCATTATGGGAATGGCTTTGTTCTATAATGGAAAATGGCCTCCTAATATTTTGTGCACATGTATGTTTTATACTTCAAAATATATCTCACTTAGTATAACTTGTACAATAAAACTTATAGGGGACTACAATTATGCTAAGGATCCAAATAGTTTATCATGTTAAAACAAGATGGAATGATAGGTGGTGTTAGTGAGAAACTAATATGTTCTAATAAATGCAATATAAAATAAGGAAATTGATATAAAAATCTGACCACTTCTCTATATATTTATCATCAATTCACATTATTCTCATTAAATTTATGATACTTGTTTATCTTAAAGATTTAATATATTATTTTTCTAATCATTCGAGGAATTTATTTTATTATTTTTTAACTAAATTTTGAACATTTAGTTTTTTCCATATAGAAATAACACTGGAATATCCTAGTTAAACAATTATAAAACTCATTGTACATTCATAAGTAATGTTTAGATTTACTATAAATATAATAATTTTATACAACCATATATTTTAATTTTCTACAACTTCATTATTGTATGGAGGAATAGATAACTCAAAATAGTGAGTCAAATGAATTTCATTATTTGATGTTTCTTTGGAGATTGAGTTATACCAATGATATAATGGTGAAATTAGATGGTTGAAATTCTTGTATGATTTTCCACTAGAATTCAAGTATAATGTTTTTTGGAATTCTAATACATGATGATATTTATTTAGGGTTTTAGAACGAGTGAAATTTTATTAAGAATAAATTAAACAATGTAGTTATTTTTTTATTATCATATTAGGGGAAACCATATAAGGTATTTTATTTTAAATTTCATCTAATAATTAGATATTTGTTGATTCATGATCATTCTATTAATTTGATTATATCTCGCAGAAAAATGTGACTTCTACTAGAAGAAGAGTGGCTATGTTTTTGATTATACATCTGTATAGATAATAGTTCATCTAAATTTTATTTTTTGATATTTTATTTTTTGTTTTATTTATATTAAATAGCTAGATATCTAAAAATGACTATATTAGTCAATTATAGATTGAATGTGGGATAATAATTATGTTTCTATTATTGAAATATTGAATTATTCACATTAATGCTAAACCCAATTCTAATAGTGATGACCAAAAAAACATTTCTTAATGTGGAGTTTGATTTTTGGCTTCATATTATATCACAATTTCTTTTAGATTAAATTGGATTATAGTGGTGGGATATTAAAAAATTGATATATATATATATATATGTGTGTGTGTGTGTGTGTGTGTGTCTGTAAGACTATATATTCCATATATGACTCTAAAATTTTGATGTATAATTATTATTTATGTATAATATGAATATGTGATTTTAGGAAAATTTACTATATATGTTGTTTTAATGGTCCCAAAAATAATATTTATCATTTTACATAATATTTCAAGGAATAATTATCCAAAATACACGAAGGAAGACAAATAGGAAAAATAAAATATATAGAAGAGAGACAATAAATTGATTGAATTGATATTTAATTATAGATGAGTTTTTAATATAATTATGTTGATAGTTAATCTTTAATGTGATTCTACGTTGATTTATAATGTATTTTTGTGTCTGTAAATTCAAGGATAATGAAATTTGATATTTGGATTATAGGGTGTGAATGTGTTGGTGAGGAAAGATTAATATCAACTTATAATAATATATACTGATTTAATAAGGTGATGGGGAATCAGTGTAACCCTAATTATGGTAAATGTATGTTTCATGATGATTTATCACAAGTTACGGGGATGAAAGCATTAGGTTTGGAAAAGGATATGCAAATGTTTTGAAATCAATTGAGCGATATTCCATAAAATAATTAGATCCTTACTAGAGAAAATGTGTTTTTTATAAAATAATAAAAGTTATTGTCTATGTATATTTATAAATCATCATCAAAAAATTTATTTTATTATATATCATTTCATTTATATAATATTTTAATTTAATTTACATTGGAGGATCTCTTATGTAACATTATTCATTGGATTTATTCCAAAGGAATATGATTTATATCTTATCCATTACAAAGACATTACTTTGACGTGGGAATCATATCATATCATGATGGGTTTAATTTATGTATTAATGATAAATAGATTTTACACTAAACCACTATGGATCTAATTTATTGTTATATTTACATAAATATAAGGATAAATTTCCATTTATTTTTTTTCAAACTATGATATATCATTAAAATATATATGTGCGTTGAGATAATGATATTTTTTTGAGTTATGTTAACGATTGAGTTGGGTTATGATCTATTTTGTACTATATGATGATGGGATTTTTATGATCAGTTTTTCATGGGTAAAGTATTCTAATATTCTAATTAGGGGGGGGGGGGTTGAAGTTTTTATCATATATTTGGATTATAAAATTTATAAAACTACAGAATAAATTGTAGAAAATGTATCTCATTTTTTAGTATTTATATTTTGAATGTTGCGAATATGAATTTTTAAATTAGATGTTTATGATATTTTGAGAGCTGTAAAATATTTTTTTATTATTTTCTTTTCTATAATACTGATTACTGTGATGAAGTATTTTTATATGACATTCAAAAACTTATTAAATCTACCTTTTTTTTCATGAATTGAATCCATAGAATAAGATATTGATTAGAAAAAATATTTGAAGATTTTGTTAAAGGTAAATAATATTGATGTTGATTCAAATAAAGTTCATAATATGTTCTCAATGTTTCGAAGCATACACTATAATATAAATATATATTATTATTTTATTTAAACATAATTTTTTTTACATGGTTCCATATTAGTGGGTTTTAGTCATAAAAAGATGTTGGTTGGTGGTGACAATTAATGTATATTTTCCGTTAGTATATGGAATGAGAGTATCCAAATTTTAGAGTCTTTATGTATACATGAAATATATTATATACATTATTATTATATAACCGATAGTTTGTTTCTATTGCATGTTATGAATATCATTTTGGACTTTATTAATGAATCTATTTTTTCTCCAATTTAGATTCTTTTCATTCCATAATACATTTCATCCCATCAGAGAATAAGAACTATTTTAGTAGCCTTTTTACATATTATATTATTTTGTTATCAATTTCAACTTATTGATTAGTAGATGAATAAATTTTATTTTCTTTTCAAAAATGAAAATATAAAAAGAATAAAATTATCTTATGAAATGGATAATGAATTTTTCTTTTTTTGTTTGAATAGATTTATATGTGGGGAAAATTTATATTCCCTGTTATTTTTTAGAATAACATTTTCAATACTTGAAATTTTGATAATATTTTAATAATAGTTTTTCATTAACATTCTAATTTTCTATGGGAAGAAATCTAATTTTTTAAATTTTTAATAAATAGAGTTTAAAAATAATATACTAATCCTAGAATGAAAAATATAAAAATATCCTTATTGAAATTTCATGTGTAGAAAATAAATTAAATGTTTAATTCATAAGTTGTAGTTTTTTGTTATGTAATATTTTAGTATTTATTCAAGAATATCGAGATATAAGTTTTAGTGGTGTTTTCTAAAGTAATAATATATTTATTTAAAAGATATTTTTTATATACTAAATTATAATTATATATTGAAATTTTAGAGAACCCTAACCTCAAAACATTTTCTAGAACACTTCATTGATAGTTGAAACCAACAAAAGGTGAATGAGTGTTTTCATAGATTGAGAATTTGTTATAAATCATGTATTTTTCTTCGACTGGGTTATCATTTAGTTTAATATATTTACCTCTTATTCTATATAAATTATTTTTCTATTTAAATTGATTCATAACAAATAAATAAAATATGATAATATTTTTTTGAAACTGTTATAGTTTAAATAATAACAATCAAAAAAAATGGATTGGTGTTATTGATAAAGAGATATATGAAAATCCAAAAAATCACTATAGGATTTGACGAAATATCATAAAATTTCAAGATTTTTTTTTATATGTGATTGTTTTGATATAAATATTCTTAAATTAGAAATTATCATGTTGGGTATGTCTTAGATAAAATTTCATAAGTCATTTTTAAAAATGTGGGAATTATTTTATAGCATAATGCTTCATATTGAAAATATTTTGTTAATGTTTAATTAATAGAGGACCTAATATAATGACTAAAATAATGTAATTAAAAAACATTTGGATTGAAGGATATTAAACAGACATGTGTTAATGAATTATATTTTATTTATAATTTTCATGGATATTTTTTGATTCGTAAATTGAAATATACATTATTTTTATCCCGGATCAATCCGCCATTCCAAACATCATGGCTTAACCCCCATCTTGCACATCCGCCCTAGCCCCACTTCATCACTTCCCAACTTCCAAACCCACCCTTTCCCTTTTACGTATTAAGGGCCTTGAAAAATTAGTTGTGTTGGATTTTTTTGAAGTGAAGTGGGTTGTCTTCTATCTTGAAATATCATGAAGAAATTTTATGGTTTCATGTAAATAATGTTTAGAACATTCTCTATAACCTGTATCATGCACTCTGTTAAATAAATATATGAATCGAACCTCCACAGATCTATGCAAGGAATGCATTGGCTTTTATCAGTGCTAAGAAAAAAGGCTCTAATAAAAGGGGGGCTTTATCAGCGCCAGCTAAAAGTGAGGATAAATCTACCCTTTATCAGCTCTAAAAACAATATGATAAAGGCTTAAAATTTAGTAGAGCTGATAAAGGGTATTTTTATCAGCGCTATTTTTAGCATTGATAAAAGTTTCTGATAAATTTTTTTATTAATTATATATATAATTATTATATTTATATTCAATAATAAGGTTTTATTTTTATACATTGAATAAAAATTTTATTTTTTTATTTAATATATATTTTTATAATTAAAATATATATAAAATAAATTTCATTAAATAATTAAGATATTTATTATATTTATATATTTATTATTATAAAAAAAGCTTTTTTTAGTATACATATTTATAATTATATATATATACTTTTTAATTATTTATATTTTTAATTACTAATATAAATGTTTTAAAATAAATATATGTTTCCAATGAATTTGGTCTATTGATTCGTGAACATAATTGAAGTTGATATGTTATGTATTCATCAAGAATGTTCATTTATACATTACATCCTCAATACTATTCATGTTGTCCTTATAAAGAATCTTTTTCATGGGTTGGGGTTGGTGGAATAGTGGATGAAATTTATTACGAGAAGGGGTAATTCCTTTAGATGATAACTAATCTTGTTTATTATCCATGGCTATAATTATGTCTATAATATACTCCTCCAACATGGACACGAAAGTTGATTATTACGACTGATAGTATGATGCGATTTGGGTGAATGTATAATGAAGCAATCTCAAAATATATGAATTAGTTAAATACTACCCAAGAGTGTACATCGATTCACTAGAATTGGTTTCTATCACTTAGTGTATTGGTTTAATATGTGGGGAACAATTTTCCTAATTTGAGTAAATTGATAAGCTATAATCGAAATATCCTAAGAACTGATTAGGTCTTGAGATGAACTTACTATTGAGTAGAAATAAATACTATGATACCCAGAATAATTCATATAACTAAAGTACCTTGATATGATATCAAAATATGCATGTTTTGGGTGCACCTTGAAGGGAAAACCATAGTAAATTCTAGAAAAACATCCAAACCATAGATCCCAACTCGAATCCCAACCTAATCATTTATTAATAATATAATTTTTATTATAGATTCATAACTACGGGTACCAATATTTTGAATAATACTTCCTTTATCTAGGTTTATAATGTCATAATTGAGGATATAACAATATATACGTTTCACCTCATGGATGAATCATCCTATAACCAAGATCATTTCTTAGGCTAGTTCAATGTGATTGTTAATCCAGATCACCACTGATTCCCTAGTTATGGTGTTTTTGTTGACACATCACCGAAAAACCCAAATCCATATATGGAAATCCTCTACAATACATTGGTAAAATTGAAGACCCACCTTAATGAGATATGAGAGTAGTAAATAATACATTCAAACACTGTATAATTAATTGGGAATTTTCAGTTATTACCAAAGGTTCAACAAGGATTCTTCCTGATTGGAAGCACTAAGAAGGCCTTAACAAATAATGTGGTATGGTTATTTTTTCATATATTTTCATGATAGATCATTCTAATATGTTAACATGATATTTATCAAAAACCCAATATTACACTTAAATAATTTGTTTAATGAGTATTTCTTGTATTGTGATGTATCTAGAGTTAGGATTTCAACAGTTCTAGTCCATGATGGTCATGTGGTTACCTATGGGTCCACATAGTTAAGGATTCATAAGAGAAAAATACCAGATCCTTTCATATATGTGTATGTTTTGGTGATTTACATGATGTGTTATTAGTATTATCTATAGGGTGAGATATTTTTTGAATATTAAAAAATGTGTTTGAAATATATTTAATCAAAAAGTGAAATGAACCATTGATAGTGGAGATGGTTTTAGTACTCGTATCCCTTTAACATTTACCTAATGTATATCAGCAAGAAGGGGGACATTTTTTATTTTGTACTATATTTGAAGGATCACGCTTAGGTAGTACATGATTCAAGCATCAAGTGGATGATGGTTACCCACTTTAATGAAATTTGACTTTATATTCAAAAGTATCATAGACAAGTGACATTTATGTATTTACCTATCTCTTATTCACTCCCCAGTAGTATTATGGGAGTAATCTATACGATTCATACTATTTATTCATGAGAGATATGATAATCCTTTTATAACTTTATATTTTTTAAAATTTTGGTTATTTTAATTCACGTATACTTTATAAAGTGCCTCTCTTAGGATTTATGTCTTTGTGAAAATTCCTAAGTGGATATTTTAAAATGATTAATGTTTTTTACAATTTTTCTTAATTAATTATATGTGTTCAACATATTATTTTTGGGTTTTAAATAGATTTAAAATGATATAAAAACTTGTCGTGGACTTAGGTTGTAGGCCAAGTGGTTGTTAACCCACCCAATTGACATTCATAAGAGGACATAAATGTTTTGAATGTGTATTTAATGCGGGTTTCATTTTAAATTTATTTTGTTATATTAAAGTTGGATTTTTTAAATTTATTGGTTCTTAATGGGATTTATAGTGCGATTTTATAAATAGTTTTCAAATTAATTTGGTGTTAGCTTCGAAGGGGATGAGTCCTAGGCAATGAAATGCAATAATATCTATCATTAAAAAAATGAGTTCCACTTATTTGAAAGGAACCTTTTGTGTATTTAATTTTTTAAATATTAATATCAATAAATCAAATAGGATGGACATGAATAAATATTGAATGGATTCCAATAATTTTACAAAAGAGTATGAAGATGGAGTGAAAGAGTTCATCAAGGTTGAAAAATATCACAAACATGAACATTTTCAAATCATTTGTACGTGTTTATGCTGTTTCTATTCAAGAAAAATTAGTCCATAGGAGTTAAAAGAACAAATGATCTTTCACAGAATTGATCGAAGATATAAATTTAGAAATAAATACTGGGAAAAGGATAATACATCTAGTGGTTGGGATAAAACTGTGTTTTATGGATCATATGATTCGATTACAAGTGTGAAAAATGAAGAAAACCGTATCGAGGATATGATTATAGATGAGAATGATGATAAGAACCATATTGAGGAAATGAAATGGACCATTGAAGATAAACTTTATGATTTCCAAAAATTGTTTGAGTAGTTAAAGAGTTGTTAAAAGGTGCCATTGTACAGTGGTTTCACTAAATATACATTATTGTCAGCCATACTAAAGAAATATAATTTCAAATAAGGAAATGGATGGAGTGATGCTGGTTTTATATAATTACATGCTCTCATGAATGAAATGCTCCTAGATGATAATGATATCCCAAGCCAAACATGTTAAGAAAATTAGTTGGCAGAAAGAGAAGATGGATAAATCCTTGATGCATGAATTGAATTCACTATCCAAAAGGGTTTGATCCACCCCCCATGTTGATGGTGTAGGGTTCTAAGTGGAAGTATCCCTCAAGGATTTCACCATGGTTTGGGGAAAATCGAACACCAATTTCTGATTACCCTGCTGCACCGATGTTGGGAGAACTCTAGAGAATTTCTATGATTGAAAAATAAATTAATTCATAAGCGATCTCATCATCGCTTATTTATAAATTGGAAGCGGTGAAAATTTAACCGGATCGGTTTAGAAATAAGAAATGATGAGATCACAAATAAATTAATTAATTTTTCAATCCTAGAAATTATCCATAGTTCTCCCAACATCGGTGTAGTGGGGTAATCAAAAATTGGTGTTCGATTTTCCCCAAACCTTTGTGAAATCCTCGAGGGATAATTCTAGATCACCGGTGATTCATTATACATAGTAAAGGTATCTTTCAATTTAAACCTTTACTTATTATCAATTTCTCAATGTTTATTATATTTATAGTTTTTTGAAACATTAAACTTATTAACCTTTAAGATAAAACGGAGAAATCATACATATAATGAACTTTCAACCAACATCTAATTTTGTAGTAATTTTCAGGCCATGTTGTTATATCCTTTTCATGAACTCTCTAAAGAATAAATCCATTAACTCCTGTAATAAGAAACTTCATTTCTAGGTTCATATAGGAAAAATATTACAATTTTATTCCATTATTAGAACACATAACTCATTTATTCTTAATAATTTGTTATGATTTTAAAACTCACCTTATTGTCATAACGAACGATATTGACCCCAAAAATTAGGGTTATAATTGTCAATATCAACAATCACCTTTGTAACTTGTTTTTACCCATTAGACACTTTGATTAGGATCTACCTAGTGAAAGTGTTGGGTCTACATTACTGAAATTATTCATTCTATGAGTTTTAACGCCATCTCTATATTAGTTGTATGAGTAACCTCTCTCGAAAGATATTTTGTAAATGGATCCTCAAGGTTTTTACATGATCTCACATAATCAATTATTATGGTACCATCTTGTGACAATTGTCTCACATAATCATGTCTCAAACGTATATATATAGACTTTATATTGTACATGAAAATATATTACCTTGATAACGTTGCTTCACTATCACAACTGATAGAGATATGAGGAAACAAACTAGGATATAATATAATATCCAATAATAGATTCCTAATCCATTCAGCTTTCTTTACACATGCCTTTATGAAGATAAACTCCAACTCCAAGGTCAAATGTGAAATACACGTTTGTTTCTTTCTCTCCCAAGAAACAACACAACCTCTAAGAGTAAAAAACCATCTAGAAGTGGATTGTTTATCACCAATACTGGTAATACAACTTGCATGGGAATAACCTTCTAATACAGTCAGATAATCATTATAGTAAAGACATAAATCTTTGGTCTTTTTGAAGTATCCAAAAATTATTGTTATACATGTCCAATAATCCACACTAGGATTAATAGTATATCTACTCATTTTACTTACTGCAAATGCAACATCAGGTCTAGTGCAGTGCATCACATACATTTAAGTTCCAATTACACTCACATATTCATGTTTTACTACAGATCTAAACGTATTTATAAAACGTTTAACATTAGAATCAAATGGAGTATTGAAATCATTGAAAAAAATATGATCAAATTTATTTAACATTTTTTTTCTATAATGAGACTGACTTAAAGAATATCCCCCACTATGTTTTATAAGTTTAATACATAGAATAGTATCGATTATTCCAAGATCCTTCATTTAAAACGTATAAGATAAGTAATTATTTCCCCTGACTATACCAATAATATTGGTTCCAAAAATTAACAAATCATCCACATATAAACACACAAAACTCCATATGCATTTGTAAACTTTGAATAATCACATTTATCTACATTATTTTGAGAAAATTATTTAGATAAAATAATATAATCGAATTTCTCATGCCATTTCTTCAGAGCTTGTTTTATATAATAAAGGGAATTAACTAGTTAAATACCTTGTTTTTATTACCTTGTAAAACAAACCCTTCTGGTTGTTTAATGTAAAACTATTTATTTAATTCTCCATTTAAAAAACAAGTTTTTACATCCATTTGATGAACATACAAATGATTAATTTAAGCAAAAGCAAATAATATCCCTATTGAAGTAATTTGAGCTACATGGGAATATGCATCAAAATAATGAATCCTGTCTTTTTTTTCTAAAACCATTGGCAATGAATCTAGAATTAAAATCTTGAATGTTACCATTGGAATCATATTTCATTCTGAATACCCATTTACTACCAATAGGTTTTGAACCTCTTGGTAAATCTATAATAACCCAATTATTATTCCCTATGAAAGAATACATTTCATCATTAATTGAATCCTTCCAAAAAGAAAAATATCTATAAGGCATGGTCTCTTTATAAGACATTGGGTCATATTCTGTAGTCAATACCATATGATAATTATTAAGAAGATGATTGTTTTGATCTCCTGCTACATGAAAAATTATTCAATCAGGAGAAATAACATCTGGATGTAGATGTTTCTCCTTCATAATTCTTGTACTCTGTTTAGGTTCAACATGAGAATCATCACAATTATCTACTATTGTATTTGAACTAGATGGAGTACATTAGATTGGGATATGAGGAATCACTTCCTCCATGTCATCTTTTTTAAAACTTATTTTAAAAAAACTCTACATAACTCGATTCAACAATTATATTAGATCTTAAATCCATAATTCTATATAATTTTATATTTTCTTAATATCTAACAAAAACACCTCTATTTTCTCTAAGACAAATTTTAGTTATTTTAGGATCTTGAACTGTATAATATTCTACACACCACCACACTTTGTCATAAGAAATATTAGGTCTTCTTCCTCTCCAAATTTCATAAGGGGATAACTTAGTTTTTATATATGTAATATTATTATGAATATTACATGTAGCTAATAAAGATTTGTACCATAAATTTAATTGTAACTTAGATTTATTAATCATGAAATTTAACATTTATACTAAAGTTCTATTTGTTGGTACCTTATTCCTCCTCTTTATACTTGAATTTCAGTGCATCCCAAATATCAGGTGCGGTCTTTATTTAGAAAAAGTATTCATAGAGATGATTTAAAAAATCCATATTTTTGGTTCTGCCTCTTCAAACCCTTTTTATTGTTAGAAAAATAGGTTGGCAGAAAGAGAAGATAGATAAAAACTTGATGCATGAATTGAATTCACTGTCCAAAAGGGTTTGATCCTCCCCAACATTGATGGTGTTGGGTTCTTGGTTGAAGTATCCCTGAAGTATTTCACCAATGGTTGGGAAACATTGAACACCAATTTGCGATTACCCCACTGCACCAATGATGGGAGAACTATGGATGATTTCTAGGGTTGAAATTAATTAAAACATAAGTGATCTCATCATCACTTATTTATATATTATAAATGGTGAAAATTTCCCTGGTTCGGTCAAAGAACACATTGGTTCGACCGAACCAAGAAAAATCATGGTGAGGGACACACCACATCGATCTCAACAATTCAATCAAATAATTCATTGGTTCAACCGAAAAGACACAACTCTTGGGGAAAGACACATCGTTTAAAATTTGAAAAAACACTTTATTTATTATATAAATAATCTGAATAAAATTATAAAAATAATATATTTTTGAATTAGATATATAAAATATATATCAAAACATACGATGCCAAATGAATTATATGCTTGATGGGTTTGATCTAAAAAATAATACATGCCAACCTGAATTGTTGTATATTTTTTCTCAAGGACCGAAAACCACATAGTGAATGCCCAAAGTGTGGTGTTTCTTAATATAAGTAATATGACTCTGGTCCATTGAAAGTTGAATGGCATAATCTAATAATTCTATATTTTAGGTACCTATATGGAAGTGAGGAATCTATAGGGATATTGTTGTGGCTCAAAAACAGATGAAATAATGAAGGGAAACTATATATACTAGATGACACAACTCAATGGAAGAGAATTGATCATGAGTATCCTGAATTTAGAAATGGGCCAAGAAACCTTCATCAAGTTTTATCTACATTTGGATTAAATTATTTTGGTTTTCAAAAAATAACTTACAGTGCATGGTAGATATGTTGGTTAATTATAAATTACCTCCATGATTATGAATGAAATGAAAATACATCATCTTATCTATAATTATATCAGGACAAAAAAAACCAGGTAATGATATTAATGTTCATTTGGCTCCATATATTGAGGAATGGAAATTATTGTGGGATTCAGGTGTTACATAGTATGATTATAATACAAATGAAGACTTCATGTTGAGATCCATGTTGTATGGGATGATAAATTAATTTCATACAAATGGAATTTTTTCTAGACAAATCATTAATGGAACTCAAGGGTGTCACATCTTTGAAAATGGAACATAGTCAACTATGTTGAAACATTCATAAAAAACTGTGTTTCTAGGACATCACAAATTTCTACCTTGATGAAATATTTACCTTTTTGGATGACATAATTTAGTTGATATTTAGAATCATTTAAAATACCATCTACACTAATAGGAGATCAACTGTCTGAGAAAGTAAAATATTTCGACACTGCTTTTGGTAAACCGTTTTAGAAAGATAATATGAAAACTAGTTGAAAAAAGAGATAATTTTTTATAAATTACCATATTAGAATTTTCTATAAATCAGACATTTTCTTGATGTTATGCATGTTGAAAAACATGTATGTGATAGTTTCATTAGCACATTTCTAAATGAACCTGAGCAAATAAATGATTGAATTGAGGCTATGCTGGAAATGGTTAACATGGGAATACAAGAAGAGTTGGCACTAGTTAAGGGTTAAAATTGAACTTTTCTTCCACTAGCTGCTACACTCTTTCCTATAAGTGGAGATATCAGTTTTTCATCATTTTGTATGGCGTAAAGGATCTAGAGGGGTATTCATCGAACATCATGTACTTCGTGCAATGGATTTTTTGAATATAAAGGGTATGAAATCACATGACTACCATGTTCTGATGCAATATCTAATTCCTATATATTTACATTTCATTTTTTCCAATAATGTATATCATAAATTACCCGGAACCTCTTTCTTCATCAAGGCTCTATGAATCAACGTTATAGTCCCAGGGAAATTACTGACTATGAGAATAGAATGTTTTGTCATATTATGTGAATAGGAAATGTTATTCTTGCCAACATTATTTTATAAGATGGTTCATTTGATGGTTCCCTTGGTGAGAGAGATTTTACTATGTGGTCTTATACAATATAGATATATATAACCCATTAAATGATATATGATGATTTATAAAGGATATTTTATAAATTAAAGTCATCCAGAGGGTTGTAATATAGAGTGATATATTAATTTGGAAACTTTGAATTATGCACCGAATACCTATACGATGAGGAAATCATTGGTCCACCAAAATCTCATCACACTGGGTGGATTTCAGGAAGATGAATTTATGGAAGAGTTGTTGTCACAATCATTATTATAGATCATTAGCAGGACCAACTATGCATATTACATAATATTTTAGAGGTTTCCCTATATATTGAATTATATTAGAAAATTATTAGGCATTTTAATCCATCAAGGGATGAAATATGGATTTCAAATACACAAAATCAATAGTATATAGGATGGATTCAGGACTATATTTTCAAGGAGTCAGGTGAAAATATGAAATCAAATTCAGAACGAATTTGATGGCTAACTAGAGTTCCGAGTGTGTGTGTGTATTAACTTAAAATGGTTATTTAATTAATGGGTACATATTCTATAAAAATGATAATGATGAAGCAAATACCATGAAAAATAGTGGTGTTACACTTATTGATGAAGAGATTCATGTTTTTAGTACTATGGAATGATAACCAATTTACATGAATATGTCATACTTTGGAATAATCATACAAATATTGGTGTTCAATTATTCAACATTCCAAGTGATGATTTTTCAATGCAAGTGGGTGGATAAAAAAAGTGATATTAAAATAGATGAATAAGGATTTGTGAAATTTGTTTTTCGTAAATAAGGGTATAAAGAGGAACTATTTATAATGGAATCAAAGGTGGTGTAGGTGTTTTATATTCCCAATCCCACAAAACCATAAGCGGTAAATTGTTCTGTTATTGTCCAAAACCACTGAAGGGGCAGATAAAAATTCAACCAAGGATGCCCCTTTTATTGGGAATTCACAATCATTTCACATTGGTCCCAATGTATATGGAATTATTTATATCAATGGGGCCCATAATAATGGTATTTGTATTGTTTATGGAGGGGTAAAATCCCTTCATATTTTAAAAATAAAAATGATAGTACAATAATCAAGATACATTTTTGGTTTAATATACATCATGTCACCTCATGTTATTATATGTTTCTTCTACATTTATGAAACATAAATGAAATTTTAGACCACATATGTAGATAGTGACTTTAACACATGATGGCGCTCCAAATGTCAAGGAACAATAGGTCCCTTAACCTTCTGCTACACACTATGTAGAGTAATGAAATTTTTTATATTCTAGTGCTCCCAATCCTGAGGAGAAAAAGGTTTATCAAGCTACTACTGCTCCCAATGCTGTAGTACAATGACCACATGCACATGGAGATGATAAAAATCTAGAGGAACATATTACGAATATTGATTCTGGGGAAATTTTTTGGAAATGAATGACTAACGTTTCAGAAAAAATAGAAGCGCCATAGGTTGATAGTGTTAAAAAAAATCATTAAGGAGAAAGTAAAAGGAATAAAATTAGATGTTGGATGGAATGCGAAGGGTCATCATTTAAACCCCAAAATACCTTTTCTAGAAGTTATATTAGAATATTCAATTGTAAATGTGTATCGAATGATATAGATTTGTGGCACCATGTTTTACCCGGGATGAAGACACTGATGTGGGAAGAGATTATGCAAACATTATGATATCATTTCATTATTTTACTAAAAAATAAAATAATGAAACACAGACTTAATATTCATCATCAGTTGGAGAGTTCATATATATTAGATGAATCCCCCAAGAATTATGTTTTAATGAATGTTGGAAGTACTTATAGAGGAATTCACTCAATTATAACAAGACATCATCTTAGTGATGTTGAAAGGAAAATAAAAATACACCCACTAGTTATTTATGAGAACCTGATAACCCAAGAATCATGGTTTTCATTTACTGGATATTATGGGGATGTGTTTTTTCAGGTTGTGGTAGTAATATGTTATTTGGAAATTCATGTATTCATAAATTTGATTGAAAACTTTTTATTTATGAAACACCAACTGTGTGTTGGAAATAAGGAATGACCAGTAAAACCAGCGTACCCCTACTATAAATCAAGGATAGGGTATGCATCATTTGAAAAAAGTTGGCCCATATTTTAAATACACCATAATACATTTATGTGACATGAAACAAAATCATAATAATGTTCTTCCATTTATATGCAGATTGATGACTCTGAATATAAATCCACTTCCATCCTATGTCATGCACTATGGAAGGAGGCATGTTTAATTAAAGATAGAATACTAATAGATAAAAACACTTCAAATGTTTGGTAAATATGTGTAATTTTAACAAAATAATTTTTTTCTTCAAATCAGTAATAAATAATAATGATAAATTATTTTCTTATATTTTCTACTCAACATAGTCACTAGAATCTGGAACACCTATTCTGGATGAAAAAAAAACTATCGGTGGGCTTGAAGCAGCAAGAACAGTATAGTCACATCAGAGGTGTAGGTATGGGGGTGTCACCCTAAACATATTTTTAGAAAAAAAACAAGATGTAGATCAAAGTTATTTAACAATGTAGATGAGAGAATTAATGACTACCCTTGAAGATGAATTACAGTGGTTTAGAGACATGATGTCACCTTTAATGGGGGGGGGGGAGCAAAGAGAATAAGAACTCATGAACCACCAACACATGGAGATCCCTCCCTACCCCACCAGATATGAGGCCAGACATTACCCTCAAAGTGATGTCTTAGATGAGGTAATAAATGTTATAATAAATTTTTTATGAAATTTTATTCAGACCGACAATTATACCTTTCCTGTACTGATTTTTTACATGTTGATAATGACTTTGATTTATATCATGAAAAACCTACCCATCACCTTTTGGAGAGGGATAAGGTATTAAATATTAATAACGACATGCTAAAAATAATAAAACTTCTAAGAGGTCATGTGAGAGTGTCGATCATTTTATCCCATGAGACAAGTATAGTGATACCTATTCTATTTAATGAGGATGATATTAATATGGTTGAAAAAGTTGTTGGAATATTCATCTTGTGGCCATAAAATCTTGTAAAAATGCATGTCATAAGGAAGGTATTAATTAATAATTTAATTTTAATGTTGAAACAATAATAATTAATGCCAAAAGTTCTAAACTAATTAATGTTATTTCATATGGGGAAAGATAAGGGGATAAGAAAAAACCATCTCAAAACCATTGAAATTATCGACAAACCTATAAAAAAGTGCTTCCAAAAGATCCATTACCTCACCCGTTATATATACGCATTCAATATCACTAAAGGATCATGTAGATACTAAGATAAAAGATGGCTATGGTTACATAGTTGATTTTGATGAAAATAATTTTGGAGAGAATGATAAAAAATTCATTAGTGTTGAGTGTGTTAGTGAAATCATCGACTATGATTGGCTAGGTGGATCAATTATAAATGTATACATGATGTATGTTTTCATGATTTGATTTTACAAAAGCTGATATACTATGTTAATTATGAAAAAATATGTTTCATATTTTTGGAATAAATAAATATGAAAAACAAATGAATAGAAATGACCAAAAAAAATTGGATATGTTTTTCCACACATATCTCCTAGAGAACAAAAAGAAATATATAGCAAAAAAAGATGAAATAATGGAAGGTCTGATAAAATTATATGAAAGAAATTTTTTTATGAAAGACAGTAATTAATACCAAGGCTATAGGGTTAAAACAATACAATTTAATCATATCAAATATATTTTGATTTCTTTCATTAATTAATCATTTTTTGTATTTTTAAGCAGCAATGGATGCTCATTGTGGTAAATTTGGTTACACCAAATATTTATTTCCTGGATTAAATGCATGGATATCAAAAAATCGTCCATACATGAAGAAAATTTTAAATTTTCAATACCTTACATATAATGTTTTATAAATAAACATAAAGTTATATAATATGTTCTATCTTTTAATGAGGATTCTTTTATGATAGGGTGGTGCATCAATATCATGGAAAAAAGGAATCTGGTCAAGGTATAAGCATATGGATGATGAAAATTTCTTCAAATATATAATTATCAAGATATATATATATTATGATTTCAATTTACAAACACATATAAAAAAAGTACATATTATTCTTAATTATTGTACAATGTTCTAAACAAACCAAAGAAAAATATTGTAGTTATTATGTTTGTAACTTTATGAGAGAGACCATATCACATGAACAAACTAGAATCCTTAAAGATGTATTTTCAAATATAATTAAAATTTCATTTAAAATATTGATTAATCCTTTGTGTATTTATATATTTATATTAGTGCTATGACTCTCAAAAAGACACATATTCACATTATGATATAGATGTGTTTAGAAATTAATGGGAAGCATACCTGATGGAAGAATGTTCACAAATAGATTGAAGATGTGACTTCAATTAAAGTAGTTGATTGTTTCATATTTATATTTAAGATAATTATTTTTAGTTTTAGTCATAGAATAATTTTCTTTTATACAGGTTTATTCCTTTTATTGAGTTAGGGTGGTTCATTTGAAGACACTTATGCCCGTGGGAGATCAGACTTCGAGGCTAAAACCCAAAATTCAATGAGAAGGTAATGTTTTTTTAATATTCTTTATTTTTCCTCATAATATTATATTCTCTATACTTTATTTACATAATATATATTAAATGTTTTACTACTCATGTAGATAATATCTTCCTCATAATTATACACCCTCAAAACTGTTTCACCCTACAATTGTCAGCATTTATCACATTCCTTCAATGGAAGCTGAGGGAACATGAAGTAACGTAATAAGTTTCGGCAATAAAATATTTATATTTAGAAAAGGAAAGAAAATGGAAAGTATCATATTGCATGGTGTGGATGGTATTACTCAAAGTGTCCCTTTTTAATTTCAGTTGACATTAATTAAAGTAAAAAACAACATGTGACACTCTGAAAACAATGAAAAGGATTTTTTATTTTTTTATATTTTAGGAAAATGATATATTAGTCATTTGTGATGTGTAGGAATCAGTCGGACCACAATATGAGGCATGTTATTTCTAGTATCACTGAATTTGGCTCTTTTTTTAATTAAAATTTTCATTAATTTATGTTAAAACAAAAATTGACATACTAATAACGAAGAAGATGCATTAATATTGTTTTTATATTTTATAAAAATGATATATTACCCATTTGTGAGATGTATGAATCATCCACACCTCAATAAGAATCACGGTGTGGCCATTATAACTCAATGTGTACCTTTTTATTTATAATTGACATTAATTTATGTAAAAAAAGAAGTGACATATTGAAAACCAAGAAACCACATTTAGATTGCTTTGATTCTTTAGGAAAATGATCTATTAGTCATCTATTACATATATGAGTCATCCAAACCTCAATCCTCCACATTTTGTGACAGGTATGGATAAAAGTGTTTGTTATCGGTTTAGAATTGACATTTTTGTTCAAAATGGTTCACTCATTGAAAACAAATAAAAAGTAGTATGATTTACTTGATAATTTTGGAAAATGATTTATAAATCATTTTTGATCAGTATGAAGTGGTCTCAAATTAAAATGATGTACGATACGACTGGTATGACTCAAAATACATGTTTCCAGTGAGAAATGACATTTTAGTAAAAACACAACTAGCATACTGAAAACCAACAAAACACATTAATGTGATTTTGATATTTTATAAAAATGAGATATTAGACTTTTTTGACTTGTAGGTATTATACACACATAAATACGACACATGTTGTGGCCGATATACTCAAACTATCACTTTTCATTTAAAATTGACATTAATTTAAGTAAATACAACAAGTGACATTCTGAAAACTGAACAAATGAATTCAAATTGTTTTGATATTTTAGTAAAACAATATATAAGTAAATTTTGAAATTTATGAATTATCCACACCTCAATACAACACATGGTGTTGTAGTTATAACTCAAAGTGTCTCTTTTTATTTCCAATTGACATTAATTTACATAAAAAGAACAAGTGCCATATTGAAAAACAAGAAAACACATTCAAACTGTTTTTATATTTTAAAATAGATATATAAGTCATTTTTGATCTGTAGGAATCAGGATCACCTCAATACGATGCATTGTGTGTCCTTTATGGCTCAATGTGTCTCTTTTCAATTCAAATCGACATTAATTTAAGTAAAACTAACAAGTGACATACTAAAATCTGAAAAAGTGCATATAGATTGTTTTTATAATTTAGGAAAATTATATATTATTCATTTGAAACATTTAGGAATCTTCTTCACCTCAATACGACACATGGTTTTTCAGTTTTAACTCAAAGTGTCCCTTTTTATTTAAAATCGACATTAATTTAAGTAAAAAAACAAGTGACATACTAAAAACTCAGAAAAAAAATTCGAATTGTTTTGTTATTTTAGGAAATACATCTATTACTAATTTGTGACATATAGGAAGTAGCCTTACCAAAATATGATGCATGATGTTTCTATTATAACTCAAAGTATCTTTGTTTATTTATAATTGACATTAATCTAAGTAAAATGAAAAAGTGACATAATAAAAACTGATAAAACGCATATGGATTGTTTTTATACTTTAGTAAAATGATCGATGAGTCATTTTATATGTGTATGATTCAAACTTATGTCAATCAAATGAACGACATGACTAGTATGACTAAAAGTGTTCATTATCAGTTTAAAATTGACATTTTATTTCAAAACGTGTCACTCACTAAAATGAAATCAAATGCACTCTGATTATCTTGATAATTTAGTAAAGTGATTCAAAAGTCATTTGTAACTTGTATGATGTAGTATCATGTCAAACCGACACACGATGTGTCCGTTATGACTCAGAATGAGTGTTTCTCAATAGAAATGACATTTTATTAATAAACTAACTGGCTTACTAACAACTGAACAAACACATTTTTATTGTTTTGATATTATAGGAGTCGTATGTGATGTCTCGGAATAATCCAAACCTCAATATGACACATAGTGTGGAAAATATAATGTGAAGTGTCTCTTTCAATTTAATGTTGACATTAATTTAAGTAAAAATAACAAGTGACAAACTGAGAACTGAACAAACTCATTCAGATTGTTTAGATATTTTAGAAAAAAAATCTATTAGTAATTGATGAAATATAATAATTAGACGCACCTCAATACAATTAATGGTGTGGCGGGGACAACTCAAGGTGTCTCTTTTTATTTCAAATTGACATTAATTTATGTAAAAACAATAAGTCACATAATAAAAATCTATAAAATGCATTAGTATTGTCAGATATTTTAGGGAAATGATCTATTAGTCATTTTTGATGTGTAGGAATCATACAGACCTCAATACATCTTATTATGTGGTTGGCATCACTCAAAGTGTCTCATTTTATTTAAAATTTACATTAATTTATGTAAAAACAATAAGTGACTTTCTTAAAATAGAGAAAACACATTCTTATTATTTTGATATTTCAAGAAGATGATTTATTTTTCATTTTTGACATGTATGAATTAGCCACACATCAATATGACTCATGGTGTATCTGGTATAACTAAAAGTGCCACTTTTTATTTAAAATTAACATTAATTTAATAAAAACAACATATGAGATACTGAAAACTTAGAAAATGCATTTGGATAACTTTAATATTTTAGGAACATGATGTTTTATTAATTATTGATGTGTAGAAATCAGCAACATCTGAATATGAAACAATATTTTTCTGGGATAACTCAAAGTGTCTCTATTTATTTAAAATTGACATTAATTTATATAAAAACATCAAGTGACATACTGAAAACCAAGAAAGTGAAATCAGATTGTGTTGATACATTAGTAAAATTATCCATGAGTCATTTGTGATGTGTAGGACTCAATAGAACCTAAATCTAATTCATGGTGTGTCGATATGAATAAAAGTGTTTGTTATGAGTTTAAAATGGATTTTTTTTAAAAACATGTCACTCATTGAAAATTAAGAAAACATGCTCGTATTGTCTTGATAATTTTGGATAGTGATTCATAGGACATTTTTTACATGTATGAAGTAGTATCACATCAAACTAATCGACGATGCAACTGGTATGACTCAAAATGTGTGTTTTCATTTTGAAATAACATTTTAGTAAAAAAACACAATTGGAATACTAAAAAAATGTGAAAAAATTCATATTGTTTATGATACATTAGGAAAATGATCAAATATTATTTTTTGATAGATTGGAATTAGACACACCTTAATACAATGCATGGCATTTCTGGTATAACTCCAAATGTGTCATTATTTAAAATTGACATTATTTTTAGTAAAAGAGCCAGTGCCTACTCAATACAAAGAAAAAACATTAAGATTGGTTTTATATTTTAGTGAAATGATAAATAACTCATTTTTAAAATGATGGAATCAACCCCACCTCAATAGGATGCATGGTGTGACTGGTATGATGCCAAATGGGTCATCTTTATAAAATGTTGACATTTTATTAATGTGTTATTTCATATTATAGTTTAATTTATTTCCTTATAGTTTTACTAACATAATATTTTTTTGATTATATAGGTGGAATCCTTTTCTAGGGATGAGATGATTTTTTCAGATATAAATACCATGGGAGGAAATTTTTCAGAGGGGATCACATGCATCAACAAATGAAATTTTAGTGTTTTAGAATTCTTGCTGGATTATTGTAAATTTAATTATATCAAACATTTTGTTTGAAATGTAAATCATACTTTTTTTTAAATACCATGGTTGGAAATTTTTTTATTCAGGATGTCAATTAAATATATATAGAATTGTTTGAAATTATATAATTTTTTGAAATTAAAGGGAAATTGAAGGTTTTTTATTATTGGTATATAGTTAAATTATTAGCACATGCCTGTGGATATGCCTATATTAGCGCTAAAATAGCACTGAAAATGATGGTCTTTATCAGTGCTACAAAATCATTGATAAAAGAGTTCATTTATCTGTAATTTTTTAGAGCGGATAAAGGACCCTATTTATCAGCATTTTTTAGCGATGATAAATGGGACCCCCAAATCATCATTATGAATAATAGTGCTTTTTAGCACTGTTAAAGGCCATTTTTGACATTGTGAATGGCCATATGTGTAGTAGTGTGGCCTTTGATTGAATCAAGCTACAATAATTTCTAATTTTTTTTAAGAAAGGGTGAATTACTGGAGGGCTTAGTTTTAAATCTGAGAGACACTACAACACATATGCCCCTTAATAGCATGAAAATCCCCTTTTAAGAGTTCTAAAAAAGTGATGTTAATTATAGTGATGATGGGGGGGGGGTCCCCTTTATCAGTGCTAAAAAATCATTGATAAAGGGGGTCCTTTATCTACACTAAAATATAACTGTTATAATTTTATAATTATCTAAATTAATATATATATTTATAATAACAACTATAAGGAAATAAATATATTTATATATTTAAATAAATATATTATTATAACAAATATAATTAATATATTAATAATTTTATAAATATATATAATTAATATATTTCTTATAATTTAGTTAATATAAATAAATATATAATTATTTATAATATTTGGGAATATATATAACATATAAATATGTTTATTATATAAATAAATAAACAATTATTTTTAGTTATAGTTATAATTATATAAATATATATTTATTATATATATAAATTTATAAATAAATATTATAATATAAACAAATTATAAACATTATATATTTATCAGAACTTTTTTAGTGCTGATAAAGGAATTATTTAATAGTGTTTTCTATTTTAGCACTGATAAAAGATTCAATTGATAATATAAATTTATTCTAACCGTCCCCTCCTTCCTTCTCACACCCCATGCTCTCACAAAAACCGACCCCTACTCCACCAACCCCTCTTCTTTTTGGACCTCATTTTCTCTACTGATGGGCCCTCCTCTGTCGCGAACCCTTGTCCGCTACGAACCTCCTCCTCGGTGGAACCACCTACACCTCAAACCCTCCTCCTCCGCGCACCCACCTCCGATGTGAACCAATTTCCACTATGAACCCTCCTACGTTGCGTGCCAAATCCCACCTCTGTTGTGAACCCTCCTCTGTCATTAATCCACCTCTATTGTGGACCCCTACATAGCCTCCTTTACCACTACGGACACCATGTACCCTGACTCAACCATTTCTATACCATACTATTTCCACATGTTTTCCATTTTTTCTATATTATTATGAATTCCAAATATATAGATAGATTTTGGTTCCACTAATTTTATTGAATAAATGAATTAAAATTTGATAAATGCATCCCCATCCCTATCTATTATGGATAGTTAACAACATTAGTCTTCCCACATTCAATTTTCATCTCTGATTTTGATGTTCGGGTATGATCATAATTCATTAATGATATTCCTCATTGTGATCAAATAATTTTATCCTTATGGTATGGATACAACTTATTAAACAAGAAATTATTTATCAAACTTCTTTTCATTGAGATGTATTCCATCTGGACCTTTCTTAGGATGGTCATTGTTGCAGTTTTAATAGATTTATCATTCATTGAGGGAGCTTATATTCTAAACAAGGTACATATTAATCTCTAGAAGAATTAATAATTCATCCTTCCAAGCTCCTTCACCTATATTAGAATCCTTCTATTTTCTAATAAATTGGGAATGTACTTGGTATTTTCTTATCTGATAAAAAATCCACTATCCCGATGTAGGCCATATTTTGGAGGTGGTGCCTCCTTTGAATATATTGGAATCATACTTCATGATCCATCTGTATACTACACATGAACCTTTAATGCTCAACATTGTTGAGTCATGTCCTTCTTCCATCTTGGATCCAGATTATCTTGTTGAATTGTAATTCCTAAATTATTAGTGTATGTTTCCCATGATTTAGAAAATTTTCATTTTTCTACATACATTTTTATGTTACTAATCTAATTCCTTTATTTACATATAGATTTATTCTAATCATGTTCATTAGTTTCAACCCTCTTGTGTCTCTCCCCCATTGGACTTGGATTCTACCCATGATCACAATTGTGCAGTCATTCGAATCACCCAACACATTATGCATCATGAATATATTGCAGGAAATCACACTCATCATCTCAATAAATGATATAAGAAGAAGTAAACTAAATAATTTTCCAATAATCCATGATTTATGATCACTCGATCAATAAATAATTACAAATTAAATATTGATACCCAACATAATTGTGTTTCAAGAACCTACAACTGGACGATGTCATCTTGATGACCTCTACATTGATATAGAATTCTAAAATGTGTATATATATTTATATCACATTGTGATTATAATTATATTTAACAAATTTTTTTTAATGTATATGGAATAAAATTCCCATTAATAGGTCAGAATAGTTTCCCACTATAATGAGAAAATAAATATTCTATAAATATATTCTTAAATCAATATATCATATAGTCTAGATACATCTATTGAAGTGCACTGTGTTGCATTTGTTGTCAATGAGGCATGAAGTTGTCATGGAATGAATGGATGTCAAGGAATGTCAAGATGTGAATGACAAAGGTTGTGATGGTGATGGTGATGAATGGAGAATGGCCATGGTACTAAGATGCATGTCACTTAAGAGATTCACTAAGTGACATAGGATGTTGTGGTTGAAACATTCTCTATGAATATCTGACGATTGTTGAACTGGTCTTTAAGTTCAAAGAACTTGTATCCTGATGATACAATGTCACAACAATGTTAGAAGACCATGCATTTTATTGACAATGCATGAGGAGATGAAGATTATCCATCCACAACTACTGAGTGGATGAAGTTGATTAAAGATGTCCATGCACTATCACTTAGTGCATGAGAATTGAAGAAGATCCAATTTGATCTCTGATTAGATCAATGAAGAACGTTGAAGAATCTATTTGACTAAGGAGCTCGGTTGATGAAGAAGAACCTTCAAGAATTTCCATTCCTAAGTGATAAATAAATCTTGAGGATGAATGGAGGAATTCTTAAGAAGAAGAAGAAAAATGTTGAAGAAGAATGGCTTGGCATTTAGAATGGGCATTTTTCATATGGAGTACTTTGTTTTTTGACAAAGTAACATTCTGACCCTTTGCCAAAAAAATGGCCAGCCAAGGCACCTTGGGGGTTCAACCCCAAGGCATGGGCACTAGGGCACCACGCCCGGGGGAACCCGTGGGGCGAGCCAGGGCGGCAGGGCGCACCCGTAGGACACCGCATGGGCGCCTGGGGCACGCCCTGAGGAGCGCGGCAGGGGCCGTGTATAAGCCACAGAGGGCACGCGGTGGTGAAGCCCGCGCACCCGAGGTGCATAGTGGGCGCTAGGAGCGCGCCCGCAGGGAGCAGAGTGGGCGCAGAGCGCGCCCGCAGGGAGAACACGGTGCGGGGCGGCACCGTGGAGGTTGGAAGTTCAATTGCGGGGTTGAGGCAGCGCTAGGGTGATAAACCGCGGAAAAACCGCGCGCCGTTTCGATGTGGGACGCGGAATTTTTCCGCGGGAGCGATCCTGGCCGCACGATCGATCGCGCGCCAGATCTCGGCCGCACATCTGATCCGCGGCGAGGCGATCTGATCCAGGCCGTCCGATGTATTTCAAATGCCGCATCCGACGGCTCCGAGGCATCTCCTTCCTCGAGCTTGAGCCGAGGACACCCCGTGCCACCCGACGTCTACCGCTGAACCAGAGCCTCCCCGACGACCTGTTTTCGAGCTCCCGGCCACCATAGTTTGATCCAAAGACTCCATTGAGCTCGTCTGGCCATAACGAACAGTACCATGCACAAAAAGAGACTTGCATGCAACAAATGAGAAAATTCGATGAAGGCCGAAGGCAAACGAAGTGCCGAGGCCTCGGGGTGTTCGTGTTTTGCATGGGATGGCCAAAACAGAGGCCGTGCATGCGTTCTAAGTCGCATGCACGTAGAGGAGAAAAATATAGGAGAACCCGCGGTGAACCGAGGATAAAAATAAAGTTTTTAAAGATTTTTAAAGATCCGAAACTTTCGGGAACTTGAGTTATTATCACGCGGATGTTTAGAAGTGTTTCTCTGCCTATAAAAGGAGCACCCGAGGCATGAAACAGCTTTGCTGATGAACTTGAAAAAAGCCCCGTGAGTGCTCTGCCTCGCGAAGATTTTGAAGCCACCGCGCACACTTGCGCGGCTGAAGTTCCAGAGCCACCCAAGGCTCTGAAGGAGGTCCCTGCCTGCGTACTCGCGCGGCAGAAGGAGCCCTCACTGCCCGCAAATTTGCGCGGCAGGAGGAGCTTGTGCGGCCCGCGGTGCCTTGCACTTACGGAACCCAAGGCCGCATCACCTGCGCGCCTTTGTGGTTCGTTGAGGCTTGCGCGACAGAAGCGCCTGCGGTAGTGTTGCACCCTTGCACACTCGAGCCTGCGCGGCTTGGTACCTTGCACGACTGCGGCTAAAGAGCCTTGCACGGCTGCCTTGCGCGCCTTGCTCCCTTGAGCTTGCGCGGCTTGCACCCTGTGCGGTGTAGAAGAGGAAACACCCACGGGCAGTGTTGTGTGCTAAAAGGAGAAAACACCCTCGCCGTGGACAGCGTGTGTGCCAAGTGGAAAAGAGAACCCGAGGCCATACCTTATGGTTGTGCCAAATTGAAGAACACACCTTGTGTGTGCATTTGAAGAAGAGGCAGTAGCCTTGGGTGTGTGCAAGAAGAGAAGGAAGGCCGAGCCTTTGTGCCTTGTGTGCCAAGTGAAGTGGAAGACCACACTTTGAGTGTTGGAGAAGGCCCTACGGGCAGTAGCTTGTGCAAAGAGGGTGAACCCAAGGCTTAGTGCCTTTGTGTGCAATTTGAAGAAGAAGGCCGTAGCCCTTATATGGGTGCACACATTGAAAGAACAAATTAAAGAACTCATTGTGTGTGTGCAAAGCAAAGAACAAAGTTGTGTGTGCAAAACAACAAAGTGAAGTGACCGAACCTATGTGTGTGCTCTAAGTGGAATAGACACACTTAGAAGAAGAAGAAGACTCACACAAAGTATAACACACATTTAAGTATGTAAACACATTGAACAAAGTGTGAAGTTCAAGTGAGAAGGTGTGTGCTATAGTAGTCTACACCCTCTGAGGGTCTACTGCACCAAGAAGAGGAAAGGGGAAGTGCATGCATGCATGCATGCACATGCACACGTGAACAAGTCAAATCTGCTTGTGTGCATTTGAGAAGACCAAGACCAAGAGTTCTTGAAGAAGCAGAGATGCCATGCATTCAGTGCATGAAGTTATTTTGAAGTGAGACTGGACCAGACTGAAGTTAAAGACATCAGTTGTCTGAGTATACAGTAATTGAGAAGAGCCTGATCAAGTGAAGTGATCAGAAGATTGCTGAGCAAGACCAACAGACCTTTTCAGAGGCTGTTGAAGATTCTTGAAGAGAGAAGCCAGGTCATCCTGAGAAGAAGGAGATAAATCCTGAACAAGACGAGAAGACCTGTTCACCACAAGTGATCAGAAGAAGAGCAAGGCCAGTAGCCTTTATCCCAGGCTGCTGAAGATACTTGAAGAAGCTTAAAGTGAAGAAGAGCTACTCGTGCGACTCGAGGAGCCAAGAGAAGACCCTGTGGGACTCAGGGAGAAGAAGTCTTCAGTGGGATTCTGGAGCAGGCTAGTGGGACTCTGGTAACACTGTGGGACGCAGTATAAAGACCCTCCTGTGGGACTCAGGAGAGATACAGTGGGACTCTGTATTGACCATTGTAATTCTAACAAGTTATAATGGGAGAATCCATGCTGGGAGAGCATGGCAAGGATGTGGGCCTTTGGTGCCGAACCTTGTAAATCCTTGTGTCCTGTGCCTTTTCATTACTGCATTATCCGGGAAAGGTTGAGAGACATAAGAAGAGTGGATCGAGGCCTTAACAAGCCATAGAGGTTTAATTGATTAAGAATCAATTAGTAAAAAGTTTTAAGGGATCACTGATTCACCCCCTCCCCCTCTCAGTGATTCACACTGATCTGGGCACTTCAATTGGTATCAGAGCGAGGTTACCTCTAAAAGATCCAAGAGAGTCTATATGGAGTGCAGATTTGAGGAAATGAAAGAACAGCCTCAAATGGAGATATCTGCCAAGACTCTGAAAAACAGAATGTAGAAACAGGCAAAGAAGATGAAGAAGAAGGCTGGTGCAATCAGAGAAACTCCTTCTATGGAAAGAAATGTGAAAGTCACATCAGATGACAATGCCTTTTATCATTCTTCTGATGAAGCATGCTCTAGCTATGATGAAGATGGAAGAAACAATGATCTTCTAAATGCACTCAAATATCTTCAGAAGAGAGTCCCCAAGGAAGTGGCAATGTGTATAGCTACAGGCATCCTTGATCTTCAAGAAGAAAAATCACAGTTAGAAGAAGAAGCCAATGCAATGGAAGATCAATTGGTTAAAAGGGTTGGCATAACCAACACTCTCAGAAAGCTGGTGAAGGCTAAAGATGAAACAGTATCACTTTGCAATGAAAGATATGAAGACACTACTGAAGAATTGCAAATAAGCCTTTCTGAGAAAGAATTCTTTATGATATTGGTCAAAGATGTTTTCCATGCACTGGAAAAGAGGCATAAAGTGTCAATGAATGTCAGAGATGCTCAACTCAAAGACAAAGTCAAAATGGTGAAGGAGCTTGACAACTCATTGCATGAAATAAAGAAGGTGCATGATGACCAGATGGAACAGCTGAAACAGAATTGGGAAGGTAGGCTAAGATTGGTTGAGGATGAGAAGAACTCCCTCAACATGAAATGCTTTGAACTGGAGGTGATATTGAACAATCAGCAATCACCCAAAGCCAAAGCCTCCCAGTCAGCTGAAAGGAGAAATGTTGCTACTCAAGTATGCATTGAGCAGGATGATTCTAAAAGAAAGACATCCGCTAATAAAAGGGCAACAACTTCTAAAAGGAAGGTACCATCCATACCATCTTGTACTCATGCTTCTAAAAGTGTTTCTACTAAAAGTGCAGGATGGAAGAATAATTTCAAACAAATATGGATGAAGACAGTAAAGAAGCAGAGCTCTCCTGAAACAGCACAACAGGTCAAGAAGAGTACCCTACAATCAGAAGGACTGAAGAGGTCAAGATTCGTGGGACAATGCTGGTGTTGTAACAAGTATGGGCATTGTGCAAAGGATTGTTGGTACAATCCACTGAATGCCAAAGCACAGAGGAAGCCCATGCCAAGGGGGAGCAAGCCAGAAGGAAGGAAGCAACATCCACAGGTCCAGAGACATCTGTTTACTGCTAATAGATTTGGATTACTTGACAACATCTGGGATGGTTGCAAAAGTGGTCAAAGAGTTGATACATATCAATCTCCGACTGTATCCAAAGCTGGAATGAAGAGAAGATCACTGAACCTGGCTAAAAGAGATTCCTTGGGAAGCAAGAAGAAGAAAGTGGAAGATGCTCCCAAGAAGAGTTTGAAGAATGAAGAGAAGTCATTAGAATTGAAATCCAAGAAGGGTGATGCATCCAGAAGGACCACCAAGAAAACATGCTTCTACTGTGGAAAGAAAGGTCATATCATGGATCTTTGTAAAGAAGCCATGAAATTCAATAGAGGCAGACTGAACTCAAACAGACAATCAATCCAGAAGAAGCAGAAGGGATTGGTTGAAAATAAGTTGCCTAAGAAAGGCAGCTTAACAGCATCAAAAGAACCATGTGGAACTTCCAGAACTGGGGCCACTCTTCCAAATGATTTACTTGTCATATGGCCACATCAGTTGCAACTTGCCAGAGAACTACAAAGAGTTGAAGATGAAGCTCTGGCAATTGCTAAAGCAAAAGGGAAGAAGAAGGTTTCACATGAAGATGTTTTGAGAACCACACCAGCACAATCATCAATGAAGATCAAATGTGCAAGTGTGAAGACTGGTGAAAATGGGACATCTCGGTTGAGAGAATCTTCTCAACCTTGTTGTTCACATTGATGAACCAAGGAGGTTCCATCTTATTCCCTTATACTATTGGTATTTACATGTGCTGACATTGCAGGGAATTGAAGATGATGATCATTCTCAACTGGAGGATGGTTTGGACAGAACGGAGTGCACCCCTTGAGGGGGAGCAAATCTGAAGAAGATGATGTTCTGAGATTAATATCATCTTAAGAAAGTAGATGAAAGGGGGAGCTTTATCTTTGCACCTGAACATTCTAATGTGTTTTGTGAAGTATGTGCAGGATTCAGCAATTCATTGAATATCTGAAAAATTCAACCCCTAAGCATGATCTCACATGTATTGTGAATGTTGGACAGCATTGAGTTCCTTGGTTATATATCACTCTTGTTTTCTACACCGGGTTAGCCCAAGTAGACTTAGAGTTGATCAACTAAAGGTTCTTTGCTACAGAAGAACATGTGACATCATCCCTCTCCTAGTGTTTTTCAAGAAGATACTATTCAAAGGGAGGAAGTGATTTTTGAAAGAGAACCACACCACACCTTTGCATTTGATTGCCAATAAGGGGGAGAAAATATTGGCACACATATTGACCCATTCATATGTGCTGAAAGAGTGTATTGACAACAAATACAAAGGGGGAGATTGAAGTGCACTGTGTTACATTTGTTGTCAATGAGGCATGAAGTTGTCATGGAATGAATGGATGTCAAGGAATGTCAAGATGTGAATGACAAAGGTTGTGATGGTGATGGTGATGAATGGAGAATGGCCATGGTACTAAGATGCATGTCACTTAGGAGATTCACTAAGTGACATAGGATGTTGTGGTTGAAACATTCTCTATGAATATCTGACGATTGTTGAACTGGTCTTTAAGTTCAAAGAACTTGTATCCTGATGATACAATGTCACAACAATGTTAGAAGACCATGCATTGTATTGACAATGCATGAGGAGATGAAGATGATCCATCCACAACTACTGAGTGGATGAAGTTGATTAAAGATGTCCATGCACTATCACTTAGTGCATGAGAATTGAAGAAGATCCAATTTGATCTCTGATTAGATCAATGAAGAACGTTGAAGAATCTATTTGATTAAGGAGCTCGGTTGATGAAGAAGAACCTTCAAGAATTTCCATTCCTAAGTGATAAATAAATCTTGAGGATGAATGGAGGAATTCTTAAGAAGAATAAGAAAAATGTTGAAGAAGAATGGCTTGGAATTTAGAATGGTCATTTTTCATATGGAGTACTTTGTTTTTTGACAAAGTAACATTCT
Source organism: Viscum album (assembly GCA_963277665.1). NCBI lineage: Eukaryota > Viridiplantae > Streptophyta > Magnoliopsida > Santalales > Viscaceae > Viscum > Viscum album. The sequence goes on from OY728162.1 coordinate 1,022,016,089, forward strand.
GACCCTTTGCCAAAAAAATGGCCAGCCAAGGCACCTTGGGGGTTCAACCCCAAGGCATGGGCACTAGGGCACCACGCCCGGGGGAACCCGTGGGGCGAGCCAGGGCGGCAGGGCGCACCCGTAGGACACCGCATGGGCGCCTGGGGCACGCCCGGAGGAGCGCGGCAGGGGCCGTGTATAAGCCCCAGAGGGCACGCGGTGGTGAAGCCCGCGCACCCGAGGTGCATAGTGGGCGCTAGGAGCGCGCCCGCAGGGAGCAGAGTGGGCGCAGAGCGCGCCCGCAGGGAGAACATGGTGCGGGGCGGCACCGTGGAGGTTGGAAGTTCAATTGCGGGGTTGAGGCAGCGCTAGGGTGATAAACCGCGGAAAAACCGCGCGCCGTTTCGATGTGGGACGCGGAATTTTTCCGCGGGAGCGATCCTGGCCGCACGATCGATCGCGCGCCAGATCTCGGCCGCACATCTGATCCGCGGCGAGGCGATCTGATCCAGGACGTCCGATGTATTTCAAATGCCGCATCCGACGGCTCCGAGGCATCTCCTTCCTCGAGCTTGAGCCGAGGACACCCCGTGCCACCCGACATCTCCCGCTGAACCAGAGCCTCCCCGACGACCTGTTTTCGAGCTCCCGACCACCATAGTTTGATCCGAAGACTCCATTGAGCTCGTCTGGCCATAACGAATAGTACCATGCACAAAAGAGACTTGCATGCAACAAATGAGAAAATTCGATGAAGGCCGAAGGCAAACGAAGTGCCGAGGCCTCGGGGTGTTCGTGTTTTGCATGGGATGGCCAAAACAGAGGCCGTGCATGCGTTCTAAGTCGCATGCACGCAGAGGAGAAAAATATAGGAGAACCCGCGGTGAACCGAGGATAAAAATAAATATTTGAAAGATTTTTAAAGATCCGAAACTTTCGGGAACTTGAGTTATTATCACGCGGATGTTTAGAAGTGTTTCTCTGCCTATAAAAGGAGCACCCGAGGCATGAAGCAGCTTTGCTGATGAACTTGAAAGAAGCCCCGTGAGTGCTCTGCCTCGCGAAGATTTTTAAGCCACCGCGCACACTTGCGCGGCTGAAGTTCCAGAGCCACCCGAGGCTCTGAAGGAGGTCCCTGCCCGCGTACTCGCGCGGCAGAAGGAGCCCTCACTGCCCGCAAATTTGTGCGGCAGGAGGAGCTTGTGCGGCCCGCGATTCCTTGCACTTACGGAACCCAAGGCCGCATCACCTGCGCGCCTTTGTGGTTCGTTGAGGCTTGCGCGACAGAAGTGCCTGCGGTAGTGTTGCACCCTTGCACACTCGAGCCTGCGCGGCTTGGTACCTTGCACGACTGCGGCTAAAGAGCCTTGCACGGCTGCCTTGCGCGCCTTGCTCCCTTGAGCTTGCGCGGCTTGCACCCTGTGCAGTGTAGAAGAGGAAACACCCACGGGCAGTGTTGTGTGCTAAAAGGAGAAAACACCCTCGCCGTGGACAGCGTGTGTGCCAAGTGGAAAAGAGAACCCGAGGCCATACCTTATGGTTGTGCCAAATTGAAGAACACACCTTGTGTGTGCATTTGAAGAAGAGGCAGTAGCCTTGGGTGTGTGCAAGAAGAGAAGGAAGGCCGAGCCTTTGTGCCTTGTGTGCCAAGTGAAGTGGAAGACCACACTTTGAGTGTTGGAGAAGGCCCTACGGGCAGTAGCTTGTGCAAAGAGGGTGAACCCAAGGCTTAGTGCCTTTGTGTGCAATTTGAAGAAGAAGGCCGTAGCCCTTATATGGGTGCACACATTGAAAGAACAAATTAAAGAACTCATTGTGTGTGTGCAAAGCAAAGAACAAAGTTGTGTGTGCAAAACAACAAAGTGAAGTGGCCGAACCTATGTGTGTGCTCTAAGTGGAATAGACACACTTAGAAGAAGAAGAAGACTCACACAAAGTATAACACACATTTAAGTGTGTAAACACATTGAACAAAGTGTGAAGTTCAAGTGAGAAGGTGTGTGCTATAGTTGACTACACCCTCTGAGGGTCTACTGCACCAAGAAGAGGAAAGGGGAAGTGCATGCATGCATGCATGCACATGCACACGTGAACAAGTCAAATCTGCTTGTGTGCATTTGAGAAGACCAAGACCAAGAGTTCTTGAAGAAGCAGAGATGCCATGCATTCAGTGCATGAAGTTATTTTGAAGTGAGACTGGACCAGACTGAAGTTAAAGACATCAGTTGTCTGAGTATACAGTAATTGAGAAGAGCCTGATCAAGTGAAGTGATCAGAAGATTGCTGAGCAAGACCAACAGACCTTTTCAGAGGCTGTTGAAGATTCTTGAAGAGAGAAACCAGGTCATCCTGAGAAGAAGGAGATAAATCCTGAGCAAGACGAGAAGACCTGTTCACCACAAGTGATCAGAAGAAGAGCAAGGCCAGCAGCCTTTATCCCAGGCTGCTGAAGATACTTGAAGAAGCTTAAAGTGAAGAAGAGCTACTCGTGCGACTCGAGGAGCCAAGAGAAGACCCTGTGGGACTCAGGGAGAAGAAGTCTTCAGTGGGATTCTGGAGCAAGCCAGTGGGACTCTGGTAACATTGTGGGACGCAGTATAAAGACCCTCCTGTGGGACTCAGGAGAGATACAGTGGGACTCTGTATCGACCATTGTAATTCTAACAAGTTATAATGGGAGAATCCATGCTGGGAGAGCATGGCAAGGATGTAGGCCTTTGGTGCCGAACCTTGTAAATCCTTGTGTCCTGTGCCTTTTCATTACTGCATTATCCGGGAAAGGTTGAGAGACATAAGAAGAGTGGATCGAGGCCTTAACAAGCCATAGAGGTTTAATTGATTAAGAATCAATTAGTAAAAAGTTTTAAGGGCTCACTGATTCACCCCCTCCCCCTCTCAGTGATTCACACTGATCTGGGCACTTCATCTATCCTACCTGACATAGATGATGGTTTACTATCTGGTGATGTAGTGTCCTATGACATTGATACATCTTCTCAGGATGTTCACAATTGTTGTTCTCTAAGGAAAATAGCCCAAAAGAAAGATCCACAAAGAGGAATTCCAAATTTTTTATATGTCATTTGATATTACTATATGAAAAAATGATTACCTTCCCTCAAACTAGAAATTTTTTGGATTTACTTATAGCTTTATATTTTATTAAATGATGGTTATTTTTGATTCCTTTGAAATTTATAAAGAGCCTGTCTTGGTATTTATGTCTTTGTTGAAATTTATAGGTTCTTTTTTCAAAATGATTAAAGTGTTTTGAAATGTATCTTAAAAATTATATTTGCTAAAAATACATTTTTTTGTTTTAAAATATATTTAAAATTATTAAAACACTTATCATGGAATTTGGATACATGCCAACTATTTTTCAACTCACCCAATTGACTTTCATAAAGGTATATGAATGTTTTGAAGGCGTATTTAACACTGGTTTCATTCTAAAAGGGGGTTTGTGCTGTTAGAAATGGAATTTTTTAAAATATAGATGTTTTTAATTCATTTTAAATGATTAAGACTACTGGGTTATGATGTTGCCTTGAATTCTTTTAAAAAATATTTTTTTTGTGTGAGTGCTATGAATTGATTGGTTTATTTTAAATAGGGTGTGTTATTCTAAAGAGGTATTTGTGTAATTTTTTGGGTTTTTAATGGGATTTAAATTGTAATCTTTAAATAGTTCAAAAAGAAAATCTGAAATATAGTTTTTCCATAATCATTCATTTTTTGACAGTAATAGAATTAGTAAAACCCATACATTATATAGGGAAGGGATGTATATTGACAATAACACAATAGAAAGGGCATGTCACTAAAATCATCCAACGCATATGATATCCATCATGAACTCACTCCCGAAAAATGTGAATTAATGTTTAACCACATTGTGACTCATAAACCTATAGTGAATCCAACATCACATTCATGGTTGAAATTATGGGGAACCTTATTTGATATGTCAATTTAGGCATTTTTCCTCAGAGGGATGCAATTGATTATAAATATAAAATGCTTGATTCCTGATGATGGATGTGAAAATGTTCTCTTTCTTGTGACGGTGTTAGAGTTGACATGTGATTTAATACTTATATTATATTTATTCATTTGATGATCTTTGAATTGCTGTCTCTCAATTCCAATAATTTGATGCATGGGAACCGAATGAATTAAGACACATGTTGAGATGTATACTACACTAGTTAGCACACACACTATATAGTTTCCCCTAGTTGTATGTTTTTCTTAGTCTATACGAGTTACCCTAATGAGGAATGCGAGGGTAAGTGAGTTGGATTCTCTATTTTATAGGAATCAACATAGGCTGTATATTGGAGTCAATATAGCGTGAGTACAAAATGATGGAATAATTGAATTCCCTCTATGATTTTGATATATTATAGATAATATAATTTGAAATATAAACTATAGATATATAGAAAAATTATATATATCATCTAATGGATAAAGTGGATGATAAGAAATAGTTTAAGGTGTATCTAGTTATAAATGTATTTTAATAATTATAAGGATTAGATTTTGGATAGATTTTTCTCTCCTACTATAAATCATATTATAATTTTGATGGTTATGAGCATTGTTTCCCATGAACGTTTATTTCTTAAAGAAATGGATGTCATGATTATATTGCTTCATGGATATTTAGAGGAAGTCATGTAAATATATAAACTATAAGGTTTCATACTAAATGGAATAGAATGTCCGGTTCCTGTCTCAAATTGAGTTATTGTGGGATTAAGTAGGCACCAAGATAGTTTAACTGGAATTTCAATGATTTCATTGAAGAATTAACAAGCATATAAAATAATTTAAATAATTTAAACTATATTAGGGTGTATTATAATGGGAGTTTTTGAATTTTACTTATTTATTTGGAAGAATTTATCTTAGTTGGACCAATGAAGGAAAGACTAGAAGAGCTAAAGATTGATTAATTTAGAATATCCAAAATGAAGGACCATGATTCGGGAGACTGGATAGTGGGAATAAATTTCAAAGGAGACTTAAAATATATAATTTTTTTATCCTTGATAAATTTTTATATAAATTTTTCATGTATTTCTTTTAAATATTCGTATTACAAAATTAAATTTGATTGAAATAAATAATGAATGGATGGATGAAAATCATCTGACAAAAGAGTATGACGATGGAGTGAAACAGTTCATAAAGTTTGCAAAAGATAATGCATATGACCCCTCTCAAATCAATTTTCCATGTTTAATCTAGATGAATTCAAGAAAAATTAGTCCATAGGAGTTGGAAGAATACTAGATCTATCACAGAATAGGTCAATGTTATAATTATTTGAAAAACCCGGGGAAAAGAGAATGTAGATAATCACTTTGATAGTACACTATTTTATAGATCGTCTGATATGATTAAAATTATGGACAATGAATAAGATCATATCAAGTATGTGACTATAGATTCTAATGATTATGAAGATCATATTGAGGAAATGAAAAGGATAGTTGAATATGAAATTCATGATTTAAAATAATTGTTTGAAAAGTTAAAGAGTTGTGCAAAGAACCCATTGTATGATTGTTGCACTAAATGGGAAGCATTTTCAGGTATTCACTTGGATAACACATAGTCTCACTAGGTATTTGTTACTAACATGATCCCAAAAAATATAGAAATGACTTTTTCGACTATATAAATCATTTAATAGAGGCACCCCAATAGTGGGATAATAATTTTTATTGTACGAAAATTTGAGCAGTGTTAGATGGGTGTGACAGGAAAATGAAAAATAAAAACACATGACTTAAGTATAACGTATATTATATAAATGTATTTCAATATAAAAATATTTTTTTGGTGATGGTAATTATTACTTGATATCTCTTCTGATCCCATCAACACATAATGGATCCTTTAAAATAATTTTGTAATTCAAGTATCTCTATAATAAATAATGGGAGAAGATACAAAATTTAGTTTCATAATGTAATTCATGTATGGGTCTGAATTATACTCCACATTTATACTATATATGTTTAAAATGAAATTTCATGATTCCAATATCCAATTAATTAAAACCCAGTCATACCTATTTCATCTAGGAGCGGGGGAGTAAATATGATACAAAAATATATAGAATTATCATCCCATTTATAAGTGGGGATAGGAAGGGTTTGGAGAAAACCACATGGCTTCTAATGTTCACCAATAAGTTAAAGACATGTGTCACTCTAATATATAAAGTCAGGTGTATCCCTTATAATACTTTGATAGAAATTTAGATGTCTAATGTTATAATATATTTTATAGGAACCAAGATGAATGTCCCACTATGATCAAGGATAATCCTCAATAATTTACATCATTATATGTGAGGGAAAATTGAAAGACCAGGAAATTTCAAGGAAAATATTTTCTTAAATACTTTGGAATTTTACGAGTCTGTGGCTTCTGACAGTACTTGATTCTGAGGCCCGATGTGCCCGGAATCAATTTGTTAAGTTTATCATGGGTATGTTCAGTAAACGAAGGAGAAGGTTTTTCTATCTTTTGAACTGGGGCATGAGATTGAAATCTGAGGGCACAGATGAACTTGCAATGCCGGTAATTGCTTAAGGGGACCTTTACCGTAGTTACGTTTGCATGGGATGAGAATTTAAAATTTTTGGATTAAATAATAAGTGAATAAAAATTCAGGAACAATTGTTATTTTATATCTATGGTGGTTATATCGTACATGGGGTAGTTGGGGTGGGACCCATAATCACCTAACTACCCATGTGAGGATATTTGTGAGGTGTATCCCACACGAGCCCCAACCTTTCACATTCCTGAAACTCCTTAAACCTCCCTTCTTTAATTGTTAACTACTCTTTAATTGAGTAACTTTTCCTCTCCCTCTCTCACACCATTTAATTTGCTAAAGTACCTCTTAATTAATTAAACAACTCTACATTTAATTAATTAAGGGGATTTGATTTTTGAATTTTGAAATGCATGTAAAGATTAAATAAAATAAGGAGAAGACCTATTTTATTTTTGGTTGGAAATTGTTGTGTGGGAGGATTTGGGGGAGAACTCTAGAGTTTTGAAGAACATCTTCCTCAATGAAGAACAGTTCTTCAACAACGAAGACCTTTGCTCTTGGTGAAGAACGCACCCCGTTTCTCTAATCTTTTCTTCTTCCTCTGTGAAAAATGGAGGAAACACTAATGTGGGGAAAATCTCCAATGATAACACACTTTCCTTTCTCTCTCTGTGACAAGTGAGGAGATTCTGCTTTCTCCTCAGATGCTCTCCGTCAACGTCACTAAATCCTCACCTCGTGACGCCATCTACCGCGACGCCGACGTTCGTCATCAGTTGTTGAGGTAGGGTGAATTGTTTCAATTTTATTGAAAATAAAATTGTTTGGTTTTGCATCGTGAAACTTTTTCATTCATGTATATGTGATACCGTCTAACATGGAGGGCGCAGGCCGAACGAACACGAACCGATGACCCTCTGCTAGAACTTTATCCCTTTGAAATTTGCAACTGGAGGCAGGGAAAGAATGGCGCTGTCGCACCCTACCGGAAACATGGAAAAGGAATCCGGCCCCATCACATCGGATGTGAGGGAGGAACCACAACCTGCATCGCAGTCCGCTTCGGTGGAAGAACTGGCTGGCCTGTCGTCTGGCCAGGTGGAGGCGAACAGCAGCGCCACACTGAGGAACCGGCTGGCCCGTCGGCTGGCCGGGTGGAGCTGGACCGCGGTGCCAGGAGGGTGTCGCGTTATAAGACCAGCGCCCTGCCCATGCGGGCCGCGTGCGCCAAAAGACCGGCTAGCCTAGCCGGCCGATTAGGGAAGGGCAGCGCCGCTTGGCGGCACAGGTGCAGACAGCCTGGGGGGCCACGCTCCCCCCCTCGAAACCGCTCGGCCCGCCGACTGAGCCAGCCGGGCTGCGCGCCCTGCCGGCCGCGCCAGCCCGGCTGCATTCCCAGCTCGGTCGTACCAGCCGGGCCTGGCTGCCCCAGGCCGAGCCATGCCGCGCCCCACCTGGCTGGGCCACGCCTCGCCTGTCCGGGCAACGCCCCGCCTTGCCGGGCCGCACCACTTCGGGTCGGGCTGCGCCCCTTAGGGCAAGGTCGCGCCCCTTCGGGCCGAGTTGTGTGTTTTTTGGACCGGTCTGACACCCCTGCTGTGTTGGACCCGTCAAACTGGATTAACCCGACCTGCCGGCCCACTGGACTAAACAGGCTAGGCTCGTTATCCACTTAAACGTGAATAACATAAAGACCGCGTGTACGATCGACGTGCCATCTTTGGTACTTAGAATCTTTCGACAAGACAGTTCTTTTACGATACTCTATGTGAGTTCTGGACAGCTTTGGTAAACGGCCGGGTTTGGATCCAACATATTTTCAACCAGGCCCCTCGAATGAAAAAGCCAATATCTCCCAGACTGGGCGTCTATTTGACGCACCATCTGTCACGTTGAGTTCCTTTTACAAGATGGAACTTCGGGATATATCAACTCTGGACTTCATGACAATTGATGTATCGACCCCTTTTACTCATGGAGCGGACCCTCTCGGAATCGAGTATGCTGTGTGCGGGAACCCTAGAGATGGCTACAACTGCGACGACGATGATGACTGTACTTGAATCCTACGTGGGTTGGGCAGCGGGGATGACTGTACATGGATCCTTTGTGGGTTCGGTAGCGATGATGACTATACTTGGATCCTATGTGGGTTCAGTTTCAATGGTTACTGTACTTGGATCCTACGTGGGTTCGGCAGCGACGACTTCTGTACTTGGATCCTACGTGGGTTCGGCAGAGGAGATGATTTAAAGGCTACATCTAATCATCTCCACCCCTCTTCATGAGTAGTATACCTATGTGATCCGAGTCTTGACTTTCAATCATTATCATTGATATGATTGACTTCTTTCCTGTGTGTACTGGTTATGCTTGGGCTCGGAAGTTGGAGTCATACTGAGATTGATGACTTAGGTATATGTATGGGCATATACCTAAGTAGAGTTGGTTGATACTTCGTATTTGTATATTTTCTTTTTGGATTATCCTTTGTGGATTCTGGGAGACCTTCGGGGGTCTCGGGGACCCTACTGAGTATCGTATACTCACCCCTACACGGGAATTTCCCGCCCTACGTTATGTTGGTTGCAGACGATGGACATCACTGATCATGGTCGAGGCTTGTGAATTTGGACGGTATCCGGAGGTGGACCACCTGGTGGGACGTACACGTAGCGGACGGATAGTCTCGAGGTACCGACAAGACTATCTATACCCACCCTTCATGTAGGATTCTCGGAGGACAACCAGGTGGTTGCTGTTTTACTTTACAGCTGTTGTACTTTCTTTCTCAGTTGAACTGTACTTTCATTTGGGGTTGTATACCGGCCCATTTACTTACCATCACTTACATTTTTACCCAGTTTAATTTGTGTTTACTCGAGCTTGGGTACTCTGTTGTGTTTGTTTACTTATATAAAGGCAATTCCTTCCCTTTTATCAGAAATTACACCTTTGGTGCCAGTCGCCAGCACCTGGCATATGGAAGGTGGGCTTGGGGTAGTCACGACACGGGCCCCAAGGACGGGTCATGACAAATTGGTAGCAGAGGAGTCGGTTCTACCATAGAACTCAAGACTCTAATAATTTCTTCTCTGTGAAACAATAGTGTTAAGAGTATTGAGTGTGGTTTTCAGTCCAGGGAGTCCAATGTTGGTGGGGCGGCTGACGTATCCATACACCAGGACCCTGACTTCTGATTTCCGACTCAGTGTTCGAAAACACTGATTGCATGTGTGCTTCAAAATTTTTCTTTGTGATTACTTCATGACAGCTCACCAGGTATACTGTATTAACTGTGGCGCACCAGTTGCATTTTAGGATAGCCCCACGTAGGTAGCCAGCTAGGGTTCCGAGCTACATGCGAGATGGCAGCCCACTGAGCGACGAGGCCTCGGTGCAGGGCCCCATTACAGTGGAGGCACCAGCGGTACCACTACCCGCTGGGCCACCGATACCACCAGCCATAGTTGCAGAGATTTCACACGTCCTGAGTGAGTTACACATGTTTCAGAGATAGAGGATTCCCAGGTTTAGTGGAGAGTGGGATCCTCAGGCAGCCGAGGATTGGCTTGAGGCTATCATTAGAGTCTTCAGATTGGTAGGGACACCAACAGACCTTATGGTGATCCTTGTCGCGAGTCTCTTGCACGCAACAGTAGGTAGATGGTGGATCCTGATGCTCCAGGTGCACGACAAGGCATCTACACTTTGTATGGACTTCGATATCCTCATCCGCTCAGAGTTTGTTTCAGCCACCCTCCGTGCAGTGCGCATCCAGGAGTTACTACAGTTGCTGCAGGGCAGCATGTCAGTAGCCCAGTACTCGGCGGGATTTATCGACCTCTCGTGCTACTCCACGGACATGGTAAGGGACCTATTCTTCCAGTCCTAGACCTTTGAGAAGGGACTGAGGCATGAGATCAGGGCTTTGATGATCTCCCTCAGCATTCCAATGTAGGCAGGAGTACTGGAGCAAGCCCTTCTTGTGGAGATCTTTCTTTCTAAGCCTACGCCAGCTTCGAGGCCTATCGCAGGGCGACACATAGTGGATTATTTTGCAGCCAGTAGTATACAGATGTTGCAGAGGTCCAAGAAGACTAGGAAATTAGGTGGGAAACCTCAAGATATTGGTTCGGATGTGCGGGGCACACATAGTAGAACCAGTCATACAAGAGGCAGGTAGTGTTATGCATGCGGCGGGTAGGGCCACATGGCTCATGACTACCCGACCCGCCATGCAGAGGAGCAGCAGACAGTTGAGGGACCACCCAGGCAGAGGCCGAGGTTTGACCATGGTGGTCCGTAGGGAGTAGGCAGACAAGGTATAGGAGCTGGCCGAGTAGCAGATGGTGGAAAATGCTTCGAGGCTCTACCACCACCAACAACAAGAGGGAAACCCCGACCACAGGGAGCCGACAGACCGGGGCAGGCTCAGCTCCAGGCAGTCGAGGCCTACGACCACGGCACACCTGATATGATTCGAGGAAATATATTTTTCTACTCCACCCTTGTTGCAGTTTTTATAGACACATGAGTGAGTCATTCTTTTATTACCGCTTCCCTTGTTCGGAGCTTGGAGATTCTGACAGATCCGTTGGCTTGATCCTTACGACTAGAGACTCCTACGTGAGCAAACTCGATGATTACGCACTGGTGTTGGCTGTGTGAGATTACTATAGGAGGAAAGAGATTTTTCTGGGATTATCTTATAGCGGTGTTGAGGCCTTACGATGTCATCTTGGGCATGGATTGGTTATCTACAGTCCATGTTCAGATTGACTTTATTAGGCGCAAGGTTAGGTGTGTCCATACATATGGGAGCAGGTTCACCTTCACCGGTGAGAAGGGAGCATTTACAGTGCAGGATGGGCTTACGCAGAGGAGAGGGCAGCCGATCAACCATCAGTTGGCTAGTCTCATCATGAGAGCAGTTGATGTGCGGAGTCCGAGTTTTCCTATTGTGGTGGATCCGTATGCAGCCGTTTTTCATGACGATGTTCCAGGACTACCTCTTCACAGAGAGGTAGACTTCTACATTGACCTGTACCCTGAGACAACACCGATATCTACTCCAGCATATTATATGGCTCCCCCCATTCTTGGTGAGTTGCTGGTACATCTGGACGATTTATAGGGAAAGTGAATCATCCGACCTAGTGTTTCACCCTGGGCTTCACAGATTTTATTTGCCAAGAAGGCGGATGGGAGCTTACGACTCTGTGTCGAGTATCGTTGCCTGAATCAGGTGACCATAAAGAACAAGTATCCACTCCCGAGGATTGAAGAACTCTTTGATCATCTCAAGGGAGCATGATGGTTCTCGAAGATAGACCTTAGGTCAGGCTATCATCATCTTAGAGTTTGAGACGAGGATGTGCAGAAGACAGCCTTCATGTGTCAGTATGGACACTACGAGTTCTTGGTTATGCCATTCGGTGTAACCAACGCACCGTCAGTGTTCATGAGTCTCATGAACAGGATATTCCAGCCTTACCTAGATCGTTTTGTGGCATTCTTCATCGAAGACATATTGATTTACTCGACTACTGAGGAGGAGCATGCCTACCACATTCGGGTTATACTGGACACACTCCAAGAGAACTATATTTATGGTAAGCCCTTGAAGTGACAGTTCTAGATTCGAGAGGTTCACTTATTGGGGCATGTCATCTTGGAGGCAGGAGTTGCTGTGGATCCGGTGAAGATCGAGGTAGTACTTTCTTGGTAGCCACCCAGGAGCGTGACAGAGGTGCGGAGTTTACTAGGTATGGCTGGGTACTATCGGAGATTTGTTCCAGACTTCTCCATAGTTGCATCACTGATTTCATCTTTGAAGAAGAAGGGGAAACCCTTCGTGTGGTCAGATAGAAGTCAGCAGAGCTTTCAAGAGCTGAGACAAAGATTGAACCGTGCACCCATCTTGAGGCTACCAGAGGTGGGCGTAGGGTACGTAGTTTACTGCGATGCATCAGGGACTTGACTCGGGTATGTTTGGATGCAGGAGTGGGTAGTGATCGTCTATGGTTCATGACAGTTGAGGAGGCATTAGCAGAACTACACTACCCATGACCTGTAGTTAGCAGCAGTGGTCTTCACCTTGAAGATGTGGCGGTACTATTTGATGGGCGAGCACTTTATAGTCTACTATGACCACCAGAGTCTCAGTTACATATTCTCGCAGAAGGACCTAAACCCAAGACAATGACGTTGGCTCGAGTTCCTCCAGGACAATGACTTTGAGATAGTCTATACTCCTGGGAAGGGGAACATTGTGGCTGATGCTCTCAGCAGGAGGTCAGGCATTCAGTTACTTGGAGATGCGACAGAGCAGTTAGCCGCTTTGAAGATATACTTCGTGGATAGAGATGGGTCATCATTCCTACAGTCCCTCACACTCACTCCTCCACTACTTTAGCGAGTCAGAGAGGAACAACGTGGGGATGTTGAATGCGAGACGTGACGTGCTCATATTTCCACAGGGCAGGCACCTGATGGATTTTTTTGAAGGAGGAGAGCACGTGATTCTCTTCAGGGGACATACCATGGTACCTGTTGCACTGCAGGAGGAAGTGCTGAGGGAGTTTCACACTTCCCCTCTTGCGGTATATCCAGGAGTGGCGAAGATGTATCAGGACCATAGACGAGAGCACTGGTGGCCAGGTATGAAAAAGGATGTAGCAGAGTTCATTTCACGATGCCTCACTTTCCAGCAAGTGAAGGCGGAGCACCAGGTACCGGAAGGCTTGGTAAAAATCTTAGAGGTTCCAGAGTGGGTGTGGGACGGGATATCCATGGATTTCGTGACATGGCTTTCATGTACTTCTAGAGGACATGACTCCATCTAGGTGATCGTAGACCAACTCACCAAGTCATCCCACTTCCTACAGATCAGAGATCAGGTCTCCATAGAGATCTTGGGACACCTCTACGTTCAAGAGATCGTACGGCTTCATGGTTTTCCATCATCTATCATCTCCGATCAAGATTCTCTCTTTACTTCCTGGATTTGGAAGGGGTTTCATGAGGAATTTGGGACGTAACTATGCCTGAGCACCACCTTTCATCCTCAGACGGATGGCCAGACTGAGAGGACCATTCATACACTCAAAGACATGCTATGTGCAAGTGTCCTTGACTTTGGTCGTAGCTGGGAGGATCAAGTACCATTGGTGGAGTTTTCGTACCACAACAGATCCACTCTACCATCGGGATGGCACCTTCCGAGGCAATGTACAACCGACCATGCAGATCACCTCTGTGCTGGACAGTCCCTGGGGAGTTAGCACTCGTCGGACCAGAGATGGTCAGGATACGACAGAGAAGGTGCAGATCATCCAGGAGTGGATGAGGACTGCACAGAGGAGACATAAGTCCTATGCTGATAGGATATGGAGACCACTAAAGTTTGAGGATGGCGACCATGTTTTCTTACGGGTCTCACCTCGATGTGGATTACAGAGATTTTTCCGGGGTGGTAAGTTATCTCCATGCTTCATCAAACCATTTCCGGTCCTCATTAGGGTAGGTGAGGTGGCTTACCGCCTGGCCCTTCCACCTCAGTTGCACCGGGAGCATGATGTCTTCCACGTATCTCAGCTGAGGAGATACGTGCACGACCCGACCCACATCATTGATCATGGGGAGCTGGACATCGATGACGGGGCTACCTCCACGGAGGTCCTGATGGAGATCGAGGATCGAAATGAGCGTGTCCTACGTGGATGGTCAATTCCTCTTGTGCGCATTCGTTGGAAGCACGGGAACCTCCAGGAGAGCACATGGGAGAGGGAGGCTTAGATGCTTGCATAGTACCCTCATTTTTTTCCCTAGTTTATGACGTTGCTTTACGGGGACGTAAAGCCCTGAGGTGGGAGTAATGTAAAGACTTGGAAATTTCAAGGAAATTTTTTTTCTTAAATACATTGGAAGTTTACGAGTCTGTGGCTTTTGATGGTACATGATTTCGCGGCCCGGTGTGCCCAGAATCAATTTCCGATGTTTAGCTCAGGTACATTCAGTAAATGAACGAGCGAGTTTTTCTATCTTTTAAACCAGCGCTCGGAATTGAAATCTGAGGGCACCAATGACCTCAAAACGCTGATAATTGATTAAGGGGACCATTACCGTAGTTACATTTTCACGGGATGCGAAGTTAAAATTTGTGGACTAAATAAGAAGTGAATAAAAATTGTGGAACAATTTTTATATTATATCTATGGTGGTTATATCCTACATGGGGGAGTTGGGGTGGGGCCCACAAGCACCTAACTACCCATGTGAGGATATTTGTGAGGTGGGGACCACATGATCCCCAACCATTCACATTCCCTAAACTCCTTAAACCTCCCTTTTATAATTGTTAACTCCTCTATAATTGAGTAACTTTTCCTCTCCCTCTCTCACACCATTAAATTTGCCAACCTACCTCTTAATTAATTAAACAACTCTAAATTTAATTAATTAATGGGATTTTATTTTTGAATTATGAAATGCATGGAAAGATTAAATAAAATAAGAAAATCCTTATTTTATTTGGGGTTAGCAATTTTTTTGTGGGAGGATTTGGGGGAGAACTCTATAGTTTTGAAGAACATCTTCCTCAACAAAGAACGATTCTTCTCCAACGAAGACCTTTTCTCTCTGTGAAGAACGGACCTCGTTTCTCCAATATTTTCTTCTTCCTCCACGACAAAGGGAGGAGACACCGACATTGGGAAACTCACCAATGACAATTCACTTTCCTTTCTCTTCTCTAAGACAAGTGAGGAGATGCCACTTTATCCTCGGACGCACTCCGTCGACGTCTACGAATCCTCACCTCGCGATGCCGTCCACTGCGACGCCGACATTTGTCATCAATTTTTGAGGTAGGGTGAATTGTTTCAATTTTATTGAAAATAAAATTGTTTGGTTGTGCTTCGTGAACCTTGTTCATTCTTGGCTATGTGTTACCGTCTAACACGGAGGGCGCGGGATGAACGAACATGAACCGACGACCCACTGCTGGAACTTTATCTCTTTGGAATTGGAAACATGAATCGGGGAAAGAACGACACCATCAAGCCATGCCGGAAACATGGAGAAGGAATCTGGCGCCGTCCCACCGGCTGTGCGGGAGGAATTGTGGCCTGCATCGTAGGCCACTTCTATCGAAGAACCGGCCGCCCCGTCGGCCGGCCGGGCGGAGATGGACCACAACGCCAGGAGGGTGCCACGCTGGAAGACCAGCGGCCCCGCCCGTGTGGGCCGCGGGCACCAGAAAGCCAGCCGGACTAGCCGGCTGGTTAGAGATGGTCACCGCCGCCGGTGCGGACAGCCGGGGGGGGGGGGGGGGGTGGGCGCCCCCCCCCCCCTCAAACCACTCGGTTGTCCGGGCTGCAAACACAGCCGGCCGACCCAGCCGGGCCGCGTGCCCTGCCGGGCCGAGCCGCACTACGCTGGGCCGGGCCGCGCCCCGCCGGGCAGGGCACTGCCCCGCCGGCGGGGCCGGGCCGCGCCACTTCAGGTCGGGCTGCACCCCTTTGGTCTAGTCCGCGCCCCTTCAGGCCGAGTTGTGTTTTCCTTCGGACCGGTTCGACACCCCTGATGGGTAGGACTCGTCAAACTAGATTAACCCGACCCGTCGGCCCACTGGGCTAAACGGGTCGGGCCTGTTATCTAGTTAAACGTGAATAACTTAAAGACCGCACGTCCGATTGATGCGCTGTCTGCGGCACTGAGACTATTTTGACGAGACAGTCATTTTGCGATACTCTTTGTGAGTTTTGGAAAGCTTTGATAAACGGCCGGGTTTGGATCAAGCATATTTTCATCCGGGCCCCTGGAACAAAAAATGCAATATCTCTCAGACTGGGCGTCTGTTTGACGCATTGTTTGTTGCGTTCAGTTCCTTTTGATGAGACGGAACTCCAGGATACATAAACTCTGGACTTCATGATAGTTGATGTATCGACCCATTTTACTCATGGAGCGGACCCTCCCGGAAGTGAGTACGCTGTGTGCGGAAACCCTAGAGCTGGCTGCGACTGCGATGTAGATGACGACTATACTTGGATCCTACATGGGTTCAACAGCAAGGACGACTGCATTTGGATCCTCCATGGGTTCGGCAACGATAACGACTGTACTTGGATCCTATGTGGGTTCGACAGGGATGGTTACCATACTTGTATCCTATGTGGGTTCAACATCGACGACATATGTACTTGGATCCTACGTGGGTTCAGCAGAGGAGATGATTCAGAGGCTACATATAATCATCTCCACCCCTCTTTGTGAGTAGTATAACAATGTGAGATGAGTCTTGACTTTCAATCATTATCATTGGTATGATTGACTTCTTTCATGTGTGGAATGGTTGTGCTTGGGATTAAAAGTTGGAGCCGTATTGAGATTGATGACTTAGGTATATGTATGGGAATATACCTAAGAAGAGTTGGTTGATACTTTATATTTGTATCTTTCCTTTGTGGATTATCCTTTGTGGATTCTAGGAGACCTTCGGGGGTCTCGGAGTCCCTACTAAGTATCGTATACTCACCCCTACACAGGCATTGCCTGCACTACGTTGTGTTGGTTGCAGATGATGGACATCACTGATCGTGGTCTAGGCTTGTGGATTTGGATGGTATCCGGAGGTGGAACACCTGGCAGGACGTACATGGAGCGAACTGACAGACCTGAGGTACCGACGAGACTATCTGTACCCACCCTTCAAGTGGGATTCCCGGAGGACGACTCGGTGGTTGCTGTTTTACTTTACAACTGTTTTACATTCTTTCTCAGTTGTACTGTACTTTCAGTTGGGTTTTTATATCGACCCATTTCCTTACCATCACTTACTTTTTTACCCAGTTTACTTTGTGTTTATTCCATCTTGCGTACTTTGTTGTGTTTGTTTACTTATATAAAGGATATGCCTTCCCTTTTATCGGGAATTACGACTTTGATGCAAGTCACCAGCCCCTGGCCTATGGAAGGCGGGCTTGGGGTAGTCACGACACAATCCCCAAGGACGGGTTGTGATAGAAAACATTCTAGTTCTATAAGAACAAAAAAATGTCATATTAGGATAAATAATACTCATTTGTAGTCTCCCCACAAAAATATAGTCATCTTATTATTCTGAAATTTTTCATCTTCTTATTTCTCCTAAGAGACGTGTTCAAGGAGAGAAGTGGTGGGTTATAAATTTTTATAGAACATGATATCTCTCTACTCAATTATATAAAAATTTAAGTCTTACAAAAGGCTAATTAGATTCCATTATTCACAATATTACATCAATAATTGGGATGAAAATTTCATTTACAGAGTATCAGTTGAATTTTGTTCCATAACTACTGTATAAGAGATATCAAAATGAAATATCATAAAGAAAATAACTAATTACCTAAGCATATGTATTAGATCAATATGATAAAACATGTAATAGATGATCATTTTAAATACATATACCATAAAATTGATGTAAAAAATAATTTTGGAAACACTTGAGTTTACACATAATAGCTTTGACTTTAACAGTAAGGGTCAGTTAATTTCTATCATGTTCCCAATTTTTTCATGAACCATAAGCTATTACATTTTCACCCAACATGATTAAAATACAAGAATATTTCATAAAACATCACAATAGGCCATGTAATCCTAACTAGCCTATGGAAAAACCATGATAGGGTTTAATGTTAACCATCCTTTCAACTCAAAATGGGGGTCTTGACATTATAATAAGTAATGATAAATTAATCTATTATGATTTATTTTAGTAAATGTTAATTATATCATAGGGAAATATATTATTAGTCACTTATATAAGCCAAAAAAGCAAAAGAATATTCATATATATTAGTCATTATTTGGATCATCCTAAGAAATATCTTCATTATTCATCTCATGATTGATAGAAATTCGTTTCCACGACACCACACACACTGATAAAATGGAATATAATGTGGAAAAACCCTATATTTATAGCTTCATATAGATTTTATGCTCAATAATATTCCATATAATGAACAAGAAATGAAAGTCATATGCCTCTTCAATATTATAATAGTCTATTATATCATTCCTGAATACCTTGATAAATGATTTAAAGAACTAATGAAATATTCAGTTCATGAAATACATGAATACTTCATGGGAATTAGTATTGAGAAAATTCATAACCAATATTCATAATGTTTATATCTACTTTTTAATTATATAATAGGTCTATCTTATTCTCTCACTTAGATATTATTATTAACTTGAATAAAGTTTAATTATAGAGAACAAACTTTCCCCACTCATTTGATCAAATAATTCATCAATTTATGGATATGGATATTTTTTCAAAAGATTCACATAATTTAACAACCTATTATAAAATCAAAACTAGAGTCTCCCACCTACCAACCTGAAAAAATATAACAAGGAAGCCCATTGAGATACATGAGGGAGAAACAAATCCCTTAACATCCATGTCCTTTAGCTATATTTTCAATTCCTCTCATTTTTCTAGTGTCGTGTGATACAATAGATGTGAAATATGTCTTATTCTAGAAAAAAATGTATATAGGAAATATGAATAATCAATTTTGGTGTAACCCTAATAATTCATAGATAAACACCTTACGATACTGCCTGAAAAAAGGATATAATACACTCCTAGAAATTGATCACTAATATTTAATATGAGAGAAGAAAACTAACACATTATCCTCCCATATTTTGTAAGAGGATGTCCTGCCATATTGGGAAACAGGTGACATTATACTTGTAATAGTTGAATTCTACCCTTAGGTGTTGTGAAATCCATCATTAGATGATAATAATCAATATGAACATTAGATATCATCTTCTATTCCATCTCAAATATTATTTCAAAATGTTCTATTTTAAGGATAAAAAGTCCCATGAATTCACCACCCCATATAAATAAATGACACAATAGAGTAGTTGAGCACCACAAAAATTCTTCTATCAAGGAGGTTCCAATATATTTATATAATATGGCATAATCATTGATGTAATAATTAAAAACCCTTAAAATTGGAAGATATAAATGATTATGATGCACTAGTATTAAAAAAGGAAATAGAAATGTATGATAAAATAAGAAAAATACATGTTAGATTCACGGAATCCATCGTGGATTTTATGGGAGCTATCCTATATTATATAAATTCTTGCATTTAATATTTTTAGGGGATTCCACTATCCTATTCCTCAGTCTTTAGTTGACTCTTATGAGATGATGAATTGATTCTACCTCCACGAGAATTAGCGTGGGTCCCTATTTCTTTCGATGAATCAAACTACACCTGAAATCAATTAGGATTGGAAGAACTAGTGACATTTTTTACTGGAAGATTGATCTTATAGAATTTTTGGAGGTGTCTTACAAACATGTAATCATGTATTATCTCAGATGTATTAAGAAAATAAGTGTTTATATGATTAACTTCCCCACATTTATGGAGAAAAAGAGTACTTACATGTATGATGGAAGATGTAATATATAGATAATGTTTTCAAAAACCACCATAATTATCCTTTATATATTAATCCAATATTCAAATTCTTTTTTTAGAATGGAATTCCCACTACAACTAGGAGGTGTGGAAACATCAAAAATCCCCAATATCCCATCAAGATAGATTTCCATTATCAGTGTTTAATCTTCAACTTTTGTATATGTTCTAATATTTATAAAAAATACAATATATTGTATGAATGTTTTATGACCCATCTCAAATTGATGTGATTTAAATTCACTATTATATATAATATATGGAAAAAATGAAAAATTTCCACATATATATTAGTTTATTTTAAAATGGCCAAGTTTCCATGTTGTAGATATAAAAATTATAGGAATTTTGAAAGAGACATCATCCCTAGGTAAACCTACTAAGTAAAAATCTCATTTAAATCCTTATATTAAATATTCTCAATTAGTATATCATAAATAAATTATTCTAACCACTTTAGTTGGGCCCCATTATCTTAAATGGGAACATTTATCTTTAAATAATTCAGCATTATCCTAAAATTAAAATTTAATCCCTATATAATCTAACCAATCCTCAGATTTATAAGGCTCAATACTCCCATGAAATATGTGTGGAAAATGATAGAAAACGTACTATGATTTTTCTTAGTTCTGATTCAAAAATATGTCTACCTATTGAGGTTGAGTGATGCAAGTACCTTATCAATTATTTATAGCTCAAACCATCCTCACTATAAAATAATGAGATTTTAATCTATGGGGGGATTTACTCAAGGAAAATTTTCTATAAACCCCATCAGTGGATTTATTGGTAGTCTACAAGGAGTATTTTTACTATAATAAATCAAATAAAGTATTTATACAATTAAATAGATAATAAATATTTTTAAAAACTACAAAAATCCATTATGAAACCATACAAATCACGGGTGAAATGTCAAAAAATACACCCACTAAAAATACAAGGTCTGCATGAATAGAATGTCTCATGTGAACCCTAACCAGAGAAAAAATTAAATCCAACTCAAAATTATAATTACATATTCGTTACATTCCATAGAAACTCAATGGATATTACTAAACAAATTTAAAAGAAAATATAGAGTACCAACATCCTAAGTCTGGATGATCCTATATCCTCTCTAATAACACTCAATAAATATTAGAAATCAAAACCAGGTATAACACCATTTTTTGTTAAACCAGCCTAGGATTCCCCTCACTCATTCTCTTGAGTCGTTTTCTAATATGGACCATAGGGTGTTTCCAAAACACATCAATATAAGAATGATGTTGTAAATAAAGGATACACCTTTTTGGAATGGGTTTTAAGTAAAAATAATTTAATTTTAAAGGATAGTACCTAATTAACTAACATGAATACAACATATGTTAGAATTTATTTTATTAGAATAAGTAATAATACATAAAAATATCAACAACATAAAATAAAATAAATTTTAACATCAAAAGAGCATAAAAATAAGATTCCAATATTGATATAGTATATACAATTAAAAACATAGATCCAAAAATTGAAAGGATATGTAATAGAGTTCTAAATATACAATATAAAATTAATATAAACATTCTATATATAAAACCCAAAAAATAATAGATACTAATAATTTCCTATTCATAGTAACGATAGTCACACTGTGTGACCTCTATAGAAGAAAAATATTATATTATTAATAACCTCAAATTCCAAGTATTAAATTTTATTCACCCAAAAATATAAAAAATGTTCTACAAAAACCTCTTTGGTATGTGTAATTTTTGACAATAAAATTGCCAGTTGGATCCCACAAAGATTTCAATGAATTTACATTGATTGAAAAATAATATCATGTTTTTTTGAAAGTAAATTTTTAAAAATAATATATGAATTTATTAAGATAATAAATGTATAATAATATTATTATATTAATAACTCCATTATATATTTATTAGGAATAGTTAGAAAGACATAAAAAGGTTAAAAACATTTATGCCTAAGATATCACCATGGAATATAGAATGAAATCCAAGGGGAAGGGTGCCCATGATAAATAAATTATTAAGTGGACCATTGGAGTTCCTTTATTGACCATAAAGTTCACTTTTTTATTTCCCTCAGACCATGTATGTTTTATCTTCATGTGAACCTCACAGAGGAACCCATATTTCTTAATATGTTATATATCAACTAGTTATTATGAGAACCACCAATCAAGGAGAAATAAATCCATGTACAATTTGTGTAACCTTAAAAGATGTGGTTTAATATATACTACACAATAGTAGCTCATTATGCATCACACGAGAATCCAAAAATTGATAATTTACCCCCAAAAAAAAAACTACTGAATAAATGGATGATAGGGCCTCATCCATCATAAATGATATCATATCCAAGGAACATTTTTTTTCACAACCTACATCCATATTATGCCTAAACAAATCTGATGGAATTCTTAATTCCACCGACCAATCATGATAGTTTATCATGATTAGAGAGTTGTTCTTCCTTGAATGCTTGATTGACCCTAGAATTTGGAAGAAAGTTGGAAGAACTCATTTTTTCTAATAATATCACTAATATGATGAATAAATTTAAATAATAGTCCCACAATAAAAAACATTGATCCATATAACCTTGAATCTTTAAAGGAGGCCCATATGTTTGGATAACCTACAAAGATATCCATTATTTAGGAACATGTAATAACGAATTCATGCTTCACATAAAAAAACATCATATAAGATTCTAAAAATGGGCAAGTCAAACATTAAATTCTTTTAATGGTCTTTGGTAGTTCCATGTGAAGCATGAACAATAACCTTTATAAAAATATTACCACCACACTCGATATTTACTCTACTATGGAATGCCTATCTAGATACCATAAAAACACATTTCCATTAAATTTTTTCATTAGTATGGATAGAATCATTACTATTACCCCATATGTGTAATTAGTTCCTCTTTGGGATACTATATCTACATTGGAACCTGACCCAATGTTCACTATCAGAATCTGTATATGTAATTTTTCAGTAAGCACCATTTGATAAAAGACCAAGACTAGTGACACTAAAGAATAGAACATTATCATCCTCAAATATCCTAATTATAGAACATGTGATATTTTTCTTATTATACAGGATCACATTATTAATGTAATGTTGAATGAAAAATTCGTTAAATAGAATATATGGGGCTTATTAGAAAAGAAATATGAGAACACAACTAGAATAGTTATCCGATCATAAGGAGAAATGGATGAAAACCATGATCTATTTAGAGTAATCATTGATAAGGAGGAAGAATTATTTTAGACCATACCAATTCATGGAGATCTCTGAAATCAAATATTATACGATATAATTAACCATTCATAATTATATCCTAGGAATTATAATAATATATAAGAACCCTTAAGAGCCACCAATATAGTCTATCTTGTAAGTAGAACATATAGACATTTATCCCATTGAAATTGATAACCTTCATCATAAGGCCTATCCAAAAATTGTCTAGGGAATGAAAATTAGTATATTTTTAATGTGTGTAATCCTTCAACCAATGGATAACATCATATATTTTTAGTTGTGAATAATACTTAATATTCTATCAATGGGACTATAAAAAGGAAAAATCTTGTGAATCCTTGTGTACATGTGGGACCGTAGGCCAATCATGGTGAATATACCTTTGTACAGACCTACCCAACATTCAACGAGAGTGGAACACTTAGTAGAGTATCTCCTTGAAAAGAAAACTTGTATTTTAGCACTATTGATAAAATTTCTATTATTTTCCTCATTGGTGTTTATAATAATACGGTTACTGTGGATAGATATGGACCTTCAATAGAGAAATAATATAACGAGGTCATAAAATAAAAGTTTAGAGATAGAAAAAATCAATGCTTAGTGGTATTATATAGAACATGGATTATTTAGTAACATTAAGGTATTTAAAATAATGGGTGTTCCCTTTCAAGATGTGATATCTTCCAGAGTAGTGTGGTAGTCCTCCTAATTACCTCTATGATACTACATAGATTTTAATCACAGAACAACCCTATCCATCATGGTGCATTTGATGCACGGACCCACCCATATGGATATTATTTTCATAGAAACATATATTACATACATACTTTGATACCAGTTGTAATATTATGTATATAACCACTCATAATTATAAAATCAATAATTTTTTTAATTATCTTAAATCTAATGGTTATTTTCAGGTTTATAGTTTAATAAATTTGGACAAAGAAAAAACTAGTAAGTCTCATGTTCTTTGTCTCAATGGAAAATTTTCCAATTATTTTCAAAAGTATTAAATTCATGAAAAATCATTGTCATCTCACAAATATTATTCCAACACATGTTATCCATCTAAACATGTCATGTGTCCAATTTTCCTCCATTAACTTGGGGAAATGGAATCATAATAATTGGTGATATATAACTCTAACTTAGTGAAACATATAAATAAACCAACCACTTCATATACAATGAAAAAAATTATGTCATGGATAGGTAAACCTTAATATTCTATATTTATGTTGAAACTGAAATCATTCTATGTCTATGAAAATATATGAAAACATGGATATAAATAATACTTATCTTAAACTAGTTGAATGCCTTATGAAGGGAATCAGAACATGAAATTATGGATTTTTTCCAAGGAAATTTACTTGTCTTTGAGACTCCAGTCAAGACATATTTCTAAATTATATTAGTATACACCAAATACTAAGTCATATTTCTTCCAATGAGGCCTATAAATTTGGCGGGGGGATATATAATTTTGAGCACCACACATTACCATATTATGTACAATGCATTCACTAAAAGAGTCATTATCACATTTTATAAAACTACCTAAGAAACCAAAAAACCAAATAAAACCTATTATTATATACAATGAGAAACATTGAAATCAAATACATAATCTAACTATGATTGTAGTCTATAATCACTAAGAATTCCAATACATTTCCTCATTCAAAAAACAAATAATATCAACATAACCCATTGAGGGAAAGTAGTTGGATAGTCACACATTACATAGTAAACATGCCAATAATAGTCTATATTTCCATAAAATTATATATAATTCCAATACATTTCTCCATATCAATAGAATAATATTCATTATAGGTAAAAGTTATCCAATAAGAATTATGAATGTGTGATGTTCAAACCAGGTAGAGAAGTAAACATAAGGATAAGTTAATACATGAAAAAATTATCATAAGCCATCAATGTAAATGAGATGGATGGTTCAAGAGGAACATATCCCCAGTGTAACAATGAAATGCAAGAATTTTGTTGACATTGATGAAAAACATACTTGAAAAATAATGGATGAATAATAACACCCAATAAATGATCATGAATTGCATTGTTTGGTATCTTGAGTTCATTACCCCAATTGATACCATATATATTATTGTATAAATAGTGAAACGTAAACCCTATAAGGGAATATTTTTCTGAAAATTAAAATATAAATAAAATCAAAAGCGTAAAATAGATCGTAAAAATCAATTTTATCATTGATGTATAATAGGATGTTACATGTGACTTCTCAAAGTATTTTTCCAAAGGATAAGTCATAATTCATTGAAAAACATTAATTTTGAAATAGTTTTACATATAAATGGTTTGAGAATACATAATAAAAAGGAATAATATTTATTAACATGTAATATACCACAATGATACAGAATTGAGACAATGAAAAATATTACGACTTGAGTAAATCATTAATCAAAACTGTATAAATGAGAGGGATTGTTTTTGAAATTAAAATATCATGATTGAAAGATAATTCATGATATGATATCTCACATATGAAGTACATGTAAACCAATGAAATAAAATCAGGTGCATAATATCAAACAAGAATCTAAGAGAGGAATTTTAGATGAAAACACTTACCTTGTTCCATATTCATTCTAGTCATATGATTATCCTATTGAGTAATCATTTTATTTTTATTAGATACTTTCTTATGAATCTTATATTTCATTATTTAATTTCTTATAGACCATTTATTATTATAAATACCCATATATTTAATAAAAAATTTCTCTTGATTTATTTTATAATGATACAATCAATACAACCCATGAAAATAATGTGGCCTAGTTTCGTTAGGTAATTAGGTATGCAGAATAACAACATTCAATGGAAACAGGAAAACATTACTCAAAAACATCATAAATTGTGCTTAAATTACATGAATAATCTAAAATAACATGAGATAACACAGTCATGTACATAATAAAGGTGTGATCTTTAAATCCTAGTGAGGGAATAATCAAAGTATAACATGATGAAAGTAGTACATGTGAGTAAATAGGAAAATCAATGAGACATAAAATGGGTGAGAATCATAAACATGAACATAAAATAAATATACATGATGATAACTGTAACAAACCGAAATTTTGAATAACTATTGTTTCATAATTTTGTGTGTTATTTCATACTCAATCAAAACTTCTTAATTAAATAAAATTAGTATAATTAAAATGAGACTGTTGGGTTTTGACTATTATATGACCGTTAGTCAGTATGACCGTTGGAAACTGAATGTTTCAACTATTGTCTCTAAATACAAGTGATCTTGGTTAATTAATATAGAAAGAAGATTTGATGGCCTCATCTAGTAGTCTTGGGCTGATCGAAGCCCATCTAATAGAACTTGGGAAGGAGGTTGCACCACTAGGCTTTGCTTTGGACCAAACTCAAGCCGAACTTCATAATGTGAAGCAAGAAAGGAATCGCCTTCACCAGAAGATCAAACTGATAGAAATTACTACTCATGCGATGTTGGCCGAGCCACCCTTAGATTCTCTCACCTTAGTACACCTTACAGTTAGGTCCTATGTTGGGGTTATAAGGGGCTATGTAAGGAGACCATAGCTACGTTGTGTAATCCTTTTTTATAAATAAAATTGTGTTCTCTTCTTATGGTGAAGTTTGTGAATTTTCGAATGTCTGTTTAAATATAGTATGCATATTTTTGATGAATTTTAGAAAAATGATATTTTAAAAATTTTTATTTAAAGCTTAAATAATTAAAAATGTGTAATGATTTTCAAAAAATGGTCTTCTATAATTATGTTCAGCACGAAATTTAGAGTGTAATAAGATCAACTTAATTTTTGATGAATAGTAAATCATAAATAGTGATTTTATTCTTAGGATTAGTAATGTGACCAAATGGATTAGTAATCTCACTTAAAGATAGTATTAGTATAATCTAGGAACCTTGATTAAGTAATGTGAATCAATAAAATAGGTAAATAACTATTTTAGAAATTATTAGTCAAGTATAAGTCTTTTTGGGTGAATAGTGTTTTTTAATTAAAAATTAAATTAAAAATATTTAGAAAATTATTTTTATAAAATGGATTTCATTTTTGAACTCAGAGCATCGATATTATGTTAAGGTAATTTTTGGGGATTTTTCTGAGAATAATGAATTTTCAGTGAATAGTGTATTTATTAAAAAAATAAATTAAATATATTTAGAAAATTATTTTTATAAAATGGAGTTCATTTTTGGAATCAGAGAATCAATATTTGGTTAAGGTGAAATTTTGGGATTTTTCTTAGAATGTTTAATTTTCGATTTATAGTGAAAATAATGTTTTTAAGTTACGGGTGTTTAATGACATCATTAAATGATGTATTAAGTATGTAATAAATATGGTCAACTTATGAATAGTAAGATAAGGTATGAGGTGTCCCATGTGTCCAATACCATGGGAAAATACCATGGGCAAGCCCATGGTTTTTCAAATACCACCAATGAGGCGTCCCTTGGCCATTAATGCATTGTCCCCTCACTTTCCCTATAAATACCCACCCATCCCTCCTTTAGATTCACTCCCAACTCTCCTCTAACGAAGCTCTGGTCACTTTACCTCCCAAGGAGTCCTCCCAAGGTTCCCCAAAGCACTCAAGGTCCCAACCTTTGTGTTTTAAGAGTTACGTTTTTAAGGTTAGGGATCCTACCTCTCTCTTTCTTTCCAAGTACTCTCTTTTATGTCATTTCTTTTATGCTCCATGTTCTTATGTTGGAGGATGATGTTTTATATTACTCTTAATTCCCTATTCATGTTCATATGAAGAGAGACCCCCTCTTTATCTCATCAATTCGTTTTAAGAATGTCTAAGTGGTGCCATTAGGCTGTCGAATTTTTAAGGGATTCTTTCACCATTCTCATTTTTCAAAGTTCTAGTTTCATGTCAAGTCTTTCAAGTTCCTTTTTACTATGTTGGGGTATTATATCTATATATATCATACTGAACTTTTATGTTCATATGATGAGATACCCTATTTGATCTCTTCAATCCATTTTTGTTGAAGTTTATGTGGCGCCGTTAAGCTGCCAAATATTTAAGGGATTCTTTCACATTTCTCATTTTTCAAAATTCTACTTTCATGTAAAGTCTTTCAAGTTACTTTTTATTATTTTGGGTTATGATATCTATATCTATCATACATAACTTTTATGTTCATATGATGAGATACCCTATTTGATCTCGTCAATTCATTTTTGTTGAAGTTTAAGTGGTGCCGTTAGGCTGCCAAATTTTTAAGGGATTCTTTAACCTTTCTCATTTTTCAATGTTCTACTTTCATTTCAAGTCTTTCAAGTTCTTTTTTATTATGTTGTTGTATGATCTCTATATCTATCATAATGATCTTCTATTATAATTTGATGAGTTACCCTATTTGATCTCTTCAATTCATTTTGTTGAAGTTTAAGTGATGCCGTTAGGCTGTCGAATTTTTATAAGAGAAATATTATTTTTGTCTTCCCTCCACGTTTTTCATTTCATATGGTATGTATTTCAAATATATTTACCATGTTCTTATATACATTATATTCTGTCCATATACTGTTATTTGGATCATTTATGAGTGGGTTACCAATGTCCCCTCTCTTTTCAATGTTTTCTAAAACCCTACAATATAGCCGTTATGCTACCGAATTTCCAACTCAAAATCTCTCTCTCTTTTTCTCAAATTATTTTATTTTATTAAGTAAATACTCAAAGCTCTGTCTTATATAGGGGTATTCACATATATACTAAAATGTTCTATTTTAAATTCTGGAATTTAAATACATGAGACCCACCTTCTTTTTCTGTGGGTTTTAAAGTGACACAAAGATCATGTCTTTAAGCAGTTTTTAAATCGTTATGATTATGAAATGAAAACCATTTCTTTTATGCTTAATGGGTTGTTTATGAAATGATTGATGATTATATATGTGGATCAGATGATAATAAAGGCAATTTTAAGGGTTCCCCTTGATAGCGATCCAATGAATTGGGTAAAGACTTAATCTCTAGAGATGACCATTTTGACTGATACCTTGGTGAATAACCTTGGTAATTTTTAATGACACCTTGGAGATGGACCTTGGTGAAACAGAAATGATTGTCTGTGTTAAATGTTTTAGCCACATCTTCAAGTTATGAAATATGTTATTTTTATTATGATATGCCTCATGATTTCTTTCTCATGCCTTAAAGTTATTTTTCATGACTTTATTGATGTATCTCAAGTTCACATGTTAAATGTTTCTCTTGTTTCCCTTACTGGACCTTCTCCTCACCCTTTCTTTTGATGTATTTACCCAGGTTATGAGATGCAATAATTAACCTAGGATGAAAATAAATAGAACCCTTTCAAGTTTTTAAGAATAAAGTTTTATGTTTTCATGTTTTGAGTTCCTGGTTTCCAAGACACTAAACCTTAAAGATCCCCGGTTTTGTATAATGTAATGAAAGTTAATGTGTTAAAAGGTGGGATGTTATAGTTGGTATCAAAAGATGGTTTAGTTTTATATGGAAATTAGGATATGAAAACTCTAGGAAGAACCCTATAGAAATGTTTAAATATAGGAAATCTTCCTGGTATTTTGGTGAGTATTGAGTACGGTGTTTCTAAACAAATACATCCCTGTCTGGACACGAGTAGGTAGAGGTGGCTCTGGAACAGATGTACATAGGGGTAAAACCCGAAAATACCGCTTTGAGCTAGACTCGAATGGGAACTGGTACACGACAACAGGCTTTGCTGCACTCTTGGTTACGACACTCCCGGGGGATATACTTTGGTAAATTCATAAGCTTAGTATGAACCATTATTAAAGGGTCAAAGAGAAAATAAAATAAAGATTCACATAAGAATTTATGATAATGGATAATCTAGATTGGAACCTAGGGGATCAAAAGTTATGCTATACTTTTCTTCTACTAGTTTATCCTTCTATTATTTAAGTTTCATTTTCATGATTATTGGATAAGTATTTAAGCCCCCTAATTATACTTTATTTTCTTAGTTAATGGAGGGAAATCAAAGAACATGTCCCAACAACCAATGTGGTAGGAAATGTGGTGATTGCCCTATTAATATGACAGAGATGATGAGATATCAAGTTGAACATTTTGTGATTATGCCAAACCAGCTATAAAAAAATCACAATTAATAATTTGTACCTAGTTGAATGACCAAATTCATTGAGGAAGAAGAAGACGAAGTCTCAAGGATGTTCATCTGATAAAGTTGATTAGGGGATTTAAATATTTTTATTATTTTAGAATACGTTCACTATTTTGGGAACCCTATATGATCAAGGTAAATATATTACTATGGTATTTACTTTGAGGTGTAAAGGTTGAATTATATTTTGAAGAATCGATGAATTTAAGGCGAACTTATGGTAATTTAGGTTACTTATGGAAATGATTAACCTATATTGGGGAAAATGTGATTAGGTTAGTTACTTTTTTTATAAGATGATAAGAGTGGTTGATGTTGTTTGGAGATGAATGATAAATTTTATCTTGGAAGACTACGCTATCATATTCTTTTTTTATTTGGGTTTCAATATTAGTTTGGTTTATATCGAGGATTTTTAAGGACAGTTATTTTTGGAATGGTCTATGATGAACTTTGGGTAGTACTGTGGAATTTTGAAGATTTAAATAAGTTTCCCTTCCTATGGGATTCTTTCTTTTTGAAGAGTTATTTTATCTTACCCTCTCTGTTTTTGGGATAATGTTTAAAGATAGAAGAAATAGATAGTTAATCTTTTGTGGATTATGTGACTCTCAAGAAGATGATTCTTGTGTTTTGATGAGAACAAGTGTTTTTTAATGCTCATCATTTAGAGAAAAGATTAGTTTTGGTAGAAACTTATTAAAGGATGAAACTCTACTTGAAGGTAGGTATATTTCCTTGTGTTTTTATTCTATATAGTAAATGAATTTCTCAAAACTTTGAAAAGGAACGTAAAACAAAGATGTTGTATGTTAATGTTTCCTAATGGGAAATCAAATACCGTTTAACCCATCATTAGCTTGTGATTTTATTGTTTTTAACTTTCTCCTAATCATGTTTTCTATCAATCTCCCTCTGAACGTGACCCTTTTTTTCTCCTCCATGTCCATGTTTTCTTACATGAAATCCTAGTAAGGGTTAACTCGGGTGACCTTTGTACTTCCTTTTCTTTCTTTTAATGTAATAGTGTTACTGACTCCATTTCTGATGTGGGACATTCAATGAAATTTCCAAAACCAATTTTAAAAAAATTGCGAGGGCGCAATTTCTTAAGGGGGGAAGATTGTAATGACCCGAAATTTTGAATAAATATTTTTTCCTAATTCTGTGTGTTATTTCATACTCAATCAAAACTTTTTCATTTAATAAAATGAGTATAATTAAATTGATATTGTTGGGTTTTGACTATTATATGACAGTTAATCAGTATGACCGTTGGAAACTGAATGTTGCAACTATTGTCTCTAAATACAAGTGAGATTGGTTAATTAATATAGAAAGAAGATTCGATGGCCTCTTCCAGTAGTCTTGGGCCGATCGAAGCCCATCTAACAGAACTTGGGAAGGAGGTTCCACCACTAGGCTTTGCTCTGGACCAAACCCAAGCCGAAATTCATCGTGTGAAGCTAGAACAGAATCGCCTTCGTGAGAAGTTCAAATTGATAGAAATTACTACTCGTGCAATGTTGGCCGAGCCACCCTTAGATTCTCTCACCTTAGCACACCTTACACTTAGGTCCTATGCTGGTGTTATAAGGGGTATGTTATGAGAGCATAGCTACATTGTGTAATACTTTGTTATAAATAAAATTATGTTCTCTTCTTATGGTGAAGTTTGTGAATTTTTAAATGTCCGGATAAATATAGTATGCATATTTTTGATGAATTTTAGAAAAAGGATGTTTTAAAAATGTTTATGTAAACATTAAATAATTAATAATGTGTAATGATTTTCCAAAATTGGTCTTCTACAATTATGTTCAGTATGAAATTTAGAGTCTAATAAGATCAACTTAATTTTTGATGAATAGTAACTTATGAATAGTGATAATAGGCTTAGGATTAGTAATGTGACCAAATGGATTAGTAATCTCACTTAAAGGAAGTATTAATACAATCTAGGCATCTTGATTAAGTAATGTGATTCAATAAAATACGTAAATAACTGTTTCATAAATTATTAGTCATGTATTAGTTTTTTCGAGTGAATAGTGTTTTTTAAATAAAAATTTAATTAAAAATATTTAGAAAATTATTTTTATAAAATGGATTTTATTTTTGAACTTAGAGCATTGATATTATGTTAAGGTAATTTTCGGGGATTTTTCTTTGAAAAATGAATTTTCGGTGAATAGTTTATTTATTTAAAAATTAAATTAAATATATTTAAAAAATTATTTTTATAAAATGGAGTTCATTTTTGGAATTGGATCATCAATATTTGGTTAAGGTGAAATTTTGGGATTTTTCTGAGAAAGTTTAATTTTCGATGAATAGTAAAAATTCTGTTTTTAAGTTACAGGTGTTTTATGACATCATTAAATGATGTATTAAGTATGTAATCAATATGGTCGACTTATGAATAGTAAGATAAGGTATTAGGTGTCCCAGGTGGCCAATACCATGGGCAAGCCCATGGTTTTTCCAATACCACCAATGAGGTGTCCCTTGTCCATTAATGCCTTGTCCCGTCACTTTCCCTATAGATACCCATCCTTCCCTCCTTTAGTTTTCACTCCCAACTCTCCTCCAATGAATATATGGTCTCTTTACCTCCAAAAGAGTCCTCCCAAGGTGCCCCCAAGCCCTTAAGGTTCCAACCTTTGAGTTTTAAAAGTTACCTTTTAAGGTAAGGGATCCTACCTCTCTCTTTCTTTCCAAGTACTCTCTTTTATGTCATTACTTTTATGCTCCATGTTCTTATGTTAGAGGATGTTATTTTATATTAATATTATTTCCATTTTCATTTTCATATGATGAGAGACCCCATCTTTCTCTCATCAATTCATTTTAAGAATGTTTAAGTGGTGCCGTTAGGCTGCTGAATTTTTAAGGGATTCTTTCACCTTTCTCATTTTTCAAAGTTCTACTTTCATGTCAAGACTTTCAAATTCGATTTTATTATGTTGGGGTATGATCTCTATATATATCATACTGAACGTTTTTGTTTATATGATGAGAGACCATATTTGATCTCATCAATTCATTTTTTTTGATGTTTAAGTGGCACCGTTAGGCTGCCAAAATTTTAAGGGATTCTTTCACATTTCTCATTTTTCAAAGTTCTACTTTCATGTAAAGTCTTTCAAGTTCTTTTTTATTATGTCGGGTTATGATCACTATATCTATCATACAAAACTTTTATGTTCATATTATTAGATACCCTATTTGATCTTGTCAATTCATTTTTGTTGAAGTTTAAGTGGTGCCGTTAGGCTCCCAAATTTTTAAGGGATTCTTTCACCTTTCTCAATTTTCAAAGTTCTAATTTCATGTCAAGTCTTTAAAGTTCATTTTTATTATGTTGGGGTATGATATATATATCTATAATACTTATCTTCTATGTTCATATTATGATAGAACCTATTTTATATCTTCAATTCATTTTGATGAAGTTTAAGTGATGTCGTTAGGCTGTCAAATTTTCATAAGAGAAATATTATTTTGGTCTTCCCTCTATGTTTTTCATTTCATATGGTATGTTTTTGAAATCTCCTTAACATGTTCTTATATACATTATATTCTGTCCCTCTACCGTTCTTTAGATCATTTATGAGTGGGTTACCCATTTCCCCTCTCTTTTCAATGTTTTCTAAAACCCTACAATATAGCCGTTATGCTGCCGAATTTCCGACTCAAAATGTCTCTCTCTTTTTCACAAATTATTTTACTTTATTCAATGAATACTCAAAGCTCACTCTTCTATAGGGGTATTCACATATATACCAAAATTTTCTATTTTAAATTCTATGATTTACATACATGAGACCCACCTTCTTTTTCTGTGGGTTTTAAAGTGACACAAAGATCATGTCTTTAAGCAGTTTTTAAAATGTTATGATTATGAAATGAAACCCATTTCTTTTATGCTATATGGGTTGTTTATGAAATGATTGATGATGATATATGTGGCTCACATTATAATGACACCTTGGGGATGGAACTTGGTGAAACGGAAATGATTGTGAATGTAAATGTTGTAGCCACATCTTCAAGTTATGAAATATGTTATTTTCATTATGATATGCCACATGATTTCTTTCTCATGCCTTAAAGTTCTTTTTCGTGACTTTATTATTGTATCTTAAGTTCACATGTTAAATGTTTCCCTTGTTTCCCTTATTGGGCCTTCTTATCACCCTTTCTTTTGATGTATTTCCTCAGGTTATGAGATGTAGTAATGAACCTAGGATGAACATAAGGAGAAGCTTTTCAAGTGTTTAAGAATAATTTTTTATGTTTTCATGTTTTGAGTTCCTGGTTTCCAAGACTCTAAACCTTAAAGATCCTTGGTTTTGTATAATGTAATGAAAGTTGATGTGTTAAAGAGGCGGGATGTTATAATAAAATGAAGGTAAAATTGGAATGGGGAAATAAAATAAAACATGACATAAGAATTAGTCAAGGCTAATTCCCAAGAGAATATTACAAGGTGGATAAAGTCTAGTCATGAATTAAAATCACTCCCTAATCACATACATAATGTATCAGGAGACAAAAAATTTACAAAATGCATTGGAGGGATATATAATTCTATGAAAACCCTCCATATTCATCTAATTTAGATACATAAGTGTGCCACATAGATTATAAAAAACATGGATGACTTTCATCTCTTATTATCACATGATTAAGGATTATGGGTTAAAACATGGATGAAACCATTAAATGATGATAGTTATATCATGGATAATACCGTTGAGTGGAAATGGGGATGTGAATTCCATATAAATATTTTTTTCCTGGAAATAAAATGAGAATCATGGAAGTATAAAGGGGGAACATAAAGATTCCTGGAATGGTATAAAAAGAGTAAAATGTTTATATCATCTCTTATAAATCATAAGGATAGTAAGAGGAATGTGTAATAACATATCCAAAAATGAAAAATACAAACCAATAAGAATAATATAAAAAATTTCTTCATGTAAAGATGAAAAGGATATGATCCCTTACCCTGAGTGGGATCAACTAAAATCATGGGAGGAGTTTATTTAGAGAATTGAATAACCATGGGAGGGATCTAGTGATGGAAGGTAATAGTAAATTTTTTACTTTAAGGGTTTTGTGTGAAGGGGAGTGAGAGGGTGTGTGGGATATTATATAAAAATATAGTAGAATTATTTATACATTTCAAAAAATAGTTTTTGGACTCTATATGATAAATTAATCCGAACCACAAAACATTCAATGGGGGTTTCACATGGTATCCTCCAAATAGGAGAAGGGTTTATTATTTTTTATGCCTAAGAAACGATTTCATTAACATAATTTCCATGGTGATGTGGAAGTGATTCATGTGTATACAAAATTGATTTTAAAACCATAAAATAAAATATAGGTTCTGGAGGATTCATTATGGTTTTTTAAAATTAATAAAATGAAAAAAAAAACAAATTATTTTACAAGGGAAACATAATTTGTTCTATTTATAATCAATATATTAATTATTACATCACTCTTTATATTTTATGTTTTCATAACAAATACCATATAATTATATCATCATTAATTTTTCTCAAAATATGAATTGCATAAAAAATTATAAAAAATTCATGGTTGTATAAGATTGATGTTATGATTTGAAAAATAAAATGTATATGATCAAAATATTTCTCTAGTTATGACATATTACACTTTTAAATAAAAAATCTCATATTTACGAATTTTTTTTCAAGAATAAAAGTTTATTGGAACTTATTAATATTACGTTATACATCATAAAATTTCATTTCAATTTATATTTATTAAATATTATTTAATAATAATATATTATTAAAACAACATTTAATTAAAAAATTCAATAATTCATTAAAAATAGTTTCGTGGTTGAAAATATATATTTTCTAAATATATAATTTTTATTTCATCATATGAAAATATTTTTTTATAAAAATTATTGTTTGATCATTATAATGTAATAATAATATATATAATAATTAATTTATTAAAAACATATATTCAAATTCCAATTTTTATGGTCTAGATGTATATCCCTTTGTTACACTAGTGAAATCCTTATGGGTAAGGTGTGAAACGATGAACTTTTGTTTGGGTAGTGTGCGAACATGGTATGCACCGTGGTCCTGATGAGCATGATATTATCTCGTAAATAGTTTCTTGTAGATTTTAGTTAGTGAATCTCATATTTGGAATGGTAGAAGGAAAATATAATTGATTCTATCTCCCTCAAAAGCTTTGATAAATGAGATTTATAAGGTATGATCCTACTAGTCATGTTCATTGCTTCCTTTATCTATGTCAATTGGATTGATCATAACCCTTTATATATATATCATAATGCTCACCATAAAATGACTATATTATCAATAGTTTTGATTCTTAGTGGTATTTTAAATCTACTAGCCTATATAATGGCCTAAAAGAACCATAGTTGTGTATATAATTTCTATAAGTACATTACATATGATTATATTTTTTTATTCAAAAATGGAATTTAATTTATAAATTTTTATGTCATTACATTCATCCCACCATTAATGATTTTTATGTCAAATTTTTTATTTAATAAAACACAATATATGAGGGTACATCTATTTCATCAACTCTTCTAGTTCCCAGGTCACTTCCTCAAATTTTTTGTTCCACCACAATAATTTTACAAGGTGAGTTGTCATGTTTCATAAAAAATAATTCCTATGATCTATGATCTTCATTGACCACTCCTCAAATGAATGATCATTATTTAATGTCACCACATTTGGATTAATTAAATTTCAAGGGTTTGGTATGTACTTCTTTAATAGAGTCACATGGAAGACATCATGTACTTGAGTTTTATTTGGTTGGAGTGGTAATCCATAGGCCACTGCTCTGATGCAATCAAGGATCTCAAAGGGGTTGATGTATCATGGACTAAACATTCACATCTTCCCAAACCCCATGAAATGTATTTATAGTTGTATATTAAGGAACATATTATCATTGACCTCAAACTCTGGGTCTCATCATCGATTTGTTTCATTGATTTCTTTTTCAATTTTGTGTATATTTCATATGACAGAAAATGGCTTGAAAATTCTATATAACCTCTTGAATAAGAACATGTTCCATTATCTTACACTATCCAACATGATCCCATAATTCCGAAGACTGACACCTCTTTACATATAAATCCTCAAAAGGATCCATTTAAATGCTAAAATATAAGATGATGTTATATTAGAAATCCAATAGGGAGAGGTTTCAATCTCATCATCAATGTAAATCCATTGAATATGATCAAAAAAATATACCCTAGAATTTTAATTATTCTCTAAGACTGACCCTTCATCTAGGGATGATTAGTATTAATAAAGATAATATCTATATCAAATGCTTGCTAAAGGATAGTCTAGAGAATTTAGTTAAACATCATATGTCAATCAGATCAAATAGATAATGGTACTTCATGTAGTCATACTAGTTCCCTTATGTATATCATGTCCAGCTCTTCAAGAGAAAAATATTCGTTGATATAAATGAAATGCACTGACTAGGTAAGATGATTGAATTCCACCCATATGGATTTATTACCTTAAGGGGTCATAGGGAGTCCATTGAAAAAATCCATAGTTATTCTTTCCAATTATCAAAATTTTATTGTCAATATATGGATCACAATCTTATTCTTCTTTCAATAATCTTTGATGTAATGGCCTATAATTTTTTCATTGACATTTCCCTTATTATAATTATGTCATATAGTATAAATCAAAAATATCAAACGAAGAAACCAATAAAAACATTATACTAACAAATTAATAATTATATATTAGTCAGAAAAAAACCAATAAGAATTCCAAATATTATAGTGGGATAATAAATAGAAACATAGATAATAATAATAGGAAATTTATGACCTACATGATATATTAGAATCACAGGACTCACAAACAAAGTTATAAAAATAAAACATAAAGTTAACAATAAAATATTCAATGTAAAATAATAAAGTATATATAACCTTGTATAAAATTTATGTTAATGGTTAATGGAATAGGAGGTATTTATAGGAAGTACAAAACTATTATGGCAATTTTAAATACGACCATTTGAATAGTAACCTAACTGTTGGAATAATAATGTGAAAAATTAAAAAATTTAATATGTCTATTAAAATGGTTAGATAACCTATAAATGTATAAATAGCATTTATATCTCTTAAAAATGAAAATATAATATATTTTAAATCTTTAATATGTAAATAATTGTTTTAAAAATAATAAATTAAGTGTGGGTATTTTTGGGAACACAAATCTATATTTAAAAGGTTTATAAATAACATAATGATTTAAAATGAAATTTATATACATAAAATGGATTCATAAATAAATATTTTTGTTTTATTATGATTATAAGATAATTTTATGAGACTCTAAATAATTTTCTATAGTTTCATAAAATCTGTTATAATATTAAAATTAGTATTTTTCAAATAAATAAAAAACTTTATTGAAAATTAAATTTATCATATTTAGAAAATTATTTACATAAAATGGTGTCAATTTTTGGAATATAAATTTTGAAAAAATGTTGGGGTGAATTTTGAGGATATTTCTAATTTTTTTGATTTTCTGGGGAATTGTGAAGTCTGGTAATTTACCGAATTTAACATTATAAGTAAATAAATGAAATTTTATGTCAAATTTGAGTCATGAATGATGTAAGTTCCCATTATCATGAAATTACATGCTCTATTTTTTGTTTTTACGCATGGTAATCAACCCTATTGATAATGTTGTGCCAAAATAATAAACAAATGAATAAAATAACCAAAGACACCCCTATCCTCCCCTTATAAACACCACTCCTCAGAAACCCTTCTCCTAACTCCTCATAAGTTTTTTATCTTTTTTTAATTCTTCAAAATTACCTTACCAATACTCTTCCCCATATCTATGAGATTCTAATCTCAACAAAAGGCCAAACTGATGTGCCTTATAGAGGTTCTCAATGAGACGATATTCAAGAGGTATAATCCCCTTCATTCCCATTTAAATTATTTCTTTCTTCTATCTCATACTCAACTCCCCTATCCAAAACAACATGATAAATCCAGTATCATATATATAAATAAATAATATTATGGTAATCAAATATTAATAATTAAATCAATTTTTTCCCTATTATCTTAAATACGAAATCATCATCCGTGTTATGTTGATTTAACACCTTCATTGATGATGATTTTTCATTCTATATTACATCCTTCAACGGTGGTCAAAAAAAATTATAATGATCGAAAAATATTTTTAAATTTATATTATAACATTTTTTATGTTCATGAACTAATATATATTAATAATATTAAATATTAAAAAAAACTAGTTTGTCATGATCTTAAAACCTTCACAATATTCTAAATATATATCATTAACATTTTATCAAATGAATCATACTCAGGGAAAGAAATTTATATTCCGACTATTTAAATTTTGGTAAGTAAATTAATACCATATAATTTCACTTCCGGATAATTATTCAAATTTTACATAAACTTCTATAATTATTCACAAGCGAACCGAACATGAAACCAAGAAAATAATGCTCCCAAAATGACAAAATTAAACTCTATAAATCATCAAAATACTCATAAATTGACATAAAAAATTATAATAAATCATATATATGTAAAAAAATTTCTTAATTAAATAATTAATAGAATAAATTTTATTATCTAGGACATTAAGGGAAAGTGAAGAACACATTCAATCATAATGTAATGGATCTCTTTGATCTCCCAAATTAACTTTGGGTTGTTCTTAATATCACTTTACACTAATTTATTTCTTCATATTTCTTATATAATTCTTCTAAATTATATTTATCGTTTATAAAATTATGTATCTAGATCAATTAATTCTTATATTATTGTTAAATTTATATTTTATAAGGCTCCATTATCGATTCGTCTAGATAAGCAAGATTGATTATATATAACTTCCAAATTTCTTAAATATTTTCAAGTATGAGGCATAATATATTTTAAAGAACCATTATTTTTCTAAAACAAATCATTCCATCATGTAAAACTATATCAGTTTATTTTTTTTATAAAAACAATTTTTCCTTTGTCCTCTTTATAGATTCTTTATTATTTTCCATAAAACCGCACTAAAGTGGCTGATTTCTAAAGTTTCTTAAACAATATTATTATATGTTTTCACTTAAATTGGATATAATTTATCCTCAAAAATTCATATTTTATATTTTAAATGTTAATTTGTGATTTAAATATATTCTTTCTTGTACACCATTATGATATTCCCATTGGTAATTACAGATGACACAATTTGACTAGCTAATTATTTCCCTTGGTAACCCTTATGTTTATTCCATATGTTTGATTATTTATATGGAAAACAGATGAATGAACATTTTATGTTATGTTAATCAAGATTAAACTCCAATTAATTGGTTAAATTTTAGTATTATGGGATGTCATGAATGGGATTAGGGAGAAAACCAAATCAATTAAGGGAAATAGTCCACCATGTGATATAGCATTGGCAGTTAGCATTGAATCATGTTTATGTCATGTTATATGTTTCTGCCATATCTCTATATTCACCTTATCATATGTTTCCATGATAATTATGATATTCATGTACCATTTTATTCTTTTTCCATGATAATTTTGTTATCATGTTATGCTTTTAAACCATGTGTTATGCTTCTTTTCCATGCCTATTCCCCTACTTGGATTTTTGCTCATCCCTTTTGTCAATGTATTACTTAGGATATCCTATGAATATTTATGAACTCAAAGGAAGTTATGAGCTCATTTTTAATATTAATATAATGTTATTTATTATATTTCCATGTTTTAAATTTATTTACATTGTTTTAAAAATACACTATACATTACAATCCATGGTTTTCATTTCATGATTGTTTATGACTAAAATCACATAACAATATGTGTGAAGGGATATGGTATCTATAGTTGGTATAAGAGGATGGTCTAGTTATTTTTCAGATTAGGATTAGAAATTTATTTTATGATACCTATGGATAATTCTATCACCATTTATAACAATGATTGATTCATAAAAAATCACATGTTAGGATATAATTTACATTTAAAAGTTCACCCTTATTTGTTCAAATTTTTCATTTTATATTCTTATTATTGATATATTTAATCAAGTGAAATTACAGTTTATTTTTCCTATTTAATGTATAGAAATAGGATAATTCATTCAAAAAATCAATGTCATAAGAAATGTGATGATTGAATTAATGAAATGAAAATTCTAATGGGAACATGAGATAAGAAGTTCATGATATTAATGGATCAACTAAATCAAGTTATTAATAATAACACAATTCTTTTAGAGCTTCCTCCTCATCTTAAGAAAGATTAAGTTGTAGTCAAATCATTTATACGACAAATGAATTCTATATTTAATGGATCTTATTATCCACTCATTATGAAAAAATGGATTAAATCCATTGAAAAGTTATTATATATCATAAAATTCTCTAATGTAGCGAAAATTGTGCTGGAGATCTATTATTTTAATGGGTAAGGTAATCATTGATAGAAACTGATAAAAAACATAAAATATAAATATGAATAATACTCCATGTAATTTTAAGGTTTTAGGAAAATATTTTTCAATAAATATTTTCCTTGAAACCTTCTTCGTAGGATAGAGAGAGCATTCCTCAGACTAAAGAAAAAAGAAGATGTGTCCATCGGGATGTACAAGGCTAAATTTACAAGGATTACATGATATAGCCATGGTTTTTTCAAGAAATCTTAATGGAAGGTGGATTGATTCATTAGGGGACTAATGTTGAGTCTACAAAAATCATTAGTGACTTGAGACTTTGAAAGATATGAGGAAATTCTCTGTTGTTCCCTTATGGTTAAAATATAGATTGGAGAATCTCAATGGTCTCGTAGGCTTTGAAATAAAATTTTAAAAATGGATTTTAGTCTAGGCAGATCATTAGATAATTATAGTGATAGAAAGAAAACACAACAGCATATGGGTAAACAGTGTGGGAAGAAGTATCCTAGAAACTATATAAAGGGAACTATGAGATGATTCAAATGTGGGAGAGAGGGGAATCATACTAATTTTTTCTAAAGGGATGTGAAGAATCCTAGAAATTTAGAAGAATAAAAGAAGGTAAACATCAACACTCATCCTATGGTGCAATGTTTCAACAACATGGAACATGGGAATTATGTTAGAAAATTCTCTAAGAAAAGGTTTTTTGGATAAAATCAACAATAACAACCTCCATGACATCATTGAAAGAAATATTCTATTACTACGACTCAGGTGGAGCATGAAAATGATGTCATGATTGGTACCTTGGCTATTATTTCAAGAATAGGGAACATATTATTTGTCTATAGTTCTAAAAATTATTGTGTATCCTGTATGTTTTGTAGAACTATTCAAAAACCAATTCAAAATATGAGGGTTGAGTTATCTGTGAGAACAATTAATAGGGAAATTATTGCATCTAAATATATAAATCCTCCCTAGTAAATTTTTGTGGACATAACCTCAAAAAAATGTTTTCCTATTATTTTTTTGATTTTTATGCTATATTGGTCCTAGATTGGATCTCTTTATACAAAGACAACATCAACTATCGAGAAAGGGATATCAATATTCACATCTCAAGGAATCCTCTAATTCAGTTAAAGTGTAAGGAGGATGATGAATCTGATTTAGAAACATTATCTCAAATGTGGATATTATTGACTTATCAAAAAGAATACCCATCTCAGACGATTGGGACAAAAGAGAGGATCATGGTTGAAGACATTCCCAATTCTAGGGACTACACTATTGTGTTCCACATGGAAATTCATGGTCTTCCTCATGACTAATAGGTTTAGTTCATAATTGATATTATTCATTGATATATGAATATATCAAAAAATACTTATAGAATGTCCACAATTGAGATGGATGAATTGAAGAGGCATTTAAATGAAAATCTAAATAAGGGATTTATACACCCGATTGCTTCACCATAGAGAGAACTAGTCATCTTTATCAAGAATAAGGACGTATTTGTGAAACCCTTTACTTATTTTAGAGAGGTCAAAAAAATCATGATAAAGAACATGTATCTCATGACACTAATAGATGAATTGTTCGATCAGCTATGTGGAGCCAATTATTTCTCTAAGGTGGACCTTCGATCAAGATATCAACAATTAAAGAGAAGAAAAAATATATTTCCAAGACTACCTTTCAAATTAGGAATGAACACTATGATTTCATAGTGATGCCATTTTGACACAATAATACTCCAAAACATTTCAAGGAATTATTAATATTGTCATTAGTGATTACCTTGAAAAATATATGGTAGTCTTTATAGATGATATTCTGATATACTCCAAGTGTAAGGAGGAACATGAGTATCATTTAAATACTATCCTTAATATATTGAATAGGGAGAAACTATATTTAATGTATTATTAATGTGAGTTATGGATAGAGGAATTATAGTTCTTGGGGAATGTTATTACCAACAAAGGAAAATGAGTGGACCCTTATAAAAAAACGAAACCGAGGAGAGGCCCAGACCAAGAATTGTATTAGAGAACCAGAATTTCCATGGTTTAGATGTGTATTACTAACTATTTGTTGTGAACTTATCATGATTATGAATCAAACTAAAGAAGATTAATTGGAAGGGTGTAAAGATTTTATGGATGAGGGAGTGTGTAGAAGAATTTATAAGAGTTGAAAAAGAGGCTTATCATTCCACCCAAACATACACATTTGAGAAGTGGGGAACACTTTATAGTATAAAAACATATATAAAAGAAATGATTATGATCTGTACTCATGAATAATGATAAATTGAGAGCCTAAGACTCAAGAATACATAATGTTCATGAGAAAAAAAAATCCAACACATGATCTGGATTTGGCATATGTGATCTTCGTGTTGAAAATATGGAGGCATTATCCTTATGTGGAGAAGTGTGAAAAATATACTGATCAT
Organism: Viscum album; assembly: GCA_963277665.1. Taxonomy (NCBI): domain Eukaryota; kingdom Viridiplantae; phylum Streptophyta; class Magnoliopsida; order Santalales; family Viscaceae; genus Viscum; species Viscum album. The sequence continues at coordinate 1,022,060,744 of OY728162.1, forward strand.
AAGAGTTTCAAATATATATTCACATTGAAGGAGATTAATTCTCGATATTATTGATAGTTAGATCTCATAATGTATTATGAGTTCTCAATCCACTACCATCATGGTAATGAAAATAAATTGGCAGATTCTATATATAGAAATGATCCTGTAACTTTATAAATGATGATAATTTAGAGGGATCCTGTATTTTTAAACTTGAAAATGATGGAAATTGGAATAATTAATGATGGAAAATCATTAATCATTTCCCAAATTATATCTCAACCATAAAATTTAAAAAATATAAAGGATTCTCAATGTGATTAAGTGGAAATTTAGAAGAAAGAATAAGGTTTCAGAAATTGGAAATCCTCAGAGTTCAAAATTGATGGGAAAGGAGTTGTGAAATTTGGGTGGGGACTATGTGTATTTTCTACCCCATAGATAAAAAAGAAAACCCCAATGACGCACATAGCTCAAACTTCTCTATTCACCTTGGGAGGAAAAATATGTATCGTGATCATTGAAAGAACTATTTTTGGGACAATATGAAAAAGGATATCATTGAATACACATAAAAATTATTTGTATGTTAGAAAGTGAAGTATTAAAGAAACAATTCTATGGGGATGATACAACCATTCCCCATATCAGAATGGAAATGAGAAAACATCACCACATACTTTTTCACTATAATTCCAAATATATGAAAAGAAAATAATGATATATGGGTTGTTATGGATCATTTGACCAAGATAGATCACTTTATCAAAATTTGGGAGGACTTCTCACTCGACTAGATTTCATTTATATACATCATATAAGTTGTGAGGCTACATAGAGTACCATTATCGATTGAATATAATAAAGATCTATGATTTACCTCCATGTTATGGAAAGTTTCCAATATTATATAAACATTGATTTGAACTTCAATATGTCTTATCATCTTCAAATTGATGTCCTATCTGAGAAGACTATTCGAAAATTGGAAGAAATGTTGACAACATGTTTTATCGAAATTAAATGATGAAAGGACTAAAATATAAAACTAGTAATGTTATTTTATAACTATAGTTTACACTCAATAAAACAAATGGACCAAATGAATACCTTTATAGGAATAGATGAAGAAAACCCACATGCTGATATGATATTGATGGATGTAGGATTTTGGGACCCGAAATGGTTAAAGAAATGTTAGAAAAGCTGAAAAAAATTCATTAGTACATCAAGTAATCGCCAAGATTATAAAAGATAAATACATATAATCCCTAATTGGACTTATATTTTGAGGGTGGAGACATTGTATTCATCTATATATCTCCATGGAATAGATTAATGAGATTTCAGATGAAAGGAAAGCTATGTCCTTTATATATCAACCCCTTAAATTTTCTTAATCTTCTCAGAGCTGTGGCCTATAGACTAACACTTCAACCAATGATTTCTCAATTAAATAATATATTCCACATATCCCTCTTGAGGAAGTATATACCCGATCCTTCATTGTACTGAATTTATAGGCAGCATAACTAGAAAATGATATATCATATAACTAGCAGCCGATGAAGATCATGGACCATAGATATAAGGTTTTACAAAACAAAACTACTAACCTTGTGAAAGAACTATGGAGGAACCATAAATATGAATATGTGACATTGGAATTGGATAAAGCGACAAAGAATAATTAGCCTCACCTATTTTCACCTTAGTATTTATATTTAAATTTAAAGGGATAAATTTCATAAGGGGGGAAGAATTTTACAACCCAGAATTTATTCAATGAAATTTTCCTTCTTATAGTTATCTCATGAATTATAAAGAAAAAATATCACATAAAAAACCAAATAAAAACATTAAAATAATAAATTAATAATAATACAACAGTTATCTAAAAAAATAATAAGAATTCTAAATATTATAATAGGATAATAAATAGAAAATAAGATAGTATGAATGGGAAAATTTTGATATGGTCTATAACTCCCCAACCTCAGTTACCCAGAGTCGGTGAATTATTACATAACATTGGCATGATCACAATAGATCATGTCTCGAATTACCGATTAGTTTAGTATCCTTTGAAGCACTAGATACATTCATAAGTCTTACATTATATGATAAAATGGAAAACTACAACAACATAGTCCCTATAGTCCACACTCATATCCCCTTAGACTATCCCTCTAGGCCAGTCATAAAATAATTCTTCATATCATGGGAAAAAATAAAACATAGAAAGGGGTGAGCTCAGATGGTCAGTAAGGATAACAATATAGTGGAAACTTTCATAAACAAGCATAAAAATTTAAGGCAATGTATAAATAAAACAAAAGAGTTTTAAGATTTAACTTCAGCATAACATGGAAAAAATAAAATTAATTAATTCCATTTACATATTCACATGATATTATACTAGTGGAATAATCAAATTCAATGTTAATAACCACTTTCATAATGACAGAATGCATAATGCCAGACTATCATAACCACATTGTCAAGGCCCTGTGCCAAGACTACAAAGACGATTTTGTCAAGGCCTTGTGCCAAGACACTAGTTTGTCTCATGAGACCTACCGATGCATCTAGGAGCTATAGGGGGCTCCACCCGTCACTTACTAAGTCCAATTCATTCCTAATATGAACATGTTTAAACATAACATAAACATTCAAATTAAAACTAGTATATGGAATGCCAATACTTTCTCCATAAACCATGAATGTTATAAAAATAACACTTCCATAGTAAGACATATAACAAAACCTTCAATACAATATGGATGTTTTCTATCATAATAAATCAACTTCAAATAAGCTTAAAATCCATCAAAGGATGTTGACATAGATGAAATCAAAACTATTTGAGAGAAATATATATTTTTTTGAAATCATTTAAAAGTCACATAATTATAAAAGAAAACATTTAATTTGAATATATTATTATAATATTATAAGGTAAGCTTTGACAATTTTATAATGGCGGAAAATAGCCACACCCGCTGTATAAGTTAAAAAAGTCATTCTTACGTTAATTTTGTCGAAAAGGTAAAAAAGGACCTTGTTTGGAAAACGAAAGAAATATTTCTTTATAAAAGTCTTATAAAAAGTCAAATAAGGGTATAAATTACTTTAACTCATATTCTATAAAATAGCAAGAATGTTTTGAAATACATTTTTAAGAAACATGGATGTGGATGATAAAGAGGTCCCACTAGATACTTACGTAAAAACAACCTCGTATAATAAAGAGATTGTGAAATTAACCCTTACATTTTACTTTTCCTTGCTCAAGGGTAGTTAAACTCTTGTATAATGGTGAAATACTTTCTATTAAATTATTCAATAATCATATACATTAATATGATATCATATATGATCTTTTAACATTGTTTTGTTATTAATATCTTAGTATTATCGTCATTTCAGGTGTTAACGGATTCCCTTTCCTTTATATTCTTTGTTATGTGAGTCATATTTGTTATGGATGGAATGTATCATATTAATATCCAGAATTATATCATGTTTTTAAACATTATTTGTAATTATCTAATGAAAATTAGTCTTGAATGGATACGATGGGGAATTAATCTCATCGCGTTCGTGGAGACGGTAATCCGTATGTACGAATGAGCGACAATATCATTCTTTTGTTTTTAAAATAATACATAATTGGATGTTATATAATATATAAAGAACCATTATCATGTTATATTTTTTATTTTCATGAATTACAGATCATTATTATATACATCCAAGTACTAATGTATTGAATAACAATTACACCACGACGTGGAGACGGTAATACGTACGTACACACATATGGTGACATGTCATTCAAAGGATGGATAGAATAATGAATATGGCTATACCATATTTATAATAACATCACAGTATATATAAGATACTGGAGTTATTATTTTATAATGGAAATAACAAAGAAAGATGAAGTGGAATAAGAAAAGAACTTGAAAGAGGGTGGTAAAATTATTACATCTTCTTCGGGTTCTTCCTTTGGATTTGATCAAAAGGGCTCCTTAAGTTGGCTTTATGACTAAAGTAAGGCCTCTAGAATGAAGTGGGTATAATTTATAGGATATTTGGTCAGAGTTTGGCTGGGCCAAATGGCTTTGAAGGTGTAAATTAGAGAGAAGGCGGAGTGCCCTTTTATAAGAGGGATAGGGGGCACCTTTGGAAAAGCGAGAAATATTATTTTATAATAAAATAATTTTCGTTTTATAATGGATCCAAAATGGATATTTAATTTCTCAAGTGGGTATCATTCAAAAACCACAAAACCAATAGGTTTTAGATAGGTTTGGGTCACTATATTAACATTATATTTTAGATTTTACTCTTAGTTAAATAGTTTGACATTTACCATGTCTCTTTTTATTTTTATATTATATGGTTAAAAAAATTACTATATAATTCCAAAATAACCCCAAGTGGTTTATAAATGATACCCATATCATTATATAAGTCCATTGGCCAAACCATAGTTCTTTAGGAATAGAATATCAATTAATAATATAATATTTGTTTTAAAAACTCTTTTCTTTTAATTTTGAAACTATTTGGTATTTTGTTTTTTTAATTCATAAAAGCATTATTACTTCCAAAAAAATTCATATAACTAACTCTAATATATCATATTGACCTATAAAATTAGTGTAATGCATAAAAAGTATCAAATTACATTTATTTTGATAATTATAATATCAATTAATTTAATATTTCATTAATTATGTAATTTATACATCATATTCTGTAAAAAATAAATCATCATATTTAATGTCTAAAAATTAAAAATAAAATATAATTATGTAAGAAATCTTTTTATATTTCTTAATGAATATTTATAATCGAATTTATCTTCTGTATAACCTTATATTAAAAATGTTTTAGTTATAAAACATTGATTTTAACTATTTTAACACTTCTTTGAATTAAAAAATAATAAATATCCTATTCTAATCCAAGTGGACCAAAGAGGTTCATATTTTATTCCTACGGTTTTTTGGCTGAATTAGAATTATAAAATATAATTTGGACTTGTGTTAGGGTAATAATAATATCATTTTTACCCTTAATTACCATATTTACTTCTAACCGTGGTAAATAAAAGTAAAAATGTACAATTCACCAAAAATTATTTTTATCATGTTGAACCAAATTTTACTCCTTATATTAAATGTGTCTCTCTGATTTTCTAAATTCCACTCACAAAAGTGGTAAAATTAAGTTTTATGTGAATTTTCAAATTCTACTAGTAGATGGGTAAAAGACTGTGAAAAGTTCAATAAAATTTTTATATATCTATAATTATTATAAATTTTCTCTAATGAATTAAATTGAACCTATATAGGTATTATGTGTCTATTTTAACAGAAAATAAATTTAAATAAAATAAATAATTATTTAAATCAAAATTTTGCTTTAAACTATATCTTAGTGCTTTTCAATATTCATCAAAAATTGAAAGTTTTCAAAAAAATACCAAAAATTCACCCTAAGCTAATTTCGATATTCCAAAACCAAAAATGAAGTCTATTTTGAAAGATAAAATTTATTAAATTTAAAATAGTGGGTATTACTATTCATAAATGCTAGTATGATGGGTGGTGATGTGTTAGAATTCGAAGTTGCGTACAACACACGCTACTATATTATTCAAAGAGAGGCATACTGTGGTTGCTTGGGGTGTTACATTATCCCCTCCTTCAAATAATTTCATCCTCAAAATTTCAAGAATATTGCTACATTAAAATACTCAGGTGGTTCTTTATCAAAAGATCCTAGAGTTCCCACATTGCCTCTTCCATCTTATGGTTTATCCATAGAACTTTTACCAGACGAGTTTTCCGGTTTCTCAGCACTTGCTCTCTTGTATCAAGAACCTTGATAGGCTCTTCGCAATAAGAAAAATCGTCTTCAAGTTTTAATTCCTCTATAGGTAAGTACATGTGTTGGGTCAAGCATGTATTTTCTCAACAGTGATACATGGAATACATCGTGAACTTTGGAGAGACTTGGCGAAATCTCAAACGGTAAGCTACAACCCCAATTCGTTCTAGAATTTCGAAAGGTTCAATGTTCCTAGGACTCAATTTACCCTTCTTACCGAAATGTATAACACCCTTCTAGGGAGATTACTTCATGAAAATATGATCTACTAACTAAAATTACAAATTCTTCCTTTGGTTAGCAGCATAACTCTTCTTCCTAATTTGAGCATCTTTGATGTGGTTTTGGATTAACTTCACCTTTTCCATCGTTCCCACCACCAGTTCTGGGCCTACGAGTTTTCATTCACCAACATCGTCCCAACAGGTTGGTGTGCGACATCTCTTTCCATATAACACTTTATTTGGTTCCATCAGAATATTTGAAAGGAATCTATTGTTATAGGAAAATTCTACCAGAGGTAAATAATGATCCCACATACCTTGAAATTCATGTGAGCCTGATATTAACATATCTTCTAAGGTTTGAATAGTCCGTTATGATTGTCCATCAGTTTGGGGGTGGTAAAAAGTTCTCAAATGAAGTTCAGGATCCAGGTATTTTTAAAGACATTTCTAGAATCTTGATGTAAAATGTGGATCTCGATCAGAAACTATCAATAAGGGTACTCCACGATGTCCCACAAATTCATTAATATATAGTATTTCTAGACGTTCAAGTGGTAAATCCCCCCTTATTGCAAGAAAATGTGATGACTTGGTAAGAAGATCAACAACGACCCATATTGCATCCTTCTTTCTAGGAGTCTTTGGTAGTCCCATGAAATAGTCCGTCGTAATATTATCTCATTTCCACTCAGGTATGTGAAGAGGTTGCATGATTCCTCCAGGCTGTTGCCTTCCAGCTTTCACTTATTGACAAACCATACATCTTGACACAAAACAAGAAATATCCCTCTTCATGTTGTCCCACCAAAAATGTTCATTAAAATATCTATATATCTTGGTGCTCCCAGGGTGTATAGAGAAATTATTACTATGAGCATCATCCAACAATTGCCTTTTTAGACCAGGTATATCGTGAACACAAATTCTCTTCCCAAATTTCCAAATTCCATCTTCATACAAAAATTCACTCAATCTTCCATCATTCACAGATTTAATTTTCTTTTGAAACTCTTCATCATCATCCTGATAACTTTTTATCATTTCTAGTAAAGATGGTTTGGAAACCATTTGAAAAAGCATTGATGTTTCACATTCCATGGTGATTCCCATGTCCATCATTACGAGATCCATATATATAAAATCCTATTCAACTCTCATATTGTTCAAAACTCCATGATCCTTTCTACTCAAAGAATCTACCACATTATTTTCCTTCCCTATGTATTAGCGTATAGTGCAATCATAATCCTTGAGTAGTTCCAGCCATCTCCTTTTTCCTCATGTTGGGTTCATTTTGTGAGAAAATATACTTCAAACTCTTGTGATTGGTAAATATCTCACATTTTTCACCATATATATAATGTCTCCATATATTCAAAGGAAATATTACAACATCTAACTCAAGATCATGGGTAGGATAGTTTTTCTCATGAAGTTTTAGCTGGCGTGATGCATAGGGAATAACCCTATCATTCTAAATTTAAAGGCCACAACCAATTCCTTTCTTTGAAGCATCACTATAAATAACAAACCCATCATTCCACGACGGTAGAGTCAATATAAGAGCATTGACTAATCTTCTGTTCAGTTGTTTAAAACATTCTTCACACTCTTTTTTCCAAACAAATTTAACCCCTTTACATGTGAGCTTTGTTAATGGGTTAGCCAATCGGGAAAAATTCTGGATGAAACGTCGATAATAACCTACTAAACCAATAAAACGACATACCTCAGTTATACTCATTGGTGCTGGTAATTCTTGGATTGCTCTTGTCTTACAATGATCAGCAAAGATTCCATCCTTAGAGACAGTATGGCCAAGAAAATAAATATCCTGAAGCCAGAATTCACACTTGCTAAACTTCCCATATAATTTATGTATTGTAAGAGTCTTCAGGATAATGCACAAGTGATTTTTATGATCTTCATAGATTTATGTGTATACCAAGATATTATCAATAAATACCACCACAAAATCATCTAGATATTCTTGAATACACTATTCATTAGATCCATGAATACAGAGGGTGAATTAGTCAATCCAAAAGGCATTACTATAAACATGTAATGCCCGTACCTGGTTCAAAATGATGTTTTCAGAATGTCATCATGCTTTACACACAACTGATGATATCCAGATCGAAGGTCAATCCTTGAAAAGTATTGAGCTCCATGAAGTTGGTCAAATAAATAATCAATGCGTGGTAGGGGATACTTGTTCATTATTGTTATTGCATTGATCTCCCCGTAGTCAATGCATAAACTCATAGATCCATCTTTATTCTTATTAAAAAGAATAGGGGCTCACCATGGAGAAACACTAGGGAGAATAAATCCATTATTACACAATTCCTCTAGTTGTTTCTTTAGTTCCACTAATTCCACAGTGGCCATTCTATAAGTGGTCTTCGATATGGGCCTTGATCTAGGAATTAAATCAATGGAAAACTTAATTTTTCATTTTGGGTGATGTCCAGGTAAATATTCTTGAAACACATCAACATATTCTTTCACAATAGGTACATCCTCTATTTGAACATTCCTTTCCTCAACCACAGTTATTTCATTCACTTCGTCCCCAATAATTGAATTTAATTGAGCTACTGGTGGTGGATCTAGATAATAATTATGTGGTGAATATTTTTCTCTAAAGATAAGGTGTTCATTATCATCGTCATAAAAAATAGCAACCTCCTTCTTCTTACAATAATTTTTTGCATCATCATCTGAAAGCCAATAAATGACGAATATTATATCAAATTCAATCGTTGGTATGACGATGATATTTGCAGATAAAGAACATTTATATTCCCTAATGAGAACTGATTCAAAAATCTTTGTAGTAATGATACTTCCCGTAGGAGTTTTGACTGAAAACTCCAATATTAAATCAAATTTAAAATATATAATTTTCATAGAAAACTGGGAAGATATGAAATAATGCCATTATCCAGAATCAAATAAGGCATTGACTAAACTTGAGGAAACCATTAAATTACCTACCACCATGTCTTTCGGAGATTCTACCTCAGCATTAGTGATAGCATAAGCTTTTCCTTGATCCCTTGGCCTTTTATGAGGTATGTTTCCTGACACTTTGGACATTCATTTTCATAATGTCCCATCTCCCTGAAATTGTAGCATTGAACATCGACATCTACCTTCTTCCCCCTGCAATCACGAGCTTGGAGGCCTTTTTCACTACACTTGTAACAGACTCTCATTCTCTACAAGAAAGTACCAGGGTGTTTCTTCCCACATATACTGTAGGATGGATATTCAACTTTTCCCTTCTTCCCCTTATTTTCATTTCTAGAGTGTTCAACAGATCTCTTCTTCTCTTGGTTTGCTTTAAATTAGTTAGAGAATTATTTTTTTGTATTGATAACACATGAAATAATATCATAGTATGACGAGAAGGATTGTGAGACTAATTCTCAACAGGGAAACGATTTTAACCCATCAAAGAAACGATAAATATTACTTCTTGGGTTATGTATATAATCTTTATCATGCCTCGCTAACTTTGTAATGGTAGCCTCATACTTTGTGACATTCTCATCCTCCTTTTGCCTCAGACTTAGAAATTGCCTTTCCATATTTTATCAATGGTCATGAGGAAAGTATTTTTCGATGAAATTCTCATTAAACTCACTCCATTCCATATTTGATACTTCATTAGCTTTCATCGTGTTTTGAATCAATTACCACAATTGATCAGCATCTCTAGTGAGGCGGTAAACTACCATGAAAACTTTTTCCCTTTCACTACTCCCCAAGGCATGAAATATTTTCTCTAAGGAATTTATCCATTTCTCAGCTACAAATGGATTTTTACTCCCATTTAATGTTGGTGGTTGTTGCCTCATGTAGCGATCTAACATAGATCCTCCAAACTGCGGATCAGGGTGCTCTATACATGTAAGGTTATTATTCATAACCTAAGTGAGTTGTCCCAGTATAGTGAGAAGCAGATCAGCATCAGTTGCATCACCAACTCCACTATAATTATCTTGAGTAGGAGGGAAATCCCTATATGGAGTGCATGCATTGATACGGTTTCCATTTCTTCCACTAGGCACCATTTCTAAACAATGTCATAAACTAGATTATTTTATGAATCAAAATACATAATTCCAAACATGTAAAACACTTAACATAAATTGAAAAGTTTATCGATATACTCCATAATCATAAAAAAAATTCATCGAGGAAGGATATACTAATAAACGCTTCATTATGGATTTTAATGAAAATGATAATTATCCTAAGCATATCCCCTAGGAGTGTCATAACCAAGAGTGCATCAAAGCCTATTGTCATGCAACCGTTACCATTTGAGTTTAGCTGAAAGCTGTGTTTTCGGGTTTTACCCCTAGGTACATCTGCTCTAGAGCCGCCTCTACCTGCTCGTATCCAGACAGGGACGTATTGCTCAGAAAACAAACAAAATCTCTACAATACCAAATTTCTAGGAAGTTTTTCTATACTAATCCTCAAAGTCAATATTAGGTCTATGTGCTATATTAAGAGTTTATCTAAATCTAAATTCCACAGTATCTACTAAAATTCCTCTGATACCAACTGTAACTCCACAAACCCAGTTACCTAGAGTTGGTGCATTATTACATAACATTGGTATGGCCACAAAAGATCAAGTCTCGAAAGACCAATTAGTTTAGTAGCTTTGGAAACACTAGATACATTCATAAGTCTTACATTACATGATAAAATGGAAAACTAGAACAACATTGTCTCCATATTCCACACTCATATCCTCTCAGACTATCCCTGCAGGTCGGTCATAAAATACTTCTTCACATCATGGGAAAAAATAAAACATAGAAAGGGGTGAGCTTAGATGCTCTGTAAGGATAACAATATAGTTGAAACTTTCATAAATAAGCATAAACATGTAAGGCAATGTATAACTAAAACGAAATCCTTTTAAACTTTAACTTCAGCATAGGATGCCTAAAATAAAATAAAATAATTCCATTTACTTATTCACATGGATATTTTACTAGTCAAATAATCACATGCAATATCAATAACCACTATCATAATGATGGAATGCATAATTCCAGACAATCATAACCACATAGTCCAGGCCTTGTGCCAAGACTACAAATAAATTTTTTTCAAGGCCTCGTTCCAAGACACTAGTTTTTCTAATTAGACCTACCGATGCATCGAGGAGCTATAATGGGCTCCACCCATCACTTACTAAGTCCAATTAATTCCTCAGATGAACATGTTTAAACATAACATAAACTTTCGTATTAAAACTAGCATACGAAATGTCAATACTTTCTCCATAAACCATGAATGGTATAAAAATAACACATCCACAGTCAAACATATCCCAAAACATTCAATACAATATGGAAGTTTTCTATCATAATAAATCAACTTCAAATAATCTTAAAATCCATTAAAAGGGTGTTAACATAGATGAAATCAAAACTATTTGAGAAAAATATCTCTTTTTTTCAAATCATTTAAAAGTCACATTATTATAAAAGAAAACATTTAATTTTAAAATATTCTTATAATCTTGTAAGGGAATCTTCGACAATTTTATAATGGCGGAAAAAATCCGCACCTGTCGTATATGTTAAAAAAGACATTCTTACCTTAATTTTGTCGAAAAGGTTATAAAGGACCTTGTTTGGAAAACAAACGAAAGATTCGTTTTATAAACATCTTATAAAAAGACAAACAACAGTATAAGTGACTTTAACCCATATTATATAAAATAGTAAGAATGTTTTGAAATAAATTTTTAAGAAACATGGATGTGGATGATAAAGATGTCTTAGTAGATACTTACATAAAAACAACCTCAGATAATAAAGAGATTGTGAAATTAACCCTTACCTTGTACTTTTCCTTGGTCAAGGGTAGGTTAAACTCATTTATAATTGTGAAATAATTGATATAAAATTATACAATAATCATATACATTAATATGATATCATATATGATCTTTTAACATTGTTTTGTTTATAATATCTTAGTATTATCGTCGTTTCAAGTATTAATGGATTTGTTTTCCATTATATTCTTTGTTATGTGAGTCATAGTTGTTATGGATGGGGTGTATCATACTCATATCCAGAATGATATAAAGTCTTTAAAAATTATTTTTAATCATCTAATGAAAATTATTCTTGAATCAATACGATGGGGAATGAATCTCATCACGTTCGTGGAGACGGTAATCCGTATGTACGCACGAGCGACAATATCATTTTTTTGATATTAAAATAATCTATAATTGGATTTTATATCATATACAAAAAATAATTATCATGTTATATTTATTATTTAAATGAATTACACATTATTATTATACCAATCCATGTAATAATGTATTGAATAACAATTACACCACGACGTGGAGACGGTAATCCGTATGTACACACATATAGAGATATATCAATCAAAGGATGGATAGAATAACGCATATAGAAGTACCATATTTATAATAACATCACAGTAAATAGAAGATACTGGTGTTATTATTTTATAATGGAAATAGAAAAGAAAGAAGAAGTGGAAGAAGAAAAGAACTTGAAAGTGGGTAGTGAAATTATTACCTCTTCTTCATGTTCTTCCTTTTGATTTGATCAAAAGGTCTCCTTATGTTGGATTTTTGAATAATGGAAGGACTCTATAATGAATTTAGGATAGTTGAGAGGGTATTTGGTCAGAGGGTGTCCCATCCAAATGGCTTTGATGGTGTGAATTAGAGAGAAGGGGGAGTTCCCTTTTATAAGAGAGGTGAGGGGAACCTTAGGAAAAGCTAGAAATATTATTTTATAATAAAAAATATTTTGGATTATAATGGCTAAAAAATGGATTATTTAAAGGATAAGGTGGGTATGGGTAGAAAACCACTCAAAAAATATGTTTTAGATAGGTTTTGGTCACTATATTAACTTTACCCTTTTGATTTAACTCTCAGTTAAATAGTTTGATATTTACCATGTCTCTTTGAATTTTTAAATTATATGGTTAATAAACGTACTATATACTTCAAGAGAACCCCAAGTGGTTACATAATGATACACCTATCATTATATAAGTCCTTTGGCTGAACCTTATATTTTTAGCAATATAATATCAAATAATAATATAATATTTGTTTAAAAACTCTTTTATTTTAATTTTGACACTCTTTGGTATTTTGTTTTCTCAAAATTAATATAAGCATTATTACTTAGAAAAAAATTCATCTAACTAACCCTAATATTTCATATTAACCTATAAAATTATTGTAATTCATAAAAAGTCTCAAATTACATTTATTTGGATATTTATAATATCAATTATTTTAATAATTCATTAATTATCTAATTACTGCATCATATTGTGTCATAAATAAATTAAATTGTTTAATGTCTAAAAATTATAAATAAAATAAAATTATGTAGGAAATATTTTTAGCTTTCTAATTAAAATTTATAATTGAATTTATCTTATATATAACCCTATATGAAAATTTTTTAGTTATTAAACATTGATTTTAACTATTTTAACTCTTATTTGAATTACATAATAATAAATGTTCTAATCTAATCCAACTAGACCAAAGAGGTTCATATTTTATTCCCAAGTTTTTTTGGTCGAATTATAATTATCCAATATAATTAGGACATGTGTTAGGGTAATAATAATATCATTTTTACCCTTAATTACCCTATTTACTTTTAACCGTGCTAAATAAAGGTAAAAAGTTACTATTCACAAAAAATTATATTTATCTTATTGAACCACATTTTATATCTTGATATTAATTGTGTCTCTCAGATTTTCTAAATTCCACTCACATAAGCAGTAAAATTATGTTTTTTGAGAATTTGCAAATTCTATTAGGAGATGGGTAAAAGAGAGTGAAAAGTTCATTAAAATTTTTATATATAAAAAATTATTATAAATTGAATCCAATGAATTAAATTGAAAATATATATGTATTATGTGTCTATTTTGACCTAAAATAAATTTAAATTAAATAAATAATTATTTAAATAAAAATTCAGTTTTAAACTATAACTCATCGCTTTTCACTTTTTATCAAAAATTGACAGTTTTCAGAAAAATACCAAAAATTCACCCTAAGAAAATTTTGATATTCTGAATCCAAAAATAAATTCCATTTTGATACATAAAATTTATAAAATTTTAAAAAGTGGGTATTACTATTTATAATGTCTAGTTTGATTAGTTGTGGTGTGTTAGAACTCGAAGTTGCGTACAACACACGATACTGTATTATTCAAAGAGAGGCGTATCGTGGAAGCTTGGGGTGTTACATGCTCGATCCACTAGAATGATTTCCCACATGAAAAATATATGTAGAATGAAAACATAATTTTAATAATAATTTTTTTATTTTAAAAAACCAAATTATATATTAACATGGAGAAAACATAAGTGAATGATGAATGGAATATGAGGAATTTATAATAAGTAGTAATCCTTTATGACCATTATAAATCTAACCATTGGAATAGTAACATGACCATTGGAATAGTTATGTGATAGTTAGTAATAGTAATATGGCCGTTAAAATGGTAACCTCACCAATTAATGTATAAATAATTTTTTTTATCTTATAAATGAATATATGATATATTTATATCATGTAATAAATTAATAAATGTTTTTAAAATGAGAAATTATGTGTTGGAATTTTTGTGGAATTGAAATGTTTATTTAAAATTTCATAACTAATATAATCATTTCGAAGAAAATTTATTTTCCTAAAATAGATTCATAAATTAATATTTTGGGTTATAATGATTAAAAAATATTTTTATGAGACCATAATTATTTTTTCAAAGTGTTGTAAAAGCATTTATAATATTAAAATAAATATTTTTCAAATAAATGACGTCTTTAATAAAAAATTATATTCCTCATATTTAGAAAACTATTTTCATAAAATGGAGTAAAATAGTTGAATTCTACACATTTATTAATAAATTGGGATATGTTTTGGTATTTTTCTAAAATAGGTCTAATTTCAGTGAATAGTGAAATATGATAATTTTTGGTATTTAACATTCAAATAAAATAAATGAAATTTTGTGTTGTGGTCGAGTCATGGATGATGTAAATCCCCATTATCTTAATCTTACATGCTATAGTTAATTATTTTCTCATGGTAATAAACACTATTTTCAGTCTTGCGTCAAAACAATAAACAAATCAATGAAATCATCAAAAACACCCCTCTTTTCCCCATATAAATACCACCCCCACCACACATTCTACTCACACATACAATGTTTTTTAGCTTGTCTAAATTCTGACCAATTAAATTTAAAATATTATTTTCCATGTCCCAGAGCTACTGGTCTCGAAAAAATACCAAACCCATGTTCATTAAGGAGGTTCTCAAGTAGACAATATTCAGGAGGTAAAATCCTCCTTCTTTCTCTTTTAAACTATTTCTTTATTCTACCATATCCTCACATTACCTTCCCAAAAAACATGATAACTCCAGTATCATATATATATATACTATAATTTAATTGTGTTAATGGATTATCCATAATGAAATCTATTCTCTTCTAATTTTATCTTAAAAATGAAAACATCGTCCGTGATTTTTCGATTTACTAACTTCATGGGAGATGATTTTTAATTTTCTATTCCTAGCTAAAATACTAGTAATAAAAACTTTATGATGTTTAAAATAGATTTTTAAATTTATGTTATATCTTGTTTTATGTTATTTATGTTCTATATATAAATATTATTAAATAATAAAAAAACTAGTTTGTGATGATCGAAATACATCAAAAAATAATCTAAACGTTTAGCATTAATGTTTTATTAAATTAATTATCCTCTGGTAAAAAAATTAAAAATTATGTGGTAAAATTAAGAATATGGATGTGAATTAATACCATATAATTTAAATTATGGAGAATTTTTCCAATTTTAAAAGATCATTTATATTTATACACAAGAGAATAGACCATGATATCCTTAAATGAACCCTCCTGATACGTCAAAATTAAACTCTATAACTCATTAAAATAGAACAAAATTAACTTAATAAAATTATAATAAATAATGTATATGTATAATAAGTTACTAATTAATTAACTAATGGATCTAATTTTATTATACAAGACATTAATTGTAAGTGCAGAACACAATCAAATATAAGGTAATGGATCTCTCTGAACCACCAAATACTTTTCGGTTGTGCTTACTCTCTCTTTAAACCAATGTATTTATTCACTATTCTTATAAAATTATTCAAAATTATATATATATATATATATTCCAAAATTATTTATCTTGATCAATTAATCAATATTTTATGGTGAAATACCTATTTTATAAGGTTCCCTGCTCAATTCCTCCTTAATAACATGACTAATTAAAGGAAACTTCTCAATTTATTACATCTTTTCAAGTACACTTGATAATATGTTTTATCACTATTATTTATCTAAAATCACTCATTTTATCATGGAAAACCAAGTTAGTTATTTTTTATACAAAAAATTATTCATTTATCCTCTTTAAAGACTATTTAATATCTTTCATAAAGAAACATGAATGTTTCTCATTTATAAAGATTCTTAAACACACTTTTTACATGTTTTCACTTTAGTTAGATATAATGTATCATGATCTATGACCATTTTCACTCATGGATGTCTAGGTATGATTTATACCTATTCTCTCTTATACACCTTTATGATACACCCATTGGTTATGCCACATGACATGATTATGATACCTAGTTATTTCTATGGGTAACCCTTATGTATATTCCTTATGTTTGATTCATTATGTGTCCTAGATATGCCTCATCATGTTATTATGGGTGCACCCAGATAAAAATCTACTGCATTGGGTATTGTTTACCCTAATGGGATGTCATGTATGGGATCTAGGAGTAAACATAGTCTATTATGGGACGTTTTCCACTACGTGATATAGTCTTAGAAGCTACCCTTGACCCATGTTTATATAATGTTATATATTTCTGTAACATTCCTATATTTATATGGAAATATTATTCTATTTTTTAGGATATACCTCTATATGTTTTTTCATGATCCATGGATATTGTTTTATCACGTTATGACATTCACCCTGGTGCTGTAATTCTTTTCCATGATTATTCCCTTATTGGGCTTTTAGCTCATCACATTGGTCTATATATTAATCAGAATATCCTTTAAAGATATAGGATCTCAATAGAAGTTATAATATCATTATAGAATATTAACAGAAATATTTTTTATTATACATCCATGTTTCAATGTTTATGTACCTGGAATTTTAAATACACTAGACTTTACGATCCTCAATTTGAATTTCATGGTTATCTATGCTTTAACTCATGTAATAATATGTGTAAAAGGCTCGTGTCACTATACATTACTTTTTGGAATACTAATAATATTTATAATAATTCTACTATCTCTCTCTTCAGGTTATCCCACCAGAAGAGTTTCTTAAAATCTATATACATCGTAGTGATCCTTGGATAACTTGAGAAGGATGATCTATATACATCATCACGAAGTTCTCTATTCATATATGGTTTTTATGGGACACATATACATGTTTTAAATATTACAACTAAATCTTTTGAAAAGATGAACTCTGAAATATTCTCTAACATTTTCTATATCACCTCATCATCCTTCGAAGCCTCATTAATCCTCTCATGATTAGATGGAAAAGAATTAAATTGAGAAAGGTAGGATATAAATCATTTTTTTCTTCCTATTACCATAGTATATATTTCTAGGAATATTGGATCCCTTGAAATTAACTTCATTGATAGGGTCAAAGGACCCTTTGTACTCAAAGAATCTTCCACATTTTTCAATATCTTAGTATGGTAACAGATTAAAAAAATCATATTCCTTGATCATTTCTAACCACCTTTATTGGTACATTTTAATCTCCTTTTGTATGAACAAATAAATGAGGGTATTGTGATCTTTATATAAGATAAATTTCTCTATATATATATAATGTCACAAAATCTATAACATATATATCACTGCATCCAATTCTAGATGATGTTTTGGGTATTTCTTCTCAGGGATACTAAATAAGTGGGAGGAAAATTATATCACATTATCTTCATTCATTATTTGATAACCAAATCCTTTTTATACATATTACTATA
Organism: Viscum album; assembly: GCA_963277665.1. Classification (NCBI taxonomy): domain Eukaryota; kingdom Viridiplantae; phylum Streptophyta; class Magnoliopsida; order Santalales; family Viscaceae; genus Viscum; species Viscum album. Next base: position 1,022,079,038 of record OY728162.1, read on the forward strand.
AATCAAAAATAAATCCCCAATAGTGGGTAATGGGAGAACAAGTTATGTGATTAGAATCTTCTTAAATACATTAATTATTTAATTACATTAATCATTCATGAAAAAAATCATGTACATCCATGTTATCTTGGTTAGTGGTATTTAAAATTATGATATTTTTCTAACAAATTGATAATAGTACCCAACTAATCCTTAGAAACTACAAAGTTTTGTAAGAGAGTTTGGTCTGGTCCATTATTCAATTGATGTTATTTTGTAATGATCCAAAAATATAACTTTTATGGTGATATCAATACTGAGTAATTTTAATTCTGTCTTATATAGAATGTATTTACTATGCCTTATAATTTAATTTTCCTTTCACAGTTTCTTTAGTACATAATTCCATTGATCAAAATGTTGTTCCTTTCATTTTGAGTAGATAGGAATGTCATATTTAAATACTATAATAAATATGTTGATATAATACCTAAATATTCTATTCATCATGTCCATGAATATTTTATGAGCAATTGTGAGTTAAGTGATGTCACTTGGAACTCATTGTTATCATACCATTTACAAAAAGGATTCTTGGAGATATACACCACTTAACCTTTTCATCATAATATATGGAGTGAAGATCCTCCTTATAGAAGTATTGGGATCTACAAAAATGATCAAGGATGTTAAAATTTATGGAAAATGACAATTGTTTTAGTTAAGTACATGAAAATAAATTCATAGGAATATTGACCCATCCATCTAGATAAAGAGAACCAGTGCACCCCAGGGTGAAGCACATGGTCATATAAAGCATTTATCAAGATTCACTTATAGTTTCATATTCATCTCATCAAGATAAACTATAGAAATTTTATATGGATTCTTGGATATTAAAAAATAATTGGGAGTAAGATCAATTTAGAACTCAATCTATGAACAATGAGGAAGTGGAAAAAATTATTTTGGAAACACTTCATCATATTCCCTTACAATGCAATGTTATGTTCTTTATTCTCAATCATTTGAGAATGATACGACTACTAATAGGGTAACTGTAACGACACAAAATTTCATCATTGGATAATCCCTTCTAATAATTTTTTTATATAGTATAAATAAAAGAAACTAATGTAGATAAAACAATAAAAAATATTATAAACAAACTATGAATGAAATAAGTGGTGTTTCTAGTAATTAAAGAACCAATACTAAAGAAATAGTAACTTGATCCTTGGAATAGTAACATGACCATTAGGAATAGCCATTCATCCAATAGAATTGTAACCTCATCTATGAATGTATAAATAAAATTTATACATCTTATAAATGAAAACATGATATAATTATCATCATAATATAAGTAAGTAAATATTTTAAAAAATAATAATTAAGAGTTGACATTTTTTATTAAACAAAAATATTTATTTATAATTTTATAATTAATATAAATATTTTAATTTTTTTTCATAAAATATATTTATAAATTAAAAATATTTTGTGTCATTATGATAAGATAATTTTATGATAACTTAATTATCTTATTCATTGTTTTATAAAATGAGTTATAATTTTTAAATCAGTATTTTCCATGTAACTAATGATTTTAATATAACTATTTAATAAGTGCATGTAATAATATAATAAACGATCATATTATCTAATTAAATAATAAAACTAATACCATATAAAACTACTTCGGCACCATCCCATAATGTCGCTCAGCATGTATCATGAATATGATAACTATAATAATGTAACTATTTTGAAAATTAACCTTCCTTGGTGTCATGTCAACATATCTCCGAGCATGTCTTACAACCATGAAAACCATAACCTTATAACCAAGGTATAAATAAGAAAAACCTATGGAAACCCCTCTATATAATCACTTCGGAATTTAATCAGGTCCGAGCCCTCTATATAATTATTTTTTCATGTGACACTAGGAAAATATCACTATATATGCATTTCATCATGTGTTACTGGGAATATCCCACTATATAATAATTTTAGCATGTATCACTTGTTATAGACCTCTATATAATCATTTTAGAATGTTTCACAAGGCCAATCCCACTATATCATCATTTCAACATGATTCACCTAGCCAAGCCAACTATATAATCATTCATGCATTTTATCATAACACAATTCATGGAAAGATGGATATTATAGTATCTCATTTTATGGACTAATGGTTAATTAAAAAAAATACCATTCACCTTTCAATTACACATTTCCAATATAAACAGATCATAACCAATAACATGTCAGTTATCTCAATAAAAAATCCAATCCAAGGTGACTGTATATGACAAAAATACCCACCATCCATTTAATTCTAAAAAACATTATCTATTAACAATTCATTTATATTCATGGGTTTTATCTCCCGAATAATAGCCATAAGCTAGGTCAATATCCATTTGGATCTATAGGTACTGTAAGAAATAATTCTATTCATTCTTACAATTTATTCGGTTTATGATATGTTAGCGCAATTCAAATATTGCACAATCTTCCCTATTATCATACTATAAAGTTAAGATTTAGACCCCCTACATTTAAATGTCGATAACAAATTAATTAAAATGGAAAAAAGCCATGAGGTAGAAGGTTCAGATGAACACAAGAAGGATCCTAGATCAAAATTTATCATGATCAAAACCAATAACATCCACAATCAAGAGGATACACCTTATCCTATATAGAAACAACTGAGAGAAGGGAAAATAGACCCAGAAAAAAACCAGGAATTGATCACATTAGAGGTACTTTCATAATGGAGGTTTTAACTATAAAGTCACATAGAAGGTTCCCTTGGGTTGAGGGTTGGAAGATACAAATCATATGAAATAAAATTAAACTGTAAAAAATACATTAAAACAACCGGAAGAGGAATTACAAGGTATGTAATACAGTTACACAACATGTAAATATTTTTTAAAGGATATTCCTATAAACACATCTCATTTTACTATTATTTATTTCAATTTAATATGACATTACATGTAACATAATTAAATGACATGTATTATTTTCACGTCATAAATCAGTTCACAACATATAACCATACATGAAATGTTCTAGAGAAAAATTTCAAAACTTGTATTACAGTTACTTGACATGTAACTATTTTTAGAAATGTTATTATTCATATTTCCATATAAAAACATGAAACTCATTTGAGGCTTCTCAAATTACCATGAACCCATCCTAAAACTTGAACCATTTATCCAGGCCCCCTTAATTCAAAAAGAAATCCAGAATGATCCCCTACGTGGATCCTCTCTGGCTTTTCTCAAGTTTCCTTGAAACCCAAGTCTATGTTTATTCAAATAAAATATATTGAAAAACATTATGTTATCTCCCCCAACAAAGTATCTCTGTATATAAACATGACATGACCATGAATTCTCAAATGAGAAACTCAAATTTGGATGTACCAGGAATAATATAGGATCATACAAATGAGTTATCTATGTATCACAGGTTCCTAGGGAAGCATGAGAAGATGTGGATAACTAGGAAAAAGTTGGATAAGGGGAATAAGGGAATGATGTATCATCCCTCATGTGATAATTATGGAAAGAAACACCTAGATACTTTATAAAAAGGATTGGGATATTTATAAAATCTTGGAGAGAAATGAGAACATAGATTTTATTGAAAGGTGAAGAAAATGTATCCAATGTACAATGCCTAAATTTTAGATATATGAGGTACTATGAAAAGAAATCCCCAATAATCAAGGTAATATATCTCAAAATAATCTAAGTGATCAAGTTTAAACTTATTATATCAATAAAATCGAAAAGGAATGAATAATTTTCTCATGATTGGAACTATGAATTATGTTATTTTATTATTTTATCAATTATATCATCATTATAAGAATTATGAAATATATAAGGATTTTAATGTATAAATATTTCATTAAGGATTTTATAGAATATTATGAATAGTACTGATGACCAAGAAAATTTATTTAGTGGAAAGTTGAATTTCATAGAAAACACATGAATACTATCAATATAACAACTAATATGTTCCTAATGTTGAGATAATTATGTTGGGACAAATATATGATTGATATTTATTATGAAAATTTGATATTAATGAATAAAATAAAACTAATTAATGATAAGTTCGTTTTTTGAATCAGTGACCTTCTCTGTAAAGTTAAGAATATTAATATTTTTGAGGTTTATGAGGTTAACCATTTATGAAATAGTTTAAGTTAAACTATGGATGATATTTATGATATGAATGTTTTAATTAACCATATGATACAACCTATGTTATGAGATGAAGTAGAAATAGTTTAAGGAACAACAAAATTATAAGACTCTGCTTTTTAAATAGAAACACATAAATTAAGTATGTTTACATATATTCGTAGAGATTTAAATAATTTATTAACTCTAGGAAAAAGGTTCATGATACAAAAATGATGTCCTATTATCAGCAATTTTGATGCTATCAATGGCCTTTTTCACACGTCTAATCTATGGATTGGCGGTCATTAAATTTCCACAAAATATGTTTTTTATATCAATCCTTTAGTATTTGAGGGTTATTTATCTCTTATATTCACATGTTTTCATTTAACTCATATGTTCTCTTACATGTAAACCTAGTTATGTGATTATTCAATATTAATTTTGTACTTCCCCTTCTCTCTTATAAAGAAAGTGATTTTTAACACTCTTGTGATTTAATCTTTTAAACATTGTTATTCTAAAATGTTAATTCATTTATTTCCAATGTCAAGTCTAATTTTATTGAGCACAATTTATTTATGGTGGGGAGAATATAACTCCTTGAAAATTCTAAAAGAATAACATTTTATTTGATAACTTGTATGTCATGCAACGATATGTGTAGTAAGTAATATATCATCCTAACTATTTTTGATATATTTACCATTTAAAAAAATCAATCTTTTCTATATATTTCAATTAACTCAATACTATGTTAGCTTGATTTTCACACAAAAATGAGTTTCTTTGATATCTTACATTACACAAAAGACCATGTTTTACCAAATACTATTAATTTTATTTATTTAAAAAAATATTATCACATAGCTATTAAATTGGAATTTATAAATAGTAATAAATTACTGTTGAAAATATTTTTTTAATTAATTGTTTACAAATTTATAAAAAATTACTATAAAAACAAATCGAATGAAAATGAAATGTTTTTATAAAACACAGTTCTTATGCACAAAAGGAGCTTTATCTTAATAAATTAATTTAATTACTATTAGTTTATTATCATAATTAAATATGTATAAATATATATATATTATATTAAATATATATTTTTTGAAACAAATACAATATATTTGATTGGGATATTATAAGAACAAATCATATTTTACGCCTAAAAGGCTATATTTTTTAAAAGGTAGTTTTTCCACCTTTTAATGTTGCACTTGTTTTAATACAAAAGTTTTACATTTTAAATATTTTATTTGAAAAAATAAACTTCATTTTGGAAATCATAATTTTAAAATAATGTTAGGGTGAATTTGTGGTATTTTTCTAAGAATTTTCCTTTTTTGATGAATTGTGAAATATACCAGATTTTAATTGAAAATTAAATTTTCATATAAAACATTTATAATGTTAAATTATATTTTAAATTGGTTTTGAAGTCACAATATATCAATTATACATATATTAATCAAATTTAGGTCACTAGAATAATTTATATATAGAATTTATATATAAAAAATTAGTAACTATTTGAATTGTTTCACTTTTGAAACACACTTTCTCGTGACGTCTCTAAGATTAATGTTAAATTAAATTATCACAATTATTTGAATTAAAATTTTAAAATGGATTACGAATTTTGAATAATAATAATTTATAATTTCTAATGAGGATAAAATAATAATGACCAAAATGATTTGTGAAAACCGTTAAAAATAATTTTTGTGATGAAGGAAAAAATGAGTTTACAATGTGATTAGACAAAAAATATAATTTATAAAATGACAAAACACTTATCCAAAAACTTTTTTATGGACATATTTTAACTCTTATGGATTTAGGATCGAAATATATGTGTTCTTGGGACACTTTTTCATGAATTTGACCCATATAATAAGTTATTTAAATAACAAGCCAAAAAAGATTCTTTCATTAATTTTAATTTCTATAAATATTTGAGATAAGGGAAAAATAAACCATTTTGGTTTATATATATTCTTTTCAAATATACATTATTTTTTTATCATGATACTTTATCATTATTTTTTATATATCGATTAGTTACTTAAAATACTTAAGAAATAACTATGTAGTAATTATTTATTTAATAATTAATAAATATAAATAATACAAAAAACCTTAAAAATGAATTAAGTTTAAGGAATTATTTCCTTAAATTATATTTTTGGGTGATTATATCATATTAAACTATATAAAACATAATATATTAAAATTCTTTTATTGTCTTGAAATATTTAAATATAAAATAAATAAATAATGTCAAAATTGGAATTAATATTATTTTATAATTAATGTTATTTTATTAATTGATTAAATATTAATAAAACATAGATCCTATTCCAAGTGATTTTTAACTGATAATAAATATAAAATATTTTCCATTATGGAACCAGTTTATCTTTTATAATGAACATGTTAACCCCTAAATAGTAAAAAAATTGTTAGCGCGGTTATGTGTTTTTCAATTTTTTAGAGATTCTATTAAAATTAATTTCGAACATACGTGATATTTTATTTTATAAATTATATATAATATTTATAATAATTGGTTTTATATTATATATTAATTATGGATTTAACATAGTCTTAATGGATAAATTTCCCAGGTTAGAAAATTAATCACCTTAATAAAAATAAAAATGGTGAAATTATGGAAACTAATATGTTATGGAAAAATGATAAAAACGTGTTTTTTTTGTTATGGATATTTTTATATATCATAAATCCTTTAAAATCCAGTATTTTTTAATTTAATAGGCACATGATGTAAGGGAGGCCTCCTAATATTGAATATATTTGAGTATTTACAAGAATGGAACTCCTCCTAAACTATAGAATGGTGCTCACTCCCCAAATTCATAAAACCACAAAAACCATTTGGACGACTAATATCAAACCTAAAAACTCCCAAATTTCCAACAAATAATCTTATAATCCTTATTTTGTTCATAAATAAAACTTTTCAAGGTTTCAATTCAAGCATATGAAGGAAACTCGAAGAAGAGGTAATGTTCTACTAAAAGTGTTTATTTAATATATTTTCATCTCCACAACAAAATATTATCATTATTACATGATAATATTATAACTACATTATATTCCATGTTATAATATGTTTTTATATTAATGGTATTACCTACAACTTCACACACATCCATAAATTATTTTATGAATTGATCATTTGTGTTTATGGAAGACTAGTGCCTTATGAAATGATGTCGTCCATTCATCCATTACCACCCTTAATTATTAGAAATAATGATGGATTTAGAGTTTAAATATGATACATATTATGTTTATTATTTTATTATTCTTTTCAAATTATTATATCATACTTACCTTCAATCATTATATTTTGTGGGAATAAAATAATGTTTCCCATGTGTACAACGGGCTACCGCCTCATGAAGGGATGTTATTCGTTCACGCATTACCTGGAATGTATAATGGAGGACTTTAATAAATATATCTGATATATATGAAATAAATATTACACCCTAATAAAAATATATATACATATAATTTTATTTTATTACTTTCAAATTAAAAATAAAATGGAAGCAATGTTCATGCGTACGTAAGACTTACAATCTCCATGAATGGTGTCTTTCATTTCCTATCACCAAATTTTAAATATTACTCTAAATATATATTTACAAATTATATTTTATTTTTAAATAATTACTTACATTATACAGATTATGAATTCATAATTTATGTAAGAGGAACAACAAATAACAAGTCAAAAGACACTTGAGAAATAAGGTAATGAACACCTAAAATAATGAAAATAATGAAATATTATTATAAAACATATGATAAGATTATATAAAAGGATTATATATGATATTATTAATATTAATAAGTTTTTTATAAGCTAATTAAATACTTATAACTGTTATATAGGATGTTAACTATCATTCAACCAAAATAAAGCAATTTGTAAGCGATTTGGTCTCGACAAACATTACATTGAGACTTATTTGCTATTATACACCAATTTACAATTATGTTGTGTATATACGACCATATAAAATTTAATATCATTAATACATCATTATTCATGGTATTTTATGTTTATTTTCAAATTATTTCACCCAAGGGAATTTGAATTAAAAATTACCATGTGAATATTTTACTGTGAAATCTCATTTTCTTTTGTGATTGATAAATTTCTCTTGAAACAATTAATTTTTTATAGTAACATTTCATTTGACATTAAATTTTTCATAAATACATATATTCTTTTGTTTTGGATATGATTATTTCCCTAAAATGTATACAACGTTTTCATATACTGTTTAATTTTAATGTTATTCGATTAACTTGGGAAATATTGTTAAATTTGTATCCTTTTCTCAATACATATATTGTATATAAAAAACTATTTATGTGTTAAATAAAATATTGAATAGATTATTAAGGTTTTTGACAGGTATGGAATGATTTTGGGATTAATTAAAGTAATCCGCTCGATGCATCAATAGTCTCATGGGATGCAAATAGTGGGAAAAACCATACACATTGGTTACCAGTATATTATATACTCTCTTGAAATTAGAATGTTATAAACTATCTTATGAAAGTTATTGATGTTGACGGAATCATGTTCCACGAAAACATGATGTCCAATATTAAATCATTTCCTTTATTCAGATTCAGTTATTATTACCCAAGATATTGTCACTATTAAAAAATCTATAGATGCATTTCATTATCAGTGTATTGACTAAATATCCTAGGTTTTTAATTATTTACCTTTCTATATGTATTATTACTTATATTAACATGATATTAAAGTAATTTAAATGGAATTTATGCTCAATTTATTCATTTATATATTTATTATTCTCATTGATACATTATTGTTTCCACTATATTTATCCATTTCTCAGCTTTTTTATCTCACCGTTATTTTTTTATTTCCCAAAGATTTCATGAGGATTATTTTGTCTAATAATAAGGGATATAAGAGATAGAATAATTTTATTCTCAAAAAAATTATTTTTTATTTAATTAGTTGTAATTCAAGATTCCTATTTGAATTATGTTTACCAAGAATACTAATCCATTCAATCCATTGGGATTTTATTGGTTATAATCATTCCAATATAATGGTTGTAGGAAATAGATCCTGGATTTTGAGGTTAGCTCCTTATAATATTGATAGGTTTCGGTAGAGCTAAATAGTATAAGAGGTGTGAAGAACTCAGGGGAGTAGGTTCTTATTTATAATTGAGGAGGTGTTTTATTTTTCTAAGTACCCAAAACTATTTAATAATGGAAACTCACTCTAAAACAAACTGATTTTTCTGGATAAATAATGGAATGGATGTACATTCTGTTCGGGAGACAGCTAACCCATAAAAAATAATTTTTTAAACATGTCATTCCTTGAACCACCAGGTTTAAATAATTTTCCATTCTATTTTTCACTATAGTAACTTGATTTTTATTTAAATAAGAAATTTATTTGTGTAAAAAATTAATTATAATATAAGCACGTGTAATGGGAAAAAATATTTTTTTAACCTTAGCCTCAAAAATTATTTTTTAGTGTCTTTACTATTCAATATAACCAATAATTAAGTAAACCATATTTCATAATAATACATTTTTAGATTCCAAATATATAATCCTTTTACCCTATGCAATTCATTGAATTCGAAGAATTTAATTTAAAACTAATCATGCATGAGTGATGAAAAATGGGTTACCGATGAAAAACTTATCAAATATATATATAGTTTAAATAAAAAAATTCAACATATAATAGTTTCTAATGAAAAACGTATTATTACAAATATTATTGAAAAAATTATAATTTTAAAACACATTAAAACAATAAAATCCATTGTATATTCTTTAATTGAAATGGATATTTTTAATTCAAAAATAAATTTTATTTTTTGAAATAAAATTTTCTAAATGTGGAAAAAATTAATTTCAATAAAGTGAGAAAAATATTCTAACATCAGTTTGAATAATAATAAACTATTGAAGCATAAAGATTGATTTAATATTCACACATATTGGTGAAACAATAATAAAAATATCTCAAAAAATGTGATTCAATACATAATATATAAATTTCAATAAAATAATTCCTTAATAATTTAAAATTTAATTTATTGACAAAAAATATTTCGAACATAAAGTTAGTTTCTTAGGAAAATATATATTTTACTTTCAAATTGTTTTATTTTTATTTTTAATCAATTCATAACTATTAAATTAATTTTCTAAATGTGTAAATAATATATTTTTCATAATTAATATTTTACTTTTTATACCTACCAATATTATTGATAGAGGATAAATATCATGTTAAATAATAATATTTTTAAAGTATATAACTGTTCATTTTAACTTAGTTTTGTTTGTAAAAGATGCTATCAGAGAATTAAAATTTATTTTAAATTAAACTTCATAAAATCTGATAGTATTAAATTCCACCACACCTTCATAAATTTATTCTTGATAAGTTTTAACTTGTTCATGATAATCAAGGGTTTATCATTTGAAAGTCCCATTATAGGAAACTAAAAACATAAAAGGGGTTAATAAATTTTCCTATTCAAAAGAGAGGTTGAGAAATTTTGATGTTCTTTAAAAATAACATATAACTACAATTAAAAATATTATAATATAATTGGAATGTTAAAATATAGAAATGGAAGAAATGCAATTTTCATATATCACTGATCTTATGAAACTGACTGTTCATGAGAAATTCAAAAACCATATGATCATAGACAAAAGAGGTGAGAAAAATACCATCATTTAATCAGAAATGAATATAATAGGACAACATTAATGTTTCAATATCCTTTTCCTAATGTTTAATAAATTTTAGATATAATATTTTCTTAATTTATTTAATTCTATTTCATATAAAAAATCTCATCCTTTGTTTCCACATTAAATAATTTCCACTTCATCTCTTACTCTATGAAATAAATATTTAGGATGAATTTTTCATTCTTGATTTAATAAAATTATCTTTAAATGTATCAAATGATACATAAAAGGATATAATATTATTCATCTTATCCCTTATATTTTTAACCAAAATAAAAATTTGATGAACATGTTATCCAATATGAAAAAATATGAATAATTATGTTCTAAATCATCAACAATAAATACCAAGGTCAAATATAACCAATTACTTAAATTGTTAACTACAATTCTCCAAAACAATCATTCTGACCAAAATTTAATCTGAAATATTGGTATGATTTGGTCTCACATCTTTCTCTGATCAACATAATAATTATACTGAAATAATTATAGTCGCTTTTAATTTTTAATAAGAAATGTATATACCCAAATAATTTTCCAAAAATAAATTCACAATAATATATAATATGCTTCCCAATGATAAATAAACATTTATTAATTAAATATTCTCTTATAAAATAAAAATTATAATAACAATTAGAATATATGGTTCATACTTTCTCTAATATATGATCATATTTTGATTCATAATATCAACTTTGATTTTTTCATTCGATAATTATTGTGGAGGGATACAATTAATGTTCATAATCACATAAAATTTCAGTAATGAATGATTTATACAATTTTTTAGAGGTTTTTAATAAATATTCCAACTTGAAATTTCCAACTATATAATGGAGAATAAGTAAAAGGACCCGACCTTAAACATTACATAATATTGAATTAAATGAATAATTCACATTGAGGATCTTTTCAGGTTTAGACTTTTAGGGAATTAGGACATAACTATTACATCTCAAAATATTAAAAAGTAGGCACTTCTACTCAGAATCCATTTTTTCATAAAATAAAAACTCTAAAAAACGTCATGTATAATTCCATGTTAAAGAGAGCATGGCTTTTCCATGATCCCATCCTTCGCCCTATTCATCTTTAAGTCCTGTGAAAAACATTTCAAAACATGGGATGAGCATAAAAGGCTCAGTATGGGTTATAAAATAGTGAATGAAAACATTTGTTCATAAATTCATTCAAAACATGAACTCTTTTACTTACCTTATGAAATCATAAGAATTATGAATGACACATATAAATCATAAATCATAAAGGTAATTTGCGGCATCCATACCATACTTACATTGTAGCTATCAAAACTACATAGGGAGTTACTTTGGAATACCCATCATAGTATATTACCTAAATCTATTAGGAGAAACATTCATTTTTACCTCCATCACGTTACCCAATGCATTAAAGAGCTATCTCGGGCTCACTCGCCCTAGGTTTATCATGGAACCACCCGTATACGTAAATAATGCCCAAAAACCATAACATGATCATAACACATAACATAAGCATAAAGGAAAGATAAAATTTCCACATTGCAATAATAAAATATCAATTCAAGATATTGAAATAAAAAATCCATTCTCAAAATCATTTTCAGTACCAAAATATGTAAAAAGGAGTATTTGGTATTTATTTTTCCTTTTAAAAACACTCCGGATTGTTAAGGAAGCCAAAGATCAAATAATACTTGCGGCGACGGAAAGGTCGTTGTCACCGCTTACGTTAAAAAACATTCCTTTTTTTTGTTTTGTAAAACGCTTCGTAAGAAAATATTCCCTTTGAATAAAATGAAAAGTCAACGGGGGTTTATTCACTGTATAAAATAATGTTGTGTATAAGAAATTCCTCAATGAAAGGAGATTGAGACGAAGTCCCTTACCTCTTGTCCGACTTGACTCGATCGTTCTTTAATCTCTTGAATAATAAACTAAAGTTAATTTCTACTTGATTATGAACCTTTTTCAAATTTATTATTCATTTTATATAACTTATTACCATGTTATACCCTTATGTAATCATTTAAGATAATAACATTTATTTTGCCGATATTTGGCACTTGAGTCAAATAGGACACTTTATATTTACAAGTTGTCCATGTGGTCAATAGTTCATTATATACAGAATGATATTCATGATTTGGATATCATATATATCATATATATCCAGTATATACATGTTTTTTTAATAGTACACAACGTTTATAGGTAAGAAATGAAATGCACCGTTCATGGAGACGGTAAGCCATACGTACGCATGAACGCTACTTTCATTTCTATTTCTTATTTTAATGGAAATAAAACATAATGATACATAGGTATATTATAATTCCAGTATAATATCATATATAAAATCGTTAACTCCATACTTTATACATCCCACATAAGGCATTAACGAATCAAATCACTTTGAGGGGGCGGTAGTCTGCACTTTCTCAAATGAGATTATCATATTTACCCACTATGGAAACCATAAAGGCATAATATAAATGGGAAGTACAGAAGCATAAGGAAATAATAAACATAATTTATATCATATATAAATACAGTTCCATCATAATGGACACCATGAGAGGCGGGTAATATGTAATTGAATAATCATCATTTCGTGAGGCGTCAGTTTTCCATCCACAGAAACATTATGTTTTTCATCCTTTAGATGGAGTTGTGTGTAAGTGTAGTTCGAATAATTCTCATAACAACATCCTAGTATATTAAGGATACTGGTGTTTCTACAAAATAGTGTAAATAAAAAGAGTTTAGGGGTTGGAGAAGTAAAATAAAAGAAAACAATTTAAGAGAAACCGTTACCTTTAATTTGGGTAACTCTCTTTGGTTTGAACCAAAGGACTTATTGAAATGCCTTATTCCTAAGTTAAGGCTTCTAGGAGGATGAGAGGGATGTAGGGAGATTAATTGGGCAGAGTTTGGACGAGCCAAATGGCTTGAGAGGTGTGAGGAATTGCATAGAAATGGTCTATTTTTATAAGGGAGATGAGGGGCTCTTTAGAAAAGTGTGAAAACTTTATTTTATTATATAATGATATTCGGTTTCTAATGGACCAAAAATTATTATGGTCGAAGATAACATGACTCATATTCAAAATAAAATCATCAAATCATAATTGGACATGTTTTGGATAATAATTTAATCATTATAATCTTATTTATTTTAATCATTTAATAATGAGGTAAATAATGCATCATTATTGTGTCATAAATACTTTAATTAATTAGATGTATAAAAATTATAAAAAAATACTATCATGTAGGAAATCCTTTAATATTTCCAATTAATATTTATATTATAAAATAGGACTTATATAACACCATATAAAAATTAATTAATAAAAGATTTTTGTTAATGTCAATTTTGCCTTTACAATAAATTAATTAATCTAAATTGTCATTTTCACTCCCAAGTAGATCAATGGGTTCCGAAAATTGACCCAAATATGATTGCAGTCGTTAATGAATCATCCAATATTGTTAGGACAAGTTTTAAGGTAATTTTGAATTATTATAGTATTCTATTAACCTTGAATTACCTTATTTACCTTTAACCGCGGTAAATAAAAGTCAAAAGTTACTATTCACCAAAAATTATTTTCATCTTAATGAGCCACATTTTACTTCTTGATAACAATCATGTATGTAGGATTTTTGAAATTCAATTCCCTAAGTGGTAAAATTACATTTAAATGAAAAAGTCAGATTTTTTAACTACCACTAAGAGGTGTCACTATTCATTAAAAATTGATGTTTTTCAAAATAATACCAAAAATTCAGGCTAAGCTATATTTTATATTCAGAATTAAAATTGTTGTCTATTTTTATAAATTTAAAACATATAAGTGGAATTAATTAATTTAAAAATTAATTCCCATAGTTAAAATAAATAGCGTGTTTTTAAGAAGCAATAACTATCAAAAGTTTGATACTTGTTTATGTCCAATTTCAAAGTGAAATAAATTCGAATGAACTACATTGGATTAAATGGTAAAAATTTATTTTAATTTCACTTTAAAACCAAGTAAAAAGATATTCTATCCATATAAATAAATTATATTAAAAGGCACTTTTGAATGGAAATACAATATTTGTCACTATTCATTAAAAAATGAACATTATTGGAAAAATTCAAAAAATGGCACAAAATAAATTTTTATGTCCCAATTCTAAAGAAGGATTTTTATTTGGTCAATTATAATGTATTAAAGTGACCAAAACTATAATTAAAAAGGGTTCGCCATTAAAAGGCGATAAATTGGCCTTTTAATGTAAATTATGCTTAAAATTAGATTAATTCACATTTTAAGCCTCTACAATTTATTGGATAAATGTAAATACATTTAACAAACATGTTTAATCATAATGTAGTTAGTTTTGTTCATTCCCGCCAATACAATGTCTAGGAGTTAACTACCATTTAAAAATAATAATATTATATTATTAGTGTGCAACGTAAGATTCCAAAGAAACCCGTTGTTGCGTATCGGGTACGCTATCGAACATAGAAACCACTTTAAAGTAAAATTAATATTTAATTCACAAATACTAATAAATATGAAATATGTCTTATTCTTTATTTACCTGGGATATTACATCCTTCCACCCTTTTGGTAATTGTGTCCTCACAATTTTTATTCACATATCAAAATAAGTGGGGGTATTTATCCCTCATAGCATTTTCAGATTCCCACGTTGCCTCTTCAACCATATGGTTTTCCCAGAAAACCTTTTCCTAATGAATTTCCTTATTCTGCAACACTTTCTCTCTATAGTCAAGAATCTGGACTACTTGTTCTTTATAGGAGAGATTCTCTTCCAACTGAACTACGTCTGGGCTCAAAACATGAGATGGATCTGGCATATACTTTCTCAACATCGAAAGATGAAAAACATTGTGAACCTGGGATAAACTTGGTGGTAAAGCCACTCTATACGCAACGAATCCAACTTTCTCCAGAATTTCATAAGGTCCAATGAACCCCGGAATCAACTTTCCCTTCTTACCAAAATGCATCACATTTTTCCATGGAGAAACTTTGAGAAATACATGATCACCTACCTCAAAGGGAAGATCCTTCCTCCTATTATCTCCATAACTTTCTGTCTTCTCTGAGCTGTTCTTATGTGCTTCTGAATCAACTGAACATTCTCTACCATCTATTCTACCAATTCTATTCCCATCAGCTTCCTTTCACCTACTTCATCCCAAAAGCTGGAGTTCGACAACGCTTTCCATATAATGCTTCAAATGGAGCCATCTGTATACTAGAATGAAAACTATTATTATATGAAAATTCAACCAAAGAAAGGTGTTGGTCCCAAATTCCCTGATAATCCATTGAGAAAGCACGTAACATATCCTCCAATGTCTGAATTGTTCGTTCTGACTGCCCATCTGATTGAGGATGAAAAGATGTACTAAAATTTAATTCAGTACCCAATGACTTTTAAATGCCTTTCCAAAAGTTAGAAGTGAACCTCAGATCACGATCAGATACAATGGAGATGTGAACTCCATGAAACCTGACTATCTCTTTAACATACAACTGAGCAAGTTGATCTAGAGACAAAGTATGTCTAATAGGAAGGAAATGAGCAGATTTAGTCAATCGGCCAACTATAACCCAGATTGCATTATTACCTCAAGATGTCTTTGGTAATCCCACAACAAAGTCCATGGATATATTTTCCCATTTCCACTCTAGAACCGGTAAAGGCTGAAGCATTCCTTTTGGTAACTGCTACTCTGATTTAACCTGCTGACAAGTCAAACACTTCACAGTAAAATCAGTAATATCTCTTTTCATACCATCCCACCAGTAATACTCCCGACGATCTCTGTACATCTTAGTACTACCAGGATGAACTGAAAAAGGAGAACTATGAGCTTCACATAACAACTCATTCTTCAACTGTGAATCAGAAGGTACACATAATATCTTTCCAAATCTCAAATCACAATCATTATCAACATTAAAATCGGGCAACTTACCCTTCTGAACCAACTGTACATATTTCTTTAACTCACTATATTCCTTTTGTGCTTTCTTTATTATGTTTGATAGAGATGATCTCACTGACTCCTGAAACAAAACTGATGAATTTCCTACTCCAACAACTCCTATGCCACAATTCATGAAATCAAAAACCAAAGGATCTGGTTCCAAATGTATCATGGTTAATGAAGCGTTAATTTTTCGACTCAAAGCATCCGCCATTTTATTTGCTTTTCCCGGATTGTAAAGGATTGTGCAATCAAAATCCTTGATTAATTACAACCATCTCCTCTGTCTCATGTTCAATTCATTCTGAGTGAATATATACTTCAAAATTTTGTGATCAGTATATATTTCACACTTTAATCCATACAAATGATGCCTCCAAATTTTTGAAGAAAAAACAACAGAAGCTATTTCCAAATCATGGGTATGGTAATTTAACTCATGTAGTTTCAACTGACGTGAAGCACAAGAAATTACCTGATTATTCTACATTAGGACACAACCCAGTCCTTTAAATGAAGCATCACTGTAGATTAAAAACTCATCATTTCTGGAATGTAGTGCCAAAACTGTTGCATTCACCAATATTTTTTTCAATTCTGGAAAATAGTCATCACATTCTTTTGTCAAGATGAACTCAACTCCTTTTCGAGTTAACTTAGTCATTGGACTACATAACCTTGCAAAATTTTCAACAATCCTTCGGCAATAACCTGCCAAACCATGAAAACTAAGGATCTTGGTTATATTTGTGGGTCTTGGCCATTCTTCAACAACTTTTATTTTAGCCGGATCAACAGTTATGCCATTTTTTGAAACAATGTGACCAAGGAATGAAATTTGTTGTAACCAAAACTCACACTTTCTGAATTTCCCATAAATTTTCTTTTTTTTATGGTTTTAAAGACAAACCTTAAATGACATTCATGTTCCTATTTACTTTTCGAATAAACCAAAATATCATCAATGAACACAACCACAAACTTATCCAAGAACTCACGGAAAATTCTATTCATAAGATCCATGAATACAAAAGGTGCATTTGTAAACCCAAAAGGCATAACTAAAAATTCATAATGGCCTTATGTAGTATGAAACATGGTCTTTGGAATGTCTACTTAATTTACTTTCAACTGATGGTACCCCGACCTCAAGTCAATCTTTGAAAAAAATTGAGCTCCCCGGAGCTGATCAAACAAATCATCGATACGAGGCAAAGGATACTTATTCTAAACAGTGATGTTATTAAGTGGTCTATAATCAATGAAAAGTCTCATTGAACCATATTTATTTTTAACAAAAAAGATAGTATCACCCCATGGTGATGTGCTAGGTCGAATGAAACCTTTATCTAATAACTCATGCAATTGCTTCTTTAACTCTAAAAGTTCAATTTGAGCCATTCGATAAGGGGGTTATGAAATTGTCTTAGCATCAGGAAATAAGTCAACAGTAAATTCAACTTCCCGATCAGGTATAATACTAGGAAACTCATCATAAAAAACATCAAGGTAATCATTTACCACTGGCACATCATTAATCTAAACAGTTCCTTTGTTTTCAACAATATGTGCAAGTTTACATTCATTTCCATCTTTTACCAGTTTTTCGACTTCCTGATAAGTTATCAAAAGAAAGATTTTATTCTTGTACAAAAAACTGAAAATCATTCTGAAAAGAAACCTCTTTAGCCTTACAGTCAATCTTATCATAATAAAGAGAAATCCATTAAATGCCCAATATAACATCAAACTCTACTAGAGGCAAAACAATAAGGTTTGCAGGTAGATTCTTTCCACACACAAGGAAAGGAATGTTCTTATGTTTTCTTTTTGTCTCAACATTTCCTCCAGGTGTTTTTACCATAAGTTAAATATTCATATCATGAGATGGAATTTCCAATTTACAATAAAACTTCTCAGAAATGAAAGAGTGTGTAGACCTTGAATCAAACAACACATTGGCATAATCTGAACAAACAAACAATGTACCTGATACTACTTCATTTGATAGACCAACTTCTGCTGAATTAGTTGCAAAGGATTTCGCCACCCCTTTATGAAAGACTAACCTTTTGATGTTCTGAACAACCCACGACATCAAAAGTCTTCTCCAGTGCTTTAATCCAACCTTTAGCTAGCACAGGGTTAGATGATCCTCTGAATGATGGGGGATGTTGCCTCATGAACTGCTCCACTACTGACATGTTCTTTTTTGTTTGTGGTTGATTTGGCTGATCTCGTACATGGATACCAGCACTGTTTATCGCCTAAGTCAACTGTGCCATCACTGCAACAAACTGTTCAGTTCCGATTCCAACCATCTCAGGTTGCTGATTTGGAAGGTTGTCTTCCTCCTGATGCTGCCCCAACATAGCTTCCATGTTTCCTCTGCCGAAAACCATTCTAAAAAAATAAATATCTTAGGCGAAGCAACATGGTAATATGTAAATGCTATATGATTTCAATATTAACAAAAATTACTTTATGTACATTTATTTAACAACACCCTAACTCATAATGTTATCTAAACCATCCTCTGATACCAACTATAAGGACCCAACCTTAAACATTACATAATATTGAATTAAATGATTAATTCACATTGAGGATCTTTTCAAGTTTAGAATTTTAGGTAATTAGGACATAAATATTACATCTCAAAATATTAAAAATTAGGCACTTCTACCCAGAATCCATTTTTTTCATAAAATAAAAACTCTTAAAAAAAGTCATGTCTAATTCTATGTTAAAGAGAGCATGTCTTTTCCTTGATCCCATCCTTCACTCTATTCATCTTTAAGTCTTGTGAAAAACATTTCAAAACTTGGGATGAGCATAAAAGGCTCAGTAAGGGTTATAAAATAGTGAAAGAAAAAATTTGTTCATAAATTCATACAAAACATGAAATCTTTTACTTACCTCATGAAATCATAAGATTTATGAAAGACACATAGAAATCATAAATCATAAAGGTAACTTGCGGCATCCATACCATAATTACATTGTAGCTATCACAACTACATAGAGAGTAACTTTGGAATACCCATCATAGTATATTACCTAAATCTATTAGGAGAAACATTCATTTTACATTCGTCACGTTACCCAATGCATTGGAGAGCTATCTCGGGCTCACCTGCCATAGGTTTATCATGTAACCACCTGTATACGTAAATAATGCCCAAGAACCATAACATGATCATATCACCTAACATAAGCATAAACGAAAGATAACACTTACACATTGCAAAAATAAAATATCATTTCAAGATATTGAAATAATAAATCAATTTTCAAAATCATTTTCAATACCAAAATATGTAAAAAAGAGTATTTGGTATTTATTTTTCCTTTTAAAAACACTCCGGCTTATTAAGGAAGCCAAAGAATAAATAATACTCTCGACGGAGGAAAGGCCGTTGTCACCACTTACGTTAATAAACATTCATTTTTATCATTTAGCAAAACGCTTCGTATAAAATATTCCCTTTGAATAAAACGAAAAGTGAAAGGGGTTTATTCACCGTATAACAAAAAGTCGTGTATACGAAATGCCTCAATGAAAGGAGATTGAGACGAAGTCCCTTACGCCGTGTCCGACTTGACTCGATCGTTCTATAATCTCGTGAATAAAAAACTAAAGTTAATTTCTACTTGCTTAAGAACCTTTTTCAATTTTATTATTCATTTTATATAACTTATTACCATTTTATAACATTATGTAATAATTTAAGTTAATAACGTTCATTTTGTCGATATTTGGTACTTGAGTCAAAATGGACACCTTATATTTACAAGTTGTCCATGTGGTCCATAGATCATTATATCCAAAATAATATTAATGATTTGGATATCATATATATCATATATATCAAGTATATAAATGTTTTTTTAATAGTACATAATGTTTAGAGGTAAGAAATGAAATGCACCGTTAATGGAGACGGTAAGCTGTACGTACGCATGAACAATACTTTCATTTCGATTTATTATTTTAATAGAAATAAAACATAATGATACATAGGTATATTATATTTCAAGTATTATATAATATATAATATCATTAACTCCATCCTTTATACATCCCGCATAAGGCATTAACGAATCAAATCACTTTGAGGGGGCGGTAGTCCGCACTTCCTCAAATGAGATTATCTTATTTACCCACAATGGAAACCATAAAGGCATAATATAAATGGGAAGTACAGAAGCATAAGGAAATCATAAAAATAATTTATATCATATATAAATATATTTCCATCATAGTGGCCCCCATGAGAGGCGGTAATATGTAATTGAACAATCATAGTTTCGTGAGGCGTTAGTTTCCCTTCCACAAAAACATTATGCTCTTCATTCATTAGATGGAGTTTTGTGTAGGTTTAGTTCGAATATTTCTCATAAAAACATCCTAGTATATTGAGGATACTAGTGTTGCTACAAAATAAAGTAAATAAAAATACTTTAGGGGTTGGAGAAGTAAAATCAAAGGAAAACATTTAAGAGAAACTATTACCTTTAATTTGGGTAACTCTCTTTGGTTTGAACCAAAGGGCATCTTGAAATGTATTATGCCTACGTTAAGGCTTCTAGGAGGAGGAGAGGGATGTAGGGAGATTAATTGGGCAGATTTTGGATGAGCCAAATGGCTTGAGAGGTGTGAGGAAATGCATATAAGTGGTCTCTTTTTATAAGGGAGAGGAGGGGCTCTTTAGGAATGTGTGAAAACATTATTTTATTATATAATGATATTCGGTCTCTAATGGTCCAAAAATTGTTATGGTAGAAGATAAGATGACTAATTTTATAAATAAAATCATCAAATCAGAATTTGACATGTTGTGGATAATATTTTAATCACTAAAATCTTATTTATTTTAATCATTTAGTAATTAGGTCAATAATGGATCATTATTGTGTCATAAATAATTTAATTTATTCGATGTCTAAAAATTATAAAAAAGATACTATAATATAAGAAAACTTTTTAGCTTTCCAATGAATACTTATAGTCTAAAATAGGACTTATATAACACCATATAAAAATTAACTACTAAAAGATTTTTGTTATTGTCAATTTTGTCTTTACATTAAATTAATTAATCTAAATTGTTATTTTCACTCCCAAGTGGATCATTGGGGTCCAAAAATCGACCCAAAGATGCCCATGGTCGTTAATGACTCATCTAAAAATGTTAGGACAAGTGTTAAGGTAATTTTTAATTATTATAAAATTTTTTAACCTTGAATTACCTTATTTACCTTTAACCGCGGTAAATAAAAGTCAAAAGTTACTACTGACCAAAAATTATTCTCATCTTAATGAAACAAATTTTACTTCTTTATAACAACCATGTATGTAGGATTTTTGAAATTCAATTCACAGAAGTGGTGAAATTACATTTAAATGTAAATTTCAGTTTTTTAACCACCACTAAGTGGTGTCATTATTCATCAAAAATTGAAGTTATTCTGAAAAATACCAAAAATTCAGCCTAATCTATATTTGATATTCAGAATTAAAAATTGATGTCTATTTTTCCAAATTAAAAACATAGATGTGGAATTAATTAATTTAAAAATTAATTCCCGCTATTAAAACAAATAGCGTGTTTTTCAGAAACAATAACAATCAAAAGATTGATACTTGTTTATGTCCAATTTCAAAGTAAAATTAATTCCAATGACCAAAATTGGATTAAATGGTAAAAATTTATTTTAATTTAAATTTAAACGCAATTAAAAAGATAATCTAATTATATAAATAATTTAGATTAAAAGGCACTTTTGAATGAAAATAAAATATTTTTCACTATTCATTAAAAAATGAACTCTATCGGAAAAATTCCAAAACATTACACAAAGTAAATTTTGATGTCCCCATTATAAAGAAGGATTTTATTTGGTCAATTAGAATGTATTAAAATTACCAAAACTAGAATTAAAAATGTTTCTCCATTAAAAGACGATAAATCGGCCTTTTAATGTAAATTATGCTTAAAATTATATTCATTCACATTTTAAGTCTCTAACCATTATTGGATAAATTTAAATACATTTAACAAACATGTATAATAATATTTTATTTAGATTTTTTCATTCACTCTAATAAAATGGCTAGGAGTTAACTACCATTTAAAATAATAATATAATATTATTAGTGTGCAACGTAAGATTCCAAAGAAACTTGTTGTTGCATATCGGGTACGCTATTGAACATAGCAACCACTTTAAAGTAAAATTAATATTTAATTCAAAAATATCAATAAATATGAAATATGTCTTATTCTTTATTTACCTGGGATGTTACAATACGTATTTCCAATTTATCATTATTCACTTAATCTATTGTGATCGCATAAGAATTCCCTTTGTCCTCTATTTTTAGAGGTTTATGGGGATTATTACATTCAATAGCCCTTGGATTAGTAAATTGATTCACATAATTACCATAATCCTTGAATCTATATGAATTTAGTGTGATTCTTTTATTCAGTTGATCCTTCACAAAATTTCCTTCATTTAATAGATTCTTCACATTAGTTTGACATTAATTTTTATGATTACATGTTTTCCCACACATCAATAATATTACTTCTACTTTAAATTATTAAATTGAGTGTTTATTAAAACATTTTTGGAATGTAGGAGGTTAAAATTATTTCATTATTTTATGTGATATGTGATTAGAGCTTCCATGAGACTCCATCATTCTTTTATTATTGTAAAAAACTAGAAGTTTTCTAGTTTCCATTTCTAATTTCAGTGGAAATTAAAAAACAATTTGAAATATTTTAATTCCCATTATATCAAATTGATTTTGATGATATGGTTTAAAAATAATAAATAATCGATCACGTTTTCTTTAAGGGATAATGTATAAATAAGATAAAACCTTCAAGTCTAGTAAAATTCACCGCAAAATTAAAAATTTATTCCTCATCCTTCTACTTAAGTTTAAGTAATTCTTTATCCCTTTTTTGACCAAAGTAATGTTACGTACTTAATAAATATATCCTTTTATACTCATCCCATTTGATAGAGTCAATTTCATTATATTTCTAAAAAATATTAATAAGATTCCTCCACTGATCTACTTCCTCGTATTAAAGAATAATGGCTAGGGAATATATTTCAAGGTTTGATACCTGAAAATAGAAAGTATCTTTCAAATAAAATCGATCCATTTCTCATAAACTAGTGGATCCCAACTACCATAGAAGGAGGGTGGACATTCTCACATAAATCATTCAATGTCATATTTCTCCCTCCATAGTAAATTTGGATGTTTAACATAACCTGTATTACAATATATATGTAATGACCCTCACCCCAGCAGCATTTAGCCATTGCTTTACTTCATCACATTCGTGTAGATACAAGTTTATAATTACAAAGGAACAAAAAATTTATTAGGCTTTGAAAATAGATTACATACATGAAACCTACATTACAATTAGATCAAATACAACATAGATAATCTTTTGAGACTAAAATTATTCTTCTATTTAATCACAAATATCAATCATAATACACATCCTAGATTTCAGGGGGAATAAATCATAATAAATGTGTGAGATTAAATTCTTAGTAAGGGTAGATAATATAGAAAAAGCTATCATAAATAATTATAAAATTTTAAGGAAAGGTGTATAATAGAAACACAAGCATTTAAAATATTATATTGAGTATAATATGGAAACAATAAATCAAATAATTATATATAAACATTCACATGTATATTTTACTAGTCAAATAATGAGTTGTAATATCAATAAATAATATCATGGTGATGGAATTATTTATGGAAAACATCACAAAGAAAACATCAAGCCTTCAGCTAAGAAACCATATATAAACAGGTAAAAAACCAAACTAGTTTGTCTCATGAGACCTACCAATGTGTTGAAGGGCTATAGTAGGATCCACCCATCACATACTAAGTCTAATCCATTATTTATATCAAAAGGGTGAAACATAACCAACATAAACAATCATATCAAAACTAGCATATGAAATGTTAAAAAATTAACCATTAACCATGAATGGTATGAATGTAGCACATCCACAGTATAAAATCACAGAAAAAATTAAATAAAACATTATAGATTATATCATACGAAATCAACTTCAATTATGTATATATACCCAATAATGGATATTGACGCAGATGAAAATAATATAATGAAATCATTAAAAACTAATTTTGATAAATACCCCTTATATATTAAAATTATTTTAACAAGTGTGAAAATTTCTAAAAGAATACATTTTCATTGAGAATAATCTTTCAAACTTGTAAAGGATGCTTTTCACATGCTGTATGAGTTAAAAAGAGAACATCCCTTCATTATTTTGTTTAAAAGGTCACAAATATATCGTTTTTAAAAAAATATTACATTCAAAACGTTTTATAAAAATTTAAACATGGATGAAAATGAATTTAAATAATATTTGAATAATATTAATAATATTTTGAAATACAATTTTAAAAAAACAGTATGTGGATGATAAATAGGTTATAGTAAACCCTTATATATAAAATATCCCATATAATTTTGAGATTGTAAAATTAATCCTTACCAATTATTTTAGTTTAGCTGGGAGTGCGTTAAAATAATGAATGATGGTTAAAGCATGTTATTAAATTATAACCATACTATATACATATCTATGATACCATATATGATTCTCTCATATCTTTTTGTTTATAATATTTTATTTTTACCATTTTTTGGGTGTTAAGTGGTTCATTTTATTATGTTTTCTACCTTGTATATCATATTTATTATGCATGGGATAAATTTAAATCATATAAAAAATGATATTATGTACATAAATATTATATTCAATCACTATATACATTTTAATAATCTTTCAGGAATGGTTAACATGTATAACTATTCATATCACATTATGGATACAGTTGACCCTACATATGCACGAGCGATAGTATAATTAATTTTATGGTAAAAGGTTAAAGAATTAGATGTAACATTTATTATATATAATTAATTTCATGAAATATTTATTATTTAAATCCATTATATCTATCATTATACCTATCCAAATAAAGGAGTTATGAATAAAATATTACACTACAGTGAGGAGACGGTAAGCCGTATGTGCGAACAGACAATAATTTTGCATTTGATTGGATGGATAAAAGGTGGAATATGGTTGTAACATAATAATGATAACATCTTATAATATATATGATAACAAATTTATTATATTATAATCGAAACAACATATAAAGAGGAGTTATAATATGAAATGAACTTGGATGAGTTAGTAAAAATGATCACCTCTTCTTAAGTGGACTTCCATAAAATCTCTTCTTAGTGGATCTAGGGTTATAATTTTAGAATCCCAAAACCAATAAAACATGGATAATAATATTGGGAGGAGAAATTTTCTAGGTTTTTTCCAGCTATAAGGCTCAATTTGGTGTGAGTATGTGAAAGAGGATGTACCCTTTTATAATTGAGGTGAGGGAATATTTTGGGAACTCTCAAAATATTAAATTAATATAAATTAATTTTAAATTTAAAATGGATAAAAAGTTATTTATGTTGTATATAATATGAGTATGTATCGAAATACTCTCTATAAATAATTATTAGAGTAGTTTAGGTCATACTTTTACCCTTATATTTTTGCTTTAATGCTTTGTGAAACCTCTTAACTCTTACCACGATAATTTAGAATTTCTTACTATATAAGTTTTAATATACTTACGAAAAATTATAAAATGAATCCTAAATGGATATGTTATAAAAAATATAAACTTATCCTAATAAATTGGATGAATTTTATATTTTTATTAGTTATATTGTATTTAATAAAATATTATTTATTTTAAATAATCGTTAATTTCTATTTTGATACTAATCATTTTTTGTCTTTTTAAAAATATCATAACAAATTCATATCATCAAACCAATAGTTATAGTATATCAATAACATGTCAAAAATATCTGAAATTTTATTTTATTAAATTAATTATGTCAATTTATATTAATTTTAATAATTTTTATATCATTTATATGATATTTCCACTGATTAAACAATTACTGTATCATCGTTGTGACAACAGTTAAAGTAATTATTTTATCACTAAAAGTTATAAATAAGTTATCATCATGTGGATAAACATTTTATAGTTTAAATAAATATTTATAGTTGAATATATCTTCTTTATAACCTAATATTAACAATGGTATAGTTATTAAAATATGAGTATGACATCTGTAACTATTCATTACATAAAATATAATAAATGTCATAATATCACCCAAGTGGCTTCATAAAGGTTTTAATTTTGGTCCGAGGTTGATTTTGGTCAAAAACCACCCATAAAATTAAACTATTAAATTTGTCAGGTTAATTTTATAATATTTATAATATAATTATAACCATTAATTACCCGATTTACCCTTAACTGTGGTAATAAATAATATTACTAAAGATATTATTCATATGTCCAAAAATAAAAGAAAAAAATTAAATAATTTGAAACCATTAATTCCAAATATGGGATAAATTTTTAAAATTTCAAAACACATATGTTTATGTAATTAATTTAAAAGTAATCCCCTTGACACAGTGAGAAAACAAGGTAGTAATAATTTAACATAAAAAATTTTGAAATATGTTTATTTATGCTTTAAACATAAAATTGATTCAATGACATAAATTGGATTTAATTATAAAAAATTAATCTATTTATAAATTAAAATCAACGAATAATATAATTTAGCACTCTAAATATTTTCCATGAAAATAGTTTTCAATTAAAAATTAGTATTATTCACTATTCATCAGAAAATGAATCTTATTAGAAAAATACAAAAAATTAAACCAAAGTTTATTTTTATTATATTATTTAACAGGGGAAGTTTCGTTCAACAAGTAGAATATATAAAAGTGTCAGACATTTTATTGAAAATAGGATGACCATCAAAAGGCGGTAAAACCGCCTTTAGAGAAATATAGGATTTTATGAATAAAACTTGGTTTGTTCTTATCTTATGCCTATAAAATCAATATGATGAATATAAAAATTATTTTATAGAATATATAACACATATATTTCATTAATATAATTCTATAATTGTAATTAATTTAATTTATTAAGACAAAATGCCTTTGGGATAATAAAAATAATACTTTTATATTCAATTGGATTGTATTTTCATTTCTAATTAATTAGTTACCAATGAATTAATATTATATTTAAATATTTTCCTAAGTTATTTTATGATATTAATAACCATTAATTTAACGGCTTGGTCATATATTATGATATTAAATAATAATATTTTAATAATATACTCTTGTTTGGTCAAACTCTGTCTTGCGTGTACCACAAGATATCGTGGGAAGTTTCTCTTTGATGCAATACAAGATAAATACATGTTGCATGAATTAAAAGCTATATAATATATTAAATTTATTTAAAAATAAAAAATATTGTAAACTCTTGGGGTGTTACAATCTCCCCACCATGATTAAATTGCATCCTCTCAATTTTAACTTGATCTCAATAATCAAGCGCTAGATATTTTAAAATACTATTGTTGAATAATCCACATAATAAAAATGGTTAATAACATATACAATTAATAACTAGGAAATGGAAATGTGATGATCCCCAAAAAACTAGGCTTTCGAATAGGATAAAATTAGTGGCATGTAGAGATACATACACGAAGGAAAAGTGTAAATATTTGTAGGGAGTGATTGAGGTCATTAATCCCAAATAAGTGAATAAGAAATAGAGAATTCAGGTCCTTAAAGCCAAAAATATACGATGATTTAAAATACCATCAATGTTACATAAATTAACATTTTGTTTTTAGATTCATTTCCAAGAGTTGATAAATTATCTGAATCTATAACAATGTTTGGAAATATAGTTCCTTGATACATTTCAACTTCAAAAATACAATCTCATCCTTGGGTTGTCCCTTAAACTATTACTTCTTCATTTATCAGAACATGATGCATCATAGTGTGAAATAATACATTAATATATAATACTATTTGCAAAGATAATCATAAACAATTTCATAAACTGGTAACTTTTCCAAAATGAACTTATCATGAAAAATTTCACAACATGAATTAGATTTTATTTTTCATATTCCAAACATGTGAATACTTACATCATGTATTTCCATGAATCATGATAATAACTGTAATTATAATATAATTTTATTGAAAACATGAATGCTTCCTTATTACATAAATATAACAAAGGTCATAGTCTAGACTTCATATATCCAATAATTTTTAAACTCAATAAAAGATGATACAAACAACTTTTTCAACAATCAATTAATTAGTTCCAATGTAGTTGGTACTATCAAATTTACTTTATCCAAACCAATAATATCTTTATTTGGACATCATTATCTAATTATCTAGAATATATAAATGGTTATCTTTCCATCAACCATGTGTTTTCCAAAACGTTTAACTTTATACTATGCCACCTTTCTTGGTACCATACAATATAAAATCATTAATGAAATAGTACTATAGTACAATCCTTATATATCCCCTTATTATTATAACTTTTACTTCAGTGATAAAAAACTCAAATAACATAATTCTTGAATCCAAACATAAGAACACTAATCATTCCTCTTCATTAATGGTAGTAACATAATCTTAGACGTGATCCATTAGCCTATATTGGGGTATAACCCTTTGAAGAATGAGACATTATTGTTGTTGTGTCATATCTACTTGCAGTTGAAGCATTGTACGTTAGAAACCTTTTTTATCCTTACAATCCCAGTTATGGTGGCCTTTCTCTCTACACATATGAAAAATACCATTCCTTTTATGAAAGTACCAAGGCGAATATTTCCACAATTATTACATGTGGGAAAATACAACTTTACCTTATTCCCTTTGTCCATTATTTTCCAACTTATCCCCTTTTTCTCATGCTTCCTTTTAAATTAATAATACATAATGTACTATTTACCTTTTTTAATAGCACATGATTCTATGTCCTCATACGATGAGAATTTATAAGAGACTATTTAACATCTAAATATTGGATTAAGACCATAAAAGATATGATCCTTCTAACTATTTGGATCTTGTGCATGGGAGATGTTCAAATTCCTTCTACATGGCACCATTTCTAAAAATTGTTATACACTAAATTATTTTATCAACCATAATTCAAAATATTTTGTCTCATGATACATACCAATTCATAGAGGGTTTATAGTGGGACCTTATCATAAATTACTAAGTCCAATTCATTTCTCATAAGAAAAGGTTGAAACATAACCAACAGAATCATTTGTGTTAAAACGAGAGTATGAAATGTTAATACATTAACCATAAAACATGAATGATATCAAAATAAAACATCCATAGTCAAACATATCATAAACCATTCAATACAATATGATATATTGTATGATAATATATCAACATTCATTAAGCATAAAATCAATAAAGGATGCTGACATAGAAGAAAATCATCAAATAAAATCATTAAAAACTTCATGAGAGAAATTTACATTTTATATTTACATTATTTTAAAAGGGGAATATTTTTTAAAATAAAACATTTTCAGAAAAAAATATTCTTATAACCTTGTAAAGAAATATTTTCCCATGCCATATAAGTTAAAAAAGGTACATTCCTTCCATATTTTGTCAAAAAGGTCATAATATACATTATTTGAAAAAATACAACAAGATTCCTTTTGAAACATTTTATAAAAAGTCTATAATGGGTTAAAATGAATTTATAAAATTGTAGGGGAGTAATAATAATATTTTAAAATTACTTTTTTATGAAACATGGACATGGATGATAAATATTTTGTAGAAAATAATTAAGAGTAAACAAACCCTCATAAAAATCTGATTACAAAATTAACCCTTACATTGTATTTTCCTTTAGTCGAGGGAGAGTTATCCACTAGAATGATGGTAAATTAATTTTATTGAATTATACCATAACTATATTTATTTATAAAATCATATATGATCCTTATATATATTTTTTATAATATTTTATTTTTACCATTATTTAAGCTTTTAACTTATTCGTTTTCATGTGTTTGTTTTTTTGTGTAAGTCTTGATTCATATGAGTAGGAAATATTTTTATCCTATACAGAATGAAATTAAATTCATAAATAGAATATCCACTCATAAAATAATTTTTGATAATATTTCTCGAATCGTTAATATGGAAGATGAATAACATCGTACCGTGGAGAGAGTAGGCCATATGTACATATGATCGACAATATCATTCCCATAACGATGAAAGGACAGTGAATGGGATTGTATAATAATGATAAAAAATTAATTTAATGTCATATTTATTTTTTATATCCACTATATCTGTAATTATACACACCCAAATAAAGTAGTGATGAAAAAAATATTATACAATGGAATGGAGATTGTAAGTCATACATAAGCATGCACGGTGATTTTATTTTTCATAGGATGGATATTTTTTGTAATATACTCACTCCATAATCATAATAACATATCAAAAAATATATTATACAGGATTTATTACTTTATAATGTATACAACACAGAAAGAGGATGTTGAAGAATAAATGAACATGGATGAGTTAGTAAAAATGATTACCACTTCATTAGTGGTCTTCCTTTAGATCTCTTTTTAAGGGATATAGGGATGGTATTTTTGGAATAATAAACAAAAATAACGTAGAAAATAATTTTTGGAGGAGAAATGGATATGTTTTTTCAATCTAGAATTCTAAAATTGGTGTGAGGATGTTAAGGAGGAGGTATCCTTTTATAATCGAGCTGAGGGGTACTTGTGGGGACTCTTGAAATATAAAATTAATATAAATTAATTTTTAATTTCGAATGGTTCAAATATGAGTTATTAAGACTATAAGACGATAATGCGTCAAATTTTTCTCTAAAAATAATTTTCATACAAGTTTTTATTAAACTTTTACCCTTATTTGTTTGCTTTTACACTTAGTTAATCACTTTAACTCTTATCGTGACAATTTGCATCTTTACTAATTAATGTTTAATATAGTTATTATAAATTGAAAAAAGAACCCTAAATGGGTAATTTATGAGAAATATAACCTTATCCAAATAACTAGGATGAATTATATAATTTTTAGGAATTTTATATCATTGGATAAAATAATATTTATTTTAAATTAATATTAATGTGAATATTGTTACTATTAATTGTTTGTCTTTTTAAAAATATAGAAACACCATGATATATTCTAATCAAAACTACTAATATATCACCAAAATTTCTAGGTTTTCTATTAAATTATTGGATGAAATTAATTATGTAAAATAATTCTTTTAATTTATTTAATATCATTTATTAGATATTCTCATTAATTAAACAAACGATACGTCATCATTATGCCACCATTTAAGTTAATTATTTTATGAAAAAAATTATAAATATATTACCATTATCTAGATAAAAGTTTCATATTTTAAATGAATATTTATATTCTAATTTACCTACTAAAGAAAAATATATTAAAAATGGCATTGTTATTAAAATATGAGTATGAGATCTTTAACTCTTCTTTAAATAAAACATAATAAATATCATCCTCTTACCCAAGTGGATTAAAAAAGTTATAATTTATGAACAAGTATTATCTTGGTTGAAAACCACCCAACAAATTAAATTAGGAAATGTTTTAGTGCAATTTTATAATATTTATAATATAATTCTTACCATTAATTATCCGATTAATCCTAAACCATAATTATAATAATTATTACTAAATTTAAAATTCATAAGGCAAAAAATATAATTAAACTATTTACATAATTTTGAATGACTTATTATATATATAGAATCCATTTTTGGAAATTAAAAAAATTGAATTAATTGTAATTAATTTATAATTAATCTCGTTGATGGGGTGAGATAATATGTTATTAAATTTTAAACATGAAAAAGACTGAAATATTTTTTATATATATTTTCAATGTAAAAGTGATGAAAATGAACTGTATTAGATGAAATGGTAAAAAATAATCTACTTATAATTTAAAAACAATCATAAATATTATTTAGTACTAAATTATTTCATTGTTAAAAATTGTTTTCAATTAAAAATTAGTATTTTAACTATTCATCAAAACATGAATCATAAATTTTTTTAACCAAATCAACTTTTCATTTTATAATTTAAAATAGGATGTTTATTTTCTAAAATGGAATATATAGAAGTCTCTATAAGTGGATATAAAATTTGTTCAAAATTAAAAGGCGGTAAAACTACGATTATAAAAATATGTGTCTTTATGCATAAAATTTGATTTATTCTTCTGTTATACCTATAAAATATATTAGATGAATATAAAAAAATGTTTTATTGAATGTAGAACATATATATTTCATTAATATAATTTATTAATTGTAATTAATTTAATTAATTATTACAAAACTCCATTATATGCAGAAAAATGTTTCCTTTATATTCAACTGGTTTATATTTTTATATCTAATAAACTAGATATGAATGAATTAGTATTATATTTATATTTTTTCATAAGTTATTTAATGATATTCATAACTGTTAAATTAACTCATAGGTTTTAACTTATTATATTAAATAATAATAATTTAAAAATATACTGTTGTTTGAAAAAATACGGTTTTACTTGAAATGTAAGATGTTGAGGAAAGATACAATTTTATGTAACATTAGCTAACTTAGTGTTGTGTGCAGTAAAATCTACATACTATATCAATTTTTTTTAGAAGAAAGAATAATGTAAACTCTTGGGGAGTTACATTATATATTGATATAGTAGAGTGAGAACAGTCACAAAATACTGCATCCCTTCTTCTTACCCTTTTTGATGAACATGCGGATAATCATTTTGTTGGACTATACACTCATTGTTGAAAAGATAACTTCGAGGTTATAGTCGTCGACTAAATCAAAAAATTATGGTGTGAGGAAAAATATTTATAACTATAGAAAATAATTTATTGAATTTCAAATTCAAGGCACCATCTTTTCAATCTATGACAACATGGGTTTTATCTATGGAATTCAGGATCAATATCTATTCAAATCCTTCAAGGTGGTTTTAAAAGAAAATATGTATTAACCTATGAATATAACATAGTAGTTTAAAACTATGTGAACTTTAAGGGAACTATCACTGTGCACTAGAATGAATTAAAAGATATACTTGATCAACCCTTTATAGTGTTATTTCCCCTAGATTCCATTCATCCAATACCACATGCCCTTGTAGTATTCGTATAGGGATACCATGTTAGGAAAATTAAATAATACCTTCTTTACCAGAAATTAGGGTGTTTTCCTATACATTAACTAATCAAAAATGTTTTCACCAATGTACACTAACCATTTTCTTCTATGGTTGACTAAAACTATCCAATTATTCCAACTATAGAATCCAGGATTTTAATTTATAAATATTATATCTTTTCATATTAATGTTCAATACATATAACCAATACATGCCTGAGGACCATAAATTTTTAATTTCTATTAACAAAACATACACAATATACTTATTTGAAGAAACATTTCCAACATCTCCCACAAAGATTATCCCACATGGTACTCTTATTAGACATACCCTACCTAAAATAATTCATTGAAATATGGGTAAAGGAAACATAATAATGGGAGATCTTAGATACTCCAAAATAGTAAAAATGAATACATCTTTATCGATGCACTCCCTCTAGATCTCTTCTTAAGGGATCTAAGGTTGGTATAATTGGAAGACCAGAACCTCTAGAACCTAGATAAGAATTTTTGGAGGATAAATGGATATGTTTTTTTTCTATCTAGAATGCGCAAATTTTTTCGTGGAAGTGGAGGAGGTACCCTTTATAATTGTGATGAGAGGAAATTTTTGGAACTCTCAAAATATTAAATTAATATAAATTAATTTTAAAATTTAAATTTCTCAAAAGTGAGTTATTTAGAATCTATGATGAGTCTGGGTCAAAATTATCTCAATCAAAAAACATCTCCTAGTTTATAAGTCACTTTTACCATTATTTGTTGGCTTCAACCCATAGATAATCTCTTTAACTCTTACTATGATATTATTCATTGTTTGACTTTTTAAAAATATTAATACACCATGATGTATTTGAACCAAGACTACTAATATATCAAAATAAATTTAAAAGGTTTTTAAATATTTTTTAGGTGACATTAATTATATAAAATTATTATTTTAATTTTTTTAATATCATTTATATGATATTTTCATTAATTAAATAATCATTGCATCATCATTGTGTCAACATTTAGGGAATAATTTAATCAATAAAAATTATAAATTAATTATCATCATGTATATAAAAATTCTATATTTGAAATGAATATTTATATTATAATTTATATACTATATAAAATAATATTAAAAATGGTACAATTATTAAAATATGAGTATGAAATCTTTAACTGTTCATTAAATAAAATATAATAAATGTTATCCACTTACTCAAGTGAAAGAATAAATGTTATAATTTTGAAACAAGGATGAATTTTGTCAAAACACACCCATAAGATGAAATTAGGAAAAGTTTTATGGTAATCTTATGATATTTATAATATAATTTTTACCTTTTATTACCCGATTTACCCTTAACTGTGTTAATAAAAAAAATAATAAAGATACAATTCCTATGCCAAAAAATATAATAAACCTATTTACACAATTTAGAACCACTTATTCCATATATGTAATCCATTTTTAAAAATTCAAATAACATAGTTCATATTAATTAATTAAAAATTAATCCCATTAATGGGGGTGAGAAAACATGTTATTAAATTTTAAACATGAAAAATCATGAAACATTTTTATATTTAATTTTAATTTAAAATTGATGAAATTGAACTAAATGTTATTAAATAATAAAATATAATAAATTTATACTTTAAAATCAATCAGAAATATAATTTAGCACTAAATTATTTCGATGAAAAAAGTTGTTTTCAAAAAAAATTAGTATTTTTATCTATTCATCAATACATGAAACACATCAGAAAAATAAAAAAATTCAACCAAAATAACATTTTATATTTTGATTTAAAAGTGGAAGTATCTTTTTCTAATCAAATATATAAAATTTTAAAAAATTTGATTTAAAATTGGTTCGACATTAAAAGGTTGTAAAACTACCATTAAAATAATATAGTGGTTTATGAAAAAAATTGTATTTGTTATTATTTTATACATATAAAATTTGTTACATGGATATAAAAAATGTTTTATTTAATATAAGACATATATATTTCATTAATATTATTTAAAATTTTTAATTAATTTAATTAATTAATACAAAATTTTTCTAGGTATTTCCCTTATATTCAATTGGTTTATATTTTCATTTCTAATAAATTCTTAACAAATTAATTAAAATTATATATATATAATTCAAAAATTATTTAATTATATTAATAATTATTAATTTAATGGATATTTTATATATTATTATATATAATATTAATATTTTAATTGAAAATTGCTTTTTGGAAAAACCTAGTTTTGTTAGTAAAATAATATTTCGATGAAAGTTACTCTTTGAAGTAACATTAGCTAATTCAGTGTTACATGCATTATAATATATAGAATATATTAAATTTATTTGAAAATAAAAAATAATGTAAATGATTGGTGTGTTACATTATATATTGAGATAGTTGAGTGAGAAGAGTCACAAAATAATACATCCATACTTTTTACCCATTTTGTAGAAGATGAAGATAGTTATTTTATTGGACTACACATTCATTTTTCATAAGATACCTTCAGTGTTACAACCATTGACTAAATCCAAAAATTATGGTGTGAGAAGAAATATTTATAACTACATAACATCATTTATACGATGGCAATGTCAAGGCACCGTCTTTTCAATCTATGAAACCTATGTTTTATCATGTGATTTTAGTGTCATTATCTATAAGTCCCCGGCCTTAATCCTTACTTAATATTGAATTAAATTAATAATTCACATTGAGGATCTTTTTAGGTTTAGAGTTTTAGAGAATTAGGACATAACTATTATATCTCAAAAGATTACAAAGTAGATGCTTCTACTAAGTTTCCATAAAATATAATCACTTAAAAAGAAACATGTCTAGTTCCATGTTTTAGATAGCATGACTTTTCCTTGATCACATCCTTGACCCAATTCCACATTAAGTCCTGTGAAAAACATTTCAAAAAAACTTGTGGTGAGCATAAAAAGCTCAGTAAGGGATACACAAAGAATGAAAACTGTTAGTTTATCAAAACAACAAGTAAACCATGTATACTTTATCAAAGTAATAATTTTCACCTTTATGAAGTAGTAAAAACTCTTCACTGAATCAAATATCATTTCATACCCTTTTGTAACCAAAATATTACCATAAAACCCATATAAAGATCACATAACACATAAAGGTAACTTGGGACATAAACATACTTAAATGGAATAACCATACGGTCAACTTCTACACATATCACTTAATTGAATAGCCATACGGCCGACTTCCATACCCAATGCATTTGAGGTTATAACGTAACCACCCGTCTGGGTATTTACGGCACCACCCGTCATATGGTTTATCACATAACCACCCGTCAAATGTCCAAGTTGCATTATAAAATCATAAGACATAAAACAAATATAATGGAAAGAAAACATTTCCACAATTTGATCACAATATATCACTTAAATATATTGACATAAAAAATCCATTATAAAAAAACCTTTTCAATACCAAAATACATAAAACAGTATATGGTATTTATTTAATTTAAAAAAAACATTACATCTTGTTGAGGAAGCCAAAGACCAAATAATACTCGCGGCGGCGAAAAAGGTCATTGTCACCGCGTACGTTAAAAGAAACATTAATTTTTGTCATTTAGTAAAATGATTCGTAGAAAAATATTCCTTTTGTATAAATGTAAAATTCAAAGGGGTTTATACACCGTATAAAATAAAGTTGTGTATAAAACGAAATATGCCACAATGAATGGAGATTGAGACAAAGTCCCTTACCTCGGGTCCGGCTTGACTCGATCGTTCTTTAACGTCTGAAATAATAAACATGAGTCAATTTATACTTTCTTAAGAACCGTTTTCAAGATCATTATTCCTTTTATATCACTTATTTCCATGTTACAAACATTATGTAATCATTTAAGTTAATGTTTGTTTTGTCGATATTTGGTTCTTAAGTCGAAAGTGGACTTCTTACAATGACATGTTGTTCGTGTGGTCAAAGGTTCATTATATAGAGAATGATATTAATGATTTGGATATCATATATATCATATATATCCAGAATATACATATATTTAAAATATTACATAATCATTTATAGGTAAGAAATGAAATGCACCGTTCATGGAGACGGTAAGCCGTACGTACGCATGAACGCTACTTTCATTTCTATGTCATATTAATGGAATTAAAACTAAATGAGAGGTATGTATATTTTAATTCCAGAATTATATTCATCATTTATATGTAACATAAATCATATATAAAAACTTTAAATCCATCCTTTATACATCCCACCTATGGCATTAAAGAATCAAATCACTTTGAGGGGGCGGTAGTATGCACTTCCTAAAATGAATATATCGCGTATACCCATAATGGAAGCATAAAGGTGTGCCATAAATAATAAATAAATAATCTTAAGGAAGAGATAAACATATTATATATCATATTTAAATATAGTTACATCTTAATGGCCACCATTGAAGGTGTTGGAAAAATATTGAACAATCATCATTTTGGGAGGCAGAAATTCGCTATCCACAGAAACAGTATGTTCTTTAACCATTAGATGTAGGTGTGTGTATGTGCAGCTCGAATTCTTCTGATAACAACATCCTAGTATATTGAAGATACTGGAGTTGTTACAAAAGAAATAAATAAAAATAGTTTAGAGGGTCAGAGATGCAAAATAAAACATAAGAACACAAGAGAAAACACTACCATTAAAACAGGTAACTCTATTTAATTTGAGCTCAAAGGCTTCCTTGGGAAGACTTATGCCCCAAGTGTGGCTTCAAGGAGTAAAAGAGGGATGTGGAGAGACAAAATGGAAGGGTTTGGCTGAGCCAAAGGCTTTGTAAGTGTTGGTAAGGTGGTAGAGGTGGGGGCCTTTTATAAGAGGAGAGGTGGGGTACTCTTGGAAAGTAAAGAAATGTTAATTTATTTTAAAATGAGTTTCGGATTTAAAAGGACCCACATTGATATAATTCTAGGATAAGGTGATAAGGGTTCAAAATATACCCATCAAATAGGTTTTTGGAAAGTGTAGCTCTTAGATTTTACATTATCTTTTCATTTTATTTAAATCGTTAAATAATGAGGTAATCGCTGCATCATCATGGTGTCATAAATAATTTAATTTATTTATTCTCTAAAAATTTTAAAAAAACTATCATGATGTAGGAAATATTTTTATATTTATAATTAATATTTATAGTAAAGAATATGACTTCTATAACCCCAATTAATTTTTTTTAGTAAAACAACTCATGTTTGTGACATTTTTACTTTAACATTAAATAAAAAGATATTAATGTCATTTTTCTTCCAAAGTGGCTCCATGGGGTCCCCAAGTTGACCCATGGATTTTATTGGTCGGACATGACACATTAAATAAGGGTAGGACATGTTTCAAGTTCATTTCATATTATTAAAACATTATTCTTACCTTAAATTACACTAATTACCTCTAATCGCGATTAAAAACATAAAAGTTACTATACACAAAAAAATTATTTTAATCCCATTGAACCAAATCTTAATTCTCAATGAAAACCATGTATGTCAGATTTTTGAAATTCAAAACACAGAAGTGGTAAAGTTTCATTTAAACGAAAAATCAGTTTTTTAAGTACCACTTAGTGGTTTCACTATTCATCAAAAATTGAAGTTTTTCAGAAAAATACCAAAACATTTCCCTAAAATATATTTGATATTCCAAATTCAAAAATTATGTCTATTTTAAAAAATTAAAAACATATAATTAACATTAATTAATTTAATAATTAATGCCCACTGTCAGAGCAAATAGCGTGTTTTTATGAAACAATAAGTATCAAAAGATTGACAATAGTTTAAGTCCAATTTCAAATTGAAATTAATTTCAACGACCACTATTGAAATAAATGGTAAAAATATATTCTAATTGAACTTTTAAACCAATTCAAAAGATAATATAACCAAATAAATAAAATAGATGGAAACACGGTTTTGATGTAAAATGCAGTATTTTTCACTATTCATTAAAAAATGAACATTGTCAGAAAAATACCAAAAAATTATCCAATGTAAATTTCAATGTCCCAATCATAAATAATATGTTTATTTTTAAAAATAGAGCTTATAAAATTGTCAATTGTTTTATTTAAAAATGGTTTTCCATAAAAAAGCAGTAAAACAATCTTTTAAAAATATTAGTGTACTCTATGCTTAAGAATGGATTTATTCTCATTTTAAGCCTCTAAAACACTATCTAATTCATTATTAGACATAGATAAAAATATCTATTTTTCATTACTTACTTGGGATGTTGCATCCTTCCCACCTTTATAAAATTGCGTCCTCGCAATTTATTTACTTATCGAATAAG
Organism: Viscum album; assembly: GCA_963277665.1. Lineage (NCBI taxonomy): Eukaryota > Viridiplantae > Streptophyta > Magnoliopsida > Santalales > Viscaceae > Viscum > Viscum album. The sequence goes on from OY728162.1 coordinate 1,022,119,774, forward strand.
TGGAGGTACTTAGCCCTCATTGCATTTTCAGATTCCCATGTTGCCTATTCAATTATGTGGTTTTTACACAAAACCTTTACTTGATGAATCACCTTATTCAATAACACTTGCTCCCGATGGTCAAGAATCTGGACTGGTTGTTCCTCATAAGATAGGTTCTCTTCCAGCTGAACTACCTCTGGACTCAGAACATGAGATGGATCTGGCATATACTTTCTCAACATCGAAAGATGAAAAACATTGTGTACCTGAGATGAACTCTGAGGTAAAGCCACTCGGTAAGCAACTGATCCAACTCCCTCCAAGAATTTCATATGGTCCAATGAACCTTGGACACAAATTTCCTTTCTTACCAAATCGCATCACACTTTTCCATGGAGAAACCTTGAGAAAAACATGTTCACCAACCTCGAATGATATATCCTTCCTCCAGTTATCTGCATAACTTTTCTGTCTGCTCCGAACTTTTCTCATGTGTTTTTGAATCAACTGAACTTTTTCTACCATCTCTTCTACTAATTATGGTCCTATCATCTTCCTTTCACATACTTCATTCAAAAAAGATGGAGTTCGACACCGATTCCCATATAACGCCTCAAACGGTTCCATATGTATACTAGAATGAAAACTGTTATTGTATGAAAACTCATCCAAAGAAAGATGTTGGTCCCAAATTCCCTGATAATCCATAGAACAAGCTCATAGCATATCCTCCAAGGTCTGAATTGTTCGTTATGACTGCCCATCTGATTGCGGATGGAAAGAAGTACTAAAATTTAATTCAGTACCCAACGACTTCTGAAGGCCTTTCCAAAAGTTAGATGTAAACCTAAGATCACGATCAGACACAATAGAGAGAGGGACTCCAAGTAACCAGAATATCTCTTTAAGATACAAATGGGGAAAGTTGATCCAGGGAAAAAGTATCTCGTATGGCAAGGAAATGAGCAGATTTTTTTAATCGATCAACAATAACCCAGATTGCATTATTACCTCGAGATGTATTCGGTAATCCCACAACAAAGTCCATGGATATGTTTTACCATTTCCACTCTGGCACAGGTAAAGGATGAAGCATCCCTTTCGGTAACCGCCGCTCTGCTTTATCCTACTGGCAAGTCAAACACTTCACAGTAAAGTCATCAATATCTCTTTTCATTCCATCCCACCAGTAATACTCCCGTAGATCTCTGTACATCTTAGTACTTCCAGGATGAAATGAAAACTGGGAACTATGAGCCTCACAGAACAAATAATTATTCAACTGTGAATCACCAGGCACACATAATCTCTTCCCAAACCTCAAAACACAATCATTATCAATGTTGAATTCATGCAACTTACCCTTCTGAACCAACTCTACCTTTTTCTGCAACTCAATGTCTTCCCTCTATGATTGCTTAATTCTGTCTGATAGGGATGATCTCACTGATACCTGAAACAAAACAGAAGAACTTCTGGCACCAATATAATAATAGATATTAAATAATCTTGTCTTATTGAGATTATATGGAATGAGATGACTAGGTTGATAGAAAACTCCGCTCTTTAATGTAAATAATTAACAATTACGAGGTCCCACTATATTACCTATAATTGATTTGTGCGAACATGGAATGAAATAAAGGATTACATTAATTTGGGATCTATTTATTGTTCTATACATTGTACATCAGAAAAAGTTTCCTTCATAGAGTGTTCAAAATACAATGATGAATGAGAGAGAGTGTGTAATTCCATTGGGGGGGTGTGATGCAATTCTATCAAAACCTCACAAACAATGTGAGTCTAGAATTTCAGAACCACCCCATAACATAAAAAATATGGTAAGTGAATAGTAGTTAAACAAATTTTTATAATATTATCGAAAAAATTTATAAAAGAGTAGTCCTTATTGATAAAACATATAAGAAATATGTGAATGAAAATTACTATTCTTTGGAACATTTTCTGATATTTTTTGAGTTGATAGAAATTTAAACACTACATTGATAAAAGTATTAGAAATATCATTTGAGATGCCATTATTTAAATAAATGGAAAAAGGTATCAAAAGATTATATATTTATGGAATGTGTTTATATCTATGGTTTAATAATAATAATTTTCTACTCTAGGTTAGCCCAAGAAGATATATAGTTTCATAATGTAATACTAATATATATGAAATCCACGTGGAATCATAATTCATTAAAACATTTCTCATGATATGTTTATCATTAAAAATGATGGATGATGATATTTTGAATGATTATGAATTAATATCTGATAAGAAGTCCCACTCATACAATTTTCTTTTTTATCAGTATGGGGAGAATGAAAAGTAACACATATTGACATAATAGGTGTTTAGAGTAATTGATAAAAAATAAAAAGTGAGAGATTGCCGTTTCCATTTCCTTAATTTTATATATTTTCAATAAGGAAGAATGTATTGAATTTCAATAAAGATCACAATGTGTTTAGTTATTGAAAATATATTATGTATGTGTTTTCAAGTAAAATTGAAAATAATAAAATGAGATTTATGATTTTAGAAATTGGCTAGAAATATTTAATATTGAACCCCTTGAAGATAATGATTTATTATGAGTTGATCTATATGAATATCAAGAGATAATATTATTAAATGAATACATATATAGTTCACAATAGTTTTAAAGTGACTGTGTAGTCTTAGAGATATATTTATGGTGCTTTGGCTTGAATTGTGTGGTGTATAGTATTTATCGATTATATGAAAAAATAGTTAGCTCCTAGAAACATCTGATGTTCCAATGTGTATGGTGAGATCAAAGAATAATGATTTTGGAAAAATAACATAGATACACACAGATATATATATATATATTTAAAAATTATTTAAAAATAATAGGTTTGAAATATTTTTAAAACTAATAAATAAAAGCATTATTGAATTTATTGGCTTTCTATTTTTTTGATGGCGTCAAAAGGCAGTAAGGGCATTAACACCTTTCTACTAGGATAAAATAAAAAGTCTTAACCCCCATTCACCTTTGTGTTTGTTAGCATAATTTCTTATATGTATTGTATGTATTTGGATTGATGTTTTTTGGTTTCATGTTTTGAAATTTTATTTTTCCCATTCCATGTGACTATGTACTTTTTTTGTGTTTTATTATTTGTTAGCCAATTGTCTAATTTTTTATGTATTATTATTATTTTTAGAAACATATATACAAATATAAATAATTCTTTAATAATTCCATTATGTCTAAAAATTAATTGTTTTTTATTACTAATTTAATTAGAATTTATTTTAATATTATATTGTCAAATGCATTAATATTTATGTTAATAATTATATTATTTACAACATTAATTATATTTTATATTTCAATTATTATAAATATTTTAATTTATAATTAAAATTTATTAGTAATATAATTACTAAAATTTAATTATAATAACATAATTAATTACACTTTAGAGAAATGTAATTAATAATATATTAGTTAACAAGAAATACTCCCATTAATATTTTAAATTGTAAATGTTATGTTTTTATGAAATAATGTTTTTAACATGTAAATTATTTTTTTAGTATATTTAAGATATATTCCAATTTTATTTTATATTTTAAGATTTTTTGGAAAATTTCATTTAGATTTTATTTATACATTATAATCTAAAGATTTTCAAATCACCAACATATAGCATAATAATGTTTCAAGTATGTGAATTTGAAATTATATAAATGATAATGTAGAAATACAACATAAATTAAAAAATGATAGAAATACAGAAAATATGCATAATAATTAATAATAAAAATATATTTATATAAGAAATTTAAAAAAATGTAATTGTAATGGAATAATATGTTGTTGTTTGAAAAAATCACATTTTTATTTATAATTTTTTAATATTCCATTTATTTAAAATTGTTATATATATGTTTTTCCAATTCTATAAATTTCATTTATATTTTAGTTTTATTATAATTATTTTTCATATATTTTAAATCCGTAAATATTAAGTTTATTTTTATCAATTATATTTTTTTCACTAAAATTAATTTTAATTTATTATATTGATGAAATTATTTTTATATTCAACACATATTTAGATGTTTAGGTTATCTTTTATCTTTTAATTTGATAATATTTATAGAATATATTTTATAATATTTTATTGATACATAGTTGAAATTTAATAAATTTTCCTATGTTTTCGGTAGTCGACATTGAATGATTATAAAATTTAAAATTTTAGTTAAATATAAATGAAAATTAAAATATTAGCTAAACATGTAAAAATGGAAGATAGTAAAAATAATTTCATCAATTTAATAGAGAGAAAATAATATATAGGATATAATAAATGTTCTTTCAAATCATTTAAGTCAATAAAAAACATATAAATGAATGAGTAAATTAATTATCTATCATGAGAACCCATCAAACAGTCACACATGTGAATAGAATGCCCATATCAAGATTATCATCCACGGTGCTAGGGTGGATTATGATGATCTAGGTAGGGATCTTCATTAGGAATTGGAACCTCATATTTATGATGCTATTCATTTTACCAATCAGGAGGTAGTGGCATCTTATTGTCATCATGTTTACCTAATCCTTCTCCCATTACTAAAGTTAACGGATCTTCCACGATCTTCTGGGAGAACCATAAGGCATATGAAGGCTTAATCATGAACGGTGGGAGAATGGGAAATGACCCATTATACAAGCTATAATCATATATATCTAACGAAAATAGTAGATATATAGAAAATATAAATGGATCCCATGACTCATTGTACACATTCGTAATCAATTGTGGCTAGAATGTTAGAGCTACGACCGTTGGCTATGGACTTGGTCATACTTGTAATCTAGCAAGACATGGTCTACGCCATCATCATCTTGGATCATCAACATCAGTAGAATTTGGAGGAGGTTCTATAGTAAGAACCACATATCCTTGGGAATGAATTAAATATCCTTGATTTCAAAGGTCAAGTATATTATCATGTATAACATGATACATTAGCATCATCTCCTCTATTGTAACATGGTCGAATAGATGGCTAAAACCCTAACCCTTATACAGTTTATACCTAATGAAGATATGTCATAATCAAGTAGGTTGGAAATAAATTTGAAATTAATTAAAAATGTATAAAACATTAATCTAAAATTACTTACTTACCAGATCCCCTGGCCCTCTATCCTATGGAGTATGGAACAGTATAGAATTCAATCTATACCACAGATCATTCTAAACCTATTATGATAGATGGAATCAATTCATTTGCATGACCAAAATATTAAATTATGCATATCTATCCTATAATTTGAGATAATCATCATTCCATCAATACTAGTCAAAATTCTACCCCCGTTAATATCATGGAATGAAGCACTGATGGCTATCTGGGTAGAATTAGAATTTGATGTAAAAATCCAAACTACAATGTGACTCTATCCAAACAGTTCCACACAATAACATGAATGTAACTTAGAGGTACAACAGCTATGGAATCATAATGAAAATTGGTGTAGTATGAAGGAATCTAGTCCAATAGAGCCCAATATGGAAGATGTTATATCTAAAATTAGATGTGAAATTAGTAAAAATAATTTATTACTAATTTCCATAAATGATAATATTATGGATTTTATTATCCAAAAAAATGTATATACATAGATTGGTCGGTAGTAGATTATCCATTATGAGACAATATGCGTCAAAATTTTATCTCAAAGTCCTGAGGAATTGGTGTGCCTGACTCTGCCTATAACATACACCATTGAAAGTGATAAATAATAATAAAAATATTATAATAACTCAAATTATCAGAAAAAAAATAAAGACTAGTGATCATACTAGTGTCCATGTATAGAATCAAACAACACATCTATATGATTCTTTAGACAAGAATGAATATGTGTGAGTGAAGGGATTCACTCACACTGCCACTTCTGAATATGGATGAAACATCCCTTGAGATCACTATGATAAGATCATCATGTTATGAATAATGATATATATGTGTATGTGATGCATGTAGAACCCCATATATATCTCCCATACTGATCAAAGTACTCAATTATTTAAAAATTCATTAGGATGAAATGCATACCAGATTGTTCAGCACAAAATTTCCCTCTAATGATCCATAAGATATATGAATCGGTATGACACTTGATAGTGTTCTCGTAGGCATTATTGAGAAATTGTGTGAATTTAATGTAGAACTAGACCATATATATCAACCCTCCATATGTAATAACATCACCCCCCAGAATATTTAGGCCCGTATATAGCTATAAAGCATCTAGCTAGTCTCCATGGGTTTGTCTTGTAACCAAATCTTCCTGGATAGGAAGAATGAGCAGAAGTTAAACATCCTCAAGGGGCATAGTCATCTCTCCACTAGGAAAGTGTAATGTGTGAGACTCATGTCTCCATATCTGGGTGAGGGCACAAAGATGGTGATTTTAAGAAATTTTATATTCAGATACAAGAACACCATGTAATTAATCATGGAATATGTATGGTATAGTGGAAGACAGAGGTTGAATTTTATGATAATGGTGGGAACTAGGAACCCAAATCTATACAACATAATTTCAAAATATAATTTCATGTGAAACATGCCTATAATGATCATCCATATGAGTAGTATCTTCCATATATATGTATTAAATTGAAATAAATTTTATTCATGTGTAAATCATAAATTTAATCTGATGAAAGATGAAGGAAGAATATTTTCTTGTCTTAAAATGAATATTTCTAATTCTATTAGAAATTTGTTTCATTTATGTAATAATTCTTTAATGATTTTCATCATTCATGATCTTTTTTTGATGGTTAAATATTTTTCATCTATTATTATTCTCAAATAGTCATGTTTTTATGGGGTTTTAAATTAAAAATATATTTTGTCACATATGTCATATTGGTTGGATCAACCATAGGTATTTTTTCTTTCAATCATGTTTAGAATGTATAGTAATATGATAGATCCAAATGGTGTGATTTTTTGATTTATATATGATTTATCACATGATGTTATGTCTTATGGTTCTTTTCTCAAATGCTAACTTCATGGTGTATCCATGAATAGATGGATTAAGATTTCTTACTATCTCATATGCACATGTCATATTCCATGAGATTTGAATATGAAAGGATTTTTATGAAATCTAAAGGATGATTTAAAAAAATGTTAATCATTTGAAATAAAATTTAAATTGAAAGGGAATTATGTGGAATAATGTTTTATTTATTGAAATGATGTAAAATTTAAGAATTTTTTGATTTTATGATATTTTTGTAATTGGTTTTATAAATTATATACTATTTAATATTTTAAAGTAAAAGTATTTGGAAATTTTATATAATTATAAAAAATAATTGTTTTATATTAACAATATGTTATTGATAATATGAAAAGTTTACATTGGAGAGAATAAAATATCAAGGATGAGAGTCTTAACTTGTTCAATAAATGTTATGGAATCATTTATTGTTATGAACTTTAGGATGACATATAGTAAATATGAAAAACTTCCATTGTTTTTTTGATAAATCTTTCTCATACCGCATCTCGCTGGACTTAGATCTCCCTCATTGTTGCCACATATTGATGTTAGGTATCAATATCATCTAGTCTTCATACATTTGGAAATGTTGAATATTTTAAATAGTAATCCATGGTGTAGAATTTTATATACGAATGGAATCCATCTGGTAAAATGGGTCAACACATGGTTCCTATGATATGATCATAATAGAACATGCTAAAATTGTATTTATGCATGGAAATTACAATTTATGGAAGTTTAAACATTGTTAATTCATCACTACATGTAATACAACTAGGAAACCACCTATTCTACCTGTGATGGAGTCTTGGAAGTATTTTATATCAAATTGATAGTCTTATATATTGAAAAGGTGAACTTGATAAGATAAATATTCTTTAATGTTCTTTTCAATATCTATTTGAAAGTGTCACTCATACCATATCCCTTACTAAATCCCATCCCCAATCTATATTCCTCTTTAAAAAAAGTACATAAAAAATGTCTAAAGGATTGATGATCTAGGATAATTATAGGTCACTTATGATACACCATGAGGATTTTGATTATACACTCCATAATATTTTTGGTCATGTATCTATACCTCTTCCCCCGATCATATACCAATTTCCATTTTTCCTTTGGATTATACATCACATAATCCAACACTCCCAAATTTTCCTTTTGGATTTCATCTAATAATTATTTAAATAATCATTGTTAGAGATAATATGGTATTTTAAAGTTGTCGTATTATAAATAAAATAATTTTATCATTATGTTGTAATTGTAAAAATTAATAATGAGACTGTATACCAAGCCTTATGATAGCATTCATTGTAATTTCATTATGGAATGTTTTGTTCACATTTCATGAAATGTGTTTGATTTTGTGTTGATGATGTGAATTAAGATGTATAAATATAATTGGTTCTAAATTTTTTCCATCATTGATTGAATGATGATGACCATGTTTAAAATAGACAATCCAAATATGGGTGAAATGAGGGTTGATACATGCAAAAAAAATGCTATATGATTTATAATTTTCCTTATCCACAATTGAAAATTAAAGATGATTATGTGAATGGTTTCTATATTGGGGTTTTTAATAAAAAATAAACCCATGTATTATACATATAGAAACTTCTTATCAATTTTTATAAAAAAATTTCAAATATGAAATATAGAAATACATGGAAGGAATTCCCACAACAACTAATGAAATTTGACATGAGATAGATCATGTTGGTTACCATAGGACATTTGTTATTTCTTATCTATATGGAAGATTTTTTTTTCATTGTATGGATAGAAATTGTGTCAACACCCAATACAAGTTACCCTTATCAAACTAGACCATAAATGGTGCCTTCTATTATACGAACCATGACTTTTTATAGGAAATCATACAACCCTAATTTTTTTATGATCTTATACACGAGGGATATATGAAAATTTTAAAAGTTCTCAATTATCTAAAAAAATAATATATGACATATATTCAATATAAAATTATGTATGGTCTTGTGTCAGGTTTGGAAGAATGCAAGTATGAGAAACCTAAATCATATTAATTATCCAACCTCCAAATGAAATTTCAAGAATCACAATCAAGAGAAAACTACAATCATCCCGATATTTTTTACATCATATGATGTATTTTGAACTACATGAATCCTGAACTAAATATCTATAGATTCTCTCAATCTGAAATCCTTTTAGTATGTTTTTCATGGAATATTTTCTTAGAAAATAACATCCTTCACATAATATTTTCATAAAATCAATAAATCCTAAATCTAAAACTCCAAGAATATCATTTTATGCTATTATAAAATTATAGTAAAATTAAGTAAAAATTTCCATTGATTTTGACCAATATGCAAAGAGGGGTAGATGATATATTTTTTATTGAGGTAGTTGTATGAATTATTTATTTCTACTAACTACCTCCCCAACTTTTATTTCATAATCCTCCTCATTATTGTTGTCTCAATATATTACATTATCAGAAAAATTATCATCATCTAAATGGTCTTGCAAACGATTTGTCTCATTAGTATGGTTATCTTCTTAACTATCATAAGGAATAGCCTAATTTTCATAGGATAGACATTCTTCATCCACTCTAATATAACCAAGTCATCCTAAAATTGGATGTTTCTTATACATAATAGAAACCTCCCCATATAACTCCATCATGGAAGTATCTTACCATTGAGAAGAGAAACTTGTTTCTTAGACCTAGTCCTCATCAACAGCCAATATAAAATCTATATATCTTATCATATCCAAGAATTGAAAATTTATATAGCTAACATACAATATCTATTAATCAGGACCCAAATTTAAATGAAAAAAACTCTTTGTAGCCATTTTCAAAGGGTTACAGAATTATATACCCTTACCATAGTTCCATGTTTTTTAGTATAAGAATCACATTTATGAGTTTTAATAACTTCCCCATAGCTGTGGACATAGGAAAACATTTCTATCTATGTAAAAAAATGATATTTGATCAAAATTATTATTGTGTAAATAATATTGACAGTGATTAATAATCATGTATCATTGACCACACATTCATTACATCAATTTTTTTTAGAAAATTATCATATATCCAAAAAAATGAAACTAATGTTTCATCATGAAATTTTCAATCTTCCTAACGGCGTGTTCTGTATTTTATAATGTTAATGTGAATTAGGTAAATAGCAACCGATAGGATTTTCAAACTAGGTGTGTATTAAGGCTTATTATCGTTCACTAGTTTTGATTGAGTCTATAAAAATATGGTGTTTTTGTGGTTTTCACCCCAATGAATATCATTTATAGATCCACATCCACTTTTAGTGTCTATAGGGGGGTTTTATTTCATAGGAAACCACATAATCATTACTTTACAAAAATTTTATATCATCTTCTTATATACAAAAATATGAAACTACAGTTTTATAGTAAATTTTTAAATCTCTTGATGGTATATTGAGTTGTTTATAAATAGAATGTTAATCATCATAAGTATATATCCTGGGAGTGTCAAACCAAGAAGGCAACATAGACCATTTTCAAGTACCAGTTCCATATCGATTCTAGCTTGATATTTTATTTTTGAGGTTGTTACCCCAATGGATTATATGTTCCAAAGCCACATTCACTTCAATTTTCATGATAAATATTTCATTTATCAGATAACCCCATTATATGTTACAAATATTTTAGAACATTTTATTATATCCAAAAATATTACACTAATAATTCATTATATAAATTTTAATATTCCTAATGGTATGTTTAGTTGTAATTAAATTGAATTAGAATTATGTAAAATAAATCTAGCGAGATTATCAAATCAATCATGTAGAAAGGTATAAATAATCTAAACTGTTGGAGAAAAAAATAAGGTGTGCACTTAACCCACTTTTTCATACAATTATCCATATTTTATCCTATGTAAAGTCAATGTTAACATGACTTTAACAAATAAGTAATAATTATGTAATCATATGTTAATCGTTAGTAAATTATTACATAGTCATTTGTTTATACTTCATTAATAAATAGTTAATAATTAATTAGTTTAAAGATAAATAATAGTTGATGATTAATTAATTCTATGTTAATAATTACTTAATAAAATGGTAATAATTAATTATTCTAATTTTAAATATTCCTTTATAATTTTTAATGAATTATTAACCAATTATTAATACTTTATTAAGTATTAATTAATTAGTAGTTTTTACGTAGTTAGATTTAAATTAATTCATTGTTAATTATTAACAAATTATTGTTTAATAATATTTCATAATTAATTATTTATAAGTTAGTGATTATTTAATAAATGAATAATGATTCCTTAATAATTGATTAAAAATTAGTCAATGATTTGTTAATCATTATCTATTATTTTATTAATAATCAGGTAGTAATTATTTAATCATTACATTATCATTCGTCGCAGTAATATATAATCATATGATAATTAGGCCTTAATCATTCATGTGTCACTTGTAAATCATTCCTTAATTAATAATTATTTATTAGTTATATTAATGTTAATTTTTAGTTCATTACTAATTAATCATTATTTATGTACTTAGTTTATAGTTGATTAATAGTTAATTATAAATCATTAAATAATTAATAGTTTTTATTTACATACATTATTGTTAAGGATGATTTAATTAGTAGTTCATCATTAATTAATTATTCGATAATAATTAGTTAATCATTAATTAATCATTAATTATTCAATCATTAATCAATACTTAATCATTCATTAATCATTACTTAATCCTATGTTAACTATGGCTTAATAATTCATTAGTCAACTATAAATCATTACATAAATAATATTTATTAATTAGTTAATTTAAATTTAAATATTTCCTAATTTTATGTTAATCAGTATTTCAGTTCTTACATTATAGTTGACTAAAAATTAATCAATAATTAATTATTGGCCAATCATTACTTCATCATTAATTAATCTCGTGTTTATCATTCCCTACCATGTTATTAATAATTCTTTAATCCCTCACTAATCATTATTATACCATTTTTTAATCATTCACTAATCATTAGTTAACCATAATGTAATCATTCAATAATTATAATTATTCATGATCTAATCATCCTTTAATACAATGTTATTATTTTTTATTAATTAGTTATTAAATACATAATCATTACATAGAATTAGTTAATAATTATTTATTTACTAATTTATCATTATTTCACTAATATTATGTCATCTAATAAATATTAATGCTTAATTATGGAACTAATATTTTAAACAAGGCATTTAAACTAAATAATAATCTTATTAAAATAATAAATCTATTAATAAGGATAATTATAAATTATTTACTAAAAAGTCATTAATAAATAATTTTTTTACATACCAATATTAACTATTATTTTAAAAATTATATATAACTAAATAAAAAACTATGTAAAAAACATAATTAAAACAATTTAAAAATGAAAAAATAAAATAATTATTTAAATTTAAAATAAATATGATATAATACCTGCCAATTTTGCTTCTAAAATTCTTCACTTAAAAAATTTGGCATTCCTTTTAGGCCAACCAGTATGTCACACCCAAGAGAGCAAACACTAAGAAAATTTTAGAGATAGGGGGAGTGTAAAAGGAGAGTGGTGGGATAAATTGTGTGATATGAAGGGGGGGAGTGGGTTGATATTTATAGGGGCTAGGGAAAGGGTTTATCAAAAAAATTCCTATGAACTAAATTTAGGTGAAATGAATTAATGTGAAAAATTAATTTTTTTAATTAAGGAGAAATTCATTTTTCAGATTAGTTCCTTTCACAACTCATTCCATATCAATAATATGGGAAAATGAATTGAAATTAAGGCATTAACCTCAACACCTTTATACTTTAATCAAAAGTTATCCAGGTTTGTTACTCTTTTCTAAATTGGTTTTAAAAATATTTTTAACCTTGTATTATTATAAAAAATAATTATGAAAATGTATATTAAAAAAACTCAATAACATAGATTATTTTGGATATATAATAGTTCAGAAGTGTAACTTAACAAAATAATTTTTAGGAAAATATTTCGTAAGGAATAATGTGAATAGTGAAGTGTTTGTTACCTTTCTATAGCTTATTACTAAAGAATAGATGTTCACTATTAGTTTTGCAATATTTTAAAAGTGATGGATTGTTGGAGTTATCATGGATACGTATAAATATTTTAAAGATTAGATATTTTTCATGGTAGAGTAACCTTGATCTTTGAGAAATTGCCTATATAATTTAGAAATTTAAAATGCGAGTTTGAAAATGTGTTGATTGAATTTGGAAAAGTAATAAATGGATATCATTAGAATATGTTCATACATTATTAGAGTAATAATGTATTATGGTATTTAAAAAATGTTTATTATTTTTAGAAATATAAATAAGTTTTGATTTTTTTAATTAAAATAAATAAATTTAGATTATTTTTCACCAGACATCATGGACTATAAAAAACATAATCCATATAAAATATTATTTATTTATATTGATATATTTCATGATAAAATATACACCTTAATTAAAATTGATATATTAGATTGAATTTCCTCATCAACACATGGATAAAAAATTTAACTATGGTTAAATAAAGTCGATTTTGTTAAGATTCAATGATTAAATGTTCAATATTCATCTAATTATTTTAATGGGAATAATGGAATGATTTTAATAAGAATTAAAAAATACTATATAGGAAATTATCTCCCATATTTGATAATGATTCTCCTTAGTGACATTCTATATGGTCAGATATTATATAGAAATCAAATATTATTTTTGAAATGATATTCAAGAATTAAAGGGAATATATAATATAGAATAAAATAAAAGAATAAATATATTGACTAAGGAAAATTATTAAGGACATGATACATTGTTCTATCTATGGGTTAAGATGAAGATAAAAATATAGTGTTATTCAATGAGGATAAATTCTATACCTGATTATTCAATTTACTAGGGAATATCTAGATCAATGAATATAGTGATGGAATGTTTGACCAAAAGACCAAATCATACAAATTTTCTTGTAATGTTCTTGAAGAAGGAACACGTGTTGATCTTGTAATCAATGAGGTTTTAAGAGGAATATATTTTTGATATGGTTTTGACCTAATTATGTGAAAATAAAATATCATACCTATTCTATTAAAAAACACATTTTTTAGTGTCTAGATAGAAGTGGAACTCTCTAGAAGTACACTATTGGTGTCGTAAAGTGGGTCTCTATTCTGGAAGGACATGGAATATCATTTTTTAACCTACTATGTCTATAGTGTACAATCTATTATTGGGGAAACAAACCAATCATAAAAAAATTGAAATATTTTATGGTGGAAAATTTTACATCTGTGGGTGTTATTTTTATTTTTATTGTTTTATGAATGTAAAAGATATGTTTCAAAATATTTAAGGATTGAGGCATTAATAGGTCATATAGGTTAATTATATATGAAATAATTGTGAAACTATATCCCTGATTCCACCATCACCCTAGTGGTAGTGGCCATAAAGGGAACTATAATAACAATAGAGTAGGGTGACCATGTTAAAAATAGGGAACTAGAGATCCATCGAAAAGAATTAAAGTTATAGTCACACAGAATGATCTAGATACTCACATATTAAATGGAATGATCACAATAAATATAAAGTGTTACATAGTAAAAATCACATTCAAAAAAAGAAGTACATTTTCAATGGAATGTGAGAATGTAGAGACATAATCTAATATTAGAGGAAGATTAACCAATTATCATTAGAAAATATTGTGTCTATTAAAATTTTTTGAGGATTATTTTTATAATAATGAATGGATAGACACTTAGTGGAGAAGGGACTAGTGTAGTTGTGGATTATTTTTTAGTGACTAACTATATAAAATTCATCATGTAGTTTCCTTTTTTACATAATGATTTTCTAACATGATCTACTAAAAGTTGAATATAAGTGTGATGGTGAAGAAACAAGTGTCTAATAAAAATCCCATGAAGTTAGATTGTGGTCATAATTCACAGAAGCATTAGAGTGACAAAGTAGGATAAACATTACATTAATCATTGAATGTATATGCAAATTTTGAGATTTTAATTAGCCTAATAAACTACACAAGGACCAGATATTGTACAAAGAGGATGCAAATTCATTATATAAAGAACATATAATTGAAGAGTGACTATTTTAGGGAATAAATTATTAAATAAACTATACGAAATATGAAGTGATAATATGATTCCCAAAATCCCTATTTTTTTATTTAATAAACAAGAACCATTTATCATTACACCTATGGCCACTATCTAATTTACAAAGTGTTTTTATGTCATTACATTATAATCTACTTAGTACTTATTTTTATTATTTGAAGATACACATATGTTTCTCTTAACATGTTAACTATAGTAAACATTATTGTTGAATTTAAAAATTAATCCCTCTAAAAATGACGTAGAGAAACTCCCATTTAATGTTATTCTTAACCTGATGCACTTGAAATGAGTATGTATAGCCGATTTTTTAGGTATAAAATATGTCTGTTCAAACTATATTCCTCACCAAAACATTTATTATAGGATTAATGAAGAGATTTTTTTTTCAAACATTCATACTTAATCTCTAACATGGTACAATATTCATTTAATTTTTTGTAAGATAAATCTTATTTGTATTATTTGATTTCATTATTAGAAGATTCAAAGGAATGTACCTAATTTTATTGTGCTATAAAGAATATGTTGTCCTTTTGATTTATAGCTTCAACTTTTGATTCTGAGGACATGCATTCACTAGAACCTTCAGAATCACACCAGGTGGATTTTGTAGATTTCATGGATTTATTATAAATATTATTTTTAATTTACTTTAAATCTTTGTTCTTATCATACTTGATATTCAGACAGTAAATTTTAATGTTTCCTAGATTTTTAGAATTCATACATTCTTCATCCATTAGAGTTATCAACATGTTTTCTTCTTATAGAATAATCTTTTTAATCCTCATCTCTTGTTGTATAATTATTTGAACATTCATGAAAACTGAGAAAGATCATCATTTGATTTAGTATGTATTGAGGAGTCATCTTTTTCATATACTTAAAAATCTTGTTTACAAAATATTTTTCTGTCATCTTTAGAAGTAGACACTTTCAAGGTATCATTTTTATTTTTGATTATGTTGGGGTTCTCATCAGTAGTTTACATTTTATCTTCATAGATCAAGTTGTCTTAATGAGAATTTTTATTTTGGTGTTCTTGAATTCCTGAAATTGTGTATGAAAATATGGTATTCCACTCCACTTGGATGGTAGTACTTTGAGAACATTCAAATATTGTTCATGATTAGTGATAAGTTTTCCTCGAGCTACAATATTATTCACCATCTTAGTGAGTATTCCATTTAGTTAACTAATACTTTCCACTTCATACATTTTATACGTATCAAACATAAGCTTGGTTCTATCATATCTATGGGATTTCACATTTTCAATGCATTCTTGTGCTTTGATAATCGTAGTCCACATCTGCTGCATTGTCTTCCATAGAGTGAATATAGGGAATTCAACTGGTCTTAACCCATAGATGATAGAATTCACATATCTAGAGTTTAAATCATAGTTTTATTAAGTTGTAGTATACCATGTTTCATGTTTTGTATTATTGATTTCACATGTCTTGAGATTTAACATAAACATTTAGACCATGATTCTTCAGATACAAAAATATATAAACATTCCAGCAACCATAGTTCTCACCATTGATATATATAGCTATAACCATTGAGATACCTTCTTTGTTTCCGCCATAGTTTCTATTTGAATATTTTATCTTTGGAATTTAACATTTTAAAGTGGTGAACCTGAGATTTACATGCTCAGATACAAATTATTTCCGATGATAATGACATACTAAATAACTCAAGAGGAGGTGAATTGGGTAATAAAATAATTTTGAGAAAACCAAACCTCTTTACGGTATGGATGATCAAATTTCCCTCTTAAGATTATATTCAATGGAAAATAATATATTCAAAAAGGAAATTGAACCTGGAGATTTATTGTGTTTGGGGAATAGAAATACCATAGTCTACTCCACCAATACTAGACTTCTCGAGCATGGTGATTTTCACTAAAAATCCCATTTACTGGGGTTCCACGCTGAGTGTAACAAGATATCACATAGTAAAAAGTTCATTGAGATTTAAAATAGGATCTCCATTTAGAAGATCTATCCTCAGTTTTAACCACAATCCTACACAACTTGAAAAAAAGGTATAAATGAGATATTAGATTTGAAAAACGTTTAGATAACATAGTTTCAAGTAGTAACATACAATAGATTATGATTCATCTAGATAAAATATAATATTTGAGTGTATATTGGGATTAAATTCATTGAAAATGATAAAGATGATAAGATTTGCACTAGGAAAATTGATTTTCAATATGTAGAGGTCATTGGTTTTTTCCGAGATAACGAAAAATTGTATTATTTTTTATATTCATTCTCATCTGTTTTTTTTGAGTTTCACCAAACTGTTCCTTTTATATGATATTTCAAAATTAAGTATAGGTTAATTCTAACAGTTATATAATCCATGCATTTATTATGAAAAGATAGGTAATAGAGAGTGTGTACCCATTATTTCAAAAAATAGAATTACCTTTTTAAACTCAACGTTAGATATTGTCTCATTCTTTGAGTTATTCTGATTATGGAAAGTCTTGTACAATCTGATCATTATTCTATTGGATAAATCTTTTCTAATGTACTCAAATGGTATGTAATTAATTATCATGAGTATACCAATGTAATCATGACTAACTATAATATCAAATCGTCATAGGATATGTGAAGAACGTACCACTCATTACCTAATGACTTCCATAAGATTATGTGACATGACTTTGTTAGATAATCAATCCTCAACAAAATGTATGAAGATTCTCTAGCATAAGATAAAGAGAATCTTTTCCTCAAATTGTTCAGTCTTTGAATATTCCTATCATACGAATAAAGTCCTTTTATATTAACTTTCTAAATAAAAGATATATCTTTAGTAAATTATTTGATCATCATAAGATAATGTATTATGTGATACATTATGATCCCAAAAAACTGAATATGTTCTTGTAATTTTACAAGATAAAGAACTTTAATTTAGTGAAATAAACACTTGAAGACAAAGAATATGATAATTACAATCCGAAAAAATTAATAGACTTGTTATAATAAAATTATATATTTTGTGAGTAATCAAAACCAATAAAGTGGATATATACTGGGAAAATATATTTTTCACAACACATTTCACTTATTTTTAATTGTTCAGGGGGTTTGGAAAATCTGTTGGCCAAGTATTGTACCAACCATGTTTGAGTTACTTCCCAAGGACACCCCTCGCTTGGGCTGATCACACAATTTGACTAACCATTTCCATTCCATGAAAACCCCCTATTAGGAGGTATGAAGCACACAGACAGGCATATGTCTATGGATGCATGGTTATGGAAAACTATGTGGCCCATTACTATGCACAAAAACACACTTCACAGTATAACTGAACTGTGTAACCTGGGTGGAACCATTTATACTCACCTTGTAGCCGAGTAGTTTTCTCAAAATGTTGTGTCTCTGAGATCTGAAAATGCCTCAATCACACTTGTAACCTCTAAGACATTGTTAGGCACTAATATTAGGTCAATAAATTAGAATTTAATGAAAAACTAAAGGTTTTGTATCTAATGGAAAATCTAGGATGGTACAACCTCCCACCCTTAAAACAACTTGTCCTCGAGTTTCTTGTCCGAGGGTCATAAACCATCATCCGAGAAATGTTCCATTGATAGGGCATGAATATGAGACTCTTGTTCCATGTTCTCATCCTATATATGGTTGTTCTTCCATTTGACCTAAACTAGAGGAACTGACCGACCTCAGAGACCTATTATGCTTCAGTCAATGATATATATTAGATTCTCCTAAAATGATGCATCTTCCTCCAACTCAATGCCTATAGGATCAAAATAATGAGATGGGATAGAATAAAAATAGTGAATATGAGATACATGGAAGACATCGTTTATGTCTTGGTACCTAACATGTAAATCCAATTGACTAGATACTGGCACAAATCTATCAAAAATATTGAAATGCCTAATATAACAAGGAAATAGATTACCCTGTGTATGAATCCTTCTACGAACCAATCAAGGTGAATCTCATAGAAATTCCCAATGTCCATCCTTAAACACTAGAGGTCAATGGTGATGATCGTTATAAGAATTATTTATGGACTATGTAGTATCCATACATTTCTAAATCTACTGAACTTACTCTGACATCTCCTAAACTACACAATGACCAAGTAGTGCTTTGTCACCTTCCTCTAACCATCACCTAGATGAATGGAATAGAATATCATAGAAGGTCTCACATGGAGTCATCTGAAGCATTTAAGGAATTATATTTTTTTCGAAAAATATACATGATGTAGGTTTTTCTCTAAAAAAACTCCAATATCAAGGACACATGTTTGGAGCATGTACTTTAGCACATGTATCATTCTATTAGACTGCCCATTTGTCAGATTGTGATATTTTGTACTTAGTTGCACCTTTTGACATAGTTCTTTCTATAACTCCTTCTAGAGAAGTGATGTAAACTAGGTATCATGATTTGATATTATATATGAGAGAGCACTATGATGGTGGAAAACCTCCTAAATATAAAGCCTCCTTTGATCATCAAACCAAAAGGTCTCTCAGATAGATAGAATGTGTGTGACCGTTGTCAACTTGTCAAATATCACCCATATTATATATCTACCTTGAGGAGATATCATTAATCCCATCATGAAATCTATAGTGATAACATCTCATTTCGACTATATAATGTACAAAGTATATATAAGTATAGAGGTTCATGGGTTCTCATCCTTCACATACTAACATGTGGAGCACCAAGTGATAAAACCAATAATCTTCCTCTTCATACCCACTCACAAATACTGAAGACATATTTCTCTATACATATTGTTAATCCGATGGTGAAATGAAAAAATAGATGCATGGGATCCCACCATTAAATTATCTTTTATGTCTATAGGTACCCATACATACCCCTGAAAGAGAAGAACCACATTCTCATGAGTATCCCAGCCAGGTGAAAGATTCTCACCTAGGATGCACTCCCTCTATCCAAGGCCCTTGGGATTTGAAAGCTACCATATCCATACCCATTCTATAAGAGAGGATGTAACTACTAACACTGGTAGAACGAGTATATCATGACACAACTAATCCTCTAGGTGAATCTAAAAAAATTGGATCATTAATTTCTACTCACTACTGCCCTCCAAATGGCCTGTGTTTAACTATTTTCACTCAAGGACCTTTTCGGTGTATATGAAATATCAAATTAGAATAAGTTTATATACTCTACCGACATGTTCTTTCTAATATTTAGTCTATGTTTTGATGTAATATATCTGAGACTTTTATGATCCGAGTAAATGATGAACTATTCTTCTAATAGATAGTGCATCCAAAATCATCAAGAATGGAAAATGACTACTAGATCGAGGTCAATCATATGATAAATCTTATCATGGGGTCTCGAATAGTGGGACCCATATACTACTACCATATCTCCCTATATCATAACTACTCCAAGATATATTTATAAAGCATCACAATAAATATCAAAGCTCCTACCCGACACTAGAAGCATCTAGATTGAAACTGATGTCAGTCTCCCTTTGAATTCCTTAAAGGATATCTCAAATGTTTCTGACCATAATAATTTAACAGCCTTATTAGTCAAACCAGTAATATTAACTTCTAGGAATGATATGTCCTGAATAAAATTCATGCAATATCTATCCATCCTGAAGAAACTACTTATATAAAAATGTTTCTGTGTAGTTCCAAAGAAACTACAACACTCACCTTCTCTATGTCAACAGATACACCATAATCTAAAATTATATTACCCAATAAGTCAATCTAATCAATCTAATGATGGATTTTGGAGATCATATCATACAAATGTTTCTCTCTCAGTGTATTCAAGATGATATCAATTTTTTGTAAATGGTCATTTAGAGTATGAGGATACAACAAGATATCATCCAAAAATACTACCATAATAGGATCTAGATATGAGTGGGAAACCTAATTCATTAGAGCCATGAAAATAGATGGTGAGTTCATGTGGCTGAATGACATAACCTGGTAGTCATACAAGATATATCTACTCCAAAATGTTTTATGTTTTATGTGTTATGATCTCACATGTACCAGATGGTAGCTTGACCTCAAATCGATAATAGTGAAAACTGAATCTCTTTAGATCTAGTCAAAGAGATCATCAATATGGGGTAGTGGATATAGGTTCTTAATCATAATATAGTTCAATCATCGATAATCCATGCACAACATGAGGTTACTATCTGCCTTTATGGAAAAAAGTTTATGTTTACCCAATAGAGAGGTATTGGGTAATATAAAACCCTTTTCTTCCATGTATTACAACTTCTTCTTGAGATTCTAGAGATCTATAGGTTCTATCCTATATGGTGTAATGAAAAATAGTGTCACTCATATAAAATTCCCAATGGGGAACTCCACGTCTTTCAGAAGAGATAAATAAGAGAAGTATTTGGGGAATAGATCACTAAAATGATCCACTACGGGATGGAATTCCAAATGCATTGTGACAAAACCACTCATAAAGATACTAGCCATCTGGGATGTCACTCTATGAATGACACAATTCTTAAGTACATGACAACTTTCTGGGACATCCCATTCCACGTTATGAACATAAGCACTGCCCCCAGGTGATGTAAAAGACAACATTTAATGATAGAAATCGACATGGGCATGGTATGGGACCAAAAAGTCCATCCTTACAATTGCATATAATCTAGTCATCTCATAGAAAATGAAATTACATAGGGATCATTACCCACGTATCTCAAGGGGGAACTCCTTGGATTATAGTATTCTCCCTAATCGAACCCCCAACAGTGCGTCAAGATTTATCACATGGCAGAAGTTCTCTATCTATTGGCCCCAAATTTCAATAAATTCTATAGTTATAAAAGAGTGTGAAGAACCTATTTCATATAATTAGAAACAAAATTAGAGTCTACTAGAATAATACCTCATAATATAGAAGTCCCTGGACTATTCTCCTTAGGATTATGATGCACTGCATAGATATGGAATGATATGCGACCCTGAGATGTAATCTTACTACCCTAACTAGACCCTCTGTGCTAGAAGTACCCCTATGATGTATGAAAACCCCAAACACATCCACTTCCTAATCCTAATATATTATTAATAGACTAGATCCCATAGTAACTTGGAACAACTAATTTCTTTCTATAATGTGATGTTGGTATATATCCATTATCACTAGGAAAAGGAGGGAATGTATGACATAAAAATTTATGGTGACCCATTCAACTTCTAGATCAACATTCAATTGGGTCCCCTTCACATTGTGGGTTGTTATGGATAATCTGACAACACTGGTGGAACACCACATAACTATTGGCCTATACCATCTGACCTATGCAACCATTGTGAGAAGGCTCGAAACAACATTTCCTACCACTAGACAAACTATCTCATATCTCAAAACTCAACCACTTTGATTCACAATGTCAGCTTCCCCCATGTCCCTCTCAGTGATTAGAGGATGGTTCACTATCTTATAAATGGTGGTCAATCAAAATACATTCACCTATGATTGTATGGCATACATAAACCCAGCCTCAATCATTCTCAAATTCATAAAATCATAATGAGTTAGTTTCAGTGAAAAAACATTGAATCTCAGTGAAATGATAATAATAATACTCCATCATAGACATATTTTCCTACGGTATATGCATGACCTCACTAAAACAATCTACTCTCAAATTATGTGAAAATTAATTATTAGGGAAGGCAATTTATAATTCCTTCTAGACCATACCCTGATGAAGATAAACTTGAGAGATGACAACAAACCAATTATTGGTGGATTCACAAAGTATATATGTTACAACCATTTCCTTCTTCTATATAGTAATATCTATATACTCAAATATTGATAACATGGAATCCATCCAAGATTTCATAGCTCGAGGACAAACATCCCCGAAAAAGGTTGGAGGATGAAACTACTAGAATTACCATGTCAATTCTACCATAATAGGGGTATGTCGTGGAGCTCTCATTACAAAATTAATTAAGAGTAATAATCTACATAAAAAATAATCATCGGTGGCCCCATGGAAAATGAACAGGATGTCCCTCAGTTAGCACTAGAGAAGGAAATACAAGTGTCTCAAGGCCTAGAACCTTCAAAGCATGGTTGTCCCCACCCTCTTGGCATATTATGGGAGTATCTCCTGGCTTCATAGCTCTACAGTTTCAAAAAACACAAATAATATAGGATTTAACAATAGATAGAAATTACCATAACATTGAATTATAGGTACAAATCCTTTTATAAAGAAGTCCACCCTCTGTACCCACTCATAAATCCTTTTTTACGAGATAGAAATATTCAAACTGATCATAAGAGACATAACCTACTTCCCACTACTATGTTTGGGTCAAGGACATGGTCTCACATCCCACAACAGAGGTTCCAATACATGGAGTTTCATTTGCAAGGTATAGATGAAATCACCCATTACTTTTCAATTTTCATCCATATTTTCTTGTAACATGTTCATTTTAAAAAATTAATTTATTTAAATTAATAATAATTTATATGTATATAGATATCAATTCCAGTTAGATACATCAAAATTACAAATTTATAAAGGCCCATACTCGTAATAAATTGCAATTTGTATGTCAAGTAACTATAACATAACCTTTATGCATGGAATCGTGAATTAGTACTCAATATGTAATGATTTGATTTAATAAGCCACCATTCAAAATATATATAAGTAAATTCACTGTAAAGTAAAATTAGTAATGAATACATGAAATCATATAATGTTTCATTCCATAGGACTATTGGTTAATGGCTAAATCATGAAATAATAAGTTAATTAAGTTTTTATAATCAATATGTGTGGAAGAAATCCTTTTTTATTTACATAGACACTTAAATAGTCATTTTATGTTATCCCTACAATAAATATTATCACATTTCCATATAAAATAATCAAGGAACTCAAAATAATCATATTAAATATAGGAAATTCACATAGTAATATAAATATGGATTGGGATAATGTATGAAATGCGAGTCCTTAGGGATCTAGAATGATGAATGAGGTGATAACTCCTCGATGTAAAAGGTCATGGATAAATAAATCCAACAAAATAATGGGATAAATAATAATAATTCCAAAAAACATGTGTTTCACCCAATGTAGAAATTAGGTAAAATATAACTGGAACAAACCAATAAAAACAATAACCCATCCTGGGTAATTTGGGGTTCACTTATTCATGGATTATATAATCTCTAGCATGGGATTATTACTATATTCTCATACACCCTAGTCTCTAATTGAGATCCCAAATAATAAGAAAAAAATAGGACTCTATTACCACATTGTGGTGTCTCACCTTGGAATTCACTAAGAGGTTCCCTGAGATGGTTGGCCACATGACCTCAAACACACCTCCTCATATTCCATAGTATTGTGAATATAAGTGAGTGTATATGATGGTATTGTGGGGGAATTTTCCCTTATTATCATAGTAATCCATATAATATGAAATAAATTGATTTATCAGAAGTAGTAATAAATTATAAAGAGCAGAATAATAATTCATCTAGATAGATAAACAGGAAGAAGATAAATCAATATTAGTAAAAAAATTATGCCCATGTCATCTATCCATGAAAATATTAAGTACATGGGATACAAAGGAAATAGTCATATGCAACATGCTAAACAAAGACAAATGAATAAAATCCACCACTACTAGAATCATAATCATAAGCTCTGTCCTCTGCTCTCAAACTGCATCCCTAGCCTCACAATAAAACATCAAAAGCTGTATGATTTCCATTATCTACAATTAAAATAATTATTCTTTCTTGGGACCCATCAGAAGCCTGGTAAGTGTGTTAGATATACTCATTAGGTTACCACCAATAATTTATAGAATAATATATTATGTTCATATAAAATGAGAACTGTGCTGATAATAATATAATTGGACCAAGAAATAAATAAATAAATCACATCGGACTGGGATCCTCAAAGATAACCAACAAATACTACCTACTTCATCCAAATAGGGATATATATAATCAAAAGTAACCATGTACATTTATAACATGGTTTTATAAAGGTCATATAGAAAAAATGAAAGAAGAAATCTAAGACTGTAAAAAGGAAACTATCAAAAATAGAATGAACACAAGCATGTTATATGGTTAGGAATATTCATCCTATAATTATAAAAATCGACATTCTTGGAATTATATTGAAGGTGTATATATACTTTTAATAAATGGAATCCAAGGCCCATCAATAGAAAACTGTATATAGTAACCCTTATATCACACCTGGAGAACTACAAATACTGAACACCATAAGAGTCCATCCAAGGTAATCCATAATGGAATACTAAGTATCACTCTTAGTGTGGTTTAAATCATGACTCTCTGGGTATATCCTAGGTATCTCGTATAAGGGACCAAGTATCTCTCAAGGAATTATATAACAATCTTTCCATCAAGCCTGTCTAAAGTAAATCTCCTTGGAAACTGGAATCACTCATGGGTTGGTAAATAATATAATTGGGGATCCTGTCTGATATATTCAATAAAATATCTAATTTTCATCCCTACCATTATTATTATCCCTAAAAAAGTCTCATTACACACCATAATGAGCATGTTCAAGTCATCCTTATGTAGGGACCCATGTATCACAATTAGATTAATATAATGATATTGTTTAACTATGAAGAAGAGATACCATCTCAATAAGGAATTTTATCCATAATAAATTGTTCATTTTTTCTAGATAATATAATTAAAATAAGTAAATTAATGGAAAAAAGAACAAGGGCCCAAAATATGGATAATTATCCTTTTAACTCTGTTTTGAACCCATTATATTTATTACAAGGTCAACAAAAATAACATGATATGTGGTTTCTTAAAATTCCAAATCATGAGTCATACAAGTATTTAACGATATTCACACCCATGGGGTGACTCATATTATTTTAAACTCCCAATATAAAATATTTTTTGGTCTCTAGGGTTTCATAAAATATTAGAATAAGCTTTAATATAATTTGTTAATCATTATTGAGGATTCATCAAATAAGTCTAGAAGCGACAGAACGATGCATAATAAAATGAAAATAGTCTTTGATGGAAAGAAATAAACCACTATTATTAGGTTCATTGATGAATCGTAATCCATTTTTCAATCATCTAATCAAGCTATAACTAGATAAATCATAATAATAGAAGAAAACAATAAAAACATGTAATGTGGTATCACATGAATATAATTTTTTTGAGAGGAAGATAAATGGATAAAGGTGAGAGAGGAATAGAGATATTACAATTGTAGATCCACCACACCAAACAATGAAGAAAATAGAGTTTGTCTGAGGGTAGGGATTCAAGTCCTCATGAGATGTGGAGGAGGAGCTTCACGTGTCATGAAATTAGAGAAACCATGGGAGAAATAAGGAGTTTATGTTCTTAATATAAATGGTAAAAAATTTCATTTCATTAATTTTTAAAGGCTTTAATGGTGTTGACACATTATTTTCCAAACCATACACTAGCTACTTCCCAAGGGGACCGATCACATAGGCTATTATCATGGTTTGACTAACCATTAATGACATATGAAAAACCCATCTATTAAGAGGTTTAAAACACACATATGCGCAAGCATCCATGGTCACATGGTTAGGGAAAACCATGGAGCCCTCAAATATGTATAGAAACACCCAACATAGTTTAACCAGACCCTGTGTCTTCAGAGGTATAGTATCAAAAAAAAAATGTGTCCCAACTATTTTCCACCAATGTCGATGCTCTGGGATTTGAATAGTCCCCATGCACCCTCTTAACCTCCATGAACTCAGTAGAAACTCATATTAGGTCTATGAAAAATAGATAAACTAATATTTAATGATTTAATACCTCATGGAAAATATTTTATGTTACAATTATGACAATGTGTTTATGAAATAGATTTCTTTTTCTTGGGTTATGCTATGATGAAATATTTTATGAAACCAATTTAATTTCATGGGTTTTGATATGATTAATGTTTTATAATCTTATAGAATATGTATATATTATTTTCATAATATGATGGGTGGGTCCTATAACTGATTCTAATTCATTAGGTAATGATTGATGTTATATAAGCTCAAAGGGTATATAAGAGATTATCCCAAGCCCAAAAATAGGGTATATAGGAGGTTATCCAAGAATCGATTTAGGTACTAGAGTGTTTAGCCTATTTCAAACATTTTTTCTATATCTTAGGGGGTATCCTTGATATAAGTTTTTCTATGCTTATGTGTATTCTATAATACCCTGTCTCATGTCAATGTCATGCTGTCATGGATCATGTTCATTGGTTTCCTTGTGATTAAATTATTATAAACTGCCAATATTTACACCATGGATCATGTTTTTAATTTTTATATATAGTATATGGCTTTCATATGGTATGTTCAAGTTCTCATAACTTATTCTCGTGTTATGTTTATGTATTTCTGTTTTTTACCCTTAATGATCATCTACGATAAACCATTAATATGTTTATATTCTCTAGGTTATGATAATTGGTATTACATGTGATATGTCTATGAAGGGTTATGGTAATGCAGAACTAAGTGGGATAAGATTTGGAACTATTATGAATCAGTTGTTTATGTTTCCATGTTTCTAAAAGTATGATACCTTTATGGTCGCTCGATGTGTGTTTGTATAATGTAATAAATGTTCATAAAAATATATATACTAACTATGTGTAAAAATCATGGGTCTTCACATCTAATATCATAGGATATGTATATTTAATCTTTGTAAACTAGGATGAGAATATTTTAGTGTGATCCTTAATGATATTCCTATGTATATCAAAATATACTGAAATTTTGGTGAAAGATAGAGTGAGTAGTTTCCAAAAAATTATGTCCTTGTCTACATACTACAAGTGGATGTTGTTCTAGAATAAATTCACATAGGGGGTAATAACTCTGAAAAAGGAATTTCAATATTGACTTGGGTTTTACCTAGTACATGACAATTGGCCTTAATACACAATTGTTTTGACACTCATAGGGTATAGGTTTGGGAAATTCAAACTCTTTATGAACCATCATGATGAATTTGATTAATGACTACGAGTGAACAAGGATAAATCAAAAGTGTCATAGATTGAAAAGAAGGTGTAATCATTTATACATCCTATATCTGATTTTTATGATTAATAGTTTTTCCTCTATGATTAGTTTTTCTAACACTTTTTTTTTGGTTTTAGTCAATTGTTGTAGCCCAAAGAAACCATTTTAATTCTGAGTGTGATAGACAATTAAATGATTATACTCATGAGTAGCCAAATGTCATGGGATATAGAATGTAAAATATTATTGTTATTATCACACAACATTATCCATCTATGTATAATTTTGAATAAACAAATGAGCACACGAGGAAATAATGTGTTTTTGAGTGTTTAATTAGGAAACATCAACCTTATTTTAGTGGTTTTACTGATCCAATAGTTTTTGAAAAACGGATTAGTAACATTGAGAATATATTTTCCATTCTCCAATGTTTGTATCATAAAATGTTAATTTTTTCATCTATCAGTTGGAAAGAGAAGCATATCAATAGTGGACTCTTGTCAATAATATAAGGCAATAAGATGAAACAGACTCCAGGGAGTAGGGTGATATTAATAGCATATTTTTCTATAAGTACTTCCATTTTATTCTTCATATGAAAATACTGAAATAATTAATTGAGATGAAGCAGAAATTTGATGAATCTATTGATACCAATGAAGAAAATTTTACAAGACTAATGATATATTCTTATGGTGTTATCATACAACCTTAATTTATGTGAATATGAGCATTGATTATCTCCCTCTAAATGGATTTTGGAGTAATGAAGTCACATATGATATTATATTGATTGATGTAGGAATCCATTATTGAAATGTAAATTTTTTCCCAATATAAAACCTTATCTGTGGAAAAGGGGTTCTTTATATTTTTGGAAGCATATATTCCTCCATTTAAGATTAAGTTTAGAGTTTTGGATCTCATCACGGGTTTATGATTTTAAGGTTGATCATATGTTTAATGTCTAAGACACCCCTTTTAATTATTTATGTTACGATAGTTTTTTTAATATTAAGAATATATTGGGAAAGAATTATAGAAATACCACACTTTGGATGTATAACATTGAAAGAGTTATTTGAGGGATACTTCCCTTAAATTTTATGGACATAATATTAAAGGTATTGTAAACCCTTAGGGTTTATCTTATCATTGATTTTGTGGTAATTATGGGTATTAGGAATTTGGGTGAGTTATATTATTTATAATAATATATTTTTTAGAAAAATGAGAAAACCTGAATACCAAGTGATAACTCATGACATCCTGTAAAACCACAAGGCTGGAACCCACAATTGAAGGGCGATAAGGGTATAATTCCTATCATTGGACTATGCGAAATATTATATTTGGTGGGATTAGATTAAGATAAATATTTTTATGTATATATCTCAGTGATTTTTATGTCTACAATTTATGGCTGAGAGATATATTTTTATGGGGATTCTCTAACCATTATCCAAACTAGAATAGAAATATAAAACAATCCCAAGGTATATTATCATCGGGCTCCACAGAACATCTAAATGGATTATTTTTATTTTTGTTATACTCAATTAATTTAAAAATTCATTATAATTCATCACTATGATAGAATATTTATCTTGGATTAGCTTTCTAGGATTGATATTAAAGATGTTGTCAGGTTTCATAGAGTTCCACATTCAATTGTATCTTATCAGGATAAGAAACTTACCTCAATGTTTAGGATAATTATTCTGAAAGATATGGATATAGAGTTATGTTCCAGTACTTCATACCATCCTTAGACATATGGTTAGTCCAATATAATATTAAATACCCTAAAAAATGTGCTAATATCTTAATCTATGTATTTCTTTGGTGGTTCGTATCAACACCATATGCAGTGGAGTTTTCTATCATTAATATATATTACTCAAGAACTTTGATGGATCCTTATGAACACATCTATGGAAACAAGTGTATAACTACAACATATCAGGATAAATTTAATGAAATAAATATTTGGGAAATATAACTAAATGAAGAAATGACAGGTAAGGTTACTTCCATTAAGTAGCACATATTGACAGTAGAATGTTGGTAGAAAAGTTATGCTAATAATCAAGGATGTGACCTAGAATTTGAATTTAATGAAATGGTGTTTCTTTAAATATCTCAATGGAAGAAAGAATTGAAAACTGAGATTGATATATATCAATACCTTTGAAATTATTGATCATATTGGGACATTAGTTTATCATTTATCACTTCCACTCAACTTGTGTTCTATGTATCCATCTCGAGTAATTACATACCTAATCCTTTAAATGTACGAAACATGAAGTTTATACCACTATAGAATTACCAATATTTTGAGAAAAACCTATGGAGATTTTGGATAGTAGTGAGAATGTTCTGAAAAAAAGACCACCCACCTGGTTAATAGTTTGTGGAAATATCACCATCTTGGGCAAGATAGGTGGGAACATGAGGATATAATGAGGCATACGTATCCTCAGTTGTTAGTATAAAAGTTATGAAATTTAATGGGTGAAATATATTTAAATGGGGGTTTAATGTGACACCCTGATATTTTACAGAATATTTTTTTAATAAATATAAGTTATTTGATAGCTTGTGTTAGAAAAAAGACCGATTCTTAATGAAACTCGACACACCACAAAAATATTCTTATTTAATATATTAGTTTTCACCTATATATTTGAATTGAATGTATGAAGAGGATTAAATAAATTTTAGAAATATATAGTTTAAATATATAAATGGGGATCAATTATTTAAAAATGAAAATTTTTTAGCATTTGAAACTAAAGGAAAGCAATTTCTAAAAAACTATTTTTCTGAACAAAAATTTGTTTTATCCCAAAAAATTAAATAATTTTATATTCGTTAATAAATTTAAATATATTAATAAATTAATGATTCAATCAATGTTTTAACATTAATATTATGTGTACTCTAGGAATGAGTTAAAAATAAAAATAATTTTATGCATAAAACTATATTTTTCTAGAAAATAGTTTTTTCCCATTTTGAAAATTTATTTATAAATTAATATTAGACACTTTTTAAAAATTTATTTTAATAAATGAAATTTATTTTTAAAATATGAATTTCAAAATAATATTGGAGTTATTATTATGGATTTTTTAAAATGATTGATCCTTTATTGAAAAGTGAAAAATACATATTTTTTTTAAAAAAAATCCCCTTTTCATTCAAAAAATTTACAATCTAAATTTTATTATAATACTTATCTAAATGTAAAGGTGGATAGATACTATCAAGATGCAGGTTCCAGACACACTAAAAAAAGGAGAATCCCCAGAAGGGGATTCAGAGAAGGTGCACTCACCAGAGCAAAGCCAAAGGGATTTTCAGAATTAGAGGGTATGGCTATGCCATCGGTACCAGCCTGTCCTTGCATGGGAAGCCTAGCTAGATTGTCATGCATAGGTGGAGAGCTACTATTAGGATGTATATGCTGGGTAAGGGCGGTTTCTTATAGATACTCTCGTAGAATTCCCTTATACCTTTGTGTTATGTAATCTCCTAAAGCGTATGAGCCATGTAGTCTCTAAGCCTACATGCCTTGTAAGGGTTCCCCCTCATCCCTTGAAAGGGGGCTTATCAAAAATCAATAAAAATGAAGGCCTTCGGGCCATTCAGACCTTTGGAAAATTGCTTTCTCATCACGTCAGTAGGTTTTTGTTAAATTATATTATCCCACTTACATGAATTTAATTTCCATAACTATATTCCATATTTTGAATTATTATAATTAACATTATGTAATATTTTGAAATTATTTATCTACCATAAGTAATAGTG
The DNA here is from genome assembly GCA_963277665.1 of Viscum album. Taxonomy (NCBI): domain Eukaryota; kingdom Viridiplantae; phylum Streptophyta; class Magnoliopsida; order Santalales; family Viscaceae; genus Viscum; species Viscum album. The sequence goes on from OY728162.1 coordinate 1,022,152,078, forward strand.
AAAATATAATAATTAATTACCACAGTTAGGGTAAAAATGAGTTCACCGAGGGTTAATCTAAAACTATATGGAGTAAATATACCGATAAACTTATAAAAAATATATTTTATGTATATATTTCATCCTTATAGCCTATAATTTTCGATAATGTCACTTTTTGGAGAATTGTATCATGTGAAAAATTAGGGCACACTTTATTCTATTCAGAATATCCATGTGTGTCCTCTACCCACTTATAAAAGGCCACCCCATCTACTATACAATTTAAACTTAAAAAAAACTTTGTTTCAGAAAATAAATACCATAATATCCTAATTACATACCTCCCAACATCTTAGAGGAATTATTTAGTATAGAAATACAATCGATGAAGGTTTTAGGTTAAACCTAATGAGGTTGTCCGAAGAAGAAGCAATGTTTTAAATTATGCATTTTTGTTTTACATTATCTTATAAATCCTTAAAATAATAATCAATTGTGATGATAACTCAAAATAATTTTTTATATTAAGAAAACAATTTTATCTAAAAGTGGTAAACCCATCAAGTACACAATGAAAATCAATCAACATGATAAATCATAACCGAATCTAAGATTTGAAATTTAAGCCAATTAGAGATCGTACCTATGTAAAGAATACATTGAAGAAAGGTAGACTTCTCATCCAGATCCTCTGTTAGTAGTTTTCCCAAATTTTATTCTATCTTGCCCCATGTATGAATGAACTGTTCCATAGACATCTTCTGCGCGTTAAATCCACTATCAAGTATTCCATGTTGTTCTTGGGACCAGTCACACTGTTCCTTGGTATGGTTACTCAGATGACGCCTCCCAATCAATTTTGACGGTATAATAACAAAATTACCTACCATATACTTCTATTTTATTACATAAATTTAATAATTTATATACATCTGCTCTTCAGTCAAATATTAAATGATCCCATAGATTGTGTTTATTGTGGACTACTGCATCGCGAACTGATGTAATTCATTTTCAGTAACTACCTCTTGGGGATGGATATAATGATGTATTTAATGATTTTATATTTTAATTATTATATTATTATACCTCTTTAATTATATTACCATATCTAACTTCTTACATCCCAACCCTTGGGAAAACAATAACATCATTCACATGTACGGCGGACTACCGCCTCATGAACCGTTGTGAAGTATTTTTCATTTCTATTTTACTTGGAAGGTAATAAGGATAGAATAAATTAATATATTTGAAAATTTAAATGTTATCATAATTCTCTAATTATGATATTACATATAAATTCTGAAATTTCTTTCCTTGGGGGATATGATAACATCGTTCATGTGTACATTGAACTATCGCCTCATAAAGCAGTGTGATTGTTTGTTCACTAACGCTTTTCATGAAAAGTAATTTGAATAAATTTATTGATTATATGTGATATATATGAAATAGTATGATTACGAAATGTTAATATATTATTTACCATTATTTCATTTCATCAATAGATAAAATGGAAACATCGTTCATGTGTATGTACGACTTACCATCTCTATAAATTGTGTTTTTTATTTTTCCCCCTAAATTTTAGGAATTTATCTAAATAAAAATAATATGAATATATAAAATATTTATATGTTGGTAAAAATTATATATATTATGTAACCATCATCAAATTAAGAGGACAATATTGACAAATAAAGACATATAATAAAGACAAATGAATTATTGCCCGGAACATGATTTTAACATGAAATTGTTAATAAAAAAGTAATAAAAGGTAATAAGTAAATAATATTTGGTATTATATATATATATATATATTTATTTATGGTTATTTAATTGGATTATAATAAATTTATAATTATTTTATAATAGGTTTTAATGTTTATGAATAAATCAATGACTTAAGGTATGATATTTTTGTCTCTATTTCTATTCATCAAGACATACGTTCTGTTATGAACCTATGTTATTTTATGAGTTGTATATATATATATCCCATTTGACATGTTATATAATGTACCCACCACAATTCATGAAATTTAATGTTTCTATTAATTTATGTTTTAATGGGTCTTATGATTCCAAACTTACCAAAGTGGTAAGGGTTTTATGATACGATCTCATTGTACATTGGGATTGGTCATGATTATGCTTCCGAAGATGAAATATTGTGATCCGTATATATATAAACACATAAATTTTCTTCTCCTATATTATTTAATTACAAAAAATTTTTCCCCCATTTTCCTCTTATTATTTGATCATGATTCAAAAAAAATATTTTTACATAAAATCATCATTATTTCCCTCTTTGGTGGAAAACAAATTTTCTTCCATAGCTAGGTTTTTTAAACTAGTTTTCAAAATTTTATTAATGTTACAATATAATTTTTTAAATTCATTTTTGTACATTTTTAATACTTTAAAAAAGAATATAATGAATCTTCATATCATTTTCAAAATAAGGCCTATTTGGATTTTACCAAATATATTAAAGGAATAGTTTTTTAACGTGTACGACATTTCCCACCATCATGACCACACAATGTTATAAATATTCCTATGTATGCGTAAAAGTTTATCTTCACGGAAAATAATTTTGAAAATAATTAATGTATTTTAATTTTTTTTCAATGTTGGAAGGATACTTTCATGATGAAATTATTTATATTATTCTAAAATCTTCCTTAATACATTTCAAGGGTCATTTAAAAAATAGTATTTTGAAATTTTTTATATTTTAAAAAATAATCTTCCATAGTGGAACGGTTATTTTCCTCATGAAGTTTTCTAAATTATTTTAATTAATCATTTATACGTTTTAATGGTTATTTTAAAAGAAAATGATTTTCAAAATGTTTTATTGAATTTCTAGTTTTAAAAATGTAATTTTTAATGACATTATATTTTCCTCAAGAGATATTCCTAGATATGTTTCTTTATATATCATTTTCTATCTAAGATTTCATCCTTTTATGTTACTTAATATTCAATTGGGATATGATCTAATGATGTCGTCACTATTCATTATCAAGATGGTTTATGTTTATGATGAAATGATGTTTACAAATCATGTTTTCTTTTCAAAAGTTATACTATGATGAAATGAGTTATAAAACACATTTCTTTTCATTACATCTGATATAATGAATGTTTAATGATATTATGACACAAATATGTATAATTTCTATTATGTGATAGGTGGTACCTATACCTCCCTCCAATTAATCGGTTAATTATTATTTTTCAATGAGATCAGATGGTACACATGATATTATCCCATGACCAAAAATAGGGCACATGGGAGGTTATGCCAATCCTGAAGTAGGTAAATGAGTGGCTATAACAAGCTTAACATTTTATAAATTTCTTTGTGGGTATCCTGAACATAAGTTTTTTATTGTTTATGTGTATTCCAAAACTCCATGTCTTATGTAAATTTTATTCCCTCATGGATCATGTTTTTTTATTTCCATCAAATTTATGTCTTACAAAGTACAAATATTTATTCCATTACTCAAGATTTTGACCTTTAATATGAATGGTGTGAATTTCATATGTTATGATCATGTTCTCATACTCTTATACTCATGTTGTGTTTATTTATGTTCATTTTTTTCACTTACTGAGAATATGCATTCACCCTTTTATATGTTTCTTTTCCCCAGGTTATGATGACCTATATTATTTGTGATATTTCTAATAAAGGAACTAGTTATGATGAAATAAGTGGGATAGATTTTATAAATCTTACAAATGAGTTATTTATTTATAAGACTTTCCAAATGAACTATAACTTTATGATCCTCAAGTGTATATTATGTAATGTAATTAATGTTCACAAAAAATAAGTAATATTTATGTATCAAAATAAAGGGTCGTTGAAAAAACTCACATATGGAACTATCTTGTTAGAACAAACTAGGATAGCGTGACACTTACCTAGAACATTTACATAGATACATAGGATCCCATGATTTAACTCAATATAGGAGATAATATAATAATAAAAATGTTCATTATATTTTATTAAAAAATTCAATAATAGAAAACCAAAAATCATCACCCACACTCTCATAATAAATAACCACCTTTAATTTACATGTTAGTCCATTCAACCACATAGAGGTACATGTATACCATTTTGGGGTCAAACATTGAACATAAAGGGGGTCAAAGACAAAAGGGTTTCATTTAATTTAAGGTAATTGTTTAAAAATTTCCCTGTGGGACTTTTCTAAAATTCAATTGATGTGTGACCTCTTTTTCCAACCAATAAAAATTTTATATAAAAAAATCATGCAAATAGTGTCATGAGAATACAATTCGTTTTTAATTCCCCACTAGCCTAGACTATGGATCGGTGCCCATACTAGTGGTAACTACTGTACCTCAAGAATATCTCCCCATATTACAGAATCTATTATATAGAAGTGTAGCTCTATACTAGTACTATGTGTATACTATAATCGAATATCATAGTAAAGTAATAGTGAAAATAATTCCACATATATATGAAATCTGGATTTGGAAGTAGATGGAAAGATATCTAGGAAAGTGCTTACTAATAATCAATAGCTCTGCAATAATAGACAAGTTATGGAAAATAAAAGTTAGGAAATACATACATCAGTAACAAGATAAATTTAATATCTCAAAGACTAAAATATAAAATGATAAATATGGCAGTAAAATGAAACTGAGTCTGAACCCAGTATCAAATCCCATGATTTTTCTAGTAATAAAGTAATTATCAACATTAGATACTTTACAAAACCTACAGAAATAATGAAATGGAGATAACTGCTTGGGTACCCAAGTGTCATGGTGGCCAAAGAAATGTGTGACTATAACTCAGTTGGCTAGCACCAATGTTGTCCCTAAAATAACTAGTCTGTAATAAAGTACATTAATGAATGTAATGTATTAACAATTATATATTTTACCAACATTAAAACTTCTATACAAAGGAAATTATAGTAGTTGTTGATTTGTGATCTCTATGGTGAATCAAAATATAGGTATAATACCAAATTTGGTTCAATCTAGTGAGTCTCTAATCATGGTATATGTCATTTATTGACTGTTTTTAGGTTAAAATGAGGAAACTATTATCGTAACAAACCTACGGAATTTGCGTGACCCAACAGGGCATTATTTCTCAATAAAACCAAAAATGAATCCATGGGGCTCACTCATTGTCATTCCACTGTTTCAATCCACTATTTTAAACTTAGGGAACCATCCCTGACCATCAAAATAAAATAATTATTGGAATATATGGCATAAGACTAAGGCATTCTACAAATAGAAATCAAGATGAATCCAGGCAGCTGACCCCACAACATTAAACTAGGGGAAAAAAACTTTGACATTAATCTATTGTATTCGATAAATAATTTCATAACAAAAATGATGTGGGGTCATCCCAAGGAATTTACAATAATGGATATATGTAAAACTCAATGAATTACATATGGAGTTTTATAACATCAACCATCAATTAATTTGAGTGTGTCATCACACCCTGATATTCTTACGAGCCTCATATTGGAGTCTAATGATTTCTTACAGCATTCCACAACAATTGAGTCTATATGTAGTCCACGGAGTCTCTCCACGGAATTCCTGTAAAATCATTTATAATCATGAATATCATGAAACTCTCCAATTTAACTCAATCTTTAATTATTTTTGTAACAATGTACCATACTTAACATTTACAAAGATGACATCATGTCCGTATGATCTCACACTACATCGATGAATTTCCAAGCTATATCCTTTTATTATTCCAAAATTTATACATTTCGAAGGATATGGTAAATATGTTATCATTCATAATTTATAAAGGAAAAAAAACCTTATTGGTTTCTTATCGACACTCTATTTAACCATCACCAACATCTTATAAATAACATTCAAGCATGTTACCTATGGCGCCCCTAATGAACCATTCTACCAAATATTTAAAACAATCCAACCAAAACATATATATTCCACATTTTGTATTAAAATTAAAACTCAATCTTAAAACAATTTGATGATTATCAATGGTTGTGAAATTCCATTTCATGACCAACCCCTTAAAAATCACCGAACAAGGTATCCCATAAAACCCCATTTCCATGCATAGAATCTATACTAATCCATTAGGACAAAATTAAATGTCATTTACTATATAGAGTATCTCATTAGAACCTCCTTCCTATTAGGTCAATTACAAATTTATATATGGTTTTTTCAAGGGTAAGGTTATAATTATTGGGTTTGAATAATTCTGATTCTATCACATGAGAAGTTAGTGAGACCGCAGAACTAGTTCATTTTAAATATTTAACATAACTACGGGTTAATTAGAAGGACAACATACCACAAGTATAGAGATTTCTATTTTTTACTCTTAGCCTAAAAAATATAAATGAGATCATCTATGACCAATATCTAACACCTAAACCATTCAAAAAACAGAAATCACACCCAAAAAACCCCAAATAAATAGTCATAATAGAAATATAATAAACGAAAAACTTACAATTAATAAAAAGGTTAACCCACCTATGAATAAACATTAATATATTTACAAGATGTTCCAGTTGCACCCAAATAGAGATCAATGATCCTCTAAGAGTTTTTTCCAATGTATGGGTGCTCACATGGGTAAAATACAAAATTATCGAAACCAAAAAAATAATCCAAGACATTTTATTTAGCCCAAAACCCATGAAAAACCCACAATGACAAAAAAAATCCAATGAAATGACATAGAATGACATGGTGAAATTGCATTGATATATCATCATGCTATGTATAATGGAATCCCCGTAATCTAAAAATGATTTCAGCATCCTTAAATGTTATTTTCTCTAATATCCCTTACAAGATGAACCCAAAATTAAATTAAGAGGAAAAGGAATAGAAGGGAGATCATTAGAAGGAGATTCATTTATGAATTTACAAGGAAGGATGACCAATACCCCACCACATGAAGGGGAAATAAAGAGAAGGGGGGAGGGGAGAGCCATATTCTATAAAAGTTAAGAATGATGGAGGAAGATGGGGTTCCCACCTAAAAACCTGAGGGAGAATAAGTGGTATTATTCCCCTTAAGAAAGCATCATTTGGCCAATACACGCTTATAGGTAGGTGGGGGAAGGCTTTTTCACTAGCCACATGGGCTATCTCTACATCGTTTCAACTACATATCTTCTAATTGACCCAAAATATTTTTCTAAAACAAACATTACAGGGCTATAAATCTTCATTAAACTCAACCAAATTATGGTTCTTAAAATGAATAGTTCTGTACAAAAAAAATAAAACTTCTCTTGGAAATTCAAATATTTCTGTATACACAAGGTATTAAAAACTCCCCACCATAACAATTATCATCAAATATAATTATTCATGGGTGTACAATGTATTTTCCAACATTCATCAGTCATCAATTTCTATCAACAACTACATTCTAATCTTGAATTCTCAAGACATTAGCAAAACATAACTTGTTTTTGGAATGCTTAAACCACCAAAAATTACACACTTGAATTCATTAGAAAAACTCTACTATGAAACTCTCCCTTACCCATATACCCCATGAAAACTGAGGTTTCATATTACAATATATCAACCATCTCATGGTCCTTCCTACCATAAGACTGAACTAATGAGGGAAATTTCAAGAAACAACACCCTATTCCACTAGAAATTTTTTAACAAAAAACAAACTATGTGTTCATTTTATTCCCACAGATAAGGTTCTCAATTCAACACACTAAATTTCATGTGAAAATACTTGACATAACTCAATCACTAAAAGATACTTCAAAAAGATATAACATTTTCTTAAAAAATCCTAAACATCATCTACATCCTACCCATTATATACCAACATAGAACCCATTGTAGTCTCTATCAAACCACATCCAATTGTATGCATGAACGTAAGTCAAACATCCTCTTATAATATTTTCACAAAAATAATTGGCTTCATCCACTAACACACCATTAACTAACTAGATCATGATTCTGTAAAACCCTGAGGGAATACTATTATCACTAAAACACACCCACAAAATTTCACACCTAAATTATAGTTATATTGTAAAGTTGGATCATTAATAATCAATTTACCCTACTATATCATACCATGACCACTGATGCATCACTAATACAAACCAGTATCAGATCATTTCAAACCAACCTAGGCCCAATACTAAAACTTGGACCTAAAACAACATGACCAATGAGTATAAACCCAAAACATATTATGGAAACCACTGAATTTGACATCATTAATCCATTAGATTCAAAATATAAAAAATATCATACAATGATCAATCTCACTCACCCACTCCCCCCATCACACTAGTATTTCATCACTACAAATGATGACCCACCCCCACAATTGGAGCATATGAGTCATTGAATCATTGAAAGTTATATATATATATATATATATATATATATATATATGACCCATGATCTATCTATCACCACACATGATTTATACATAGGTTCATGATTGCTCGTCCATAAGCATAACAATAATAGGTAAAATAATGACTAATCTCGGCTTATGGGAATGTTTCACAAGTAATTTAAAAATACAACCATCCAAAAAACCTTCCAATATGATGGTAACATAGTTAAATGACCAATGATGTATTCCACACCACTAGAATCATACTTTTTTACTCACAAAGATCTATCGTAGATTGGACCCACTAGAACCTCGTGTTTGTGCCTTCTCTAGATTCATTCTTCCGTATCAGTTTTATAGTCCATCAATTCTTCCATCAAGGTTCACCCGAGATCGGCCATGTAGTCAAACCCAATCCATCAAAATTCATGTTCCCAGTATGAGAATGTCACAATAAAAATTCTAGTTCTTAAATTCACTATGATCATAGGTATTCCATCACCTCACATTGGTCCCCAGCCTATACATAGATTATTTTACATTTAAAGATCACTAGAATAAGATTATGTACAACCCAAACCCAAATCATCCTAACACAATTCATCACCAATGGGTTCATTCAACCATAATTTTATCAATGATAAATAGTTTCATACAAAAAAAAACCTAGAGACAGATATCTAACTAAAATCTAGTATTTCAGGTCTCTCCAAAACTCAAATCACACATTAACGCCACTGGTTGTTCCTATCTCACATTTTGGTCTTGGAAAGTGGAGATCAACCTTATTGGTTCTCAGATCTAGTGGTATCTCACCAAAATGAACAATTCATATAATGAATAGTAACCTAAAAACTGTTCTAGAGGTCTAATGGGGTTCCTTTACACTCTCACAACATTCTGAAGGTAGATCTCGAGTCGAAAGGGTTAGGCACCTAACAATTCATTCGCTAAAAAATAATATATGCCACTAATGTTTCAAGGATTTCCACATGGTTAACACTAGACCATTACAATTATATTCCAGTTATATATCTCTCTCTTTATATACATTATAAAAACCAAGCATATCTTTCAAACACTTTTGTTACCCAGGTCAAGCATATGAATTAGTCTGACCCTCAGAGACTTAACCTTAAAACTAGAAATACCCACACAAAAATGATTATCCAAAAATTAAAAAATAATTTAATGAACCAACACCACATACCCAGTTGTACCATTCTTGCACTTTCACCATAAGCCGAATCATCCAAAATTTCTATATTTACCTAATGGAACTCGTAGAATCAGCTAACCCTTATCATGGATCACCCTTGAATATCAGAAGGCAGTAACTCCAAAAACTAGATTCATATAAAATAAGTACAATAATATCTCCCATATATCCCACACATAAATACTCTATTGAGTCATAAATATGGGTAGAACTCATCCCTATTCTAAGGTATCAAGGAACATAACATGCCCAAAAAAAACTATAGAATCTCAACCACAAGTTTGAACCTTACCCAATCACTCACCAAATAGGAATAGACATCTGAGGTCACATGTTGTCAAAACCATCATCTCAAGAACATCAAATAACTTAGGCGCTATAGCGAACTACCTTTTTTATGACATAAACCCTAATTTACATGGTAGAAAATTTAAAAATAAAAAGTCTGTTTTTGGGTTTAGTCTCTTATAAATAGGAACATAATACTTGAAAAATACATAAACATAATATTCTTATAACCCAATTGAAGTTAATCTTCATTGGTTTTTCCTAAGTTACTTTTACAACATCTCATACCATGGGGACACACACCAAAGAGAGGGGTGAGCATAAATTCCATTAGGGGAATATAATTAGTACAATAAAATTGGCATATAAATAATGAATGATCACATGAACATGAGTCATATCATAATAGAAATAACATTAATCCTAACATGAAACTTTGGTTACAATAAAAAAATGATTCATTCATAAGAATATCAATACAGTTTATCACCATGGTTATTCACCATGGAATCGTAAAACATGTTATATCTAGAGATAGTTATTTACCTAAATCATTGAAGAACTATTATAGTGCACCCATCATATGACATAATTCATGTGAAACACATTGAATATAACAAATAGTTTCATCAATAACTCGTGTAAAATACAGAATGAGTTTCATATCAAAATCATTGCATAAATATTCTTAAATACAAGATCATAGCATCATTTTTATCTCATGAAAATGTGATATGGGTTTAATATATTTAATACAGTTATATATAATATATATAAGCATCTATGTTAATAAATGTGGAAATATAAGAGGATTGGGAATTCATTTTGTGAGAATTTATCATGTAGAAAAGAGAATGTCAAGAAACAAGTTTAGCGGCCTAATGACATATATTGTATCTTATGAAAAGTGAACAATAGGGGGGGATGAATGTTTTCTATTGATAAAAAAATAATTTTTATGTAGGTATAAAATAAAAATATCAAGAGAAGAAATTTTATAAACATTTTAATGGAATAAAAAAAAGTAGTACTTAGATGAAATTGGAGAGGAGGAAAATTACCACACCTTGATGATTTTCTTCATTATAAATGAGGTTGAAACCTTGAGGCTTGGAGGGAAACTTGGAGGGACTACTCGGGAGGTTTGATAACCATAACTTCATACATAGTGGATTTTTAGTGGATAGTAAGGATGGGGAGGGTGTGTTAATACCTGAGGTGGATTTTCATAATGTGACTAAATAATTATTATTTTTTATTTTTAGCTAATCACTATTGGGTGGAATTAATTCCGATGATATTTGCAGGAAAATAATTTTGTAATGGGTATTTATGGTATGAAAATAAATCAAACACAAAATAAATTTTTTAGTTTTTAGGCGTTTTAATCATTAATCATTTTACCTTAATTGGATACAAAATGTTACTTATACTTTAGTAAATATTTAATTTACCAATGAAAATTTTTTTTATCTAAAAATGAAATTAACCTTATTACCAAATATAGAGATATTAATTTATAATATTTAACACATTATACTATATTAAATTTATAAATTTGAAAAAAATAAATTCTAAATATTATATAGGTATAACTCATAAAAATATTTATTTTAGAAAGGATAAAAATGTGGTTTTCAAAAATGATTAGCATGTGTTTCTAAATGTAAAAAATTTTATACTATTTTATTCCTTAAATAATTATTTTATTAATTATATGGATTAAAAAATTTAATGTCTTGATCGTATCCTAGTTATTTCATAAGAGTTATCGTATTTCCTAAAAACAATATTCTCACTTTTTAACCCAAAAAACAACTCATTTATTAAATTACCATAAAATCACCACAATATAATTTCTATGAGAATGGTTTGGAAAATTAGTTTTTTTTTCAAAATTATTCTCTATATATGTGAAATCAAATTTTCCTATAAATATTCTATTTTTTTTGAAATTTATAAATTTCATAGAAAAATAAAAATTATGACAGTTTTAAAAATTACTTATGCGAGTGTTAAAATATATTATAATATAAAAAGTGTTTTATAAGAATATTCATAATATTTTTTTTCTATAAGATATACATTTATCATAAAATAAATTTTTAATAGAATATGGTTATATTATCAAAAAATAATTCAAATTTTATTAAAAAATAAAATAATCCATTTACTGTTCCTTGTTGTAGTTGTCCATGATGTGTAATGTTATTATAAAAATGTAACAGTATTTTTATGTGCCCATAATAAAACATTAATTATAAAATAATAGTTATATTAATAACATAAAGAAAATTTTTGGGCATTAAATTCTACCATCGTTAAATAAATTGAATCGTCACAATTTTTAGTTATTGATCGATACCTTTAATTAACAATTTCGGGGTCTTCCTCAAAATTGTTGATATCTAATTGATCCTTCAACATGAAGTATATAATTTCAATATAGTAATGGTGAATTCTATGGTGGAGATTCCATTTTAAAAAGATGATATAATTTAGATATTCAATGCATAATGCAAAAAACATCATCATCCAAAATATTTTTTTAGAAATTAAAAGGTGTTGGATATATTAAATAGTTTCTTTCAAGTGAGTTGAATATTTGAAATACTTTTGAAATTAGTCTAACTAGCCTGTGTGATAAAATTTATAATTAAATCATCTCAAATGGATAATAATGTTGTACATGATTTCTTTACTTCCATCGGATAACTGATCTTTTGAAAAGGAAATGTTTAAACATAAAATTAATTATCTCGAACTAAATTATAACATGTTTAATTACCTCCTATTTCTATCCATTGACTAAAAAACATAAAAAATAACATTGATAATTTTAATGATAAAAATTACACTAAAGGGAGTATAATTTTTTTTGTAAGAAGCTAATTCCCAAATACTATAACATGTGATGAACTTATCGTTAAACTTTTACCCATTGATTGTGGGATCAAATAATGATGTAGATGCTCAATATATAAGGGGGGGGGGGTGAATTGTACACATTAAAAATTTCCTTAAATAAGGAAAGATCAAAGTTTAACAAAGTTAAACTAAGAAAACTCACAACACCTCTAATGCCAATTGAAAGATTAGGACAAAGTATACAATTAAAATATTCTAGTTCTATACACTTGCTTAAATCTGGAAAGTGATTCCGAAAAACCGGTTCCAGAAATATGGATCCAGAAAATGAAACTTAACCAAAGTTTACAATATGAGATTCTACCTAAAAGCATATAGAATCTAACTAAATCAGATTACAAGTGTAAGGAAATATATGAAAGCTATACTTTACTTACAATACAAAAATACAGCGAAAAAACTTGTATCAAAAACAAGTAACAAGATATAAATATTTTATCCAAAAGAGAAGGTTATCCAACAACCATAGATAAAGGAACCTTGATTTATACATTCATGAAAGTCTATCTTACCCAGACCCAGGTAAGCCCTAGATACGAATATCGAAGTTTCTATCTTGCTATCCCTGCAAGCCCTCAACTTCAAGGTAGTTGGAACCTCTTTCTTCCTCAGAAAATAAGCCCTAGAACTTCAAGGTAGTCGACACCTCCGTTTTCCTATCCCCGGAAGACCTCAAATGTTATCACCAACATTTAGAGTTTCATGATCCTATCTGAATGAGCAGTTCAGTACACACAATTCATGAAAAGCTTCTCTCTCTAGAAATCACCTTAATAACATGTGGTCTCTATAGTGATCAACTTCTTCAATTGTTGTTGATCTCTTTCAAATGATCTCCTATTTATAGGCTTAGTAGAAACAATCGGCTCCCTCCTCCAACAGTCATATTTTCCTTATATTTCAGAGGGACCTTTACACATGCCTCTCAAACAACGTTTAGTCAAAAACTAAATACACGACATCGTTTGGTAATTAAAAAAGTGTAAGAATAAGAAAAACTGATGTTCGTAATGTAAGAAAAATAAAATTTAGTAGTGTAACCAACATGGAATTCAGAGTCTATAATAATAAGATGTTCGAATTCTGTTTTCCTGAGGAATTTTTAATGAGAATTTGTAATTAGAATTTGTAATGAGAATTCATCAACATGATTCGTAATGAGAATTCATCATCAGAATTAGTAATGAGAATTCACCATCATAATTTGTAATGAGAATTCGTAATCATAATTCATAATGAGAAATCATCATCAGAATTCATAATGAGAATTCCTCACTGGAATTCATAATCATAATTCAGAATGATAGTTCATCATTAGAATTCATAATGAAAATTCATCATCAGAATTCATAATGAGAATTCGTAATCAGAATTCGGAATGAGAATTTATCATCAGAATTCGCAATGAGAATTCATCACTGGAATTCATAATGAGAATTCGTAATCAGAATTCGTAATGAGAATTCATCACTGGAATTCGTAATTAGAATTCGTAATCAGAATTCATAATGAAAAATAGAATACATTATACCTATGTGGTATATGATTACGAGGTTTTCAACTTTATTTCGAATTTTATCCATAGACAAATTTATTAAATGAAAAAGAAAATATAGATAAGGATAAATTTCTTTAAATAAGTAAATTTTCCGTAAAGAACTAAAATAATGATTTTCTTAAGTATAAGGTGTTTGTGATTTTTAAAACAAGAATGAATGGAAAAGTATTTGGGAAAACCTTATTGAATCAACAATCTCCCCCTTTTTGGAAAGCACAAACAACCTTATGAAAAATAATATAAAAATTTATAATAATTTCTTCAGGATTTGAAATTAAAACTTACCTCCCTTTGTTTATGGATGATGGTGAATACAAATAACTCCCCCTTAGGCTTATGAACACTAAGGATTGCATTCTAGATTTCTAGAATAGAGTTATCATTATCATGAGAATGAAAAAATGCATAATGTGAAACTCCCCCTTTGATAAGCCCCCCTTACTTGGGGATAGTTCTTACTTATAGATTTTTCCTTCTCCCCCTTTTTAGTAGTTATTTTTTCCTCCCCCCCCCCCTTTGTGATTTTGAAAAATAATTGAGGGAATGGAAAAAAATAATAAAGAACCTAAAACATTAGTACATAATAACACCAGATACAAATAACCGGATATTTCATTAGAGTTGAAAGAATTTTTACAAGGAAATAAAATGAAACAAATGATTGGATTGAGTTCATTTGTCTTCCTTCTCTTTTGGAATTAACTTATTAAAGAGAGTTTTTTATTTCTTCAAATCATTTTGATCATCTTCAGCTTGCTTCTCCAAACTGTGATCCATTCTTGTTGAGCTTTCAACACCTCTGCCTGAGGCTTCATGGCCTCTTCCTACATCTTCAGTATCTCATCCGGCTTTACAAGTTTTTCTTTGAGCTCAATCTGGAGATCTCTATCCCTTTTAAAATTTTGATCAAGAGAGTTAACCTTTCCATTCAAGTCCTTCACTTGTTGATTAAGAGAATTTTGCTCAAGGATCAGCTTTTACAGAAGATTTTTTATCTTCGTATCCTCGGTATCGAAAGTATATTTTACCTCATTCTGAAAAATATCAAACTAAGCCAGTTCATCATCAACCTTCTTTGACCGTAGAGTGACTTTACTGCATGATTTCCTGTGAACATCATAATTGATGGCAAAATTTCTAGGCTCAACCTCAATCTTCACACTCCTTTCCATGACCATGGATAATTATTCTGATTTCTGATTAAGGCTATGTTGAAGCATTTGGCATCTGTAGTATATGGTGGGAAGGATCAGAATTGTATCCACCAATTTCTTTAGAGATTCAACCACAAAATCATGACCCAATACTGATGACTCCGAATCAGACACCTTTCTTGGGGATTGTTCTTCTTCAATTTCCTCTAACATCCTTTTAGAAGAACATCCAACATTCTTTTTCCTTATTATAACTTTTTTTGGGGTATGAATAAGCACTTTCTTACCCTTATCAGCTTTCGTAAAGGGTTGTTCATTCAGAGATAATTCCTCTCTTTCAGATACTTGAACAATCTTATCTTCATCTGGTTTTTCCTCCTATGCCCTTCTTTAAGGAAATGCTTCTCATAACTCTCTTCCTCATAAAAATAATTCTCTTTATCTTCCTTCTTATCAGCATCATTTTTCCCTTATTTCGAATCTCCCTTTTCTGGAGTGAAAAACTTTGAGGACTCTGCCTCAGAAGTTCATAGTGGTGGTTTCTCTGATGGAATTACTTTCTCTTGATAGTCTTCCACTTGTTTAATAAAGTAATAAACATCACAACTACATTCTTCCACTTATTCTTCTTCTTATACTTGCCATTCATACTCTTCTTCTTCTACTCTTTCTATATATTCTTCCTCTACCCCCTCAACAACTCATTTCCCTTTGGACTTTTTTAGAGAGATGCAATTCATTCTAGGAGTCTCTGGTAAAGGCTCAGTACGAAATGTTTTTGAAATAGGAATAATCTTAGAGGATAACTCTATAGCTTTCAATAGGGATTGCACAACTTTAGATTCAGACATATTATTTTTCATCCTTTTCTCTTTTTCTTGCCTCTCTAATTAATCAGATGATTTCTCTTTTAAGGCCTTAGCCTCAGTAGGGTCTAATCCGAACTAAGGTTCCCCTTCCTTTCTATTCTCCTTGATCTATCTCCACGTAGCTACCACTTCATCTGGGTATGATTTTTGTTTCTTTGTCTTGGGTGGTGCAGATTGGGTTTCCTCAGACTTAGGAGTTTTTCCTTCATCTTGCACTTCCTTCAGCTTCCTCCTTTTCCTAGTCTTCACAGATGGTTCGGCTTTTTCTACATTTTCTGTACCGGCTTCTGCCTCCTCCTATGGAAAATCGTAGAACCCTCCTGAATCTTTTGAAAAACCAATTCTGATCCCCTTTAAGGTGTCTTCACTTATCAAAATTACCTTACAATTCGTGATTTTTGAGGTGCAAGAAACCTTGAAAGAATCAATACATCAAATAATAATCCTGGAGAGGAGAGCAGGACACATAATAATTTGGGCTTTCAGAGTTCCATTCTTGATATTATGAATTGTAATAAGAATATTCCTCATCAGGTTGATATTCCATAGATTTACCAAGAAATCCAAGATGTAAATATCACTCTTCTTAAGATTTTCCTTATCACCTCTCCTCGGTACGAAAAATCCCTGAACCCACAACTGCAACATCTAGTTGTTTGTGGAGAGATGAGCAATCTTCACTATTTTATCATCTTTAAGGCCAAGGAATTTCAATGGCTTCACTTTGTTGAAACTTCCCAGATCATCCGGAAGCTTATGTAAACAAAATTCAGCCTCTCCATCATATTATAAGCCAACTAAGATCATAGCCTTGGTATAAGAAAGCTTGTAAGTGTTTCCATTAGACTTAAAAGAAAACCATTCTCTGCCATTTTCTTCATAGAAGGAAATAGACTCATATAATTCTATAAGAAAATCTGTGTAGAAAACATCTTGAACCCCTATCTTCGATATGAATAAATATTCCCAACCGTTATGTTTGATATTCTTAAAGATAAGAGAATCATATATGTTGTGGAAATTCGTGTGAACCAACCTTTATTTGTAGACTAACCAAGCTGAGATTGGTTTGATGGAAGACATTTCATGAGAGGTGGCTTCTATAGACATTCAGAATGGAGGAGAACTGAAATGCTCATAATGGGATTAAAGTACTGAAGCATGACTTTGGCACACGAGATCTTGGAGATTTATGTGGGACACAAAAAGGGTTCCCATTTATATAGGCGATGAAGTTGACCTTTGAACATCCAAAAACAATTTAACGGTTGAAAAATCCTTTAATCTAATCTGACGATTGAAATCATACCTGTAGGTAATTCTTGAATCCGATCTTTTGAGGTTTTTTTTAAAAAAACATTCAAAACTAAGGAAACCTGAATATGAAAAATTTAAAAAGAAAAAGAGAAACTACCACCATGAAAAACTAACTATGAAAACTTATGTAAGGGAGTAAAACCTTTCAGATTGGATAGGAATTTTATTCGTAATAGGCGATATTATTCTTGAAGAAAATTTAACTACAATAAACTTTACAATGAAAAAATCACTACGAGAAACTTAAGGTGGATAAGACATTGTGTACCAAAATGCTAGCAAGAAAATTATGAGTATGAAAATTATAAGTATAAAAAATTATGAGAACAAAAAATTATCATTACCAAAGTTCTGAGTACAAAAAATTTCAATTACGAAAGTTCTGAGTACGGAATGTTTCCATTACGAAAACTCCAAGTATAGAAAGTTTCCATTACGAAAACTCCAAGTACGGAAAGTTTCCATTATGAAAACTCTGAGTACGGAAAGTTTCCATTACGAAAACTCTGAGTACAGAAAGTTTCCATTACGAAAATTTTCATTTCCACAACTTAAATATCAAAATTTCCATTATGAAATTTTCATTTCTATGAGTTTCATACGTAAAATTCGAAAATCCCATTACGAAAAGATTTGGTTATAATAGTTTAAAAAAACTGACTACAAAAAGATTGATTATACTAACAAGCAAATGTACTGCCCCAATGAAAAAGAGTTTATTACTGTAAGGAGATTGTATTAACAAAAAGTTAATGAAGGAAGATTACATCATGGTTACCATTACTAACTTCTATTTAATGTATTTAAATATTTCAGAAGGTAATGATTTTGTGAAAATATCAGCATATTGATCTTGCGTTCCGATAAACTGAAGAATGATATCTTCTATTAGTGTGTGATCTCTAAGAAAGTGATGCCTAATATCTATGTGTTTTGCATGAGAGTAGTGTGCAGGGTTTCTACTAAGTGCAATGGCACTTGTGTTATCACACAAAATTTGAGTCTTAGTAAAACTCAAGCCATAGTCTGTTTGTGTGTGTTGCATCCACAACACTTGAGCACAACAACTTCCAGCTGCTATATATTCAGCTTCAACAGTGGAGAGTGCTACTAAGTGTTTCTTCTTGCATGAACAAGAAACTAACAAATCTCCTAAGAAATGACAAGTTTTGGATGTAATTTTTCTATCCATTATACTTCCACCAAAGTCAGCATCTGAAAAACTCTTTAAGATAAAATCATTTACAGAAGTAATAAATAATCCTAGATTCATGGTTCCCTTTAAGTAGTGAATAATTATTTTCACTACCTTTAAATGAGTTTCTTTAGGATTGGATTAATGTCTGGAACATAAGAATACTAAAAAAATTATGTCTGGATGACTAGCTGTCAAGTATAACAGGATTCCTATCATACCTCTAAAAGATGTTTGATCTACTGGTTTCCTAGCATCATCAAGATGAAGTGTGTTTGAGGTACCAATGGGAGTACTAATACTTTTAGTGTTTTCAAATCCATACTTTTTAAGAAGATATTTAATATACTTATGTTGAGATATATAATTTCTTTCTGGTTTATGAGTTATTTGACAACCAAGGAAAAATGTTAACTCACCCATCATACTCATTTTAAACTCAGATTTCATTAGATCCGAAAAGTATTCAGTTAAAGATTTCTGGGTTGAACCAAATATAATGTCATCAACATAAATTTGAACAATCAAAACATTTTCCTTATCTTTCTTTAAAAAAAGGGTTGTATCTGCGTTTCCCTTAACATAGTTATTTTGAAGAAAAAATCATGTAAGTCTATCATACCATGCTCAGGGTGATTGTTTAAGGCCATACAAAGCTTTGGTAAGTCTAAAAAAATGATCAGGATATTTTGTGTCTTCAATGCTAGGAGGTTGTTCAACGAAAACTTCCTATTGAACATAACCATTTAAAAAATCACATTTCACATCCATTTCAAAAAGATTAAAATTAAAGACTGCTGCAAAGGCATGTAAAATATGAATAGATTCAGGTCTAGCTACTGGAGCATAGGTTTCTTCATATTCTATTCCTTCTTTTTTATTATAGCCTTTAGAAAATAATCTATATTTATTTCTTACGATGATTCCATTTTCATCACATTTATTTTTAAAGACCCATTTTACTCCAATAACAGAATTTTCCTTACGTCTTTCAACCAAGGTCAAGTCTTTATTCCTTTCGAATTCATTTTGTTCATCTTTCATAGCTTTGATCCAATAATCATCACCTAAAGCTTCATTAGTGATTTTTGGTTCTAATTGGGAAAGAAATGCTAGAAGTTCTACTTCATTCCTTAAGTAACTTATAGTCCTTACAGGTTGATTCACATCACCATTGATACTATCACTGGGATGATACTTAAGAAACGACTACATTGGGTTTTGAAGAACCTGCTCATCAACATAATGTAGAAAGTATTTTGAGGTAAATGTTTCAGAAATATTTTATTGAACATTTTCCTTATCAGAAGGATCTACTAACAAAGGTTGATAATCAGTTTTCGAAAACACATCCGAATATGTAGGTTGAGGTTGTTTGAAAACAAAAGGACCATTTTCACCAAATTTAACATGTACTGTCTCATCAACAGTAAAAGTGTTTTTTTGTAAACTCTATAAGCCTTAGAAGTTGTGGAGTAGCCTATGAAAATTCCTTCATCAGATTTTGGTGCAAATTTGTGTAAGTTATCTCTAGTATTCAGGATGAATACTTTGCAGCCAGAAACCTTGATGTAGGAAAGTCTAGGTTTTCTACCATTCCATAACACATAAGGAGTTTTATTAAGAAAATGTCTAATCAAAACTCGATATATAGTATAACAAGCAGTACTTACAGCTTCTGCCTAGAAATGTCTAACTATAGAATATTCACTCCACATGGTTCTAGTTACCTCTTGAAGAATTATATTTCATATTTAAACTACACCATTTTTTTGAGGAGTTATCGGTGCTGAAAAATTGCATGTAATACCTTTTCTACTACCAAAAAGTTTCAAAATCAGAGTTTTGAAATTCTCCTCCATGATCACTCTGAATAGTTTTCAATGGAATATTTTTATCATTTTTAAGTTGGGCTCTAAAACTTTTCAAATAAATAAAAGATTTATATTTCATTTCTAGGAAACAGAACCATGTAAATATAGTGTAATATTCAACTAGAACAAAAACCTAGTATTTTCCACCAATGCATCCAGTTTGTGTTGACCGAAAAGACCCATGTGCACCAACTGTAACGCATCAGTTGTTGAGACTTCACCGATTGATTTAAAACTATATTTATGTTGCTTTCCATATTGAGAAGGATCACAAACTTTCGAAGAATCAAATCTATGCTTCGGTAGATCGTTAACTAGTTTCTTCTTAGAGAGTTTACATAAGTTTCTAAGATTACAGTGACCTAGTCTTCTATGCCATATCCATGAATGATCATCCATTGCACATAGGCAAGGTTACTCTTGGCTCCTATGTTCTTCTAAATTCAAAGTGTAAACATTCTCTTGCCTATTGGTAGAAAGAGTAAATTATTCCTTGGAATTGTGTACTAAGCACTTATCATTCCTAAAGTTCACAAGGTTACCTTCATCACATAACTGACTTATGCTAATGAGGTCGTTCTTAAGACCTTTAACAAAAAAACATTTGACATAAATGTTTTTCCAAGAAGAACTATGTTACCTATTTGAATAATTTCTCCCTGAGCTTTATCTCCAAAAGTTACTTTTCCTCCGTTCGTTTTGATAATCTTTCCAAAATAATTTTTTTAACAGTCATATGTCAGGAACATCCACTATCAGTGTACCTTGTATTGATGTTGGTACTTCATTTATCTTCTTGAAAATAAGAAAAGAATTATACTTTCTGAATCCAAACTTTTTTGGATCCGAGATTTTCAGATAACAAAATTTTGGGCTCCCACGTCTTCTTATAAAAATAATCCTTATGAATATATAAAGATTGGGTTTTTTTGAAAGAACAATTCTTGCCCAGCGACCACCACATTGACACTTGGTACAAAATGGGGCACTTTTAGGAATAAAATAATTGTCACTAAAAGTTGGTTTTGTATGGGTATAACCAAATCCGGATTTGTTTCTTAAAGGTCGTATTTGTGAATACATCTTTTAAAAATTTTCTTTACCTAAGGTAAAGTTCGACAAACAAATATTTAAGGAGAATATTTCAAACATGAGTTTTATAACCATGTTTTTATATTCAAAATCATTATATTTGGAACTGGGGCTAGGCTCTAAAGCACTTTTCATAGAAATTACTTTTTCTAGAACTTAAGAATGTTTATTCTTCTCAGAATTTAATTCCTCAAGACTTTTTGAAATACATATATAATCAGCATTTTTCTTATCAAAATATTTAGAAATATATGATATTTCCATAGTAAGAATAATATTTCTAGAATTTTCATTATCATGTTTTTTATTGAATTTTGAATTCTCAATCTCAAGAAGTTCAGAAAACCTAGACACTTCTTCATTTATAAGTAAAGTATTTTCTTTATCAGAAGAGGATTCTTCATCCGAAGAGTTATAATATTTACAATCATTAGAATTTAAAGAAACATTGGTCAATGATTCAGAATTGTGTACCTTACCCATAAAGAAATAATTTTCAATAGGTAATCTGGCTATAAGACTAGGATTCTTCTGTTCAGAAGATTCATAATATGAAGAATCATCTGATAAGTCACCACCACTGGATCTCCAAGTATCATGATCTTTCAGAACATTCTTAGCTTTAGCTTTATAATACTTCTTCCTATTCCTTTCAGAATGCCTCTCTTTTCTTTCTTTCTTATTGATCAAAGGACAATCTGGTATTATGTGTCCAACTCTCTGCATTCATATCATGTGACTTCTGAATCTTTCTTATATTTCCTTTCCTTCTTCTTATACTTGGATTGGAAATTTCTTTGTCCAACTATCTTGTTTATCCTTCGAGCAAGATTAGCTAACTCATTTTCTGAGACTTCACTCTCACTAGATTCAGATTGAATAATAACCTTCTTGTATTTGGATCTTGTTACTCTCTCAGGAGTCTTAGCATTCATGTGATTTGATGTTGTAGTAAAAGCAACAGTACCATTCCCATTCTTCATTTTGATGTTGTCAGCATCTCTCTTCATCCTTGTTTCATGTGCTAGAAGAGTTCCAAACATCTCATCTATGGAAATTTGAGTAACCTTCCTGTTCTCATCAATATCAGTTCTCTTTGATTCCCACTCATTGGGAATAATATCAATGATCTTGTCAACAAGAGCTTCATCATCCAGAACATTCTCTCCCATAGATTGTAAACTATTCATGATAGTCATAAATATTTCTTTCACCATACAAATGGGTTCTCCATAAGGAAAGTTAAAACCATGATACTCAGCTCAAAGCATGGCTCTTTAGGTCTCAATCACTTTAGATGTACCAATATGAGTAACTTCATGTTTTCTTCCATATACAGTTTGCTGCTTCACAATAAGAAATTTGGCTATATATATTCATAGTCATTGAACATAGTAATGTATTGTATACCATATAGTTTAATTGATAATCAGGATTCTCTTGGTTTGTGAAAGTACAAACTTATTTATCAAGAATTTTATAACATCCATTAAGCATAAAAAATTTTTTCTACTCCAATATAGATAACGAATGTCTTCATTCGATCTCTCCAATACTCACAATCATTACCATAAAAATTGATGGTCTTGTAGGATTTAAGTTATCGATGGAACCAACATTCATTCCTGCCATCTTAAAAAACATTCTACAAAAAAACATGTTAATAAAAAAAGTTCGGATTCGAGGAAAAATATAGAGAAATGATAAAATGAGAATGAAAAACTTATATATGAGTATAAGTATTTCCAAGACCTGCTCTGATACCAATTGTAGGATCGAAATAATGAACTATATTCTCAATATACAAGATGGGGGGGGTGAACTGTACACTTTAAAAATTTCCTTAAACAAGGAAAGATCTATTTTTAAAAAAGTTAAACTTAGAAAATTCAAAACACCTCTAACCCCAATTGAATGATTGGGACAAAGTATGAAGTTACAAACATGTAGTTCAATGCACTTGATTAAATCAATAAAGTGATTCTGAAAAACCGGTTCTGGAAATATGGATCTGGAAAATGAAACTTAACCAATGTTTACAATATGAGATTCTACCTTAAATCATATAGAATATAACTGAATTAGAGTACAAGTGTAAAGAAATATATGAAAGTTATACATTCCTTACAATAGAAAAATGTAGTGGAAAAACTTGTAACAAAAACAAGTAACAAGATATAAATCTTTTAACCCAAAGAGAAGGGTATCCAACAACCTTGGATAAAGGTCCCTAAATTTATACTTTCAATGAAGTCTGTCTTACCCACACCCGGGTAAGCCCCCGATACGAAGATCAGAGTCTCTATCTTGCTATCCCAATAAGCCCTCATATTCAAGGTAGTTGGAACCTCTGTCTTCCTCAGCAAGGAAGCCCTCTAACTTCAAGGTAGTCGGCACCTCTATCTTCCTATCCCTGGAAGCCATAAAATGTAATCACCAACATTTGGAGTCGCATAATGAAATTGGAACGAGCAGTTCAGTAAGAACAAGGCATGAACATATTCTCTCTCATGAAATAACCTTAATAGCATGTGGTCTCTAGAGTGATCAACTGCTTCAATTATTGTTGAGCTCTTTCAAATGAGCTCTTATTTAGTGGCTCAATAGCAACGGTCGACTCCCTCCTCCAATGGTCATATTTTCTTTAAATTTCGGAGGGACCTGTACATGTGTCACTCAAACAACAGTTAGGAAAAAACTGAATACACGACATCATTTTGTAATGGAACAAGTGTAATAATAAGGAAAACCGATGTTTGTAATGTAAGAGAAATAAAAGTTCATAGTCTAACCAAAATGGAATTCAAAGTCTATAATAAAGAGATGTTCAGATTCTGTTTTTCTAAGGAATTTGTAATGAGAATTCTTAATCAGAATTCATAATGAGAATTCATCAACTGGATTCATATTGAGAATTCATCTATAGAATTCATAATTAGAATTCATCATCAGAATTCGTAATGAGAATTCGTAATCATAATTTGTAATGAGAATTCATCATCAGATATTCTTAATATGAATTACTCACGGGAATTCGTAATGAGAATTCATAACCAGAATTCGTAATGAGAATTCATCATCAGAATTCATAATGAGAATTCATCATCATAATTCATAATGAGAATTCATAATCAAAATTCATAATGAGAATTCATCATCAGAATTCGTAATGAGAATTCATCTCTGGAATTCATAATGAGATTTCGTAATCAGAATTCTTAATGAGAATTCATTATTGGAATTCGTAATAAGAATTCGTAATCCGAATTCATAATGAAAAAAATAATACCTTATATATAAGTATAATATGATTCCGAGGTTTTGAACTTTAATCCTACTTTTATAATTAGTCAAATTTATGAATTGAAAATGAAAATCTAGATAAGGATAAATTTCCTTAAAGAAGGAAATTTTCCTTAAGGAACTAAAATATGGATTTGCTTAAGTATAAGGTGTTTGTGATTTTTAAAATAAGAATGAATGGAAAAGCCATAAGGAAAACCTTATTGACTAAACATTGATGAAAATAATTCATTTTGGGTCATTCCTCGATAATCATAGAAATTATCCCACATAAACTACACTCTTAAAAAGAAAAACATTAATCTAGATTGGTGGATCCTAATCATCAGATATTTTTTCCTACCTAGTTCCTTTTTTTGGGGATTACTAGGGATTATAATATTTATTAAATATCATATTAAGGCATTTTCGTAGGTAATTCCCATGTTCACCCCATATATTAAATTGAACTATTATTGGTCCATAATGTTGAGCTTTCCCCCTTATATTGAGTCAACAAAACTATTCATGTTTATTCCGTAATTTTGAACTTTATACCCTAATTTTCTTAACATAAATCATCTTCCAGTTCCATTAAGACATTCACCATGGTGTCTATTCCCATATTTTAAACATGTATGAAATTGAATCTTCTTTTCTTTATCAACCATATACATTTTAATCCTATAAAACATAGTCCTTATCTTATTTTTTATTGTAAACCCATATATATTCGAGGTTTTAATCATAATACATGATAACTAGATTAGCGTAAACATGAGATACCTTACCTAAGCTCCTCTTATATTGTGAATATTCTAATCACATTTTCTGTTACATATGCTATTTTTACGTGTCCTTCAATTTCATGTAATTTTTTATAAGGAGAAAACCTATGTGATAAATATCTCACTATTATAAATCTTATAATAAAATTTATAAAGGAAAATTTAATCATAAAATTTTCAGATATCATGTTTTTGGGATGATATACTTCAATTTTACTAAAAAATTATATTACCTTTATATAATATATAATGTATAGTACAAGAATGTTATTAACCAATACATATCCCACATTTGTGATGTTTTTTACATGAAGGCCCATTATCTTGCACCAGTTCTCGATCGATTCTAGTTCAATACAATTTATTCAGCGTTGTTACGCCTAGGTACATATGTTCTAGAGCCACATCCACTTGAAGTATCCAGACATAGATGTATTTTCATTGAAGAAACATACTCTATAAATCAACAAAATACACATATATTTTCAAATATTAATGATAATCCATAGGTTTTTACTAATGTTTTTTAATTTAGTGTTACAAAAATAACTAAACCATCATTTGATAGCAGTTATGGTGACCCACCTTTTTATTACACAAACCCCTCATTACATGGTACACCATTTTATAATACATAGGATCTTTTGAGGTTTACTGTTTGGAAAATATAATAATAATACAATAAAAACATAAAAAGTTATTATAATATACTTGAATAAAAAAATTATTGATTTTTCCTAATTTATTATTACAATATCTCACATTTTTGGGACATACATCAAATACTGGGGTGAGAATAAATCCCAACAAGGGAATAATCAAAGGAGATACTTATCATGTGAAGAAGAGGCATATCAATAAATAATTATCATATTAAAATGAATCAGGATATTTTAATGTGGACAAAACATTAAACTGATACATTCATAATCATTTCACTAAGGTTTATGACTAGGTTGTTAAAAATATGAATTATCATGGTTATTCACCAAGGTATCGTAAAACATATTATCTCTAGAGATTACTTTTTAACTGAAATAAATAAAATTATATTAGGGTTTACCATTAATATGTCATAATCCATGTGATCTAAAATTAATGTAAAAAATAACATCATCATTAAACTATCTAAAATAAATAAAATGTATCATATCAAAATTAATGCATATAAAATAATTAAATACTTAACCATGACATAATTTTAACTCATTAAAACGGAATATGGGTTTTAAATATGTAAATCATAGAATCAATAATACATTTATCATGTCTAGGTGAATAACCATTGAAATAGAAGAGGGTTGGGTATTCATAATAAGAGAAATTCTCAAGTAGAAAATATAAATTCAATAAATTAATTCTAAAGCATAGAAGTATGCATTATGGCTAATGAAAATTTAATAATTGGGGGGAATGAATGTATACCTATGATAAAATATTATTTTTTCTATAATCATTATATCAAAAGTGTAGGATAAGAAATTTGAATAAAATTTTCATCGTGTACTCAAATGGTGTACTTGGATGAAAAAGGAAAAGGGGATAATTCCCTTACCTTGAATATTTACTTCCAAAAACATGAGGATGGAGCCATAATACCTTGAGGGAACCTTGGAGGGAATTATTGGGAGGGGAAATGATCGTAAAATCTTGATAAAGATATTTGGAGTGGATATTAGGGTTCATAAGGGTTATTTATAATTGAGGAGGGTTGTCATTAAGTGATTAAATATTGATTTTTTTATTGCTAACCAGTATTGTGTGAAATTAATTTGAATTTTTTGGATGAAAATTAATGTATTAAAGGATGGTTAATGTCTTAAAATACATCAACAACTCAATTAATGGTTTATTTTTATAATTATTGTATGATTCTTCCATTTATTATTAACCCGCTACATTATTTTACTTATACTACGATGAAACATTTCTTACCATGGTAAAATATTTACGTAGAAAAATAAAATTAACCTTATTATTGAATTTGGACCTTATAATTAAAAATATTCAATCCATTTAACTTTATTAAATTTATAAATCTGAAAATAATCAATTCCATTTATGATAAATCTATAACTTAAAAGAAAAATTCTTTACAAAGGTTAAAATCTTGATTTTCAAAAATACTAAGAATGTGTTTCCATATGAAAAAAATTATGTAATATATTGTTATATTATTTTTTTATTATGAATATGGATTAAAATTTTAAATCCTTCATAATATCCTAATTATAGCTTAAGAGGTACCATATTTGATAAAAAATTATTTTTACTTTTTAACCTAAAAACAACATTTTTAGATAAATACCATAAATTAGAACTAGGATAATTTGAATTTTATTAGTAAAAAAGGTTATTTTATTAAAATATTATCTAAAATTTAGAATTTATACTTTTTAATAAATATATGTAATTTTTGAAATTTTGAAATTTCATAGAAAAATAAACATTCTTACCATTTTAAACATACATATGGATTATTTAAAATATATTATCCTCTAAAAACTATTTTGTAAGATTATTTCATAAAATTAACTTTTATATAAAACTTATAGATTTATCATAAAACACATTTTTATTAAATATGTTTATAGTGTTCCAAAATAATATAATTTTGATTATATAAATAAATAATAAATTTACTGTTCCTAGTTTTATTTTACCATGATCTGTAATTGTTATTACATAATGTAAAATTATTTATATATTCTCATAATAAAACGTTAATTTTAAAATAAGAGTTTCATTAATAACATAAAGTAATTTTTAAAGATTTACATTCTCCCCCTTAAGGAAATTGCATCCTCACAATTTTCTCTTATTTATCAATACATTTATTTCTAATTATTAGGGTCTTCCTCAATATTTTTTATATTTAAATCATTATTCAAAATGTTTTCAAAAACTCTAATATAAAAAAGGTCAAGTCATTGGTGGTGATTCATTTCTCGAAAGAGACAATATATTTGAGGTTTTGAAATCATTTGACAAAAAATACATGATCCATAGATTTTTTGAGAAAGGAAAATGATTCACATAGGTTAAATTGTTTATTCAATTTGATTTTAATATTTAAAAAACATTAAAAAATTGTTTGAAATAGATTTTGTAATAATATTGGTGATTAAATCATGTAGAAGGGATAATAATATTGTACATGTTTTATTTTCTTTCATCTTATTAGTGATCTATTGAAAATAAATAGATGAAACCTAAAATTAATTATCAGTAACTAAATTATAACATGTTTAAATACATAATATTTCTATACATTGACTACAAATATAAAAATAAATGAATAGAAGGATACTTTTATTAATATATTTTTGTAATAAAGGTGGTAGAATATGATTTTAAATAAATACATTCTAAAAAACATTAACATGTGACAAATTAATCATACATGTTTCTCCCCTTATTGAAATTATTTAATTTGTGGTCATGAATAGATAATTTGACAAAATATCCCATATAAACTAGACTCATAATAACAAAAATTAACTCTGAATTGTTTGATCATACTCATCATAGGATAGTCTCAGACTAGTTCCCTTGGTTTGAAGATTACATGTGATTATCATATTTTTTAACCATTGGATTAGAGAATTGACTTGGATAATTCCCACTTTCCACAAATCTATGGAATTGAATCATTAGTGGTTCCTTAGGTTTAACCTTTTGTCCTCTATTGATTCAACTAAACTATTCATTTTTCGTTGTCAATTATCCAACATATGTTCTACTTTTCCAAACAAAATGAACCTTCCATTTCCTTTAATAAATTCTATTTGGTACTTATTCCCACATTTTTGAAATATAAGAAATTGAAGCTTCATTTCTTTATCATCATTATATATTGAGCATACATGAGTCACTATGCTTCTCTTATTTATTATGTTTAGAAACACATCTATATTCAATGTGTTAATCGTATCATATGATATCCATTTTCTCAATAACATGATATGGATCAAATTAGCTCCCAATATATTGGGATGGTCATCATCACATTGTCTGTCTCATTTGTTTTTTTATAAGTACTTATATTTCCTGCAATTTTTTTATATGGATAAAACCTAGGTAATAAATTTTTAAATATTAGGAATGTAACAATAATAATTCTAAAGTAAATATTAATCATAAAATTTTATCATATCATGATTCTAAGATGATATACTTATTTTTAATAACACATTTACATTATCATTGTATCCTCCATAATGGATTTCACTAATTCCAGATCGAGTCTTGAATAATATACCATTTTTAGTGGGTTACCCCAAAGCAAATATATGATCGAACCACATCCACTTATAGTATCTAGTCAGGGATTTATTATCTTAGAAACCACTTAATCTATACTTCACTAACATACTAGGATATTTTATATATTTATGATAATCCATAGTTTTTTCACTAATCTATTATAATCATAATTTAACCAATTAAAAATCGTTCTTTGATTATTACTATGGTGACCCTTCTTTTTATTACAAAAATATTTAATTATTTATGGATAATACCCTTTTAACAGATGATGGGGAACCATACATTATTCGTAGAACCAGGAGGAATGTCCTTATACATGACCCTAAGGGACCTAATGTTTTTGACACCAGAGGAGCTGGCCCAACCAAAGTATATATATATATATATATATATATATATATATATATATATATATATATATTCAAACAACCAAACATTGAAATGTTTCACAACTAGGATTTCCCTGTGCAGAGTGTAAGATTCCATGTGATGATGGATGGAGCCATACCCTATCATTAATCCAAGTATGGAATTATTGAAAAGCTATAAGTGTTTCCCTAAAACACATTTAGAGAATTCATTTTGTGTAGGGAACATTTCTTTTGAGTATTTCCACTTGACCACTATAGTCACACCACTACCTGAGCTCACTGATGTCAGCCCCGCACATCCTGCTAGAAGATCTTATGCGTTTTAATGTCATTAAAAAAAGAACGTTATACATAAAAAACATAAACATAAATATTCATAGTATCCAATTCAAATAAAGATTCATAGGTTTTTCCTATGTTTCTTTTATTTCTTCTTATACCATTGGGACATACATCAAAGGGATGCGTGAGCTTAAACACAAAGAATACAATAATTAAAGGATATAAATATCTTCCGACAAAGATTAATATCAATAAATCTTGATCATACGAACATGATAAATATAATAATAGAAGGAATATGAATCATAACATGAAAATACAGATACAACATAAAAATAATACATTCACAAGGATATCACTAAGGTTGTCACTAGGGTGTCTTAATCATAATTACCAAGGTTATTTACCAAGGTATCAAAAAACATGTCATCTATAGAGGATAGTTCCTTACCCAATGCATTGGATTTATATCAAGATACACCATCCATATGTATTAATTCATGTGATCCACATTTTACATAATAAATAATTTCATCAATAAACCAAATAAAATAAATAATGGATTTGATATAAAAATCATTGCATATAAAGTTATTAAATACATGACCATAAATTAATTTTTAACCAATTAAAATGGAATACAGGCTTCATTTATGCAATTCCTAGAATTTATAATACATGTTTAATTCTAAGTGATTACCCATGGAAAGAGAAGAGGTTTGGGTATTCAAAATATGGAAATTTCTCATGTATAAAATAGAAATTAAATAAATTAATTCAACATCATGAAAATATACATTATGTATTATGAAAAGGAAAAAATGGTAGGGGAATAAGTATTCCCATTTATAAAAAATAATTTTTCAGTATGGTTAATATCAAAAGTTTAGGATATGAAATTATATTAACATTTATTACATATAAGGAAAGTGTTCATTGGATGAAAAATGATATGAGGGGAGTTCCCTTACCTTGAAGATTTGCTTCTTAAAACATGAGGATGGAACCTTGCGACCCTGATGTCACCTTTTAGGGACACCATGGGACGATAAAGGATTATAAATTAGTTCTTAAGGGATTTTTAGTGGAGATTTTTGGTGGGAATGGGGTATCTATACATGAGGAGGGGTATCTTTATGTGATTAAATAATAATAATTTTGTATTTAAGGATAACCACTTTTGGGTGGAATTAATTCCAAAAAGAACGGAGGAAATTTAATGTTTAAAAGGATTGTTACGGTTTTAATATACCTAAAAAACTTTTAAAATTGTATTTTTTTGGTATTTTAATCATATATCATTTAACCTTTACCTACTAATTTATCTTACTGACAATATAGTGTCACTTTTTATACCACGATAAATTTATTATTTCTAAATATTTAATTAAACTTATTACCCAATTTTAACCATATAATTACAAAAATTCAATCCATGTTAAGTTATTCAATTTATAAATGTGATAAAAATCATTTTATAAATATGATATATGTATAACTAAAAAACAGTTTTTTAGAAAGGTCAAGATCTTGGTTTTCAAAAAATTTAAGCATGTGTTTGTAAATGTAACACATTTTGTACGAAGCTTTTACTCAAATAAATTTTTAATAAGATTAATTATTAGAATAATTAAATCATGATAATATCTTAATTATATCATAAGAGTTATGATATTTTGTGAAATAGTATTTTCACTTTTAAAACCATAAATCATCATTTTTAGAAAATTATCATTAATTCACCCTAAGATAATTTCGATGTGACGAATAAAACAAATATGTTTATTTTATCAATATAATTATCTAAATATGATAATTTATACTTTTAAATAAATATCCTTATTTATTGAAACCTATCAATGTCATAGAATAATAAACATCATGTCCATTATTAGAATTACGCAGGACTTTGTAAATGCATATCATTTAATAAAAAGATTGTTGTTAGATTATTTCCCAAAAGTAAATTTTAAATAAAACTTATAAATTTATCATAAAACATATCAATAAAATTATTTCTTTATAGTCTGCCAAAATAATATTATTTTTATTATATCATTTAATTATCCATGTACTATTCTATTTGTAATTTTCCATGATATCTAAAGTTATTATGAAATATTAAAATGTGTTTATGTCCTCGTAAAAAACATTCATTATAAAATAAATGTTCCGTTAAAAACTTAATGGAATTTTTTTGGATTTATAGTCTCTATCACAAAAACAAATACCCATACATAGGTTCAATATCATCCACCTATTAGGTCTAACTAATATCCTTATAAGTTTTATAATGTTTCTCTTTTACATTATACAGTTGCCAGATTCTCCCGAATAATGGAGGCTAAGTTAAATGAAATGTCAAGTGAAATTTATAGAATAAAACACATTATAAGTTGAATTATAATTTTTTTAGAAAATTATAGATGGTAATTTTTATAAATTATTAGATAATTCACTTATAAGCATTTATATATTCAGAGGTTTGTCACAACAGGGAATCAGCTAAAAAATACAACAATTACAATTTTTAAACAAAGTATTATTTATGTTTTAATTAAATTTTTTTAATAATGCCGAAAAAAATAAATAAAATATAATTCTTCAACATAAATATCATTCATTTTAGGGATTTGTGATGTATGATGAATCCATACTCTTATACATGAAAACATTGTATAAAAAGATACATAAACTTTAAATAATTGTCCTAGGTCAATGTCTACGTAAAAAAGATACCATTCACAATCAATAATACGAATTCCATGTGAATATTACATGTTTGATATAATGTATAAAAATGACATCTATTTCTATCCAGGATAAGATAAAAATCCTAGAAATCAATAACATCATTATCAAGTGAATCACTCTTGGTGGAATCAGTTCAATTGTGATGAGGAATTAAATGGACAACAATTCAATCCGGGTAACATGAACTTTCTTTGTACATGGTTTGTATAGTCCCAAGAACAAGATCTAAACCACGTATCGATACATTCCTATTCTATTATCTATCATCCTCAAATAGTTAAAATGTTAACGACTATGATACTACTTTGCATTGCCCAACCACTCTATGTCGTTGATTGGGTCCAAGATCAACTGTCACTACTATACATCAAGCATTTATCCACGCATACTAGAGGCCTCCTACAAGTAGTATGGGTATAATATTAAACTGTGGGGAGATTATACACACATATAAAATTTAAATAATTATATTAATAATAGATAATAGATACAAATTATAGATAAGGTTGTAAATGCAATAGAATCTTGGAACGTGTTGACCAATAAACAATAACCATGAAAGAATAGAAGAGTTGTACATTATACATGTTAGGAAAGGAATATACAATATCAAGACAAATACAATATCTCAAAGACTAAATGATAAATGGCTATATATGTCACCAAATGAACCTGATTCCTAACCTAGTCCCAACTCACATTATTCATCCTATCAATCTGGTAATTAGAAACATCATGTGATTTACCAGACCAGTAATGTCATGACCCGTCCTCAGGGCCCGTGCCGTGACTACCCCAAGCCCGCCTTCCATAGGCCAGGGGCTGGCGACTAGCACCAAGGCGTAAAATCCCAGTAAAAGGGAAGGCATTTCCTTTGTAAACAAGCACCACAGAGTAAGAAAGCGGAAAAACTAAACACTAAGTAAAAACTGTAACAAGCTGTGCTGAAAGAAAAAAGGGGCCGGAAATACAAGCCCAACTGTAATGTACAACTGAAATGGGAAAACAACAACTGAAAAGAAATGCCACAGCATTGACCCGTCCTCTGGAAGTCCCACCTGAAGGGTGAGCACAGATAGCCTCCATAGCTCCTCGGTCCAGCCGTCCGCTCCGAGTACGTCTCGCGCAGTGGTCCACCTCCAGGTACCGTCCTGCTCTGCAAACCTCCACCACAATCAGCGCTGTCCGTCATCTACAACCAACACAACAAAGTGCGGGCATAGCCCGTGCAGGGGTGAGTATAAGCTACTCAGTAGGGACCCCGAGACCCCCGAAGGTCTCCCAGAATCCACAAAGGATAAACCACAAAGGGAAGATACAATCACGAAGTAACATCCGACACAGCTTAGGTATATGCCCATACATATACCTAAGTCATCAATTCTCGCTCGGCTCCAACATCCGAGCTCAAGTACAACCCAGTCCACACAGGAAAACAAAACGAAAGATCCACATAGGATAGCTCAACACAATCCACAAAGGAAAGTAAAACGTAAATCCACACAGGATAGCACAACACAATCCACAAAAGAAAGTAAAACAGAGTTTCAGCTCACACAGGTATACTTCTTCGAAAGACGGTAGAGGCGATCACTGATCCATCTAAGTCGTCGGACCCACAAAGGATCGATAGGTACTAACCCCCGCAATGACCCACAAAGGATCTGACCCACAAAGGATCGATAGATAACTAACCCCCACAAAGACCAACACAGGATCGGGCCCACACAGGACCTGTAGGCACTGGCTCACACAGAACCGCTGAGCGCTGACCCACACAGGATCGGACCCACACATGATCGGTAGCACTGACCCACAAAGGATCGCTGAGTGCTGTAGTCATCGCCGTCGAATCCACTGAGGATCTCTGCCCAGTCGTCGTCGTCACAGTAGCAGTCACAGCCAGCTTTAGGGTTCCCGCACACAGCAAGCTCGTTCGGGAGGGTCCACTCCACGAGCCGAGAGGCTGATAAATCAACTGACACATAGTCTAGATTTGATGTATCCAAAAGTTCCGTATCGTCAACAGTAACTCAATGTCGTAGACAGCGCGTCAATCGGACGCCCGGTTTGAGAGTTATTGGCTTTTTCGTCCCAGGGCCCCGGTTGGTTTTTAAGGAAAAACCAACCCAAACGTACTCCAACTGCGTCCAAACCTCGGGCGGAGTATGCCAAAAGATCTGTCTCACTTAGAGGAATACAACAAAATTGACGGCACGTCAATCAGACGTCCGAAGCTCAAGATATGAGCGTTTCCGCTCCGAGGGCCCGGTTGGTTTCGGGTACGAACCAACCCGGCTGAACCCAAAGTATTCCGAAACCTTGAGTGCAGTATTTCAAAATGACCGTCTCGATCCAAAGATCACGTTTCCTCTGAAGGCGCGTCATTCGGAGGCCCGTAGCTCAAGATACAGGCAAAAGACCGAAAACGGTCCGAAGACGGGGGTCTGGGCCCGGGCCGACCCGGCCCGACCCCCCATGGGTCGGCTGAAACCAGGTCGACCCGAACCGGGTCGACCCGACCCTGTTCGACCCGGATGGACCCGGTCCGGTCTGGCCAGGGCGCGGCCGGCCGGCCTGGCCCGGCTCAGCCGAGCGGCCGAGCAACGCGGGGGGCACGCTGCCCCCGTGTGACAACTCTGCGGCCCCCGCGGGGTGCTGCCCTGTTCAACGGATGCGGCAAAGCTGCATCCTGTGTGCGCCAGACCTGCGCGGCCATGGGTCCGCTGGCTCCACCGCAGCTAAAGACGCGGCGGCTCCCTCTGGCGGCGCGCCGAGGCCCCACTAGCGACCCGCGCCGCCGGTGGCTTCCGCGGGCCACTGGAGTCGCTCCGGTGGTCCGATTCCGTTCTCGTCTGCGCCGCTGCTCCTCCCGGGTCCCATTCTTCACTGCGGAAACATCAAATTGCCCTTGTGGCACGTTTTGTCGTCGCCCGCCAAATCCGCACAACAACGAAGAACTGTGGAGGGTTATCGGGCCGTGTTCGTTTGGCACGCACCCTCCGCATTAGGCGATAATAATCGAGAAGAATAATCAACAGATAGAAAACATAACAAATAAAAATTTTAATAAATTAAAATTGTTCTTATGAAACCAGGTTCTTTATTTTAAAAGAAACGATCACGGGAATATAAATTGTTTCACAACAAACCCCTACCTCGTCAAGTTGTCGCACGCGCAATCTTCACGGAATTGATCGTCGTGGAAGGAGGGGACCGTCGCGTCGTTGCGGTATCCGGCGCTGCGTCGACGAACTTCGAGGACCAAGAAACAACAGATTTAATTATACCGATTAAATCTATGTGTTGTTATAATACGCAAAGAAATTTAAAGAACCGCAATCTCTCACCTCAACAGATGATTGAAGATTTTGTTGTGGATGAAGGAACGTCGCAGAAGAACGTCACAGTAGAACGTCGCGGGAGAGGAAACGTCGGCGTCGCAGCACACGGCATCGCGTCGTCAATTTCTGCGGGTTCGGCGTTCTTCGTCGGAGGCCAGCGTTCTTCGCGTTCTTCGTGTTCTTCGTGAAGGAGGATGAAGAACTCATGGTTTCTGTCAAATCCTCTGAACGAACATTTTTCCAGAAGTCGTGCGTTGGTATTATTTTATTATTACGCCAACGGTTTGAGAACAGGTTAAGAAACGATTAAATTAATACATAGAATTAATTCAACGAATAAAACCGCCCAATTAATTGGTGCGTTAAGAATTTAAGAAAACGCGTCAGTTGACTTTTATAATGATGGGTTTTTGCAGGTGCGTTACTTAGCAGAAAAGAAACGGTGGGGCTCATGTGGGTCCCACCTCACAAATATCCTACCAAGAAGGTAGGATATTTTTGGATAGCACCCTATCCACATCAACCAAGCTTAAGCAGCTTTAAGTGGCTTTCAAGTGGCTTTGACTGAAATAAAAATAATGTTATCGCACCACTTTATTTTATTTCTTAACTTAATGTAACGCCCCGACCCCAGTTACCCAGAGTCGGTGCATTATTACATAACATTGGTATGATCACAAGAAAGATCAAATCTCGAAAGACCGATTGGTTTAGTAGTCTTGGAAACACTAGATATATTCATAAGTCTTACATTACATCATAAAATGAAAAACTACTACAACAACATATTGTCTCCATAATCCACACTCATATCCCCACATAATATCCCTGCAGGTCATTCATAATTTACTTCTTCACTTCCTGGGAAAAATAAAACATAGAAAAGGGGTGAGCTCAAATGCCCAGTAAGGATAACAATATAGCAGAAACTTTCATAAATAAGAATAAACATTTAAGGCAATGTATAACTAAAACAACAGCCTTTCAAACTTGAACTTTCAACATTGTATGGAATAAATAAAATGAAATAATTCCATTTACTCATTCACATGGATATTCTACTAATCGAATAATCACATGCAAAATCACTAACCACTTTCATAATGTTGGAATGCATAATGCCAGACTATCATAACCACATAGCCAAGGCCTCGTGCCAAGACTTCAAATAAGATTTTGTCAAGGCCTTGTGCCAAGACACTAGTTTGTCTGATGATACCTACCGATGCATCGAGGAGCTATAGCGAGCTCCAACCGTCACTTACTAAGTCCAATGCATTACCATATGAAACTGTTTAAACATAACATAAACATTCGTATTAAAACTAGCATACGAAATGTCAATAATTTCACCATAAACTATGAATGGTATAAAAATAGCACATCCACAGTCAAACATATCACAAAACCATCAATACAATATAGAAGTTTTGTATCATAATAATCAACTTCAAATAATCTTAAAATCCATCAAAGGAAGTTGACATAGATGAAATCAAAATTCTTTTTAAAGAAATATCTCCTTTTATTTTGAAATCATTTAAGATCCATATAAAATAAAACATTTTCTTTGAAAATATTCTTATAAGATTGTAAGGGAAGCTTTGAAGATTTTATAACGGCGGAAAATAGCCGCACCCGCTGTATAAGTTAAAAAAAACATTCTTACCTTAATTCTGTCGAAAAGGTTAAAAAGGACCTTGTTTTGAAAACGACGGAAAGATTCCTTCATAAAACTCTTATAACAAGTCAACCAAGGGTATAAATGACTTTAACCCATATTCTTGTAAATAATAAAAAATGTTTTGAAATACATTTTTAAGAAAACATGGATGTGGATGATAAAGAGATCCCAGTAGATTATTAAATATAAACAACCTCGGATAATGAAGAGATTGTGAAATAACCCTTACCAATTTGGTAACTTATGAAACATACAACCCATGAAAGAGGTATCATACAATGAATATGTAAATACACATAAATTAAAGTGTATTACATAAAGAATATAATTATGGGCAGTACATACACCACACAAAAGGTAATGGTGGCAATATGGCATGAATCTCACGGGAATAAGGAGTGAGATGAAAACCCCTTACCTTGTACTTTTCCTTGGTTGGGGTAGGTTAACCTCCTGTATAATGGTGAAATAATTGTTACTAAATTATACAAGAATCATATACATTAATATGATATCATATATGATCTTTTAATATCGATTTATAATAATATCTTAGTATTATCGTTGTTTCGGGTGTTAACTTACTTGTTTTCTTTTATATGTTTTGTTACGTAAGACATTTTTGTAAAGGATAGGTTGTATATTATTCATATCCATAATGATATCAAGTCCTTAAACATCATTTTTAAATCATAAAATGATAATTATACTTGAATGGATACAATGGAGAATGAATCTCATCGCGTTCGTGGAGACAGTAGTCCGTACGTACGCACGAGCAACAGTATCATTCTTTTGATATTAAAATAATATATAAATGGATGTTATATCATATATACAGAATCATTAACATGTTATATTTATTATTTACATGAGTTACACATCATTATTATACCCCTCCAAATAATATTATATTGAATAACAATTACACCACGACGTGGAGACGGTAAGCCGTACGTACGCACGTATGGTTACATGTTATTCAAAAGGGGGATAGAATACTGAATATGGTTGTACCATATTTATAATAACATCACAGTATATATATGATACTAGATTTATTATTTTAGAATGGTAACAACAAAGGAAGAAGAAGTGGAAGAAGAAATGAACTTGGAAAAGGGTGGTGAAATCATTACCTCTTCTTCGGGTTCTTCCTTTTGATTTGATCAAAAGGGCTCCTTAGGTTGGCTTTCTGATCAAACTAAGGCCTCTAGGTTGTAGTGAGGGATGTTGGGAGAGTATTCGGGCAGAGTTTGGCCGAACCAAAAGGCTTTGAAGGTGTGAAGAAATGAGAAGGAGGAGTGCCCTTTTATAAGAGGGGTGAGGGACACATTTGGAAAAGCTAGAAATATTAATTTATAATAAATTCATATTCGGTTTATAATGGCTCCAAAGTTGATTATTCAAATGTTAAGGTGGGGATAGGTCTAAAACCACTCAACCAATAGAATTTAGACAGGTTTGGGTACTTATATTAACCTTATCTTTAAGTATTAACTCTAAGTTAATTAGTTTCACTTTTACAATGTCTCTTTGTATTTTTATATAATATGGTTAATAAACTTACTAAATACATCCAAGAGACCCACAAGTGGTCCATTAATGATGAACCTATCATGATATAAGTCTCTTTTCCGAACCTTAGATTTTTAGGAATTTAATATCAATTAATAATATAATATTTGTTTTAAGAACTCTTTTATGTCAATTTTGACACTATTCAATAGTTGATTTTTGTGAAACTCATAAAAGATTGATTACTTAGAAAAAAGTCAATTAAATCAATCCTAATATATCATATTATCCTAGAAAATTAGTTTAATTCATTAAAAGTTTCATATTAGATTTATTTGGGTATTTATAATATCAATTCTATAATATTTCACTATTATAGTAATTTCTGCATCATCATTGTGTCATCAATAAAATAAATTATTTAATGTCTAAAAATTATAAATAAAATATAATTATGTAGGAAATCGTTTTATCTTTATAATGAATATTTATTATCTAAAATCCAACATATATAACCCTATGTAACAATTGTTTTTCTAAAAGATATATGCTTGTGTCATTTTTGTATTCATTTTAACTTAATTAAAATAACGTGTCCCTATCACCTACAAGTGGCACCATGGGGTCCCCAAATCGACCCAAAGATGCCTATGGTCGAACATCTATCAACCAATAAGGCTAGGACACGTTTTAGGGTAATTTAGTATTATTATAATATTATTTTTTAACCCTTATTTACCGGACTTACCCTTAACCATGGTAAATACAATATTTACCGCAGTAATTATTCAAAATGTCTAAAAATAAAAGTTACCTATTTACACAATTTGAACATCCTGATTCCAAATATGGAATCCATTTTCCTAAATTCAAAACACAGAAGTGGCAGAAATTAATTTAAAATTAATTCCCGCTGTCAAAACAAAAAGCTTGTTTTTAAGAGATAATAACTATCAAAAGATTGACACTTGTTTATGTTCGGTTTAATTGTAAAATTATGTACAATGACCAAAATTATATTTAATGGTAAAAATATATTCTAAATATACTTTAAAACCACTCAAATTAACAATTTATCACTTTTAATTATTTTGATTAAAAAAGTTGTTTTTAATTAAAATTTAGTAATTTTCACTATTCATCTAAATATGAAAGTTATCCGAAAAGTACCAAAATTTCACCTTAGGCTAAATTCGATATTCCGAATCCAAAAATGAAGTCCATTTTAAAATATAACATATATATAATTTCAAAAATTAGGTATTACTATTCATAACGGCTAGTTTGATCGGTTGTGGTGTGTGTTAAAACTCGAAGTTGCGTACAACACACGCTACTGTTTTATTCAAAGGAAAGCATACCGTGGAAGCTTGGGATGTTTCATTTTAAATTTTTTGATGTCTCCATTTAGTCAAAAAGTTTAAAATATTGTATTTAAAAAGGTTTCACTATTAAAAGTTAATAAAAGTGCAATACTGAAAATGAATTTGTTCTTACATTATGTCTAAGAAACTCATAATATGGATTCTAAAATTATAAGGATTATATAAAGTTTAAAATTTAGTTAACAATATTAATAACCTCTTTTGAACAGATTGTTTGGTAAGTCATGGTGCGATTGAACTTGGTGTTGCATGTAGTGAAAGTTATTGAATTATTTTGAAGAAATAACACACTATAAAATCTTGGGGTGTTACATTCTCCCCTCCTTCAATAAATTGCGTCCTCGCAATTTTAAATTGTTCTTCTATAATAAAAGGTTGAAAATAGAAAATATCTTTGTGGGAAAACCCACATCGGAAATTGGGTTACTAAAATTTAGTCTTAATATGAGGAAAAGTGAAATGAAAGGGTCACTACCAAATTATGATCTCGATTAGGAGAACATTGGTGGCAATTAGAGACATATAATTGGAGGAAAAACGTAAATATTTATAGGTAGTGATTGAGG
Organism: Viscum album; assembly: GCA_963277665.1. Lineage (NCBI taxonomy): Eukaryota > Viridiplantae > Streptophyta > Magnoliopsida > Santalales > Viscaceae > Viscum > Viscum album. Next base: position 1,022,194,228 of record OY728162.1, read on the forward strand.
TCATCAATCACAAACAAATATAAAATTGAGGTCCTTAAATTCATCAATCTATGATGATTTGAAATACCATCGGTTCAACAAAACATAGGGTATTAGGATAACACATTTTTGACGTTTCAAAATATCTTAGTTGAAATCCCACATCGAAAAATGAATTAATGAGGACTCTATTTAAAATAAAGAGTCGAAAGTATGAAGATTACCGAAAATAACACATACTAGGGTTCCATGTAGGAAAATATGGATATGGAAGAAAAATATAACCATCAATTATCTGATGGAGAGTGGTAGAGAACATGGCTATGAAAAGGCCAACAATCCCAAAGCCATAAATTAGTGATGATTTAAGGTACCATCTAGGAAAACATTTTTGTTCTAAGTTGCTTTTCTTAATATTGAGGAATTTATTTACGAGATTGGCTAAGATCATAAGGAGATATACTTACTTTATAATTAGAGTTTTATCCATTAATAAATTTCTACCACAAACTCATCTTTCACTCTAAAAGATAATAGAATGTAAAAAAATTCTATTTACACTATTCGTATAGGGTTCCAAAATAAACGAATTTATAATTCATCTACAAGATCATTTAATAAAAACTACATTATTTAATCCAGGACATCTCGTGGGCCAGTGGTAGGTGATACACCCTTGTCGCCCTTCGGTTGCGGGTTCAAGTCTCGCAGCCTTGCCGGGCGCGACGGGTTGCCGCCCGACCTCCGGGTTGTCCTTTTATGGCAATCCAAAATAATCCAAACTAGAACTATCCAAAATACTTCTGTCCAAACTCACAGTCCAACATTTATAAAGAAGTTAAACATAATATAGATCCTTTTTACCCCGTAATAGCATATGAATACCTTCATCATGTATTACCTTATTCCTTATTGATTACATTCATGCTCCCTTATTCCATATAGAATGCTGGATATACTTCATTAATCCAAAAATGTTTTAAACCCCAACAATGATGGAATATACAAATCATTAATCAGTTCCAAGGTAGTCAAGAATATCCAATATAATTTATCCAAAACAATCACATATTATATCAAAATCACTACCTTAGTATCAAAACTATATTATGATTTATCAATCTCTCAACCATATATTTTCCAAAAATTTATCCTGCTATTGAGTCACTTTTCTTTGTTCCACACAATCTCAAGTCCTTAATGAAATAGTACTGCAGTACAATCCTTATATATTCCATAATTATTATAATAAGTGCATTGTTGATACAACACTCAATTGACATAATCAACATAAGAACTCTAATCATTCCTCTTCATCTGTGGTAGTATCATAACTTGATTATTATCCAATAACATCATTTGCTGCATAGTCTGATGACTGGGACATAGGTTCGCGTAGTGTCCAAACTCCTTGCAAATGAAGCATTGTACATTTAAAACCATTTTCTTACCCTTGTAGTCACGTACTTTGTGCCCTTTTCCTCCGCACTTATAACAAACTCCTATTCCTTTTAGGCAAGTTCCAGGGTGCTTCTTTCCACAGTTACCACATATGGGAAAATTCTTCTTTTCCCTCTTCCCTTTATCCATCTTTCTCTCTTCCATCCTTTTCTTCTCTTTCTTCCCTTCAAAGCCATAGGACTCAGTAAACTCTTTTCTTATCTTATCAACACATGATATTATTTCTTCATATGATGATAATACATGGGAGACTATTTCTCTTATAAATTCTAGCTTAAGACCATGAAAGATATGATCCTTCCTTCTCTTTGGATCATGTGCATTTCTGGAGTTCTCATTCCTTCTACTGGGCGCCATTCCTAAACAATGGAATACAGTAGATCAGTTTATGAATCAAAATACATAATCCCATACTTATAAAACACTTAACATAAATTGAACTATTTATGGATATAATCCATAATCATAAAAATGTCTCATTTGAGGATGTATATACTCATAAACCCTTCATAATGGTTTGTAAAGAAAATGAGAATTATCCTAAGCATATCCCCAGGGAGTGTCGTAACCAAGAGTGCAGCAAGGCCCGTTGTCGTGCACCAGTTCCCGTTCGAGTCTAGCTCAAAGCGGTGTTTTCGGGTTTTACCCCTAGGTACATCTGTGCCAGAGCCGCCTCTACCTGCTCGTATCCAGACATGGATGTATTGCTTGGAAAACTCACAAAATCTCTACAATACCTAAATTCTAGGAAGTTCTTCTATACTAATCCTCAAAGTTCATCTTAGGTCTACGTGCTCTAATCAGAGTTTATCTAAATCTAGTTTCCAAGGTTTGTACTAAACTTCCTCTGATACCAAATGTAACGCCCCGACCCCAGTTACCCAGAGTCGGTGCATTATTACATAACATTGGTATGATCACAAGAAAGATCAAATCTCGAAAGACCGATTGGTTTAGTAGTCTTGGAAACACTAGATATATTCATAAGTCTTACATTACATCATAAAATGAAAAACTACTACAACAACATATTGTCTCCATAATCCACACTCATATCCCCACATACTATCCCTGATTTACTTCTTCACTTCCTGGGAAAAATAAAACATAGAAAAGGGGTGAGCTCAAATGCCCAGTAAGGATAAAAATATAGAGGAAACTTTCATAAATAAGAATAAACATTTAAGGCAATGTATAACTAAAACAACAGCCTTTCAAACATGAACTTTCAACATTGTATGGCATAAATAAAATGAAATAATTCCATTTACTCATTCACATGGATATTCTACTAATTGAATAATCACATGCAAAATCACTAACCACTTTCATAATGTTGGAATGCATAATGCCAGACTATCAAAACCACATAGCCAAGGCCTCGTGCCAAGACTACAAATAAGATTTTGTCAAGGCCTTGTGCCAAGACACTAGTTTGTCTCATGAGACCTACCGATTCATCGAGGAGCTATAGCGGGCTCCACCCGTCACTTACTAAGTCCAATGCATCCCCATATGAAAAGGTTTAAACATAAGATAAACATTCGTATTAAAACTAGCATACGAAATGTCAATAATTTCACCATAAACTATGAATGGTATAAAAATAGCACATCCACAGTCAAACATATCACAAAACCTTCAATACAATATAGAAGTTTTGTATCATAATAAATCAACTTCAAATAATCTTAAAATCCATCAAGGGATGTTGACATAGATGAAATCAAAATTCTTTTTAAAGAAATATCTCCTTTTATTTTGAAATCATTTAAGATCCATATAAAATATAACATTTTCTTTGAAAATATTCTTATAATCTTGTAAGGGAAGCTTTGAAGATTTTATAACGGCGGAAAACAGCCGCACCCGCCGTATAAGTTAAAAAAAACATTCTTACCTTAATTTTGTCGAAAAGGTTAAAAAGGACCTTGTTTTGAAAACGACGGAAAGATTCCTTCATAAACCTCTTATAACAAGTCAACCAAGGGTATAAATGACTTTAACCCATATTCTTGTAAATAATAAAAAATGTTTTGAAATACATTTTTAAGAAAACATGGATGTGGATGATAAAGAGATCCCAGTAGATTATTACATATAAACAACCTCGGATAATGAAGAGATTGTGAAATAACCCTTACCAATTTGGTAACTTATGAAACATACAACCCATGAAAGAGGTATCATACAATGAATATGTAAATAAACATAAATTAAAGTGTATTACATAAAGAATATAATTATGGGCAGTACATACAGCACACAAAAGGTAATGGTGGCTATATGGCATGAATCTCACGGGAAGAAGGAGTGAGATGAAAACCCCTTACCTTGTACTTTTCCTTGGTTGGGGTAGGTTAACCTCCTGTATAATGGTGAAATAATTGTTACTAAATTATACAAGAATCATATACATTAATATGATATCATATATGATCTTTTAATATCGATTTATAATAATATCTTAGTATTATCGTTGTTTCGGGTGTTAACTTACTTGTTTTCTTTAATATGTTTTGTTACGTAAGACATTTTTGTAAAGGATAGGTTGTATATTATTCATATCCATAATGATATCAAGTCCTTAAACATCATTTTTAAATCATCAAATGATAATTATACTTGAATGGATACGATGGAGAATGAATCTCATCAAGTTCGTGGAGACGGTAGTCCGTACGTACGCGCGAGCGACAATATCATTATTTTGATATTAAAATAATATATAAATGGATTGTATATCATATATAAAGAATCATTAACATGTTTTATTTATTATTTACATGAGTTACACATCATTATTATACCCATCCAAATAATATTATATTGAATAACAATTACACCACGACGTGGAGACGGTAAGCCGTACGTACGCACGTATGGTGACATGTTATTCAAAGGGTAGATAGAATACTGAATATGGTTGTAACATATTTATAATAACATCACAGTATATATATGATACTGGATTTATTATTTTAGAATGGTAACAACAAAGGAAGAAGAAGTGGAAGAAGAAATGAACCTGGAAAAGGGTGGTGAAATCAATACCTCTTCTTCGGGTTCTTCCTTTTGATTTGATCAAAAGGGCTCCTTAGGTTGGCTTTCTGATCAAACTAAGGCCTCTAGGTTGTAGTGAGGGATGTTGGGAGAGTATTGGGGTAGAGTTTGGCTGAACAAAAAGGCTTTGAAGGTGTAAAGAAATGAGAAGGAGGAGTGCCCTTTTATAAGAGGGGTGAGGGGCACCTTTGGAAAAGCTAGAAATATTAATTTATAATAAATTCATATTCGGTTTCTAATGGCTCCAAAGTTTATTATTCAAATGTTAAGGTTGGGATAGGTCGAAAAACACACAACCAATATAATTTAGACAGGTTTGGGTACTTATATTAACCTTATCTTTAAGTATTAACTCTAAGTTAATTAGTTTCACTTTTACAATGTCTCTTTGTATTTTTATATAATATGGTTAATAAACTTACTATATACATCCAAGCGACCCCAAAGTGGTCCATTAATGATGAACCTATTATGATATAAGTCTCTTGTCCGAACCATAGATTTTTAGGAATTTAATATCAATTTATAATATAATATTTGTTTTAAGAACTCTTTTATGTCAATTTCGACACTATTCAATAGTTGATTTTTGTGAAACTCATAACAGATTGATTACTTCTAAAAACGTCAATTAAATCAATCCTAATATATCATATTATCCTAGAAAATTAGTTTAATTCATTAAAAGTTTCATATTATATTTATTTGAGTATTTATAATATCAATTATTTTAATTTTTCACTATTATTGTAATTACTTCATCATCATTGTGTCATAAATAAAATAAATTATTTAATGTCTAAAAATTATAAATAAAATATAATTATGTAGGAAATCTTTTTAGCTTTATAATGAATATTTATAATCTAAAATCCAACATATATATCCCTATGTAACAATTGTTTTCCTAAAAGATACATGCTTGTGTCATTTTTGTATTCATTTTAACTTAATTAAAATAAAGTGTCCCTATCACCTACAAGTGGCACCATGGGGTCCCCAATCGACCCAAAGATGCCTATGGTCGAACATGTATCAACCAATAAGGCTAGGACACGTTTTAGGGTAATTTAGTATTATTATAATATTATTTTTTAACCCTTATTTACCGGACTTACCCTTAACCATGGTAAATAAAATATTTACCGCAGTAATTATTCAAAATGTCTAAAAATAAAAGTTACCTATTTACAGAATTTGAACATCCGGATTTCAAATATGGAATCCATTTTCCTAAATTCAAAACACAGAAGTGGCAGAAATTAATTTAAAATTAAATCCCGCTGTCAAAACAAAAAGCGTGTTTTTAAGAGATAATAACTATCAAAAGATTGACACTTGTTTATGTTAGGTTTAATTGTAAAATTATGTCCAATGACACACATTATATTAAATTGTAAAAATATATTCTAAATATACTTTCAAACCACTCAAATTCACAATTTATCACTATTAATTATTTTGATTAAAAAAGTTGTTTTTAATTAAAATTTAGTAATTTTCACTATTCATCAAAATATGAAAGTTATCCGAAAAGTACCAAAATTTCAACTTAGGCTAAATTCGATATTCAGAATCCAAAAATTAAGTCCATTTTAAAATATAACATATATATAATTTCAAAAATTAGGTATTACTATTCATAACGGCTAGTTTGATCGGTTGTGGTGTGTGTTAAAACTCGAAGTTGCGTACAACACACGCTACTGTTTTATTCAAAGGAAAGCATACCGTGGAAGCTTGGGATGTTTCATTTTAAATTTTTTGATTTCTTCATTTAGTCAAAAAGTTTAAAATATTGTATTTAAAAAGGTTTCACTATTAAAAGTTAATAAAAGTGTAATACTGAAAATGAATTTGTTCTTACATTATGTCTAAGAAACTCATAATATGGATTCTAAAATTATAAGGATTATATAAAGTTTAAAATTTAGTTAACACTATTCATAACCTCTTTTGAACAGATTGTTTGGTAAGTCATGGTAAAATTGAACTTGGTGTTGCATGTAGTGAAAGTTATTGAATTATTTTGAAGAAATAACACACTATAAAATCTTGGGGTGTTACACTTAAAGTCCAAAAATTAAAAACCACACCCGAGCAAATGAAACTCCGGAACAGGCGTTTCTAAGAAAATACCGGTGTTGTGATTCCATCGGTTCCCTCAGAATTCGATTTGGAGCACCGGTTCAAAAGTTAGAAAGACCCGCTCGTCCGTTCACTGAACGTACCTGAGCCAAACTTCGGAAAATGATTCCGGAAACACCGGGCCTCGAAATCAGGTGCCGTCAGAAACTGCGTTCTTTTAAAAATCCAATGGAAATTAAGAAAAAAAATTCCTTGAATTTTTCGGGTCTTTACATTACTATCACCTCAGGTATTTATGTCCCCGTAAAGATACATCATAAACTAGGGAAACAAATGTGGGTACTGAGCACGCATCTGAGCCTCCCGCTCCCAAGTGCTCTCCTGGAGGTTCTCGTGCTGCCATCTGATGCGTACAAGAGGAATCGATCATTCACGTAGGACCCACTCCTGTCTATCCTCGATCTCCACTGGGACCTCCGCAAAACTCGCCCCATTATCCACATCTAGCTCCCCATGGTCAGTGATGTGCGTTGGGTCGTGCACGTATCTCCTCAGCTGAGATACGTGGAAGACGTCGTGCACCCGGTGCAACTGAGGTGGTAGAGCTAGGCGATAAGCCACCTCGCCAATCCTGCTGAGGACCGGGAATAGTCCTATGAAGCATGGAGACAACTTGCCGCCTCGGCCAAATCTCCGTAATCCACGTCGAGGTGAGACACGCAAGAAGACGTGGTCGCCATCCTCGAACTCTAGTGGCCTCCACCTCCTGTCAGCATAAGACTTCTGTCGGCTCTGAGCTATCCTCATCCACTCCTGGATGACCTGGACCTTCTCTGTCGTGGCCCGGACCATCTCTGGTCCCACAAGTGCTAACTCCCCAGGGTCTGTCCAGCACAAAAGAGATCTGCAAGGTCTGCCGTACAACGCCTCGTAAAGTGCCATCCCGATGGTGGAGTGGTAGCTGTTGTTGTACCCGAACTCCACCAAGGGTAGGTGGTCCTCCCAGCTCCGCCCAAAGTCGAGGACACATGCGCGGAGCATGTCCTTGAGAGTCTGAATGGTCCTCTCCGTCTGACCATCCGTCTGAGGGTGAAAGGTGGTGCTCAGACGAAGTGGCGTCTCGAACGCCTCCTACAACCCTTTCCATAGCCGGGAAGTAAAGCGAGCATCTTGATCGGAGACGATAGATGATGGCACACCGTGAAGTCGTAAAATCTCTTGAACGTAGAGACATCCCAAGCTCTCCACTGAGCCCTACTCTCTGATGGGTAAGAAGTGAGCCGACTTGGTGAGTCGGTCGACAATCACCCAGATGGAATCGTGACCTCTGGATGTGCGTGGAAGTCCAGTCACAAATTCCATAGATATCCCGTCCCACTTCCACTCCGGGACCTCCAAGGGTTGAACCCAGCCTGCTGGTACCTGATGCTCTGCCTTCACCTGCTGGCAGGTGAGGCATCGAGAAACGAACTCTGCACAACCTTCTTCATGCCCGGCCACCAGTGCTGTCGTCTGAGGTCTTGGTACATCTTCGCCACTCCAGGATGTACCTCCAAAGGAGAAGTGTGAAAATCTCTCAGCACCTCCTCCCGTAAAGCAACTGGTACCAAGGTACATCCTCTGAAAAGGACGTCGTGATCTGATCCAAGGGAGAAACCATCAGGTGCCTGTCCCGAGGATATCTGTGCACGTCGTGTCTCACAGTCAGCGTCCCCACACTGTGCCTCTCTGACCCGCTATAGAAGTGGAGGAGAGACTGTGAGAAACAGAAGGAAGGCTGCTCCGTCCCTATCCATGAAGGATATCTGCAAGGCGGCTAGTTTCTCTGTCGCCTCCTCAAGTAGCTGAATGCCCATCCTGCTGCTGAGGGCATCGGCTACTACGTTCCCCTTACCAGGAGTACAGAATATCTCAAAGTTATAGTCCTAGAGGAACTCGAGCCATCACCGCTGTCTCAGGTTTAGATCCTTCTGAGAGAAGATGTACCTGAGACTCTGGTGGTCAGAAAAGACTGTAAAGCGCTCGTCCATCAGATAGTGCCGCCAAGTCTTAAGTGCGAAAACCACTGCTGGTAACTCCAGGTCATGTGTGGCGTAGTTCTGCTCATGCGGCCTCAACTAACATGATCCATAGGCAATCACGGCCCGCTCCTGCATCAGGACATACCCGAGTCCGGTCCCTGATGCATCGCAGTAGACTACATACCCTACTCCCTCCTCAGGAAACCTCAAGATAGGTGCGCTGGTCAATCTCTGTCTCAGCTTTTGGAAGCTCTGCTGACATCTATCTGACCAAAAAAAGGGTTTCCGCTTCTTCTTCAAAGCTGAGAGTGGCACCGCAACTCTGGAGAAGTCCGGAACAAATCTCCGATAGTATCCAGCTAGTCCCAAGAATCTCCGCACCTCCGTCACGCTCCTGGGTGGCTCCCAAGCCAGCACTGCCTCGATCTTCGCTGGATCCACCAAAACTCCCGCCTCAGAAATGACGTGCCCCAATAAGTGGACCTCACGTAACCAGAACTGGCACTTCGAGAGCTTTCCATAAAGCTGGTGCTCTCGGAGTGTGTCTAGTACAACCCGCAAGTGGTAGGCGTGCTCCTCCTCAGTCGTCGATTATACCAAAATGTCGTCGATGAAGACCATGACAAATCGATCGAGGTATGGCTGGAAGATCCTGTTCATGAGGCTCATGAACACTGCTGGAGCATTGGTTATGCCGAATGGCATAACCAAGAACTCATAGTGGCCATACCGACACCTGAAGGCCGTCTTCTACACATCCTCGTCTCGAACTCTGAGCGGATGATAACCTGACATGAGGTCTATCTTCGAGAACCACCGTTCTCCTTTGAGCTGATCGAAGAGGTCATCAATCCTCGGTAGCGAATACTTGTTCCTCACTATCATCTGGTTCAAGCAACGATAGTCAACACACAGTCGCAAACTCCCGTCTGCCTTCTTGGCAAACAATATTGCGGAAGCCCAGGGTGAAACACTGCGTCGGATGAACCCCTTTCCCTGCAAGTCCTCCAACTGTACCCATAGCTCTCGAAGCTCAGCGGGGGCAATCCGATACGCTGGAGTGGATATCAGGGCTATCCCGGGGTACAGATCAATATAAAAGTCTACCTCTCTGTGAGGAGGTAGTTCTGGAACGTCGTCGGGAATGACGTCTACATACTGATCCACCACTGCAGGAAAACTAGGACTCCACACGTCCACTGCTCCGAGGATGAGACTAGCCAACTGATGAGTGATGGGATATCCTCTCCTCTGCGGGAGTCCATCCTATGCTGCGAAGGATCCCTTCTCACTGGTGAAGGTGAACCTGCTCCCGTCGGTGCATACACATCGCACCTTGCGCCTAATACAGTAAATCTGTGCATGGACTATAGATAACCAGTCCATGCCCAAGATGACGTCGTAAGGCCTCGACGCCGCTACAAGAAGATACCAGCCGAATCTCTCACCTCCTAGAGTAAGCTCACACTGCCGGCACCAGTACGTAATCATCGAGTCTGCTCTAGTAGGAGTCTCTAGCCGTAAGGATCGAGCAAACGGCTCTGTCAGAATCTCTGATCTCCAAACAAGGGCAGCGACTATGAAAGAGTGACTCGCTCCTGTGTCTATAAGAACTGCAGCAAGGGTGGAATAGACACAGATCGTACCTCGAATCATCTCAGGCGCGCCGTGGTCGTAGGCCTCCGCTGCCTGGAGCTGTGCCTATCTCTACCCGCCATCTCCCTGTGGTCGGGGCGGGCCTCTTGGTGGTGGTGGTGGTAGAGCCTCAAAGCGTCGCCCACCACCTGCTGCTCGGCCAGCTCCTATGCCTCATCCGCCTCCTCCCTGCAGACCTCCACGCTCGACCCTATGCCTCTGACTGGGTGGCCCCTCAACTATCTGCTGCTCCTCGACACGGTGGGTCGGGCAGTCACGAGCCATGTGACCCTGCCCGCCGCAAATGCAGCACTGCCTGCCTCTCGAAAGACTGGCTCTGCATTGTGTGCCCCGCACTGCTGAGCCAGTGTCCTGAGGCCATCTACGAGAGGGTCTGGTCTGCCTAGACCCTTGATTCATCTTCCGAATGCCTGCTGCAGAAGACTCTGCTACCTTTCGCCCTGCGGTAGGTCTCGCTACTGATGAAGGCTCAGCAAGGAAGCTCTCGATCAAAAGGGCTCTCTCTAGTACTCCTACTTGGTTCGGGATGCTGAGGGAGATCAGCGATGCCCGGATCTCATGTCTCAATCCCTTCTCAAAGGTTCGGGATCGGAAGAATGGGTCTCGTACCATGTCGGTCGAGTAGCGCGAGAGATCGGTGAATCTCGTCGAGTACAGGGTGACCGTCAAGCAGCCCTGCCATAGCTGAAGAAGCTCCTAGATGCGCACCGCACGGAGGGTTTCCGGGATGAGCTCTGGGTGGAAGAGGTCCTCAAAGTCTGTCCAGATGAGAGAGGCATCATCGTGCACCTAGAGCATCAAGCTCCACCATCGTCCTACTGCTACATGCAGTAGACTCGCTGCGAGGATCACCATGAGGTCTGCTGGTGTCCTCACTAGCCTGAAAACTCGAACGACTACCTCCAGCCATTCCTCGGCTGCCTGGGGGTCCATCTCCCCATGGAGCCTAGGCGGTCGCTGGCGCTGGAACTCATGCAGTGCACTGAGGCGATGTGCATCGTCAGCGGCTTGTGCTAGAAGCATCGGTGACTCGGCGGGTAGAGGTACCGTCGGTGCCTCTGCTGTTAAAGGGCCCTGTACCGAGGCCTCATCGCTCGTCGGGATGTCGTCACGTACGACTTTCGGAACCCTAGCTGGCTGCCATCGTGGGGCCATCCTGAAAGGAAACAGGCGTGCCATGGTCAGAACAGTATACCTGGTGAGCTGATACAAAGTAATCACAAAGAAAACTTGAAACACACATGCAATCAATGTTTTCGTTCATTAAGTCGGCAATCAGAAGTCAGGGTCCGGGTGTACGGATACGTCAGCCGCCGCACCAACACTGGACTCCCTAGACTGATAACCATACCCAATACGCTAAACACTATTGCTTTACTTAGAAGAAAGATCAGAGTCTGTGGTAGAACCGACCGCCTCTGATACCAATTTGTCACGACCCGTCCTCAGGGCCCATGCCGTGACTACCCCCAGCCCCTGGCCTATGGAAGGCGGGCTTGGGGTAGTCAGGGCATGGGTCCCGAGGACGGGTCGTGACAAGTAACTACAATACAATAGTGATTTCTTATTAGTTACCCTAGTTTCATGGAGGCATGAGAAGGATATGAGTGTAAGTAAGTATGTCATCATCAATGGAATCTCAAAAATAACCGTTAAGTATTCAAGTGAATACATAACTAATATAAATACATCGTTATACAATTTACCAATTTAACAATTTATGTAAAAAGGGAAGTATAAAAACCATAAACCCATGGGATTTATGGCGACATCCAATTTCAGTGTAATACCTTCTTCAAACTAATAAATTTAGTCTATAATAATTGTATTTTTCATGTATTAACTAGTTCCAAAATGGAAAATTGAGGGAACTATAGTTTTTACATACTAAGGGAACAAATGTGGATCCATATGTAATTATTTATTATTAAAACCCACAGGGAATATTAGAGGCTGACCCACTATATTCCATAGTAACGAATCTAAGTAAAATCCATTGGATTCATCAAGTCATTATATAACATTGGACCTTAATGAATATGATGGTTCCATCACACACAAGAATTCATCTAGGTCCTTTATTGGAATCTAGAGAATGATGACGAAAATCCACATAAATAAAGTCTGTATTAATCCATGGATTCTCTCCCTTTCATACCTAGAATATCATTAATAATCAAGGAAATTGCGCCACTCAATCATTTAATGAAAATTTTAAATCATTGGGAAAACAATCAATATAGTTCTCATTTACCAATTTGAAATAAATTCAATATGAGTTCACACTACATCAATAGGTTACTAGAATATTCCCTCTTCTTATTCAATAATTTCATCATTTAAAGCACTTAGTTATATAGGGCGGCATTTTCACGATATAATGTAAAATGCCTTATATGTTTCTTATTATCAACCTATTTATCTAGAACCATCATTAAACAATTCAATTTTATTCTTGTAATATATGACCCCTTCATCAACCATTTTACCAATAATTTAATCCTAGAAACATAAACTTATAAATTCAACATTTCATCTGAAAAAATTGTCAAACTTATAATATATACTAATCTATTTGGTTAATCATTAAAGTCATGTTCTATATAGAGTGTCCAATGAGTTACTTCCTTTTAAAGGACTATAAAATGTTGAAATAGTAATATTACAAGGAAAAATATATAATTCAAGGCTTTAATTAATTCTGAGCTCCTCACCCAAAAAGTTGGGGAGATCACACAATCGATGTAATTTAAATACTAAATATTATTATGGGTTAATTAAAGGGGTCACCGACCACATGTATGAATATTTCCATTATAACTCTACAACCATGAACCCTCATTTGAGATCATCCTAGGTCAATGGCCAATGCCGAAACCATCCTATACCCTATATCACCCCCAAAGAATCGAAGATAAATTTATAAATGAATTATAATTAAATAATAACACACAATTAATTATAAAATTGATCCCACTATGGAATAAAAGAAAATCTACATATTGGATGCTCCCGCCACACCAAAAAATGAGATTAATGATCCTCAAAGGGTCCCTACGAAGGTCTTGGAAATCACTCAAAAAAAAACCTGATCAAATAAATATAAAAAAAATACAATATTTTTTATTTTTTCCCAAAGATTTGAAAAAATCACTCAGCCACATACCTCCAATGAAAAAATGGGTTACCTCAAGCATGCATTACATTGGTTTGTCCTCATGGAAAGGCACAAAAATCCCCATCATTATAGGATGATTCCACTATCCTCTGGGGGAATATTATCTCAAATCCCTAAATTATTGGACCAAAAACTAAATTGAGAGGATTATGAGAAGAAGAGAGATCATTATAGGTAAAATCATACAATTAATATCTAAGGAACAAAACCCATGATAACCCCCCATAAAGGGGAACCGAGAGAAGTGAGTAAGAGCTCCTTGGTATGTACGAGGAAAAAATGATGCAAAAAGAGAGGTTTACCCAATAATTATCCGATGGGAAGAAGTATAATTATTCCACATAAAATCCCATAGTTGAAAGATGGGGGAGGCCACTAGTTGTCTTGTGGATTCAATAAATAGTACATTCCACCGGTATCCTCTGCCCGTTGTAGACTGTAGGTTGCATCCCCAGTAACCCAAATTATTTCTAAACCCTTCCCATTACTCTTGACCACTTACTGACCCTGAAACCATATCCCAAAACACCTTCTATAGGGTTATAAAACTACAATACACTCAACTAGACTATGATCCATAAAATGAAAAAGTCAATAACTAAAAAATTAAAACATTTCATTGAAATTTAAATCTGTATGCATGCACGGATAATTAAACCCTTGAAATTCGAAATCCATTCCTTTTAATGTCAAATAATATTCTAAACCGAATATTTAAATTTAAATAATAAAAATATCTGGAAATAAAATACATTTTCTTCTAACATGGACACAACTGGGGTAAAATACCTTTTTTCAACAAATTCATATAAAATGTACCAATCCTATATATCTATAATGATTGTATTTTATAGAAACCACTAAAACAACTAGGAGAACGCCATTGAAAATAACTTAAATCCTCAGGTTTTCCCCTATAAATGTATTTCAATTATTTAAAAATATAAAACACAGAATATTCAATGATAAGTCATTTTGGATATATAAAAAATTCAACCACCTCATTCCAAGAAGAACTTTGTCTCAACACATATTGTTTGATGGAACATTATCAAACAATAATGTGAAGCCCTACTACAAAATTAAAAAACCACAATCCATAAATTAGAACCACCCTACCAGCCACCACATCCCCTAGTGTTTGTATGAGGATTCCACACCATTAACAAAAAGGGTTAGAAAGAGAGAAAGGAAGAAGAAAAATAGAAGAAAATGGTTTTATCTTGTAGAACCCACTTAGAATCGAAGTATATTAGAACAAATATAAGGAGAAGAGGATGGGGAGACTCCATGTTTTAATCTATTGGGATATCTAAACTAGAGGGGAGAAACAAGGGTAAAATGAATTTAAATTATATTATGGAATTTGTATATAAACGTTTTAACAAAATCTAGGAAGCTCATATGGATAGGTTACGTATTTGATCAAACTCTATAATAATTGTGAGTCTAGGAATGGAAGAAACCTATACACGCCATGTGGTTTGGCCAGAATGTTTACCAAACATTTTACCAACACTGATAAAATCACTTAAAAAGTGTATAATTATGCATGGGAAACCCACATTGTCTTTATTAACTATGTGGTAACCATTCACACGAGGAAAGAAAATTCAAAATTCAAAATTTCAAGCTTGAAACATAAAAAAATTCTTAATATTAAAATAAAATAAGATGAAAAAGTAACAGTGTGGTTTCAATATTCACCCAACCATGCCCATTTTATCCACAAAAATTATTTTGTAAAATTCAAAGTACTGAAGGAATAAAAATACTATACACATGATCCCAAGATGTGGGAGAGAGGGAAGAAACTAGATAATGAACCCATAAAATGATAAAATACTCTCAAATCTATCTCTGGAAAATAAAATTATAATAATAATCAGAAACAACAAATAACCTAAAAAAGATTCAATCCACAACTCTCCAACATATTTTATAAGAAGTTGAAAACATGGTATAGGATCTCAATGATTTAGAATTCATATAAAAATGTGAGACTGAGGAAAAACACACCTCAATTGTAAAAGTGATAATCAACTTCTACTAACTACATTAACCACTCACAAAACCCATTCCGCATACCAATAAAAGGAACCACCATAAAAAATATAAATGAGCACCGAACAGACTACATAAAAAATTCGATCTAAAATATCCATACAAAACCCAAATTAAAACAACACTATATCATGAATAACCAAAATTATATGATGGTTCCATAAAAACACATATTCTTCCATATCTTTTTAATTAATTTTTATTGATTTATGTATTTATTATTAAACTGTTTTTTAAATAACAACACATTTGCATTCATAGAATGAAATCTATCATTTAATCAATTCTTGTAATCAATGTTGTATTTTTAGCCTTTGAATAGTTAATTTATTTCTTACTTTAATTTTATAGTCTAAATTTTTTTATTTAGTTTTGTGTTTTGTTTCCATATTTAATAATTTAATATTTATTAATTATTTATGTATTTGTGATTTTTTCACAAAAATAAAATAGTTTTAATTTATCTTTTCTTGTATTAAATATTTATTAATAAAATTAATATAATCAAAATATTATTCATCTTTTAACAATTCATTAACTATATATTTCAGATTATAAACTCATTAAATTTATTAAATCTCTAGAATTTAATTTCATTAACTAACTTAATTGTTTAATAACTAAATAATTAACTGTATAAATTATATAAATTCAATTTTTTTATATAGTATCTATTTTAAATAATTTAACATTGTTATATAATTGATTAATTTGAATTATATTTAATGTTTAAATAATTTTTTTGCTTCTTAATTTTTTTTAATTTTGTTCTAATTTAAGTATTATATTTTAAAATAATTAATAATTTATTTTATGTTTTAGGTATTTAATAAATTTTATTTATGATTTTTTAGTTTCCTAGTTTTCAATTAGTTTAGTAATTTATTGCTTAAATTAATAATTTTTTTAGACTAAATTTATGTTTTAATATGTTTATAATTATTTTATTGGTTTTTCATTATAATAGTGGAAAAACAAACTCTTCACACAATTTATCTCACACTGCTTTTTATTCTAACTATATCACTACCACCGTTTCCACCATTTTCTATTCCACCAATTCCTTCCTTGACAGTGTCACCGGTTCCTACCACCTCCTTCAACACTGTTTCTCAAACAGATCCTCAGCCACCGTTGCATTTCCTTTTAATTTTCACTATCACTTCTTCCACTGTATCCTCCTCAAGCCGGTTCCTCTACCTTTATTGTTATACCTCCTAATGGTTTCACCCAAAATTGTTTCACAACATGTCACTTCCACCGTTTTCTCCCTCCACTGCGAGATCGTTTCTTCTCTTGCAACACCACTTCCTCTCCTAGAATTTTCACCCATTTCTGCAGCATTGCTTTACCTTTCCTCTTGTACAACAACCTCTCACTACACCATTTTTCTTACGACTTGAACAAAAAAACACATCATCTTCACACCTACGAAATGCCTCCACCCATTTCTTCCCAACAATATCAATCAACGGTTCAATAATAACTCAAACCTGTTTTAAAAATGTCAACATTAGAAAAAAAATATCATTGATTCAAATTCTATGCAATAGTTATTCCATTAAAGAAGGGGAATGTTGTAGATCTGAAAGAACCCTTCCCCAAAGCTGAAAATGTAGTCTACTGAGGTTGGGGCTTGACCACAGGACATTCAGAACTAGACGATCACAAAACTAAAATGGTCACCATGGAGGAAATGTCTAAGCTGAGGCTAGTGTGACACCGTTGAATCCATTACGAGATACACCATCGGAAGTCGCGTTCTCATCAGATGGAAACTCCACTGATTCATGTCTATGCTGCACTTCATCAAATGAGGATATTCCCTTTTGCTCTAGTGCACCAAAAGACCTAAGACGAAAACTATATCACTGCCCTTTGGTGATGGAGGCGAGTTGGGGTGGTTTCTCTAGGAAGCAACCCTATCCTCCCACATTTTTCACCGCAATAATGAAGAGGATATGTGGGGGGATAAAATAATTAATTAAAATAAATAAAAGATTATATTTAAAAATAAAAATAATAGTAAATTAATAATAACAAAACAAAATTCACAACTAATTAATTAAATAAAATTTATTGTTAACTTAATAGTAGAATTATAATAAATAAATAAAAATTAAATAATTTAATGAATATAATAATTATTATTTATCTTCTTGTTGAAAAACATAATTATAAATTATGACAACATTATACAATTTTATAAATTGTAATAATTAAAATAAAACTATTTATTATGATAAATTTTAAATAGTAATCTAAAAACATTAAATATTCAAAAAAAATATATTTTTATTAATTTAATAATTTAATAAACAATAAACATTTAATTTAATATAATTATTAATTAATCACCATTATAAATAAATTAAATAAACAATAATATATAAAAACATTAAATTAAGAAAATTAATTATCAATTAAAATAATAACTAATAATTATTTAATTTTACATTTAGCTTTTGCTTATAAAAGTGAACATTTAGTGTTGAATTATTTATTTTTTTTGTTCATAGTGGAGTCACAATCATAGGAAGATTCACGCCTATGCCTAAAAACATAAAGGTTATTTCAACTAACTCAATGGGAGTTAGTTAGAAGGGAAAAACTAGAGCAAAGTGTCAGTCATTAAAAAATGCAAATGTGTGGTGATTTAGTGATGGATATTTGAAGTCGGTGGAAAAAATGTGGTGAGGTGCAGAAAATGACAGTGGGGTTATAAGGCATAGTAGAAGAATAATTTTTTGGAGACTCTCATTCTGATTCAACACCATACTTTTCAAGAGAGGATCCTTCGAGGGGACACAAAGAGTAATATTGGTGACTTGGAGTTGTAGGAGTAGGGCAACAAATCTTCATCATCATTTATAGAGGGGGGATTTGTCTTCCAACGCTCTGTTTTATTTATAGTGTATTTGATTCTTTTGAATTTAAAATGATATTAGCATAATTTTTTATTTGGGAAATTGTAAATTCTATTTGTTAATATATTATTCTTATTTATTAAATTTCTTCCAATGAGAATCTGATTCTTTCAGTGAGATTGAATCTGATTTTGAAATCTAAAATTGAATATCCACCTTCATGCTATTAAATATTCAATCCTTGATCTCTTTGTGAGATTGATAATGTATTATTTTTATCAATTGTTTTATGTTCAAATTACATAAACATTCAGCGTGATAGTTTCTATTAACAGTGTTAAATAAATTTTCTGTTTTTGGTTTTTGTAGTAGAGAACCTCAAGAACTATAATACAGAGTAATAATTCTTCTAGCAAGGATGAATTAACACGTAATTTTTAAGGTTTGAGTTTAGTCTAATGAAGAATCATTTTTACAACTAGAAGATTTCAATTCACCTGATCTTAGCTTTTGATCTACTCTCGACACTTCTATTTACTTTTTCTATCATATTTACTTATCATTATTAATTTTTACCGATTCTTCACTTTTCCTTATTTCGTTTTACATTTAGTTTAGAAAATAGAAATTTTCAGGATATGTTTCATTACTACTTAATAAAGAATTATAAATAATATTAAAAAGTTAAAAAAATATAAACAATGCTCACTCTCTCTACTGCTGACAATAGTGGAGTGTTTTTTAATAAAACCTTAGATTTTTTACCTGCATTCCCTTAGGTTTGACCCTACACCACAAGACTAGTGTAGGTTTATAAATAATATTTTGAGGGACGTGATGACCTTTGGACTCCTCAAAATTTAGTACCATTGCTGGGGAAGGCATGCACTAAGAGTCGAGGTTTTAATAAAAAAATAATAAAAATGCAAAAACGCATAAAAAAATAGCTTTGAAATTTGTTAAATATATATACTGCTTAGGATATTTTTGAAATTCTACATCAACTGTGATACTTTGTGTGTTTAATCCCATTTTATTCTTTAAAATTATAACATTCTGAGGACTGGAATCAGTAACTTGAGAAATTTTGTGTATGTTGCAGATGTTATGGACACACTTCCAGGCAATGTGACTATAACCAGCAATATAAAACTGCTCACATTTAAGAGAATGAATGTATTGACCCCAGTCCTAACACCCTAGCTAAACATGACCCATTTGAGTCAAAATTTAATGCCAGGGAGGAAAAGTGGAATATTTTGTTAAATAAAACTCACGAAGTTCAAATTAGATACACTCAAGAGCAAGACCAAAGAATGAAAATATTGGAAAACATACTCTAGGAGTTACTAAAAATGGTTAAGGAACAAGAAGAATCTGAAATAAATGAAAAATAATGTGTTTATAAAATATTTGATTATCAAATTAAATAGGAAACTGAATATAAATTTGGAAACAAACATTTTTAATTTAAAAAATATGATTCAGTTAAACTAAAAATGGGAACAACGAACACAATGAGTCAAGAAGACATTGATGAATAACCTAAAAAGAAATTTAATGATGATTAGTTGGATAATTTGAAAATTTAATTGAATCATATTGAATGGGAATGCCCAGTTCTTTTCATAGTTCCTTCATTGGAGAAAAATCATTGTTCTGAATGTTTTGAGAACGATGTCACTCAGGTTGAAGATAAACTAGAAAAATGAAAATTTGAAAGTTAAAAATTATTCAACCAAATGTTTTGAAATTCTTAAAAATGATCCCGAACTTGATGTGGGAAATATTTTAGAAGAGAACTTTAGTCTAAAAAACCTTAAATCTGAAATTTTTTAACATGATTTTAAAACGACTCTTCCATGTTTAGGAACTGCATTCCCAAATAATTCTAAATTTTTGGTGGATAATAATGAGGGTATGTTCTTTGAATAATAGTTTATTGATGAACACTTACTGCCATTCTCTCACATTGATCACTTTTCTGAGACTTTTTATAGTAAAATGGATGGTAGTGTTGTAATTTATGGGGATTTTTTTTTTGGATTTGATCAATTTTGAATTTCAATTTTTTGATGTTGAGTGGAACATTTCTCCCCCCTGATTTGAACATCTTAGAACACATTATAGACTTTGATTTGGAAATTTAACCTTTTGAAAATAAACATGAAGTAGTGGTTGACCACACACTGGATTCAAGAAGAAATGAGTTTTCCTAAGTAGTTGATATAAATATTGTTTTATCTAATGAGGAATTGCTGGAAGATGTTTAAAATATTATTTAACCTAATAGTTTGGTAGAAAAAAAATTGACTCTTCTTTATAGTTCACATATTTCATTAAATGTGTTAGGTGCTGAACCTTTTTGTGATGATGATATTAGTCAAAAGTGGGAATCACAATTGATATCCAATGTTCATAATTCTGATCAAATCCTTATTATTTCCCCTCTAGAATCTATGTGTTAGAACTCATTCATAAGCACCTTTTTTAATAATGTTTATGTTTAGGTTGAGAGAAATAACTGTGAGGACAATTCCATATCCTTAGGAACACCTATTTCAAGGTTTTCACTTCATGTGAATTCAAATCTTTCTAAATCAAATTTTTTTTAATGTTGACATCCCCATTCCAAAAACGGTTAAAAGTGTTACTTAGGGAATTATGCAGGTTATGAGTGTTCAGTTTCTGTTGTTTTTAGTCTTGGAGAACACATTCTTCATTTTACATTTAGAGCATTTGGGACAAACACATATGGTGGTTCCTATTAATGAAACCACATCCACCTAGTAACTACGACTAGTTCTAGGTGGATCTGGCTAGATAATATAAAACTAGCACTACATGGGAGGAGACCCATGGGTTTTTGTGTTAAAAAATAAAACAATGTACTTAAATAAAGTATAAATAAATTTTTTAAACTCAGTGCTTCAGGGGAGTCAACCCATGTTCTTTATTTTTTGTTCTCTTTTGTTTATGTTCTTATTCTAATTTTAATAAAGTGTTGTTGTGATGCCTTATGTATGCTCTGTCTCTAATTTTTTTTGTAATTGGTTTAAATGTTCTGTGTTTTTATGATGTTTTTTTGTGTAATAAACAATTGGATATCCCTTATTAAAGGATTAAAGAAAATATATTAAGGCATGAAAGTAATTTACTATTAATTCTTGTTTCATTATTATTCTCCTTACTACTTTGAAAAAAATCTGCTACATGCCCTACATAATAAAAAATCTACATGTTGAAATATTCTGGTACATATGCTGCTTGTTTAAAATTAGTCTCCTGCATAACTGCAGTTGTCTAAAAATACTACTATATATCACCCGATTGAAAATAATTCGGCATGTGTCGAAATGTAAAATTTTGCATACTCCTCCTTATTGAAAATTGCAATTCATTGATATATCAAAGTATTTCAATGCATGAACTGAAGTGTGGGGGTGCATGTAGACTAGATAGTTATTATCTTTTTGTGAATATTATTTAGGTTGAGGTGTATAACATGAACTTGTCTACATTACTATAAATCCATTTGAATCATAATTAGTTAAAATTCTTTCACCTTTTCACTGTGCACCCATAAGATACATGAAACTATGTGAACTTTAATGAAAATCCTTGCTGCTATCTTAAATGAAAATATATATCATTGGTTATTGAACCTACTGATGTAATGATATTGTGGAAAACATATTTTTGAACTTCATAGAGACCCTTTATACATGTCATAAATTTTCACTATTGAAAATTAGTTTTGAAATTTAACTGTAAAATTTTCTTCTCCCAATTAGAAGTCAAATTTGGTGACAAAGTTGGGATTTAAGTGTGGTGGAGGTGGTTAATTATTGACTGAGTTGAACTATGCTTTAATGTGAGCTGGCCAATTTCCACTTCCATATAAAACATATTTAAAAAAATGGTTAATTTTTTTCAAAATTCTTTCATAATTTTAGGATTTAGATATTACTCTATTGGGTATTTCCCTTGAATGATACCTGAATGGTAGTTAAGAGTTTCTATGAAACTGAAATTAATGTGGTTGGATGATTTTTGAGTGGTCTTTCTTAGTGATTTAATGGAAATTTGGTTTAGATACTACTTTTGAGAGTGATATGTGTAACCTGTTAGAGGAGTTATGATCATATCAATTAGAATTGGAAGATTGATATTGAATCTAGGGGATTCATTTTATATTTTAATTATTAAAGTAATTACCTTAGTGAGACAATGTAAATTATTTCTATATAAATATTTTGAAACTAGAGTAATTTTGTCATCTTTTATCCCACGATGAATCTCTATGACCCTAGATGGTGGGTGTGTTTCTGTTAACTATAATCCCTCTGTACACATTGAATAAGTGCATTGCACTGTATGTAGCACATGATACGTGGATACGGAAAAATAGGTTCAAAAAAGATTTTATTACGGTGTGGGGAATAGTGAAACCCAGATGAGGAAGGGGTCAATTGGTTTATATGGGAGTCATTTAGGTTGTATCATTAAGGTGAAAAAAATATATTTATTTTTAGAATATAGGATTGACTGAAAGTACAAGGTTCCTCTTTTATGTTTTTAATTCCACTAATATTTTTCCTCTTTTCACCGTTGGACATAGAATTTGAGTTTGTATTGAAATGAGTACATAGGTAAGTTCAAAAATTATACAGGACACGTTCATATCTTGATGATTTATTTATCTCTTGACTACCAGTGAGAATTTGATTTTTGGGAAGGTTTTATTTGAATAATTCATTCTCTAAAAGCCTTTTAACAAGTTTCTTTATCTTATTCTTCTAAATTTCTGGGCATGGTACATATTTAATTGATTCATAAAACATTTTTCTGTTACTCAATGACAATAATTCATGGGATTGTTTGATGAAAAACATTGTTTAAGTGTGGGGTAATTTTATGTGGACTTAAAACACATGTTTTTCCACATATTTTTAAATAATTTTTATTAATTTATTTAACTATTATTACACTTTTTTCTAAGTAAGTGAAAATTTGTATTCGTAGAAATAAATATTTTATTTAATTAATTGTTGTAATCATAATTTTATTTATAGCCTTTAAATAGTTAATTTATTTATAACTTTAATTTTATAGTCTAATAACTTTTATTTTTAGCCTTTAAATAGTTAATTTTTAAATAGTTTTACATGGAATAGATATCACACTTATATCTCAACCCTTGTTTGATCTCCTTACAAAACTAATTTTCATCGTTATAACTAGATCTTAGGTTATGGAAGGGTAGGTTTTGACCTACCCAAGACACAACCTATATTTTTTTGTTCTTACTTTGATTTATTTTGATTTTAAATTTTATTATGGCATTCAATAGTTTGGAAACAGGTACACATGCATTGGTAAATTTGGTAATGTAATGAAACTGATCGGAAGAGAAAGAAACCTACAGATTAACCAATGCTATAAGATTATTTTTTCCTGACATGGTTATGCCTTCAATTGAGGAGGAAAAATTCTATAATCATGGTAGAGTGAAATGTTGTGTGTGAAAATCAATGACACAAATTACCATGAAAAAAATACAACAATGAATAGTTTTAACATCTAAATGGTTTTGTAATGACCCAAACAATAATATTACCAATGACATCGATTTTTATAAAAATCACACCTTTTATGAAGAAATATTTCTTGCTTATCATGCCACCAATGAATATTGAAAGCATTCATTTTCTATATATTCCATATCTAAATGGGCCAGCTATATGATAGGTTTTTTTTTGATTTGTTTCATTTTTTTTATATTGATTTTTTTGAAAATTTTAACAAATCACAAGATTGAAAAACACACAAAACACAAAATGAAAATACTAATTAACTACCCAAAATTTGTATTCCTCACCCATACATAAATTTTTTGTTTTCCTCAATTTTAACATATGAGATGATACATGAATATAAAATATCAAATTTTAAATAAAAAACAATATAAAATTTAAAGGGTTAGGAAGAGCATGATATTATCAATTGTTGATGGGGACATGTAGTGTGATGAAGAAAAATATATGGGTGGGAATTACTTCAATTTATTTTTTCCAACACATCCACTTGTTTTTAAAGATCCTTCCACTATCCTCTTATGTGATCACCACTATCCCATATGAGAAGACATCAGAAAAAACATAAGGTCCTAAAAATATGGAATGAAAATTACCAAGCATGAGCTTTAGTTATGAAATGTAGAGTAGGATGTCATCACCAACATCAAAATCCCTTTGTGGGATTATTCTGGTATGATCCTCTTTTTAACTTTTCTAATATAGCCTTGATTTCTCATATGATGAAAATAAAATCTCCTCATGTTATTGAATTTTATGCTTCTATTAAATTCCTTCTTAGAACAAATCCATATTTCATTTTTTGATCATATGGAGGTATATGTATCCAAAAATATCCATAAAAATCATCAAAGTAATAATAGTGTGTTCTACCAACTATTCTCTTAAGCATTTAATCAATAAATGGGTGCGTAAAATAGTATTTGTGAGTGGATTGATTTTGTTTTGTATAATAAACACACACACCATCTATTTTTTACACTCATTAGACCAAACTCCTCTCTCTCATTTCTAACAACAGTAACACCACTTTTAATTAGCACAACATGAATTAGACTCACCCACTGGGAATATGAAATTGGATAAATTATACCTACCTCGAGTAATTTTTGAACTTATTTTTTAACAAATCCTAGAAGAGTTGGATTCATTCTACTTTTTAACTACCTAGGTGGTTTAGCCCCATCCTCTAGAAGATTTCTAAGCATGAAAATGGAGGGCCTATTACCAAATATGTTAGCCATGGTATACATAATTTAATTTATTATATCTCAAAAAATATTCAATAGTTTTTAATATTTTTCAAAAGATAGATTGTAAGAAATAATAATGAGTAATCTCTCACCACATAACAAGTATGAGTATTTCAGATTTGGTGGTAATGTCTCGAGTTTCAATGAATGGGGTTTTTATGGATGGAGACATTGATGAAATTTAAATATGTGAAAAATAAACATTAGTACCTAAACTGACATCATCAAAATTAGAGAATAATGCATCCAAACCATCAATATTATCAATATCTATGTCAAAATTAGTGTATACATGATCAAAATAAGAATATGAATTCATTTCAGAGTAAAATCAAAGAGAGCTTTGTGCATTAAAAACAGGTGTTGAAGTGCTCTTAGAAATCAAACAAGAAGAAATTCATCTAATCTCTCTAAGCATAGGAAAATCACAATCAATGGGTGTTTTACTAGGTTGTTACAAATGGGTGATAAAAAAATAATAATGGTCCACTGAACGGTACTACATGGGATCCATGACAATAAATATCAGAAATTATGCTTCAAACTCTAGGGAATGTGTACCCTCAAGAGCATTTATGATAGATTTTTTATTTTTGAGGTACGAAAAACCTATGATAATGGGAGAATTAGAACTAAACTGATCAACCACCAATGTATGTATGCAGAAATATAATGGAAAGATCATGTCACCTATAGGAACAAGTACATCCTCAAGGACTTCCATTGGATATGTTGTAGATGCACTTTCCAACTGCACCACTACTCCTTCAACATTCAAATCACCAACCTATAAAGAAGATAATTCAGATTGGGAATCACATTTATGGACGATCCTAAATCAGATAAAGCATCAGAAAAGTGTATCCCCCTTATGGATCATGTGATGATGAATGTCTTAAGATCCTCTCACTTTGAAGGAATTTCTTTAGTTTTGTAAAGAGTGTTGACACATTCCTTCCCTGATTGATAATCTCAATTCCCATGAGACCTATATGATTGGTAGAAAGTTATTTTAAGAATTTTTTATACCATTTGATTGTATTAATGGCCTCAATTAGAGGGATATTGAACTCAACATGCTTGAATGTATCCAATACCTTTTTTTAAATCACCTCATCAGCCATCTTATTGGTTTTGACAACTCTGTTTGGAAATGTAAGGGGTTGAAGTGGGCTCATCAATATTTTTATTAGCTTTTTCAGTCTCCCTATGGTAATCATCAGTTGTTCATGAATGGGGATTATTTAAAGTTGAGGCGAATCTCGGTAGAATGATTGTTGTATATGTATACATCATTTGATTCCCACCTCTCAAATGTGATGTCACCGAAATTCCCCTTGGGATTTGTAGTAGGTTGGGAAGGTAGATTTCTAGATTTCATACAAACTAGTTCATCGAGGGTGGTGGAAATCTGGTTCATTTGTGTCTTCAATTCCCTAACCTCAGAACCATGACTCTTCATGGTACTCTGTTGATTAAGATTTTTTTTCAAAATTTATTTAGTATTAGAATCTAACTTTGGTTGAGAATTATTTTGTTATTTACTTGTTGATGATTACACTCCAATTCTCCATTGGGGTTGTTTAAAACACTATTGGTAAGCCAGAGGCCACTGGATTTTTTTTTGGAAAATGAATCATCTGTTATAATCTAGATCCATACCTCATTTTTGATTGATACTTCATCCCTTGGTTTTATTTTGGGTCAAAAGAAAAAACTTATCTTCAAGGGATGTGCTTTTTGTTGTTTTTGATATGGTATGCTATGGAATATTGCTATGCAATCCACTGTCTATTATAATTTTGGGAAATAATCTGTTGGGTGGTATTTTTGAATGAAAATACCACAAGTCCTTGTAAGAGTGGGTTGGGATGTATTTTGAGTGAAATTAATCTATCTCACCGTAGTGGTCAATTATTACAACTTAGTATCACTTAAATTTATTTAAAGAGAGTATGGACTTACCTGATGTGCTCCCCGGACATGTAGTTTACCTAGACCACCAAATTTTTGGGAGTTTTGTGCAATCTTGTTGATTAATGCACATGAGACTAATGGTGTTTTGTCCACCAATGGTTCTCAAGCATTGAAATCCACCATTATCCTTTCCATAGGTGCGAGGCATTCATATAAGTATTGGATGAGAAGTATCTCACTAATTTAGATATGCAAGAAGCTTTCTCACAATATATAGTATCACTCGTAGGACTCATAAATTGAATATCATTGGTTTTACTTGATACCTGATATCTATTTTTGAATTATATTGGTCCCTAATTCTCTAAAAAATCACCTACATGAAAATTTGTTTTAAATAATTTCAACAAGATGCATCATGAGGTTGTAAATAATACATCCATTCGTCTTTAGTTCCATCAAGTGATAAAGTTAATGGTTATAGTTTTATTTAATCTGTTTTGATTCATTTCTTGGTTTAAGGGTTGAGAAATGAACATTAAATTAATTTATATGTATTTTTGTATCCTCTCCATTTAATCCATGAAATTTACGAAGTAGGTGAATTAACACATATTTTAGTTGAACGTCCGATTCGAGATTTGGGTATGCAATAGACTTTGGTTGATAGTTAATATCTAGTGAACCCAATTATATAATGTATCTACTATGTTCATAATTTTTGTTTTCAGCCATGGGTTTTTGGTTTATGTATGAATTTAAATTACATCCAAATTTATTATTACCATAATGGATGAATTATCCAACTGGTTGAATGTTGAATCTTCTAGTAGACTAAGAATGTCAGATTCACGACTGAAGGTTGTGTTCAAACTCAGGGTCAAGATTTAAAAGAGCCTCATGAATAGTTCATGTCATAAATAAAATAAAAATTAAATGATGAAAAGTGGACCATAATAAAAAAAATGATAAGTTTGAGTTTCTAGTCCAAAAAAATACAAATAAAACAAAAGAAGAAGAAACAAATCAAATTAGAAAAGTTGGAAGAAAGAAGAGAAGAAGAGAATAAAATGAAAAATAAATGAAATATGTCTAATTGTATGAAATAATTACTTAATTCCCTATAAATAGAGCTAATTTGAATGGTTAATTAAAATGATGTGTGGTTTTTGGGTACTTAGGAGACGCTGAGTGGTTGACCAAGGTCATCTCTACAAGAGACAATCATTAAAACAACTTATTAATGGTATATTAAAAATAAAATAAAATAATATAAAAAAACTAATTAAAATTATGGGGGATTTTATCATTTATAAAATAAGAATAAGTATGTGGGAAGAGTATTTCATTTTTTTAATTTTTTCTGAAATGAAATTCGTTTAATAAGACACTATAAAAAGATATTTTTTAGAAAATATTTAAAACGTGTAATCAATATAAATATAACCCATCAGTTACATATTAATATTTATCATTTAAACTAAAATCAACTTAATTATTATCCCTTAATTTTTTAATCTCTGAACTCTATTATAATTTACATTACCACAAAGATGAAAGGAGTTAAACCCTATGCTAGCTTCAGAATATGCAATCACATCCCCCTGTTTTGATTTTCATTATAATAATAGCCTTTGGTCAATGGTAAATTAGGGAATTAATCCATTCTCAATATAAGGTTGAATTTATTTTCGGTATTATGTTCAAACCCTAAATGTTTATCTGGTGTGGTTTTGATTTACCAGTTAGGTTTGTATTTTTACAATTTAACCAAATCTCGACCTCAAGTATTTTTGGGTAAATTTTACAATTTATTGATTAGTTTCTTATAATTTAAAAACTAAATTCATGGATCATATTATATTAAATATTGTATTTAATTAATTTTAATTATATAAATTATGTATTTAAGAGGTTTATGGATTACTATAGACACTACTCTTCCATTGATGGTGTAGTAATCGTAGAATAGAAATACATTCGCAATGGTTTAGAAAGGATATAACCTAATCCCATTTCTTCACATGATTCCCATACCAAAGAAGAATATTATATAAGAATAATGTTTACCAAAATAGAATAAATGGAATAGAAACAAATAAGTTTATTGATAAAAAACATTACAATAAAGAAGAGGAAAAGAATAGAATTTTGGAGGAGATCCTAGCATGGTAGCTTCCCTCCTCCAATAGAAAATTTAAATGATATGTAGAAACATATAAATGGCTAAAAATATCCTAATTCACATACCAACACTTGAAAGTGAGATAAATAAATATTAATAGAGTGAAGGGGAGGCTAGGTAGCAAGTTGTTTCATTTTTGAATAGGGAAATTCGACCAATTAGTTTAAGATAAATTGCATAGCCAATCCACCACAAAAACAAGATAATAATATATCCTTCCACAAGGATTAGTTTTTTTAAATGCTGTTTTCAAGATACTATCCAAATCTGTGCATAATCCAAGTAAAGGGGAAGATGTCAGGTTCCATATTCTAAATTGATGTCCAACCTGGAAAGTCTAGCCCAAATTTGACTTAATGGACCATTTACACTGATGTGAAAGCATGTAATGACATAATAAATGAAGAATTATTAGTATTGGGTATCATGTATCCTTAAATTTAGAATCCTTCCCTATCTTTTTAATAAAAAAACTGTCAACCGATTGTGAAAGAATGTAATGAAAAAAAACTAAGTCATTATAGTCATGGGGCATTATGTCTCATAAACTTGAGGAACCATCAATATATTTCATAGAAATAGATAAATGGGAATTATTACACAACATTTCATTTATTATGGATCCTATGCTGTATTCATAGAGAATTCAATCAATACTTTCGAACTTTTGAGAGGGATCCAGAATCATTCCAAGATTTGTGCAATGAATCACATGTAAAGACCCCTTCCCGGAGTTCTCCATGCCAAATTTATTTAGAATTATAGAAATATAAGTGTCCATATTTATTCCATGAAACCAGTTAGATATATATCTATAGATCATCATATGTAGTATGTAGGTAATGTCTCCTTTATCATTATTTGAAACACACTTACCTAGGTAATCTTTCACTCAGTGAAGTATCGGTATATCATTTCAGATAAGGATTTTTTTACCACATATAATATTAGAAATATTACAAATATACCAATAATATTCATATAAAATAATAATAATACATGTTCAAGATGAAATAAATCTCTTTGATTGCATCATCAAACAATATATTCATACTCTGAGAATAATGCCTCAATCAATAAATGGACCATTGCATCTTACGTACCTTATATATCTCATTTGGACCAACCAAAAAATGGAGTTGTATTATATACCCATCCTAAAATAAATCCCCAATACGGAAATTAGTATTGATAACCATTTTATATTTCACATAATCAAAATGAACTTCTATGGCAGAAACAATATGAATAGAAATCATCATCAGAACTGGTAGAAACATTTCATTGTAATAAACACCATAAAAATTATGGTAACATTTTTAAACTATAAATTATTTATATGAAGAAAATCTACCATCCATGTCAAGTTTACTCACAAAAAACCAAATTTTACCCTCTAGGTTCCAACCCTTCAGGCATATCCACTGCATTCCAGACATGGTTACTGTGTATGGATTCCATTTTAGATTGATTGAATTTTATGAATTTTTTAGAATTAAATCTCTATATGAACACCTATAATGTGGTAGGTTCAAAATTTTTAAACATTATCACATCATCATTAGAAATGAGAAATCTATATCTCACGAGTTCTTAATGAATCCAAATAGATCATTGAGGTTCTTTTATAACGTGAGTCTGTTTTTCAATTAAAATTTTTATGGAATAGACTCATCAAAAAACTCATGATCATTTAACGTTTTTTGGTTTTTATCATCCCTATGTTCATTGTTCTTGACCAATAATTCTTCAGTAGATAAATTAAATTTCAAATAATGTAGAAAATTTGGATGTAGGCACTTAATACTTAGTTTGATTATAAAAATATGATCAATCATTTGATATATTTGGGGTCATTCTTATCATGTTATAATTTTTATATTAATTTTCAATATCCCCAAATTTTAATAGAAGAAATAATGGTATATTTCACAGAATATATTTTATATGGTAACTTTATAACCACTTTACATAGAATTTGGTTTAGTAAAAAGTAGGAGTCATCAATTTATAACCTTGTAATGTAGTATAAAGATCACATTGAATCATAATTGATTCAAACATGTAAAATTATGTATGATTACACCTCTCCTAAAAAAAATTCAATTATGTTCTTCCAGGAAGAGTGAGTTATAATAAAAATTCACAATCCCTAAAATGTTAAATGAATTCTTTACTCAATTATTAACCACCTTGATATGATCAGAGGATCCTTAAACATTTTCCTAGTTTATTATATACTTAATTTTAAAATTATTTGTTGTTTTTATAAATTTCATACATATGTTTCATCATAAACAGATATCCATACTAATGAATATCCTTCGAAAAGTCAACAAATCACCTTAAACTACCACTTTATTGGGTACTCATTGGTATATATGAAACACTATATATAAGATCCAATAGTCCACTATCCCATTCAATTTATTTTATAAAAGGTTATTTGTTTGTTTTTTATAATAAGATTCAAAATATTCATTAGGACCGATGCAGAAACCTGAGGGAGGTGGTGAATAAGAAGTTTCTAAATTTTTAACAAATTAAAATCTTCTTATAAATAATTTTACCATTTAAGTATTTAAACCATTATTTTTATAGTTTATGTGTTCTTATTTATCAAATCAAACCCATATCATGCGATGTATCTTATGAAGGGAAATCAATACATTATGTTTTTATATGTTCAACTCTATTGTAGGAAACATTCTCCTTGTTGTGATTGAGTTTTCATCGATTTATCGATTTTATTCTAATAATAATTTCATCAATTAATGTGGCTCATGGTAGTTTTAATCCTTCACCCTCTCACCATATTATAGAGTTGAGACCACACTATATTACACAAGTGAAGGGATCTTCTTACCATGTCCCTTTGTATTTTGCCTCTTGGTTGGTCTTGAAAACCTCCTTCCAAATTTTGATATAGATAAAAACATAGTAATGGATGTCACTAAATTAACAAAATAGATATTATACCTCTTCATAGAGTCTTTGAATCCACTATTATATTCAAGAACCACTACATACAACAAGGTCTCTATTATTTGAAAAAACTCTATGTTCATAATTGTAAATTTCTTACTGGCATCACTAAATTGATCTATTGGGAACATCAATCATGTAATATATCTTCAATATTATAATGTCTTGACACAATAAGAAGAATAAAAAGGGTATTGTTGGTGTCTCTCTCAAATCATAATCATTATTTATCTTCTCAAACTTTTGAATTAGTGGGTTCCATAAGAACTGGTATGGAAACCGCTTTTATTCATCTTCCATTTTTATTATTATTTTTATTAATTAAAAAATATTATTAACTTCAAAAAACATTTCATTCTAATTATTATTCTTTAAGTGGTTTTCAATTTACCTTAACACACGATATTTCTTGTTTATAACACACCCATGATCCATCCCTCTGTATTAATTATATAGTCTAGATAAGCTAAAAAACGTTTTTATACTTCTCGTTACTTTTCTCATGTTAGAAACATTTTTATTTTTGGTAATTTTTATATTTACAAAATTTTAAATATTTAAATTGTTACTTTCTAGAAGGAAAAATACATGCTCCAACCTAACCCCCATGATCTTAATATAATTATCAGAATAGGGGTTTTCTAGTAAAATTACCCAGGTACCCTTTCTCTTTTTAGTTTTTCCCTCTAAAATGAATATGTATTCCAATTAATCATCTCTATCAGGATTCAAGTGTCTTATTTTCATTTTCATATTCCCATACAAATCCACAGGAAACTATTCTCTATAGCTTTATTAAAATCATACAACAACATTAACTTGTGACATGGATCTTCTCATTATCAGCTTGAGAGATTATTTGAAACCAATTAGACATCCATGATATGCCTATAATTAATAACTAAAATCTCAACACAATGTTTTATTCTACTAAAACAAGAATTAAACCTCACTATTAATGTCTTAAACATTTAATTTCAACACATGCATTGATGGATTTTAATCTCTAGATTTATGAAATCTAGATTTTTGTTGTTTTAGAGAATTTTAATTCATAGAATTTCCTATCAGATTTGATATATATTCTCTCACTCATAAATTTTGTATTCTTAACTAAACGGCTGAATAAAAATTCATTTTCTGATATTTTATTTGCTGAAGATTAATTCCAGCATCAATTTATTTGTTTTATCATTGACCACCAAAATATATTTCTCAAATAATATTTTTTGAAAATAAAATAATAATAGAATAGTGATGTCCTCAATAATTTTCATTTAATATTTAAAATTAATTATTGAATCATGACCCAATATATATTCATGATATTTGATACATGAGTAAACATTATAATTATTCAATTTATTTTACTCAATAGAAAATTAATTTTAAAAATTTATATTTTTATCCATTTATATTTATATATCTACCATGATCTTTACATAGATAATGATAACAATTATAAAGATTCAAATGATATTTACATAACCATAATTATTCTAACCGAAATACCCTCCATCCCTACAAAGTCAAGAATCATGCCTAGATATTGTTAATTAATGTTTCTATAGAAAAGTATAATACATAGATAGAAGGATCATGCTAATGTAAACATTCATGATCCTTATTTAATTCACGAATAATTCTTATATATTTTTCCAAAATCATTATGATGTTCAAGCCTTTTGTATTTTCATTAAATATAGATAATTATCATCCTTATGAATTCATGAACAATATCTAAATATTATCCAATGATCGTTATGATGTCAAAGTTCATACATAAAAACTATTAAATAATACCTATATTGGAATTCATGGAATTTTTTATTTTTATTCTTTCATTCCCATGAATGATCATTATGTATATAAGGAAATAACCAATTTCTAGCCTTATTCATAGAATTTCATAATATCTTCAAATTTATCCAAGGATTATTAAAATCCACTCCAAACATATAAAAAAAACTAGTAAACTTATATTAGCTTAAAATAATTAAAAAAATTATCAAAATAATTCTCAACCTCTTTATATGAATTATTAGTATATTGAATACCCATGTTAGAGTAGTACAAGAACACCTATTCTTTATAAAATCATGATTAAAGTTATTCTTTTAAAATCTCCATCCAAGATATATTATAACTAGGAAGGTTGTGGAATCCCAATAATTTTATAAACATAGAAATAGAAACCTCTTTTGAACTGAGATATGGGAGTACACCTCACAAACCTA
The DNA here is from genome assembly GCA_963277665.1 of Viscum album. Taxonomy (NCBI): domain Eukaryota; kingdom Viridiplantae; phylum Streptophyta; class Magnoliopsida; order Santalales; family Viscaceae; genus Viscum; species Viscum album. The sequence continues at coordinate 1,022,228,779 of OY728162.1, forward strand.
AAGGTGTAGTGGGAGAAAGACCCTAATATAACGTGTCTTGAGAGCTCAATGGAACAAAGACCATTACAAATAACAAGTCACATATGAAAACAGTTCCATCGACCCAAGAACAAAGGATTATTAAAGGGATCAATGCCCAAAAGATGATCTATAGGAATATCCTCCACCTGCAACTATATATATGTGGGCCAACACACTCGTGAGGTCGTAACTCTGAGGAAGAAAATGACATCCAAATTTGTAGCCCTGTTCCTGTCATCTGCACAAAGGGTGACATGCTGTAGATCCATCCACCATGGTCTAGACATGTTGAGCTAGAGCTACCTCCATAAGTTCCACCTACATCAGCCACCACCACAAGGGACACCACCAGGAAAAACTGTTGTCGTAGAGCCACTAACCGCATCCAGACCATCGAACACTAGTGTCTCCATCCAACACACGCTATCCTCTACACATGACGCCCTCTACAACCCTGTTCTCTAGCAGCCAGAAATGATCAATATGACTAGATCTGGCCTGAAACTAGATTTCGACCATATTTAAAGTGACCGGCTCTAGCAAGGCCAACCACCACTACCCATGTTCCCAAACAGACCAATGAGATCCAACACACACCTCCCACAACACTGCAAACACTATGAAAATCCATGCATCTATCGCCGTATATATCACCACCATAACTCTCACAACTGGATTATTAACGAAAAGTCTCCACCCCCAGATTTCCATAGCTTCCATGGTGAGAACCTGCTGAAAAGATGAAGAAATTGAAGAGAATGATCCCATGGGGATGAACACTACTCGATACCAAGAGCTCTTAGTCAAAACCATGAGGTACCTCTCTACTCAATTCTTAAAACATCATGAAAGATGTATTTTTTCATGGATTCATAATCATTCAAGATTGATCTCTATTTAAGGTAGCCTTTTACTATGTGAATAACAGATTTTCAAACAGTTCACCCAGAAGGAACTTCAACTCCGTGAATAATGTTTTATATAACAGTTCAACTCACTTCAATAGGTGTCTTTATTTTTATAAATATTATCTAAATCCATCTTCCAATACATAAGGATGCTACCAAGAATCCCCCTAGCCTAGTGCTCAAATGAATCAGAATCAAACACCTCCATTTTCAATCATATTAAGGTGACATTATTTTCATGTTCCATTGAATGAATCTTACATCTATTCTCCTGGGTGTATCCTTCCTATATATCTCGAAATCGAAAATATGTTCGTATAAACATTTTTTGACAAAAAATATTACGAACAAAAAATATTGGGTACTTCAAAAAAGATTAACAATTCTAAAAATATTCTTAATTGAATAAATCTAAGAATCCATTTTTATAGTACTTTTATGTGTTTTTGGTTTATATGTTAAAGGAAACAATTTGAAATGTTGGTGGGATTAGGATCAACCCTAACCATACTATCATGAATATTATTTATAGGAGTATAAATGTCAATAATATATAAATATTTTACTATATTCTTGATGCCCTAAAACATTTTATTCTTAATATATATATATAACCTATAATACCTCATGATTTTATGGTATGTATCCACTTAAATAATATTTATTCATTTGATAGCTTGTATTTCAAATAAAATTATTTCATATAATATAAATCATATAAAATCATTGAGATAACACCAAAAATGATATAAATGAATAATTAATGAAGTAAGAGGTTTCTTATAGAAATTAAGCAACATATACCAATGAAATTTTAACATCACCTTTAGAATAGTAATGTGACCCTTCAGAATAGCAATCTTGGCAATAGAATAGTAGACTCACCAATCAATGTTTAAATAAAATATTTGATTTTTATAAATGAAAATATTATATAATTAATAATAGTATAAGTAAATAAATATTTCAAAAATGTTAAATGAAATATTTGTATTTTATAAAACCTAAATGCTCATTTTTTATTTTATAAATAATATATTGATTTGATAGAAAATTTATTTTCACAAAATATAATCATAATATTATATTTTCTTATCTTGTGATTATAAGATAATTTTATACGACCTTAATTAATTTTTCAAAGTGTTAAAAGAACAGTTACAATTTTAAAATTGGTATTTCTCATGTAAATGATGATTTTAAATAAAAAATAAATATCTAATCATTAAAAAATTATTTTTATTAAATGTTGTTTGTTTTTTAATTCCCCACATAAAAAAATGGTTAGGGTAATTTTTTTTTATTTTTCTAAAATAGTTATTTTTTTTGTGAATTGTGAAATACAGTAATATATGTTATATTTTAAATACATGAATTACTGAGTCATATATAATGTATTATTGATATAATCCCATTATGTCGGAAACTCCTGCATTATTTTAATATATTTATTGATAAGGTTGAAATTATTTATATTCTTGAGCAAAAATAATAAACAAATGAATAAAATAATCAAAAAATACCCCTCTCTTCCAATATAAATACAACCCTCACCACTTATTCTCCTCACACCAACAAATACATGAATCTTCTCGAATTTATAGCCAATCCCTCTATAAAACTTCTAAACCACATTCTATTCTTTCTATTCTCACCCAAAATACAATTTCAAGATTTCTTAAGAAGGTTTTTATGGAAATTAATTGAAGTGGTAAAATCCCATTTCATTTATTTAATTTTCTATCAATTTCTTTTCTTTTCTATCCTTACCATGCCTCCTCTATCCAAAAAATAAAAATAACTCTAGTATCTCATATATAAAATAATGATATTAAGTTAATGGGATATTAATCAATAAACCCACCCTCCTCTTCCTTTTATTTTAAAAAGGAATACATAATCATTGATGTGTTTATTTATCATAATCGTGGATGATGCGTTTTCATTTTCCATTACCAACTACATGGATGGAAATAAAACCATTATAATGGATAAAATATATTGTAAAATATATATTTCAACATTTTTTGTGTTTTATAACTATCATATATACATACTTTTAATCAATAAAATAAAACTAGTGCATGTTCATCGAAAAATGACAAACAAATCTAAACGGTTATCATTAAAATATTATCTAATGAATCATACTCATATATAGAAAAATAATAATATATAAGACCATTTAATTTTCTGTAATTTGTTTAATAACATATTGTTTCAATTCTGGATAACTATTCCCATTTTAATGGATTTTTAAACATTTATAAAATTAACCAATCATGCTATGAGACACATTTTTTATGAAATCATTATAACTATGGAAAAAAACCATCCAAAATGAAAAAAATTGAATCTTATAACTCATGAAAATGGCCAAAAATGAAATTTTTAAAATTATAAAAAATCAAATAAAAATTTAATAGGTGTTTATTTAAATTTTTAATGAATCCAATTTCATTATCCATGAAACCAATTACATGTTCAAAACACATTCAGACATAAGGTATGATATTCTTTCCAAACATCTATTTTTCATTTAGGTTACTCTTTCTCTTGCATTACCCAATTTAATGATTCATCATTTTTATATGTGTCTTATAAATTTTATTTATTTGTTCCAAAATAATGTATCCAGATCGGTTCATCTTTCATTGGTCGAAAATACATGTTTTTTAGTGTTCTAATTTCAATTCATCCCGATAAAAAAGACCGATTTAAGGTAACATTAAAATTTCTTATCCATTTTCAAGTATATTTCATTAAATGTTTTGATACAAAAAATATTTTTCTAAAATCAATCATATTATCATGAGAACTATATTTTTTCATTTCTGGTTTTATCAAAAAAGTTATGACTTTACTAGAATTAAAGACTCTTTTATATTTTACCTTCAATCGCACAAAAGTGTCTATTTTCTAATGATTCTTAAAAACTTCTTTTTTCAAGTTTTAAATTCAGTTAGACATAATTTTTCATAATATATAGAAAATTTACTTTATTAATGTCTATGTATTATTTGAATAAATTATTCCATGGAAACCATTATGATTTTTCCTTTGACCACTTATTCCTTGTGTGTGGTGTATGTAAACATCCCTTTTATTTTTGATCATCTTTCATTGAATATTTAATTAAATATAAATATTTATCATATCATGGATATGATTATTGTATTATCCATTTAGAACATTTAAATATGGTTCTCTCTTGGAATGTTGATGTTGAATTTAATCTATGTATGAAGAATGCATTGGACAAGCAGTGACAGGTTGGGCCCAGTTATAGATAGCCCCTTGAAGCATCGACAGGTCTCATGAGAAAAAAAAGTTGGTGAAAAACCCTTAGTGTATGTTTCCAAGAAGATTCAGGATTGTTTTTACCCATATAATTAATAAGTATTGATATTATAATGGTTCATGTTCGAGATACCTTCTGTCCAATGATTAAGCATTCTGTTTATTCAGAATTCATTTATTAATTTCCTTAAGATTATCACTGTAAAAAATCTAAAGATTCATTTTCATTGTCTGGTATTGATGGCTTGTGATTTTATATTACTTATCTTTCCATAATGATAATTCCATATTTAATTTTCTTCACTTATTATGGATTAATGGAACCCTTATTAATAATTTGAGCTATCCATTTAATTTTTTTTCCATCCCCACAATCTTAAAATGAAATCATTTAAAAAGTGAGAGGAAGTAGTTTTTTCTCTTTTTGTGTTCTATGATTAATTAAAAATGTAATAAGGGAAACATTTATGTTTTTAGTAAATTTAACAATAATAAAATGATAAATCCTTGGTTATGTGATCTATTGTGTCTATGTCATTATTGTAAAACAACTACCGAATCTAGGATACTGGGGTTGGGGTTATTACAGTTGGTATCAAATAATGTTTAGTGGAATACATGGGAACTAGATTTTAAATAAACATGATAATTATAATAAATCATTGTAGTACATTTTGGATCAGTAATCATTATGAATATGATCTATCATGGTCTTTTCTGTTATTTAGTGATGGAACCTAATGAATTTAAAGGAATAATACTTGAGGACAATTTTGGTATTTACCTAATGAGAAAGTAAACACCTTTAGTCTTGGAGATAAGCATGTCACAACAAACTTTGGATAGCTTACTCTGGATATGATGAATAACCATACTATACCCATGTTAGATAATTTCATGTGGCAGATGACCCCATCAGTTACTGGGACTACTAATACAGTGGTAGCTGAGAAATGGATCATGTCCCATGACAAGATATTCTTTCATTGGGATTCAATGAAAAAGAAAAGTTAGTAAATAAGACATATTTTATCAATGGGGTATTGATCAATTATGGTCATTAATCAGAAATATTAAGGAGGATGATGAATTTGAACCCAGGGAATGGAGAACATTTAATGAAAAAATATTTGAAAAATACTTCCCTTGTGATAAACAAATTGATATGAAGAGAAAATTACTTACCTTAAAGGAAATGGAAGAAGTTAGTGTTTTTGTATACAAGGCCACCTTCAAAAGACTATCTAGGCATTCTATAGATTACATACTTGATTTGGAAGACAAGATTTATCATTTTCTTAATGTTCTTGATCCAAGTCTGTCAAGGGGACTAGAATGTCAAAAAATTTCATCATATAATGAAATTTTATTTAGTCACATCAAAATTGAGAAGGAAATTTGTAGATCTTATATTTTCAAGGTAAATCAATAGAAGAAGATGCCTTCTAATAACCATTGAATTGGTGAGTCATCAATGAAGTATAGGGGAATGAATAAATTTGCATGATAAAAAAATTGTAGAATGAATCCTCCATGTAAATGGTTGAAATGAATGGTAGTTTTCTATATGTGAGACAAAAGGGTCATTAATCAATATAATGAAAGGAGAAGAAACAAATAAATGATGTACAATTCATCAACAGTAATGAAATGGGGAATTATTCAAATAAATGTCCCAAGTGTTAAATTAATTTACATAAAAATATCAAGGGGATATTTCCAACATTATGAAATAACTATAACTAACGTAGAAGTACCCAATTATGTGGTGGTAATTAAAATAATACTATATTCAAATTTAGCCAGTTCAGTATTTGATTTAGGATGATCACACACTATTATATCCATCGAATTTTCCCAGAAAATTAGATATTTACCTTTTGACTTAATAAATGATTTTTTTGATAAAACTCCTAAAGTAAGTCTCATTATAATAAAGATATGTCAAGAAATTTCCATTATGTAATTTAAATGTGCTTTATTTTCTGACGTCGACATCTTAACTATGGTTGACTTTGATATAATCCTAATAATGTATTTGAATTCAAAATGTGATTCTAGATTTTTTTAAAAGAATATGGGAATTATAATTTGCAAGGAAGATATAAAATACCTTATCATTATAGTATAGAATTCATCATATGATTCTTATCTTGATCCTCCCCCAATTGCTCTACAAAATAAAATTCATGTGGTGGAAGAACAAAAAAATATATGGATGGGGAAAGCCATCTTCAAATTGATAATATACCCATTGTACAAATATACATTGAGGAATTACATGATAAATTATGTGGAAAAACCCCAAAGAGTGAAGACTTGTTTATAATGGTTTTAATCCTTAATACAAGACTAATATAAAAGACTCCTTAAATAATGTCTATTATTGAATTATTGGAGATGAAGAAAAAACTATAGGTGTTGAGTAATAAATGATTTATTAAACCTGGTGTTTTTTCATGGGGTTCCCCAATTTTATTTGTTAGGAAGAAAGATGGATCCTTGAGGCTATGAATTAACAATAGGGAAATTATTTGTATTATTATAATGAATAAGTATACTCTTCCTAGAATTGATGATTTATTTTATCAACATCATGAAGCTCAATATTTCATGACGTCTGACCACCATTCTTTGGAAACATTAATTGTGAGTAAAGAAGGAATAAATTCTAAATACATATTTTTGAACTAGGTATGGACATTACGAGTTGACAATAATGACATTTGGACCGACTAATGCACCCTATGTTTTCATAGATCTAATAAACATATTATTCATGTAACGACATAATGATTTAATTTTAGAATTATTTGATGATATTTTGGTATATTCTATAATCTATTAAGTCCATGTGAATCAAATGAAGATTATTGTTGAGACTCTCACAAAGAAAGCTTTATATGGTAAATTTTGTATGTTTGAATTATAACTTCATGAAATTTCATTTCTTAACCATATTGTCTCTATGAATGGAATACCATTTTCTCCTTCAAAGAAAAAGAAAATCAAAGAATGTCTAATTGTAATGAACATAACTGAGGTAAGTAGTAATATTGGTTTAGTAGGATACTAACTATGTTTCTATTATAATTATTCTCGATTGGCTAACCCATTATCCAAGATACCATGTAAAGGTGTTATGTTTTTATAGAAATAAGAATGTGCATAATGTTTAATGAATTGATGAATATATTATTCAATGATTCAATTTTTAATTTTTTATTTGGATATGAATGTTTTTTGATATACAAAGGTGCATTTAATAAAGGACTAGGTTGTGTACTTAGGAGAAATGATAAATTTATGGCATATGCGTCAAGGATGTTGAAGACTCATGAAAAAAATTATCCAACTCATGATCTTGAGTTAGAAGCCATAAGATTTATTCTGAAGATATAGATACACTATCACTATAGTGAAATATGTGAGATATATATGGATAATAGTGGTTTGAAATATATATTTTTGTAAGAAGAACATAGCATGGGGAAAGTTGAATGATCTATTTACTTTTACTTTATGTTTTCTCAATATATTACCATATAGGAATGGAAAATAAAGTAGAAGATTTATTAAGTAGTAAATATCATGGACATATATACCGAATAGTGACTGAGAAAGATCCAATGTTCAAGGATCTAGTAAATATAGATATGGGAATATGTAAGGAAGAGGAAACATCACCCCTTTTTCAAAAGTTTTCTAACCCACCATTATTATAGAATAAAAAAACCTCTCAATATGACGATGATAATTTTAAAAATAAAATAAATGATGTTAATGATGGAAGATTGGAAGACATTGAGTAAAAGATGGCATTGTGAAATCGAGAAAAAGGTTTTTTAGTCCACCAATACCTGAGCTAAAAGAGAACAATTTGATGAAGCTCATAGATCCGACTTATCAATAAACTCTTCTAGTAAAAAAATGTATTGGGATCTGAAATATCAATTTTGGTGGGATAATATGAAGTTGGAAATTTCTAACTATGTGTTAAGATGACTAGTTTTTAAACAAGTAAAGTTTGAGATACAATATCCTAGAAGATTCATGTAATATCTAGTTATTCTTATGGTTAAGAGGGATGAAATTACAATGGACTTAATCATTTGATTAACAATGAATCCAATAACGAATGATGTGATGTGTGTTATTATTGATCGACATACCAAATCAGAACATTTCCTTACAATAAGGTAGGATTTTCCTTTGGATTTCCAAGAAAGACTCTATATTAATGAAGTTATAAGAATTCATGGGGTGCCTCTATCAATTGTTTCTTATCGAGATCCCCATTTCAGATCAAAATTATGTAAGTTTCTTCAGAATTATTTGGATATTGAGCCTCATCTGGGTATTTCTTATCCCCCTCAAACTGATGGACAATCTTAATGGACTATTAAAACATTGGAAGTCATATTGAGATCATTCTCACTCGACATTCAAGGTATATGGGATCATTATTTACATTTGGTAGAATTTTTCAACAATAATATTTTCCATTATTGTATTCAAATGGCTCCATATAAAGCATTATATATAAAGAGATGAAGAACTCTAACTTCATAGGATGAAGTTGGTGTGAGGATACTTATAAGATCAAAACTTATTAAAGAGAAAATAAAATGGTATAGACTATTTAGGTTTATATTAAAATAACACAAAGTAGGAAAAAGATTTATGCTAACAAATGGAGAAAGGATTTGTAATTTCAACCAAGAGATTATTACATATAATAGTATCTCCATCTAATGTTGTCTTACATTTCTGTATGAAATGGAATCTGGGCCCCATGTATATGAGACCATTTGAAATTCTAGAAGGAATTAGATCTATAGCATACAAATTAGCAATTAATCCAAGTCTCTCCAATGTTCATGTTATATTCCATATATCATTATTATATAATTACATGCCATACCCAGTGTAAGTACTCACGAATAAAGAGATAGAAATAGAAATTGATTTGTCATACTGTGAAGAACCTATTGAAATTCTTGAAAAAAAGGAAAGAATATTAAAAATTTCGACTACTCGATAGGTTAGGGTACTTTGAATAAACCATAAAATAGAATATGTTTCTTGGGAACTAGAATATGTTATGAATAATAACCACCAAAATTGGTTTGGAGGAAAATATTCATGACAAATTTTGACGATGAAATTTCTGAAGGAGGACAGAATATAACACCATAAGATTTTAAAACATGTATCCTCTTAAATAAATTAAATTAATTAGATAACCTATAATAAGAAAAAATTATTTCATTTAGAATAAATCATATAAAATAACCTAGAGTGAACAAAAAACTTTATAAATGAAGAATGAAGGAAATAAGAGGCTTTTTTAAAAATTAATAAATATATAATAATGAAATAGAAACACGACCTTTGGAATAGTAATGTGTGATTCAGGAATAGTAATTCACCCAATAAAACAGTATCCTCACATATGAAAGTATAAATAAAATTATGGTATATTTTAAATAAAAATATAATAAAATTAAATCATAGTATAAGTAAATAAATATTTTAGAAAATGATAAATTATTTGTTGATATTTTTATAAAATTAAAATATTTATTTACAATTTTATAATTAATATAATTATTTAATATATTTTTCATACAATAGAATCATAAATTATTATTTTTTTCTTCTAAACATAATAAAATTTTATGAGAACACAATTATTTTTTCAAGGTGTTAAAAAATGAATTAAAATTTTAAAATTGGTCTTTTTCAAGTAAATAGTGATTTTAAGTAGAAATTAAATTTATAATTTCCAAAAAATTATTTATATAAAATGAAGTTAATTTTTTAATTTTACACATTTAAAAATGGTTTGGGTGAATATTTTGGAATTTTATAAAATTGATGAATTTTTTATGATTAGAGAAAAATGGTAATTTTACGCTGTAAGAAAAATACATGAATTATTGAGTCATAGATTATGAATGGATGATGTAAGCCCATAATAATGAACAGTAATTAATTATTTTAATATATTTAGTGATAATATTCATTCTATTCATATTCTTGATCAGAAATAAAAAAAGGAGTACAATAATCAAAAAACATACCTCTCCCCCACATTAAATACAACCCCCACTTCTTCCCCTTAGAAAAAAAGCCATTAAACATGTAAAATTTTTACCCAATACCACTCCCTAACCTATACCCCATGTTTTTTAATTATTGGTATCACCCAATTTTCTATTTAAAATTTCCTTAAAAAGGTTCTCAAGGACCAGAAATCCAGAGGTAAAATATCCTTCTGTTCTTTTAATTTTTATTCAACTTATTTTCTTTTTTTATAGTTTCCTTTCCACCTCTATCAAAAGATAAATGATAAATACATTATCATATATATTATGTAATTTTATTATGTTAATTGAATATCCATCATCAAACCACTTATCTTCTTCCTTTTTCTGTAATATTGAAAACATCGCATGTGATATGTCCATTTACTACTATCATGGATGATTCATTTTTATTTTCCATTACGGCTTTCAAGGCTAGTCATGAAACAATTATAATAGTTAAAATAAATTGTAAAATTTATATTCAAACTTATTTAGAGTTCTTTAACCAGTATATATACGTAATATTAATTAATAAAACAAAACTAGTGTGTGATGATTGAAAAATGGAAATATTATCTTAACAGATACCATTAACGTTTTATTTAATGAATAGTCATCATATTTGGAAACAAATGATAAATAAGACCATTTAATCTTCTATATGATCATTAATACCAAATAATTTAAATTACGGAAACTATTCCAATTTTACATGATTTTCCTTTCATGTAATCAGGTGAAATGATGATGAAAAATAAGGAAATGAACACCCGAGAACGACGAAATTGAATCTTACAACTCATAAAAAAAAATCCATAAATGACCATTATAAAATTATATTAAATCAAATAAACGGTAAATAAGTTATAAATTAAATTATTACTGAATCCAATTTCATTTTCTGCAATATAAATTTCAAGTGAAAAACACTTTTGAATATAAGGTAAGGGATTATTCTAGAGCATCCATTTTTCATTCGGGTTACACTTTCTCTCTCATTACAACAATGTAAATATTAATTTTTTATATAACTATTCTAAATTATTTTTACATTTTCCAAACTCAATTATCCATATCAGTTCATCTTATTTTATGGGAAATACATGTTTTATATGGTTAACTTTTCAATTCCTCCTTATAAGTATGCTTGATTTAAGGGAAATTTCTAATATCATACTAATCTTCACGTACACTCCATAATATATTTTAAGACAATTTTTTTTATAAAACTAGTCTTATTGTCATGAAAAATTATATTTGTTAATTTCGGGTTTTATGTCATCAATTATGGCTTTTCCTACTTTAAATACACTTTTATATTTTTCCATTAATCAAACTTAAGGGGATCTTGTTAGGTCGGAAGAAACAGGAATGATGGCAAGAGGGGGTGAATTGCCTTTTTAAAAAATTGATTAACAAATTAAAAATCAAAGTAAAGTGCAGCGGAAATAAAGAGGCAATCACACAAGAAATTGATAACGGAGTTCGGCCAAAAACCCGGCCTACGTCTCCGCTCCCAACTCAACCGTTGAGAGATTCCTACCGCTTGCTTTTCAATGGTTATAGAAAGAAACCCACTAGGCTTTGAGGTAGCACTAGGACCTATTACAGCTTGCTTTTTGTGGTTTAGCAAGAACCCACTTGCTTTCAATGGTTTAGCAAGAACCCACTAGCCTTTTTAACGGGTGAAGGCTAGCTCACCGCAACACAAGCCTTTTAAAAGGAAAGGCTTGAAGAAACCTCTTCACACCTTAATGGTGGTGTGAAACCCAAAAGAAAGGGGGAAGAGAAAAGGGTTGGGGTTTGTAGGCACAAACCCAATTTTAAGCTCAAAATAAATAAATGCAATAAAACCCGTAATTGGGAAGACTCGGGCGCCAATGGATGATGGAGTTGATGAGCGTGCTCTCCCAAGCTTCTTGAGTGGAGCTCCTTGGATGTGGAAGTTGTTGGAGCTCTTGGGGTTCCTTTGAAGGAAGTCGCCGGAGGTTGGCCAATTGATCCAAAATATGTCCGTTGGCTTCGTATATGATCCGACATTGTTCCGGGGCTTCCTTGGCCTTTATTTATAGGCTAGGAACCCTTGGGGAGGCTTCGGAGCCGTTGGAGAGGTCTTCGGAGCCGTTGGAGGCCAAATGAGAGTTGACTGGTCAAACCCAACGGCTAGTTTGACTGGCCTACCGGCTGGCCGGTGCAGGGCCACCGGCTGGCCGGTGCCTTGGCAGAGGAGAAGAAATCTTTTCCAGGCACCACCGGTCGACCGGTGCCAGAGCCACCGGCTGGCCGGTGGTGAGGCAGTAGCCTTCACTATTTGGGCTGGGGGCCACCGGCTGGCCGGTGGTCAAGCCACCGGCTGACCGGTGGAACCTGGCAGTGGGCAATGCCTCTGCCAGGTCCACCGGCTGGCCGGTGCTATCACACCGGTTGGCTGGTGGACTGAAATTCAGTCCATTTGATGTCCATTCCTGGGCCAACTTCTTGGAAACCTTGTGCCTTTCAATCAAAAACACTTCAAACATTGTTAGATAAACATGAAAGTGATTGTGATCATGAAAATTAAACCACGAGGGGATACGAGAGGTACAACAATCTCCCCCTATTTTGATGATCACAATCACCAAAACAATTAAAGTAAAATTCTGAAATTAAAGGCATGCTTTAATGAATAAAATGAAATGTAAAGCAAAGCATTATGAAAAGGATTCTCCCCCAATCAATCAAGAAATTTCTCCCCCTTTGTGATTATCAAAATAGCGTGGGACATAAAACTTGATTGAGGGACAAGTTGAAAAACTAGATGGAGATTTGAAAAATCAATTGAGATTTTTGAAATTGAAATGAAAATTTGAATAACAGTTTGAATTGAAAGTTTTGAATCAAAAACCAATTGAAATTTGAAATTTGAATCGAAAATTTTGATACCAAGTGTTGAGATTTAAAGTTGGAATCGAAAATTTGAAATTGAAATCAAAAAGGGCTTAAACGAATCTAACTCCCCCTAAATAAAAACAATAAATCACCGGGGAGAGGGATTTTGAAAAGAGATGATTTTAGGCCCGGAGAGACTCGCTAGAAGGGATTTTTCAATCCATACTTGTCTCATGGCGTGTCTTCTCCTATAAAATTCATCCGAATAAAAAATAGATTTGGGCCTACCATACCGGGCGTTTTTGCAATTACATTCATATATCATGTGCCCGGGTTTTTTGCAATAATTACAAAATTTATAACCGGAGCTCCCCCTTACAAAAACAGTTGGAGCATGGGAAGAGGAAGCTACGTTGGTATAGCCAAGTCCATTGGTGGTTCTAGATACTCGTTGAGATCCTAATATTTTGGTCAAATTTTGTTCACCTTGGGTGAACTTGGCTAAAGTTTCTCTAAGGTCTTTGATGGTTGATTCCAAAGAATCAACATTTGGAAAATTTTGGATTTTCAGGGAGAGTTCCTCCTTCTCTTTAAGAAGTTGGTCTTTTTCGGAGGAAAGCTTTTTGAAAGACTTTTTCAAAGAAACAAATTTTGAAGAAAGCTCATGAAAACCTTTTTCTAGTTGGTCTCTAGCGTGAGAGAGTTCTTCATAAGATAAATGATTTAATGAATTTGAATTTGAAGAACAAGAGGAAGAGGAGTCGGAAGATGTTACCTCATGAAATGCCATTAGGCATTTTGTACCGTTGTCGCTCGAGGAGGAGGAGGAGGAGGATGATGAGGTGTCACTCCATGTCGCCTTGAGGACCTTTTTCTTTCCTTTTTCCTTTTGCGTGGCCCGTTTTTTGTTGAGTGGGCAATCGGGCTTGTAATGCCCTTTTTGGCCGCACCCGTAGCATTTTACCTTGGGCTTGGATCTTGCGGTGGGTTCTTGCTTTCGATGCTTGCGGGATTTCTTCTTCTTGTGCTTCTTCATAAACTTGTGCATTTGGCGGGCGAGATTCTCCATTTCCGAGTCGCCGCATGATGATGAAGAAGATGAGGAAGATGAGGATGATGAGGAGGAGCTTACTTCTTTTTGAACCTTGAGGGCAATGTTCTTTGGTGTCTTGATTGGTGTGCCCTCCTTTTGAGCTTGCCTCCTCATCGTGATCTCATAAGTCATGAGAGATCCGATGAGCTCCTCTACCGGCATATTTTTGACGTCCTTAGCTTCTTGGATCGCCGTCACCTTTGGTGCCCATGAGCTCGGAAGGACCCATAAGATCTTCTTGACCATCGTCTCGGCTGAAACATCATCACCAAGAGATTTCCTTCCATTGCACACGTCAGTAAAGCGAGTAAACATATCGGAAATAGACTCATTTGGATGCATTGAAAATGACTCAAAATCTTGCCTATACATATCCAATCTAGTGTCTTTGACTTTGTTAGTGCCCTCATGAGTTACTTCTAAAAGTTTCCAAATTTCATGTGAGGAGGTGCAAGTAGACACTCGATTGAATTCATTTCGGTCTAGGCCGCAATGGAGAGCGTTCATGGCTTTGCCATCAAGCTCAAAATTCTTTATATCGGCTTGAGTCCATTTGGATTCATCGGGAGAGGAGAGGGTGTAACCTTGCATGACAATTTTATAAATCGGATAGCCAATGCTTCTAAGAAAAGTAGTCATGCGGGTTTTCCAATAATTATAGTCGGTTCCATCAAAAAATGGAGCACGACCCAATGAAAAGCCTTCGGGGGCGAAAGAGGTAGATGCCATCACAATGGATCTTTGAATTTGAAACCTTTTAAGGTATTACTCAAATTATTCCTCTGATACCAATTGTTAGGTCGGAAGAAACAGGAATGATGGCAAGA
The DNA here is from genome assembly GCA_963277665.1 of Viscum album. Lineage (NCBI taxonomy): Eukaryota > Viridiplantae > Streptophyta > Magnoliopsida > Santalales > Viscaceae > Viscum > Viscum album. The sequence goes on from OY728162.1 coordinate 1,022,243,888, forward strand.
GGGGGTGAATTGCCTTTTTAAAAAATTGATTAACAAATTAAAAATCAAAGTAAAGTGCAACGGAAATAAAGAGGCAATCACACAAGAAATTGATAACGGAGTTCGGCCAAAAACCCAGCCTACGTCTCCGCTCCCAACTCAACCGTTGAGAGATTCCTACCGCTTGCTTTTCAATGGTTATAGCAAGAAACCCACTAGGCTTTGAGGTAGCACTAGGACCTATTACAGCTTGCTTTTTGTGGTTTAGCAAGAACCCACTTGCTTTCAATGGTTTAGCAAGAACCCACTAGCCTTTTTAATGGGTGAAGGCTAGCTCACCGCAACACAAGCCTTTTAAAAGGAAAGGCTTGAAGAAACCTCTTCACACCTTAATGGTGGTGTGAAACCCAAAAGAAAGGGGGAAGAGAAAAGGGTTGGGGTTTGTAGGCACAAACCCAATTTTAAGCTCAAAATAAATAAATGCAATAAAACCCGTAATTGGGAAGACTCGGGCGCCAATGGATGATGGAGTTGATGAGCGTGCTCTCCCAAGCTTCTTGAGTGGAGCTCCTTGGATGTGGAAGTTGTTGGAGCTCTTGGGGTTCCTTTGAAGGAAGTCGCCGGAGGTTGGCCAATTGATCCAAAATATGTCCGTTGGCTTCGTATATGATCCGACATTGTTCCGGGGCTTCCTTGGCCTTTATTTATAGGCTAGGAACCCTTGGGGAGGCTTCGGAGCCGTTGGAGAGGTCTTCGGAGCCGTTGGAGGCCAAATGAGAGTTGACTGGTCAAACCCAACGGCTAGTTTGACTGGCCTACCGGCTGGCCGGTGCAGGGCCACCGGCTGGCCGGTGCCTTGGCAGAGGAGAAGAAATCTTTTCCAGGCACCACCGGTCGACCGGTGCCAGAGCCACCGGCTGGCCGGTGGTGAGGCAGTAGCCTTCACTATTTGGGCTGGGGGCCACCGGCTGGCCGGTGCTGTGGCCACCGGTTGGCCGGTGGGGAGGCAGTAGCTACCCCTTGAGTCTGGGTGCCACCGGCTGGCCGGTGGTCAAGCCACCGGCTGACCGGTGGAACCTGGCAGTGGGCAATGCCTCTGCCAGGTCCACCGGCTGGCCGGTGCTATCACACCGGTTGGCCGGTGGACTGAAATTCAGTCCATTTGATGTCCATTCTTGGGCCAACTTCTTGGCAACCTTGTGCCTTTCAATCAAAAACACTTCAAACAATGTTAGATAAACATGAAAGTGATTGTGATCATGAAAATTAAACCACGAGGGGATACGAGAGGTACAACAGATCTTTTATAAAGTTTCAAAGAAAAATATTTTTACATCTTTTCACTTTAGATGGACATTATTTATCATGGTATATGACTATTTTACCTTACTAATATATATGTATGATTTTATTCTATTCTTCAATGGAATCCACTATGATATTTCCTTTGACCACTTATAGTTGTGTGTGGTGTACGTATACTTCCCTTTTATTTATGATCATAATTCATTAAGGATTTCATTAAATATGAATATTTATTATATAATGAACATGATTATTGTCTAATTGATATACAATTCTTATAGATGGTGTTTTCATTGAATATATTTCATTGAATTTTATCTATGAAAAGAATTCTTTGGACTTGCAATGATGGGTTAGATCTAGTTATGGATAGCCCTTCAAGGCATCGAAAATTCTCATGAGATAAAATGTTTGGAGAAAAAAATTTCATTTCTCTTTTAAAGATGAATCCGATGGTATTTTACACATATACATAAACCGTCTTGGCGGTATAATATTTCATGTTCTAGATATATGATATCTAATGATTAAGCATTATCTTCATTCAAAATTCAGTTATTAATTTCAACGAGATTTTCACTATGATAAAACATATATATTTATTTTCATTCCCAGTTATTATTGGAATATTTTTTAGGTTATACACCTCTCCATAATTCTTAAGAATTGTTGACTTTTTTCACTTATTATTGATTCATGCAACCCTTGGTAATCATTTCATCTCACACTATTGTTTATTTTAATTCCCCAGGTTGTGAAGAATAATTATTTGAATAATTTAAAAGAATAAGTTTATTTACATTTCTATATGTTATAATTTTAATTTAAAATTTAATAAGGGAACCATGTATGTATCTAGTTTCTTCATGAATACTATACAGATCAGTCCTCGGTTATGTGATCTCTTGTATCTATGACATTTTAATAAAGCAACCACTGAAAATTGGCTACTGGGGTTGGGGTTGATATATAAACTCTTGTAATTAATAGTTATTGAAAATTAATTCTAATAAAAAAAATGAAACAAAAACAATAAATATATTTATGGATGTAAGATAATTATAGTTTTCTAATTATAGTATAAATACACATGATAAAACTAAACCATTGGTTATGAATTATAACAAAACAAATATTACTAAATTACTAACATAAAGATCTACTTCTCCAATCATAAATTACCTTCTTTCTTAGAGTCTTTGTTTTTCAGAACAAACTTGTTACAAAAACCCATAATCTAATGCTAATGAGTTAGACTTAGTGAAATGGACTTATATAACATTCACATTAAAATTCTCAGAATGCTTCACTTGGAGCTCATTTCTCAACCATATATACCAATATCTTAATATTTTATTGGTTATACCAATAAAGTATCTCAATATCATTATTTTAAAGTAATCCATATCCTATAAAAGAGACATATATATGGGTGTGTACCATGTATTATATCATTCCATCATGTATTTTAATGTAATAACTCCCACTAATAATGATAAACCCAAACATAACATATATTTAGTGAGCCAAAATAAACATTTCAATAGATTCATATAAAAAATTTACAAGAATATATTTACAAAATAAAATGTAGGGGAACCATGTTTTGGACGAAGTAATCCAAGGTTGGATGAATTTTACCTAATTATTTCTTTCCATATACATGATAATCTGGAGGCAACCTTCTTTGGGAGAACCTACTTATTTGAAATATCAATACCTTGACAAGTGTTTCTTTATAAGGAATTAAACATTTAAAATTTTAGTGTTTTACTTACAGAATTATTAATCACATAATATGTATCATATTCATATTTAATTTCACAACTACTATATTTTATGAAATATTTTTCTTATCTTGTTAAAAATTACTTTGGGAATTCATGATTCTTGAGATATAGTTTTGGAATCCTCATTCCATCTATTAAGTTAATGTGATCACACTACATTATTTGGTAACAACTTATACAAACCACATGTTTTTCTTATTAACCCAAAAATAGATGTAAAAAATATCCATAAATATTTTAATTCATCCAATGAAAAAGGTACATGAACATTTCATGAAACTTTATAGTGTTATATGAGGTTGAAAATATCGGCATGATTATGCCTAGAGAAATAGATAGAAACCCCATCACTATTATTTAAAAAGGAATATGCATCTAGGTTAGTGGGTTATCTGACCCCAATTCCATCTCCCATGGAGAGATTAATCAAAAGAAAATTCAATTCATGGTATCACTAACACCAACTAGGCATAAACTATTTTATGAAAATATTTCAAAACATATAACTCTAGAATCAAAATTAGGATAATGTAGATGAAAAATAAGTCTGATGGAGTCATACCTATCAAGTAATGTAAGGATTTATCTCTGCAAATAAATTTATCACAAAAAGTAATGAAATATAAAATAAATATTTCTTAAAAAATTTACTTATCATTAATATTAAAGGGATAAAAAAATAAGTAAACACTTTATTTATTTTTAAAAACATGTGAAACCAATATAAGAGATTTCATATTGTATTGAGGCATAGAAAAAATAATGTTATAATTCCAAACATTTATAATTTATAATCAATATTCAAATTATAATAAAAACAATAAAAATTATAAATTTTGTAAATTTTATACATGTTGTTTTTTATAACTAATAATCAAATTATTAGTCATAAAATTTGACTGATAGTGGAGTGAGGTAGACTGACATAAATATTGTATTTTATGATATGATATTCAATCATAAAATATGACTCATATCATCGAATACAATATGAAATGTCATATAAATCCAATTTCATTTCAAGATATAACAAGTATATTAAATACAATATGACCCCTATTTTCCATAAACTAATGACTAAAATATATTTTTCAATATCCAATATTGTAATCTATTCCATAGTTCAAAACAAAGAGGAATTGGTACATCATACATTATGATAGAACAAAATCATCCAATAAAACTAATTGAAATATTATGAATTCATCATATGATATTATATTTTTTTGGATATATATGAAATATGATATGTATTTATTCAAAAAAAATTACATTAATCACATTTAATACTTTATGTAGAAGGCTCTAATTAAACTAATTTGTTTTTGGAGAAAATCTAGTTATCATTGTTTGTGTAAATGACCCATGAAAATTTGTTCTCTATATTGAAGTTAATATATTCTAAAATGTAAATGAAGAATAAAGCACTTTTAAATCATTTAATGTAACCTTCACCCACATTATTTGGAGGATCAAGATTAATTATGATCACCTGTTAGAGGAAATGGGTCGTATGAATATACAAGGAGGGGGGTTAATCAGTGCATGATTTCATTTTAATATTTCTTCTTATTCATGATATAAACCTCTCTTGATGATTAAAGAATGACCATATCAAAAGAATATATAACTCTAAGTCATTCATGAAAATGAAAAAATAGATAATGCAAGGAACACACTGATTTTTATAAGGTTGGGTGGTAGTTTTCATGCATACTCCTTGTTGCAGATGGTTACCATCTTAGATGAATATTATTAACTATAAGATAATAACCAAACTATAATTTGTAATGATGAATCAACCTTCACTGATGGATTCATAATTTCCCGATACTACCATTAAAAATTATCCCACTAGTCATACTTATAATCTCTCTAGTTGCAATGATTCATAAAAAATGATAATGATCAATTGATGCACATGGTTTATTCAGAAACTAGTGATGATCTTCTTTAAGATCCTTTAGAATATTCCAGAAAACATACTCACTTATTTTAGAATCTGATATATATATTCTTAACAACTCTCAATCTGAAATATCATTCACTAGATTGTTGTTCTCAATAAAATTCTGATGATATGTTCAAAACATCATCGACAAGGATCTCTTCTTCGTCGTGATATATTTCCCTCTCACACATACACAATATTTTCCTGAAAACACATATTTTATTATTCCCAATCACATTATCCTATCAGTATCTTAATTTTAAAAGAATTATTCCATTTAAGAGCTTCAAATGGATATAATTAAAATAATTTTTAAAAAATGAAAAAAATAGAAATAATTTAGAAGCTCTAACAAAAAAATAATGGTTATAAAATTATCATTTTTGGTTTCTTGCTACATTAGTCGCATTGTCTAATAAAGTAATCAATATGAAGTTGACTTTAATGGTTATTTAAATCAGATGATAAAATTACCTTATAGGTAGAAATCATGTGTGGTATCTTCTTTATTCTGATTAATATACAACAACACTAATAGATAAACTCATGTTCTTCTGTTTTCAAATCTTTGAGTCCACTAGATCAATCCCAATATTCTATTTTATTCAATAATAACATCATTTCATGAGGATTTATTATATTTTTTAAATCTCATCTAAAAAAGTCAAATTTCAAAAATTCTTTATTATAAAGTGATTTAGGATAGTAAAAATAGAACAACATCATCCCAATGACATTCTGGATTTAATATTTAGAGCTTCATAACCAATAAACTCATAATAAACTAGGTTTATATTAATTGTATTGATATCCTAACATATCATGATATTCATCTTTTGGTTATCATATATTATTTATAAAACTTGAATCAAAGTCAATGTGCTCTTTTTTAATTATTTAGGAAAAAATAGGCATCATTGTCTTTGGTTTTCATTAGAATAGTAAATTTACAGAAACATGATTTTCTCCAAGTAGAAACCCAAAACTATTTCTATGTGTTAAAGACTTATTATAGGAATTTAAATTCTTATATTTAGTGAAAATTTATAATAAATGTACTACCCTGGGTTAGAGTATTATGTTTGGTGCTTCAAAGGATAACACTAAGACATGAAGTCTTAAGATCCAAAATGGCTTATGTTCTGTGAAGTATTGCAATAATATCTTAAAGACATACACTTGTTATCAATGGGTTATGTAGGATTTATTATACTTCATTTGAAGTCATGAACTGATGAAATCATACTCCCAATGCCTATTCCATTTTTCTTACCATAACCTGAAGTAATATGATTTACTAATGTCTTCTGATTCTTTTTAGATATTCTAGGCGAATTTGATTTATCATAGAACTTCGTAAAAACATATCCAACACTTTTAACCATCTCAAAATCATTAAATAAAATATAAAATCATCTAATAATCCTATAATAGTTCTCAATAATGGTTTATAATAAATTCATAGCATCAATAAATTCTTCAAATGAACAAGGCTATAACACCATCAATGTATAAATAGAATACTTCCTCACACTGAGGGATTATAATAAAATAAAATATTTATTAATTATTAACACAAAACCATAATGGGATTGAGGAGGTCTAAAATAGAGGTTATTAATATATTATTTATGGAAGACATAATTATAACTAAGATGAAATGATCGGAATCTAATGAAAATATAAATAGAATCATATGGGATGCCTTTAGAGGACAAAAGTTCTGCCACATTTTTTCCATCATGCCAAGTATGTGAGATCTTTATGCCAAGATCAAGGATGAGTCTTTATTCTATGATATAGTATGTAAACTTCAATTGAGTATGGAATTAACTTTCAATGAAGATTAAAGTAGAGTCATGTTCGTTTCTACTTCACACTAGTTGATGTTATATAGTCTACCTAAGATAAGACCATTAAGAATCATACAATATTCTATGATTAGTGAGTTTCACTCCACAAACAATTGACTACAAGTAAGGACAAAAAAATACCCAATGATCCCAAATGATCCCCCCACCACGTATCTTACAATTTGAGCATAACCGAAAAGAATTTTGCATGAAACTAGCAAACAACATCCTTCAGGTCACCCAATAGTAGTGGGAGATCATAGAACGCAACAAAACATCTTTCATAGAAATCAAAAAGAAACGATGGAAATAGAAGGATTGAGTGGAGATGACCTCTTACATGGAAAGTTCACTTTTATATTAGAGTAGTTTAAATATCAATCCTATCATGTTCATCGATGGGAATAAGATCCTGAACTAATTTGAAGACTCCAATATATACCAAAAACCTATATCAATATCCATTCTACAGGAAAAAATAATTAAAGTATACTATATATCCACAATCCATATTGAAATTATATTCTCAAAACATCCAAGGAACCATGATTTACTATGTCAGCTCCCATGAAGTGCCTTGTGAAATTCACCCAGTCCTCAATCATAAAAAACATGATAGCTGATCTATACGTTCATGTGAATGAAAAAATAAAATATAGATAATAAAACCGCACATTTATGTTTGATATTATACTCAATAGGTTTGGACCTATGACTGACCCTCTATATAAGAAAAATAATCATGGTTAGGATATTAGATATGCACAAGATATTAACCCATTTGGTCAGAATCATGATCCACATGAGTTATTATCCTTTAAGCACCCACATAGAAGAGACCTAAATGGGTGGGGGTGAAGGATAGAACATCATATTACATAGAAATTTTGATTCCATAACACATGAGTTTGTACTATTAATCTCTAATGGAATTTATAGTTTCTGTACACAGAGGAACCACTGTGTTGGTACGGATAACTCTTATTTTAGTCTTAATTAATGTGTAATACTAGTTTTATATAAAAAAACCCCACATCCAAAGAAACAAATAGATTAATTGACTATATAATGATGTCAAAACCAGACAAGGAGGATATTCACATGTAATTTACAACTTATTTATGAGAAAATATAGAATTACCTCATTCTGTAAATCTATCTTCATTTATGATAAGGGTAACTAGATCCTATTGTATCATTTCTCCAATTTAGTATCCAAGTATAGACTCCATTTACCATTTATTTTCATGTGCATCAAAATTTATGAACATCCCAATAGATTCATTGGATTCTAGCATGAATAATCCAAATCTCTTACATTGTTTGTAGGTGATCACAGATGAATTATTCTCTAATGATTAGGAAATCATGATGTTCTCTCAAGGGATTGAGTGAAGTGAAAGACATAAAACATTCATGATATCAATAATTTTCTATAAGGATTGATTGAGTCTCTTTCTATATATTGTTCACAGCAAGAGTGATTAAGGAAAGTGATACAATGTTAAATTTATTATGGTAGGTTTAGGGTAGGAAAATAACACACAAGACACTTCCCAAATTTATAATTCATAGTTTACCTCATTTACATTAATAATAATAATAATAATAATCACTTGACAAGCACAACACTTGAAAATAAACTGATATCTTTTATTCTATTTCCAATTGGACCATTAGGCTCAGTCTTCAATCCATTATTAACATTTACCAATCCTTGAATAATTAATATTTGTTAAATTAAAAAGTGTAGTTTCATTATCTGTTGATAAATATAACAGGATAAATATTTTATTTTCCAAACTATTTAAACAAATATTTAAAATTATTATTCAAATCACTAAATCTTTCAACTATCTTTTTTATTAAATTATGTTGTTAAAAAAACCCAAATAAATATTATTTATTCTAACTTTTAAAATTACGTACTTTAATTTAACTAAGGTAATGAATAAACGTAGTGTGTGAACCTATATGGAAATTTCTCTGTAATAGTATCCATACCCGCCTAATGTATAAGGTTAGCATCTAGGAATGTACTAAGGAACCTAAAAAGAAAGAAGTTAATGTCACAATGACATTAAACCTCCCAATGAATGATTTCCATGTAATATAATCCTTTTATCAAGATAACTCAAATCAAGTGGGTTTCATGGTGGTTCCATCAACCTATATGATAAATGACCCCTTCTTTCACTTTCTAGAAATGAACATAGCCACTATGGCCATGGATTTATCTATGATGTTCCATTCCAATCAAAGGGACTGACAATTCAACTTATCTGAAGATATATAATGTATAAATCCTTTCTTACATTATCCATTAATTCAATTTCACTTGTAATATACCCAATGCATTCTACCACTCCATAAGAATATTTCTTCATAGTTTTCATAAGTACTTAAAATTACACAGGACATGTTATTCATTAATGGTAATCTTAAATTATAAGGATCAATAAACATGTTCACATATTATAATATCTTATTGCACTTGGAAATTTGGATTTATTATTAATGGGTATGTTATCATAACCTCATGTCATATATCTTACAAATGGATAACACCATGAGAAGGTTTCCCAATGTATTATATGTCTCCTACCCATGACATATTGTATCATATTTGTCATAGAAAAAACTATCATCTAGAAATAGAGAAATATTCAAGAATTATGTTATCTAACCGTTTGGTTCTCATAATATTAGAGAACTATAGTGACCTTTTAGTGAATCATATATTCTTAAGACATTATCACATGAAAATTTCAGGCAGATGAATAATAATCACGTAATATGATAACATCATTAATAAGGAAAATATGTAAGCTTGTATTAAGAGAGTCAGTTATTTGGAACTAACTCATACATAATCCCACATTCACGAGATACAACCAATAAAAACATTTCATACACTAGTTATCACATGATACTCATGCCTCTACTAAGATAAATCCTTCATCAAGGGGTCCACCATGTTTTCCCTTGTGGATAGATATCTCACCGTAACTTCACCATGTTGTGAAAAATACCCCCAAGATATGAATCTTTAGAAGTATATTATTTGTCCTATTGTGTGACATATGATCTTCAGAGAGAGCCACCACTGAAGTGTTATCACAATAAACTACGATAGATTCATGAATGATTGGTTCCACCTCAGGATCTTATATAATTTAAATAATCCAAATTGATTACTTAGATATATCAAAATCCGTAATATACTCAAGAACCAATATAGAATCAGCAAAAACTAGATTTTTAGAACTATTCTAGCTCCTGGACCATTTTTTGAGATATAAAAAAATTCATAATGAGAAATTAGTTCAATCTGGCCTAACCCCATCTAACTAGCTCTTTATCATCCTCCATACACGAGGAACATATACTTAGTTCACATCATATTCTTAAGGAAAGCCTTAACAGTACTTTAGTAGGGTTATCTGAGATCTTCTTGATAACTATGTACCATACTCAATGCATAGGAAAAATCAAGCTTCATACAAATCAAAATATACATGATAGATCATATCATAGGATTTTATGGGATTTCAATCATTCTCCCCCTCTCTTCTTTTGTTTGAGAACACATTTTCTTGGAAATATGTATTCCATGTGATATTGGAACGAATCCCCTCTTGAATTATTTTATATTGAACCTCTTCATTCTATAGAAAATGGGTGTGACCTAACTTTTTATAATTATACTCATGGATCTATAACACATAATCTTGATCCCATGAATGTAGGTTACTTAATCTAACTCTTTCATGGAGAAGAACTTGATCGAACACACATTAACCTCTTCTATTGAAGGTCTGTATTTCCTAATTTGAAATATTTAATCAAAATATACTACAATGAAAATAGTTTCACTACCATTAAATCTCTTATAAACACTAGGATCACATTCATTCTTAATGAATCCAAATTTCTTTTATGGGTTCATTAAAAAAAATATTCCTTAACCAATATGCATTCATAAATCCATAAATGGATATCTATAGCTTTCATTAATTTTAGGAATTTGATTTAGTAAAAAACCCCTATAGTTATGTTATTTACACATCATTTTGATGTTTTAAATTAGTGATAGTAGTTTTTGACATCCATTTTCTAAATATTGTTGTCATGTTAAGATATTATGGAAATAAACATTTTGAGAGATTTTATCAAGGAAACTAGAGAAAAGGATTCATTATAATAAATGAATTGACATTGTCTAATTGAATTATCAGCCAACTATTCTTTAAAGTTATTTACATTACCATTCATGTATACTTTTCTCTTGAATACCCATTTACACCCACTAGTTTTTACATCAACTATAAAATTTCTTAGAACCACAACATGGTTTTGATTGATGGAATCCATTATATAATTCATGGCTTCTTGACATATTATAGTTTCTGATCTCTCTTCTACTTCCTTACAATATGGAAGATCATTATCTTTAACCAATAATAATTCACCAACATAAATGAATAGAAAAATATATAACCCTTTTTCTCTTACCTCTATAGAACTCATATGTATAACTGGTGTTTTAGTAATAACATTATTCTTAGGGACTTTTATAATTTGATCTTGTACCAACTATTTTGAATCTTAATCGTCATCTACAAAAAAGTCAATCTTGATCCCACTATCCACCTTGAGGAAATTATCCCTATAAAAAAATATAGAATGTTATTTATAATAACATTATTGAATTAATTATTTTATAGATATGATCCCCTTATTTACTGTGGATACCCTATAAAGATACAATTCATGCCATAGGGTTCTAGTTTTCTTCTTGATATAGCCTTAAAAAACACCTCAAAAACCCATGCATGAACATGTGTCAAAACAATATTATTTACACTCGATAACTCAAATTGAATATCATTTTCCACATTATTTGGTACTCAGTTTAGTCTGTATGTTGTCATCTATAATGAATATCCCCAAAAGAAAAACAGAATGGGTGAGTGACTCATTATCTACCATACTATGTTTAGTAGTGTAGGGTTACTCCTTTCACTAACACTATTACACTATGGTGTATAATTTGGAGTGAGTTGAGAAATAATTGAAAACATCTTAAGAAATTGGATAAATTATTGGTTAATACATTCACCACCTTTATTTGATCAATGTATCTTTATATTCTTAACTATATAATTCTCAAATTCATAATTGAACTATTTTAACTTATCAAGGGATTCAGACTTATACTTCATCAATTAGATATAACCATACATGATGTATTCAGTGGTAAAAGTTATAATGTATGATAATCCTTCTATATATTCTACTATAAAAGGTCTCCACACATAAGTGTGCACCAAATCCTAAATCTCTGTATCCCTTTTACCTTAACTAACTAATGGTGGATTCTTCATCCTTTCTTGTAAACATGTGTACCATCATTCAATTGGTTTAAACTAAAAATAGTCTAGGTAACCATCTTGGTAGAGATTTTTCAAATATTTCTGATTTACATGAGAAAGGTGGTGATTCCATAATTTGTTGTTAAATTAGTCATGCATATTTATTTCATAATCAACATCCAATATTTTGTTTTTTTAATTTAATACATAAAGATCATTATTTTAACTCTTCCATACAATAAAATATTCTATCATTTTGAAATTCATAAGCGTTATTTTAAAATCTAAAAATAAATCCATTATTGTATAAAAAAGAAAAAGAAATATTGTTTTTGGTAACATTAGGTAGATAATAATAATTACTTATAACAAAAATCAATTATTTTGGAAATTTTAGATGGTAGTCTCTAATGACTAGATCATCCATCCTTGTTCCGTGGGTGGCTCAGGGATCAACCTCAAGTCTAGAAACTTTTTAATATATACTCGGTTCAAATTTTTGGATATAAATAAGATCACCAGAGGTAGTATATCATACCCAGCTTGTATATATTTAAATATTACACTAAATATAAAATGCGGCTAAATATTCCCCTTGATTAATTGGCCGGGTATGATTCATCTTCCTATGGACCTAGTTTCCACATGAAAATAATACCACATCATGTTCCATTTCATGTCCTAGGATCTTCTTATTTTTTGATGGATGGTGCTCTAGATTCACAGACATGGAATGGGTATTCACCCCATTTCCTTATTCCTTATATTATTATTCACCATATTAACTCTAGGTTTTTCATGAAATATAACATTATCAATTTGGAGAATAAGTGTAATAAGTTACGAAAGTTTCTTACACCATTTCTCACAATATAATTCAGAATAAAACTAAATATTTTTTCGGTAGTGAGGGTAGAATGAGATATGTGAATAAATCCTTAGGTATATTAAACATCAAGATGTCTATGAGCTGAAAATAGATAATCATCATGACTATATGTTGTCCAATTATCATCGAATCTCCCAGATTTCACATGAATAGTGCATTGGAGATCTCAGGTCTCTATGATCCTTCCTTCCCTTGATAAAAAGAATAAAGGTGATAAATGATTTTATAAACATCTATATACTCATATTTCTTTAGAAGAACATTATACATGGGGGATAACATGAATCACTAGACATACATTACATCATTTTCATGCCTCAAATAGATAGATACTTATTACTCACTAGCCTCTTTTTCAAGTGTATTAGGAAGTGAGGTTTCTAATACATATAATTTCCATTAATGGAATATTATAATTCTTATGAGCCTATATTATTCTGGGAAATTTGTGTTAGTGAAAAGGTTATCCTTCTATATTATTGATCATAGTTATATTGTTGAATTAATTTCAATTAATAAGTTTAAATAATTAAGAGATGATAATTATAACTTATTTAATTAGAAAAATAGTTTATCAAATTTAAATTTAATTGAATTCCATTAATCTACCACTTTTTTGGAAACCTAATTTCACTCACCATTAGTTTTGGAATATCTGTTTTACATAGACATTCTAGTTTAAGGTATCCATATTCCCCTTCTCATAACCTAAACCTGGTCCTAGCAAGTTATTTTAATGGTTTTATGTGGTTGTTACATTCCAACTATAGTAACTCATAGTTACTTGATCCATTTAGTGGACTAACCAATCTTGAAATCTTAAATACATATTTCTTCATCCCTTGAATATTATTTGTAGTACGTCATTATTTAGAAGTCAACTCTTCATGTATACTAATCTAGGTTATCCCAAAATGTTAAGTTAAAACTAACCCAATAATTAATGTCACCCCAATGTGGGATGGTCAAGCACATTGAAATATGGGGTCGATTCAAACATAAGAAGTTGAAGGATCTGCTGATTTAATATTTTAGTTAATGGTATTTTATCTTTATGCATAAAGAATATTTTATAACATGCCTATTTATTATTATGGGGATTTTAGTTACCTGATTAAAAATATCTAATAAAATATTCACGCATAATCAAGTTATATTTTATTCTATATTTCATGATTTATAGTTTATATGTTAGGTGATGAAACAACATCCAAAATAAATAATTAACTATGAAACTAGGCAAAATAAAAGATAAGTGGTATGATCATAATATTATATAATGATTATTATATCTAGAAGACATTAAACTTACCCCTGATCCTAGTGGGGAACACATAAAACCATATCTTGTTGTCAATGACAACATTTTCCCATGGTTACTATGTATCAACTAGATTGGTTTCACATGAACAATTAGACTCAGACCACCTCCTCTTACCTTGGATCCCCATCCGTAGATAATGGTTTACTTACAGATGGGTAAGGGGATCAAATGGATTTGATAATGGGGATTTACATAAATAAAACCATAGGCACATAGCCCTTTACTTAATAAGGGGGTATGAAACATAGACCATAAATATTAATTTTATCCATAATAAATTAAAAGAAACCAATCACATTTATAGGGCTATTATATTCTCATAACCCTCCACAAAATCTGTATGAAGTATATATTTTCAATATATTTATCATTTAAAATGATCTTTCCTTTAATTGGAATAATTTTCAAAAAATAAATCCAATTTATTCAGCTTATCTTACGTCCATTCAACCATGCTTAACTCACAATCATTTATAAATTAAAAAAAAAATCATAAAATACTAATTAAGTTCACAGGTTAAAATTGAGGAAACTATGTGTTCTTAATCAAAATTTTATCATGGAAATAGAATTAATATATAATTATCTATCCTAAGACATCACAAGTGATATCAAATAATTGACATAGTAACACATGTTAATAGGAAGATTATATGTTTAATTTCATCACTACATAAAATCTGGAACAATTTTGGTAGTATACTACATAAACTACACTATATTATAGGTTGTGTACTATATTTTTCCCATGTCAACTACATAGGCCAACAGACTAGGTGTCTTTCCTACCATGGATGATTTTTAGGTATATGACATGTTTTTTTATTACATGGAATTTGTCCATGGTTTGAATAATATGTCAGTCCTCATATTTTTAATCTGATACATGAATTCTAAGACAACTAGTGTTCTTTTCCACAAGATAATGGGGACTAAAAATTGGGTACAGTGGTCATGCAATGTGTAATTCTTCAAACATTGTGCCATCCTCTCCAGATCAACATACTAGTTCAGTTTTTTTGGATCATAGAAAATATTTCATCAGATCTATCCGACATTATCAAAAGATGAAGATGAAAAAAACATAAATAAATGGTATTTATATAGGTAGTAAATTTCATGTACTCTATTTCTTTGTGGAAAAAATCTATGGAACCTCCAGATTGTGTTTTTTAATTGTTTCTTCTTTTTTCAATCTTAATCAATTACAGGTAATGTTAGTGATAATGAATAAGGGAAGAGGCGACAATGATAGATATTAAAGTGAATCGATATGAGTAAAATAAATAAAAAATTCATGCGAAAAATACATTAATAATAAATAATAATAAATTAAACATGTTATCCTGTTGATACCACTTTTAGGTTTTGTGCATATTAGATGTTATTTAATGGAATGGACAACTCAAATTTTAGACATAAATTATTTGTAATCATTACTAAATAAGTAAAATAATTCATGTATACCAAAAACAATAGATTACTTGACTGAAGAAATACAAAAAAACTAGAAGAGGAAGATCTTCAAATATACTTTATAATTAATTCATGTGTAGATATACAATTATATCAACTCGTAATTATGTCTTCATTTATGATCTACTTAACTTGATCTCATCATACATTCATTACATTGTAGGATCTATGTGTAGAATCCCTCTAGTGGTGATTGACATTTGCACCATAATCTTTAACCATCTCCACAGAATCACCGAGTTCTAGAATTACCAATATCGATCACTTTTTTTTGTTCATGGTTGATCACCATAGTATTCTTATTAAAGGAGGAATATATCTTAATGTTCTCTAGACAGATTTAGAGAGGAGTAAGGGAGATCACGTGTTAGGTCTCTAGGTTTTTCTCTAGGTCTTGATAGAGACTCTTTTTATCCATTGTGAACAACATGGGTGATTATATAAATCTACATAATTATATATTTACTATGGCTGGTTTAGGGTTGAAAAATCACACAAAATCCCCTTTACAACTTTATAATTCTTACTTGACCCCATGTCCAATAATAATGATAATAATATTATTTTTTTGACATGCGGAACACATTTGAAAAGAAATTTAATACCATTTATACCATTTACAATTTGACAATTAATCTCTATCCTCATTCCATCATTGAAATTTACTAATTCTGGAATAATGACTATTTATTTAATAATTATTTTCTACTGAATTATTCATTGATAAATGTAATTTAATAAATATTAAATTATCTGAACCTTATATGAAAATATTAATTATTATTTTTTATCTCACATAATATTTTGATAAACTTGTGATTTAATCATGGTGATCAACCGAAACCAAATACATATTATTTCTTCCAACTTGTCGGATTTAATACTTGAATTTTAATGAGATTATAGATAGACTTATCATGTGACCATATATCCCTCTTTCTCTGTATGATTATGCATAACCACATAGAGTTTAGTGTTTTCATATGGAAACACGATAAGTCCCCAATAAAGAATGATGTTATTGAAACAAATAAATTTAACTTATTATGAAAACTTACCATGTAATACAATTACATTATCATAATATCTAAAATCAAGTGGGTTTCATGATGGTACTATCAAACTATATGATTGATGTTTCATTATTTTACTTTTTTGGAAATGAACTCACCCATAATGGTCATGGATATATCTAGGAAGTTCGATTCCATTAAAGGGATGGAGATATTAAAATTCATCATGGGACAAAAGGGACAAATCCTTTATTGCACTATCCATTAATGTAATATCAATTTTTACATTACCAACACATCCTAAATCACCACATGAATATGTCATCATGATTGTTATCGATAAAAAAAAGTACATGAGTCATGATATCCATGAATGATAATGTTAAATTCTAATGATATATACATACATCCACATATAGGAACATCCAATGAAACTCATAAATTAGATTTCCTACCAACATGTCTATTAACGTAATCTAATGTCTTAGATATTACCAGGGGAGAACAAGATAAGATCGTGTCTCAATTTATTATAAGATTCTTACCAATGATATCATGTATCATCTATGTCATGTTAGATAATTTCATGTAGATATAGAATAATTTTTCATGAATAATGTCATGGAATCTTATAGTTCTAATCATAATTGGGAATTTTTATAACATTTTATTGTGAAATATATTCTTAGGTAATTGTCACATGAAAATGTATGGAAATGTAAAAATAATGAAGTGATGGGAAAACTTCATTAATATTTTAATCATGTAATAATGTAGTAAGAAATTACTTTCTACGGAATTGACTCCAACATCATTATAGAAATTTGTGTTTGAAATTTCTTCATGAAATTTCATGTCAAGGGTTTGGATGTCATGAAAAAAGAGTATGTGGATAAACATTTTTTCAAACCAAAACGAGATATCTTTTTATCTTGTAATCCCTATGGAATGACCATTGATAATATCAAATCATTCCTTGATTTCATTCCATGGTTAGGAGAACCCCAACCTCCATTCGAATCCTATATCAGTAACCATTCCATATTTTTATCTGGAAAACTAAACACATATGGGATACCATTAATAAGCCTCCAAAGGTAATATATCTTGCATGTTTGATATTTGATCATACAAGACCTTGAGATTGATACCCCCTTCATCAAATGTACTTTCCAGTGGAGGTTTGGAATCCTAGTGTGAATTACTAGATTTCTATGAATCCCAAATGAAACCATTATGTACATTTTGAGTCTAATAAACTAATGTGTTGATAGAACCTTCATTGAGAAATTATAAACAAAATACCAAGAATTTGAGATATTATAGGAGTATTTTATAAAACTGATGATCACATACCTTTTAACAACCACAAAATTGAAAGGGGTAACACATTCATTTTTATAGTCCTCCACAACGATCATCCTTATTCGAAACGTTCATCAGCCACATTACGTGTCATCAAATTCGACACATGAATTTTATACAAACTATGGATGCATTGATCACATTCAATGAATGTATGATTATGAGGAAATTATTGGATACATTTTTTGATATCGTTGGTTTGAATTAGCGGAGTTTTTAATACTAAAATGTTATGATATTAGAGAGTAATTCATTTGTATAATTTTAAATGTTAAATAACATCACTAAAAAGTTTGGATAAAAGAATATGATTTGCGAGATTAACAGATCAATTGTTCTCATTTTGAATTTTTATAAATTATATGAACAATTTTTTTTTGTTCTCTGGGGGAATCAAGTTATGTTGATGATTTTGGGTTTTGGAATTAATTTTTATAATGTTTCATGTTTTTTTGATTAAAATAATTAATTTGAACACATTTTAAATCTTTATTTTTAATTATACAATTATCCATTTCTTTATTTATCATTTTAAAATTATTGATTTCATTTATGGTTTATTTTCATGCTTGAAAGTACCCAAATAGGTAGATCATTAAAATGGTGGGTGGCCACATAAATGAATTTTTACATATAAAAACTATATGTAGTATTATCACATAGAAGGATGATCCTGTATGTGTTTTCATCAAGCTTTTACGTTTGAGTTTCCTAGAAGCACTCACATAGGGGAATCCTAATATACCAATACATGTACCAGATTTCCAAAAGTAGCATCTCAAGAATTCACATAGGGGTTTTCAATGTTCTATTCACATTGGATAATTTTTCATAGTAGCAATGCATGGAAGAAAAAATCCCATCCACATAAGTTTTTTTATGTGCCCATTAAAGTCACATAGTCAACATTAAGAGACCAACCACATATGAGAATTGTGTGAGTGGTAGACTATGTAAGAAGTCTATTATGTTCAATAATTTTTAAGGTGGTCAAACCACATAACCAAAAACCAATGGTGGGAAATAAATATGTACTAGGATATCGATATTGAAAAGTATGACCATGTTGGAAAAAGGAAACGTAACATTATATTGTATGGGAGATAAAAAAATTATCTAATGAAGTTAACTAAATTAGGAAAAAACACAAAGGTATTTTCATCAACATTAGGTATATTATGGGTGGTAGTGATGTTGATAAAGTCTACATAGTGATTCCATTATCCTCTCCAAAACATGTAATGGAAAGATGAAGCTCGAGCCCTTCTATTAATTTTTTTGATGAAATAGATCACCATATACTAAACATGATGGAGGTAATGGCCTATCATCCAAAGATGATTATTGTGTGAGTGTATGAAGAGGTAGGAGAAAACTGAGATTTCAATGATTCAGAGACCAATGAATGTTGTGGATCTTGGATCCATTATTATGGGTTATCAAAATTTTCAATTATTTATTTAGAAAATGATCAGATATCATGATTGATGATTCTCAAGGGTGTTTATATGATTTTGAATTGATATCAACTAGGGTACTAGCTTCTTATATTTATATATGAAAAGGAACTTGAAATACAGAGGTTCCCACAAAACTTCAGAATAAGAAGAATAAGATATAAAAGATATGATGACTCAAAGATCTCCACCCAATCCTATAGGCCATTTTCCAAATCTAAAGGTTGATTATCAAATTTTCTCTTTTTTTCCATCCCTCACTGACCCTTTCTTATTCTTTTATCAATTCCCCCTTAACGCATGGATCTATGTACATCCCATATAACCAATGGACTAACAAATTCCCTTAACAAACATACCCAATTCAATGAACATTTTAACACTTACCCAAACTCCTTCCAATTCATAGGATTCAATCACTTTCCACCTATTGAAAATAGCTTTTTTACTCAAGGCTAGATTTGGGAAAATGGTTCCTCATTGTCACTAGCTACCACGTGGACCCATTATATTGTACCATCATCATTTCTAGTGTCATCCTCGCCCAGTAATATCACCCTCATGTGTAGATCAAGACACATATGCATGGGTCTATAAAGCTGACTACATCAGAAACAAATTACCCTGTAGCATAGGTCCTCCCACTCCAGGTTAGTCAAGTGGAAAATACCTCACCCATTAAGGGTTATTTTTTGTAGGGGATCTTGGGGAGATCCCTTCCCAGTAGCCCCACCATGATTAGTTGGGGGGAGAAAAGAGCTATCTGGTTGGTGAGGTTTTGAGAAGATTGGTGATTTCTACGATTAAGACTCATGAACCATATTGAATTTGAGGGACCCTCTACTATGGGATTGATCACTAGTTCCTCTCGTTAGAGTGAGATACACATTTAGAGATAAACACATGGAGTAAAACTGTGTCAGTGGGTTGTGAAAGAAAACTCAACTATGAATTTTAGCACTCGGACTATGTAGGAAATAACTCACACACATGCCCTCAGGATGGTGGGGTAGAAAGAACACTAGATACTCAAACTGATTAATATAATCCTGGAATAGTCCCTAATATTGGAGGGATATAAGCTCTTCTTAGGGGTTCCAAGCCACTTAAATGTTCATTAATATCCTACTTGAATATCACCAACATTAATAAAAAATACACCAAAATCAAAATTTTATACTATTGAATAGAGATTCCACCCATTCTTAACTGATCCAATGTGATTTTATCAGCTTCTTTGGTCTAGCGAATATGAAAAAACATCTCAACATACACGATCATACCCCTTTTATCAATTCCATCAAAAAATGGGAGCACCAACTATCATGCAGGAAGCTACTACCCAAAGCCAGTGTAGAAAGGGATGGCAGCTACACTAACCTTGTAGTTGAGCACAAGGAATCTGGATAATTGGTTGGAACGTAAAGAAGAAACATCCATTGTTAGTGAGGAATTCAAACAATCTGGATGAGGGGTATTGTTTGGGCAGTGGACCAAGCTAGAAACTATTTTGGTGAGTTCAAAAATGTCATGTGTCATACACAATTAGAAGGCATCCTACTATTATCCACATGTTTTTAATAATGCTTTGAGTCGACCATATTTCTACTCGACTTAATACTAAATAGATTTTTATGATTTTACATTAAGATATATGACCTTTTATGGATTTCTGAATTTGGGAAAGCTGCTTAGAAGTGGGTTGATGGGCGGGGCATCACAATGTTCTCTCGTTGGGGCATCTCACTCTGCGCATCCACTCCAGACAAAATTAAAAAAATAAAAAGGAAAAAATGTGGGACGTTCATTGTTTTTTCTTTTTCATTAATTTTATTTCCATTATTTTTAATAGTAGGTAGTTTTAGTCACTGCACGTCCATCAGTCATTTATGCTTCTGTGGAGTATGTTTGGCTAGACATAGTCTTATGGGATGTAAGCCAGGCAATGAAGATGCTTATCACACCATGGATGAAAGGGTTCAATAGAGTGGTAATGCATGTAGCCTTATGGAAAAGAAGAGGAGTGGAGGTTTTTTGGGGCATGGCCCCCAACATTGTGCACCCATATTGATGAGAACAAGATTTGATATGGAATATTTGGAGTCATCTGAAGGAACATGGTTGGCGGGGAATCAGATCGACGAGACCCAATGTAGGAGAGGAAGAACAATACGTACCTGGAAAAGATAAAATGATGGGATGATCTAGAATAGGAAAAAACATATGGTTGGACCAAATATATAGAGGTTGGATGACTATCCTTTTATATTGATTTATTAAAAAGAACTATAAATACAGAGGTAGTAGAAAAACAACAGAATTATAAGAATAGGAGGAAGAAGATTGAAAGACTCAAATAGATCCATCATAGTCGTAGGCTGTTTTCCAATGCAAAGGTTGATTATAAAATATTCTAATGTTTCCATCGCATCACTCCCCATTGAATATTCTCAAAACAACCCCCTTGACACGTGGATCTAGCTACATCCACCACTTCCAATTTACTAACAGATTCCCCTAACAAACTAAACTCAAAAAAAGACCATTATATCCTTAACCCAAACCCCTTATAGATCATATGTTTATATTATAAACACTAATTCATGTTTAAAAATACTGTAGGTAAAGATAAACTTATAATGAATGATCATTGGTGGAAAATAATGAGTTATTATAATGCTAGTGAATGCTTGTTGAATAATATTATACTTAAATAAAAGGAAAATGGGATCTAAAACTTGATTGATTTAAGAACAAAGTTCATGTGATCATAAAATAACATTAATGAAGGATTAATGTCATGTTTTTATAGCCTATAGAATAAGATGATTCAAAGTAAGATGATTTGGGTAGCCTAATTGTCCTATGATCTTATCAGATTTGGAAAAATCGATGTCGATGCCAAGAGTATGGATGTTTAAGAATTTGATTATAGAAATTTCCATTTGTAGAAACGTAAAAATTTTGAAACAGGTCTATTCATTTTATTTCACTAATTATTTAATTATATATAGTAATGGATTCATATTTTAGGATGAAACACTAAAATGAATTTAGTTTTTATTTCTTTATTATCCACTAGTAGCTGATTACTTGAGATTAATGAAGCGCAGTAGAGAGAACATAATTAGATTTAATTCATAGGTTTATTATGTGTTTTCTATATTATTCTTTAGCATTTTTGGAGAATTATTCATGATAGACAAGTCAATTTTTGATTTCAAATGGTTTAGTGATTAATGATTTATTCTGAATGCTCGTGGGTCACAATGGTTTGGTTTGTTCTGGAAGAATTTTTGTGTCAATCTGGGACCATGTTGAGTTAAATAAAGCTATTACTTCATTCTTGATTGATGCTGATTCATATTTAATCATGGTATTTAACGTTTATTTAATGATTTTGAATATTGTGAGGAAACTCATATAAATTTTTACTGGGATTGAATCATGTTTGACAAATAATTTTTTAAAAGTGAAAATCATTTTCATATGGTTATCACAATAAATAGATTTGAAAGTAAACTAATTTATTCCACCTATATAAAATAATTATGAGGAAACCAGATGATTTTTCTTTAAAAATAGGCATTTATTGTTTAAAATATTTATAAAAGGAGATTAACTCATTCATTCAACTGATGAGAGCTATGAAAAATGAAGTAATATGACGAAAATCTCAAATAAGAGAAGGAAATCAATGCAATATTCTTCATCGTATTTATATTTATTTCATCTTAATAGTGTATTATTTAAATATAATATGTTGTTTTGTGATGAATATGATGTTAATTTAAAACCTACATTTGAGTTTAAGATTGATTTGGTTCATTTATTTATCTTTTTTCAAGTCATTTTTTTTCAAAAATTGAGTTGCATCACTCTATAGTACCCTTAAATCATTTGATAATTTTTTAGTGAACTCATCCTCATTTTCCATGAATTTGACAAAATTATTCATGTGATTAACTAAAAAATAGAATCTAACATGATCAAACCATCTTGAAAAAGGATGTTAGATTAAATTTTGAGATTTTCAACTTAGTTATATTTCTATGAATGAAGAAATACATTTGAACCTAATAATTAAAATTCTCCTTGAATTATCATTTACAGTTTACTACTTTTATGTTTATATTATTCTTCATGAACAATTAGTTTCAACAAACACATCTTTCTCCTTCATATTTTTAAGTAACAAATATATTCTATGATATTTTATTTTTTCATTTGTGTTTGGTAACTATTTTCATGTTTTGAATTTTGATTTCTTGATCTACAGATATTTTTCACATTCGTTGATGATCAAAACCCTTATGACCATTATTAAAATAGTTTTTAGCTTTTATAAATATGTAAATTTTATATTTTCATTGAAATTTATCAAATGTTTTCCATTTTTTTCAAAGAATACATGAGTGACCGATGGAAGAAACATCTCATGAGAATAAAAACACTGAAAACATAATTTTTTAAAAATCTAGAATATATTAAAAATGAAACCTTCTAGAAGTATATTGAAATTTTATATTTCTTTTTTTCAGGAAAACTTTGTCATATTCTAGGAACAAAGATACCATAATCCCACAAATAAAAAAATGCTAGATTTCTCTAAAAAATATAAAAGTAAAATGGAATATTTATAAAATATAGAACATGTTAATAAAAAAAATCATTTAAGAAAACTATTAAAGTCCTCGGATGGGGGAATATTAACGCCCCCAAATGTTAGGTAACCCTTTTTTATTAGGTATGATCCTAGATCAAAATATAATGAGTTTAAGTAGTAACTTCTATCACTATAACCTGAACATAATGGAATGGATATTGATGAATCTCTAACCATGGTTAGGGATTTTTATAAGATATTCCATCAGCATTTTCTTAATGAAATTGTTTAGGATTAGATAAAAATGATATTTTTCACTTTATAACTTGAGGGAAATTCTAGTAATTGGTATTTTGATTTAGATGAATACATTTTATAAAAATGGGAGTATATTTATTATTCATTCATAATTTAATTTTACCAGAAAATATTGAATGAAGAAAAAATAAATCAAATCAAAATATTTCATCATGATGATGGAGAGGATTTTCATGAGGCCTGTGATAGATTGAGAGACATTCTAATGTAGTTCCTTTATAATCATGTTTCTTCTATTGTACTCGTGGATATATTTTATAATGGTTTCTCACCACCAAGTCAAAACATGGATGACCAATATAGTAGAGGAAATTATAAAGAAAAAAAATATCAGGAGCTTATACAGATTTACTAAATTTTATCTCTTAACTCATAAAAAAATCAAGATGAATGGGAGTTAAAAGAGAAGTGTAAAATAATAGTTCATTGATGGAAATGAACACCCAATTATCTGTTATAAATGATCAACATAGATCACTAAAAGAAATGAATTTCAAACAATATTTTAGCCATGTGGGTTATCAAAATAAAAAATAATCCCTTAGAGAACAATTGTATTAGTGTTCCAAGTTCAAGAACACTGAAAACCACAACCCAAAATTTTATATTCCTATATAACCATATAATAATGTTAATTATGTAGGATGGGTCCTATAATAAAAGTTAGATATGATACATTTATTAGTAAACACAATCCTGACTATATGAGCTATCTCATTCTATCTACAAAAGAGCAAGTAATGTTTTGACAGCATTCTGCCCCTGGTTTCCAAATCAAGACAAGAAACCAATTAGAAAATAAACCTATTTATTAGTATTATAATTATAAAAATGATGTGTGGGGTATTTTTGAATATATTTTTATTGATATCTAAATCTTAAGAGGCTCAAAATTATTTGGATAAAACTAAAATGATGATAGAATGCATAAATATGAGCTAAAAATAGAGCACATAGCAAGAGACATTAATTCACGAGAAACGGGAAATATTCCAAGTCCCACTAAAATCAATACATGGAAAATATTATGGTCGATACAATGTGGAGTGGTTTCAATAATCAAATAAATATTCTAAAAGGCTCAATAAGAGTCAAAATTCAAAATATAGAAGAATTTGTATTTCAGAAACTGGGTAATGCTAAATCTGGAATTATTGGTAAAAATAATGAAAGTGTAGTAAATCCACATTTTCACTTAAATTTTGAGTGTAAAAGGACCTAAAAATGAAATATAACAATGGGTAGGAAAATACGAAGAAGTACTTTGGTAAATTCACACTATCTTAAGCAGTTTTCCCTACCCATTCAATTCCATCCCAAATTGAATAAAAAAATAAATTGCATATAGCTTTCAATTTCATTGGGATTTTCAATAAGTTCCATTTGAATATTATATTCATCAAATCTGTAATTCAGATTTCACCATAATTGAATTCTCTAAAAAAAATATTTCAAATAAGAAAACACTGGAAGAATTTTCAATGTACTGCCTCACTGATGATTGTGGTGTTGTCATCTATAAAAAATATCTTATAAAATTAAGGAATATATGATTATTTTTCAAACCATACACGTTATAGAATAATGGTATTCAAAATTTTATTTGATACCTTAGGGAAAACACCACTGGACGTTGTACCTCACCTTTACAATAGTTGAGGATATAAGAACTAAAACCCACCACCATCATACTTCAGTTCGATGAGTGATCTCTCACCTACCATGCATGAAAATTAAAAGATATATTAGTTATTGTCGAAGGGTTTTTTTTCTTATTTGGTATCTTATTCTAGATATAGTGTGACAAGAAATTCCATATCATCTTGGTAATTACTTTATTAGCCCCTAAAATATATTTCATTGATGTGTCTATGGGTAAGAATATTATTATATTTGGAGAGTGAAAGGTGAAATTTAATTTCATTAAAAATGATAAATAACTTATGTTTGGAGATAAATATTCACAGGATGAGTTGTTAAAAATGACGACTCCTTTGATAATTTATAAGGTGATTTTGATAAATGATTATAGCATGAAGAAACTATTTTTAATGGTGACAATATGTATCACCAACACTATGATGATTTTTTGAATCAGGATAGTTTTATATAGATGGAAAATATGCATGTTCTAGCTGAGTTGGGTATTTTAGAAGGTTAATTCTCTATTTCTATTATTAAATATATTTTTATAGATCTTGATATAGTTTCCCCTCATTGAAAAAAAATTCAAAACACTTTTATAATTTTGTGGGATAGATCTTTAATCAGATTGATCAATTTTCTAAAGAATTTGTTCTTAAATATCCTCTAAATTTAGCGAGTAGTGAGTTGTACAATTTGGAAAATAGTCAGGTAAAATATAATTATGGTCTTGATATTCCTAATTTTTTATTTTTAGAAACTTACATTTAGAAATAAATTGAGTTCCTCTTGCAACCTTAGCCGACGAGTCTAACATAAAATCATGAATAACCACAACTTGTGATCAAACTATTTACTTATCAAGTAAAATACTAATTTTTATATTAGAATCAATCACTTCCATTCATTACCTCATCCAAGATAAATAAATTTTGAAAATAAAATTTTCTACCTATCTTGTAGAATCCAAAAAATACCATAGGTTAGACAATAACTAAATGCTCTTGGGTTAATCATGAACAAGTTTTTCCTAATAAAGGAGGTTTCATTATTGTGGAAAATGAAAAAATAGAATAAATTTAGGTTAGAAATGAATATAAGTGGATGGTTTTTATTGATTATGGGAAAATATACTCATCCCTAATAAAGACACCTTACTCTAACAATTTTTTGACCAAATACTTGAGAGGAAAGTAGGGAATGAATTATTTTGTTTCATGGATTGCTATTCTAGTTATTAAAAATTTTCCTATATCACTAGAAGATCGAGATAAGACTACATTCACATGCCCCATTAGGTTATTTAATTACTATATAATTAGTATTGGAATATTTGGTTCCTCGAATAAGTTTAAAATATATATGATGACATTATTTTTTGAAATTATTGGGAGAATAATAATGGTATTTATGGACAATTTCTCAATTATTGTACATACATTTGAATGTTGTTTATAGATACTCAATATTTTTTTGGAAGGTGTTAAGAATATAATCCTGTTCTTAAATGTAAATATTCCATTTCATGGTCACTAAAGGGATAGTTATTTGTCACAATGTGTCTACGAGCTATATATAGATTGATAATGCTTTGATTGAATTCATTCAAATTCTACATACTCTAGAAAAAGTAAAATGTTCAAGAAAAATGACAGGTCAAACTGGTTTTTACAAAAGATTTAGAAAAGATTTTTTTAAAATCCTTTGGCCACTTTTAGAATTTTTTGTAAAAAACACACTCTTTTTTAATGAAAATTTATGGAATCATTCCACCTTATAAATGGTATATTTACCTTTTCTCCCATCATCACATCCCCCTATTGGAATTTTTCATTTGAGATTATGTTTTCCGTAAATGATATGGATGTGGGGATTGTTTTATACCATGTAATTAAAAGGAAACTTCATGGGTTTAATGAAACTAGTTGATTTCTAGATTATACAGAAAGAAACTACACCAAAATTGGGAAAGTGTCATTGGGTGTTATGTTTTATTTATTTATGTTTAACAAGTATCTAATATGGTACAATGTTCTATTTTTTACAATATATTCTTTATTAAAATTAATTTTATATTAAAAAGTGGAAAAATGAAACTCATTAGATGTATTATTTTGTGGAAAGAGTTTGATTTAAAATTGTAATATAAACATGGAAAAATAAATATAGTGGTATGACACTTTTATAGACTGACTAGTAACTATAATAATGATACTAGATAGATCAATTTTTACTTACTTGATGAAAACTACTCTCTATGTAAGTCAAACAATCTGATCGTTATTTATATTTTTCAAATTTACATGTTATTAGATTTATACTTAATTATTAGAAACGAAATGAATAAATTCATTTCAACTTTAAAATAATATAGTTGGTATAATAACATTTTATTTTTCATGTGTGATGAAGAGAATTGAAGAGGTGTGTTCTTGAAGAGGTAATATAGTCTATTCTTGAATGGTTTTACTCAACACCATGTGGTGGACATCAGGTTGGAGTAAGGACCACACAAAAACAATTAGTGGGTAGTTTCTAGTGGTCTAAATTTTTTAGTGATAAAAGAATCTTTTGTTGTGGTTTTTGAAATTGTCAAATGTTAAGGAATATTGTGAGAAAATGGGAGTTTTAACAGTATTAGAAATTAAATGATGGATTTTCTGATGTTTGGGATTTAGAATTCATGGGACCCCTTCCATATTATTATAGAAATGAGTACATATTGGTTGCTACATATTACATTTCTATGTGGATAGAGATTGTGGAACATCATAATAATCAGGCATCTATTATTTTTTAATTCATTAGGAAGATCATATATTCTAGATTTAGAATCCCTAAATCATTATTTTATTTAAAAGAACCCATTTTAAAAAATATTGTGTTTAAATATTTTAATGAAATGTTTTTTTGTGTCAAAAAAACTAGAACATTTTGTTATCCATAATCTAATTATAAGATGAAATATGAAATAGAATGATTACAAAAATTTTAAAAAACAAATTATCAAATTCATGTAAGGACTATTCATTAATGTTGGATTATGATTTGCAGGTCTAAAGAGATTCCATTTAATCTCCCAAAATAATTCCACTTTAATAACTCCATTTTTAGAAAACATAATAGTTTTAATAGATATTTAAAAAAACCTTTAAGGTAGTTAAGGACATTAATTTTTTATTTTAAATATTCTTATGATAGAATATTTCAAGAGCTGATTGAGCTTGAAAAAATTAGAAGTATGTCATAAGAAGATGTTAGGATTTAAAATGGAATGTTCCATGGTTTTCCATGACTATATTATCCAAATTAGTACTTTTAAGCCTTCTCATAGGCTATTTTTTATTTATTAATAGATTCAATTTTTTTCATATAAATATTAATTCAAAGTTTTCTAGAAAGCTTACTATTATTATATTATTAGTTAATAGAGCTTTAGAGCTGTTATAGAAATATAAAAAATATTTAAGCATTATTTGGAATGGAAACCAAAAGGATCATATGTTATCTCTATGATAAAAGATTTTGGTTTCCCAGAAATCTAAAAGAATACCATTTTTTTTCTTTACGTTATTCAAACCATAATAAATCTTCTGTGTTTTATTTTTATTTTTTTATGAATAAAATATTGTTTTGATATGCACTTCATTACCTATCATACATATTGAGTCTAATTATACATTATTATCTCTATTCTGAATGAATAATGCTGGTTTTTAATTGAAATATGACTAGAATCCCAATTTCAATCAATGTAAAAAGTAGAGCTTCTAGATAATTATTTGGAAAAACAATCCCTTCAGCAAAGATATGGTTATTTCTTTTTTATTGGGATATATTTGGTTATAATGTTAAATTTAGAAATTTTATAGAGATAAATTTTGATACATAGGGAATTCTATTCTCGAAAATAGGGATGGTGTCTTTAGCTAAACTTCAATGGAGGAAAACATCACTATTATGGTAGTTTTTTTCAGTTGTACACATAAAATTATACTAATCTATTTTGAATTTTTTCATTTTGATGAATTGAAATAGGTGAGGTAACTTTGATTTATATGTTTTTTGGTACATTTAGAAATCATTTATTATGTTTTTTGGTCACTTATATCACTTATACTTTCATTATAAACTAAATTCCTGGAATTGTATTCTGATATTGTTTCCCTATTGAAGATATTTTCAATATTTAAAATTAATCACACACTGTTATAAAAATTATGATTTTAATTGACAAATAATATGGTAACTAACAGAAATAGTTTTTCCATATTTTCATTGTGTGATTTTTTGTAATTTGTTGAATAATGTTGTTAATGTTATTGTAATCCCATAAATCATTGTTTTGAACTGCTAAAATTATAAAATCTGGTTCAGCTAAAACTTATTAATTGTCTCTCCCACTTTAGGATTCAATATTGGGGGAAATATTGTGTTTTAATTATTGCAGAGGGGTATTATGTATTTTATTTTTTATTCATTTCTTTAAACAAAAAATCCTAATTATTTTAATTTTTTTTGAAATATTTATATTTCTTATTTATTGGATTTATTTTTTTATATGTGAAAAGTCTATTAGGAAACATCAATATAGTTTACCATTATTACCCTATGAATTTAATTTGGAATATCATTTCATTTACTATTTTAAAAAACCTACTTCGTATAAAAGTGATGGAGTATGTTATGAATTTTTAATTGACTTTATTCTTTTTGTTTAAATGAGACTCATTTGATATATATCCAAATAGCATATGACACGAAAATACTAATCCATATTTTTTACTTGGTTCATTATTTTTTTAATATATAATGAGTTATTTATTATGTTCTTATAATTATTCATTTTTCTTAATCAGTAGTTTGTCTACCTATGATGAGCTGTTAATTATGTTTGTCTATTCTCTGGATAGTAAATAAATGTTCAGAATTTGTAGTTGAATAAAAATTTAATGTGTTTAATTCATTTTAAAATAATCAATTTCAATCATTTTTATAAAATTGGAAACACAATTTTCAATGAAGCCATTAATTTTATGTGGGATTTCACTTTATAAACATATGCGATTCCATTAGGTGAGTATTTTTTAAAATTGAATCTTTGTGGAATTTAAGTTATTCAATCTTGAGACAAGTTTTCTTCCACTAAATTTGTAAAATTGATTTTTTAGAACATGAAATTTAATATTTTTTTAAGATTTTGATGTGGCTTTATTTGTACAATTTTTTCTACATCGTTATAATGAATTAATTGAATTTTTATGCTAAAACGTAATGATATTAGACAATTGTTATACTTTGATATTTTTTAAGTGAAAATATTAACATATTTAATATTTGAATGATTTTTTTAATTTTATAGTTTAAAAAAACTTTTATTATAATTTTTATTATATATATATTATAACAAAAAATTGAGATATCTGGGTGAATCATGTTATTTAGATAATTTCATGGTTTTGGAATTAAATTTTATAAATTTATATAATTTCATTATGAATATTATTTATTAGAATTAATTTTAATTATTTTTTTTGAATTTTGTAATAAATTGTTGATTTATTAAATATTTTTAAACAATTTATTTTTATATTTTTTATTTTCTTACTTTATGGAACCCACAAAGAATGTTTCTATAAAGGGGGTGGATTTGTAAATGAATTTTCACTCTCTACAACTATATAACGTTTTATAACATTTAATGATGATCATGTATGTGTTTGTAGTAGCTATCCACATATGAGCCTTGTAAGCACACATAAATGGGAATTCATAGCTACCCATCCATGTAAGAGTTTTCCAAAAGTATCATTTAAAGATAAACCCATATTATTTTTTTTATATTTCATTCCATGTAAGAGAATTTTGATTAGTAGCAACATAATGACAAAATTTTCCACATCAAATAAGTTATTTGAGGTTCCAAATAATGTCATGTAACAAAATTTGTGGGGCCAGACATGCATGAGACGTTCATAAATAGCATACTCAGGTATGAAATCTTTTGTGTAAAATAATTCTTCAAGAGGTCAAACAATGTTATAGAAAATCCATAGAGGGGAATGAATATGTACATGTATATGGATATAGAATGGGATAACCATATAGGGAAAAAAATACGTGTAAGGATATATTATAAGAAATTAAAATAAATCATGTATCGAGTTGATTCGATTTAGTGAAGTATAATAAGGGTTTTTTATAAACATAAGGGAAATTGTGAGGGGTAGCGATATTGGAAAATTCTGTATAGTGGTTTTTTCATCCATTCCAACCACAGAAAGGAAATACAAAACTTTAGACTTACTAACACTTATTTTATGACTTTAATCAATAATTTTCACAAATTCATTGATATTGATCCCTTCTATGTTGTGAGGAAGAATAATTGAGAGATCAATGTGGAAATACAAAACTAAGACTACCTCACTTTAGAAAGGGATTAATATTGATGAAAATGGATGGAAGATAGAGGGTGATCACAATGATTTGTTAATTATATGAAGATGGATCAAACATCCTTATTGATGATTCTATAAGGCCGATATATGAGTTTGAATATTGATTTAAATTTTAGGAATTATTTAAATAATGCTCAACATGTAGAAAAATATTACTGAAGGCTGAGCAAGATCAATCATAAGGAAAATAAAATATTCTTAAATAATCGAGTACCAAAAGAAGAGGATCATGTGAGATAAAATATGACTGATTTAATAAATGATATCATTTGTTCCAAAAGGAACATAATATAATAATGAATGTCAATAATGTATGGCTTACTAGATAAAATTAACCATGTATAGCTGATTTGGGTAACCACATAGCCTTATGATATCATATGTGTTTGAATAATTATAGTTGATGCCAATTTTATGGATGTATAAAAAAATTGAATAATGAAAAATTTCTAGGGAAGATATTGAAAATGAATGTGTAATCGTCATTATAGATCACTATAGTTTTCGAGTGGTAGACTTATTCATTGGTGGAGTTCTAAGAAATGAATTTATTAATTTGATTTTCATTACTGCTTCATCCACTAGTCAATGATTTCTTGAGTATAACCATCTACATTTGAGGGATCTTGTTCAATATTCTTAGAATATTTCATCATGTTTCATGTTCATTATCTCTAATTATTAATGGTATAAGTGTCACATGAGACTATAACAGTGATGAATGATCCTGGATTCATGAATTATATGTGGTTCTCAACCCTCATATGAGACAATGGTTTGAGAAAGTCTGGATGAATTTTGTTTCTGTCAAGAAAGAAGCTAGTGGATTCTAGGATAGTTGTGCATTTTTTATTGATTGTTTTTGGTTTATATTGAATCATATCAGTTCATGTTTATTAAAAGGACTTCATTTTTTTCATGATGAGTTGCTAAATTCTTGTTGATCTAGATGCATGGATGTCATTAATTTGTTACAAGGGAAAACAACTATCACATGGGTGTCATAATAAATACAGTTCAGAGTCATGATACTTCTACCACCTATATAAAATTAATGAGGAGAAAATATAATATTTTGAGAGAGAATATTATGTATTTATTCTAGAAAATATTTCTAACAGAGTATTTATGCATTTATTTGAATGATAAAATCTATAGAAGATGAAGTAGTATGATGATAATATCGAATGATATATAGAGACCGAGGGACAATTCTTCATGTAATTTCCCTTTATCTCATCCTTGTTTAACTTTAATTGAGTATTTTATGATTCTTTTTATAGAATCTATTTTCTCAATAAAACATATCTTGGGGAATAAAATTGAATCAATTAATTTATTTTAATTTTTTCCTCTCAATTTTCTCAAAATTTAGATGCATCCCTATGAAGTACAGTAAAAGCCTTTGGAAGAATATTTTTTGATAAAATCATATTTACTTCTCTTTTAATAGAATAAATTATATATGTGATGAAAAAAACTAAAAAAAATTTGATTCATTCTTTTTTAAAGAGGACAATGAGTTCAATTTCAAGAATGTTAACTTTGATATATTTCCATGAATAAATAAAAACATTTTAAACAAAATATTTGAAATTAACCTTAAATATAAATTGATTAATTGTTTCTTGTGTATTAATATAATCCTTATTGATACATTTTTTTTACCAAATGCATCATTTCACTATCTTTTTTTTGTTGAAATATTTATTACAAAGGGTCAGGGAGGGGGAATTACATATTACAAAGAAAGCTTGTAGGTTCTGACAATGTACTCAAGGACACCAAATCTTGAGACCTCCCTGAGACCCATAAAATGTGTAACCACTAGGATATTACCCATGGGGATTACTAAAAAATATATTGAATGATGTTTAATTTTTTTATTCATGTTTTGTACTTGTTTTCTTGTTTTGAGTTCTATTTTCTAGATCTTCACACATTTTTCACCTTCCTGAGGTTTGACCCCAACTTACCACTATCTATAAGATTTTATTTTTTATATATTAATAAAATTTATGTTTTTAATAATATTTTTGATATGAAAATCCATAATTATCCATTCATAATAGACTCAAACCGAAGGAAAATACATAAGAGGATCATTAAGTGCATGCATCATATGTTTGGAGTCACATGCCCTCCATACTATATGATATAGGAAAATAACAATTCCTAGATTATTTTATAATTAATTAAAATATTTTTCATTGTTATAAAACACATTTATATTATATACTATGATACAAATTTTCCATTTATTATGAGTCATGTATAGTTATATTCATATCCAAAACAACAAACAATATATTACAAGAAATAATCTGACTTTCCCCAATACTAACTTTTAGAACTCCTTTAATATTTCATGTGATATCATTGATGAATGTGATGCCTCCTCCTTAATAATTTATTTTTTCAAATTTTTCAAATCACATGCAATACCATAAATAAAACCATTTTCCATATTACATGGTGTCTTAAATTCTCAATCTTTAAATGACCCCTTAACCAGATAAAGTTTATGATTCACTAGAACATATTTGTACACACTTATATAGTTCTCATATAATTTTATTATGGATCCTATAAATTTGAGACACTCATTTAATGTATTACATTATTGATCACAACTTCTACAAGCTTCAAATAACTTATAAAATTTGTTCCTTACCTCAATTTTCATGTTTGTTGTTGGTTCCTATGATAATATTTCAACCACTGAAACATCCACCTATACCATGATTCATGGTATCCTCTAAGATCCAATAAATATATATTAGACAATAATTATAGGTCTTCCAGTTAATCATAACACAGATACAATGGTAACCATAAAACCTCCTTCTTTGAATTAAATGTTATTACTGGTTGATTTTTTCCAACATTGTTTTCAGTTATTAGTTATGTTCTTCTCATAAAATAATTTTCTGTATTTCTATATAAGATCCTTGAGACTGATGTTTTCTAGTTTTCTAAACGTTTCTTCTTTTACTTATTTTTAGATTTTAACTTTTCATTTAGTTTTATAGTATATCAATATTGTTTTCTTCCACCGAATTCTTCTAATATCATTTTTTTCATTTTTTGGGAATTCAACATTATTTTATTTAACATGATTAGTCTCATGAAAAACAATTGTGCTTAAAACATATTTATAGGAACACTAATTAATTTTTAAAAAGATATATCCTTGTAATTTTTAATTTGATCTCTTTTTTTCTCAGATTCAATTATTTTCTTCATCATCATATAATCATAATCATCCTAAAGGATAAAAGTGGAATTCATATCTTCAATGATTTTTTATTTCTCAAAAACATCATGATTATTTCAATTTATTTATTTGAACTTATTATATTTTCCATCATGTAGTCGATTTTTCATATATAACTTTCCTTTTAATCATAAATTATCTATTATTAGACTTAATAATTAATTCCAAAACATTTTGATATATGCTATCATAGGTTATTCAATAACTATTTATATTT
Organism: Viscum album; assembly: GCA_963277665.1. Classification (NCBI taxonomy): domain Eukaryota; kingdom Viridiplantae; phylum Streptophyta; class Magnoliopsida; order Santalales; family Viscaceae; genus Viscum; species Viscum album. Next base: position 1,022,280,188 of record OY728162.1, read on the forward strand.
ATTCTATAGTATATTAACAATATATTTCGAAGTAATCTTCGGATGGTTCAACTTATCTTACATCTTATTCCCTGATAACTTTTTAAGAATCTTTTTTCGGAGCTTCATATCATTAAAAAATTCTTTAATATATGACACAACTTATCCAATTGAAATAAATCTCATTAAATGTAATTTGTGTTAAAATTTTGCTTTCCCTTAAACTAACATTTCTTCAAATAAATATTCTTATTGGTTACCTTATTGGTATCATCATTATCTTTACTTTCTCCTAAAATTTGAATACTACAATTGATAGAAAAAGGGAATAATTTTCCAAAATTATTGAACATAAAATGGAGATTAAATTTATATAGTCATCTCTCAAGAGTGAACCTTTATGAAATTAAATAAATAATTTCATTAACAAATCTTCCATACATTATTCTACATCAGAATGATAATGGTCCTATTTAATCATCATATACATGAATGTTTTTAATATAATATTATTATCCTTATTTACTTTTCTCCTGATAGTGGAACATAATATAATTTTATAGTTGATTATTGTACTATGAAGTTGATCAATAGTAAATTAATTTTTTTATTCTAAAAGGGATAAAAAATTTTTTTATTTTTTTTCAAGAAGAATCCTCATGAGCTTCTTAATAGTTGTATTATCTTCCAAGTTATCATAATAACCACTTATTATTTTAACAGCCATATTTAATCTATTTAAACATTAATCTACTATATATTATTCATGAATTATTATATATTCAAAATAATTATAGCTAATTTGTAATTTAACTACTTTGGCCTTTTTTATTTCCATCACTAATTCAATGAAGCAAATTCAAAATAACATTTGAACTTCAATGGACCAAAAATGTGTTCATCTCTTTTTATGATAATGTGGAAAATAACTTATCACTAGTATATCTATATCATTCAATGTTTTTTGGATTCTAAATACTATTATGAAGTTTCATTTATCAGTGTGAATTTATATTGGGAATAATCAATAAAATAAATCCATATAGAGAGAATATATGAAAGCACTATCTCTTTACAAATATTTAACCCTATTCAATTGAATATATAAATTAATATGTTATTAATTATGTTAATGGAGTGTATGGAATATCATTGTGAAAAATAAGAGAGATTCGATCTAGATTCGATACAATCCATTAGGATCGCTCAGAGGGTAATTAATGAAAATAGTGGAGGAATAAGTGAATTTATATTTTTATCATTTCACCAAACCCTTAAAAACAGTCATACTAATTCAACACCTTTATCTTGAAATAGATAATGATACAATGAATAAATAAAGACATTTAATTTTATAACATGATTTACCTCTTGAATGGACCCTTACATTCTTATAGTGTTATAGGTATTATCCCACACACACAACATTTCATTTAATATCAAGAAGTATCTATAAGAATAGTTATGGACAAAAACCTATTATAAAGGATGGTTTTGAACAGTATAATCTCAAATCAATAGAATAAAAAATGACCATTCAAAAAATTATTTCCGATGAATGAATTACCATTGAACATGCTAATGGAATATTGATCATCATCCCATCCTCATTCAATAACCTCCTTCTAATATTCTCAATGCACAGAATGATCTACGATTTATTCAAGATCTTATTTCTATTCAATTATTATTTTATATTCATTTCATTGAATTTTGAATGTATTTCCACACAATATGAACTTCTAACATTTTTTTAAATTCAAATTAAAATTATTCATCGATATTTACTCCTATAGACTCTAACATAAGTTTCTAATGATAATTAGAATTATCATGGTATTCATTCTTTTTTAGACACCATTTTAATCCCAGTGAACGTATTTATCTAAATATACATAAAACAAGATATATTTCCTTTTTCGAAACTTCTACAAAATTTGTAATATTATAAGTTGTTCTATAGTAGAATGAAGGTTCGCATATGTGGAACATTGTGATGTGGCATCATTTATTGTGGTGTGAATATCCCATTGCAACTACTCCTAAATCATGTATCATGACAAGATGTTATTATTTATAGCACAACTACTCCCCAAATAATAGAAACATTGTTTACCTATAATTCAATCATGGTTACTCTACACTGTGGTCTTCCTCTCCATGGAATGGTTTTATATAAATTCATAATAAATCATAAATCAAATTTTTTTGAGTAATTATGATGTTTAAATCTTTGAAGAACATTCCTAATATCATCTTAAATAATATTTAAAAATACCTTTCAAAAATTCATCTTTAAAAATATTCTCAAACTGTTTTACATTCATGATATAAAATTTCATACAAAACATTTCATGTTATTGTATATTTTCCAATTTTTTTTCACCTTCTAATGTTTTCATAAGACATTATTAGCCTTACTGAGTCCTTTAGAAAGTCTTAAGAACTAATTCCTTTTTCCATTTTTAGATTATTGAAAATTCATGTTCACATAATAAAATTATTATAAATCCCCCTAAATCCTTATAAATTCATCAATAAAGTCTTATGAATTCTATAGGAATTCAAATGAAGCCACATAAAAATATTTAAGAATTTTTCCTCTGTTAATTTCCATTTCATCAACAAAAATGTCTTATAGTGTTCAAATATTCTTAAAAAATTCTTCAAATTTCTTATAAATGATCATAAATTCATATGAACTAAAACTAGTCCAACAAAATATTCTAAAATATTTTTATTTTAGGGCATAACTATTTAATTATCTCTAATCACCAAAGTCTTGTGAGTTGTTTGGTGTCCCATGAAATCGTCATTCCTTTTTCCTTTTTATCAATATACTCATTGTCTTTTAGAATTATAGAATCATTATGTGGTCTTATGGACTTATCCAACTGCATATAAACTCATTACAACTTATTTATTTAGGTTTTTTCTTTGAGAAACACTTGTCTTTATCCTCTATGGTGATCATCTATACGGTAATCAAATGTTAACTATATATTGAATACTTCTAAAATATCATCCTCAAATCAGTTCAAAAATTGTATAACTACCATTATCTATTGGATACTATCGATGTATGTTTGAATTCTTATTTTTTTACAATTTATCACCTTATAGTAAAATTATAAGGGTTATAAAAATAACTATAAAAAGATTTTTTTTTTCTTCAGGATGTAACGTATGTTCACATTCTTTATAGTCAACTCCTAGGACATTCACTTCTGATATAGATTTCTACTTCTATTAAATATTTCATAGTATGTCATAGAATGGAAAATTATTTCAATTTCATCAATGGAATTATATTTCCATAACATACTATCTTCATATTTCTATCTATAGAGTAATTTATTGACTTTTTTGTTTGCCTTTTTGTTTGAGTGTCTTTACGAATTTTATACTTTCCTTTATTATGTATAGAATCTTTTCCAAAATTGTATGTTTTTTCTTCTCATATGGGACCAGACATGCTTGTAATCTTATCAACATGCCTCATACCTCTAGCTTCCATTTATATTAACTCCTAATAAGATAACTTTTTGAATTATAACTTATTATTATTACAATATACTTTTTCTTCTACATCAAGATTCATTCATAGAGACACAAATTCTACTTTGAGTGATTAAACCCTATTAATTTTTTCTTTCCACTCGATATTGTTGACAACAATAACTCTATATTTACATATAATTTTTACATTTAAATCAATTACTTCATTGGAGTTACTTTAAGAAACCCCTATTTTCCCCCAACCTTCTCTAATTGGAAAAAATAGCTTCAAATTGATCATCACATATTTTCTATTCCTTATATATACCACCAATATTTCAGTGATTATTATATTTAATGTACAAGTATTCATTATGTTATCTGGTTTTGTCTTTAAAATTAACAAATCCTTCAAGGTGAACTTCTTTATGATCATTTTATTTGTTTCCTAAACTATTTCTATCATGAAGTCTTATACATTTAAAAGGAACTCAACTTCACATGTTTGAAGTATAATTATTTATTTTAAATAAATCACCATTTATGATTTACCCAATGTTATTTTTGGATTCAAATTTATTTTTGAATCCACCAGTTTACTTTGAATATCATCCAGACTTGTGTTAGTGAGGTATTGTTCTTCAGAATCCAACACCTTGTAATTTTACAGGGGTGGAAATAATCTGAGAATATTTTTCATTATATAAATTTTCCTATGTTTTTTATATATTCCCTTAATAGATTCCATAATTTCAATTATACAATTGAAAAATAAATTAATATTATCATTTTTCCCATATTAAATTCATCAAAATTATAGTGTAAAAATTATAGTTTATCTTCCTTCACCTTTAATATCCGGTTTATAAAAAAATTTACACCTTTCCTGTATAGATTTTATTGATGCATAGGTCATCACATCTAGATAGATTTAATTTTATAAGGCTACATATAATTTTTTTTTGAGACTTTGAATCAGCTTTAAAGAGTTAATTTTTTGATTCATTCATAGACACTCTTATAGGGTCACTAACATATAATCCATATATAGAAGTAGTAAAAACATCAAGGATTATATATTTTGAGTGATATCTCATATAATTATTCTATATATGAATATTATATCCATAAAACAAATAAACACATTTTTCATTGATTGTATTATCAACACTAGAGTCTTTCTTATATTTATATTTGTAATGTAATAACATAGGTTTGATACAAGTTGTTTATTTGGGCCCACATGTTCTATATTGATAACAACTTTTTATACCTTATCTATAATGAAATGATACTAAATTTCTATATTATTTGTTTTGAAATTTTGTAGCAAATCCTTGGTTATCTCTATAATTATGTAGATGATACAATATACTACTATGGGTAGCTTCAACTAATCTCCAAGATCCTCTAGTTATTGTTTCATTTATTTGAGTTATATTTAGTTATTTTTATCTGAAATATATTCCCATTAAATTATATGAATATAGTGATTTCATTTCTTTCATTGAACTTTATAATAAATTTTCTTCCAAAGGAAAAAACTCTCCTCCACTATTTTATTTTCAATCCAAAATATATCCATATACTTTTATCTTCTTTATATAAGAGTCTAGGGAAAACTAAAACCATCATTAATTTCCACTGCACTATGGGAAAAACTAAAACCATGAGTAATCAGAAAAATCATGGTCCATTGGATATAAATCTAGATCATGGTTTATTTCTAAAGATAAATAACCAAAAACTTCACTTATTATTCACTTCCAAAATCACTTCCACCTAACCCAAAAGATACAAAAATTAAGGTAGATAGATTTTAAAATCTAATACTATACTAAATTGAGATAATAGAGTACCTATATACACTCAGTGAAAAATAATGGTGATAATTTTTATATCATTTCATGGCCCTTTATAACTTGTTTTCCCTTTTAGGAATGATGATCATAAGTGGAGGAATGATTGAGTGGTCCATGGGTGGTAGTTCACCATTTGAAAACGTTTATTAAGGGAGTGACCCTTGGATTGCATTCTCCATTACTAATACCACCAATGAAAGTGATTTATTGGATTTTAGAACATCATTACGGAAAAAATATACATAATTCCACCAATTAATTATTTTAAATACAACAAGGATTTCATTTCCCAAAATTCCAATGTCCTCTTGCATTTAGAGTATTATAGAATTATGAATACAATAACATTAAAAAGTGGACAATTACACATAGTGTTCATTTCCCCCCTGAAATAGGTTCCTAAATTAAAAATCATGTATCATTTCTGAGACATCAATTTCATTCAATATGAGTCGCCATAACAATAATACTGGATTCTTATAGTTTTTACACATCCTTAAATCTTGTAAAATCTTTTTAAAATATGGGATGAGTATATAAATATTGATAAAGGATAAAAAAATTAATTAAATCCATTTACCCATTGAAACACATGAATACCCATGAAAAAGATTTCTTTTTCACATAATAAACTATGAAATAATTACAACATTTAAATTAAAATTTTTCTAAGAAAACCATTAAAAAACATATAAGAAATAGAAAAAATATGATGGTATCCTAGGTAATAATACTCTTCAACTATTTCAAATCAAACGTTCAAATAATCCTTTCAATAGGAATAAACTACTTGATTACTGCCATAATTTTATCTTTAGAGACTAAATCATTACCCAATGCAATAAAGTTCTATATCTCGGTCCCCCCATTATTGTATTTAATGAGAAAGTACTATAACATCAAAAAAACATAAGGAATCTTGTGATTTCATTAATAAATTTAACTAAAATGAAATTTGAGTCCATATGAGAAATCACTTTAAGATATCTCATAAAAATAGTAATAAATATAATTTTCTTTTCATAACTCATTAAAAAAATCAAAAAATAATGAGATTATTATATTATATAAAAACAAGGGAAATATGAAAATTAATATTAATAATGAAAGAAACATAGTAAATGAAAAGGTGATCAAGCAGTAACCATTAAAAAAACATTTAACACTTGTGTAAATAAAGTCAAAAGGTACCCATATGTAAAATATTAAGAGAATACTTTTTAAAAACAATAAGGACAATCTATGTTATTTGAAAATGAACACAAACAATCATTAGTGTATAGTAATGAATATTATTGAACTAACTTAAAGAATATGTATATATAAGGGAAATAATTCAAAGGAAAACATTAAAACATTTAAAACATGGTTTTAATGAAAAATATTTTAACATGAGTCCCAATGCGGTTCATATGACTTTTAAAATCACGACTTGTCCTTAGTTGGGCCATGAACAAGGTCAATTAACCTCATGGTCATTTTTAATAAAATGATTTCTATTTCAACACACCAAAATCTATTACCCATTTGGATCATTTAACATACTAATTAATTTCCTCATAGGACAAAAAATGTTCTATCATTGTAGTTTTTTTCAACACTCACATGCTATCCATTTATATCACACAAGACTCTATCAAACTACCATAGATGTGACCCATCTGTATCAATAGTTCAAGAAAAGAATGCTTAGCTGTAGAGTTTTAATTAGTAATTCTTCAAAAAATAAAGGGGAACCTTGTTAACATGGGTCGTAACACTTAGCCTTTTCTGTGTCACCATTTTAGAGGCTTTATACTCTCCAACCAGTTAAAAAATCTCTCATTTAATCCCCAAAACTCAACCCCAATCAGTGCCTCTTCACTTCTAGAATGTTAATATGACTCATACTATCATGACATGGCCTTCCCTGGGGTATGGAACTAGTTATTTGACCACATGGTTCTCTTGTAATACCATGGTTTCTTTCTCAACACACCATATGAAATTACTCATCTTGGTCACTTATCAAAATAACAACTTTACCCACTTGTCAAAACATATTCTTCCAGTCTGTTGTTTCCTCACCCACAGACACCCTGGAAAGATTCCCAATATGTCACCCATTCAGATCACTACTCTAGGACAACCATCCTTAACTGTGGATTTATATTAATGAATGATTAAAAAATAGAGGTACACTTTTTTTTACATGTATACAAAAATATTTCATTTAAACCTCACTTTTTTGGGGGTGTTACACTCTTCAAATCTTTAATGAAAAAAACCCTCTTTGTGGGCTTCAAACCTTAATCCTAGTCTATACATTTCACATTCAGTTGCGTATGGGATTTGATACCATTTTTTACAAATGATACTTCCTTCAGTCATGAACCTAGTCATATGACCCCATGGATCTCTTTTAATTCCTTGGTATCATTCCTAACACACCATAGGATATTACCCATTTAGGTCATGTATCATAATAATGAATTTTCCCACATGCCAACACATGTTATTTTAGTGTTTTTTCCTCACTCACAGACACCATGGGAAATATCCTAGGAGGTAACCCTTCCCAATCACTACTACATGCCAGGAATACTTAATAGTGGTGTTTTAATCAGGGAAGATCCCAAAAATAAACTTGCACCATGTTGACATGGATAGTAACATTTATCATTTTAAGTATCACTTTTCTCAGGGAATTACATATACACTCTATAATAATAAAAATTTAATCATTATTTACATAATTAAAATATACATGGTTATCCCATTATTATTATTCATCTTATTTAATTATTGATCATGTTTTATTTATTTAATAAATTGGTATAGTTTATGTTGGTTGTTTTGGGGTTTCTTGGTTCATAATATTCAAGACAGCTTTGATTCCCTAGTAATGTCAAAAATTTCTTATCCAATAGATACATATGTTTCATATGTCTAAAGGCATTGGCTTCATATAATTATATAAATAAAGGGGTTAAATTAGTTAGGATATTTTTACTTTTCCCTGAATCTTCCTTGATGAGCATGTTTTTTATGGTTTAAAGTAACCAGGATGATTCCCTTTTAATATAATTATTATGATATATTTTTCATCATTATATAATCCTAAGAACATATTAAATTTATTATTATTTCCTAATGTTACTATTATATAATTATTCATAATCACCCCTGATATAAGAATTATAACATCACTCATTTAGGTGGTAAAACTAACCCAAATAAGAACATGTTATAAAGATGGAATAAATAAGAATCTATTATTTTATAGTAATAATATCACTTTTTTATAAGATTAATGATTTCCAAAAAATTTCATTAATGTTATAAATCATATTTATAAAGAGATATATGGAGAATATAAATAATAGATAACGGTAAGAAAATATTACTTTCAAAGTGTCTCGGTATTCCGGTTTTAAGTGGGTAAATATTATTATGGTAATTTATTATAAATATAATTTAATAATGGGAAAACATATTTATTAAAACTTACTAATTTTATAAATATTATATTAATTAATTAAATTATTTTTTAAAATAATTCATGTAATGATGTGATGAAAAAAATTTCATTCATTAATGATGTAGTCTGCATGTAACATGCCAACATCTTTATATTCCAATGGATAATAGGATGGTAGATAGTGGTTATTATGTAATTATAAGAATATTATAGTAAAATATTGATACTAATTTCAGTATATTATTATAGTAATAATCTATTTAGAGGACGTTCAATAAAAAAGAAACAAGAAAGAACTCCTCTAATACTATTACCACTTCCTTGGATATCCTCTTTTAAACCATTCCTTAAACCATCGTTGATTCGTCTTTTGGAAATACCAGAACCTTTAAGAAATGTGAATGATATTTCTAGATTGATTTTTATTTGTATTGGTGATGTGAAATGATTTTTTAACTATGTTATTCCATAAAATATTACATAATTTAATTAAAATATTCGGAATTTGTTAATTTTTTGTTTCAGTGAATTCTAAAAATAATTTTTAATTGGATAAATAAATGTTTTTTACTGAATTATAAATTTTTGTAATAGAAATTTGAATCCATTCAATTTTTTTTTAATTTTGAAATAAATTTATCTATAATCTAGATTTGGAATTATTTCTTGGAAGAATTTTTTATGTATTAATTGATTTATCCATTTTTGAATATGATGGAAATTCATAAATATAAATTGGTTTAAAAAATAATAGGAATTTAAATATTAAATTTTCATTAAATTTTATTTATTCAAATTATAAAGATAGTTTGTATTTTAAAATATTATTTTTTATGTAATTTATGTTGGAATTTTTTTCAATGTTTGTTCTTATTCATTTGGAATTTAGTCTAGAACCATGTGTGCATGAAAAAATATATTATGTTTAGATGTAAAAAAACTCACTACCATCATCATCTTGTTAGCATAAATAGGACAAACTTTTCTGTTGCTTGGTATTCTTCTGTCAGTTCTATGAGTACCTTTTCTACTATCTTTGACACCAACTACTGCCAGATATACCACCACCACCATGTTCTATTGCCAAATAATTCTACTTCCCAATCTACTACAACTACTCCATTTTTATAGAGTGCCCCATTCTTGTTACGACTCACTAAATCTACTAACACCAAACCTAGCTATCATCATCTCCCCATGGTTCTACTACCTCCCATATAATTCTCTACCATACCAAAATATTATTCCAAATACTCAACCACCTGTTGTCCACTCTTCAACCGCCCATGCTACCAGTATTCCACCATTCATATATAATCCAAAGATCTTGCAAAATCCACTCCTTCTAGCCACTGTCATTACTTCCCCATCATATTCAACCGCCCATGGTGTCTTCCATAGGTATATGAGAAGCCCTTACCCAATTAATGAAGAAACTCAATCTCCACCACTAATATAAGATGAAGATCCTCCATCTCAAAGCTATCCAATTTTAATGTAATAAAACTCCATCTATCATTGATTGAAGTTTCACCTCTAAGGAAGCTAGATCCCACATCACCTTTTGTAACTGAATCTCATGAACAACTTTTTGGAGTTCGAATTACCAGACCAGAGTTTTCCTAGATGTGTTTGATAAAGACACTGTCTATTGATGAACTATGAGCCCCCAATGAGGCTTGGTATGATTTCCAATGATGAAGCAGATTGAAACTAGTATATTGGAGAAGATCGATGTTCCCAATCTAGATTAAATATAGCTAATATCCATGGTTATGCCACCTAATATAAATAGAGGTCCACCAAGGAAGACAAATAACCTTGTTCCAGCCAAAGATGATGACCTACATCAATTTCATTCTTATTGAAGATGAATAAATGTATTGAAGAAGTTTTCCATGCACATCATTCGATTAACCATGATACTAAGGAGAACTAATACCACACCAAACACATCATAGGTGAAGAAAAAAGAACCTACTAATGATAGAATAATTCTTCAAAGAACAAAATTTCAGAAGTCACTAAGGCTTGGACAAGTAGGTTGAGGGGAAATTATTATTTTTAGTTATATGTCATGTCCGTAGTGCAGGTCCAAAATCAAAGGACACTAGAACTTATTCCCATCGAACTGGTTGGAGGTCTAATTAGTGAACATGACACTTGCGTGAAAAAATTCCTCTCTCAAATTTGAGTATTCTTGGACACCCAAGAACTGATGCTTGAAGACCCTTTCTAATTTTTCATTAGTTGATTGTTCCATATTGATTAATACATAGTTCAAAAAACTATGGATATCTCACGAATAGAAAAAATGAATAATTAAAAATTGATTCTAATCACTGAAGTAAAAAAAATAAATCTAATCCTTTACAAGATGAAGATATTTTCTCATGATGTGGTTTTATGTTCTGAAATACTAAGACTTTGAAAACGATGAAGTGGTTTGAACTACAATTTATAATATCTATCCAAATTCCCAATTCCAATTTGTATACTCGATAACTGGGTCACATACATCCAGTCCTACCATACTTCTTCGCAACCATCATTGAGTTGTGATCCATGTATTTTTCCGTCCCCACGTTGGATCAAAACTGCAAGCCAGAAAAAAACCATGGGTGACATATTTCAAACATATTATATTTCTATGATCTTATGATTAGATTAACTTCTTGAAATTTTATTAAACTTTGAGTGGAATAGTTATATTCATCCATCTCATGACATTCAATATATATACTTCCCAAAGGAACCATAAAATTTCCAATAAAATAGACCATGATGAAATGGAAGATGAAATATTTCATTGAATCCAAATCCATCAATCCCACTTAATAATGACCGAAATCGAAATCAAACTTAAGCACATAAACAATATTCATACTCAAAATATAATTATACATCTAATGGAGCTACGATCCCCTAATGATATTATACTCCATTTCTCTTTTACCAAGGCATGATTCAAAATCTGATGAAGAATTTAATCAATCCGGGTAATGAAATTAATTATTATTCATAATGATCTAATATCAAAATATATAGTAAAATAATATCAGTCTCATTGCAATGAAGGAATAGTGGATTGTGAATCTCTATAAATAAGGAATTATTTATAGGAGAGGGGGACATTTTCTTAATCAAGAGATTATGTTTTTTAGTAACTGCTTATGTTTGATGCTTCTTTCTTTCTCAATTTCGTGAAATTTAGAGGCAATTATCTAATGATGCCACACCAATCCATATTTGGTTTAGGTAACAAGATACTATATATCCCCTTATTAATCAACACTACATTTTAATTTTTCAGAATCATATGAATTTATCTATCTGGATTAATTCAAAAAATATTAACCATGAATGATTTTCTATTTATCTCATTTTAAATTATTCTTCCCTTGTTCAATATATCACAGAGCCATTCAATTAGGTCTGGTAAATTTCTTGTGATCAGGATTAGTGGGGATGGTAATTAGAGATCTCAAATTTATATTCCAGGGGTTATTTGAGGAAGAAATGGAAATTCCATCCCTCCAGTTAAACCAAAAAATATATTCAAAGGTAACCGAGTGATATTTCACTTGATTAGAGAGAAAATAATATATAATAAATTGGAAAAATTATTTAATATAAAATAAAAGGGGAAGATTCAAAGTTAGGACGAAACATTTAAATTTTAATTTAAATCTAATATAGTTTAATTCCATTATTTATTTTAATTATTGAACCGAAAAATCAAAATAGAAACACACTCATAGCATGAACCTCTTCAGAAAAATACATGAGTCCCAATACTAATGAATTTTACACGGGGTAAAAAATTTTCTTGTTGAAGACCCCATGATCCTTCTTATGAATCCCGATTGCATTTGTAGGGAGTCTAGTGTTTTTGTATTACCATTTATTTAAATTATTTCAAAAAATGAAATGAATCAACTCATCTCACCTCAATGGGTTTGACCCATAGGTTGAGGGAACATTTTAAAAAATAATAAGGTCTTTGAGATTCATATAGAAAGGGAAATAGGATTTGGTCACTGTCCTAATTATTGAATCCTCATCCTCTTCTTATTCTTCTAACAAATTCATCATAGGAATCCAACACATGGATGGAAATCAAGCTCAATTTAATAGAACATTAAGAGAACTCACTACTATGAAAGAGTCTTTCAACAACGATATAATATGCCTTTATTAATGGTAAAAAAGCATTGATAATTGGAGTGTGGTTTAATGTCCCGAGCTTTTATGACTGATCCAAAAGTGCCATTAAAGGCCCCCTTTAACATTGAATTTTTATAACTATTAATGGGGTAAAGTTATGTTTTTTCACACATCCATGAAAACATTAATAGTTCCCCCTTACATTATCAACACTTTTCACCCCACCACCCTTTTATTAGAACTTTGTGAATTTAGAGCCTCATGTGTGCCTACCTGGATTTGAACCCTGCACCTCGCCTTCGATGATGGGATGCCTTTATAACCACACCTTGTTGTTTTTTTGTCTATTTAAAAATATTTCACATTATATATTTGTATTCACATATATATTTACAAATATATTTTTATTCATATATTTACATAATTTTTATTGATACATTAATACAATATGTGTTTATGTTTGACATATATATACTTATAATTATTTAAATATGTTATATATTACCATTATTTTCAAATATTATAATATAATATAAATTTATATATGTATATTAATACACACATATATGTTGATATAAACATTATTAATATATTTTAATATAGTAAAATATGTTTAGATATTGTTTTAAATATAGTTAAATAATTTGTATTGATTTATATATACTAGATAATTAATTTATACGTTAATATTTTGAATTATGTATTTATATGGGTGATTTATTATAAGTAAATAAAGAAAAACATGTATATATTTTACTATAAGAAAAATTACATTTTGAAAAAAACATAAATTTCAAAATCATAATATAATTATGAATGTAATAAATATTAATTAATTTAGTCTCCACCAAAAAAGGAAATAATAGCCCCATAAACAAGGCTCAAAATCCATTGAGTGTTAAATAATTGGGGTACCCTAACTAAAAACACAATTTTGATGGACTTCTGAGCCTTTTTTCCAAAAAATATTTGACAAAGGTTTAGTTTTTTCACTAAGGGCCTAGAAATTTTTGTAGGATTTTATTTGATATGTGGTAAAGCCCAAAAAAACACTTGGATCAAATGATTTAATATTGTTTTACAAGGACCATGAATCACTAATAAAATTCCATAATAGTGGCACATATCAATACAATAAAAATGAATAAAGTACTTTAAAATCTGTACAGTACATTCATACCATTCCATAGTTTAGAAGACAATATGGATGTTGGTAAACCAGAAGACAATTAACATGGTATTAAGATAAAAAAAATTATTTACGGGAACCTAAATCATCAAACAGATTCTCCTGAGTGGAAGAAAATTGATTAAGAGTTTCCTGAGTTTGAATATGAGATGAGAAACCTTCATTTTGCATTGTCTATAGTTAGAATAATTCCTTTTGGGGTATATAGTAGAACTCATGGTGCATGACCAATAATGTTGGAAAATTATAACTTTCTTCCATGGTTATGAATGATGTGTGAATATATGTTTTTGTCTCTACAAATATATGGAACAAAGAAACCTGATAAGGACATTGATTTCGATTTGGATCCATTGATCGAATATATGAAATTTATTTGAGATATAGGCTTTACAATGTATGATTCTCAGAAAATGAAGAATTTATATTAAGGTCCATGTTGTTTGGAATGAAAAATGACTTCCCCTCTTATGGAAATTTATCAGGATATAGAAATAAAATAATTCTAGGGTTTCTCTTTTGTGAAAAAATGAAAATACTCAATTAATTTAAAACATTATTTGAAGAATGTGTTTTTAGGACATCAGAATGTTTTACCTCAACGATATAAATCCTGATCATTTATGAAAACATTCAATGAGAATATTAAAAAAGGCAAAACATCATCTCTAGTAATGAGATATCAATTGTACAGAAATGTAAAATAGATTGACACTATTTTCAGTAAACCATTTTCAAAAAGCATTTAAAAATTATATTGGATAAATTGATCAATTTTCAGTGAATTTTTGTATTGGAATTGTTTGTATGTCAGACATTTTATAGATTTAATGCATATATAATAAATAAATTTCATATTATTGTTATCAATTATCTAAATGTAAATTATAAAATGAAA
Organism: Viscum album; assembly: GCA_963277665.1. Lineage (NCBI taxonomy): Eukaryota > Viridiplantae > Streptophyta > Magnoliopsida > Santalales > Viscaceae > Viscum > Viscum album. The sequence goes on from OY728162.1 coordinate 1,022,295,241, forward strand.
GACAGAATGAATCCTTGGATGGATTTGATTGAAATGTGGATAAGGGAAGATTAGGAACTAGTTAAGGGTAAAATGTTTACTTTTATTACTCACGAAGCTTGCACTCTATATAGAGATGAAAAATTGTAATTTTCCTTTTTCTTATTAGTCTAACAGTTCCGAATGGGTATTCATCAAAAATCAATAATGTCGTTTGAATGATTAATTTGTAGATACAATGACTAAGATCCCACAACTGTCGTATTCATTTGTAATATTTAATGAATGTTTATTTCTGTAACATTCATCATGGAAATGTATGACATACATTATCCAGATTCTTCTTCTTTTTCAAATTCATATACAGTAATGTTGTAGAACTGGTGAGGTTTCCAATAATGAAAAAGAATATTGAAGTCATATTATTTCAATTACATGTGTTCTTACCACAATAGTTATTTGATATAATGGTCCACATAATAGTTCAATTTGTCAGAGGGGTTCAACTATGTCATCATTTCCATTACAGATGGATATACCCCATTGAATGGTATTTGAATATTTTGAATGGGTATGTCTAGAATTGAAGTTATCCAGAAGGATGTATTATTGAATTATATAATTTTGAAGAATCTATTGAAGTCTATAACAATTACCTATCAGATGTTTAAAGCATCATACTCCCAAAGTCTCATCATAATGAATGCCTTATGGGCGATGGGATTCTTGGAAGAGATGGTGTTACAATTAACTTGACTGAGTGGGAGCAATAAAATATTTATATATTATATAATAGAAAATATGTTGATCCAATACATTGAATCCCAAAAATAAATTCTTATATATTTGAATCCATCAAGGGTTGAAGGCTGGATATCAAATACACATAATAAATATTTTATAGGATGGTTTAGAGTCTAAATTAATAAGGTGTTATTTAAAAACCTGAATTCAATTACTGAACGACTTCAATGGCTAGCCAGTGGACTGAATGAAAATGTTATATATTACAATGGTTTTTTAATTAATGGTTATATTCTTTATAAAAAAGAGCATAATGACGTTAGTACGATGAAAAATAGCAGTGGTATGCTTGTGGCTAATGCAATGAAAATATCTGGCTCTATGGATTGAAATACAATTTATGTAAATATCTCTTATTTTTTTCATTATATGAAATATATATGAGTTGTATTATACCACAATTTGAGTGTCACATTACCATTGGAAATGGGATGACAATATCAATGGAGTGAATGTGGATGAAATGGACTATTTGAAGGTGAATTTCATTATGGAAGGGGAGATATAAAATCTTCTCATAATGGAGTCACATATAGTGAAAGTATTTTTCTTATATGATCCACCAAAACTAAATATCATGATTTTTCTACTCGATACTAAAACAAATGTTAAAAAAGATGAGAATTCAATCAAGGATAACCCTTTCATTGGGACATCATGATCAGCTCATGATGGTCCCAATGTAGAAAATTTCATGTACATTATAGGGGTCCTCAAAGAGTGGTTCTGGATTCTCGATAGAGGAACCAAATCCTTTAAACATGTTAAAAAGACAGTTCAATGATAAGGTAAAAGTGGATTTTAATATCTGATGTTTTTACTCATAATATTTTATGTTATCCACTATATTAACATAATCTATGTTAAATGTTTGACTAATCATGTATAAAATTTCTTCGTAACATGATTATATTACCAATAGTTTAGGAGAACAAACTATAATGAGGGAAACCCTATGGAAATATGTAAATATAATGTTACAATATAATTTCCCTATTTTACCTAAAAATAATATAGTGAAACATTTATTTAATTTTCATTATTACTTTTAGAGTCTGTTTATTTTAGATGATTTTTTTCCTTGGGTCATTCCTTTTCAAGAATTGAAACAACATTTTCACTACTCAATTACGGAGGTAATCTTGATTTTTTCACAGTATAATCATTTTCCATAGAACTAATGTATTGTCTCATATTTATGTTTAATTTAATTTTTTTATTATTTTTAACTTTATAATTCCATTATTAAATATGTGGATTCTTTTTTTGAGTTGGGATTCTCTTTCCATATTTCATGCACTTACACACCAAAACATCTACATACATCTTCTACCCCAAAAATGCTTCACCCCTATAGTGTTCCATTTATCACATTCTATCATGTTCGTTAAACTGCCTTTACAAGATGTGAAATGAAAATTCATATTCTCAATGGATGAGTTAAAAATAGACATGAAACATTGTTTTATTTTTCAATTAAATCACTTTTTGGATGAGTGAGAACTGTAGAATTATCTAGACCCAAAAAACCTAACCAAAATAATGCATAAGCTATCTTATCTAGTAACCATTCCTAGACCTGACTGGATCTAATAGAACAAAAAATGTTCTATAAAAGGAATTCAATCCAAGGCTAGAACCAACCAAAAATAGAGGGAATATGTCAGGATCCACACCCAAATGACACATCCCTACATGTGCCCACGCCACCCATCACCCATCATCCTAAAATACAATCTAACAAATCACCATGAACCCAGCACCTCGATACATGTCCTTGAAAGACCATACCCTATCCCTAAGGCTACATAGAAAACATATACCAACCAAACATAGAGCACTGAAACCATACCAAATCCACTGATGCTAATGTGCCCTCACCATCGAAACTACATAGGAGAATCAGAGAATAACACAAGAAGACACACTATGGGAAACACATCCACGTCTCATGCCTCATATCAATACAACCCAAGCCTCTACGTGAAACATTGCATCAAACACATCGTTTCAAACCACTAGACCATTGGAACCCTCAACGTCTATTGAAAGGGGAACTAATGAGAACTCAGAACATACATTCAAAAGATATGGAAGAGCCAGAACCAAGGACATAACCACCAAAACCATGCAAAAATTAGAACCAGGAACTGACTAAGAACAACGAACCCCAAACTAGAACACCATTATCGAAGACTCCCACACAAACCATATCACCAAGGGGGCATTCAAACCAGACTATGAAGGAGTCATGAAAGAAGGGTCTGGGAGAAATTGGAGGTGACAAGAGAAAAGTGGCCCATCACTAAGGAGAAAAAACATTGAATGAAAATCCGACTATGGTTAGTCCATGTTCGGGAAGCGTGACCTGCAATGGAACTATCAGATAACGAAAAATGATAAATTCGAAGACCAAGCTCCAGGAGAAGAGTAAAATAGACCAATAATATCTCATTATAGAGCGACCACCTCCAAACAATAATGAAAAATAATTCCCCATCAGAGATGGATCAAAATCTAGTGAGGCCAAAGTGAGGGCATGAGAAAAGGCCTTCCAACTGGTTTCATCGAAAAAGATTGAATGATAGTGGGAACTGTGTCAAAATAGATCCAATATGTGAAACTGTGGTGCGGCCTAGATGAGCCCTACATCACGACAAAAACATTTCTCAACCAACCCTAGAAATCTATCTGGAAAAGAGGAAGAGTGAGCGGGAAGGTGATAAGGGAGAAAGAAGTGTGACTGTAGGAAAACCTAGTCTGCAAGAGATACCCCTTCTCGATTTCATTGGTCCCCCTATATTCTTGAAATTATGTAGGTATTTTATACGTTTACAAACTAAAATCATTTCCCTTAAAAATAATTTGATTTTTCATATTTATTTTAATTTTTTTTGTATTATTCACAAAATAATTGTATTCTTTTATAGGTGGATTTTTTGTTTTAGTTTATTTGCTCTATATATGTTTCATGCCCTTCCACAAAAAAACATCAACATACTATTTCTCCGTCAAAACATTTTCACCCCTTAAAGTGTTTTATTTATCAGTTTCCTTCAATGTTTCTCCACTGCATTTATAGGAAGAGAAATGTCACTTCCTCTGCTCAATGACAGAAGTGATTTTGATGTATGAACAATAAATTCATTGTCCATATAATTAATTAAATTTTTATATATTTATGTTTAATTTATTTCACTTTAGTATTACTCAAAAAATAATTTTTTTTCTAATATAGGTGAATTATTTTATTCGATTTAGGGTGATTTATCCATATATCATGCCTTTCTACACCAAAACATCCACTAACTTCTTCTCCATCAAAACCTTGTACTCCGATAGTGTTGAAATTTATCACTTTCATTCATATTACCTCCACAACTCAATCATGGAGTTTATCTTGATAATTTAACTGTAAAATTATTTTTCATTGAATTAATATAATTTTTCATATTTATGTTTAATTTATTTATTTTTAGTATTACTCATAATATTTATTTTAAATTATAGGTAGATTATTTTTTCTGACTTGAGGTGGTTTATTCGATACAACTCCTGCGTTGTTGGTTGTTTCACAAAAAAATTCAATGAAAATAATGTTAACATTGATTGTTAGGAATTTTTTAAGACATTGATATGTGTAGGAATCATTGACTACTCAATTTGACCCACGATGTTACTGGTATGACTAAATGAACTTATTTCTATTTAAAATTAACATTAATTTGTGAATAAAACACATCTGATGTACTCAAAAATGTGAAAAAATTCATATATATTTTATTCATTAAGACACCAGTCCATACATAATTTTTGATATATAGGAATCAACCACACCTCAATCTGATACATGATGTGCCCAATATGACTCACCATGTCTAATATTTTTATAAAATCAATATTTTCGTTCAAAAAGTGTCACTCATAGAAAACCAATATAACACTATCATATTTTTATGATAATTTATGGAATCGATTCATAAATAATTTTTTATTTTTATGAATTGTTCTCACATCAAAAAAATAAACGGTGTTATCTGTATGAGTCAATGTATGTGTTTTACGTTTAAAATGACATTTTAGAGAAAAAATACAATTACCCTACTCAAAATAAAGAAAACACATTTTTATTGTTTTGATAATTTAGGATAATAATCCATATGTCATCTTGAAGGTTTAAGAATCATCCTCACATCAATCCAATGCACAATGTGACCGATATGACTCTAATTAAATCTTTATTTAAAATTGACATCAATTTCATTAAAAAAATTGAAATACTCAAAACTGAACAAAAACATTTGAGATTGTTTTTTAATAGGAAAAAATGATCCATAATTGATTTTATATGGGTATGAATAAACCACAACTGAATATGATGTCTGGTGTGACTAGTATGACTCAATGTGACTATTATCAGTTTAAAATTGACTTCTCTGTTCAAAATGTGTCACCCATTAAATCCTATCTAATAAATTCATATTTTTTTAATAATTTTGGAACTCAATTTATTAATCATTTTTGATGTGAAGGAATGGATCACACATCACCCCAACACACGATGTGATCGTAATGAGTTAAAATGTGGGTTTGAAGTTTACAATGTCATTTTAGTAAAAAAGAAAACCGACGTAATCAAAACTGAGATAACACTTAAATTTTTTTATACTATATGAAAATGATCCATAATCCATTTGAGATATATAGGAATAATCCTCACCTCAATAAAAACCACAATGTGACATGAATGACTAAAAGATCATCATTTTATCTAAAATTGACATCAATTTTAGTAAAATAGAATACTACCTACTCAGAACTGCGAAAATATAATCAGATGTTTTAAATACATTAAAAATGGATCCATATTTAATTTCAGATGTGTAGGAATCCACTACACCTCCATTCAATACACCATGTTTCTGGTATGACTAAAAGCCCCCGTTAATAGTTTAAAATTGACATTTTAGTTCAAAACTTGTTACTCATTGAAAACAGATCAAATGCACAAGGATTTTCACTATAATTTTGTAAAATGATTCATATGTTATTTTGGACATGTTGGAATTGGTTTCAAATCAAACCGATACTTTATGTGATTATAATGATTCAAAATTGTCTATGTTTAAAATGAATTTTTTTTAAACATACAACTAACATACTAAATACTGAGAAAACACATTCAAATTGTATTAGTACTTTAGGAAAATGATCCAAAAGTCATTTTAGATGTGTTTTAATTGGCTAAGCCTTAGTATGATGTACAATGTTACTAGTATGACTCTAAGTGTGAATTTTTATTCAAAATTGACATCAATGTAAAAAAAATTAACACTTTATATTAATGTATTTTTTTATATTATCACTAAAATATGAATAGTTTTAATATATAGGTGCATTATTTTTCTCGACCAGGGGGTGGTTTTTTTGGAAATAGAATGATTCAAGACATAATTAAAATTTGAAGGAACATTGAAGTTTTGGAATGTATTTAATAATTTTAATATATGTAATAGTATAAAACAATGTTTTACACCTCTAGAATATAGTGTTTTTTTATTTTATATGTGTTGTAAATTTCATTTAATTTAAAATGAATATTGGGACTTTTTTTGCTGATATGTGGTGTGCTTCTAGTGATAGGGTGTGCTATAACAGCACAATGCAGTGGTTCTACAGTGTGCTATTATAGAACACTATATTATGACCATTTATCAGTGTTTTTAAAGTCATTGATAATGGAAACGTTTGTCAACAGTTTTAAAAGTGTTGATAAGGTTCTGATTTATCAGTTATTTTTTAGCTCCGATAAATGATCCCTTTATTTGTGTTTTTCTATTCGGATAAAAGACATGAATTTTTACCCTCACTAATGTAGTCAACACTTTTCAAGCATTGATAAAATTCACTTCTAGCATTGTTAATGGCCTGTTTTTAAGATGTTTAAGTCACCTTAATATGATTCATGGTTTTTCAAGGGAAGAACTAAATAGGCATCTGTGATCATTAAGAGAAGTCAATAATGGATTCAAACCCAGATGATCCACTAAGGATCCGATCTGTTGTAAGTTTTTCCCTTCTCTCCTGAAGGATCTACCAAGGAGTGGCTCTGCAACATCCATCCTGGAGAGATAACTACCTCGGAGAAACTGGGTTGATCCTTCCTCCAGATGTAGTTCCCTACATCATGGATCTTCTAGGTGAAAATGAGATTTTTTGAATCAAACAAGCTAGTGGAGAGACCCATTATGAGTATTGGGAGAGATTAAAGGGATTAAGAATCTCCTACCCACACCGACCACGTATGCACCATCATTTTTGTAATTCTTTTTACAAGTATTGATGGAAATTGACTGAAAAATTTTGGATGCTTCCTCTAGTAGATCATTGATTGAAAAGGCACATGCAGACATCAAATATTGGATTGAATGGATCTCCTCAAATTTTTATTATTTCGATAGATTAACTACCACAAGGAGATTCCATGGAATGAACACTTCTAAATATCTCATTTAAAGAAAATATATTAATTAACTACATTGTCGATGAATTGAGTTGTCAACATCGTCTAGGAGACATCAACCAATATACCCACTTGCATATTCATGCTTCTTTTTCGTAGGAAAACATCAGTGATGGTTGTCCTCATGTTAATGAAGATTATAAAGACATGTACTAAAGACTATACCAGTATAATCCAAGCTGCAAATAAGGAAGCATGGAGTACACAAATACTCAATATAGAGCTAGAATCCAACTACATTATAGTCCAACCTTTAAAAATGGTTTTCAACCATATTTCCATCAATCACAATTTAAAATATAGAACTCTACAACATCAACAATATATCATGTGAGAAAAATCAAGAACCCTGAATAGTGGATATGATAAAATAAATTGTAGAGTCTAGTGTCCATATCCTAATTTCCATCAATATATTATAAAACCAACACTCAGGTAAATATTTTACATAATCCATTAATAATCATAGAGGAAACATTAAATATATTATATTATGGACTAGAAATGAGATAGGATTTAGTGAAGAATAACTGCTCGGAGAAGAATATGAATTTTTATATCCCATTGAACATGAAGAAGTTACAATTCTAAACGAAAATTAATAATAAGTAATTATAGAGACACCCCCTATGAAGAATGATAATACATAATCCAAAATAGAAGATCTACATCAACCCAAAAATTTGTTCCCTAAAAGGATGCATATACCCATGAAACCCAATGATGAATCTCTTCAACAAGAAATCCTGGAAGTGTTCAAAAAGTATAAATCAAAAACCCTCTATTTGAGGTTATCCACAAATCCAATGGTATGAGAAATTCATAAAATTAATGACCATTTCAATGGAAATAATGTGAGGGAATAAAAATTTAAGTAAAATTAAAATTGTCTATTCACATGTTACCCCACAAAAGGCAATGGAATTTTACATTCTAGACGTATTCTCTATTCATGGGACTATTAGTTAGCTTAAAATATCCAAATAAACTTAGTTATTTATGAGAATAAATTAATTTTACATCTTATATTTATTTTTCATCTCTATAGATAGGAGAAATCAAACCCACCCATGTGGTTATAAATCATTTCAACCAAACCATTGGAAACCAAGTAAGTCCACTAGAAGTTGTTCTAATAAGCATCCAATTTTTTTTTTGTTCCAAACTGATTCTATATTTTGAACACAGTGGACTAAAAAGGTGAGACCCATTCCCTCATTTATCTTAGTTATGAAATTTATTAAGACTTTTAAAAATATATTAAATTTCAATGATGAGACTCATTCTATGACCTTTAGTGAACCACAAATATATTTTAACATAATTGATATCTTGAAAAAACATAATGAGGAACAATCTCATTTTTACAGTGAATCATTTTGGTTATCCTTTATTTTTTGATTTTTTTTTGAATTTTTTTATATAAGTATATTTATAAAAAACATTACAATCTCTTAATTTTTATAAAACTATTTCTGAAATGGAGTATAATCAAGAATATATTTGTAGTAATGAACAACTAGAGGAAAATGATGACAAGTATTCATATAATTCACGCAAATCTAATACTTACACCTCTTCCTGACCTTGTATGCTATAGAAAATAATGAATTATCTATTGATCTATGAAAAAAGTCCACTAGGATACCAAAAATGTAAACCCAAAGATTAAAAACTTAGAATTAAAGTGGACGTTGAAGAAAATTGAAAAAAGATTGATTCAGAATAGAAGAAAATGTGAACAATTTAATCAATAAGGAAAAAACAATAAATATATCTCTGAAATAAATACCTAGAAGAGAGACATTAAAATTATAGATATTATGTAGCTACACTCTTCATGAACGAAGCCGATGTATAGTAAAAGAAGTCCCAAGTGTAATTGTCCTTATACCGTGACTAATATATTAGAATTTTTTGCAGCTGAAATCAGTGGAAAAAAATCACATAACCTCATCAAGGTGAATGAAGAGATGATAAAATATTTTTATAAAGATCTTGAAAAGAACCCATATAGGTGCCCAAACGACTCTACTCTATCATCAACTAAAGAATGACCAGGTTCTATCCTTCCTCTATATTTTTCTAGATACTCGTTTTCAATTTTGAATTCCCTAAAAACATGCATGATAAAATTAAATAGAATAGGGTTTAAGACAAGTGTATGGGAGTGAGAAAATGTAGATTAGGATGTTAATAACCCTTTGATATTTTAAATTTATTTAAAAATACAATACAAAACCACAAAACAAAAATGTTTATATAAATATATTAATAATTTGTTAATAATTAAATTTTACATATTTTTAGGGTGAAAATAAATAAATAAATAAATAACATTAGAAATCAGTACTGTATCTCTAAATTAAATTAAAAATCTAAATTTGAGGATTGCATCGATTCGAAATTACGGAATATGAATGAATTTTGAGTAAATGTACCGTCTTTATTAGGGATATTCAGTGTTAGAACATGGGAAATATAGTGAAAATAGAATACATCTTGGTGGAATCGAAATTATAATATGTGGTCACTGGAACTCCTAATTTAATCCCAATTAATATTACCCTTTTTATTGAGTAGATCCTTATTGATCCTCCCTAAAAGGTAACCATATATATCCTTTGGTCCAAGAGTAAAATTGGAAATTGGGATCCCAAAATGAATCAATGGGACAATGAAATTGTTTTTTTGAGTTAAATATAGGTGTACATATTCAATATGTTCTTTTTTAGTTTTCATCAGATATACATTTCTAGAAATAATTATGAAAAATAATAATAATGTTCCTAAATTTTTGAAAGTAATTAATTCTTAACCTCTATGAAAGGATTACAGAGCGATTATCATATTATTTGTATGGATTAATATTTATTTTCACTTATATGTATAATTTAGTTCTCATAGGTTTATTATTGTTATAGTATTGGTTCTATGAGGAAAGAGGTTTTGTAAAGGTAAATTATCCAGAAACCAATCCACCATTCACAAAGTGGAGCCTGTTAGATTTTGTTGTTGCGCTAAGAAAACTAAAGATTCATCAAGTTGCAGCTAGTGAGATTAGTGTAACAATTAATTTATAAAATTAATTGATTTCTAAACCCCTGAGTATTTCAAGGTGAAAAATATTATTGGTACAAAAAGAAAATGAAATTTATAAGGACCTATCAATGAGTAAAGAAGTTTACGTTGGCCAGAAAGAAAATTTGGTAATAGAGGATGAAAAATTAAGATTTCTTAAAAAAGAAAATTCATTCATGAATAGAAAACAATAGAAAATTGAATAAATTGTTATGAAATAGAAAGAAATTTTTTAAAAACTAATGATGTTGGTAACTAAAAATTCCAACAAATAGGGAAACAGAAGAGAAGTGATCATTTATGGCGATGAAATGAACAATTCTCTAAATGAGGGGGACCAGAAATCAGGTAAATAGGAAGATGGCATGCAAGAGGAACCATATGGAAAAAATAATCTTATCCCTGACTATACCAAAGTAGAAAAACCATAAATAACCCCTTATTTAATGTAGTAATACTGAAAACAAGTTACCAAGGAAGTTGTGATTCAGGAAGCTTCAAATCAAGTGGGGGAAGCTCTTAAAAACATACACCTCTACGTCAAAATTTCCAAACAGAACTCCTTGAAACCAATACTCACCGAACAAGATCAACGATTAGAAATGTAATTTCACGATCAAGAAAAGTGACGAAATAAAATTCAACACATATGTATGAAACCCAAAATACTATAATAAGAACAACATCACCTCAATCAAGGAAAATATAAGACCCAACTTGGTTTGAAAAAATCATTGACGTAGGATGTGTTTCAATGAAAACACAATATAAAAGTGTTTTTTCCTGACAAGAAGTTATACTTAATTGGGTCAGGTAGAGTATTCAGATTGAAGAAGAAGACTATGAGCAGCACAAGAAGATTTTGTAGATGGAGCCAGGCTGGTACGTTGTTATGGACAAAATAAATCACCACCATAATTTAAAATATTTATATTAAATTTACATTAATATTATTTTTTTATTATAATTTAATTTTATTATTATATAGTGAATATGTCTTGGAAGCTAAGAAGAATTTTTATTCTATTGCAATAGATGATATTTTATCTCCTTTTAGAAAAATCATGACAAGAAGTAGAGTGAGTGTTTAAGTTAACCAAGATTACTGAAAATAAATATTCAATTAGTGTGACTTCCTCCATTACTTTTTATTGATACCTGGTTATAGAAGCATATGATTAGATTATAAAAAAAGTATAAAAAGGGGAAAATCGCAGGAATATTCCTAGATAAATCAACTCTGATTACAAGTGTTTCCATAGTGACTGTAATATTTTATATTTTCTTGAAGTTGTAAATATATTAATTAATATTTTTTCTAACTTTATTCAATTTCCTAGTCCATATTATTTATAAAAAGTTTTGATAGAGTTTTTGTTAGAGAAACCAATAGAGGATGCAATGAAATTGAATGGAAAAGTGTTCATCCCCACAAAAAAAAATCAAATCTATATTTGTCATTGCCCGTACCTGATATTATGAAAAAATATCTCATCCACTATAAATCCTTATTTCCTAGGATATGTGCTACTATAGATGATTATCATAAAAAGGATGGTTTTCCAATGGTAAATGTTATCTGCTTTGGCACAAATTGATTTTCATATAATACAACTGACTGAATAATATTTTTATAACATGAAAAAAATAATTATTTAAGATATAATAAAAATATAGTGCCCTGAATAATTAGATATGAATTCTCTTGCGCTTCCGTTCATAGTGGAAGACACTTCTCAGTAGGGGATAGAATGTTAGACTGCAAAATAATTGTTTTCTATAAAACAAAGAAGCTGGATACAGATCAATAATATAATAAGAAGCTAGAACTATATGAATTTGATTACTCTCGACTATATATGGCAGATTTTTTCCTTACATACCCTACATACAGCTAGACCAAAAAATCATATAGAAGCAAGAGTTTCCTTTTTTAATCAATGTTCTCAAAATCAACATAACCAGTTAAATAGAACAATTAAATGGGTTTTATATGACAGTGGAATTGAAATGGTTTGAAGTTTTTCAACATTCTTATATACCAATATTATGGATATTACTATAACCATTATTTTAATGTTTTCAGGTTTATAAATATTCAGACAACCATGTTTCATCGCTATTTGTTAATTTGGGTGGTTCTGGATGTGAGTTTGGAAATATGACATTCAATTATTTAAGTTTGTTATACACTATTATTATTAGTCCTATTTTTTTAAAAGTGGATATTTTATTGGTAAAAATATCTCATTATTAGTGAGTATCCATTCATAATTGTTTAGGTTTCTGGTTGATGTATTTTTCAAAATAGTAATAACATTGGATAATATATCTCAGTTTTTCATCCTCAATGTGATTGTATTGATGATTTACCAATCGAAATATTTATATTTAAATTGTGATAATGATTTTATATTATATATATATATATATTATTTATTTTATATAATATTGAAGGGAATATTATGCGTAATTGGTTAAATTTTTTTTGGTAATTGCAAGTGGTCTTATTTGGTTTTTGAAATTGCACTGGGAATATAATGTTCTTATAAGGGGAATTATTTTTATTCTGATGGGAATTATTTTGTTTTTATTTTTTAGTTGGAGTTGATAATTTCAATTGATATTTGGTTGTGGAAATTGAAATGGGTTATATTTGGTCTTGGAAAGTGCAATGTTTATTTGGTTTTGGTAATTGAATAAGATCTTATTTGGTTTTAGAAATTTTAGTTGGAATAGTATGTTCTTATAATGGGAATTATTTGGTTTTGATGTTATATATGGTTTTAGTAATTGAAATGGATATTCTATGTTAGTAATTTTACATAGTTATATTTGGTTTTGGTAATTATAATTGATTATATTTGGCATTGGTAATTGTAATGGGTTATATTTGGTTTTAGTAATTATAATATGGTCATATTTGGTTTTGGTAAATACACCTGGTATTTTTTGTCATTGGAAATTTTAGTGTAAATACTATGTGCTTATGAGGGGAATTATTTTCTTCTGAGAATAATTATTTGGTTTTGATGTTATATTTGGTTTTTGTAATTTCAATGGATATTTGATGTTGGTACCCACAATTGGTTATATTTGGGTTTGATAATTGTGATGGTTTATATTTGGTGATTGTAATTGCAATGAGTTATATATGGTTATGATAATTGCGATTTGCAATTGTAATCTCTCAAAATATGGTTTTGGTAATTATATCAACTCTTATTTGGTTTCGGAAATTGCTGAGGAAATAATATGAGCATATGAGTGGAATTATTTTATTTTAAGGGGAATTATTTGGTTTTGATGTTATAGTTGGTTTTGGTACTTACAATTAGAATGTGGATGAATTTTTATGTTCTCATTTTAGGTACATAAAATATGATCTTTGCTGATGTCACTGTCATAGTTTTCACATAGAACAAATACATACAACACATTTACAATTTTTTGAAATTGTATTCAAATCCCAATCCATTACAACCGAAAATATATAATGAGATATTTCACCATATAAATTATTTAATACATTAATTTCAATTTAATAAAAATTACCATCAAATGTTGTATACACTTCTTGGCCTCTTCTAATGCTATGTTAGCGATCTACCTACAAATATGAAGTTCAAAATTGGTTACAAATTCATCCTATAATAGAAAAACAACACAATTAAAACAGCTATAGAGAATAATTCCGTTAAAAAAATTACATTGAAAACTTATTTTCTAGATGCAACACAAAAATCAAATCATCCTTACTATACAACTCCATGTGTTCAAAGAAAAATGATATCAGATTCCACATTGAAAATAGAATACTGATCTTATAAATGAAATTCATTATGAAATGAAATAATATATTAATCATAGAAGTATTATTCTTTTATTCAAATACGCCCCCTTTCAACACCCATTGTCTAAAAATCCTTTCATTCTATCTCCCCCTTTCCTATTTGGTGTCTTTTTAAAAGAACCATTTCATAAAATTGTGATTGAACTATCATGACCATTAACTCTATCGATGATATATTTACGATAATATAATATTTCGAAATGTTATTAAAATTAAAGAAGGCAATTTCATAACCCGAATATGTATCACAATACGATAATTTTGTTCATTCTCATTCATGGAAAAATCATTGTAATGTTTTGAAATAACTGATTTTGTATCAGCACGTACTTCAACTGAATATCCTTTGAACATCAGAATATTTCTTTCTAATCGGGTCCATCATCCCAAAATATATTTTTAGTTCTTTCTCTCACATCAATTAGATAATAAATTTTTTAAAAAATGTCAAAAATGATACCCAACAAACTATAAATTTCAACAAGAGAATTCAAAAACCTCATTTGAAGCTTTATATGATACATTGAATTGATCATCACATCGAACCATTCGAATAACATATATGAATTTAACTCCAGTTTCAATGCAGGATATCAAAAAACAAGAACCAATAATTTGATTTTCATGTTTTAGAAAATAAAATAACATGGGTGAATATGTAGTATAAAACTAGATCATTGATGCATTGTGAGGGTAAATATTATAGAGAAAATACTCTCGAATCTCAATTTCTATCCTTGTTTCCCGATACTGATTTCTTCCCAAAATACCCTCAAACTGCTTACAGAAATAAAAAAAACATAATATTATGATGAACATAATCTTTAAGAAATCTATTAAATCATTCACATAATTGAGTTCTGTGAATTCAAAATGTTGAAGAATCTTTCAAAAAGAAATGTGCCCACTTTTATCCTAATATGAATACATCATCTAAGAACTACGATTTACCATCCCCATATTCTGGACTAAGGTAAAACAACTCCTAATCAATCATATTTACATCATTGTATTGGAAAAATACACTTCTAAAATATTATTAGAGATCTATATCCGTATTTCACACAATTACCAAAATGATTAATTCCATTTCCAAAAAATGTTACGAATATAAGAAAATTAGAGCTCCAACTAAAACTACATTAATGTTTTCTTCCATAGCCGTAGCCATATTAGTAAAAATATTTTTAGGTCTCTTCATTGGATACACCTAAAACTTTTTGTTGAAAAAACAATGAAAAAAGTTGATGTTTCATCATTCAACAATGATTCCCCCAAAATGACAATCTCCCGATGATGATTGAGGCCCACAAACACACACAAATTCCTATACACTTTATTAGAGCTAATAGAAGTTTCAAAAAAAAATCTCCAAACAACTTATAATATTCCATTATTTTTACATAAACCAAGAAAATATTACTAATTTTCCCATTCATGTCAAACTACATACAACAAAAAATGATGGATTGTTCTAAATTTGTCTTTCTAGATACTCTAACATGTAAAATGCATCACAATGAAGGACGTCCCTTTCCGGTTTAGACCTCAAAAAATTCAACTGATCAACACCCATGTACCCAATAACATATCGACCCAATGTAATGGCTATTTCCAAGGAGAATGAAATCATTTGGTTTAATACCTATTGAAGCATTAAAATATATCTTAGCTGATTGTGCTTCTCTTATTTTTTGGGACCTTATCATATGAATAAATAAAGCACTGTGCAAGGGATGACTATGCTCTTCGCAAATACAGTACATGCATATCTCAAAAAATGGTAAAAATTATCCCCCATTCTAAAATGGAAATGTGTACATGACTTAACTCGAGGAAATATCACCATGCTATCACAATTGTCAACCTTCATATGAAATTTTTTTCTACATGAATAAAGGCTTGATGTGAAAACTTATTTATCACTTGTTTTCATTTATTAGAGTATTTTCAACATACACTGATACCATTTACTCCCCCATATGTGACCTAAAAACATTGTGGTTCTTCAGGTGCCTTGAACGTCATCCCTATAAATGGACTAATAGAAGCTGTTGCAATATAATCACGAACATCAACAACATTGTATCGACCTACAAGAAAATTCTTAAGTTCAAGAAAAGTACAATAATTTTATAACATGTTTTAATCCTTCCCAAAATATATAAACTATATTAATAGAAATGTAACTAAAAAAAATAAAATTATGAAAATAGTTTTTTACCCATATATATAATATAAAATTATATTTCTGAAATTATAAATAAAACAATTTATAATCTATATTAAATATATTTTCAACTAAAAGTTCTAGAGGATGTTCCACACTACAAGAAAAATATATACTTCTAAAACAATGATATATATTATTATTACATATAATAAAAATAAATATGAATTCAAATTTTTACACATAATTATTATAAAAATGATTAAATTTAGCATTTAAAATTGTATAAACAATATTAAATTGAATTTATTTTCCACTACCCAGTTGATGATACAGTCTGAGTTCTATATTTCTAAAACTATGGAATATATTGTTGTTAAATATAATTATAATAAATATTAATTGAAATTGTTCTTTAATTTAAAAAAAATGATTTAATTTTGAATATGAAATTGTAAAATGAATTTTAAAATGAATTTATTTTCCACTACCTAGTGGATGTTCCCACCCTTGAAGATCCACTATAATATCCACTAGAACGTCAAGTGGTGGTTCCAGTGGAGCTTCTAGGGTCGGAACTTCCACTACAAGAAACCAGTGGATCTTTTGTAATGAAATAAAACAATATATTTTCTTTAGTTAAAAAAACACTATAAACATCAATAAATGATCATTGAAATATTTACCACAAAAATAACAGGATACAAACATCAAATATAATTTCCAATACTTTCACATGATTTTTTATATTTTCATGGATATAAACTTATTACAGATTTACCACAAACCTTAAAAAATTTCAAAAATAAGACGCAATACCTTCGTCACTAAAAATTATATTGAGAACCAAGATAGAAACTCCAAACCATGTTATGAATATGATCATTAAAACTTCTCTGAATCACAATAATATTGCGTTATGGTTCTAGAATCATAATCCCACTAAAAATGCCCCAATTATTGCTCAATCCAGGAGAAACACAATGAAAACACCGCAATTCGGAACACCTTGCCTGCAATCCTTCATAGGAAGCCATCTCGGAACGAATGAAAATAAAATATAGGGAAATACATACACTGAGATGTGTCATTTCTTATGGGACTCATTTTTAACAAGAAAAAAATGCCTTCCAGTAAATCAATGTAGCAGGATCATGACACCTGTAAAATGAAGACGTGCTAAGATCCCCACACATGACCGGAGCATCCTGTAAAAAGTGGAACCAGATATGATAAATCACCCATGCTTTCTCCCAGACCATTTATCAAGTTTCATAATTATGTTACCACTCCTCTATTCTTATATAATCCTAAAATCTTGATAAAACTACCCAACTTTCAATTGTGTCTTCTAACACAACTCTTGCTACTGGTGCCACAATTCCACTATCATCCTAAAATTCGGCTACCACCACTCCCTCCATTCGCTACCATTGCTTCACCACATTTTTCCACCTCACATTGTATCTTACATGGATCTGTGTGAAGCCGCTTCCCCCATTGCTGAAGGAACCAAACATCTACTGGTGAGCTGAGTTGAAGAACCGTCGGCTTGAATCTCCCCAGTGCAGTAGTGTTAAAATCGAACTCCAGCCTGCCCAGATTGAAGCCACACCATAGAGGAAGTTGAATCCCATGTTGTTTGTTGTAACTAGAGCTTCAGTATTTACGATTGGTGGTTACACACATTGAAAATAGTATCCCAGTTTTCTATAATTTACAGTAGGAGGTTTCTCCTATGACAAATACAATCTCATGTTTTTTAGTATTTCCAAAGGTATGTTACTCCTGTTGCAAATAGTATGTCGAGTGGAAGGTATTTATGATTGGTCACATCTCAAATATTTTTTTAACCACCACCCATAATTAATAAGGGGTTATAATTTGCGAAAGGAATCCCATCACCAATGATATAACCAATATAAACCTACATCTGATTTTTTCTCATTTCATCATTCTCTCAACTCTTCTCTTCATCTCTACTCTCATATTTTTATCTTCAAATTTATCAATGCTTTCAATTTTACATTTGTGAAAATTTGAATCCCTACATAGATCGAAAGATTCATTTTAAGGTATTTATTTGTTTCATTTATTTTTTTGATTAATCATTTTAATTTATAATACTACAAAAAATTATTAATTAGTAGAAAATAATTTAAATTAGAATTGGGGAATTTTATTTTTCATTATTTATTTCTACAAATATGTTGTTTCATTAATATTTAAGGAATTTATTTAAATGTAAATAGTATTAATTATTATTAATTAGAATAAATTAGTAGTAATTTGTAGTAATCTGTATGAATTAGTGTCAATTAGTAGTAATTTGTATTAATTAGTATTAATTATAAAAAATATGTAGTAATTGTTAATAATTAGTATTAATTGGTATTAATTGGTAATAATTAGTAATAAATAGTAATTAATTATAATAAATTATAATAAATTGTAATAAATTTTTATAAGTAGAAGTAGTTACTATTAATTAACGGTATTTAGATATAATTTTCTATAATAATTAATAAATAGAAATAATTATTATTAAATAGAAATAAATAGTAGTAATTAGTAGTAGTTAGTATTAATTATTAATAATTTGTATTAATTAGTAGAAATTAGTAAGAATTAGTATTTAATAGTTTTAATTCGTAATAATTAGTATTAATTAGTAACAAAATGTAATCAATTGTCATAAAATTTAATAAGATTTAATAATTAGCGGTGATTAGAGGTAATTAACAACAATTAGTAATTTTTTGTAATAATTATTGATGATTAGTAATAAGTATTAAAAATAGTAATAGATTGTAATAAAAAGTAATAATTAGTAATAATTAGAAATAATTAGTAATAATAAGTAATAATTAGTAATTATTAGAAATAATTAGGAATAATTAGTAATAATTAGGAATAAATAGCTGTAATTAGCGATTATTAGGAATAATTAATGTTAATTAACAGTAATTACAAAAAACTTAGGAATAATTTGAGGTAATTAGCTGTTACTATTAAAAATAAGATATAATTAGAGGTAATTAGAAAAAAGTAGTGGCAATTAGTTGTAATTAGTAATAAACAGTAATAAATAGCAACCAAAATAAATAAATAATAATAAATATGAATAAATAGTAATAATTATTTATAATTGCTAATAAATAGTAGAAATTAGCAATATTTAGTAATAATTAGTACTAATGAGTAATAATTAGTAACAATAATTAGTATTAATTTCAAATAAGTAGTAGTAATTTGTAATAATTAGTAATTATTCGTAATAATTAGCGATTGATAGATGTAATTTGTAATAATTTGGAATATCTAGTGGTAATTAGTGTTTATTAGAAATAATTAGTAAACATTAACAGTTACTAGAAGTAATTATAGGTAATTAGTAAAAATTAGCATTAAATATTAATAGTTAGTCATAATTAAATATAATTAGTCATTATTCTTATTAAATAGTAATAAAAAGTAATAAAAAGTAATAAAAAGAAATAATTACTAATAAATAATGGCAATTAGTAAAAAATTATAACAATTGGTAATAAATAGTAATATATAGTAATAATTTTTAATAATTAGTAATTAGTTGTAAATATTAGTAATTTTCTTGTAATAATAACTAATAAATAGTAATAAATTGTAATAAATTGTAACAATTAGTGTTAATTAGTAACAATTAGATGCAATTAGTAAAAATTAATGGTATTAAGTATTAATTAGAGGTAATTATTAATAATTAGTTATAATTAGTAATAATTAGTGGAAATTAGTAATATTTAGTAATAATTCATAATAAATAGTGAAAATTATTAATAAAGCGTAATAAAGAGTATTAAATTATAATAAATAGTTACAATTAGTAACAAATATTAATAATTATCAATAAATAGTAATAATTAGTAGTAATTAGTAATAATTAATTGTAATAAGTAAATAATTGGTATATAATAATATAAATTAGTAATAATATGTTGTAATTAGTGGTAGTTAGTTAAAATTATCTATAATTAATTAAAAAGAGCGGTAATTTCTAAAATCAGTTGTAATTTGTAAAAAGTTAGCAGTAATTAGAAGTAATTAGTTAAAATAAACTGTGATTAGTAATGAATACAGGTAATTAGTTAAAAGTAGCTGTAATTTGTAAAAATTATTTATAAATAGTAATAATTTGTTGTAATTTTTATAAAAAAGTTCTAATTAGTAAATGTTACATATACTTACTAGTAATTAATGGTTATTAGTAAAAATCAGTGTTAACAAGTAATAATATTATGTAAATAAATTAAATTTAAAATATTGAAAAGTAAATTATGATTGTTTAATAATTAGTAATATTTAGATTATCTTTTTCTTATATAAAATTAGTCATTAAAAATTTATTTATTTTCTATTTTATAACATAATGTGGAGCAAGGAAGTTGATAACAATCATTATTACATGATTGTTATTGGATAAATTATCACAAGAATTGAAATGGTTCTAGTATAAATCATGTATATATTGATGGTTTTGATTCTTTTTAATCATATGTATCATCACAATCCAATGTTTTTTTAGAATGGAGTGTAAAGTGTCCATGTAAGAAATGTGATCTGCGGTTGTTTTAAACATTTAAAAATGTTTGGTTTGTCTATTGCAATTCAGTTTTTAAATCAATTAAGTTTTTTGGTATCAAAATGGTGAATAAATTTCATGAGATGATACTAATAATTTCATTCAAGATTCATCATAGTTTCAATATTGAACACAAGATATGACTTTTCCATCATTTCAAGAAACTAAATCTTATGATGATATTGATTCCACTCTAGTGTTGGATTCATCCTAGTCTTATGAGTTTTTTCTATCTGTTGGGGAATCCTTATATTCTGGTTTCAAGATATGAAAATTTGAAGAGGTTGCAATATTTATGGTTTTTAAATTAGATAATAGTTTTTCCTATTTATTTTTTATCAGATATTCTCTTTGATTAAATCATTGTTACCTAAAGGAAATGTGTTGCCTACAAATTTCTATAAGAGAAATAGTCTTGTTCGTAATTTTGTTCTTGGTTTTTAGAACATTCATAAATGTTCAAATGATTGCATCTTATATTATACTAAAAATGATTTGTTTGTTAGTTTTCCTACATGTGGAAAATATAGGTACAAAGAGGCACAACAAGGAATGTATAGATTTATTCCTGTAAAACAATTGAGGTATTTCTCTATTACATCCATAATTAATAACTTATTTATGTCTCAGAACACAATGTCATTTATTTCATGAAATAAAACCATATTTGAACCAATAAATGATTAAACCGTAATGTCGACGGTGAATCTTGGAAACATTTTAACCTAGTACATATGTATTTTTATTCATAAACATGAAATGGGTAATTTGGTATTTCTGCTAATAGTTTCTATACATTAGGTTCTTATGGTAGTAAAATTTTTTGTTGGACTGCCTTTATAATGCTATACAGTTTACCTTCATAGATGTTGATTAATGAGCCATATATCTTATTAACATTAATAATTATAGGACATATGAAAAATAATATATATTATAATTTGAAGTTGTTTATTAATGAGTTAAATTTATTGTGGAGTAATGGTGTTAGTGCATATGATGTTATTTCAAAATAGAATTTCCTACAGAAAGCTTCATTAATGAAGACAATTAGTAAATTCCTAGAATTTTACTTCTTATCTTGTTGGACTAAACATTTTTCTATATAATTTCCTTAATATATAATAAAAAACTAATAATTTATTCTCATTAAATTAAAAAACTTTGTTTTTGGTATTGTCATTGAAAATTGCTTCCTAATGATCATCCTTTTCAGTGGAACAGATTTTATTTTAGAAAAAGAATAATTGATAGAAATTCACCTCCAAAAATGATATCTGGCATTGAGTTAAACCCCATTGTCCCTTTATTACCTCCCATATCATATAAACTGACTGTAAACCAATAGATAATTGATTACTTTAGGAAAAAACACATTTGGAAAAAATAGATCATTTTTTGGGATCTGTCGTATTAGTCTGATTTGTTGGTTCGCCACATGTTGGATGTCATGCATATTAAGAAGAACTATTTTGATAATATGTTTTATACAATTTTTGACATACCATTTATGTCCATAGATAATGTAAAGGGGTTATAATATCTTTCCCAAATATAAATGTAACCATAATATAAACTATTTTATTATGACAAATCACCGATTAGATGATGATTAAATATCATAAAATTCATGGCATGAGGATAGGCCATCTGGAAAAGTATCTTTAAAAGTCCCCGGTGTGGACAAGTAACATGGAGTATATAATAAGACCTCACTGTCCATACACTTATAAAAAAATTACTTATTTTTTTCAATCTTTTAGCAGAGTCTGAAACAAAAAATGGAAAATATTGTGGTTATTGTGTTTTTAAATTTATGAAAGCGGTCAAATTTTGTCAATAAACTAGCATCCTCGAAGAGGTATTTTTGAAGATAATTATGTTTTCATTTAAAATAAATTTTAATAATTTGTGTATTTATATTTTTCGAGTAATACTAAAACTACCAAAAAAACCATATCCATAAGACGATGTATAATTTCTTATAAACAAATTGGTAGTATACCTAATTGTAGAATGTACACAAGTAATATGAATTTGTGACTTCCATATAAGTAATTTAATTTTTCATATTTATGTTTTATTTATTTATTTAGTATTACACACATAATAATTGTTTCCCTTTACATGTGAATTCATTTTTTAGAGTTGGAGTGGTTTTTTTTAATGTTTTTAATGCTCTATAGAGATTGGAATTTTAGGCTTCAACATAGATTTCAATCTGAAGGTAATAGTTTTTTTAATGTACTATGTTTTTTCTGTAAAATACTAAATTTTATCTACTACATTAACAAAATATAAATTAAATGTTTTACTACTCATACAGATAATGTCTTCCATATACATCTTCTCCCTCAAAACCTTATCACCCCTACAGGGTCAACATTATTCACATTCCATCAATGGAAGTGGAGGTAAGATGAATTAAACTAATGAATGCTCACACTACACTCTTTATATTTCAATAATGAAATCTAATGTAATTTGTAGAGACATTAGAGTATGGGATTTTTTGAGACATTGGTATGTGCAAGAATCAAACACACCTCAAATTTATAGACAATGTGACCCGTATGACTCAAAGTACTTCTTCTTATTTAAATATGACATTAATTTTACTAAAAAAGTCAACTAACATATTCAATACTCAGTAAATATAGAAATATTATTTTAATAATTTAGTAAAATGATCCATATGTCATATATGACATATAGAAATCATCCACACCTCAATATGATACACGATATAACTGATATGACTCAATGTTCCCATTATCAGTTGATATATTAATTTAAAAAGTGTCAGAAACTAAAAAAGAGATAAAATTATTGAATTGTCTCAACAATTTTGGAAAATTTTTTGTATGTCAATTTTGATTTCTTGGAATCAGGATCACTTCAAAATGATACATGATATGACTCATATGAGTCAAAGTTAATGTTTCCAATTTAAAATGACATTTTTTTCAAAAAAATAAAAGTGATGTAGTCAAAACTATGAAAACACATATAGATTATTTTGATACATTATGAAAATGGTCCATCAGTCATTTCTAATGTGTAGGAGTCAATCACACCTCAATTTAATGCACGATATGACCAGTATAACTGAATGTGTCTATTTTTTTTAAAAAAAATTGTCATTAATTTTAATAAAATGAATAATTTTCATGTTGAAAACCATGAAAACATATTTAGGTTATTTTGATACTTTAGTAAAATGATACATAAGAAATTTTTGACATGTATGAATCAACCTCACATCAATATGATTAATGGTCTGATAGATATGAATCCATGTGTGTCTTTCTTAAAATTGACACTAATTTTATTAAATATAACAAGTGACATACAGGTTACTGAAAAGATGCATTCATATTGTTTTTATGATTGACAATAATGATCCATGAGTCAATTGTAATTTTTATTAATAAAATTTACCTCAATTTGATTTATCGGGTGACATGTATAACTCAATGTGTCCTTTTTCAGTTTCAAATTGACATTTTAGTTCAAAAACTACGTTAGTTGCTGAAATCCAATAAAACATGCTGTGATTGTCTTCATAATTTTGGAGAAAAATTAAAAAGTCATTTGTAATGTGCAGGAAGATGTATCACGTCTAACTAACAAGTTATGCAACCGAAATGACTCAAAGTATGTGTTTTTAGTTTGAAATGCCATTTGAATAAAATACACAAGTGGCATATTGAAAATTGAGAAAACACATTCAGATTTTTTTGATACTTTATGAAAATGTTCCATGAGTCATTTGTTACGTTTAGGATTCAAACACACCCAAATATGATGAATGATGTGACCGATATGACTCAATGTGTGTCATAATTTAAAATTGACATTAATTTTAGTAAAAAAACTAGTAAGTGCTCAAATAAAAGAAAATTAATTCATATTGTTTTGATACTTTTGAAAAATGATCCATAACTCATTTGTGACAAGTAGGAATGAAGTCCACCTCAATATGACACACGTTGTGACCTACATAAGTCCATGTGTGTCTTTTTATTTAAAATTTCTATTTTATTAATGTATTCATTGATATTGATGTTTAATTTAATTTTTTACAGAATTACTAACATAAGATTTGTTTTCCAAATACAAGTGAATTCTTCTGTTTGAGTTGAGATGATTTCTTAAGAAACTAATACCATGCCCGGACTTTTATGAGAGGGGATTGTGGGCGCCAAAAGAATAAACATTAACCTTTTTAAATATTTGTGGTTAATTTTAAATTTAACTGTACAAATAATTTTTTGAAATGTACATAATAGATTATTTTGTATTTATGATGTAAAATTTATTTCAATTATATTATTTATTATTCATACATAAGTTACAGATTTTTGTTGGTTACAAGTTTTTATTAGTGTGTTGTTATACAAAAAACACACTACTACTGGGTGCACCTTTATCATGATTAATTCTATTGATGATAAAGGTTCTCATTTATGATTTTTATTTATTACACTGTTAAAATGAGTTCATTATCAGTTCTAGAAATAAATCACATAATGGGGGGGGGGGGGGTCTTTATCATAGACGAGGATAACACTTTTTGAGTGGTCGTAAATGTTTTTTTATTATTGATAAAATACATTCATGAAATAAATAATTTCTACTATCACTATGGCTACCCTGTCTATGACACCTGACACCTGATACTACTCCTATATTTTTCCAGCTCTAGGCTAGTTACCAAACCATGCATCTGGTACCATGATTGTAGTACCACTCGCTTCATGTACCATCCCAAAATATTGGTACCACTCCTCAACCTTCTACCCTGTCCTATACTTTTTCTATTGCTACCAGTGTGCTGCAATTCCACTATCATCCAAAAATCCTTCTACCACTAATCCCTCCATCTGCTACTATTGCATCACCGACATCTACCACCACCCATAATATCTTCTATGGATCAATGTGAAGCCCCTTAAACCATTACATAATAATTCCATGCTCTATTTCTAGGAAGAGTTGATGATCTTCTAACCCAAATCTCACCGGTGGAGCTATATAAAAATGGATCTTGAGACGACAATGATTGATGTCGTGCCCCTGAGGAAGTAGAATTCCACGCTACATGTTATAACCAGAGCTCGAGCGCAATTTCAGGAGATCAATGTACAATATATGAAGCTTCCTCGCGATGCATGATGATGATATTGCCGGTTGATAGAGGTCGAGCCTCTACTGAAGATCATTCTGACTTTTTAGGATGAAAGAGACAAAATCTCTTCCACCAAAAAAGATTCATTCCACTATTCTAGATCAATGATAGCTATGATCTCCGGCCCCACTACCTTGTAAAAATAGAGCACCACTAAGGAAGGTGAACTACTCTATTCCGCCTGAAGATGATGACCTACAGTTATGTTGCACTGATTGAAGAAAAATCTCATGTCGAGGAAATCTCATGTGCTTGTCATATGAATAGCCAAGATTCTATTTAAGATGAATTTCAACCAGAACTCATTGGAAATTAAGAATATCAAACATACTAAATCTATAAGAAACATTGTTGGACCAAATTTTTTATTCAATTGATTCTTGTATCATCGCACTATGGAAAAATTGTTTTTACTGCCTATATGTCATGTCCCATGTACAGGTCCAAAATCCGGGGAGGCTTTACCCCATTCCCCTCTCCCCGATTGGAGGTCCACATGAGAGAGCATGCATCATGGTTGAAGAAAAGACTCTCTCAAATTCATTTATGCATGTACACTTGAGAAGTGATGCCCCAAGACCCTTTATAAGATCTTGCTTTTAGATTGTGCCCTTGGGATTAATACACAATGCATCTAACTAGGGAGATCCCACACTCCTTCAAAATTAACATTGAGTATTTGACTCTGATTATTGAAGGAAAATTGAAGTCGATCCATTCCGAGACAAAGAGGTTTTATCCCAGTGCGGTTTTATGTTCTCATATACTAAGGTTGTGAAATCAATGATGTGGGTTGAGTTGCACTGCCAAATACCCATCAACATTCTCAGTTCTAAATTTCATAATAGACTATTGAGTCACATGCAGCCAGTCAAACCTTCCTTTTATACAATCATCATCTATTTGTGAGCCGAGCATATTTCAGTCCCCATGTTGGATAAAAATTTCTTGTCAGGATTGCTCCTCAATTGCTATGATTCAACCAAATTACGGCCTCATGATCACATGAGTAGACCAGATCCTTCCTTGAAATGTCATCCTGTTGAAGTGGAATAGCTCTGAACATCCATTTTAAGGCATTCAAGCTGTAGACATGCTAGAAGCCCGCTAAAACGGAAGATAAAATATGACATTCACTAGGGGAAAATGGGTATTTATGACTAAGAAGGGGTCTATCGCAAATAGTCTATTAGGTTGGTTTATTTACAACGAGGCCCATTCCCAGTGGTAAATAATTAGTTATTTGTGATGGGAAGATGGTTGCCATTGCAAAAATTTTGGTGCCGGTTTCTCACCAAACTGTAGGAAGGTTAATAGAGATAGGCTTTTATACCTTTCCCAAATACATGGCAGTGTTTTTTAGTATATGTGATAGGAAATAAATATCGTTGTAAACAGTTTTTTGACAGGTTGGCATCTGTGACGGGACCTGTCACGAATACCTTTTTAACCATATACACTAATAAAAAGGGGGTTAGTATTTTCGATGAGAATCCCATCACATATAATATATAATATACATACCAATATCCAGTTTTATCTCATTCCACTCATTTCTCTACCCCCTCTCCCTCTGTACTCACAATTTTTCTCTCAAAATCATCCAAAGTTTACTGTTATAAACCAGAGCAATATTTGCGGCTTATAGCATCCGAAAGATTCTGGTTTAATGTATTTATGTATTTATTTTATTTTTTAGTTAATTTATTTTTTTAATGTTAGTTATTATAATTTTTAATTAGTTGCTGTTAAATTTAATTAAAATGAGATATTCTTATTTATAATTTTTTATTTTTTGAAAATAATTTCCCGTGATTAGTATTAATTATTATTAATTATTTATTATTTATATAATTATTAATAATTATTAATAAACAGTATTAATTAGAAAATCATTAATAAGTAGTTATAATCAGTGATAATTTGTAATAATCAGAAATAAATTTTAATAAATTGTAATATATTGTAATAATTAAAAATTAACAATAATAATTAGTAATAATTTGTAATAAATAGTAGTTAATTGTATATATTAGTAATAAATAGTAAATTTTTTAATAAATAGTAATAAATAGCAACAAATAGTAATAATTAACAATAAATAGTAATAATTAGGAAAAATTATCAATAAATAGAAATAAATAGAAATAAATTGCAGTACATTGTAATAATTTGTAGTAATTAGTAATAAATTAGAATAATTAGTTATAAATTTCAATAATATGTATTAATTAGTAATAAATTTTTATAATTAGTAGTAATTATTAATAAATTTTAATCAATAGTAATAATTAGTTATGAATTTTAATTATATGAAATAAATTATTAATAATTAGTAATAAATTGGTAATAAATAATAATATATTAGTAATAATTAGTAATAATTAGTAATAAATTTTAATGATTTGTAATAAATTGTTATATATTGAAATAAATAGTAATAATTATTAATAAATTGTAATAATTGGAAATAAATTACTATTAATTACTTATAAATTAGTAATTATTAGTAATAATTATTAATAAATTATAATAATTAGTAATAAATTATAATTATTAGTAATAAACTTTTATAATATGTAATAAATTGTAATAAATTATAATAATTAGTAATAAATTGTAATAATTATTAATAAAATGTAATAAAGTGTAATAATTAGTAATAATTAGTAATAATTAGTAATAATTAGCAATAATTATCAGTAAATATAAATTATTTTAAATAATAGAAATAATTTGATATAATTAACAATACATTGAAATAAATTGAAATAAAAAATAATAAATTTTAATAATTAGTAATAAATTGTAATAATTAGTAATAAATTGTAATAATTTGTAATAAATAGTAATAAATAGTAATAATTTGTACTAATGAGTAATAATTATTAATAGTTAGAAATAAATAGTAATAATTGTTAATAATTTTTAATAATTAGTAATAAATTTTATTAAATTATAGTATATTTTTATAAATTGTAATAAATTTTAGTAAAATATTAATAAATTGTAATAATTTGTGATAATTTGAAACAAATTTTAATAATTAATAATAATGTGAAATAAATATTAATAAATAGTAATAATTGAAAATATCTTTGAATAATTATTAATAATTAGTAAAAGTTTGTAATAATTAGTAATAACTAGTAATAATTATTAATAAATTGTATTAATAATTTTTTTCATATTAATGTTTAATTTATTTCTTTATAGTATTACTAACAAGATATTTGTTTCATTATATAGGTGGATTATTTAGTTTCGGTAGAGATGATTTGTTTAGAAAATATTACCATGGGTAGAATTTTTGGAGAGAGGACCACGTGCACCAAAAGATGAAACATTAATGTTTTTAAATATTTGTGGATAATTTTAAATGTTACCATAAAAAAATTATTTTTAATGTATATAATAGAGTTTTTTTAATTCATGGTGTCCAATTTATTTCAATTAAATTATATATAATCCATACAAAGGATATAGTTTTTTGCTGCTGTGTTGTTACACCTACAACACACTACAGTGGGCCGAGCCATTATTAGTGCTATTGAAATCACTACTAATATGGGGTCCCTATGGGAGCAAAAAATTGGACAGATAAAGGGTGGTGATTATCAATACTGAGGATAACAACATTTTTTAGTGGTGTTAAAATATTTATTTCAACCTGTTAAATGGAATATCTGTAATAGTGTAAATTATGTTATCATCATGAAAGAAATAATTACTTCTATCTCCATCGCTATTTTTTCCATGTCTAGTCTACTAAAATTGTTACTTGATACTGATCCTCTATTTTTCTAGCCCCATTCATGACACCAAACCATCCATATTGTACCATGGTTTTTCTACCACTCCTTTATTCATATATCATCCAAAAATATTTATACCACTGATCAACCTTCTACTTTGTCCTCTACCATAGATATTTCTAACATTGTGTCACAATTCTACTATTATCACAAAATCCTGCTACCACCACCTCCTCTTTCTCCTACTGTTTCATTCCAAATATATTCCACTTCACATAGTTTCTTCCATGGATCCGTATAAGGCCCCTACCCCCATTAGTGAAGAACCCCAAGCTCCATCAATGAGCCAATTTGATGATTCGCCAACCGAAAGCTCACTGGTGCCGCTTTGTTAAAATCAAACATGAGCTGACAAAAATTGAAGATTCACCACTAAGGAATTAGAATCTCATGCTTCTTGTTGCAACTAATTCTTGATAGAAACTGTCTAGAGATTGATGTTGCAGATATGAAGATTCCGGCGATGCTCCATGAAAA
This sequence comes from Viscum album, assembly GCA_963277665.1. Classification (NCBI taxonomy): domain Eukaryota; kingdom Viridiplantae; phylum Streptophyta; class Magnoliopsida; order Santalales; family Viscaceae; genus Viscum; species Viscum album. The sequence continues at coordinate 1,022,325,755 of OY728162.1, forward strand.
TATCACTGGTGGAAAAAGTCCATGCCACCACTGAATCTCACTGCAACTTCCAAGGATGAAATCAACCAATTAAGGTTTATTCCACCATGATAGATCTAATATTTATGATATAAGTGGCCATACTACCTTAGATAAATGGAGCTCCACCGAGGAAGATGATCTAACATGTTCTGGGAAAATATGAGGGCCTAAAATGATGTGAAGATGATTGAAGACAAATATCAGGATGCTGACATCTCCTATGCATTTCATTTAAAGAGCCATGATGATAAGTAAGATGAATACCACACCTATCTAATCAGAGATGAAGATTATCAAACATAATAATGTGGGAAGATGCTTTGAAGAAAAAATTTATGAATCCATTGATTCTTAGATCATCACACCATGGACAAATTATAATTTCTACCTGTATGTTGTATCCCCTATGTAGGTCCAAAATTTGAGGAGGCCTTAGACCATTCCCATAACATCGACTGAAGGTCCACAAGAGAGTTCATGCCACGTTTTTAAATAAATGCCTCTCTCGAATTCATGTATGCATGTAAACCTGTGAAATGAAGCTCCAAGAACATTTCTATGTTCTTCCTCCTTGATTGTGACCATAGGATGAATCCACAGAGTCTCTAACTAGGGAGATCCCATGATCGGTCAAAATTAACATTGAGTATATGATTCTGATTAAGAAAGTTCAACTGAATCCAATAAAATCAGATTTGAATAGATTTTCTCATGATGTAGGTTTATGTTCTCATATACTAAGGTTATGAAATCAATGCTATTGGTTGAGATGCACTGCACAATACATAGACACATTCCTCATTCTAAATTCCATACCCAACTATTGAGTCACATTAATCAATTCATACCATTCTTCTATGTAGTCATCATCTTTTTTTTGTGCTAAGAATATTTCAGTCCCCATGTTAAACCTAAATTTCTTATTAGGATGACACCATGATTGATCTATTTCAACCAAATTACATCCAAAAGCTCTACAGAGTAGACTAGAACCTACAATGAAATTTCATTATATTGAAGTTCACCAGCTCTGATCAAACATCTTAATACATTCAATCTACAGACATGCAATAAGAATAATCAAAGGGAAGACAATAGATGACTTTAAATCCAAATCAACAAGGCCCCCATTCCAGGGCCCAAAATCTTAATCAGTGTCCAAATCATACATTATAATCCTCCAAAAAATAGAATATGACATCTAGAGGATATGAGATAAATTGAAGTAATTATACTCCATTTCTACTCAAGCATGTACATGTGTCCAAGATCCAAAGAAAAACTTTATTAAGTCCAACACTAAAATTATAGACTATTCTGTAATCTCTGAAATTGATAGAGAGTGTAAATGATGTTTGTTCTTATCGCAATGTGGGAATAAAGGACTAAGCATCGATACTAATGGGGAACAATTCACCAGAGTGGGTGGATTTTTATGAATCACTGTATTAAGTTATTGAGTTTCTACTTCTATTAGATGATTTTTTCTTTCTCATTTCATATAATTTGCTGGTAATTCTCTGAGGATGTTACACTAGTCCTTTTTTGGTTGAGCTAATGAAATTTGATATATCCCTATTTTAATGAATTATATATTTTAATTGTTCAATATCTTATGATTTTATCTCTCAAAATTCATTCGTACTGTATTATCACTATGATATTTCATATTTCTTGAATTTTGAAGTCATCTTGCCTTCTTCACTTGATCACACACAGATACCACTTAAGTCCTTTACATTTCATTAAATCATAAATAGTTGTTTGAAACTATGGTATTTGGAGATCTCTCATTACTACACAATGAGATATTTTTGGCTATGGTAGAAATTTCATCCCTTCAGTTATACAAAAAATTCCATTTGAAGGTAATCGAATGATATATAACTTGATTAAATAAAAAAATGATTAAAAATAGAATAATGATAAAATTTGAAAGATAATATGATGATATGAGGTTGGACCACTACCTTAAAAATTAAATTTTAAGACAATACAGTATAATTCAATTACTATTTTTACCAATTCATCCCACAAAACCCAGGAAAAACACACCCATAACATTTTCTTATCTGAATATAAACTTGAGTCCATCTAAAAATTCATTTTACTTTTGTTCAAAAATTATTTTACATAGTGCCATTTGATGAGTTGTAATCAATTTTTTGTGGTAAATTTCTCAAACTGTGTTGATTTGTGAGGTGGTGAGAGGATGATTTTATAAGTTAGAGGAATGAGACTCTTTGAAATACTTATTTTGATAATATATAATAAATGTCATACTCATGTCATGTAGAACTGAACATGAATATTTTCTAATAAATGATATGTTGGGATGATAATCCACCGAAAAAATCACATTAATACAAGAATTTATGATATTTGTGGCCTTATCCCTTTGTCTACACAAACCTTTTAACCATTATCGCAGTGAAAAACTATTTATCTATGTATAATTTTTTATAGATAAAAATAAAATAGACCTTATTAACTTATTTGAACATGATAAATTAAAATTTGAAAACTATTTTACAAGGTATAATTTAAATATTTGGTAAAAATTAATTTTAATAAAAGTATAAATTACACAATGAAAAACATTTTTCCAAACAATGCATTTTTAGGCATAAAAATGAAATTTCGTCATAAAAAGTATAGTATTGATTCTCATAAAACTAATTAGTTTATTAATAAAAAAATAGTAATGTTACTATGAACTAAGATAAAACATAAGAATACCAAACGAATTCTTAATTAATGGATAATTTAAATTATTTTAGAACATGATATTTTTCATTATTTACAAAAATACAAATTATTTCAGAAAATATCAAAATTTCACCCAAATCTAATTTTTTTATGATGAATCCAAAAATGATGTTCCATTTGTTTAATTCAAATTCCAAAATTTAGAAATTTAATTTTTAAACCAAACCATATAACAAAAGGAAAAAAATTTACATAAAATAATGAATACTTCCTTTTGTAAATTAAAAATCATATTCATCTTTTATAACCTTAAAAAATTATTTATAGGGTAATAATGATAATTTTTAATGGGATTAATATATAAAAATGATTCATTATAATAAAATACATTTGTTTTCATAAACTCCCAAATTAGAGAAGCTACATCATCGCAATTTTAATCATTGATAAAAAAGTGGAGATGTTTTTATCTCATACCATCTTATTGATACCCTATTACTTATTAAGTAATATGATTCTATAAAAAAATGTTAGTGATGTGAGTTGCTTTATTTTTCAACACCTACCCTATATAATAAATAATCTGAATTTGCATATCCTTATAAGAAGGATTCTTTTTTAACTATAACACTTCAAGGATTAATACATGATATTTATTTAGTAAATAATTTTTTATAATGAAATATAAAGCACATTATGTACCCTGTATAAAGTATAAGTAAAGGGTGCTCGATAAGTAGTTAATCCCACTTTCTCTTGAATTTCACAAGGTCTAATAAACTGTGGTATTAATTTCCCATCCATTCCAAAAAACATCACACCTTTCATTGTATATATTTCAAAAAACATCATATTGTGCCTCAAATGGTACTGAATCATATTTACCATTTCAACCATCTCTTTGTCCAAATATTTCCTATCTCCATTGAGCTTCCCTCATACAGTGTTGGATCATATTTTACTATTAAACCCTCTCTTATAACAATTTCGGCCCTACCAATTTTGTCTCATTGGCTTCATCCAAAAATACTAGAGTCTGACATCTCTTTCCATATAATGCTTCAAATGGTTCCATCTATATACTTAAATGAAAACATTTATTTTTAAAAATTACAATAAAGAAAAGCGTTAATTGATATGGCATGTATTTGATACAATATACATAGCCTTTTGATTATATAAAATAAAATTTGTTTTGAAAGGTTCTAAAAATAGAGAATTAGTAAATTTTTAAAAGTTCCGATTTCTATTTGATATTTATTGAAAATATTTTTTAAAAGGATAGTTTTTAGAGATTTAATTACTAATTTTTTATGTGAAACTGTGATTTAATTGGATATTTTTTTGATCATTTGATATTTTTCATTGATATTTTTTTTTGGAATTTATCACAAAAATGTGAATTCATGTTTTCAATTTTATAAATGTTATGTTCTTAAATTTATAAATATTTATTTCAATATACATATGTAGTTTTCACAGCAAAGGGTTGAATATTTTCTCTTCATTTTATATATGAAATTAATATTTTAAGAATTTTAGATGGTTAAATTCATTTTGTAATGAAATATCATAGAAATATTTTGTACATATTTTTTTAATTTAATATTTAACAATGTTTGAAATTAGTTGATTAATGTTTTATTAGGAATAATGTTATAATATTTTCATTTGAGATTTTAATATGCATCGGGTCTACTACCATTGTTCATAGTGGTATGCTACTGGTCCACCACACTACATTTAGCTTCCACTACCACCAGATATATTATAACAATTCTTCCAGTTACTAGTCCCCCTTCCTACTTCCAGAATAGTAATAATGCTATCACCAATTAACACATTCTTCTATCACCACTGTTCTTGTATTTATATTACCTTTAGATCCCAAAATACCCAACTGTAACCACCATGACCTTCCTCTATCATCACTGATACCCTCAACATCCCCATAATTTTCTACCAACAATGTATTTTAATACTGTCACACCTAAATACAGTTACCACTACCACATTTTTAAAATAGGTTGCGATAAAGAGAAGGAATTTTGTATCTTGATGCATGAAATTAATTCACTGTCCCAAAATAGTTTGATCACTCCCAATTCTATGGAGTATGGTTTCTCTACTGAAGTTTAGCTCAAGGATTTCACCCAAATTTGGGAAAAATATAACACCAATCATTGAATTCCCCACCACACTAATGATGTAAAAATATATAGATATTTTCCTGGATTGAAGAATAATTAACCACCATAAGATTTTTTATCACCACTTATTTATATATCAAAATTAATTTAAATCGCACTGGTTTGGTCTCAAAATTTTAGTTAACGGATACCTTTGTTTGACAGAAAAGAGATAATATTTGGTCAGGTGGGTGGGGGGACCCATTGAAGTTTTGAAAATTCAAGAAACCAAAAGTTATGACTAATCATGTTATCAGTAATTTTTTAATAAAATATTTTAATTTTTTTGTACTATTTTATATATATAAACAACAGATATATATATATATAATCATTTTAATAAATATATATTTTCTAAACACTTAATAGCCTTTAGGAAAATAAATATTTTATTGGAAATAACAATTCCCAAGGCTCCTTTTATAAGGGATGATCAATGAGAATTATTCTAACATTTCCAATATAAGAATCCCATTGATGTACAGCTAATAAAACCCTGAAAAGGGTGTTTTGACTTATCAAAACACTATGTTCATTTTAATTAATATTTTTTGTATAATTATAACAATCCCCAACTTTTATTCATAAATTTAAATTCTTGAGACCAAAAGTGAGTCATTATACATAATAAAGGTTTCTTTCAAATTAAATAAATACTTAGTAGAAATAACTAAATTTATTATCACATTTATAGGTTACAAAAACATTAAAGTTGTTATTAATTAAGATAAACTAGTGATATCATACATACAATGTACATTCATCCAACATCTCATTTTAATGAACTTTTATGTCCATGTTTTTATATCCTATTTCGTGAACTCTATATGGAGTAAATCCATTAACTCTTGTAAGAAGAAACAACACAACTAAGTTCACATAAAAAAAATATTACAGTGTGATTTTGTTTTTATAATGCATAACTCATAGAGTCCTAATATTTCATGAAGTGTTTATAACTCAACCACTATTTTTAATGGATTATGTTGATGCAATGTAGTTGGTGTTATAGTTTTCAATTACAACAGTCATCTTCATAACTTTTTTTACCCCTTAAACACTTTTATTAGGATCTACATAAAGAAAATTTTGTGATTACACTATAGAAATGAGTTATTCTATGGGTTTTAAACTAAATTATTTAATAATTTCGTGAATGATCTCTCTTAGTAGATATTCGGTGAATGGAACATCAAGTTTCTTACATGATCATAGAGAGACAATTGTTATGGTACTATCCAATAGCTATTGTCTCAAATAATCATGTGTCAAACTTATATTTGTAGACATTACATTATACATGTAACTATCTATCTTTGATATAGTTTCTTCACTATCACAACTAATAAACAAAGGAGGAATCGGACTAGTATATAATCCATGTCCAATAATAAATTCCTAATCCATTCTACTTACTTTCTACATGTTCCTACATCAATAAACTCTGACTCCATGGTTGAATGTGAAATACATGTTTTTTTATTTATCAACTAAGAAACAACACATCCTCCTTGAGTAGAAAAAATTCATGATATAAATTGGTTATCACATATACTTAAAATCCAACTTGTATCAGTCTCTCATTCTAATACATCTTGATAGTCATTATAATATAAAATTAAATATTTGTTGTTTCTTATGTATCCAAATTTTCTCAATATACATGTTCAATTATCTACACTAGTATTACTAGTATAACTACTCATTTTACATACTAAGAAAGAAATATCAGGTCTTGTGTAATGTATTGAAAGTATTAATGAACCAATTGTACTAGCCTTCTCAGGTTTTTCTAAAACTCTACCGTATTTATATGTAGTCTATCACTATATTCAAGTGAATTATTATCATCCTTGAAACTACGATGATGAAATATATTTTAATTTAGTTTATGTAATGAAAATAACATAAAGAATAACCCCCACTCTATTTTCAAACTTTAAGACATTGAATAATATCAACTATTGTAAGATTATTCATTTTAAACATAGATGATAATTAATTCATTGTCTCAATTAAAAAAATCATATTTGTCCCAAAATATGACATATCATTCACACAAAGACACATAATAACATTTTATTCTTTTGTAAATTTTGAATAAACACATTTATCTATATTATTCTGATTAAATAAATTAGATAAAATAAAATAATATTTTTTACCATGCCATTGCTTTATTTCTTGTTGATGACCATAATGAGATTTAACTAGTTTACATATTTTATTTTCATTAGCTTGTAAAAACCCAACTGGTTACCCAATGTTAATCTCTTAATTTAAGTATATATTTAAAAAATCCAATTTTACATCCACTTAATGGGCGTGAAAATTATTAATTGAATCTAAAGAAAATAAATTACTTATTGAAATAATCCATGCTACAAGATAATATGTATCCAAATGTTCAATCCCATCTTTTTTTATAAAAACATTAAAAAACATTCTAGCATTAAAATCATGAATATTACTATTTGAATCAAATTTTTCCTGAATATCCTTTTACCAAAAACTAGTTTTGAACCTATTGGTAAATCCGTAATGACCCATGTATTATTCCCAATAAGGGAATCCATTTCATCAATAATTTATTCTTCCTAGAAATAAAAATATCTAGAAGTCATAGCTTCTATATATGTATTTGGGTAATCTCATAGAGTAAATAAAATAATATACTTATTCAAAAGATGATTATTTTGATATTCATCAAAAATAAAAAAACCGAAATCAAGAGAAACATGATCTGGAAGTATATGTATCTTTTTCTTAATTCTTGTATGTCGTTTAGGTTCAACTCTAGAATCATCTTTATTCTCTTCTATTATATTAAAACTATATGTAGTACATGAGATATGGGTATAAGCAATAACTTCCTCCACATCACCATTATAAACTTATTTTAAAAAAACTCTAAATCCCTTGATTCAATAATTATATTATCTCCTAAATCAATAATTATACATTCTTTTCAATTTCATGCATATCTGAAAAGTAAATATTTAATTTATCTAGGGAAAATATTAGTTCTTTTAGGATCAATAATTATATAGTAATCTATACCTTCCATGCATTAAAATTAGAACGATTAGGTCTTATACCTCTCAAAATTTAATAAGGGTATAACATTGTTTTTATTGAGGAAATCCTATTATGAATATGAAATGTAGGAAATGAAGGATCTCCCCATAAATTTAATGGTATATTAGATTTATTAATCATGCAATTTATCATTTATATTAAAGGTTGATTTTTAATCTTAGCTAAGCCATTATTATGAGGTGTGTAAGGTGTGGTACTTTGATGAATTCTACCATTTTATTCACAACACATGTTAAACTCATTCAATAAGTATTCACCACCTCTATTTGAGCGTAATACTTTAATCATTTTTTAATTTATTTTCAGCTTCTGATTTATAATATATAATGAAATTAATGGCTTCATCCTTTGTTCTATGAATATGTATATATTTAAATATATACTGCATTAATCAATAAAATTATTAAAATATATTTTTCCACTATGTGTTAATGAACCAGTTAATTTAAAAATACAAAAATGTACTAATTTTAACATATAATAATTTTATTCAACACAATGAAAAAGCATCATAGATATTTTAGATTCTACATATTTTATACATTTATTAAATTAATTTTTAACGTTAATTATTTTTAATATGTTAATTAATTTTAATGAATTGTAATTAACATGTGTTAAATGACCCTTCCAAAAATGAGAGGACTCAATCAAGTAAGAATAATATTAAATCATATTATTAATGTATAATTGATATATTCCATCAGTTGATTACCCTTTCCCCATAAACATTCCTCTCTTAGACAATATAACCTTGTCAGATTTGAAAGAAACATGAAAACCCTTCTTACACAGAAGGCCAACATAAACTAAATTCATTCTAATTTATGGTACATACAATATATTAAGAAGAGAAAAATTCTTTAATGACATAAATTTTATTTCCATCACTTATTTTATTTTAATATTGATACAAGAATTATTTCCAAGGTTCACTTCCTTCATGATAGTAAAATCATCCAATGTTTTGAACATCAAACGATCCTTGCACAAATGCACAGTTGCTCTAAAATCATGACACCATCTCATATTCCGTGAATTCACATTGACATTAGATATCATTGCAACTGGATTCTCTAAATTCATCATATTTTCACCTGGTTTATCAAATTTATTTCTATAGTGACATTCTCTAGAAAAATTCCCTAAATTTACATAGACAAAAAAATCATACATACTTCCTTGAAGGATTTATTTTATTCTAATATTTTATAATTTTATTTTTGAAATGTATGTAAGTGTATGGTCGTGCCTTTCCCCCAATGATATTAATCATGGAATGAAACTATTAAGCAATACCTATGTATCTCAATATGGATTCTTCTTCAATGAAAAGAAGCATATGAAATTCTTCCATAAAAATATCATTACTCTTTTTAATGAGCGATTTACAAAATAATTACACACAGGTGGTAATTTAGAAATAATTACTACAACATGGATTGTTTTGGGTATATTAATATTAAGAGAAATAATTATATTTTCTATAACATGAAGCTCATGAAAATTATCCAACATCATGTTTTTATCAACCATCATTAAGTTTAGATACTTTACAATAAGAAACTTATAGGTATATTCTTCCTCAGCGTTGTACATGAACTCAAGTGCATCCCAAATATCTCGAGTAGACGTCATTCGATTAAAATAGCCATAAAGATGATTTTATAAAGTGTTGAGAATATTTCCTTTACACAAAACATTATTGTCTTCACATTTCTTCCTCATTTCATGAATGTGATCGACTTGGGTCACATTAACAGCTGTGCCATTAGTATTTTCACTCGGTTCATTGGGAATGGGAGGATGATTCAGTTATAGAATGTAAAAATTCATAAATATGGTAATAAGAAACATCACCTTGACTTTCTCATAATAGAAGTTACTACCATCAAACCATAAAATTTGAGCATATATTGGTTCATCAATTTAAGGGATTCCAAATACATATTATAGTTATTTAATGTGTTCAAAAACTTTTCATTGTTAAATAATTGGAAGGTCGAGGGAGATGATATGTTGAATCTCTATGCATGAATTTAATTCACTATCAAAAGGGATTGATCCACCCCCACTTTAAGTGTGTACAGTTCTAGTAGGATGCTTCTCTCAAGGATTTAATGAAGATTTGAAAAATCTTAACGCAATTCATTGACAAAACTATCATACTAATGATAAATATTATCTATAAAATTTCTTGAAATGATGAATAATTAACTACCATTAGTGTTCTTATCATTGCTTATTTACAGATCAAAATCGGTGTGAATCGCACAAATTTTATATCACCATTTCAGTTAAAGAACGCCTTGGATCGATCAAAATGAGACAACTTTTGTTGGGGGGTACATTCTCAAATTTGGAAATTAGAGAAACCAACAGTTACTTCTAATCACATTATTAGTGATTTTATTTTTAAAATATTTTAATTTATTTATTGTGTTTCTGTTATATATATAATAAAACATTAATATTTTGTAAAAAAATTATATAATTTAGATAAATATATATTTTCTAAAAATAAAAATTCCCAAGGCTCCTATTATAAGGGATGTGCTATGAGAATTCTACCCACATTTCCTATGTGGAATTATCATTATTGTACACCTCATCAATCTGAGAAAAGGGTGTTGATTTTTTTTAATAAACATTCATTTTAATTACTATTTTGAATAAAACTATAACAACTAGATTATAATCATGCTACCATCCACCTCCACATAATCAAAAACCACCACAAACAAACCCATCTTACGTTGATCTCAAAGATGAACCAAGTGGAGACGCCACTCGAGCATAAGAACATAGAATCACTTTGAATCCATGTACCACTATCAATGCCTTGTGATGAACCAAATGAAGATTACGATGAATGAATATATCTAAGAATAAACCATAGAGGATTTATTTTGATTATTTAAATAAAGAAGAAACATGATCCCAAGAATGATGGAGATGAAATGATAATAAAGATCAAATTGATGGAATTGAAAATTATAAATGAAGAATAGAGAAGGATTCAAACTACAGCAAGTAGTGAAGACCAACCGAATAAAATATGTGAAGTGGAGATGTGTTTGGAGATGTTAAGATTTGGATGAGGCACTAAATTAATATCCCTAAAATGAATTTAGATCTGATTTAGTCTTGTGTCATTTTTTGTTTTTTTGTTGGTCAATGATTCAATGAATGAAATTGCATCAGATCTTCTAATTGGTTTGCATATGTTGTTGTCGATGTATACACTAATTGTTCAGGTTGAAATTCCATAATGTGATCAGGAACTAGTGAAATGATTTAGAACCACCAAACTGGAGCCTCGACATAACTCAGGTATAACCCACACCAAAATTAATAAAAGTTGATGATCTAATTTCAGTGTTCATCAATATTGACAACTGTTCTCAAAAAATTGAGGAGATGTTGATGGAACAATCAAAACTGGGGATGAGACTCACTATTGATGCTGAAGATTCTCCATAAGGGTGGACAAGGACCAACATAAGGGTGTGGAAGGAATAATTTAATGGTGGATATGATGAATTATATTGTTGTGATTCACAAAACATGAAGGGGGATAAATGGAAGAGGAAACCAATATTTTATTACATAAAAAACAATTTTTACAATGTAATCCTCCCACACCTCCCTTTATTTCTCAAATATATATTCCATAGCTCTAAAGAAATAATGAATATCTCATAGCTTGAACAAATGAATTGTCTAATGTCCCTTGGCCAACCATAAATAGGTATGGTGGGAGGTTTCATGTTTGAAAAAACACCCACCAATCGCATATATTCCCAACAAATCATTAGAATTAACCCATGGGAATCCACCTATAATTGAAAACTGTCATTGCTATCAAATAATCAATTAAAAAAGATTCATAATGTGTAAAAATAGAGGTTTATAGATGAGGTGGGTGGGGTTGGGGCACAACCATTGAAATTATGGTGTGTAGCTCGGAAAAATATCTTCATCAATTCTCCTCATCCATATACAATCCACGGGATCATCTGCAATGATATAGATTCTCGCGAGCAACCACAATTTTCAACATATCTACCGAGTTATCCTTCATATAGACCATCCCAAGTCACAGTAGTTGTTGATCCATCACATCACATATCTAATTATAATGATTGTATATGTTATTTTTATGAGAACAATACCTGGATCTAATTCTCAATTCCAAATCACTTTGACTATCAAAATAAACCTTGTACTTCTTCTGGCTAAAGTCATGCTCATGGAGAAGATGTTTTAGCCACAAAATCACATTTCCATCCTGAAAAGAGGCAATGTAATATGCTTCCTTTGTGGATAAATTCCAACACATCTAAAACATTTACTTCCACGATACAACTCCTATTGTAAAATTATACATGTATCCAGATGATGGATTCTTGTTATCCAGATCTTCGACCTTATATGATTTTTTATAGCACTGAAAAATATATTTATCTCACCCATATCAAAACATGTATTTGAAGTACCTTTATAATACCATATAATCCAATTAACTGAATCATAGTAATAATTCCAGAAAATGGAGATAAATCGACTCATAACATCAACTATATGAGCATTGTTAGGTTTTATACTCACCATAGTTTCCATCAAGCTTCCAAGTACTAAGGAGTATGGTATCACATCTACTAGCTCAATTTGTTCCATGGACTATTGGAATGAAATATTTATCACCTTCAAATTTCCATGAAGTGGAATTATCAATGGTTTGGTTTTTTCCATGTTGAAATGTTTCAGAACACATTAAACATACTTCTCCTAGGATATCCATAACAACCAATTCTTTATGTCATGAATGATTTTCATCCCCAAACATACAAATACTTTTAAATTACATTAAGAACAATGTTTTCTAGACCATAAGCATTGTGGAATCTCAAAATTTAGTGGGAACGATGGTGATCTATTGTTGAGGTAGCATAAAACCTGAACAACTTCACACTAGATTAACTTAGGGAGATTATCCAAACTCATGATGTTTCTGAAATTCTCTATGATCATTCTGTTCATCCTTCCATCCAATATATTGAGTTGTGGGCTACGTGGGACCATCCCCTCATGTAGGATTCCCAGACTCCAATAATAGGAATCAGATTCCTTGGATGTGTACTCTCCTCCATTGTCTGAAGGAAGAAAATTTAGTTTCTTTCCAATTTCACGCCCCAAAATGGTTTGGAACATATTTAATTATTGTAGTACCTGGTCCTTCTTCTGCAAGAAGAAAAACCACACCCTTTGAGATGGATCATCAATAAATAAAGTAAATTTTTTTCCTCATATTGAATCCACCTCTAAGGGTCCTAATAAATCAGAGTAAACCATATCCAATAACTCCAATATACTTGATGAAGAAGTATTGAATGATAATATATGATACAACCAATAATATTAGTATTTACAAGGATCATGTGAGGAATATTTATGAATATTGATGTAGTTATTCTTTTTTAGGGTAGATAATGCTCTTTCATACATGTGGCTGAGTCTCATGTTACAAATATTGGTTGTCATCTCTCCTTCCACCATGTTGAGGCTATCTGTATATATCATCACATGAGTTTGTACAATATAGCTCATATGCGTCCTCGAGCGATAATTATGACCCATTTTGTCATATTCCATGCTCCATTGATGAAGATGTTGTCATATACTTGTTGATCAAATGATATACTTGGAAAATGGATCATTTTAAGGCTTAGAACATGCCAAACATCCTTTAGGGTGATTTTTTATCCAATGATATTATTAACATGGATATAAATCATGCCAAAAATACTCTCTAAACAAGTATTTCCCAACATGAATGCACCAAATTCACCATCTTGATAAGTCAATAAATACTCTCTATGAGGAGTGATGTGTTACGATGATGCAGTATTGACCACCCATTTTGTGTCTTGACATAATGTATGAAAGCTTGTCTCTTCCTTTTCTTTGAAGAAAAGAACAACTTATCTAGTAATTCTAACATGCACATATCCATTTCGTCTTTATTTTTTCCTACATAGTACCATTTCATAAAGAAATTTTTTGAAGTTCACCTTCATGTTTCCCTCCATGATGAAATGGTAGAATTTTTATGATGGCCTCCTTCCATATATGCACATTCCTCTACTTTTTATTCAGCCTCTACTTCCTACCCCACTACTACCTCCTTGTTTTCTTCCTCAATTCTCTAGGATGAGAGATTGCATCTGGTTGTAACTTGAATCCTTCCATTAGTAGTCCCTATTGAACAAAGAATCATTTAACATTTCCCATACTTGTTTTCATCTAAGCGCCAAGTTGATGAGTGAGTTAAAAAGTGTATCTAAGCTAACAATAATTGTGTTGAGAAGGTGGTTCTCCTAATTTTAATCATTCAGAGTTATACTTGTAGCCACAAATTGGTTTACCAAGCTTTTGAACTTGCTTGTGATATCAGCTATATATATTCCACTCAGTAGATGAATATTCAACAACCATTTCCATAGGAGGATCCTTTTTTAAGTAGTATTTTACTGGTATGTATTTTCCTACATCATCCAATGTTCATACATGAAAGTCTCGTGTGTAGCATGGTGGTAAACGATGTGACTGATCCATTGGTTGAATAGACTGATTGTTTTTTATTCAGCTTCACCCACTATTTTTTTCCTTGGTGGTATTTTGTGTAAATCACTTATTCTCAATGGGGTAAAAGTGATCTTTCACATTAATTATATATTTCATTTCACACTTCCAAATGGAGTATTTTGAATAATTCAAAATGAACTTCCCTCTTGTTTATGGTACCTCCTTTGAATTTCAATTCTGTAAATCATGGTGTATAATATAGAATAAACAAAGTTACCTTTGTGTCTCTAATTGTCAAAAATGGTGGAATCGACTCTGGGATCATTGAAATTTGAAACTGATTGATTAAGATATGATAAAAAAAGTGTAAATTCCTAAGATCATATGATGATGTGGCAACACCATGGAACTAATGTGGCATGATGGAGCAGCTTCTGGAAACTCACTGGAAAATTCATCGTCACTGGAACAATATATTCCTCTCAAGAAAGAGGGTATTTTAGAACTCAATGTATGACCTAACTTTTATTGAGCCTAGGAATACTGATTTTAAACTGTTTGAAATCTTGTTTTCATTGTTGGAATCAGTTCCCCATGAATGATTAGAATCTGAATTCAAAATAGATTTCTATAAAACTTTAATATTCTAGTCACATAAATATTTCGATTGATTTCCATCATTTCACTCGAAATGGATCTGATAATACTTTTTTTTGGTTCACTTCACATGAAGAGAAATTATTTAAAGAGAAAACTAAACAGTTATTAAAAAAACAAATTTTAAAATGTACCCCTCAAACACCTCCCTTTTTTCTCCCATGGAGATCTCAAGGCTCTTTTAAAATAATGAATCTATCTTGGCTCGAAATTATGAGTTGATGAGGCTCCCTTGTCCTTCCTTAAATATTCATGGTGGGAGGTGTCATGTTTGACCCACCTCCCAGCAATACCACCTACACAACCAAAACATTGGACTTCACCAATGGTTATCCACGTACCATTGACAACTATCATAACTATAAATAATAGTTTCTACACATGCCGAATGAGTAGCAACAAAGTTTGAAGTTGAGGTATCTGAAGTTACTAAACTAGCTTTGAAATGGTGGTGTACAACTAGAAAAATATCTCAATCACATGGGTGTGAAGAAGAGACAGTTGTATTAGGGTCATTACATATTTACAAGGGTTTAGGTACATGTGTAAAGGTAATTTCATATCCTATTTGTGTAAGGGTGACATCTACTATGTTGATTGAATTATATATGGGTCAGTCATGGTTACTAAGGTTAATGTCACTAAGCCTAATGGGATCATGAAAGGGTGATTTCATGCTCTTTATGGGTCATTAATTTTGTATAAAGGTAATAACACATAACACTGAAGGTTAATAAAGGTATTTCATGTGAGCATGAGATAAGTTAAATTACAATATTAAATTTATGTTTATAGGTGACCTAATATGTGGAAATAAGAAAACATGAAATATGAGAAACTCATAATCTCTAAAATAATTCAATAAGAAAATTTGTTCTTATTGGACTTAGTATTGAGATAATGAATCATTCATACTGACCACATTATCATGAAAAAGTCCCATGATTAGGAGGGAACATGCAATATTGAGAATCAATTGAGTCTCTAGATGAAAAAAATGAACAAAGACAACCACACCACATTGAGGATGTTTGAGGTAATTTCTATGTTGTTTCCTATGAGATGGATATGAATTATAGATATTAGTGTGAAGCATAAGAGAAAATATTCTAGAGATAAATAGGGTATTCCATGGGGAGGAATAAGAGAGGACCATCACCATCTTTCTTGATTCACGTGGTCTATCTCCATTCAATGTCTAATCACTATTCTATTCATGGAATCATTGATCATATATATAGCACGTAAATGACATGGTAGCTAATCCATAAGCTAGAACACATTCAATGTAGGAGGGAAATGGAGTTTGAGTTGGAGGAAGAGGCCGATCACACCAAAGGATATTCTTCTTCTTTTTCAATTTTCTGTTTCACTATACTGATTTTTTTAATTAATTATAATAATACAATATAAGGCTTTAATAGTGCTAAAAATTACCTTCATTAGTGCTATAGAATTACAAACTACTACAGTATGATTAAAATCACAAGTCCCTTATCAGTGATAGAAAAGATTTGATAAAGGACCCCATTTATGAAATAATTGATCTATCATTGATCCAGAAACCCTTTATCAGTGCATTTAATACCCCTATTAAAGGCCCCATTTATTTTCAAATTTAGTAGAATTGATAACGTGGCACACTGCAACACCAGAAACAACTCCAGAAAGCTATAAGATCAAGTACCAGAAATGAATTTAAATGAAATAAAATGTATAACACAAATAAAAGTAAAAAAACAAAATTATAGTAATTTAAAACTTTTTCTTATATAATTACATGAGTAAGTACAAATTATTACATACATTCACAAACATAAATGTTCCTTTGTCTTTTACCCTGTCCTTAATTCATGATATTACCGAAAAAACCCATGCTGATGAAAAAATGCACCTATATAAGAAAACAATTATTACGTTACTAATAATATAATGATATAAATTAAACAAACTGTCTTAATTTAAAAAAAACATTGACTCATACGAAAAAAATTGTGTGTCAAATTTAGTTGTGGTTGATTCTTGCACGTCTCAACATTTCTTGTTCTTCTTGAAACATTATCTTTATGAACATAAAATAATTAAGTATAAGTTGAAAATGATAGGGAAATTAATTGATTAATTTCAAATATATTTATGAGAAAACGATCTAGGCTCGTTTTCTAGATATTGGCAATGCGATGCTCATTTTAACTAAAATGACACTAATATATTGGAAAGATTCACTTCAAGTCATATCAGTTACACCTTGCGTCAGATTGAGGTATATTAAATTATTACATGTACCAAATGAATTATGGATGTTTTTAAAAATGTATTAAAACAATCTTAATCTTTTTTCTAAATTTTTAGTAGATAAGTTGTCTTTTATACTAAAATGGAATATTAAAATGGAATGAAATACTATGAGTCATACCTATCACAGTACATGTTGTGTTTTTGTGAGACTAATTCCTACTCATCAAAAATGAATTATGATTCATTTTATTAAATTATCAATAAAACATTAGAACATTTAATTGGGTTACAATGAGTGACACATTTTGAACTAAAATGTCAATTTTAAACTGATAACAGACACATTGAGTCACACTAGTAACATAGTGTATTTGATTGAGGTGTGATTGTTTTCTAAAACTAAAAAATGACTTATGGATATTTTTCCAAATGTAAAAAAATAATCAGAATGGGTTTTCTCCGTTTTGAGTATGTTAATTTTCTCTTTTACTAAAATGAATGTCAATTATATATAAGAAGTTGCACTTCGATTCATACTTTTCATACCATGTATCATATTGAGGTAAAGATTATTCCTACATGTACCAAATTTCATATGGATACTTTTATATGCTATCAAAACTATGTGAATGTGTTTTCTTTTGTTCGAGTACATAAGGTGTATT
Source organism: Viscum album (assembly GCA_963277665.1). Lineage (NCBI taxonomy): Eukaryota > Viridiplantae > Streptophyta > Magnoliopsida > Santalales > Viscaceae > Viscum > Viscum album. The sequence goes on from OY728162.1 coordinate 1,022,343,921, forward strand.
TTTTAATAAAATTTCATTTCAAACAGAAAATATGCACTTTCAATCATACTAGTCTTATCGTTTGTCAGTTTTACATGAGACCAATTCATATATGTATAAAATGAAATATGAATCATTTTCTGAAATTATCAAGATAATAAAAATGTTGTTTCTCAGGTTTTAGTGAGGAACTCTTCATGGACTAAAATATTTATTTTAAACTAATAGCGGACACATTGAGCCATTTATGGTACATTTTTTAAAATATTAAGTTAAATATAATTACTACACATCAAAAATTATGCATATATCATTGTAATACTATATCAAAATAAAAAAAGTGTCTTTTTGGTTTAAAAAATGCCACATTTCTTTTTAACTAAAATTAATTTCAATTTTAAATAAAAAGAATCACTTGGGGTCATATTGGTCACGTCGTGCATTGGATTGAGGTGAGTATGATTCATACATGTTAGAAATGAGTTATGGATCATGTTCCTAAAGTATCAAAACAATAATAATGCACTTTCATTGAATTTAATACACCACATTTATTATTTACTAAAATGTAATTTTAACATGGAAACACGACATTTGAGTCAAACTAGTCACATCGTGTATCGGTTTGACAGAAGAATGATTCCTACATGTTAAAAACAACATATGAAAATTGTTTACTAAATTTTCAGGACAATCTGCGTGTGATTTCTTGGTTTTCAGTGAGTGACACTTTTTGAACAAATTTTTCATTTTAAAAATGATAAAAGACACTTTGACTCGTATTATCTATATCGCATATCAGATTGTGGTTAGAATGATTCATAGACAAAAAAATTAATTATATATCATTTTACTATTGTATAAAAATAATATAAATAAGTTTTCTCAGTTTTGATTATGTTAATTGACTTTATTTTAGTAAAATTAATGGTAATTTTAAATAAGAAGTTGCACATGGGGTCATATCGATTACACTATGAATCATATTGAGGTATCGCTGATTCCTAAATATCCCAAATGACTTATGGATCATTTTACTAAAGTATCAAATAAATAAACATGTGTTTTTTTGGTTTTGATTTTGTCACTTTTCTTTTTTTCTAAAATGTCATTTTAAACTAAGAACACACACTCTGAGTTGTACTCGTAATATCGCGTGTTAATTGGATGTGTTACTAATTCCTACATGTCAAAATGAATTATTAATAGTTTTCCTAAATTTTCACGAAAATATAAGCATGTTTTCTCAATTTTCATAGAGTGAAACTTTTTTAACTAAAATTTAAATTTTAAACTAAAAACATATAGTTTGCGTCATATAAAGGACATCATGTATCATATTGAGGTAAAAAAATTTCTTACAAGTCAAAAATGAATTATGGATCATTTTCATAAAGTATAAAAACAATATAAATCTTTTATCTTGGTTTTGAGTATTTCAATTGTCTTCATTACTGAAATTAATATTATTTTTAAATAAAAAGTTGTACTTAAAGTCATATCAGACACAATATGTATTAGATTGAGGTGAGGCTAACTCATACACATCCCAAATTACTTATGGATCATTACCAGGATTTATATTACCTTTATTTATTTTACATTAAACAATTCATATTGAGTCGATGTTCTTAGCCAAAAAACCCTTTCTCGTTGAAGTGAAGTCTCATGATATACAGTGCATCAGTGTTTCCTATAATCTACTGATTTTCAATAAGTAGAAAGGGTTTTCAGCTATGAACATCAACTCAATAGGAAATGTTAGATGTTTTAAAATGAAAGAAAATTTAATTCATTGTAACATTAGAAGAAATAAACACGTTATATCATTTGTGGTATGTTGTAGATAGTTAGAAACAAAATATAACATCCCAAATGATCTGTGAAAAAATATAATTAATTATTCGATATAAATGATAAGTAAAATAACATAAAAATAGTAGATAAAATGATGAAAATGTAATTAAATAAGTAGTAGGAATTATACATTTATTGATGGTTGTATACATTCTTGTCTCATTTCCTTATTATCATTATCTCAGTTGTAGCATTGCTTTCCAATATATTGCAAGAATGAGAAGCTTTAAAGAAACCACCCCAACTCGAACAAAAGAATCCACCAATATAAGAAAAACATTCTTATATGGGTAATATTAGAAACAAATAAATAAAACATAAATATGAAAAATACTTTAATTCTATTGATAATGATTTTACTTAGAAAAAATTTATATTGCCTATGTGATTGAGCTGAGGAAGCACCATTGCTCTTCCTACAAAGGTAGTGGAGGGAACATAAAGAAAATTGATAACTTCCAACACTATAGGGGGTGAGTATTTTTTGAGGGAGGGGATTTATATTGACTTTATAGTGTATAAAGGCATGAAATATCAACATAAATATTAAAAAAAGAAATCAGTAAGTAATAACAAAATTTAAATCAATGTTTCATTATATAAATTTTCAGTAAAAAATAGAAAATATATCATAAAATTAACTTTACATCTTCCCAAGGGGTCCCCTTCATTATAGTCTCTTCTTCCGTAGGATTGGTAAAATCATCACGTGTACTGGACATTTTATGAACGAGTAGTCAATCCTTAAATTTAGATTATATTATTGTAGTAGAGAACACATAAAATTTTGAGGAAAAACATTGTACATTAAAAAACATTTAACTTCTTTGTTGAAATATATTTATTTTTTAATAGTTTTAGGGATTTGAATCAAGTATCTTGAATCTGAATCCCATATTTGAGGCCCCCTACAACTTACAAGACATTGCCTATTTGGGGGCCAACATGAATTGATTGTGATCTCCCAATGAAAGGGTAATCCTAGATTTAATTTTCATTTGAACCAACATTTGTTTTATTTTCTAGTATAGAAATCAACCGATTCTTAGTTTATATATAAGAGACATAAAATACATGTAATGATTGTTATTCTAATATAAATGACTCACCTATTTCCCCTTCCACACTGATATTCACCTTCACGAGGCCCAATTCATCAGATTTCTCTGAACTACTATTATCAACCAATTTACAATGGAATGTCATCACATTAAATGTTGTATAATCCAACTCATATATAATTTTGATAATTCAAAATATGATAAATTTTCATAAAATTAATTTCTAACCTTCAGACCAAATATTTGCGTCACTTCATCCAAAAGCATAAATACACAATTTTTAATCATACTGCCATAATTATTTTCTTTTATATAGAACATATAACCACTGATTAAAAAACTAATGTAGGATATTACATTTTCATTTCATCCCCTGGATCTCCATCAAAGTCGTTCAACAATTGAATTTGAATTTTTAGATAACTAGTTATAAATTTTATCTTGAGACAATCCTATAAACTATTGATTATGTGTATTTGATATCAATAATTCATCCCTTCGTGAATTCAAATATCTAGGAATTATTTTGTGGGCTTCAACATATTGATCAACATAATCACTATTATGTAAAGGGAAATTTTCTCTAGCTTTATTAATGTAATTATAACAACATCTCTTCTATAAATCCTTTTACCCATAAGGAGTCTATTATGATGAGGCTTTGGGAGACTGATGCTATCAACATCTGATAGATAATTCGTATTAAATTTTATAATGTCTTAAAAAAATATATTTTTTCAATATAACCAGCTATTTGACTTTGATTCTTGACAATACTTTTCAAAATATTAATATACTATTCAATTTGGTATATAAATTTGTAATGGATATGACCACATATTTCAACCTATATAACGAATTGAATCATGAGGTGGACAATTATATTAATGAATTATGGTGGTAATAAAATATCCATAATATATCTTAAACTTATTTATTTATGATTGGAAACTTAATTAAGTCTATAACAGTACAACATATTTCGTGGAAAAGGAATAATAGTATTGTTAATGTATGTATACATTTTTAGGCAGAATGGATAGAAAAAACAAATTTCATCAAAAAATGGTAGTTATGTGAATTTAATCTCTATAACTTCTATTTAGTCTTTGACATGACATTATTTCTATTTTATAAATACCCATATCTAACATTTATACTATAAAGGAAAAGAAAATATTACAATTTTTCGTATCTGGATAGAGTGTAAGATTCTGACGGAAGAAAAATCTGTCCTTCACCCTTGGTCGATGTCATATCCTTCCTTATCCCCATTTAAAACATATCCAACTTATCCTTGATTCCATAATTTTTTTCCAAGAAAATTTAGTGACGTTCCCATAACACTATCAAAATCATTTTTAATACATGTATGACATCATAAAAATTTATGAAGTACAGAAAATTTTAATATTGTAATTCAACAAAAATTTATCACTTCTTACAACATAATTACATAGGGTTTTTTGAAAGTGTTTTACCAAAAACAGTGTTAATAACATTTAATTTATTGATCAGTTGATCACCCATTAGCATAGATGTTGTTGTACCTTGTTCAAAATTCCCATTGAATGTTTCCATATAGGATCATTATTTATGTCATCAAGGTAAAAATTTATTATTCCTTGAAAACAAATCATTTGATGATTTTTTCAATTGAACATAGATTGCGTAGTCTTCAAAAATGGGACACCCCATCATTCCATTAATGTTATAGCCAGATAATTTTTTTGTAGGAAAGTGGTTTATCATCCCATACAACATGGACCTCAATTTAATTCTGCACTTCTATTAGAATCATACATTATAACACCTATATCGAACATCAATTAAAGATAATTGATCAATGGATCGAAACAGACATCAATATCATTATTTGGTTTTTTTTCCATATATAAGTGGAAACAATATAATTTATTTTCGCTTCTTGCATAACCATGGAGGAAATTTATAATTTACCAAACATGATGGGCCATGTATTGAGAGTACTACTCTATACACGAAAATGATCTATTTCATATATATATATATATCACAATTATAAATTTTATTGGCTCATTTCCAAATTCAGGATACTCGTAATGAATTTTTATTCACTAAAGAGATTCTTCTAGATGAATTAGGTTCCCATATTTAATTCTGGTTTCTACATTCCATGTAAATTTCCTTGTGGTTTCTTGACACCCATATAGTCTCAAATACCATGTAATGATAGGAAATTACTATAATACACTTATTTGACTTGATTCAATTTTCTTGTATCTATTTGGGCGACACATAGGAAATATTATGATATATTCGTTTCCTTTGGGATAAAATATGGAATAATTTTGAAAATCATGTATTTTTTAAGATATCATTCCCATTTAACATAGCATTCATTTATCACCATATGTTTGTCATGGATGTTTAATTTCTTTTGGATTTATACAATTAAAGAGATCATGTAGTTATCTAAAGATGTTGTCTCTCCATCAATGACAAACATTCAAAATACATAACATCAATACGACTGACGATGTTGTGTATTTAGTACAGCTGATATATAATGGTCTCTTAGAACATCTATTTAACTTCTCAAGTAACATTAGGATATCATAAAGGTTATCTACAATTTCCATTATCATTTCTTCAATGTGATATCTATCATCATTTACAATGGTATTCATATCAATTGATCCATAAACTATGGCATCATCCCATTCAGTGTGTGTGATCATTTTTTCACCAGTTTTTATCCAAAATTTATAGTTTGGATTTATTTTGTGACAAATAAACAGTTTTTCAAACTCCTACACACTATTTTTTTCATGGATATCAACAACCTAAATATGGATAAAGGATTTGAGAAGCATTGTATGGACGCTCTATTAGAAACTTGATGAACTCTATTACTCTATATTTATACTATTTTGTCGAACTATTAAGATGAATCCATTTTTATTTAGATCCATCTTATTAGGTTCATAAAATATTCATTTTGGCATAATAAATAAATAAATACATATAAGATATTCATTATCAAAGTTGAAAGTTATCAGAAAATTCTAATAAGGGGAACAAAATATATGATTGTTTCAAATAATTTCATATGATTTAATGGAAAAGGGTAACTGAATTTAATAAAATAATTACTCAAATATAGTAGGTTTTATACTCTAAATTCATCCAAATATTAAATTTATAGAAAGCTTTAATCCTCCTCAGCTTCAACTCATGAACAACTATTACTGAATTTTTTTCTTTGAGACTCATCCGCCATCTCTTGTGGACATCCACCCATATTTCATGTATAACTCTAATAATTATTCATCCAATAACGAGTAATAGTGGTCATTTTGTATGACTATTATTCAAAGATGTTTTACCAACATAGAAGAAATGGGTGATGAGTCTCAAGTAACAAAATTCAATAATAATTGTTCAGGATATGAACATGATGAGCATGAACCCAAACCATTATTATCATAAATAATGGGTGTGATTAGCATGTTATGAAATAATATTCCAAAAATAACAGGAAATAAAACTAAAATAATTATATATTTTTTCCCTATGGAAAATAATAATAAATCATATAGAATAATGCACATAAAATCTGATGTCCTTTTTGAATCCGGAATTCTATAGTTTTTTGTTAATAAATATTATAAAGATAATTTAAAAGAATTGTTCATAATAGATATATATCTACTAATTCCTATAGTAAGGATTTAATTGAAAATAATACATATGGATCATAAGTTCAACCTAAAAGGAGTACAATTCCTAGAAAGACGAAAAATCCATATCATGAATTCATTTATTTCAAATCATTCATTTTTATTATTGATAGTGATCAACATAATAATATTATGACAAAATATCCTATGGTGCTTACCATAACTAACGATATAAATTTATATAATCATTCATTTCCATAAAAATATGTCGTTTTCTAGAAATAATCAATTAATGATGTAATAGAATCTATTTTGATAAATAATTCTTTTATCTTTACAAATTTCTATAATATTCAAATCATATTGGTTGAAAATGTGTATTTCGAATCATCAATGAATCCAATTATAACATTCAATATTTTAAATATATATTAGTAATGAATGGTTTCAAAAAAAGGAATGGATTGGTTATTTTGATAATTATACTCATTTAGTTCAAATTATGACAATACGGTTATTATTTGTCTTTTAAATTAGATAAATCATTTGTGTGTTTTTAACGGATTTCAAAACTATATTTTTAAATGGAACCGTAAATAAAGGAATTTACATGTAATATTTTTTTGGTTTTCTATATAATATATTTGAAATAAATATTTTAAATTGGTTAAATATAATTATGGTATTAGAGAATCACTTAAAAACATGATAAGTATGATTCTATTATTTTATCGCATGGATTTTTTAAATAATAATATTGATATGTGTAATTTTTCTGTATTTATGAAATATTAATAAGTTATTACAGGTATCTATGTCAATGAAATATTAATTTTTAAAAATAACATGACCAAATTTTGATGATATGAAGGAATATTTAGCCTCCATGATTAAATTGAATAAAATCAGAATAATAGATACTATACCAATTATTAAATTAAGAATACATAGCAGGGATTATTATTTATGTTAGTCTAATTATGATGTGAATGCATAATAACATAAAAGAACATGTTGTATCACAACATAAACATTATAATGCGATTTGATATTTAATGTATGTGATATAACATAATAATTCCAATATCCTATTTTTTGATTGACAAATGCATTGATATTATATTAATGCTAGTGTGGATAATTGGGAATTTATAATTAAAATCTTTTTTTCTTAAAGAAGGCTAAACAATTTGAGATTATTTTATAATGATTACTTTAGTATATTTAACATGCACAAATTCATTTTGAAATACCATCATGGGAGATTATCAATCCAAATTTGGATAAATATTTACTCCTTGAGATTTTTTTTATTTATGGGGTGGGAAATAAACAGGAATTTCACATTTGATATTAGAGTTAGAATTTTCCACATTAACAACTTGTAGAATGGAAAAATATGAATCATAAACATATTAATAGAATTTATGTTATGTTATAATAGAATTACTCTTATTTTCATTAATTATGGCTGTGAAGCAATAATTTCAAAATATTATAGTTGCATCTATAGTGTCATGTCTAAAAATATTACTTTTAACCTGATATATGAGACAATTATTATAAAATGGAACTATAATAATTTTTTATGTAAAATAAACTAAGAACCTTATAGATCAGTTATATAAAATATTTATCAAAGATTATAGTTGAATTGATTAATAGATAAATTGGGCTAAAACCCTTAAATTGATTTATTTATTGCAATGTGTGATCATGAACTAGTGAAATACTCATCCCAAGATCATTCACACATCAACCCGAGGTTTCTCATGATATGTATGTATAGGAAAACAATATAATATAACACATGTCAATAAATTTAAAATAATTATTAAAATATTTCAACAGACATAAACTCACACACCACATTGAACACCCTTTAATGGACAAGCCCATCATAATATCGTAAATAATATAATGGTATCAATGAACCATGATCAATTAATATTACAATAAAAAAGCTTTTCTTATAAAAATCAAAAAGTTTCTTAACATGAAGTGTGTATATAACAAAAAATGATAATATAATTGGATAAAACACATCAAACATAGAATAATACCATTTAGAATATTATAAAAGACGTCAAGCATTCCATGTTAAATCCATCAAAAACATTTAAAATAATGAAAGGAAATAATACATCCATCTTTTTTGCTAACATAAAATGAATCATGAAAAAATATACAAACAAGCTATAATTCATTGAAAGACTTGATCAGAAAATAATGGTAATTAATTATAATTTATATGAAATTATTATATTAAATCAATTTCTATGTATTCAATAAACACAATTGGTTAAATCTTAACTAACACATTGTGAGTTTTATTTCCGTAGATGGAAGTTCGAATCATTTAAACATAATAAAACCTCCATTCATGTCAATTAAAAATTATGAAAAACATTTATAAATCCATAACCCCATCTTGGATATATAAAATATAATTTACATCAGATAAGAACATGTATTTAAAAGATACAAGCATTCATCATTCCATGTTTAAAGGAAATTGAATTGATTCACCCATTATAATTGATGAAATCGTTGTGTGGAACAATTAATACACTACAAGAAGGAAATAATATCCCTTAAAGTTAAATAAAAACCCACAAATCATAGATAATGATGATTATTAATTCATTCTAGAAGGGAAAGTAGTGATGAATGAAGAAAATGAATAGATAATGAACGAAAAAATAAAAAAAATTGTCATCAATCTCAAAAAATGAGTGATGAGGTTGATAATAATTAACATACCTTGGAATGAAGTTTTTATTCATCAGAGAGAAAAAGAGATATCCCGCATGAAATCCTAGATTTATCAAAGCCTTGGATTCTTTGAACCATGATTCATTTGAGCCTTGGATTCATTTAAGACTTAATTCAAGGTTGGATTCATTGAGTAGGAGCACTAACAGGAGACGACTTCCACGTATTGCTTGACAAATTAGGATTGATTTAGTTATGGTTAGGGTTATTAAATAGACTAGATTCACATTCATCATCAATTCTAAAAAAGAAATGTTAATGATCCTTTTTATTAATGCTAAATTAGTATGCCCTGATAAAAAGAATCTCTATCAGTACTAAACTTTTATCACTGATAAAGGATTTATAATTATAATTATAAGTACAAAAATTGTAAATATATTTATATATATATATATATTTATTATAATTTTATAATTATTTACATATATCAATAATTATATATAATTATATAAATATGTTTTCCAAAAAGTTATATTTTTTATATATAATTACAAACATATAATTTTATAAATACTACAAATATAAATTTATAAATATATTTGTATGTAAATTTATAATTATTTATTTTTAATTATAAATATATTTATGTCATTATATATATTTAAATAATTATATATATATATATATTTAATAAATATATATAGATATAAATATATTTAATATATTCATTATTTAAAGTTATTTTTTATAATTTTGTAATTATAAATATATTTACATCATTATATATATTTGTATAATTATATTTACATATATATAATAAATATATTTAAATACCCATATAAGTATAGTAAATATATTTACTAACTAGATATATTTATTATATTTTTATAATTAATTTAATATATTTATTATATTTTTTAATCATTTAAATATATAATTACATAAATACTTTATAAAAAAAAGTATATATATATATATCTATATTTATATAATTTTATATATTTATATATATATATATATATATATATATATATTTATAATATATATATATATATAGTAAATAAATTCATTTTAGTTTTATAATTTTATAAATATGTATAATAATTTATTTATAATTAAATAAATACATATTTTAAAAATAATATTTATTTATTTATAATTATAAATATATAAATATATAAATATTTTAAATTTATATTTTTAAATATATTTATTTATACATATAAAAAAATAGAGTTTTAACATTATTAATTAATTTATAATCTTAGATGCATGCATGCTAAAAATGAGTGAAAATGAATTATTAAAAATGAGTAAACAAAAAAAATATTGAAAAAATGGATATGTTTTGTTAATTAAATATATATTATTAACAAATACATATATATGTTGAAATAAATATCAACACATATTGAAAATATTAAAACATAGTAAATATATAAATATAAATAAATAAATGAAAATTATTGTTTAAAGGATTGAGGTGCAAAGGCCTCTATATTAAATGAAAAAAGAAAACAGGAGAGGAAACACAAAGAACCACAAAAAATACAGAAAACCAGAACCAGGGTCCTTAACCCATTCAAGAACCGCATTCTGATTGAGGTATTCCCGCCTGAGTCTAGACATTGCTGTCCGGATGGAAGCCCCATGTGCAGTTCTCCTTTTCAAGCAGGGATGGAGTTCAAAATGATGTCTTTTCTTCTCTTGTGTTGAACTATTCATCCAACTCCAATGCCAGAAACAGTCTGGCCGACTCCTTTGAAAAAACTAGGGGGCTCCTCGTACTCCTCCACGACAAAGCAGTAGAGGAAACCGCTCTAATAGCACAACCATTGGATGCAAATTTCACTGTTTTTTGTGCAGCTACCATGGTAGGGTCATGGACGTCTGGTTTGGTAGTGATGAAAGCCAATTCTGAAATAGTATCCTCCAAACTGAACCATCAAGCAGCGCCTTTGCTACATATGAGGGTAAGCTCAACAGGGTCTAACCATCCATGCATGCCTCACTAGGGTCCTCAAAAGAAAACCAGATAAAGGTACAAATGAATTAGAAATAAGGCACAAGAAAAATATAGATAACAGAACATCACTGGCCAGATAATGAAGGATCAATTATGAGATCTAAAAGAATATAAATACCCAAGTCTGAAATTCAGTATTAATAAAGTCAAGCTGAAGACCAAACCGTACTGTGCATAGCTTGAGAATGCTGCTACACCGCATTCAGAAAAGCACCAATTCACGAAAGGATCCTATAGATAGGAGATCTGTCCAAATCCCTTTTCAAGAGGGGTGAAAAAACATCAAGAAGTTTGTCATAACAAATGAAGACATCACATTCAGCTCCTTTGTTAGCCAATCCATATGCAACAGAATTAGCTTCCCTGTAGACATGAGTAATAATATGATTCATAGAGAAAATGGAATATAAAAAATTAATCCATCGATTTTGAAACTTCTAGGAAAGGTGACATGAACCATCCCTAATAGCAGAGACAATCCTAGTCAAATCACTCTCTAGCCAGATATTATTCCAGCCATATTTTTTGGCATGCTCCACTGCAATGATGATTCCCATCGTCTCATCATCAATTGAAGATAAAATACCAAAAGAACCATGAAAGCAACCCACCACCATTCCCTTATGATCTTTGAACACGGAACCATATCCAGAAGGACCTGGATTCCCTTTCGATGCACCATCCGAATTTACATTCAACCGACCAACAAAAGGCTGTTTCTATAGAACATCAAAAGTGCCAACTGGAGGTCTGAAATTTCCTTTGATACCAATTCGGTCAAGAACAGTGAAATCATGAATGGAATTATCAAAATAATGCTTCTTAGGAAGGCCAGCCACATGTATCTCAGCAAGTACGTGTGAGAGAGAAGAGGTTACCGAGAAGGATTTATTCTCATAGAGAATTTGATTCCTAGAGAACCAGAAAAAATGCAACAATTCAGAAGCAACAACTTGAAATAAATCCAGAAGTTGTGAGGAGAGACCAAGATAGTTCCATCTTTGAATAAAGTCTACAATATAGGATGTACTAGGAAGAGAAATCTAAAAGATACCCGCTAACGCCTTCCATATTGATGCTGCAGTTGCGCAACAGAGGAATAAATGATCTGCAGAATCTATGTGTTGGTGACAGAAAACACAAGAAGAACATAAATATATACCACAATGTTGAAGATAATATTCAGTTGGAATCGTGCAATGAGAAATTCTCAAAACCAAATTGGAGCGAGATGGTCTAATAAAATTTTTATGCAAGTTCCTCATCCATTTATTATCAAAGTTGGGGTTCAAGGAGAACTCATAAGAAGCCTTTGAAGTGAGAATTCCATTAACCACAGGCTCCCAAGCCCAAAAATACTTCTTGGTTTAGAAACAATAATTGTTGACAATGTTTAAAATGTTGATTGGAAGTCCTTCCAAGTCTTGAAGTGGGTCCTTGATGGTAATATTTAGATCAATGTTCTTATCATTAATCACAATCTCTATAAGGGGATCATCATTCCATTTGGATTTCTAGAAATTAAGAGATGAGTCCTTTGAGACTAACCATTTAGAATGAGCATCAATTGAGGAAAATATGTATTTGAAAGCAGGCCAGACAGAGGAATCTATATGATTAAAAGACCCCATCTTTAGCCTGTTAAAGAATCATCCCCGAAGAAAGTGTGAACTCTCAGAACTGGTGTCAAAAAGCCTCCACAGGAATGAATCCTGCAATGAATCATTAAAGAGCACCAGATTAATTATACTAAAACCCATAACATCATATGGCTTGCAGCACTCTGACTATGGAACTGTGGCCAGCTTATTTTTGAAGATACTGACACTCCAAATAATGTTCCTAAGGGAGGTATTGACACTTTTAATAAGCGAAATAGGCCATTTGTAAACCATAAAAGAGTATACCATCTTAGAGATAATGAAAGATTTCACTAAACAAACCCTGCCAGCCATGTAGAGGGACTTTCCTTTCCAGGTAGAGAGACTCCTTCTAATCTTACTAACAATCTCTGTGAAATAACAAGTTTTCACCTTCCCCAAAAACAAGGGAACTCCCAGATAATTAAAGGGAAGAGAGCCTTCCTTAAAATTAAGCTCATTGACAATAAATTTTTTACTTTTCTCACTTATGTTCTTACCAAAGTAAACATATGATTTTTCCCAGCTGATATCTTGACCAGAGACAGAAGCATAGTGTAAAAAAGCTCTTTTGATATTTTTTATATTTCTCTTATCACCGTAAGTGAATATGATGATATCATCTTCATATAAAAGGTGAGTGGGAGAAATGATACCTCTGACAACAATAATAGACTTTATCTTCCCATTCCCAGCCATGATAGAAAGTAGTCTACTCAAATAAACCTCTGCTATAAAGAAAATAATTGCAGAAAGGGGATCACCTTGTCTAACCCCTCTAGAGAAATCAATGAAACCACGAGGGGATCCATTAATAAGAATTGAAATCTGAGTAGAGCAAAATCTGGTCTTGATCCATGCAATGAAAAATTCATTAAACCCAAACATAAGAAAAACTTTGCAAATAAAACCCCAATTCATAGTATCAAAGGCCTTTCTGACATCAAGCATGAGAGCAATATTACCACCTCTTGTAGGATTCTTAATCAAATTAACACATTTTGAGGCAGTAATGAGAAAATCCTGAATAGATCTTCCCTTGATAAAGCCAAATTGATTATGTGAAACAATACTACTAGCAATTGTTGTGATTATTGTTGAAAGGATTTTACAGAAGATTTTAAAAATAGTTTTGACTAAATCCATAGGTCTGAACAAATGAATTTCATTAGCATTATTAGTTTTTGGGATAAGAGCAAGGAACTGATCATTTATTCCTAAGGGAGGTCTCCACATTTAAAGAAATGAATTACAAGCTTACATACATCATATGGAATGATGTCCCAGTATGTTTGAAAAAATAAGTTACTAAAACCATCTGGACCTGGGGAGCTTTTAGGTTTGAGACTAAAAACAACCTCTTTTATTTCATTGCTCAAAGGAATAGAAGTGTGATTAGAATTATCTTGATAAGTGACCAATTAGGGGATAATACCCTCCACCAGCTCATTCGTAGAAGTAGGGCCATTAAAAAGATCCTTGAAATAAGAAATCACATGTTTTGAGAGATCCCTATCATTTTCAATAACTTGGTCCCCATTCTTGATCATCGAGAGAGGTTTAGAAATCTTCCTGATTCGTTGTAGGGAATTAAAGAATTTTGTGTTACTGTCACCATCCTTTAACCATTTAGCCTAAAAAATGTCCCTTTGCAGATCATCATTCATATTCAAGAGGTTATTATGCTTTGAAACAATCTCAGAATCCTCCTGGAGCCCACTAGGAAAGTTATTCAAATTATTCTGAACTTGCAAATACCGAAGATAATATTCAAGAGATGAGATATCATGATCAATAAAGATAAATTTCTACTTGCTACATGTTTTCAGAGATATTTTAAGGACTTTTAATTTGTCAATGCAAACAAACACATTATGACTTTAGCTAATTGAATTCCAGGTGTTTTTAACCATAGAAGCACAGTCAGGATGATTAACCCAGGCTTTGTTGAATCTGAAGGGAAAAGGAGGTCTAGATTCCTTGCCACACAGATTAGAAATTATTGGATGATGATCAGAATTAATCATAGGAAGAGTTATACAGGAGATGGATCCCGAGTAATCAAGGGAAGCTTCATTAATAAATGCTCTGTCAATTCTTCTAGCAACAACTCTATTTATGAAACTCATGTACCATGTGAATTTAGCCCCAACCAAATTAATTTCATGCAAATAATTGGAATCTATGCAATTATTAAAATCCCTAGAGGATATGGCATTAAACACAACACCCAACTTTTTATCTGGATGAATGATTGAATTAAAGTCCCCAAGAATAATCCAAGGATCAGAAATGATAGAAGAAAGTACATCAATATCCATCCATAGTCTCCTCCAATCCTAATAACTAGTATTGGCATAAAAAAGAGCAATAGTGCTGAAGACCAGAGACTTTGAAGGATCAAGTCACATGTTGTCCACCATTATCATTTAAAGACATGTCAGACAAAGAAGTTTGAGCCAAGAACCAGAGACTTTTGACTTCAGAGAAACAAATATTATAGTACACTAAGTAAAAACCAAGAGAGTTCAGACTAGAAATGTTTGGGGAGAAAATCCTCTTGTGTTCAGAAATCACAATAAGAAGAGATTTGTGATGTATAACAAAGGATTTCAGGGATCTCATAGTGTTTGAATTGGAAAATCCCTGACAGTTCCAATACAAGATCTTCATTTAAACTTAATGTCAGGTTTGGATCCCTCTTTGGTTGGGACATTCTCTTTGATTTTGATTACCTTAGAGGGTCTTCCTACTTTCCTTTTGGAAATTTTTGAACCTTTAACACCTTGAAGAAGATCATCAATATTTGAAACCTTGAGATTATCTTTCTCTTGAGATTCATGGGATATTCTGTCACTAAAACTTCTATTCTGACCACATTGACTTCCAACAGAAGTCAAATTAGTTACAAAATCTTTTTCATTACCTGAAGTAGATAATGAGATAACAGATTCATGTAACGACTGACTAGAAGTAACATTTAGATCAATAGTATTAGAAGGAATCAAAGTATTAAAAGAAGGATCTGAGCATGACTGAACAACAACATGCTGATCAGCAGAGTGTTCATCTAAATATGCATCAGTTTCCCAATGATTCTTAGATAACGATGGAACTGTAAAAAGATCCAAATCATTGCATACCATGGGAGACATGACTTTCTTGTCTGACTTAGGTATGCAAGCAACATGATTAAATTGAGTGGCTCCTAACGCACTAAGAAAAAAATCTGGATCACCAATGCAATTCTGCTTGCCAGAGTTAAGGTTTCCAGTCTCCTTACTATTCTCTAAGGACACCACATGATCAAAAATATCTTTATAAAAGTCTAGAAATATTTGATTCTCCTCCTCTTCCTTATGTGAGGCCGCAACAAGTTTATGAACCTCATTGATCAGTTCAGTAAAAAGTCCCTTATCGTCCTCACAGACCCATTCTAAATTATGCCCTTCCTCCTCAACCATGTCAGACCAGGAGACCTTGTGTGAAGAGGAAGAAACAGATTTATTTGCAACAGAAACATTGGAAGTATTTGTAACAGGTAGGTTTTGAACATGAGGGACCAGTGGGGTTTTTAGAATCCCTTTTTTCTCTACAAAGATTGACTTGTTCTTTTTGTTCCTATTAAGCTCAGTCCAATCCGAGGTTTTGACTGTAGTACTAGGATACCTCTGAATCATCCTACAATTAGAGACCGTGTGCCCTACAATTTTGCATACATCACAAAAATAGGAAATGTTTTCATATTCCAATCTGATATCTGTTTTGAAGCTATTATCATTAAAAAGAATGCTACTAGGTCTTTTAACTTCCAGATTTATGTCAACCAGAATTTGTTCAATGAATCTAATTTCACCATCTAGTGTACGCTGATCCAACCTAATTGGGTTTCCTAGACATGATGCAATGTAATTAAGAATTCTTGTATGCCAATATACCCAATTTAAACCATGTAGTCTCACCTAGATTTGTGCATTCGATTGGTTAAAAGTAAAAGGATTGAAATTAACATCCCAATCAGATAGTCTTAAAATACCAGGCTTAAGTTGAAAATTACCCAGATTCTAGGAAAAATTAAAATATTCAGATGAATTGAGAATAATGTGAAAATAACCCTTACCGATTGAGATTAATCTCCAATCCCTTAATCCCCATCAGTGTGAAATTCTGCTCTTAAGCTCAGCATGAGACCAAGGTTTGTCTCCTTTTGAATAAATCAAACAACCGAGTAAAGAAAATTTGCATAGATCTATCCTTTTTTGCAAAGCATCCGTGTCCGCCACCACCGAGAAACCACCATTTTCTAATCTAATGATATTTGAGGGTTTAGACGACACCTCCTTTACCCAATTTGTAGAACCCAAAAGGACTTCTGCGAAGGACAAGTTTCTTCCTTGATGATTTGAGGAATCTTGATATCCCAAGGACTTACCATCTTCCTCTGAGACATGTCAATTGTCCGTATGTATCACATCCCACTCTGGATTGAACAAATCCATAGAAAGACTGAGAAAAGAAGAACAGAAAGCTGCAAATCGCCATTGACGCGAAGAGGAAATAGGGTTTCTCTCTTCATCGCACTCCTCAATTGTTAAGAAAATAGTTTTCAAATAAATGGAAATTATTAAATTCACATAAAATAATAAATAATATTCAAAATAAATTAATACCGAAATTTAGTAAAATTGGAAATGAATAAATATATCTGATAGAATAAAGAGCAAATATATTAAATGTATCATGTTATAAATAAATTCTAAAATTAATAATAAAATATGAATAAATTACATAAATATAATGTGTATATATTTTTATATAATATTTCATTAATTGCGTAAATATTTATGTGAGTGTTGTATTTAAAGATATTTTAATTATATATATGTATGTGAAATAAATATCACACCTGTTTGATATATGTTAAATTGAATAAAATCAATTATGTTCATTAGTGGATGAAATTAGTCAGAATTTTTAATTTATATTAATTATTAATTATAATCCATTATTCACTAATTCTATAACTTATTTGATGTAAAAAGTAATTTTTTTATATAAATATTTTTTAGGAAATTTATACACATTCATATATTTCTATATTTAATATATACTATTTATTAATATTTTTAATCTATATATATGTATATTAATTCAATCATTTTTATCCAAAATTATTTATGTAATAAATGGTCTAATATTATTTTATTACATGCTCATTTTTAGTTTTTATTTGTTTATTTATTTTATTTTATTCATTTTACATATCTATATATTTAGTATATACTATTTATTAGTATTTATACTTCATATATAGTATAATAAATTTATTCATTCTTTTTAATAATTATTTAATTAATAGTTTATGAAATATTTCAGAATTTAATAATTTTTATTTTTTATTAATTATTTACTTTTATTTTTTACCTTTATCGATGCTAAAAACAAATCATTGATAAAGGATACTTTTTATCAATGCCAAATAAAACCGTTGATAAAGGCTACCCATTATCATCGCTAAAAATGAACAAATAAATTTTACCTTTGATCAACACCTTTTTTAGTGTTGATAAAAGGCACACTTTATCAACAAATGTTTTAGTACTGATAAAGGCAACCTCTATCAACACCCTTTTCTAATGATGATAAAGGAAAACATTGTTAAAATCATTTTTTTACTGTTATATTGATTTTTTCTTCATCTACCATCCATGACTAATAGATTAGTGGTTTATATATGATAGATTGAAGCACATTTCATTTTTATGTTCATTTAGTTATATTGTTCATAGAGGGATGTTGTGTTCCATCTAGTGATATCATATTCTATTCCTCATGAGAATCTTTTTCTCAACTTCTTGTACTGACTAGATAAGGGTACAATATCATTTCCCTTGGGGACCACAACAATAATACTAACTAGAAAAGGATACAGTGAGAACATCTCTATGAGGAGGCATCATCAAATTAGGATATATTAGAGATAATATCTCTCAAGATATATCTATAGAGAGGGTTATTTGTTAACAATATTTAAGAATCTCTTTCCTCTACACACAACTTCAATACCATTGTGGTTAATTCCACATATGTGTCGGGGCATTTTTATGAATTTTATCTCATCCAGTTATCAAAAAAATAAATTTTCTCCATTACCTCTATTTTTTGTATCTTTAGCTATGTTTCCACACATTTCTCCATCACCCCACATTCACTTCACAAATTCACATCCTAGTTGGTTTGATCTAATTTTCTTGTTTTTATTTGTGTTTTGTATTTTTTTTGGTTTTTGAAACTTTTCATTCTATATTTTTCGACCCTTCTTACCACAAAACATGTGTAAGTGGGTTTATAAATGATTAGTTTGATCTGATCCTAGTTATTGACCTAGTAATCAATTCAAATTAATTATTTATAAACATGTATACACGAGTACTAAGGTAATATGGGTCAAATCATACAGAAGGAAAATATTTTCATACCAAAAAAAAAAGAAACATGAAAAAACAAAATGGGAAAATATAATTGGGAGTGAATTTTTGAATTGAATTTAGATATATTGAATAAACATGTGTATATAGTTGAAACAATAAAAATGGATAGGGAAACCAGATACTTGATTTAGTTTGGGAAACTAGGCCAGATGTGATTGAATGAAATTCCACTAACCATGAAAATAATTAATCATAGAGGTACTAAATTTTTGAAAAAAGGAATGAAATGTATAATTTTCATTAGAAAAATAATCCTCTCAAAATATCATTCATAGGTGATATTATCTTTAATATCTCCCAAATAATGAAACTTCCTCCTAGAGAAGTTCTTACCTCATCCTTTTCCATTTAGTACTTCATTTGTGGTCACCAAGGGAAAAGATACTCAACCCTTATCGCATTGGTACGTGAGGTAGAATTAAAATATGCTCATGATGACTAAAAATGAGATCACTAGTTAGAACACATCAGTCCACTATGAGAAATTTCTTTATATGAATAGAAAAAAATAAAATTTAGTTTAATATATCGGATTCATCCCCTTAAAATATTTAGTAACACATGGTATATGTTGAAAAATCATTATAATTCATTAAAAGAATCCCAAAACATAACAACAAGAAATATGAAAAGAGGGAAGAATCTACTCTAGTGTGATCATCCAATTTCTACAGATCAAATTGCTATAACCTCTAGCTCCTAATGTTCTCCATCCCATGGTTCAACTAACATCTCCTATGCATGCTGGATGGATGATAGATGATTTCAGGAATGGAATGGTGATAAGACGTGGAATGGTGGTGGATCATGTGAATCAGGGAAAATGTTGAATGGTTCTCTCTTATGCATCCATTGAGAATGATATCCTTATATCTATAAGCAACTCTTATAATCATTATGGTAATAAATTTTTATCATATCCAGATCACATAAAACATAATTTGAATTTCTTCAATGGCCACCACATGGTGTGATTTTCACTGTGCATTTTCTTAATCAAGTTACTTGAATGAAGATTCTAACTACATGCTCTCCCATGATCATGGGACATCATACACAACACGGGATCAGTATATATTTTTTCATAGCTCTATTAAAAGTCCAATGAACTCCAGAATCTTGTTATTTCATTTTTTGAATAAGGACGAGCTTCTCCTATTTCAAATTTCTTGATTTCCACATTTTTGGAATTTGTGAACAAAAATTTAATATTTTCGTTTGACCTTTCTTAGGATCATATGTTAATTAAATTTTGTTTAGGATATTTAAAATATGTATTTATAACATATCTAGGAAAATAATATTCTGAATAAAATACATATCTAGATCAAGCTATCATCTAGATTTGAGTTTCAGTAACATTCTCCCATTTAATAGTGTTTCTTTCATTTTTGTTTACTCTCCGCTATAGTGGTTTTAATGGAACATACCTGAATTATTATTGAGACATAATTAACAAGGAAATTACCCATTAAATAGGGATAGAGTAGTTTTCATGAGTTGTTATTTATTTAACTATCAATGTCCATCATTTTAATAAGTTTATCCCTCACTATCCAATTATAATAGTATTAATCATAATATTACCAGAGCTAATCCAACATTATAGAAAATTACTCATGTGATATTACATTATAAAGATTAATATATTTAATCATTCATTATGCACATTTATATTTATTATGTCATGTGTAATATATTCATCATAATTGAGGATAATGTCCATATTAGTCATCATGGTTGTGTATTCTCTTTTAATAAACTACCTTCCATGTACTAAAATATTAAAATTTTCACTATCATAATTAAAATGGTATATATATAATTATCTCAATGATAATTTCGTTATTAAAGACCATTCTTGTTATCATTACTCAATTAAATCAATTATTCTTATTGAAAAAATGGTCAATATGGTCAAAATGTGAATAGGTCCAACTTTCAACCGTAATATTCATAATATTAAATAAATATAATGAAACCTACTTAGTGATAATTCCCATAAATTCAATATATACAATACATGTATTTGGAAAAAACCCTTTCATAAATATTTCAATAATAATATGATTTGATCTAATATATTCCATTGATACCTTATGTTTATGAACATCATCTTTAAATACATAGCACGTTAATTCTATGTGATTACCACCTTTGGAATATCTGTCATTATTTTTGAGGAATATTACTATGGTATTGTCACAATAAATTTTCTAGGGCTCGGTGATACTATCGACAATTCCATGTCGTAAAATAATTATCCACAACCACATACCCTGGATTTTAGCTACAAAACATGCTACAAATTCAGATTCTATTATCAAAATAGATATATAGAACTAATATACACTTTTATATGATATTTAACCAATGGATAAAAGATAGACATAACCAAAATTCAAATTTATTTTATCAACAGAATAAGAAATGTCTGATTCAGATTATCTAATCCCCTCATGATCCATGGATATTTTATAAGTAAACAGGTCATCCTTTGTTCCTTGAAAATATCAAGAAGAATTAATTGTAGCTCTCCAATGATCAAGTCTAGGATTTCTTTGGTATCTTCTCAACATACAAAATTCAAATATAATATCTATCCTTGTACATGTTTTAGAATACATCTAGGTTTAAAAACACATGCATGAGGAATTTCATTGAGATGTTTTCACCCAAAATCATTTTTGGGACACTGATTTGGATTAAATTTATCTCCTTTCAAAATTGGGACCAGTGATGGTGAACATTTTTTCACATTAAATATGTCTAAAATTTTATTATGGAATGACTATTGAGGTAATCCCATAAAAGAATATGTTCTATTACAGAATATTACATTTACAATAACATACATGTCTTATCCCATGTTTGTTATTTCAGAATTATCAGATAAGAATTTTGTTGTCTCGCAGAACAGACCAAGAAAAGTTTCATATAAAATTATGGTGTCAACATATACATTCAAAAATATAAATTTATTCCCACCAATCATCTACCATATTCATCGATCAGTGAATACTTTCTTAAATCCAAAAGATACAATGGTATACATAAACATAATATTCAATTGTCAAGAGTTTTTTAAGTCCATATATTGAATTATTTAATTTAAAAATTATGTGTTCATTTCATTCAATGGGATAACCCGTTGGTTGGTCCATGTATACATCCTCAAATAAGTTTCCATTCAGAAAGGATTTTTAACATCAATTTGATGTAACTCTAAATCATACTAGGCTAAAAATAACAAAATTATTCTGAAAGACTCATTTTTAGAAATCGGTGGGAAGGTTTCCTTATATTATATAACATTGTTTTGAGTGAATCCTTTAGAAAAACATATGGTTTTTTAACATTCCAGGACACCATGAGAGTTTCATTTTGATTTGATGACCCATTTATATCCAACAATCCTGTATCCTTCAGGAAATTCCACAAGGTCATCTAGATTAATTTATTTGAATGGAATTGAACTCACATTTCAGTGAATCTATACATTTGTAATAATTATCACACTTTATGGCTTGAGAATATGAAATCAGATCATTATTAATACTAAAGAAAATTATATTTCATGACGTTATACCACATAGTCATCAGAATTAGTTTACCTACAATAGTGGAGGAAGAACATTCCTGCACATGATGAGGACCTAGTCATGGTGAGCAAGGAAGATGAGTCTATGTAGACTCTCCTAGAAAATTAATGGGATGATGCCTTGTTTAATGATATCAGGGCTAATAAGGGTCATATATATAATATTATTTTAAGGAGAGGCTAGAGGTAGAGGGACAAATGGTTAAGTGGCTTCTTAAGGGGGATCATAACACTGGTTTTTTCTACGTTTGGATTAAATAAAGGAGGCGTACTCACATGATCAATATTCCCAGAGAAGATGATTAATATACCAATGACACGTATGAAGTGGGGAAAATGGAAAATGATATCGTTAAATCTTTACTAGAATGACCATACTCTAACAGGGCATATGGATATCCAAGTGTGGATATGGATATTTTTGAGGACATTCCTAGCAGTGTTTCTGCGGAGATTGATGAGTGGTTGAGGAGGCCCTTGGAGGAGGAATAAGTAAGAGAGGCAGTGTGGACACTGAACCATGACAATGCTCCAGGTCCGTATGGGATACCCAGATCTTTTTATAGGATGGCATGGGATACGATCCAAGGGGACTTCGTGAGTGTGGTGCATGACATTTTTCTTGGTGGTCATCTTCCATGCATATCCAGTGCAACCAAGGTGGTTATGGTACCTAAATTGAGAAACCCAAATCTCATAGATCATTATAGGACAATCATCATATGTAATATCCCATATGAATTCACGGAGATCATCCTCAACAAAAGTATACCTCCACACATAAATGTTTGGATGACAGTAGAGAAACACAGTTTTATGATAGGGATTCCAATTCAGGGTGCAATCGGAGTGGTGCATGAAATGATTACTGGGATCAACTTTAAGACCATGAAGAATACACTCTCAATCAATCTTTAAATGAGTAATTTCTATGATGGAATGGAATATTGTTTCATTTTAAACATGTTGACTTGCATGGGATTCTCTAACTGGACCCAAGATCTCATATTCCACTACTTCAGCTCGACATGAATCTCCACTTCGTTCATGGGTAAATCATTCGGATTCATGAATCTGTCTAGAGGTTGAAGGTAAGGGGACCCATATCTCCCAATCTATTGATTTTATCTCAAAATGTGCTAGGATGCTATATAAAGAGGGGCATGTTCATTGAAAAAGTCCTTCCATACCGAGATAAACATGCTCAGAAGGGTATATCTCACTTGATGTTTGCTGATGATACAGTTTTATTTATCAATGGATGTAGGAGATCAGTAAATTAGATGAATGGGCTGGTAGGGGAATATTGAAAATTTACTGCATAGGTAGTGAATAATTAGAAATGTTTGTTTTATACTGTTATGGACATCTCAGCCCGGAGGGATAGGTCATTGGAATACAGTTTGAATATGAGTAGAGGCTTATTCCCCATGGAGTATCTTGGTTCCCCAGTGAGTCTAAACTCCGTTTCTGTTCACCACATTGACATGCTTTGGGAATTATTATTCGGCGCATAATTAAATTGAAAAACAGGTTCATATCATATGGAGGGTATATTACTCTAGTAAATAGTGTACTAGTCTTTATCCCCATGCATCTCATGTCCACCGTGAAGGTTCCTAAAAGTGTGATTCCTGACATTGAGAGGATAATGGTGTCCATTGTATGGGATTGTGGATGGACATCAGGCACCACTAAACATCATGGAATCGTTTAACAATAGATATTTCTAAAGGGGGCATCCATTTGAAGAGTGCATTTTCGACCATGCATGGGATGCAAGCCAAGATGTCATGTGAGGCAATGGAAGGATGAACTGTATAGGGAAATATTATAAAAGATAAGTATGGAATGGATATGGTGGTGTAAATGTATTGGCCATCAATAACATGGATGTTGTTGCACCCGAACACAGAGGGACTTCCTCCACATACGCGTTAGATGGTTTGTACAGTTGATGTGGATTTATAGTGTTAGGATTTGGGGGAGGAAACATATGGTTTCTTAGCAGTCCTACACTGGATATATCCTTAAAATAAGCCAATGGAAACTTAAGTTTTATCCACACTAGTCTCAATGATAATCAATGCACCACCTTCAAAGTGATTGTTCCAAAGGAGTCCCCTGACTGACTCATCTTCACAGGCTCTACATCGGGTGACTTTTCCCTAATGTCTTATGGAAACGTTAAGAGGTACCCCAACTATAGTGACCCATGGGGATAAAAGTTATGATGCAAGGGAATACCCCCATGTTTAACATTGGGATGTGAAGTGTTCAGAATAATTCAATGCCCAATTATGACAACATTCAAAAGATGCGTGTTATCTTCGAAACCTAATGCATGTGCTAAATAAATCCCCAATAAGAAATAGTGGATCATATTTTCTTCAATAGCAATTTCGCTTGGTGGAGCTGACAGAAACAATAAAATTTATCAAGGTGGAAATGTCCGAGTGGGAGGCAGGAGGATTCCTTGAATCAGTGGTTTAGTCATTCAGGTGGGTATGGTCCAGAGAAGAATGGTAGGTCAGTAATCCTCGTGGCGGGTTAGTGGACTATTTGTAAAGTAATAAATGACACTGGTCAAAATAATTACTACGGAACCTGAGTAAGAATATGAATCAAAATGATTAATAAATTTCTGGACATAGTTAGTTTATGTGCAAATTTACATGGAACCCCGTTGGGAAGACCTCTTCTCCCCGTCATGGTCATTCAGGAGGTTAGGATAGGACATG
This sequence comes from Viscum album, assembly GCA_963277665.1. Taxonomy (NCBI): domain Eukaryota; kingdom Viridiplantae; phylum Streptophyta; class Magnoliopsida; order Santalales; family Viscaceae; genus Viscum; species Viscum album. Next base: position 1,022,369,697 of record OY728162.1, read on the forward strand.
GTCATTAGGTAAGCTAGTACCTCCTATGTAACAGGTTTAAACGCAACACAAACAGATCCATCCAGGGAGGGGGGGATGAGAGGAGATAGTGTTATAAGAGACCATAGGGGGTCCATTATGGTGGCCATTTTTCCTTTTATATTAGAGTATATTCCCTTCAGGCCGAGGCAAAGGTGAAGGTTATGAGACTGGTGGTCTGTGAGAATAAGAATATATCTCTCAGGATGGTGGAGATAGATTCGTTGATTCACTATAAAGAATTATCTAGATGTGGAAGTATCCCATGGATCATAGCTTATCATATCTATAAGTGAAAGCAGATCATGGGTTCCCATACAGGGATCTCCCACACATGGCTTTAGGGAAATTATGTTGTGTACATATTAGAATCTTAGGATTCCCCAAGGAAAATTGTTTCCCTCATCCTTTATTTAAGATCCTTTCCTCTTGGAGGCACCATCCTTATGATTAACTATGATTTGGGCCTTTAATAATTTTGACCTCATTGATTTATCTATCATTGTTTTAGGTCTCATTAAGAAATAAAAATGAAAATTTTCAGGTGAGGTCAACCATTTCTTCATTGTGAATTTCGGAAACATTATATTGTTTCCTGTATGAATTTTTTTATAAAATAAATTGATGAAAAACAACATGTGATATTTGAATAAAATATTGAAAAATTTGAATTAAAACTTCTATAATTTCCAAATTTTGTGGAACTTTACTCCCACTGGACTTACCAGTATCCATAAATCTAGAATTCCCATTTTTAACAATTCTCACACTCTGGGTAGGATAATAAAATCTATACCAATTTTATTTCTATGGTTAACTAATGAAAAATATAATGATTTTTATTCTATATAGTTATTTTTTGTGGAAAATATGATCATATTTCTTCCTAAAAACACTATACAAATAGGTGTCAAAAATGAGGTTTCCTATAAGTCCAAAGTTCAAGAGTATTCATTGAAACTGCTTTAATAGGAACCTTATTTAATAAATGTATGACAGTTTTTAAAGAATAAATCCAAAATGATAATGGTAAATAAGAATTACATTAAATACCCATAACCATATATATTAATGTTCTATTATAACTTTCCGCTATACTATTTTTTTGTGTGTTGTACCTTTCATAGTTTATTTTGTGCATATTCCATGAATTTCTAGAATGTTTTAAATTTGACAGGGTTTTGTCTACTTCTATGAAATATTCCTTAATATTAACCTCCCCTAGAAGTCCTTATGACCTTTACCTATCAATCTAATTTCCTTATAACTACATTTACATAAATTTCCATGGAATTTACTACGTGATATTTTTCACGCAAAAAATAGTCATTTCCATAAAATGTGAAATCATCAATAAATGTGATAAATAATTTTTCTTTACTGATTGAATTGAAATCAAATGGTACACATATTTCAGTATGTATGATATCAAGGAACTGAGTACTTCTTTTGGAACCATTTTTACATTTTATTTATTTTTCATTAACACAGTCCACAAAAATGTTTTGGTCTAAAAAAAATTTTGTAAAGACATAAGTCTTAATCAATATATCTAATCATTCTATAGAAATAAGACCTAAATGTTTATGAAAAAAATGAGAAAAAGTATCATTTACCAAAAAAATTTTGAATTTGAATTATGATGCAAGGTCATAAGTGTTTCGACATACATATGATCAAGATTTATTTTATATAAACCATAATTCATTAAACTATATCAAACCATGCGTATATACTTAATAAAACTAAAGTATCCAATCCAAAAATTAAAGGAATATCCAGTAACATCATGTTTTGATATTGAAATTAAATTCATAAATATACTAGGAACATAAAATGTTTCACATAAATCTAAATAATATTCACTATCAAGGATTAAAAAGTAAGGCATCAATTGGAACCTACACTCTATTCTTGATAAAGATGAAATTTTTAGTTGGGTTTGTGTTTTGGGTTGAATGGAATACTTGAATCGTATTAGAAACATGATTTGTACAACCAGAATCCTCTAGCATATATTATGTTGAACTTCAGATATGTTTGATTCATATCATGTATATGAATATTTATTACCTTTCTTTTCAAACTAAGCCTTTCATTGTAGACAATCCTTTTCTAAATATATAGCTTTCCCACATAAATGGAATTTATCATTATTTTCAATCTTCTGGTTCTTGATAAAGGACTTAATAACATTTAATGGTCCCTTTCCTTTTCCATGCTTCCTTATACCATGCTTCATTACTCATTGATGACACACATAATGTTGATAGTTGATTCATTGACTGTTTTAAATGTGTATCCTCTTGAACCAGAACACTATGCAATTTGTGCATATTCCATTTATCATTAATGGTTATATATTTTATTTCGAAAATTCCACACATAAAAAATGAGTTTAGGGGAAACTGTACAAGGGAACATTCATCCACTTTCATTCCTTAAGACCTATGTCTTACTAAAATATTTTTCATTTAGATGACATTCCCATGCATAGTATGAGACCCATCAAACTTCATGGTGGTCAATGATGTCATTAATGTCCATGAAATTGATTTTTTAGTAGTTTGAGATCATTCTCCATTATATTTCATAAATTATTTAGCACTATCAGTTTTAGGGAGACAAGACTTGATGTTTCTTGCTATACTCAATCACATGAACCTCAAACATAACATGTTCGATCTTTCCCATGTTGAATAATATACTCTATCCTCATCACAAATGTAATTTGTTGTAAATTCAGGTTTCTCTACTCAGAGGGATAAATAATGATCCATCACACCATGGAGAAATTTTATATGTTCACTCAAATCAATGAAATTTAATCCCTTATGGAATGGAATAGTCAATGTATGTGAGATCAATTATGATGAAAAGAAAAATTCAATAAATACATGCTTAAAATTAATTCTTTGAAATAATAATAATACAATGATTTATAATTTTTTTTGAAATAAATGTGTATTAGTGTTCTCTTTTAGGTTATACACTAATACACAAACATAATTCATACTAATTGAATTATTATTATATGGAAATAATATATGCATCAATTTGATTTATTTACAATCTTTAGATATATAAATAAATCTCATAATGCATTTATATATTTATAACAATTATATTAAAAAATTATAAGAAAATACATATTAACCTATTGAGATTAAAAAAGTTCTCGTAATAATGGATTTTAATTAATCATATGATATCATAATAGTATCAAAAAATTTGAACAGTCAATATATATTATTTTAATAAATGGTTGAAACAATTATATCATTATAATTTGACAAATTTGGCTTGTAGAAAATATCAAGTAGTAATGTTACAAATATAAAACATCATAATCATAACATAATTATAAATACTAATAAATTTAAATAAATATAATTCAAATTTTTTAGCCCTTTCTTTAATTTTTATAGCATTAAACATAAAACTATAATATTTATTTCAAACAGTGATAAATAAATATTATAATTTATTTTAATTCAAACATTTAACAATTTCCAAAAACTAAAACAGGAAAAATCTATAACAATAGTAATTATTTTATCATTAAAACAATTACAATCAGTTTTTAAACTACACATTTATCACATTAAATATTCAATAATAATAAATAATAAATAATACCAACATCTAATATATTGAGGCGGATTTCCAAATTTGGCACAACAAAATAGGATTAAAAAAAAAACTCTTATGCAATTTAATATTATTTATTTATGATTTGATTTGTAATTCAATTGTAGTATTTTATAGCACAATAATTGTGGCATTTTATTTGCTATTTATCTATTATTTGATTTCATAAATGCATTACTAAATTAATTTTTGAATTTTTAATTAATATATTAATTGCATTGTATAACACATATATATTATTTTATTTTTTTAATTAATATATATGTTATTTCATTTTAAAAAATATGATATGTTTTATTGGGATAATACTTTTCAAATTAATAAATTATTTCATTGTAAAAAATATTTAACCAGTAAGTTATTTGTACGTTAAAATTTCATGTTAATAACATTTACTTTTTTTAAATAATTTAAATTGATAAAAAATGAAATCAAATAATGCAATTTTTTATTTGACGATAAATTAAATACTTTAAAATTAAAAAATGAAACTATTATTTAATTAAAATGAATTCGGTATATTCTTTATTTTTAATTATAATTTGTTATTTAATGCACTGTATATTTGATATCTATATTTCATGAATATATTTTATGGTGTTTTAATATATTAATTTCTATATTTAAATGATTATTCTTTTCAAACATTGAATATAATTTTTTTTGTTTTATGGTAGGATATTAAATATGATTGAATGATCATAAAAAATACACTTTATACCCTGAGAAAATTAAGCGGTGAAACACCCGATTTTTGAGGATGATCATGGATCACTCCTGGGGAATACAACTGATGAACCAAGGAAAAATGGGGCATCCAAAGTAGAAATATTATAATACACATTATGTAATCATTACAAGATGTGTACTGGAACAAGTTGTCTAAAGATGGGCATGTCGTGAATCCCCCAAAAATATGATTCAAAATTAAACATCCTATAATTACGTTACACATGGTTTAAATTTCATGAACGGGATTTTAACACACAGATTCACCAAATTTTCATTTTTTACCAAATCTACCACATGGGACCCACCCCAATTCACCATTGGGCCATTCCATTTTATAATTAATTACTTTTAGAGCGCATTTAGGCCTATAAAATGTAATATAGCCAGCATACATTGGAGATCGGTATCCATTAGAGTATAAAACTATGAGTAATAAGACACATTTTGTAGTGTCCTCCCCATGATCATATCCCATATCATTATGATTTCATTTTATTTTCTCCTTCCCTCTAATCCTCCCATCACTAGGATGAGGGGATACACCTGTCTTGTACTTGGGTAATGTTATCTAATGGTTGATGTGTGTTGGGTTCATTTCATTTTATTTATTCATGTATTTGGGATGTTGCAATTATTTCATCAAATTATATTCACTTTATTTTTATTCTATTATGACCATTGATATCTGAATCATAAAAGTAATTAAAAAATTGTTTAGATGATAACTCTAATGAACACATGACCATTTTCAACATTATGGGAAATCATGCTTAAATACTGTATTGAGATAAAATTGATTTGGTGAAACCCTGAAATATTATACAAAGGGAAATATGGTATCATTGTGTTTAGGAGGATATTCCATGACCATTGGATCTTACTCATCTATACTTTTCAAACAAACATAAATTAATCTACAAATTTTCTTAAATCTAATTGCATCTGAATGTTGAACATACAAAACCCTGACACACATTAAAATTTTATTTTCAAACAAAACTATAATTTTACATCATTTTCATTTAGCATTATTCAAATCAACCAAAAACCATAATTTATCACATCCTTATACAAAATTATAAAATTATAACCTTTCATAACCTAATCAAACTAATTTCACCATCTTTTGGGATTGATCTCAACCTACTAGTATACTAGATTAAATTAATATAGTAGCATTGTATGAGGTTTTTTATAAATTTGTATTTTTCATAGACCCATATAGAATTTACAATGCCCTCTATGACTGTTAAACTAGATATATTGCTTGGGAAGATATATTTTAACTTTTTATGGTTTTAATTTTATTATTTTATTGGTTAATTTAAATTTTAAGCTTTATATTGGGTGTGGTCACATTGTGAGTTTCATATTTATAAATTTAAATGGAAAACTAAAACACTTAGTCAAATAGAAAATACATCGTTGTGTTATCCCAGAATTCTGAAAAAATTCTTGAGAATAAAATAACTATAACCATAGCAAGAAATATAAAAATCCACATGGTATATTTCTTCAAAGAGATTCCGGGTTGCAAACACTTGTAGTGTCACGAACCAGCCTGAGTCGACTCTGAACCGGTCACCTAGGCCAGCCCATGACAAGTCACAAGAGGCATTATCGATCATCCTAGGACGGAGAAAAGAACTGAGGGCATCAATAGAGTATACAAGGTAATGAGTTCTCCCAAATATAAACAATCAAAAAAAAAACAGTAGAAAGAAATGGACAGCCCAAAATACATTTACATAAAAATTTGAACTTAACATTTTCTGTAAAAGAAATTGAATGTAAAACTAAACGAGAAACTCAAATGGCCAAAACTGATAACCAAATAACTCTATGTTACCCCTCTGGTCACTCTCCAATATAATGATCACACGCCACCCAAGGCGATCGAACTCAAGTTGAAACATGCACAAGGGCTAAAAACAGAATAAGACTATAGGCGTTAGTATTAAGACTTAATAGGTTATCCTGATATTCTATATCCAACGCACATCCTTTAAAATAATAAAACTTCCATTTAAAGTTTCAAATAAAAATATTAAGGTATTTTTTCAAAATGAGGTCCCATACTATAAAAAAAATCACTAGACAAAAACATTCATGTTTAATAAACAAGAATACTAGTAACAATTTACCAAGAGGTACAACTTCGAAATAAAAATAGTTTTCCAGATGGATGCATTAAAGAATGTACACATTTAAATAACTCACCCACACTACTTAATTTACCAACCAATCGCACCATATACTGACGGTGAATAAAAAATAGCCTATAAGCACAAGTCACAGAAACATCCCAAGGCACTATTTTGTTGTGAGCCCTAGGTACCTCGTATCTCGGTGAAAGTAACCATATTAAATATCCATTCTAATAGACATGATCCACCATTAGGGAGCATACCCATAAACCAGTGGTCCCCCAACAAAAACATAATCATTGTTTAGTTAGTGTTGTCATTGTCAAACTTGTTACGTGAAACAGGGGCTAGACCCCATGATATCACTAGCATACTAGTACATGTCCGCCCACCTAGATACCTGGGATTCGTTTCAGTGATCAATCAAGTTACACATATTACCAACTAAACTTTTCACATCAAAATTCAATTATCAAACCGTAGAGTCACATATATCCGGAAAACATGCTTCACATTTCTTCCAAGAATCAATAAACCACTAAAATGTTTCATAAAACCATTTCAAGGAGTATAACAAGGCCTTGCACATAAAATCCATTATAAAATTCTCTTTTACGGCCAAAAAACCATCAATAACATAAAAAATAAGATTTTTCAGCCCCAAAACTAATTAATAAATCAATTTCATGGACCATAAAATGGCCCCAAAAGATATAACATGAAATAAACAGGGAAACCATTTTTACAAAAACAAATGCCAAACGGGCCTTTAAGCCTTTCTCAAAACTATCATTTGACAAAGGTTCTCATTTAAATTTTATTAAAGAGGCATTTACACACCTTTTAGAGAATAAATCCACATTCATAAATCCCATAAAGACTCAGGTAACATATTCAAAACACAACCATTTTCATAAGGATGTGAAACAGACCATTTTCAGACAACTCGAGCAGAAACAAGTTGTAAACCAAATCCATTTGATTGTAATAAAAATACAAATAGAAAATCTATATAAAAACCCAAAAATACCATTTATCATTCTGCCAATTCATTTATAAATCCAAATAAATAATTTTTAAATCACACATCACACATAAAATCCATCCAGACAATTTATTGAACACATGACATGACCTTTTTAAACAAAACAATTTATTTTAAGAACTTGAAAAGAAATAAAACACCAATTTAATGCCATATTTTATTAGAGTTACTGTAAAATTTTCAACATACCATAAACTAGGTTCTAAACCTCATAATATAGTTGTCAATGATTTCGGAACATTTAAACAAACACTTGGTGTGAAATTATATGGCAAAACAACTCTACCATACAAAATAAGGCTTAAACTACCATTTTTCTAACAAAGAAAATAATCCAAAGGATGAAAAATATATATATATGTATATTAGATGAGAGAAATAATAAAATGATGAATCTTAAATGATAAAGGCATGTGAAAGGGATATCCTACCTCAAATCCTTGGCAAAATTGAAAAGCACACCCTATATCACTATCCGAGGGTTTATAAACCCTAAACATATGGAGACCAGACCCAAACGAACAAAACCCCCATCAAAATATATATGATAATACAACACTAGGTCTATCATGACTAGGGTAGATTATAAAACCAATAAATAATGATAGGAGGAAGAAGAGGGAGGATAAGGGAGAAGGAATCTCACACTTCAACTTGAAATATCTTCGTCTTCCAATAGATATGCACTCATAGAGAAACGATAATGGCCTGAAACATCATGGAGATCCTCTTAAGATCTGGAATAATCCGGGAAATAATAATTTTTGGAAAAATAGTATTAATGGAATTATTAATGTATGAAACAATTTACCTTTACAATTATGGATGATTTGAGAGACATTGAGAATGTTTTGACTAATCCGCAACTCGTATGAGCTCCAAAGAGGGTAATATATAATTGGGGTGAGGATAAGGGTATTGGATTAGAGTGGTAGGTATAATCACTGGGAAATATAAAAAATTGAATTACATATAAATGAAACAAATTATTTTTTTAAAACATGAAATGGGCCCATGGGCTGGCCCAATACATAAATAAGTAACCCAAATTTTCCATTATTATGAATTCTTAAGGGGTCCAAAAGTATATGGTAGTTATAACATGTCAGTGGAAAAACATTATGAAGTGTAATGAGTGAATAATTTTGAAAAAAAAATGATTTATTAAAGAAACAAATTTGATTTTTAAAACTGGAAATGGGCTCATGAATGGCCCAAATCATGAAGTAACTACCCTTTCTACAAAAACTCCTAAAAAGAAATGGGGAAAAAAATTAGGATGATTAGACATAGATGAAACAGAAAAACTCAACATTACTCTCACCCAAGACCCAATAAAAGTATCGGTATTTCAAATTAATCAGATTAAAAAAAAGACATGAAAAACCAGGTGTGACAATTCTCCCCACCATTAAAGCTTTACGCCCCAGGAAAGCCATAACACTATACAGATGAAAGATCCAAACCTATGGATTCCCAATCAACACAATCCAGCCTCTCAAGACATGGAAATATCATCAAATATCATTTGATATATTCTTATAGTTCAAAAAATACACTAACTCACAACCACTTCCTGAAAATCAATGTAAATATCAAGCCGCCACCTCCACAACCAAGACAAGAATCTGACTTATGGGACATCTCCCAATGAACCCAATGATCACCCAAACCATAGTTAACTCAAAAAATCAAATTAATTGGGGTGGAGGCTGGAATGTGCTCCCCACCATTAAATCACAAATTCCAACCAACAAAACCTAAAGGAAAAATCTTGGAGACCCACAGTGGGTCTCTCCACCATTAGAGACCAACTAGAAATGAACAAAAAAATGAATTCAAAATGAACTAAAATTGGGATTCACCTACATAGGACCACCAAAACTCTCCCAAAAAACCTACAAACCAAAGATAATCGTTTTACAACATGAAAATATAAACCACCCGCTCTTAAATGTAGGGGACAAGAACTGGGCCAACCCTTACATCACAGATCCTGACCACCACCACTCAGGGAGGGTAGGGAAGGGAATCCAATAATTTGGCAACTGAAACCACAAAAGAAATAGATGAACTACCCAAAACACTCCACCTATGAATAGGTAACATGAAGTCCGCACCTGATTATCACAGGTGGTCCACAAAGGGACATTGATCGAAAACCCACATCCATGAAGGCATAACCAGACACTCTATGAGGGGTGAGTCCACCAGTCATGTTGTGACAAATGGAAATTCATATAAATGAGGAACCCAAATAGATACATATAAAATATCATACCATAATAGTGGTGTCAAGAGCCTGGTTAAGCTCCCCATACTTCTAGATATTTCTAAACTGCGTGAAAAGCTTCACTCTGAAGCCTATGGCTGGTGCCCTCATTCTGGAAGCATCTACTGCACCACAGTCAGGTCATAAGGATCACACCACTCAAAAAACTCACTTGATCAAAAAAAATCATCATATAATTAGGAACTCATAGATACATATAAAAAAATTTTCACACTCAAAGGAGGAGAAGAATGATCAAGGAATACGGTGAAACACATCAACATCACCGAACAGAACTGCAATGTCTAAAAAAATTATCACAACATGGAAGAACATTAAATGGATCCCAAAAAACTCTATATTTTAAAAACCGACAGAGGCATCATCCTAAGTGGTGGATTTAACATTTGAAATGAATCCTTAGGTTGATAAACATGTATTATTTCCAATAGAGAACTATCCATGGCCACATCACAACATCGAACACATCTTTTGAAACCCAATGAACATTACTCCAAAACCGGGCCACCAACAAGATCTTATCTCAACATAATAAAAGTTTATGACATCTAGATCACAAGGGAAAATACCGAAGAAACAAAACTATACTAATACATAGACAAAACTAGCCACATAACCATCGGTTTATAAACAAATGCCACCATTTCTCAGTTCAAAACACTTTTGAAAAACAAACTAATTTGGTGGGTTACCAAATTCATCAATGGAGTTTAATCAAGTTTCACTAAAATTAAAACTTTTATGCCACCCCAGGCATCCAACCACCATTCAATATAGGCCATAAATCTATATATCAATAAAACCAAGCATGTGAGCACCCATGAAAACACCAATGAATAATACATAACAACATCATTCCAAAAATAATGTACCCTCAAAAGGAACTATAACCACCAAGTCAAAAACCCTTTTAAGATGATACAAAACAAACCAGACATCATCAATAAATAATTTCTTAAAAACATACCCCTTATCATTTTAACAAATTTCAAAACAACCAAGCTACTCCAAAAAACCGCTTCCCATTTTCTAAAATTCACCAAGGTATATTTTCATAATCCGATGTCCATTGATACCAATACCCATTCAAAGAAAACACTAACCACTAAAAAATAATTTCCAAAATCAATTCATCAGATTTATAAACTTTAAAGCATCCCAAAATACCTCATTTAAAAAAAATATTCGGAATCACCATAAAATTATTCACACATTCAAAAAATTTTATTTCAACAAACCACATGTTTAGATTAGAGAAAATCCAATCCCATTAAAACATTTCTACTTCCTACCAAAACTTTGTTTCAAAAAAAACATCCTAAAAAATTATTCTATTTAATTTTTGAAAACCCCTTTTTCCACTTTTCAAAATCCAATACTTCCTTTAAAAACCATTTCCACAATTCTCACACCAGGATTTTCAAAACAAAAATTCTGAATTCAAGAATGGTCCAAGAGACCCAAGAAAGGGAACTAGTGTCAGTGGGTGACTAGATGATATTGTTGGTGGCCATATGTCAAACACAACACCAACATGAGGGGAAATATTTGGACAATGCCCTGGCTCCATATGGCTTTCTAGGCCTCGTGAGGTCCCGAAGGTCATTAGTCAGACTCCTCTTTTCATATCCCAACACCAAACAATCAACAAGAACAAATGACACTAATAAAACAGGACTTCCCATGGAAACCTGGGGATCAGAACGATCAAGATTTCACAATGCTCTTCCCGCACTTACCCCTTAAGTTTCAAAAATCCAACTCCATCTACCTTGACATACCCTAAATAACAAGGGCGCTCTAAAAATAAAAGTCTACTAAGACTCGACCTATTTTGATACTATTTCTTCACGAACCAGACCGAGTCGACCCTAAACTGGTCATCTAGGCCAGCCCGCAACAAGTCCCAAGAGGTGTTCTCGATCCTCCCGGGATGTCGACAAGCACCGAGGTAATCAATAGAGTACACATGGGAACAATTTATCTGAAATATAAACAATTAAATAAATATTAGAAAGAAACAGACAACCCAAAATACATTTACATAAAAATGGAACATAAAATTTTCTGTACAAGAAACTCAAAGTAAAACTAAACAAACAACTCAACTGACCAGGCATGATAACCAAATAACTCCATTTGACCCTTCTGGTCACTATCCAACACAATGATGACATGTCTCTCAAGGCGATCGAACTCATGTTGAAACCTGCACAATGGAAAGATACAGAAGAATACTATAGGCGTGAGTATTTAAACTCAATAGGTTATCCCGATATTCTATTCCAAATGCACATCCTTAAAAATAAAATAAACATCATTTTCAAGTTTTAAATATTAATATAAAAGAATGTTTTCCAAATGAGGTCCCATGCTATTAAAAAAATCACTATACACATACTTTCATGTTTTATAATGATCAATACTAGTAACAATATTCAAAGACGCTCAACTTCAAAATGAAAATAGTTTTCAAGAGGGCTTCATTAAAGAACATACAATTTTAAATAAATCGCACACACTAATGAATTTACCATCCAAACACACCATATGTAGATGGTGACTACAAAATAGCCAATGATCCCAAGTCACATGAATACCCCTAGGCACTAGTTTGTTGTGAGCCCCATGTAACTCGTATCTCGGTGAAAGTAACCATAATAAATATCTGTTCTCGAGCACATGAGACACTAGTAGGGAGAATACACATAACCTTGGGGTCCCCCATCATCGTCATCATCATATTTTAGTTAGTGTTGTCATTATTAAACTTGCTACGTGAAACAGGGGCCAAACTCCATGGGATCACTAGCAATCTAGTACACGTCTGACAACCTAGATAACCAGGATTCCCTTTAGTGCTCAACCAAGTTACACATATTATCAAATAGACTTTTCACATAAAATTACATTACAAAACCATAAACACACAAACATCTTGAAAACATGCTTCACATTTCTTCCACGAGTCTATAAACCACTAAGACATTTCTTAAAACAATTTGGAGGAGTATAACGAGGGATTGCACATAAAATTAATTCGAAAATGCTGCTTTAAGGACTAAACCCCATTAATAACATAATAAATCAGATTTAGAAGCCCCAAAACCAATTATTAAATCCATTTCATTGTCAATAATATGCCCCCAAATGATAGAACATGAAATACACATGGAAACCATTTCTATAAAAACAAAGGCCAAACGAGCCTTTATGCCTTTTTCAAAACTAACATTTGACCAAGGTATGCATTTAAAATTTATTAAGGAGGTGTATAAAAATAATTTAGAGAAGAAAAACACATTCATAAATCCCTTAAAACACTCAAGTTACATATTCCATACACAACCATTTTTATAAGGATGTGAAACAGACCATTTTCTGACAACATAGGCCAAAACATGTTGTAAACCAAAACCCAATTTTTTGTAAAAAATAATACAAATTTGAAAGCCATAAAAGGACCAAAATATATCATTTATCATTATTCAAGTTCATTTATAAATCCAAAGAAATAATTTTTAAATCACACATCACACATAAAATCCAACCGAGCAATTTACCGAACACATGGCATGCCATTTTTAAGCACAACAATTAATTTTAAGAACATGAAAAGGAATAAAAAACCAATTTCATGCCAAATTTTTTTAGAGTTACTGTAAAATGTTCAAAATACCGTAATAAAGTTTCTAAACCTTACAAAATAGATTTGAAAGATAACATATCATTTAAGCAATAACATGGTGTGCAATTTTATGACAAAACAACTATTCCTTTCACAAAAAAAGGCTTTAACAACCATTTTTTAGACAAATAAAATTATCCAAAGGATGAAAAATAATAATAAAATTATATATCAGATGTTAAAAATAAGAAAATGATGAATTTTAAATTATAATGGAATGTGAAAGGGATATTCTACCTGAAATCCTTAACATAATTGAAATGCACACCTGATATCACCATATGAGGGTTTATAAACACTAAACCAATGATGACCAGACCCAAATGAACCAAAACCCCCAAAAAAATTGGATAATATAACCCTAGGTCAATCATGACTACAGGAGATTATAAAACCATGATAAAATGAAAGGAGGAAGAAGATGGAAGAGAAAGGAGAAAGAATCTCACCTTTTCAACTAGAAAACTCTTCGTCTTCTATTAGATCTGCACCCTTAGAGATAAGTGAATGGATTGAAACATCTTGTACAATCTCCTATGGTATAGATGAAGCAGGGAAAAATTATTTGTTTGAAAAAGAGTCTGAATGGAATGATTTATGTATGAAACAATTTACTGTTTCCTTTCTGGAAGAGTTGAGAGACATTGAGAACGTTTTCCCTAATTTGTGACTCAACAAAGCTTCAAAGAGGTTCAATCGATAATGGGGGTGAGGATAAGGGTATTTTATTCAGGTGGGAGGTGGAAACACTGAAAAATATTAAAAATTGAATTATATATAAAATAAACTAATTAGTTTTTGAAAACTAGAAATGGGCCCATGGGCTGGCCCAATACATAAATAATTAACCCAAATTCAACATGATTATGAATTCATTATGGGTCCAAAAAGGATATGGTAGTTTTAATATGTCAGTGGAGAAAATTTATGAAGTGTAATGTGAAAATATTTTAATAAAAAAGGATATATAAAAGGAACAAATTTGGTTTTTAAAACATGAAATGGCCTCACAGTTGGCCATAATCACAAAGTAACCACCCATTCTACAAAAACTCCTAATCAAGAAATGGTGAACCAAAATTACGGTGATATGACAAATATGAAACTTAATAACTCAACATTAATCTCTCTAAATACCCAATTAAAGTATCTGGATTTCAAATGAACTGGATCAAAAGAAAGACATGAAAAACCGAGTGTGACACACAGACTACATGTGACAGTTAAACACCATATTGCAACAGATCATCCCAGTACCCCCTATTGCTAGAAACCACTTTGATATCAGGCTTAAAATAATTTCAATGATCTCGAACAACATGAAATTAACTAGATATCAACATGATTATCCGAACAAATATTTGGAAATCTTTATTGAGCTCCACGATACGTTCCAATTCTAGAATGTCTCAAGGAATGCTATAACACTTCGTATCTTCTAATTTTCATTATGTATGTAATAATGAGATTGGATTTTAATATTTCTTGCACATTCCACTACTATATAGGATTATATAGACATAAACATCCTTAACCAATTCAATCCACCTTTTATGTTAATGTTCATACAGGTAAATATTCTAAACCTCTGTTCATATGAAGATGAATCATTGTATTCTACCTGGGAATGATATAAATAATGAATCAAAAATTCCCCCATCAGGGAATAGAGCTATGGATTCTAATCTATACATTTTAAAAGGGTTTTACATAGGAAAATAGGTTGATTTTTGATGATGCATCTAGAGGATCGTTAATGAAGAAATCACCTGAAGAGAGTCACATCTTTCTTGATGAAATGAAGAGAAAAAGTCTTCAGAGGAAATGTGAAGTGATGAAATGAAAATACATTCATGTAATCGGCAATAATGATTGGATGAGACCCAACTGGAATCATTAAAAAAGAAGATTAAAATCATGATGACCATGCAATAGAACCCCCAAGGTACGTGTATTGATGATGAAAAATATGATGAATACAATTTCAGTAATCAATTTTGGGTTAGTTACCCAAACAACAACATGTAAAATGACTTTAAAAGAGAACACAAGGGTAACATCAAAAATAAACTCAAGTTACCAAAATGAAAATTGAGTTCCATACATTGGATGAGACAATGGAAGTATTCATGAACACTTCTCTAGATGTACTCAAAGAAATAAAAGATTAATCATCAAACCAAAATAACATGTTATGGAATTTGTAGCAAGAAGTTGGCCAAATTGCTGATCAGATTATAGATCAACCTGGAGGGACACATACATAATTCAGTAAGTTATACCCCTAATAATATTTGAATTTTTTACTTCTTATAAGTGGGAAGAAAAAGTTTATGTGGTATATAATTTTCTCGAAAACAATTTGTAGAAGAAAGACAAAATGAAACCAAATAACACAATGAACAACTAGCTAAAGAAGAAGAAGAACCACCCCAATAAAATCCAAGACTTCCTTTTAATGAATGAGTGGTTAATGTAAAAAAATTTATAGAAAGGTAAATTTCTTGATCACATTAAAAACATTTATATTAATATAGATTTTTCATAGGTTATTTTGAACATAATAACTTATGAAAAATACATGAAAGATCTAGTAACTAGAAAGAATAACTTGGAAGATATTGACACCATTCTAATCACACAGGATTGCTCAATGACGGTATATAAGGAACTACATGTGAAACAATGTGTGTTAGGTAGCTTTTGGATTTCCATATATATCAGAGCTATTAAGTGTGAAAAATATTTGTGTGACTTAGGTGTGAGTATTTATATCATGTTGTATTCAATAGTCAAGAGTTTGGGACTGAATGGAATGAATCTCAGGGGAGTAAATCATTAATTATCTAATTATATAGTCAAATACCCAACAAGAGTCCTCGAAGATATCCTGATTGCATTTTAAATGTTAAAATTGTGTTTTGACTTCCTATTGATGGATATTGAAGTGGAGAAAAGTCCACTCATTATAAGAAAATCATTTTAGCCATCATGCATGTGTTGATTGACGTTCAAATTGGGGAACTCTGTTTGATAGTATGCAATGATCAAATAGGTTTCAACATCTATCAAGAAATGAAAAAAATGCAATGTGTAAGAGTAATTTTTTTTAGGAATTCAATACACCCGAAGATGACAATGTCGCTGAAATAGTATAGGTACGTGATTTAGATATTATTGTGAAGGAGTATTCTCAACTAATGGTGAAAGAGAAGGTAAAATCCATGATTTCTAACACCAGATGAGCAACTAAATACACTACATTTGAGAAAGGACTATAGGTATGGATGGTACATGAACTTTTATTTAGTCCATTTTTATTGATAACGATATTGTGGATTGAACCAATAATGATCAAGCAAGTACAACCCTCATGGAGAAATAATTTGTCTAGAGAAGATGGATAGGGGCTGACCTGTATTGATAGAAATCAACAAAGATGCTATATGGACCATTAATAAGTACACAATTATCAATTATATATCCTGGTATCTAAAGCTAATGGAGGAAATACTGATCCAACAAAGGTAAAAAAAGTTCTTCTCAAAGGCAACACAAGGTTTCTATGTTTTTCATTATATTTTTTAGAGGCACTCATACTCTCAGTCAAAAAATTTAAAATTTCATTGATAATGACATGTGATTTCACCGATTAATTTTTAATTCATAGGACCATAAAGACCCAATATGGCAGCATGCAATAAGAATCAGAGTATATAGAATAATTACACATCATGAGTGGAATTTACACATCATGAAAAAGGAGATGGAGGAACCCATACAATCCATGTTTTAAGCATCAATTTGAATGTGGAGTATAAATTTCCATTTTTTTATTCCAAACATTTAGATTATGTTTTTAAATATCAATTTCATTCCCCAAATTTTATTCATTCATTAATCATCTGCACAAAGAGATATGAAACTACCCATGACAATTAACATGCTATAAATTTTAATTTATTTGTCAATAAAATGGATTGATAAAAATGGGGAAAATATTTTCTAAAGATAAGCATGTGGATAAAGATTTGAAAAATCCTGATTTATGGTGGCATGTGGATTTTTTTAAATGAAAATTTTCAAATATTTGACCACGTTTTTAATTTTTTATATTATCATTAATTGATTTAATTATCTATGTGCATTGTCATGTGTAATTATCCCAACCATTAATCTGATTTCCAATACATACACTATGACAATATTTTCCACTATATATATAGTATATTTAAAGGGAATCTCATGCATGATTTCTTCTAGAACATGCTTTTCATATTATTGAAGCTATGACTGAATAGACTAAAAATTAAAATGATTGAGGCATTCTTTTTTTTCACTCATATCTTGAGACCCAACATACATTAATCCATTTAAAACATGTAGAATCTATGAATATCTACGCTATGAAATAAGCCACGTTTAAACCCTATAATATCCTTTACTACATTACTATATATGTTTTTCTTTATTAGCAGGCATAAGTGTAGGGTAAAAAATGAATAGTGGAAGGGATGGAATTTTTTTAATGAATATGCGTGGGTGAGATTTCATGAGATTTAGGGAATGCTCATTCATTTTATTTATTTCACACCCACTTGAAAAAATAGAAAAAGGGTTGTTTATAGGGAATTTAAAAAATCTCCATTGCTTGACCTGTGGTCTTATTATATATTTTAAAAATAGTGTTGTGAGGAGATCACTAGGGAATGGGTGGTGTATTTGATAATGGTCCGTAGAAAAAAATTGGGAAAAAAGGGAAAAAAGATGTTTCATTTATTTTTTTCATCTCATTGTGAACCTTCTCTAAGATACTAGGGTAAGATGATACTTTCCTTGATCTATTTCTTATTATTATACAAAGTGATTTAGAGTTGAACCTCTTTTTTTGAGCCTTACATGATCTAAATCATATATCTTGATTCCCTAAGACCAATAGTCATTTGATCGTAAATTGTTAAGCCCTCATAATTATTTGTGATTGTGTATTTAAGTAGTGGAGATGATAGATGCCTTCCAAGACAATGGTAAGTGACATGATACAAAGGATTGTGTTGAATTATATTTACATTCATACCCAAATTATGAGTTGAAAAATTCAAATGAGGTAAGTTGTAAATGAAATTTATATTAACAATGAATTGAAAACTGAAAATGGGGGAATGAAAAGGCGTGGCTATTTCGAAAGAGGGAAAGCAAATTACATGGAAGATTTTCATTCTTTAAAAAGTCTGGCATTGAAAAAAAATCTATATCTGGTGATCGGAAATTTAATTTTCCATTAGATCAGTTTTTATTGAAATTTAATTAGATTTAGGTTAAGGTGCACATCATTTATGAATGTTGTGATTCCATCCTTGGGGGTAAGTTTTAATTCATGTTTGGTGGAATTTGATAGCTATATTACATGCATATATTTTATGGTGTTTAAATAAATAAATTTCTATATTTTAAATGATTATTATATAAAAATGATATATATTTTATCTTGTTTTTAGTTTTATGGAAGGATACAAAGATAATTTAAAAATGAGAAAAAAGATACTTCATGTCATAAGTTTAGATATGGTACATTAAATATGATTTTTTATTATAATGATAGAGCACTTACGGGGCACAAAACTAATGAACCAAATAAAAATGGGGCTTCAGGAGTAGAAGATGAAATTACACATTTTGCAGCCATTACAAGACATATACCTATAAATATGGTGAACATAATGACACAATTGAAATCAATTAAAAACACCATTCAAAATTACACATTGAGTAATTACTTCATGCATGACCTTTTAATGCCCAGATTCACAAAATATTGTATCATCCATGTCTCCTCTCTAAAAGTAATCATGAATTAATCAACATATCTTTTAAAATCCAATTACACATAATACATGAAATTAAATAACCCTAGAATTATTTCAAAATATTTTTTCGAACAAACAAATAAATATACTTCATTTTCATTATGAATTCATCAAATCATACAAAACCCATATTTTCTAACTTATTTTTACAAATTTATAAAATTAAATATTTTGAAAAACTATTTAAAATAATTTCACCATCACTGTTTGCTGATCTCAACCAATTGTTATACTCATATTAATTAATAATGTATAATTCTTTGAGTTTTTATTATACATTTTCATTTTTCATGGACCCTAGGGAATTAAAAATGCCCTCTCGACCTGCCAATAGTATATATATATATATAACATTAATTTATACAAAATAAACTTTTAATAAATGTACTTATATTATTATTTTAATACATCGATATTTTCATACGAATTGTTTCATTCTATTATGAATGAATGTGTGTATATATATATATTATTTAAATGTATAAAATATATTTTTAAATTAATTACTAATTTCTAAATTAATATATTTGTATAGTGTAAGATATATAAATTCAAAAAATATATATCATTGAAATTATTATAAACTATTTTTTACATTTCAATTGTATAATATATATATATATATATATTATTGTATCCTATAAAATTAAATTATGGGTATATAATATAAATTAATATCATATTACATTGAAATTAAAATATGATTTCATATTATTTAATTTATTAATAAAAAATTCTCTACTACATCACAACTACTAATTATTGCTTTATGTTTTGTCTGTTCTAAGAATAATTATAATCAAAATTATTATATTTAATGTTTGATGGTTTTAGATATATCTGAGGAAATTTAAGTGTATATATATAAACAGAAATTAAATTTCAAATACAATTTTCCTAAATATTGGTAAATATTTTCATGCATTTGTGTATCATTGAATTGAAATAATAGACGATAAACACATAATATCGAATATTGGTGGTCTTGAAAGATTATTAAATCCTACGAGATGGGATACAATGAGAAAAATTAACTATAAAATTCAAAATCGGTTGAATCTTGCTGGGATTTAGTGTATATTATTTTTTATTTATAAATTTATTCCATGTTAAGATAATTTATGTAACATGCATCCTCATTTGGTCAATGATTAATATTTGATGCTTTCTTATGATACATACCAAGAGAATGGAAGGCATAGAATGATATATTTGTATATAAATTGATGGTACAATTGATGATAACACTCAAATCAGTCAAAACATATCATATGTTGCTGATAGGTATATGTCTACATCTTAGAAGGGTGTTCAATTGGGATAATGTGAAGAAAATACTTGTAGAGCAGAGCAGATCTATCAGATGAAAGTACATATAGATGTTTTAACAGCATCTGTTTTTTAGTTGTTCCACATATATGTGTGGTTAATATTTCCTATGACAATATTTATGAGTATCAATATTCATACCCGGGCCTTTTACATATAACATTTCATGATTTTAAGCATATTTTTTCGTTAGAGTACAATCCAAGGATCGTTAAGTCTAGTGTCTTGGAATACGAGGTATTGAAAACATAAAACACCGGGATAAAAAAGAACTGCTTTATTCAATCTCCATAATGATCTCCTAACTTTCTCTAAGCCCTTACATATACATAGGGTTCCCTAGGGTCACATGATCAGAGGGATAAGCTGAAAATCCCAGTATGGTAATGAACATAAGGATACAACTTAAGCACATGAATTAGGAGGCATGTCATAATGACATACAAAGCATGGAACATATGAAATAATTTCATATAATCATGGGATAATATAAACCAAGAATCATATAGATGTGGAAGAATCATAAAACATTTCTTTATTACGGGTCAAGGCTGACCGCCAATCCCGTTTCCAATTTTAGAACGAGCCATGGCTAACCTCCAATCTCCTTTCACATCACATCTCAGGAGACTCAATATTACCCAATGCATTGGAGCACAATCTGGGTGAACCAATCTCAAAATTTCCATGAATATTTTGGCAACATAAATATTCTTACCACATAGATAATCAAACACAATCAACCATACATAAACATAAGGGTACAAATGGAAAGAATTGGGTACCATAATCATGAAATAAACATAACCAACAGGCGTATCATGAAAGTTTCCAAGAAAGGAAAGAATTAAAACATACATGAACGTTTATATGGTAAAAGAGTCATATAACATTTGAATTGGTGTCAAACATAAGTGACAAAATTTAACAACTGTACTTTAGAATCATTATCATTAAAACATTTTTGTGTGGTTTTAAGGAAAATACTATAGATATTTTCAAATAGAAAAGATGAATTTCTTTTATATAAAATCATAATTGAACCAAGAATGTTTTGATAATTAAATACTGATTTTACAGAGACAATGATGTCTTAGAACAAAGGATAGGGTTCACTTGAACGTTTGGTATAAATTCAGGAAGGCCCCTTAAAACAAGTTTTCTTATCAGAAAGATCTAAGGAGGAAATATTTTAAGAACAAGTATATCCTATAAAGAAATTGAAGAAATTGTACTGATATAAGAATCTTTTAAAAATAACAAGAATTTATAATATTCTCATAAATAGATAAGATCTCACAATTTTGAAAAAAATATAAGGCAACCAGAAAGAACAAAGAATGTTCGGGTAGAATTCGTTAGGATTTTATCAGCATGGTGTCGGGTGTACCCAAGAGGGATTGATGAGAGAGAGAAAGAGTTTATCATCACATAGACATCATGATGGAAGTATGGGTAAGGTGAGAAAACATACCCCCTAATTTGGGATTAAACATAAAAAGACATAGCATAGAGGACATCATGATTAAAAGTGAAATGGAGAGATCCCTTACCTAAAATCTGTTGCTGTTATCCACATGATTTTAAAGACCTAAATAAACAAATTTGGCTTTTTAATTAATAATTAAACAGACTATTATATATTTAATTTATTTAGTATAATCATTTTACATTAATTTATAAAATATTTGATTGGTTATCAGGTTCATCTTCATTGTTCGGGCTCATTAGTTTACATGGTTTTAATGACAAGTTCCGTTATATTAATCTTCGGATAAATATGAATGATGGACGTGGTTATCTAGGAATGAAGCTATATATTATTGAAAATCCAGAAGATCACAGGGTATTAAATTTAATTTTGTTACTTTGAGTGAAGTTTAATTATTATATATATAAATTTTGTGAAAACTGTTTTTAATAATCGGTGGGTGTGATTACAAAGAACATATTTTTATTTATATCATAATACCATTTGTACAAAAGGATTAAAAAACTAAAAAGAGGATATATTACATATATAATAATCTTTTTCAACCATAACACAAATGGTTTCATGATAGGAATTAATGATATAAATAGAAACTGATAAACTATTGTCCTTGAATGTGCTAAATTTGCACATCTCAAACAGTGCTTTAATTTCTTTCAAATAAAGGGTGGGGAAAAGAGAGAAGATAATGAAATATAAAATTAGCATGAAAAATTCTAGTTCTATTATTTTACAAGATTTATCATACAATTATGGTGAAGGATTGTGAGGAACGAAACAAAAATAAAAGAACATCAAAGAAATGAAGGAATTGGAAAGAGGAATTTACCACTTGATAATTTCTCATTTGAGAACCTATTAATGGGAGTGGTTTTGGTATTTTTTAGAGGTTAGGAGATTTTGGACGTGTGGAAGGTTCTTAGGGAGATATTTGGGTATAATATTGGCACGTAACAAGGCCTGAGAGTATTGAAGAGAATGGGGAGTAAAATGGGGGTTTTATAATGGAGGAGAGAAAGGATTTCTCAACATAAAATTTATTAAATTATTATTTCCCCAAAAGACAAAGTTTAGTTAGTATTCCTTGACAAAGAATAGAAATTTTATCATTAGATCCCAAAACAAGTGAGCTTACATCATCAGAACATCCTCAATGACTCAACAAATCCCTTATTTAGCATTTATTATAAATTATCATATTTTACTATTCATCAAAAAATCATTTATTTCAGAACAATCAAGAAAATTCACCCAAACCATTTATTGACATGTAGAATCCAAAAAATAATTTCATTTTTCAAAAATAATTTTCTAAATATGATTATTTTAACATTTAATTAAAATCATAATTTATTATAAAAAATTGTTTTAAAGCATTAATTCACTTATTCTAAAATATCAGTATATCATACATTCAACTTGAATATCATTTATATATTATCTTAGGTAAGGTTACTATTCATTAGGGTATATCACTATTCATAAGGGTATGTTATTATTCATAATGGTATGTTACTATTCACCAAAAATTACGTTTTTCTTATCGGACTACAAATATCTTTCTGATCCCAACCGTATATGTTAGATTCATGAACTTCCAATCACAGAAGATAGAAACATATGTATAATGGTCTGTCATCACATACTAGTTCATTATGTTATGTTTTCATTGCATTTTATGAAATACATATGAGAAGGGAATTTCCATTGAATAACATTGGGCTATTACATTCTTCCGCCCTTAGTAAATTTCTCCCTCGAAATATCATTTTACAGTCTAAAAAAACACAGGTGTGCGTACTTTTCCTTCATTGATTCCTCCTATTCATATGTTGACGCTTCGTACTTATGGTTTCTCTATAGTACCTTGACCAGATGGGTAGTCTTGTTGTGTAGAACTTTGTCTCTACGATCCAAGATCTTCACTGGTGGCTCCTCTTTTGAGAGATCATCCTCCAACTGTACCACCTCTGAAGAGAGTTCATTTGAAGGGTTTGGTATATACTTCCTAAAGAGGGATACATGAAATACATCATGTACTTTTGACATGGTATGTGGAAGTTCCATTTGATAGGCCAAAACTCCGATTCGATCAAAGATCATGAAGGTTTCGATGTACCTAGGACATAACTTCCTTTTCTATTAGAAGCTCATGACCTTCTTCCATGAGAGATATGCATAGAAATACCATGTCTCCAAAATTGAACTCACAGTCTCGTCGACATTTATCTTCTTAACTCTTCTGTCATATTTGGGCTGCCTTGATATGCTACTTAATGGCTTTCACCTTCTCCACCATTTTGTCGACCATTTGAGATCGTAGCAGCTTACGCTCACTGAATTCATCCTAATAGGTCGGGGTTCTGCACCTTTTCCAATAAAGGGCTTCATATGGTGCCATTCATATGCTCGAGTGGAAACTATTGTTGTAGGAGAATTCAAGTTGTGGAAGATGTTGGTCCCATGATCCTTTGAATTCCATAGAACACACTCTCAAAATTTCTTCTAGTGTCAGAATAGTTCTATCAGACTGGCCATCAATTTGAGGATGATATGTTGTACTAAAGTTTAGTTCAGTGCTGAGAGAATGCTGGAGTCTTTTCTATAACATCAAGGTGAATCTCATATCACAATCAGATATAATATATATTGGTACTCCATCCAGCCTTACCACTTCATCGATGTAAATCTACGCAAGATGATCCAATGAGATGTCATCTCGAATCATGATAAATTGATCTGTCTTTATAAGACGATAGACAATGACCCATATAACATTGTGTCCTCTGCATGTATTTGGAAGTCCAATGAAAAGGTCCACGGTAATGTTCTCCCACATCCATGTTGGTATGGGTAGTGGTTGTATCATTCCCTTATAATTTTTTCTCTCATCCTTCACATGCTGACATACAAGGCACTTTGATGTATATTCGGAAATCTCCCATTTTATATTGTTCCACCAAAAGTTTTCTCAGATATCTCTATACATCTTTGTGCTCACTGGGTGGATAGAGAAGGATGAGCTATGTGCATCATTAAATAACTTCTTCTTTATCTATAGATCATATGGTACAAAAAATCATGTCCCAAATCTTATAAATCTTTCCCCATATATTTTGAAATCATAGGATTTCCAATTTTTAACACCATCCCCCTTTTCTGAATTTCCATATTTCTTTCATTGAGCATCAATTATTTTCTTCAAGGGGGATGTTTGAGAAATAATTTGTGAAAGGATTGTTGATGTTTCTCCCATAATGATTCCCATGTCCATCCTATGAAAATATAAGAAGATCAGATACTTTTCGATTATCATCATTGATATAGATGCAGAATCCTTTCTACATAGAGCATCCGCCACCTTGTTTGCCTTACCAGTATTGTAGTGGATTGAGCATTCATAATCCTTAGTGAGATATATCAATCTTCACTGTTGAATATCAAGCTCATTATTTTTAAATATGTATTTGAGAGTCTTGTAGTTAGTATATATCTCACATTTCTCCCCATAGAGATAATGCTGCCAGATTTTCGATGCAAAGATCACAACTGCCAACTCCAGATCATGTGTTAGATAATTTTTATCATGGATTTTCATCTTCCTCAAGGAATAGGCTATAACATTATGATTTTTCATTAGAACACACCCTAAGACTTTCATAGAAGAATCAATATACACCATAAAGAGTACTCCACTTGAAGGGAGTGTGAGTATTAGAGTAGCGATAAGCCTCTTTTTTCACCTCCTTGAAACGTTATTCACATTCCTGTGTCCAGAAAAATTTTACTACATTCCATGTCAACTTAGTCATTGGGCATGACCATCATGAAATTTTTTTCATGAATCGTCGATAATACTGAGCTAGACCCAAAAAGTTGCGGATCTCCATTACAGAAGTTGGTATATGCCACTCTACAGCTGCCTTCGTTTTGGAAGGGGCCACAGATATCCCTTTCCAAGTGATAACATTCCCCAAGAATGATAATTCATCCATCCAGAACACACATTTACTATACTTTTCATACAAATTATCCCTTCAAAATGTCTTTAACATAGTTTTCAAATGCTCCTCATGTTACTCCTTGATCTTGGAGTATATGATAATATCATCAATAAATACTACCAAAAATTTGTCAAGGAAATCCTTAAAGACTCTATTCATTAAATCCATGAAAATTTATGGAGCATTATTGAGTCCGAAGTTCATCACAATGAACTCATAGTGTCCATAACTCATTCAAAAGACAGTCATGGTAATATCTTCATTCCTCACCATTAGTTGCTGGTATCCCGACTGAAGGTCCACCTTAGAGAAATAACTGGCCCCACGATGCTAATCGAACATGTCATCTATCTGTGGAAATGGATACTTATTCTTTATCGTTATTTTATTGAGCTCAGGATAATCAATTCAGAGGTGCATTGATCCATCCTTATTCTTGATGAATAGGACTAGAGGAACCCAGGGAGAAGCACTCGGGCATATAAAACACTTCTCCAAATTCACCTGTAACTGTTTCTTCAGCTCTTCCACCTATAAGATGGAAATTATATAAGGATTCATTGATATTGGAAGAGATCCATTGATACGTTCAATTGAGAACTCAACCTCTTGATCAGAAGGAAGACCATGAAACTCTTCAGGGAATACATCAGTGTAATCTCTCACAATGGGAATGCCTTCAAGCATGATTCTCTCCTTTGCCCCAATAAATTGTTCTAGATATGCTTGCTCATAAGGGAACAATATCCAAACTTGAGATGATGATTTGAAAGATGATTCATATTCCTCCTTACACTTTTAATGAATCAGAGGATGATTCAGGATGTGAAAAGTGATCTACCTTTCCCGACAGTTGATGTTGACCTTGTAAAAAGATTCCCAATCCAAGCCCAAGATAGCATCGAACTCCACGAAATGAAGTACAACAAGATTTTTTGGGAGGTTCAGTCAACAAATGATAAATGGGGAGGATTTATCAACCATGGATGCAATAGTTTACCAATTTTTTATTCTAACAGTTAACTTTTCCTCCAACTTTTGAGGGGGGGGGGGTTTGAATAATTCTACTAAACTTTCATGATTTGAAGAATTCATAGAACCAGAATAAAATAGTATATTCACTATTCATGAATTAATAACTAGCGTACATGTCACCACATCATTTTCCGAATCCAAATATTTAGTAGTGATAACATATTCCCTTCCTTGTTGCCTTGAAGGTTGTTGCTGATTGCCTCCAAAAACTATCAGCTTAGGGAAATTGTTCGCATAAAGCCCAAGAACCTTACAGTTGTAACACTTCACTAGAGGCTGAATGTTGATATGAACCTTTCCTTCTTCTTCAAAATTTCCAGGATCAATCATATCCCTTCAGATTTTCTTGGATAGATGAACAAACTTTCGGCATTTGAAATAATTCTTGGTTCTCTTGAGAAAATTTCCAAGATGCTTCTTCCCACATTTTTTTCAAAGGTGAAATATCGGCTTCATTTCATCATGGGACTTGTTTGATGAACCACCCATGTTGTTCTCCATTTTCCACTTCTTGTCTCTGGTCCCACGAAACCACTGAGAGTCTCTAAACTCTATTTCAACCATGAGGGAACAACAAACAGTCTCCTCATAACTGTCAAAGTCACAAATCACCAACACTTTTCATATACTCGGTATTAGTCCGCTAAAGAATCGATCCAAATTGATTTTGGTGTTCATGATAAATCCAGAGGCATACCTTTCAAGGCATTTAAGGTTCGCTTCATATTCCCCAATGGTCTCATATTTTTTCTTATTGAGTCCATGGAAAACTCTTTACATCTAGAGACTTAGGATTTTGGGGAATTATTTGTTGAAAAACATCCTCTTGGATTCCTCCAAATATTTGGAATCAATTTTCACTTTGGACTTTTTATTTATGATTAGTGTCCACCACTGATCAGCTTCCCCATCAAAATGATAGTCCGCCAGTACAAAGTTCTCTTCTTCTGAGCACTAGAGGACAGATAATATCTTTTCAACGAAGTTAATCCATTTTTCTGCAAGGTGGGGACCATAAGATCTACTAAACATGGGTGTCCTTTGCCACATGAAGGATTCTGCGACAAATTTCTCTTTCCGAGGAGGAGGAGGACGTTCCACCTGATTCAAGTTATTATTCATAACTCGATCCAGTTGAGCTAGTACTACCATAATGTTTTGAGAACCCTCTTATATAACATTAGGCATATCATTGGGGAAATCATCACATTTCATATCACATTGTTTGTTGGAATGTGTTCTTCTATTTCATGCCATTAACTAAGAAAAAATAATGTATTATTAAAGGTCTTGAATACTTAGATATTGAGCAAAAAAATGAAACATGAACATCAATGGATAAACTTATAAGGAATAAGTATATTCTAACTTGTGATTCCATAGGTTTATATCCAGGTTATCCTCCATATATATCATAACATATATTCTTATGTGACTTTTTCCCTTAATAATGCTTTGTACTAAACCCGTGAATCTTCCAAATCATATCCCATGGGAGTGTCGTAACCAAGAGTGCAGAAAGGCCTGCTGTCGTGCACCAGTTACCATTCGACTCTACTCAAAGTGGTGTTTTTGGGTTTTACCCCTAGATACATCTGTGGCAAAGCCGCCTATACCTGCACGTATCAAGACAGGGATGTATTTTCATGATAGACCGTTTACTCAATAATTTCAAAAATTCAGGAATGATTTCTTATATTAAGACTCATCCTTAAGGTTCTCACTAAGGTGATATATTCCTAATCTCCAAAAATAACAAGGCCATCCTCTATTACCAACTATAGCAACCCGAGCCTTTTACATATAACATTTCATTATTTTAAGCAAAATTAATCATCGGATTACATGCCAAGGATCATTATTTCTACTGTCTTGGAAGACTAGGTACATAAAATATGAGGCTAAAAATACACATCTTTATTTAATCTCTATAATGAGCTCCTAACTTTCTTTGAGCCCCTACATCTGCATAGGCTACTTTGGGGAACACATTAACAAAGGGATGAGTTGAAAAGTCCAGTATGGGAATGAACATAATGATATATCTTAAGCCCATGAGTTAGGATGCATGAAATAATGATATCTAAATCATGAAACATATGAAATAATATCATATAATCATGGGATCATATAAACATGGAATCATATATATGTGGAAGAATCATAAAAATTTATTTAGTATGATTCAAGGATAACCACCAATCCCGTTTCCCATTTTAGTACGGTTCAAGGCTACCCGCCAATCCCATTTCACATCGAATCTCCTGAGACTCAAATTTACCCAATGCATTGGAGTGCTATCTGGGCGCACCCATCTCAAAATATCAAAAAATATTCTTGCCACATAAATCTACTTAACACATAGATAATCATACAGAGTCAACCATATATAAACCTAAGGGTACCCTTTGAAATAGTTGGGTACCACAATCATGACATAGAACATAACCAATGGACATATCATGAAAGTATACATGAAAGGAAAGGATTAGAAAATACATTTATAGGGTAATATAGGTATATAACATGTTAGGTGGTGTAAAGCAGAAGAAAAAACATATATCAAATGTACTTTAGAATCGTTAACATTAAAACATTTTTGTGCGGTTTTATGGAATATTCTATAGAGATTTTCAAATAGAAAAGTTGACATTACTTTATATAAAATAGGAATTTAAACAAGACGGGTTTAATAATAAATTACTAATTTTACAAAGATAATAGTGTCTTTAAATAGAGGATAGTTTGCACTTGATCTTTGGGTAATAATTTGGGAAGTCCCCTTAAAACATGTTTGCTTATCGGAATGTTCTAAATAGGGAATCTTTGAAAAACATGTATATTGCCTAATGAAAGTGTTGAACGGGTCTTGATATAAGAATATTTTACATCATTCTAGAATTAATATTTTTCACATAAATAGATAAGATAACACCATTTTTAAATAAATATAAGGTAACCCGAAAGAACAAAGAATGTTCGGTTAGAATTCGTTACGATTTTATCAGTATGGTGTTGGGTATCCCCAAAAGGGATTAATGAAAGAGAGAAGGATATTATCCTCATATATAAATCATGAGAGAAGTATGTGAAAGGTGCAAAAACATACCCCCCTAGTTTTAGATTACACATAAAAAGACATAGCATAGAGGTCATCCTGATTAAGAGTGAAATTGAGGGATCCCTTACCTTAAATCCATTGGTGTTCTCCACTGGTTATTAAAGACCTGAATTAAAAAAATTAGGATTATTAATTAATAATAATCCATAACTTCATCTACATTTAATTGATTTATTATAATCATTTTACATTCATTTATAACATTATTTATTGGTTATGAGGTTCATCTTCATTATTCGGGCTCGTTTGTTTACTTGGTTTTAATGACTGGTTCACTTATATTCAAGTTAGGATAATCATGAAGGATCAACGTGGTTCTCTAGAAATGAAGCTATATATTAGTCAAAATTCAGGATATTACATGGTTTTATATTTTATTTTGCTATTTAGAGTGAACATGAATTATTATATATATTAACATAGTGATAACTATTTTTCATAATCGGTGGGTTTGATTACAAAGAACATGTTTTGCTTTATAACTTAATACCATTTGTAAAAAAGTATTAAAAAAATAAAAATATGATATATTAAAAATATAATAATCTGGTTCAACCATTATACAAATGGTTTCATGACCATAATTAAATATGTAAATAGAATTTGAAAAACCGTTGTCCTTGAATGTGCTAAATTAGTACATCTAAAACGGTGCTTTCATTTATTTCATATAAAGGATGGGAAAAGGGTAGAAGATAATGAATTATAACATTATCATGAAAAAATTCCAGTACATGTATGTTAGTGTATTTATCATACTATTATGGTGAAGTGAGGTGATGAAAGAAACAAAAATGAAAGAACTTAAAAGAAATGAAGGAATTTGAATGAGGAATTTACCTCTTGAGACTTCCTCCTTTGAGAACCTCTTAATGGGAGATGTTTTGGTATTTTAAAGAGGGTAGGAGATTTTTTAGATGGGGAAGGATGATGGGGAGATATTTGGGCTGAATATTGGATTGTCACAAGGCTTTAGAGGAGTGAAGAGAAGGGGGAGTGAAAGGGGGTTTTTATAGTGGAGGATACAAGGGATTTCTCTATATAAAATTCATTAATTTATTATTTCCCCACATCACAAGTAATAGAGAGTATTCCATGAAAAGAATACTGATTTTATCATGTGATCCCAAACCAAGTGGTTTTACATGAGCATAACATCATTAATGAGTCAATAAATCCCTTATTTCGCATTTATTGTAAATTATCTTATTTTACAATTCATAAAAAAAATCACATATTTCAGATTAATCCCAAAATTTCACCATAACAATATTTTGACGTGTAGAATCCAAAAATGAATTCTATTTTTCAAATATAATTTAATAAATATGATTATTTTAATATTTATTTAAAATCATAATTTATTATAAAAATTGTTTTAAAACATTAATTCACGTATTCTAAAATATCGGTTTATCATACTTTCAACATGAATTTCATTTATATATAATCATAGGTAAGGTTAATATTCATTAGGGTATATCAATATTCATAACGGTATGTTACTATTAATAAGGTTAGGTTACTATCCACCGAAAATTTAGTTTTTTTTACCAGACTCCAAATAACGTATTGATCACTACCTTGTATGTGAGATTTTGAAATTCAAAAACAGAGAAGTGAAAAACTTATGTTTAAAGTTCCCTCAACACTTAGTAGTTCATTATTTTATGTTTTTATTGGATTTTATGACATAATTATGAGAAGGGGATTTCCTTGAAAATCATTGGGTCGTTAGAATGAAGAAGTATCAGACAAACAATATGATAGGATTCCAACCAATGATCATGAAATAAAACATGCATGACTGGTGAAACCATCACATTATATTTAAACAGTGGTGGATATGTTTGGTTGGGAAGCAGTTAAACCAGTAACTGAGTCTCTAGGTATTTCCCAAAAAATAAATGTTGGAATGTATCCTGATGTATTGTTTATTGGAAGAAAATTTTAGAGTAAATAATAATTAAAAATAATTATATATTATTACCTTGTGAAAAGGTAGTAAAATTATATTTTGTACGAGTCATCTTGTTTTATATTTTCTATAAAATTTCAATAGTTTAGTGACACAAGCATGATTAATTTCTGAGCTACCCTAATAAAAAATTCAAATTTTTGGAAAACAAAATTTTTTTCAGGAAGATACACTTGTTTGAATCGAATGATGACTCAATATATTAGACACCATGACATTAAATTCCCATTAATAGTTGTTATTTATATGAATGGAGTGAATCAAAATATTCATATCTAGTTAATATAGGAACACATGTAGAGTGATTATGGATATAAAATCCCATACAAGAAGGCATGACTTGGAAAGAAGAATGGTATTTTGAAATTTTATGGAAATTGGGATATATAATTTTTGGTGATTCCTTATTTGATAGAGAGATTGGTATAAACTATTCATGTTATTTATAAATTTGATATAGTGGAGCATGTTGTGAACAATCACATCTTTGTAGAAAAAAGTACAATTTTTTCAGATATTATGGGCATTCCATTCATGTATTGCCGCTTTCCCACATTGAAAAAAATTCATACAAGTGGATAAAACATTTTTATATGGATTTTATAATAGATTTATCCTAATTTCTAATATTATGGATGGAAAAATAAGTCTCATGCCAAAATAATTTTTAATAGTAGAGAAGGTGAATTTAATTTTGGAGTTGGTTTCTATATTTTCATCATGTTCAAATCAACAATAAGCTTGGGATATTCCTTATTTAAAATCATCATAATGATATCACAAAAATAGTGAATACTGATTATGCTGGTTCATTACTCCCATGCCTACCATCTTTTCTACATGTGGAATATAACTAGAAATGTACGAACAAGATTTTATTATGACAATGTGAAAAAAGAAATCATCAATTTAGGTATTTGATCACATTTTCTACACATTCTATATATATGAGTAGTCTAAATCACTGTGACCTTTTTTAAAATATTTATCAGATGACCTTTTAACATATTAACGAAGAAAACATGTTTTCCTTCAAATACTAGAAAAAATAAAATTAATGAATGGTTATATCTACTAGTACACGATTCACCTCCCAATGAAAAAAATGCTTGTTTAAATTTGATGAAAGGAATACGAATTTCCGTAAGACTAATTTTTTTTGGAATGCATTATAGAGTTATTCAAGGGTTTTATAAAATTACTAATCATGGGTATTTCTTCTCAAAAATTTTATAGATCTGTCAAGTACTTTTTTGATATATTAGATGATGTCGAGAAAGAAATACTACATTGTGATTGATAAATGAAATGTTTTAGAAAGGATCTCTAGGGTAATAAAATCATGACACTTTGTATTAGGTATTCTATTTTCATAGGATACGATGTTTGGTTGATGTTGAAGAGGTTTAGGATGGTCAGGTGATGACCATTTTCTTGATAATTGGATCTGAGAATGTGGTTACATCCAAGATTACATGATTCCTTAATAACAAATACATGTAACATATGCTCATATTCACCTTTCATACGAGATCTATGCTGATATACTATATCATCTCAACACATTGTTGAATTTCTACAACCCAGAGTGGAGAAAAATTTGATATTTATTAATATTAATATCCCCTTTATATATTCCAATTTTTGTTCGCAATTCAGCATGGTTGCGTGGAAAAGGTTGTCTAAAATCTACACGTATGAGAAATTCAATGGATTTGAATTAGGATAAAGGAATGAATCAAAGATGTGGAACATGTTTGGATTAGGGAGATAATCATAGATAGTGCCCTCAAAATGGTAACATGGAGGGTTTATCATTATATGATACAATATTTTTTTTATTTTGGGTTGAGCATTTAAATTGTTTAAATTTCCATGTATAATGATTAATTAGAGGAATATTCTCAATTATATTATTTTTATCCTAGTCAACATACATATTATTTAATAAATATTTTGTTTATCATTTATTTTCACATTTAAATAGATGGAATCTGTACAGCTACATATATTCACCAAGGACCCATCCCTTCTTATCTCACATAGTGAGCACATATCAAAGTATATATTTGATTGTGGTGAAGATCGGATACTGAATGTCTATAGGGATCATCACTTTCAGCATGAGATCCAAGAAAAGCCTATTATACATTATTTTCATCCATCTCGGTTCTATGTATTGATAATCTGTGGGTATATGACCATTAAAACATTAATCATTTTTTTTTTGGTTTTGTGATGGAGACCATAGATGCATACATTTCATATGCCTTAAGGGGAGACAAATAATACATTATACAATGAATCTATAATATTGGGTCTTCTTATAGATGGAGACATATTTACATGTATGATGATATATAGTTGTGATTAAATTATAGATATATTGATGGAATTACTCTTACCAGACATTTCAGGGACACTTAGAGGAGGTTGGTTAAAGATGTACATGATATACAATCATTTTAGCCATATTGATCGAGATGGATATGAGGTTATATTGCAATGATATGAACTAGAATACATTCGGTGATTCATTAGAGATAATTTATTTCTATATCAGTCTAGATCATATGTTAAAATGATGAACATACCTCTTATTAAAGATTCTGAGCATGCCGGGTAGTATTGTTGGGGTTTGAAAAGTCTGCAATGTCTATATAGATAGTTGTGTAGGGAATCTCACATGAACATGGAGGAGGTTGGTGGTTTTGATGGTTATTACAAGTGTGTGATGGATATGATTCCCAAAATTTGTACATTAATTAGTCTCTGATTTAGCACTTGATGCACTCCATATGGGACCATTTACTCACATGAACATTAAACATTTAATATATAGTTTTCTTCCAATATCACATTGTAATTATAT
Source organism: Viscum album (assembly GCA_963277665.1). NCBI lineage: Eukaryota > Viridiplantae > Streptophyta > Magnoliopsida > Santalales > Viscaceae > Viscum > Viscum album. The sequence continues at coordinate 1,022,404,969 of OY728162.1, forward strand.
AATTTCATAAATTTTGTAACTTATTTATTCATAGGTGGATCCACTCAAAGAAAATATGTGTATTTACCTACACATTCCAATTCATATTACCTAATTATTTTTTATCTTTTTTTCCATTAATGACGTATGCACAAATCACTATTGATAGAATTGTGTGTTCTATGTTTAATGAATTATTTATTTACATAGATAAGTTGGATTCCATAAAACAGTGGGATTAGGGGGAATCTTCCTAATTATTGTATGATAGGGCATCATCATTCTACTATCGTGGTCCCAGTAATCTATTTTCAAAGTGTTGAGTGGCACCAACCCTATAGTGTCATGAGATAGTACAGATATCAACAGCCTATTCTGTGGACACTAAGGTAGATTATAAACGTTCATGGTATTCAAATTTCAAGAAAAACGATCAAGATTAGAATATCATACATGATCCATACAAATCTATTGGGATTCATGCGAGCAGTATTGTGTCACTAGATATTTTAGAGGACATCATGAGCAAGAACCCACTCATTGAGTACTTGATCTCGTTTATATGACTGACCATAATATTTATTACTCATATTGTAGGGTCATATTATTCCTTAGTAATTTAATTTTATCACAATTATTGACTCTTTATTGATATGTTTTTAATATGTTATTTAATTTTTTTTCAGGGTGATGGGATCAGTTGAGTACATGATATGACAACACCAGAGACATGAGATGTATTTCATATTTAAGAGTTGATTTTAGTTCTTGATTCGATGACTGGTTCACTTCATAGTGCTGAGATCATCTCTCTACTATCAGAGCATGCTCCTCACCATCATCCTAATCCACCTCAGGCCATGGTCGATCCATCGAACATCGACGAGTACCAACCTTCATGCCGAAATCATTCGCAATGTTACACTTATTAGTTGTCTCTATATACCACTACACATCCACAAAATGGACATTCATCATAAATGGAACCATCAGAGAAATTCGCCACATACCCTTCTTCAGAGTTTGGAACCACTACACGCCCACTGATTGGGCCTTCCTCATCACACATGGAATCATTCATTACATCCCCCTCACACTAACTGGACCTTACTAATGTTTTCTTCATGTGATTTAATAGTAATATGAGCCCATTTTTCTTTCTTTCCTTCTATGGTGCATGTTTTTAATGACTAAAATTCTCTAAAAGCCCCTTATTTATTCTGTTCGGAAACATCACATGTCAGATTGATGTACCGTCTTCTCTCTGTCATCAAAAATAATTCTATGATAGCTTTAAAATATTTCAAATCAATTATATATCATTTCCTATGGTTTTATCATTTAAATTAATGTTTTTTCATTTTAAATGACTGAAACATCATTTTCTTTCATCTCTAGAAAACAACACCTCGGTTTCATGTGATGTCAGTTCTTAAAAGTAGAAAATAAATCTATTATTGGTTTTTGTGATTTCATAAGAATCTGAGATCATTTCGGTATCTCAACCTCTATGATGAATGTTTTTAATTACCATTATTTTATAAGACCTCCTTATTTTGTACGTTCAAGCACATCATATAGCATATTGATGCACCATCTACTCACACAATTGAAAAACAATTATAAGACAAATTTTAGAATATTTCGAATAAATTGTTTATCATTTACTTATTTCCCAATATATAAAATCTTGTTTGCATGTTCTAAATTATGAAAACTATGAATTGATTTATATTGGGAAAATACCACAATAGTTTGACATCTCGTTGGTTCCTAAAATAAAAAAAATCAATATATGGTTGCTTTCATGTGATTTCACATCAATATGAGCTAATTTGGATGGGTTGAACTCTATGGAACATGTTTTTAATGAAATCTATTTTCTAAAAACACCTTATTTAGTTCGTTCGAGCACATATATAGTTATATGGATGTTACATATGCTCTTGTAAATAAAAAACAATTCTAAAAATACATTAATAAAATTTCGCTTCAACTATAGATAGTTTTATGTTGTTTCAATAGTTAGACACATGTTTTAGTCCTTTAAATTACAGAAACTAAAATTTTCTCCATCTCGAAAAAATAAACTTTTCTTTGAGGCTTCTTAAGTTCCTAAAATTCAAAAAGAAATATACTATTGTTTTCCTGTAATTTCAATGAAATCAATGTTCATTTTCCCAGCTTATCCTATGTAGTTCACTTTTTCAAAGACCTATATTTTCGAAAAAGAACTTATTTATTCTGTTCGAGCACATCACAGGTTGGATTGACCTGCCATCTACTTTCACACATCAAAAATAATTATAAGATAGTGTAGATAATATTTCACATCAATTGGATATCGTATTGTATGGTTTTAATAGTCAAATGCATGCTTTTGAATTTCAAATTAATGAAACTATGTTTTCCATCATCACGGGAAAATGAGACTTTGGTGTGTTGTGTCGTCTATTACTAAAATTTTAAATAATCAATAAGTATTTGTTGTTGTGTTATTTTATAGAAATCCTATCTCATTTGGTAGGCTCTCCCTCTATGATTCACCTTCTCAATGACTACCATTATATAAAAACATGATATTTAATCAGTTCGAGTATATTTCACATTATATTAACACTCTGTACTGTCAAAGTTGTCAAAAATATTTCTAATGCAACATTATTAATATTTCACAACCACTGAAGATTTTTGTCTATGGTTTCAACCATTTAACACTTGTTTTAGTTTTTAAAGTTTCTAAAACAGTTTTTCCCATCATATTAGTTAAATGACCGTAATGTTTGATGCCCAAGAGTTCCTAAAATTCAAAAATCAATCTACTGTTGTTAACCGGTGATTTCATAGCAATCTGAGCTCATTTGGTCAGCTACCCCTCTACAGTGCACATTTTGAAAGACCAATAGTTTCTAAAATCTTTTTTTACACTTAAAGTATGTGATTTTAGAAGCTTGTAATATATAAACTATATGACTTACATAAATGAAAATTATAAAATTAAATAAACATATAATAAATAGTTTGAAATTCAGAAAGATAATAAATATAATAAACCATAAAAAATTTAGGAGACACAAGCTCTTTTTATAAAAAACATAACATTTATAATTCAAAAAATATATACGCATTAAATATAGCATGAATAAAAAGTATATAAAATTTAAATCATTTAAAATTCGAATAAAAATAAATTTTAATATAAAATGAATGTGACAAAATAATAAATTAGAAATATTAATTACCTTATTATTGTTAAATATTATGAATTACATTCTTAATAAATAATTGACTTATTTTAAAACATTTAAAAGAATTACAACAATAATTATGAATAAAGATGTAAATTATATAATTTTTAATTTAACTAATAAATACGTTTGTAATATAATTTAATATATATATTACATATAATTTTAAAATAGAAAATATAATTTTTAATAATAATTTTAATAATAAAAATTAATAATACAATTTTTAATCATTCATAAAAACCAAAATAGTAATATAACTACTATTAAAAAAATAAAAAAATAAATGTTAATATTAATTAATATTTATTATCTAATTATGTATGTATTTAATAATAATAAATAATAATATAATTAATAATTTTTTAATTATAAATAATTATTAATTCGTAATGATTATAGGTGAATAATTATTATTTAATAATAAAAACATTTATTTATAATATGATTGTAATTTATTTGACTATTAAAAAAAATACTAATTATGTTAATAAATATTTATAATTAATTTATATTTAATAATAATATTTTTGTCATTATTTTTTAATATTTAATAATTCTATCTTTACTAACTAAATAGAGAATAAAATAATTAATATTGATTATATTATTAATTATGGCTATTTTTTAGATATTAATTATATATATTATTTATGACATTATATATATTTTCTATTAGAAATTATAGTAATCATCTTTTTATTATTAATTAGATAATCCATCACAATATTTTAAAAACACAATAATTATTTTTAATACAAAACACAAGGTTGGATACAATTTGAAAATATTCCATATTAAATATGTTTCCTAAGAAGGTTCCTTATTTTGATCATTCCTGAAAAAGGTGCTTAATAAGGATGCTATTTTGTAAACATTCTCTAACGATATCACATTTATATTCAACGCATTATTTGATAAAAATGCTTATAATCATCTTCTAAAATGTGCTCTTAATTTAATAAACACCCCCACCCCCACCCTCGCGCTGAACGGTTCCTTGGGAAATTGTTTCCCCCCAAATGTAAAATAGGTTTTTGTTTTTTATTTTATAGTATAATAACGAAAATTCTCATATTAAGGGCAATGGTAAGAAAATACACAAGTTTTAAGAAAATGTTAGGTTGGATCGAGTACGGTTAATGGTGGTTGTAGAAACATGGGAACACCTAGGGTAGTAGAAAAGGGTCATCTAGTATTATTATTGTTACTGTTATGGTGGTAGACCGATATCTGGTAGAATAGTAGAAGGACCACTTCTAGAAGAAAACCACTATGAATACATTTTTAAAGAATTTATGGAGAATAAAATATTAAATGAAAATTTTATCAACAATAATATCAATAAAATTAATCAATGAACTCCTCATATTTTAAAAATATGTAATTATAGAATTGAACTATAAAATATGGCCTTGAAATTCCATTACAAAACGAATTTACCCACCAAAAATATTTAAAATAGAAAATTAAATTATTAAATGAAAAGAAAATATTCAATCCTCTACACCATAATCGATAAATGTATTTTTGAATACATATTTTGATATTGAAGAATATATTTCATATCAAATTAAAGCCATAATTTCACATTTTCATGATTATTTCCAAGGAATAAAATATTCAACACAAAAACAATAAAAAAATAAAAAAGTATAAAATTAAAGCATAGTTTCACATCCTGAAAATTCAACAATTAAGTCACAAAAACAATCATTTTTAAAATTATTTTCAATGATTATAAAATTGGAACCTAAAACAATAAAAATTCATCATTTATCTATTTACAACCATTTTTTACAAAAAAAAATTTATATAATTAAAATGGAGTGAAAAAAGTATATTAAATACATGCCACATTATTGATCATGTAATAGTCCCAAACCCACAATCTGACATCCAATGTTAAAATCATAATCATTACTTTTTGTATTTGATAATTGTAATAATATCTCAATTTTAGTAATCCAAAACATAAAACATAAACAAAAATATTGGATCATTTACATAACATCCTGACACCTGTATTCAGGTACTTATATTCCTTTGTTTTGATCATATTCTATTTGGGACATATCACGAGTTGTTTTCAGTGACTTTTGACTCTTTTTCCATAAAAATCTAGTCCTATTAAAAGTTCTCTCACAATTAGATAAACCAGTATGGGTCGGCTCAAGAAACTGCATACATTATGTTTGAATCCAAGAGGAGGCATATGGTTAGGTATCCTATTAGTACTAACCATGAAGCTTATCCCTCATACTGTGTGACAAGGGATAGCATTGTTGGGTAGGTTTGTCACATGGTTTTTAAAATTTCATAACTCTTCTAGTTGTAATGAAATGTGATCATAGTTGTCTCATTGATTTTTAAATTGTGAAAAAAACCATTCAAGGTGTTTTTTATTATTTTGAATTTTCAGTTTACGACCTTATTCTAACATAAATTGCCTTATTCCTCAGATGTTAGACTAAGTCCTCAACCAAGTATACAAATATTGGAGATTTCTTGTATTCCATTCCAACCATTGATCAATTTAGAATGATCTTTGACTATTGGATCTATATTTTCAATATGGAAGCCGATATCTAGAAAAAATCATTCCAAGTGTACTAGTCCATATACAGTGATTGCTATTTTTCGATTTGACTTAGTTGGAATCATAGTATAAGATTCAAATAAACCTTTCATGGTTAAGTTCATCAAGCATAATTATTTGTTTGAAGATCATTATAAGGAACCCATATAGGTGTCTAAATTTCTCACTAATACCAAGAAAAAGAAGAAAACCCAGGTTATCTCTTTCCTCTAATTTTTTTTCTAGATTCTGATTTTCAAATTTGAAATTTTGGAAAAACATGGATGCTTCACTTAAACATAATGGTTTATAAGGCATGTTTGGCGGAGTATGAAAAATTATTTTAGGATGTTAATATCCATGTACTTTTTTTAAATTTATTTAATAAAACCTTTTTCTTTGAAATCTGAAAGGAGTTTTTTTTTATTTTTATACTTTTTGATTTTTTTAGCATAAAGAAAAAAAAAACAAAAAAAATATTGAGGGAATCCATGGTGTCTTTTTGTATTAAAGTACCAATCAGGATTTTAGGATTACATTGATTTTGAAATATTTAAGGTGAGTGATCTTTGATTAAATATATCCTTTATCTTATGAAAATTCTTTTTGCGTTCTAGGGAAATGGAGATAAAATTGAAAACATCTTTTATGGAATCAAAATTATAACATGGTGTCATTATAATTTCAAATTAAATTTTTAGTAATCTTTTATTTTTAAATGAATATAACCTTATTGATCCTCTAAAAAAATTCATATATTTCCTTAAAACCAAGCGTGAAATAATAAATTGGGTTCTTACAATTAATATATGAGACAATGACATTAGGGTTTGAGTTAATTCTCTCTATACATATTCAATATGTTATTAGTCATAGTTCCTAACACATACATTACTAGGAAAAATTCATAAAATGATTAATATAGTGATAATTTGATAAAAATGAAATCATTTTGGTGAGGGGAATATTGATCCTTGACGAAGAAGATCAAAACTAACTTATAGAAAATTAATTTTGATAGTGTGAATAAAGTGTAAATAGAGAATTGGTTTAGGAGATATATGTTCTTGGAAAAAATGGATCAATTACTTATTAAAGTTTTCATTCTACTTAAATATATCAAATTGACCTGTGGAATTAGAATTCGAATATGAATGATGAAAAATAGTGTGTGGGAGTCACATAAGAGGCATGACCATTTAGTGGAATAGTTCGTTGATTTCCTTATATTTTGTATTTATTATTTAAAGATAGGTATTACAATCCAAATTTTTTATTTCAATGTCAAAATTTTTTTGGAGTACCGAAGCTCATGTGTGGAGGAGTAATGAGAGTTGAATTTTTTTTAAAAAAATTGTTTGTTATTCATTGAAAGTACCCCATATTTTAATTAAAATACAAGGTAAATGGTTCATTTTTTTTTGATTCTATGTTGTAGATATTATAATTGGATAAAAACATGGGTTTTAGTGATTTGTTAATTTTTTGAATAAAAATGTGAATGTATTCAAGGATTTGAATTTTTATTTAATAACATATGGAAAAAAATTGGAAGTAATTCATAAAGGGATTTTTTTAGTTTTAATATATTTATTCATTGTTTAATTTAATGGAAATTTATAAAAATATTAAAAAAATGTGAATTTAGATTGAAAATATTCATTAAAATGTGGTTTTTGATGTGATAAAAAAAGTGTGTATGTTTAAACCTAATTTAAAAAGATAATATATTTTATAATTTTCTTCTATGTTTATTTCTATTAAATTTGAATTTAATCTAGAAATATAATAGAACTAAAAAACAAAATATTATCAGGTCACTTTATTCCGGGGTATTTGTTCCCTACATACTACCGTTTATAGCTTCTACCATCAGATATGTTACCATCACACAGTGCTACCACTGACATGTTTCTCAAGATGGGTCTACAACAACTCATCTATTTTTCTAGGGCGATGCTTATCATTGTGACCTGTATCTGGCACCACTAAGCCATGATTCCATCCCCACCCCATGATTTTAATACCAATCATCTATTCCTCAACCAAACTATAATCTTGCTACCACTACTCAACCTTCTATCACGACCTCTACCATTTCTCTTTGTACTGGTGTGCCACCATTCCACTATCATCCAAAATCCTACTACCATGACTCACTCCTTCCACTAAAATTGTCACACCAACATTTTCCACCTCCCATGGTATCTTCTATGGATACATGTGAGGCCCCTAAACCCATTATAGTAAAATCCATGATCAACCAGAAATCCATGTATAATATTCACCAACACGAGGCTTGTCGGTGGAAATGTCTTAAAATTAAACTTGATCCAACACTGATTGAAGTTGTTCTACCTTGGATGTCGAAGCTCACATTGCTGATTTTAATTGGAGTAAGAGAAAAACTATCCGGAGATCAATGTATCTAATCTAAATCATCCTTGTGATGCTTGATGAAGACATCACCAATTAATGAATACCATGCTTCCTCTGAGGATCGCAGCAATGACCAAGTTTATAGGATTCATCTCAAGGGTGTTTTTAAATTTGAGAAACAAATACTTTTTTAATTTGATATATCTTTTTCCACATCACACAGATAAGGGTCCATTTGTTTCTTATGGGGAGATATATCTTTCATATCTATTTAAATGAGATAATATTTTTATTATTAACATAGAAGATAAATGGTGATTTATAAATTTATCATATAATATTTTATATTTTATCTATATTTAAAAAAGGTAATTGTGAAGTGTTTAAAATGGGAAATTCCTATTAGGGAATGGATACAGAGCTTCTCAATATGTAGTCCAATGAGATCAAGAAGAAATGGGTGCCCATATTTTCAGTAGCCCATGTGTGTTGTCATAAATGGAAAAAGAGGAGTCCATGTTGGATCTACATTGTTATGGGATATTGTGTTTGTGGTATCATGTGCATTGACTCAACATTGAGCACGTGCAAAGCATCATTGACATGATCAATGATCGAGGCCATCTATTGAGAGTCTTCTTGAATGTTGTGATCAACAAGTGTTCCCTATTTTAGGATCAATGGTAAATCATGATGGAATGATCATGAGCGAGAGATAAATGACTCAAGTGTCGCAATACAATGCAAGGCATATGCATCTTTAGATGATGATCCCATAGGTAGTGGTGATTCATCAATATAAGGGTAAAATTTAGTCATAGTAGGGTATATCGATCATGGAATTATCAATATTATATTTAGAGAGATGAAATAGGTGTATCATGGGGTAATTTTCACATAGGGTTTTTCTGTGATCTCATATTTTATTTATGTTCGATAATTACATGGATTCTATACACTATGATACATAGTGTATATTTTGTAATTACCCTATGGGTTTTTTATCTATTTCATCAGAGTGTTTATTCCAATATAAAACTCTTTATGTTGATTTATTTATTCTTCTTTACATCACTTACATATTTCATCTAGATTCTCACAGATGTTTTTCTTCAAACAATTTTCATCCTGAGAACAGGATTCTCCCCAAACAAGTGGTACTAGAGGTAACAGTTTAGGCTTGCAACATGACTTGAGAATTTGGAAATTTTGAGTGGATTAATGACACCAGTGTGAGGTAGAATATGATTTAGGAAGATAAAATAGGATGAGAGAGGTGTTCTAGGTGGTGAAATTTTTTTTTCTAGGTGATCCAGATTTTGTGGTGATCACAATTATGCGGGAGATAGATATTGCTAATTTTTTCTTGTTTGACAAGACATTTATTATTGAGATATGGTGATGAAATCAACATTTGAATTTATTTTTTAGGGGTAGGAGTTAGGTGTTTCTTGTGTTTCTAAAGGGTTTCATCATTTTTTTGAAGAAGATGATGGATGGTGTGATGCTAATAGGTTTTTGGTATGACTATTTCTATTGGATGATAACTAAATTGTGTACTAATGGGGGATATTGATAGGATTAATCTGGTGTTTCATTTTTATTTTAAGATATGATAGTTTTTGAATAAGAGATATCCTTTATCCTATCACACAGATAAGGGTTCATGTGTTTCTCATAGGGAGATATATCTTTTATATCTATTTAAATTAGATAAGTGTCTGATTATTAACATGGAATATAAATTTTCATTTTTCAATTTAATAAATATAATTTTTTATCATATCTATATTTGAAATGGGAATGTATGGGTGGTTTAAAAGGGGAAGAATCATGTGGTGTAAGGAGAGAGTGTTATTCAAGATGTATTCCATAGAGATTAAGAGGAAAGGGGATGCCATGTGTGTTGTAGCCTATGAGGGTAATCATATATGGTGAATGAGGCATCAATGGTGGATATATGATGTGATGGGATACCATGTTTATGGTATAATGTGCAGCGACTAACATTGAGCAGGAGGAAATAGGCAACCATATGAACAATGATCGGGGCCATGAATCAAGAGTGTTTGTAATTGTAGTGATCATGAAGCATATCTCAATTGATGATCGATGGTACATCTTGATGGTGAGATAACGAGAGAGATATATAGATCCTTTTGGTTTCACAAGATGGTGTGATGTTGAGGCATGTTCGGGTGAAGATCTCCAATGTAGTGGCATTTCTTCAACAAAAGTGTGCCATTTTGACAATGATAGATACTTTGAGCATGACGTTGGTTAGATGATTTTGAGAGATATGATATAATAATTTCTTGTTGTGATATTCACATAGGTTTTTCTATTCTCTCAATTTTAATTCTTGTTTTTTGTCATTACATGGATTTTTTAATCTCTGATTCATAGTGGATATTTTATAATTTTTTATTGTGTTTAATCCTCCACATTAGAGGCTTTTTCCACATTAAAATTTTGGTTTTCAAATTTATTTATTATTGTTTATATGACTTCTATATTTCATCAGGTTTCTCACAAAATTTTTCACAAGTGATTTTCATCCCATGATCGGGATTCTCCCCAAACACAATGATGAAATAAACCAAAGTATCTAAACCAAATAATATTCTTGACACTATGATATGTCGAAGAGAGATAAGATCCATGTCTGCACTACCTTGTAAAAATGGATCTCCCCTAATGAAGATAAACCACTCTATACTAGAAAAAGATGGGGACCTTCGGTGATGTTGCGCTGATTGAAGATGAATCTCGGGAAGATGAAGTCTTCCATGATTACTGATTTAAGAACCAATATGCTATGGAAGATGAATATCCCACTGATTTGAGTTCCAAAAGAGATTATAATCTATGTCTGAATAAATGTCACTGCCAAATTCATGTATTCCCAGATTGGCGAGAAGTGATTCATTCATTTTTTAGATGATTATTCCATTTGGAGGTGATTTTTGGGGGGTTATCCTCACATGTGGAACCCATTATCCTCAAAATAATAATAATAAATATATATGTGTTATGGGGGTTATAGGATTTTGGAGGTGTGTAGGTTTTTTTGTGCTCCAAACTCTTTTTCCATCCCATTAACGACACTCTATCTTCCATCCAGGTATACGATGGAGTTAGGGTTATTTCTATTATTTTTAAGATCTAAAACCTGCAAAATTATCCAAGTCAGATCAGTTTTTATCTTTAGATATATTCTATCAGATCCTCATGTTTTTCATCTACACCATTTATACAGATAACTAACAACTACTTTATATGATAAGATCCTTTTACATTTCATTATCTGGTTGCTACCTTCATGTCATACTACCTTCAAATTACATATTCTTTCTCCCTTTGATCAAATATTTTAAGTGAGTATTATTTTCAAGATCCTAATCATCTTTAGGAGTCTCTTCTATGTAATATACATTATTTTTTTATTTTTCTATCAATAATAGGTCATGTGGTTATTCCCTAATTGGGTTTTCCTTATAAATAATTTTGGTGTCACTATTTATTTTTTCCTACACATATTATTGGTCATTATGCATATACCTTAATTTGTCATGCTTGTGTGAAGGGAAATAAATTTATTTCCATTATTAATTCACTTTTCTGTTACTATGCCTTCATTTCATGCAATATTTCCAAACATATGGTTTCGAAGGGTTTATTTTTTGTTAAGATAAAATATTTAATCCAATTATAGTCAATTGATTTAGATGAATAGTTCTAACTACCATTTGTGATGATTAGAAGTGAATATTATACTTTTTATAAATAGAATGAATCTTTTGGTGCTTAGTACATAAAACCCAGAAAGAATTTATAATGAATAATGAGATTTTGAGCATGAGGTTGTTTGTGGTATCATTGTTTAGTTGGTCAAAGACAACATGATGAACCAAATTATCAACATCAGTCATTCCATAACATTATAGGAGAAGCTTGAGACTACTTATGCATCCAAGATATGAAATAATAAAGTTTTTATCATCAATCATGTGATGAATTTAACACACAATGAAGTGGTCAAGAGACGTACTAAGGAGAAATATTCATCAAAACTTTTTCCACAAAGAACAAGGGAATAGGTAAGGAAAGGAATCAGGAATAAAGTTGTCATGGAAATAGAAAAGGTAGGATAAAATCTATTTCAAAGCAGAGAGAGTGTGAGTGTCATAATTTGGGTATGAAAGGACAGGTTAATATGTTTTCTATTAACATAAAATAGAAAAAATATTGAAGAAAATATTGAAGAATAAAAATGGTGATTCATATGATTGTGTCACTGCCACTACAGGGGCTAGTCATTTTATTTTTTATTACACCATTAATATTTCTTCTTTTTATTCTTGTTGTGTTCTTGAATGTGTTTCTTATTTTCACATGAAATCATGGAAGGATATATTTAGATCTTATAGCCCAGGTAATTTTAGGGATTTTGAAGATTGTTAATCATGGTCATGGTGATGTTATAGATATGATGACTATTTTTTTGGAGACCAACACATGAAGAAAGTTGATTTTAATGAACGTTCAACATACACATGTGGTTCTTTAGAATCATAATTCTTCAATTGTTCTCAATGGTGAAAATTTTATCATTAATTTTGGTAGTTCCCAATGAAAAATTTACTAAGTTTCATTGACTATGAATTGAGGTAATAAGTAGTTTTTTTATTAGACTACAGTTTCTTTTTTTGGTGATACTACTTGCATTATTGAGTGAAGTTATTCTTCTATGTTATGGAATATTATGACTAACAATATAAGTGACAAAGTGATTGGTTTTTTATCTTGGAGACATATACTTCTATATTTTAATAGTGTGGAATTTGACATGTGTTATGACTATATGGCTAGAAAATAGACCAGAGCGAGATTCATGTCTTCATTTTCACTTAAAGTAATAGGTTCGTGAATTAGTACATTTGAATGTTTTTTGGCCATTTTATGTATACCACATTTAGTTGAGGTCCTTATTTTGAGACATTTATTGAAGAATACTCAACTAAAATTTGGTATAATTTTTTTAATGAAAAAAGTTGTGTTCTAAAAACTTTTAATCAAATTTAGGTTTAATCTAATAGGGAATCTAGTGTGAAGATTAAATATATTCATATTGATAATGGGGGAGATTATTTTGGACCATTTGATCTATATTATAGGAAGGATGGTTTTTTATATCAGAATATTCCTCCTGAGACACCTCAGTTATATGGTGTAGTCGAAGAATGAAGAGGAATTTGTTAGAATGAGTTCATTTATTTCATTCAGAAGAAAAGTTTCCTATATAATTTTGGGGTGATATTTTTGTACCACTACTTATATGGTCAATTTATCACCAATGTTTTCTTTTTATAAGGCCACTAAGAACAAGTTTTGGTATCATAAGGAGATCAAGACTGATTATTTATGTGTTTTTGGTTGTAATTATTTTTTTCACGTTCCTAAAGTGGAGAGGTCCATGCAAGATGGTATGTCACGATAGTGTATTTTTATCATCTATTGACATGATGAGTTTGGGTACAAGTTATATGATATGGATTGGATGAAACTTGTTAAATTCAGTGATGAAGTGTTTAAAGAGAATCAGAATATAAAAAATATTGATAAGGGAGAAAAATGTACTTCTCTATCTTTTGATGGACTTTTCAGTCTTGATCCTGTTTTTTATTTACATTTACCTCCAATTTTTTATTCTGATGACACGGTTGATGTAAAATTAATGTTCATGGTCAACATGAGGGAGTTGATGTATTTGATGCTCCTTTTTGTTAATGATCTAGTTCATGGGGTTATCAATAAACTTGTAGTTCCACTTCAAAGATCATTTGATCATGATACAATTTTTATTCGGTATCCACATAATGAGTATGTACTCTTCACTGATGTGGGAGAACCAGAATATTTTGATGAGGCAATGTAAATTGAATAAAAGGATATATGGGTTGAAACAATGGATAGAGATCTAAGATCATTGCATTCCAGCAGTACTTTGAGTTAGCGAAATTACCCATAGGTAAGAGATATTTTCAAAATCAGTTGATTCATCGAAATAAAAATGAAGAATACAATTTTGTTCCATGATACATTGTATGTTTTGCTGTTAAATGATTTAATCAAAATAAACATATTTATTTTTATGATATTTTCTCACATGTTGTCAAAATTACTTCTATTAGTGTTTCTATTAGTTTGGATACTAGTTTAGATCCACATATTGAGAAAATGGATGTGAATATATCTTTCTAAAATTGGGATCTATAATAGGGGATTTGTATAGAGAATCCAGAGGGTTTTTTTTTAAAATATGTAATGAGAATTATGAATGTAGGTTAAAGAATAGTTCATATGGTTTGAATCTAGACCCGAGACAGTGGTATAAGAAGTTTTATTCATTCATTTTACATCAGGGATTCATGAATACATGCTACGGTCATTTTGATTTTGTTTAGAGTTTTAAAGATGATTATTTTATTATAATATTGATTCATGTTTATGATATTCTCATTGTTGGCCATGGTGATTCTAGAACTGAATGATTGGAGATTAATCTTGGTTAGCCTTTCGCGATGAAATACATTGGTCCAACATGACAGATTTGTGGAATGTCAATCTACCATAATAAAAATGCAATGGAATTAAGGTTATCTCAGGAGAGATATTTGTGGAAGGTACTTCAAAAAATTTCATTTCATAGAGTGAAAGTGTATACTACTCCTCTTACCTTACATTTCAATCACAATACCATTCAGTCATCTTCTACTGGTTAATAGAGAGAGAGGTGATGAAGCACATTCCTTATTCATATTTTATTGACTATTTTATGTATTTGATGGTATTTACTAGACCTAATGTAGCTCATGTAGTTATTGTGATCAATATTTATCTATCTAATATATATAGAGAGAATTGGATAGAAGTGAAGTATATATTTTGTAATATTCATGATACTTATAGTATGGGATTTTGTTTTTCTAATCAATAACCTATGTTATGTGGATTTATAGATTCAGATATGGAATGATATATATATTTTATTAAGTATACTTTAGGATATTTGATTTATTTTACAACGAGAACTGTATCTTGAGAGTCTAGATTCTTCATATGTGTTTCTATATCTACCATAGATTCGAAGTTATTGTAGCTATAGTGGAATGAAATGAATTTTGGTTGATGAATTTTTTTGTTGAGAGACCAATTTTATTCCATACAGGTATATTCCATTTTGAGATAGTTAGAGCACTATGTGTTTAGAAAAAAATCCCACTTTTTAGGGTAGGTCGAAACATATCGATGTTTGGTACCATTGGATCCACAATGTCATTGATTCAAGAAATATGGATCTTGAAAATATCCACAGTAATGATAATGATTTAGACATATTGACGAAGAGATTACCCAAAGGTAAATGTGAGAATTTCTGATTGATTTCAGGATTGGAGGTGATCCCTACATGACTCATAGGGGGATTTTGTCTGGGGTCCCCCTCATGTGGGTACCCCACGTGCCTCATAGTTGATAAATATCAAAAATAGATATGTTTTTTTAGGGTAACATGATTTTGGAGTTGCAAAAGTTTTTTTGGTGCACCACTATCTTTTCTCATCTTAGGCATGGAAATCTCTCTCCATCCATGTTTGTGGTGTGGTTAATGTTATACCTATATATTTTTAGATATATAGCACAAAAAATTCTCCTATTCTGATCGGCTTTTATATGTAGTTCTCCTTGAACTGACCTTAGAGTTTTTATCTGTGCCTTTTATTCATTAAAAAAACACCTTATGTTTACAGTCATATCTATTTGGGATTCATTATTAAGTTGTTTTTTTTATTTTAGTCTTCCTTTAGACCACATCATCATTATTTCATTGATATAATATTTTTTCTCAGTATTAATTTTATGATCCTATTAATAGTTTGGAGTCGCTACTGTGTACACTTCATAATATGTGGATTATACTTTCTTGACTAGGTCCCATAGTTTTTCTTTCATGGGTTTTCCATGTTAAAAAGTACTGGTGTCAAATTTAATTTTTTCCTACACATATATTTAGTCATTGCACATCCGCTTTAATTAATCTGGTTGTTTTAAGGGAAATATAATTATTTCAATTTCACATTATCTTTTCTATTTGTGAATGTTGTCACGTGAAATCATTAAAATCTCCACTTACTGGGGAGAGCCAATACTTGGAAAAAATTAATATTCAGTATTTAATTTTTTTAATAAAGTACAACTAAAGAGGATGCTTTCCAAGATAAAGATATTTTCTCACAGTGTAGATTTTATCTCAAATTCAATGATTGTGAAATAAATGAAGTGGGATGGTCTAAACTGTATAATACAAAACAAAATTCTTAGTTATAATTTTCAAACCATACTATTGATTCGAATGAAACTTTTCATACCCACCTTCTATGAAGTTGTCAGCATTTTGTGAGCCTAGTCGCTTTCAGTCCCCATGTTGGATCGAAAATTCTTTCCAAATAACACCACAAGTTCACTGTTTAAACTATATAATAGTCTTCCACATACCTGAGTAGACAAGATCCTTCCTTGAAATTACATTTCATTGATTAAGACCAATACACCTCATCCATTTTAAGACATTCAAGCTATAGATATGCTAGAAGCACAATCGTGTTTCCTCTAAAATAAATGAAAATGAAATGGAATAAAAATATGATATTGAATCCAAATCAACTAGGACCTTGTACCATGGACAAAAAAACTAAATCCATGTTCCACATGTAGATCATATTCATCCTATAAATAGATTTTCAAATCCTAATACATCAATACACTAAAGAAATTCCACTCTATTTATCAATGAGCAAGACACACATCTTGGATCCGAGGAATAACTTTCTTAATCGTAATGCTTTTATTAATGATTATTCTAGAAAATATATAATTATTATAGAGCATAGGAAAATTTATTTCTTAGAGAATGATGGTAATATAGGATTGAGAGTGTTTATAAATAAATAACTATTCACTAGTGTGGGGGATTTTTATAACTCAGCGTATTAAGATGTTGAGTTGCTTCTTTTGTTATAAACTTATTTCTTTCTCAATTTCTTATAATTCGACTGTAATACTCAGATGATGATAAACAAATCCATTTTTGGGGAATCCATATAGACTGTCCTTATCCCAATATTAATGAAGAATTTATCTTAATTTTTCAATATATGATATTTTTATCTGTCATGATTTATTCAAACTATATTGACATTAATAAATATCATATCTCATACATTTTAAATCCATCTTCCCTTCTTCACTAAATCTAACTCACATACCAGTTAGGGCCTCTCCCTTTCTTGAAATCATGAGCAGTGGGTGGAAATGAGTGTAATTAGAGATATAAAATTAATGGTACATTAGATATTGGAGGATGTTGTATACATTTCATCCCTCCAATTAAAATAAAAATTCCATGGTAGGGTAATCAAGGGATATTTTCCTATATTAAATGGAATAAAATACTGAAAAAATTGAAAAAATTATTTAATAGGAAAGATAATGGTATAACATGTGTATACTCCACTACATTTAATATAAAATTTAAAAACAATAATTTTTAATTCCATTTCCATCTTATAATTTGATCCAACAACACAAGAGAATCAAACCCATAACACTATCTTATCTAGAGAAAATCATTAGTCCCACTACTAATTCAATTTTAATGGGTTAAATTGTTTTAATGAGAAATTTGTTGCATGTGTTCATTAATTGGTTGGTCTACAATTCTAAAACTATGTGGATAAGTGAGGTTTTGAGATACTTCTTTTATTAGTGAGGGGAGTGAATCTATTTTAAATACTTATTTTCATAAGATATAACAAATTTCATGCTCATGTAATATGGAACCAAATAACCCATTTATGTAGGATGGACAATGAGGGTTGAAAAAACAACCAAAAAAACCACATTTATAAATTATTTTTTGATATCTGTGGCCTTATCCCTGAGAATACCTCCAAACGATTAACATTTATTGTAGTGACTAAATTTTGACCAAGGTAACTAACTTTTTTAGATAAAAATGAAATTGACCTTTTTAACATATTTGAACATGCTGATTTCAAATTAAAATAATATTTTACATGATATAATTTCTAGAGGTGGTGAAAATAAATTTTAATATAAGTACAGATGACACATAGAAAAAATATTTTGTGAAGAATTTCATTTTAAGCATGAAAAATAGATTTCACCAAAATAATGTATAGTATTGATTTTCATGATGTTTATTATTTTTTGAATAAAAATTATAGTAATGTAAAATTTAACTATGATACAAATTAAAGGTATAATATGAATAAATTTTAAAAAGTAAAATTATGGTATTTGGGTACATGATATTCTCCAATATTTGCTTAAAAATAAAACCATTCTTAGAAATCACTAAAATTCACCAAAATCTAATTTCAATATGATTAATCAATAAAATAAGTTCAATTTATAAAATCTAAATTTTAAAATTTACAAATTTAATATTTAAACAAGGCTATATAACACATGAAAAACAATTTCTTTAAAATATAAACTACATCATTTTCAAAATAAATAATCAATTTATTTTCCCATATCCTAATAAAATTATTTCTATAATTATTATAATAATTATTAATATGAATAAAATATAAAATTGATTCATTAGATAAAAATATCATGGATCTGACATAATCCACCCATAAATAAATTACGCCATCATAATTTTATTCATCGATATACATGTAAAGATATGTTTCTCTCATACCCTATTTATGTTCCCATTTTTCTTCCTAAATAATATAATTTTCCATAAAACATTATTGAAGTGAGTTCCTTTATTTAAAAAAAACAACTCTCTATGATCATGAATATGATTTGGCTTCTCCTTATAATAAATATTCACCGTTAACTATACCATTTCAGGGATTAACACATGATATACTTCAGTATATACTCCCTTAATAATGAACCATAAAACACATCTTGTACCCAAGATAAACTCAGAGGTAAGACTACTCAATATGTGGATAATTCCTCATTCTCCACATATTACTATGGACCAATATACAATGATATTAATTTCTCTATCGTTATAAAACACATCACACCATTCCATGGGAATATTAAAAATAATAATCCCCTACCTCAAATGAAATAAATTTCCTCTGATAATTTCCATATATTTTTCTTCCTCAATTATGATACCGTCATATGGTATTCAATCATATTTACCTTTTTATCTATGTTTTCTACCTATTCAAGTCCTAAAAATTTTCACTCACCATATTTATCCCAACATAATAGAGTGTGACATTTCATTCCATATAATTCCTCAAATTTTTCTATCTATATACTTGAATGAAAAATATTATTATAAGAAAATTTAAGTAATGAAATATGTTGATTGATATGGCTTGATTTTGATACATTTCCCACACCCTATTGCTTAAATAAGATGTGTTTTATTATTGAAAAGAGATGGAAAAGGATAATTGATTACTTTTTTAAAATCTAGGTTATAATTTTATATTCACTGAAATGAAATATAAAAACGTATGTTTTTTTGATTTTATATTGTGATTTAAAAGGATAATTTTTAATAATTTGATATTTTCCATTGAATTTTTATTCTTTGGAAGTGATCATGAAAATGTATAGTTATGATATTGATTTTATAAATGTTTTTATATCAAATTAATATATATTCATTTCAAGATACATTTTTAGTTTTCGCTGTAAAGAGATACATATTTTATTTTAATTTAATATTTGAATTTACAATTTTAAATGTCTTAGTAGGGTAAATTCATTTTGGAACGAAATGTTTTGGCCATATTTTATACTTATTTTTTGTAATTAAATATTTAGAAAAATTTGTAAAGAATTTGATAAAACATTTGCTGGAATTATTTTAATATGATTTTCATTTAATATTTAAATCTAATTCAGGTCTATTTTTAGTGTTTAGAGTAGTTTTAAATCAATCCAAAATGGTACCATAATCTTCAACTACAGCCAAAAGATCTACAACCATTCTTCTAGCTAATGTTCTCTGATTCTACTAACATAATAGTAATTATGATACCACTAGTTCAAATATTCATTCAATCACTAGGGTTCTTGTGTTTCTAATCCATCTTGCTACCAAAATCTACTACTACAACCCTTAGGGCCTTCTAATATCATCACCTATACCCTATACAACCATGAATTTTCTACCACCAGTGTATTTTCCTACTGTCACAACATAATACTATTAACACTACCACCAAATAAAAATCAATCATCCATCCACCTCAATGATTTCACAAACAACCAAAATTAAACCATTGTTATGATGAGCTCAAATACAAACCAGGTGAAGATGTTTCCCCAGAATGAGAACATACAATGCACTATGAATCAGAGAACCACTATTGAGGATGCATGACAAACCAAATGAAAAATATGATGACTTATTTAAACCAAGCATAAAATATATAATCCTTATATTGATAATGTTAACAAATATGAAACACGATCACATGATTTTTATATAATAAATGATTATTATGACTAAATTATAAGAATTGGAAATTAGAAATGATGAATAAATAAAAAACCAAACTAAACCAAGTAATAAAGACCAAATTAAGACAATACATTAAGCAGAGTCATGTTGGGTGATTCCAAGATTCAACCAAGGTACCAAATTAAGATCCATTTTAAATGATGTCATAATCGATTCAGTCTTGTGTCCTAGGTAATTTTTTTTTGTTGGTATGTTATTTAAATAAGGCGGTGGCATCAGATCCTCTGATTGGTGGGGATACGTTGATGTATAAGGACACATAAAAGTTTCTCAATGATATTCTGTAATCTAATCTAGAACATGAAAGATGAACCAGATCTAATGAATGAGAGCCTTGACACCACTATGGAGAGATCGGACACCGTGACTAATAAAACATAAGGATCTAATTTCAGAATTTATCAACATTGAATGGATATCATAAAATATTGAGGCATGACTGAATATTCCATTCGAAAAGTATGATGGGACTATTAGGGTGGATGTATCACCCTCTCAAAATCGTACACAAATGAATAAAACCAAACAAAAACAGGGAAACCCAAAATATAATGTGGTTTGGATGAATGACCTACATCTATAGAGAATGACGTTGGAATTATTATTCAAACGGAAATAATACATATTTTAAATTCCTCTTTGTCTCTTTTATCATAGATATCCACCACATATATTACATAGTGGAGGAGAACACAACCAAATGACCACTTTAAATTTAGTCATGTTTTCCCCAACCCATGCAACCTTTATTCCCGGGCAGCCAAAAAATATCTATACCAGGTGTGCTCTAGCATCCCATCTTCCATGGAGGTCCCCCACAATCCAAGATAGGTGAAATCTTCATCAGAACCCAATATTCTACCCCTTGACTAAAAATACCACCTTGTTTCCACTGAAACATATATTTCTGCTCGCTGTTTGCTTCTCGATGCCTACAGAAATCTCATTTTTAGAACATATCATTCATGTCAAATGAATGTTGAAACATGATCCCTATATCATACTTATTTTCCATTGGTGGAGGAAAAAGATCCCAAATCCTATTCTAATGGAGTAAATTCATATCTTCATCCATAACAGACTTCCAACGGTATAATTATTTTCTATTAAAAATGCCTCAATAGTAATATGGAACACCATATTAAACTATATAAAGAGAAATGCTAACCAATTTTCCATACAAGGAAGGTCATAGTATAGTATTTCATGTTCTACTAGTATTTATTCTCTTAACTGATATCATGGATCCACCTGTAATAGACTCATCAATCAAATAATACAAAACACCTTTTTGGATACCATTCATGTTAAGAAGTTCTCTGTGGATAACATTCCGGAATCCATCTTCAATATTTATTTGGTAATCATGATTATCTAAAATTCAAATTTATATGATGATATTATCTAATTGTGGTACATATATTACATCTGTATGTAGTTTAATTGAAAAATCATGCTTCTCTGTCCATATTATTCCAATAACTCGGATACGGAAAGGATTGTTATTTCCCATAAGAACCACACCTTCATCTGACTCGAAGAAATTTGATAACCAATATCAATTCGAAAACATATGGAAGGAACAACCTAAATCAATAATCCAACCTTCTAAATATTTGACCATTTAATAAACAAAGATAGTATCCTCAACATCAATAGTTTTATTTCAACATTTAATTTTAGTTTCCCAAGTATGGGGAATTCCTTATTCTAGTTCCATTTTTCATGATAGTAGGAACACACATATTTCACTATACATCTAAATGTAGACTCAAATTTTGACATCTATCATGATTGATCTCTTCTGAATGTTCTATATTTCTTATCACTTGATCAGCCTGTTGTTTCTATAAATGCCTCTTATGTAGAATCCAAATGATCAAACCTATCCTTCTTCATGTACATAGGTTTAACTATGGAATTTGAATCATTAAAAAATTTTAACTCATCTTAATCATACAAAAATTTTGTAGTAAGGTGATCATAACTCTCCTGTAAAGAGTTTAACAACAATAGAGCCTTATCTTTATCTCCAATTATTATTTCTAAACTTTTCAAATCTGTGAGGATTTAATTTAAACATTATAGGTGCTCAATCATAGACAAACATTTCTAGTACTAATATCTAAACAATTTCAATTTTGGTAAAACATATTTTTAAATCTTTTTTCCATATACTTGTTCTAAAAAATACTCCACAAACTTCTTTCCGACATTTATCGTATCAACAAATATTTCAAATCATTAGCCAACAAATGCCAGATAATATCGTAGGCTTGACGATTGAGTATACTCCAATCACAATCTATGTTTTTGGATGGAATTTCTTATAAGTTGATATCAAACTCTTTTTCAGGTATAATGTCCAAAAAATCACATTTCTACATGTAGAAGATGTTCACCCTCTTAAACTTCTCCACCTCAAATTTGGGATGGAAATGATTCTTCTATGTCCAGAATTATATGTAGTACCAACATGTGTATATGTAACATAATCCTAGTATGTTATGAACAAAGTTTAATTGGGGATACTCTATAACGAAAAATAGAAAGGAATAACCAAAAAACAGACACCACCAATGAATCTCGAATAGTAGAAAATTATGAAATCGACTATTTAATTTTCCTTATCAAATATAAAATGAATAAAAACAATTATTGAATGTATTTTGTTAATAATTTTGTGGTGAAATCATGACCCTCTTAGAATCCTCCTCAAATAAAGGGAATCAAACACCTACATAGATTCACAAAATTTATTGTGGTTTAGTCAAATGACCTACATCCATGGGGGAGGTAGGCATAATTATTATTCAAATGGGAATAATACATATTAAAAATTCCACTATGTCCCTTTTCTCACAAATTTATACCACATATATATAGTAGTGGAGGAGAACAAAACCAAATGAATGCTAAATGATTCTTCTGGTGGTTACTAAATTCTACACCCTTTCGTCTTGGGTGGTCACCAAACTTTTTCACCAGGTCTCCTATGATAGTTTGTCTTTTGTGGAAGTCTCCTACCATACTGGTTGGTGTAATTTTGTCATAAAAACCCCAATAGGGACACACTAATGATGTTTATGATTCCCACATAATAGAGGATACAGAATCATATAAGGATGTAGAAGTAATATTTTATGGGTGGAGAAGATTTTTCATACTGGTGGAGGAGGGACAGTAGGGTTAGGGTCATTGCATATTGCAATGTTTCAGGCACTCACATAAATATTGTTTTGTGGCCAATTTATGTAAGGGTATAATCTCTAAGGATGAATGAATTATATCATGGTCCTACATTGTAACATTAAGTTAGTGTCACAGAGGTTGATGGGATCATTTAAGGGTTATTATAGGTTATGTTAGGGTGAATAAATTTAACTTAAATATAATAACACATTCTAATGAGGGTTTATAAGGATATTTTTAGTAAGCTTGACATAAATTAAATCATTTTATTAAATTTATGTTCATAACTGACCTAAAATGTTTAAATGATAAAATTTTAAATATTAGAATCTTATAAATTCTCAAATAATCCACTGTGAAGATTCTGGAGTTCATTAGTGTTCATACAGAGTTAATGAATCAATTATAATAATCAGATTATGTGTGAAAGGTCTCAAAATTATGGAAGCGCATGTAGTTAGGAGCATCAATAATGTCACTTGGTGAAGAAAATTAACATTTATATCATCACTACAAGGATGTCATTGAGGTAATTCCTATTCAACAACCTGTGAGATGTATGTGAAGCATGGAGATTAGTGTGAAACATAAGAGATAATATTGTAGTGGCAAAGAGAACATTTTTGGGGAAGGATGAAGAGATAAATATTCACTAAATTCCCTAATTCATGTAATCCTTCCCCATTCGACATTCTATCACTATTCCATTCCAGAGATCAATGATCATCCATCTAGAATTAAAATGAACTGGGAGATTAACTAGAGGCAACAACGCACTCGAAACATGAAGGAAATGGATTTTGAACTAGGGGAAGAGTTTTATAACACTAGAGCAGATTATTCTCCATTATCTAATTTCCTATTTCATTGTACTGAGATTTTTGTAATGAAATATTTTGATTTTTCAACTTCTACCATGCATAAATAAATAGTTTATGTGGTTAGACAAAATAGATTGAACTACATCTCATTTTTTCTATTCTTATAGTCCGATTGATCATAGATGGATAATGTGTTTCATATATAGATCACATTTTTTCTTCCTCATGAGTATTGTTTTACATTAACTCAAATACTAATAATAGTATGTTAGAGTATATTCTTCCTTGGTTTTGAGAAATGTAGTACTAACTAGATAAAATAGATCTCAAGGGTGATCTATAAAGAGGGTGAATTTTATAATAATAGTTATAATTTTCATTCAAATTCACACAATATCATCACCTTTGTGGTAAATTCCATGCAAGGGAAGTGACATTTCTATTAATTTTATACAGCCAAATTACCAATACTAAACCAATTGTCTACATCCCCTATATGTTTTTATATTTTCCCTGTGTCCCCGCAAATTAGTGTATCACTCCACATTCACTTCAAAACATCACATCCCACTGGATTTGATCATGTTTTCTTGTTTGTTTTTTCATGTTTTATTTATTTATTCTTTGTGGAACATTCTTTTCCCTATTGTATGACCCTTATTACCATTGTACTAGTGTATGTAGGACTATAAATAATTAATTTTACCAAAGAATTATTTAAAATCTAGGTTTTATGTAAAATTAATTATTTTTAAACATAAATACACTGGTTTTATGGTAATAAGGATCAAAACATATATGAGTCATAGTATTTTAGAAAAAAACAACATTAAAAACACTAATACAAAAAATGAATATATATAAATAAATTGAGTGCGATGTAAAGTTGTGAGTGAATGTGGATTAATTGATTAATGTGTGGGGGAAAATGTGATGCTTTAAATATAGATTGAAAAACTATATAATTGATTTAGTTATGGTAACTGGACTAGATAATATAGAATGAAATGCCACTTCCCTTTCATGGAACTAACCATAGAGGCACTGAAGTTGTGTGAAAGGAAATGAAATGTCAATCCTTCATTAAAAAATAATCCTCTGTAGATATCATAGAAGGGATAAGTTATTTTTAAAATATCTGATGATAATGATACATCCTATAGGGTATGATCTTACCACAACATTTTTGGGTTAGTACTTCAGTTTTTGGAAACCAAGGAGAAAGGTACTCAACACTTATCATGTCAGTACATATGTTATAATGAAAATATGCTCACGAGGAATAGAAAATGAAATCACTAGAGGGAACACATCAATACAATATTATCAATTCCATTGTAATAATATAAAAAATAAAATATAGCTCAATCTATTTGATCCAACCCCCTAAACAATTTATTTACACATGTTGGAAGTTCAAAAATCAATATAATTTATTAAAAACATCTCAACATAGTGAAATATGAAATATTATAATTGTGAAGAAGATCCTATAGTGTTATTATCCTCCTTCTAAAGCACAAATACCACTTCCCTTCTCCAATGACTGTGCTCCGGCCTCTTGTTCAGCTCCATGCTCCTTTTCATGCTATATTAATGATTGATGATAGAAGGAATGGAATGGCGATCAGATGTGGAATGGAGATGGGTCATGTGAATTATGGAAGATGCTAAATAGTTCTCTATTCTACCACCCTTAGAAATGATTTATTTTTCTCTAGAATCTTCCCTCATAATCTATGTAATAATATCATTGCAGAATAGCTAGATCATAGAGAACAACATGGGAATTGACTAAATGACCTCCACATAGTGAGGATGTCACTTTATATTTTCTTCATAAAATGACCTACTTGAATATTCTAACTGCATGCACTCCCTTGATCATGGGAATTATTACCCCTAATGAGATTAATATAGAAGATTCTTTAGAACTCTAAAAACACCAATGAACATCAAAATCATCACAATCAATTCTTTGAGGATTATTGACCTTCTCCTTTTTCAAATTTCCTAATTTCATCATTTTATGGAACCTATGAAAATAAATATAATATGGGGATCTGACCTATCTAATGATCACTAAATATATCCATACATAGCCTCATTAGCATGAAATATTTCCATTATACAAAAATTCATGACACATACACAACATGTAATAACCATTACAAGATCCCTTAAAACATGATGGCACTACCCTTACATAATTATACTGGACCCTTACAAAATACCTTCATGCTCAGTGATGCTATAATTATGAAAATAAGCCATATAACTACATTTATGTGAGTACTAAAACTATTTCATATATTAAATGACCCTTACATAACTACTCCTTCTCTTCCCTTATGAAACTTCTTCTCCACCAATACATGAGTCCTTCTCCACACATATGCGGGACCTTCTCCTACCTTACATGCACATCCATAACATAAATAGAGACTCCCATCCAAATATGGTTATAGTGTTATAATTAATTGCACAAAATTTTATGATATATTATTGATTTTTATAATCATCGAAATTAGATCATTAACTACTATTGCATGTGACATAAAGTATTTCCTCAATGGCATCGAGGTTCTCATTTGGTGGACCTGGTTCATCTTTCTTGTTCCTAATTTCATTGGGTCATTTCATAGAGAAAATAATTTTTTTCCTTAAACCTAAATGTAGCCAAACAAATTTGAATATTATATTCCACCTCCTTCATTAAATCAACAACCTGAAAACAAAACAACCAATGATAAAAAAAATTTAATATTTCTCAACATCCACTTAGGATGATCTCTATTTGGTTCCTGTACTGAATCTTGAAATATTCTAATGTGGCTCAAATTCATGTAATTGATTCAGTTCTTCCTCATTCCTCTATGTCATTTGGTTCCTTTTTTAAACTATCTAATATAAAATTCCAATAATTATGTTGTTATCACCATTTCTCCAAAATAAAACTGGGTTCATATTTATTATTTCTTAAAATTATAAAAATAGGGAAACCATGGTTAATGATTAGTTTAAAATAGTCATCATATTCTTATTATGGTGTTTCAGGTGGCCTCTTAGGTGGTAGTTAGATTCAAAGAGGATGTAACATTCTGACTCAAGTTCCACATATCAGTTCCCCGATCCTGTTGGACACATGATCTCATGCACACCTTCCTATATTACTGAGTCTTATGGCTAGTAGAGAGGGTCAAATAGATGTATCATGTGGACTATACCATAATTATCAGAGAAAGACAAAGGAAAAATATATAAACAACAACAAATGAGAATAATTAATAACCAACTATCATACCATAACAATAAATACCAACATCACATGATGAAACTAAACAACAAACAATATACAAACCAATGATGTAGACATTTAGAGCCATATATGCGTCAATTGTCAAATGAAATCAAAAAATAAAGAAACCCTGAAACTCCCAAGTGATACCCAGTTCCATATTAGTTCCCTCCTCCATGATGCATCCCTACACATCTATCCACCATAGGGTTCATTCCCTTGTCCTTCCCTATAACTATGATGTCTATTATGGCACCTATTAGGAAAATCGAGTAGGGTGCGAGTACAACTCAGTAGGCCACCACCAAGGGTGTCTAAATAATATACATTCTATAACAATGTATGCAGTTGAATAAAAATAACGTACCATAAAACAGGTAAAAAGTATTCATAATTCATTATTCTTTTATCAACCACACAATTACCTAGGTTCATAAGGGCATCCGAACCATTAAACCCTTCTTCGGCATATTCTAGAGTCTAATCTATATATCATCTGAAATTAGCATACATTACATAATTTAATTATTATTACATGTCAAGGATACTTGGAACTCAGGTCCAATGATAATGTCTTGTGCCTAGAATATCTTGTATAACATCTTGTGGGTATTTGGAGCATCATTCCCTATCGTACACCTCATTGCTATCACATATGGGTTTCTTTGGATCATCAGTTCGTGCCCCACAAACATTGTCACATGCATTCATTTGATGACTAGAACACCCTTTCTAGCATCCCATAGGTATTTGGACCGTTAGTCATTGTCCCACAGCACATTTATCAATCAATAATATATATCACATATATCAAAATTATCATGGTTAATCATCATTAACCCCCTTTACAATTATTCACATAACAGTGAACCATTATAGTTTATCAAAATAGTCATGGTTCGTCAATTTAATCACATTAAAATAATGTGAACGTTTCACCATTAATCCATTTAACAAAATTTACTTGTATAAACCATTATCTCATAATCATTATACCTACTATCCATTAATTCCAATTATCAATCCATCTATAATCATATTAATCAATATATTTCACAGTACCATTAATTGAATAAATTCATAATCATATTATTCCACCAATTCCATAACCACATTAACAAATTAACCAATTAATTAATTCAATTCAGGATGAAATTTTCAAATTTTTAAAAGATCCATTAAAATAATATAAACATAATTTATAACAATTCATTGATAATTGATAATTATTACACTAGCCTCATGATTTTAAATGAAAGATATCCCATCTAAAACCCTCAATTGATGTCGGATGATCGAAAATAACCACGATTTAAATGATCTAAACCAAAACTATGGATAATGACAACCCCCCCAACCCACAACTATAAAAATGTTCCTCCACTTTGTTGAAAGAAGTATGAATATATGGAATGAAATTAAAAAACTTATTACCGGGAAAAAAACAAAAAAAATTCCTAGTAAAAAATGTATAAATAACTCAAAAAATGATGGGAATCTCACTAGGGTCAAGTGAAGGAAGAATGCATGAAGGAATAAAATCTACCACATGATAACATTAAAATTTATTATCAGGTAATTAAAAAACATGTAATTCCATTACATGTCTTGTAATCCTTTATAAAGGGTTATGCGAAAATACACGCCTCCCCAGGTCATTTTATCACGATTAAAAATTTACACGTTGTGTATCCCATTTAGACTTCATTTAAATTTTCTACAGATATATTTTCCTCCCAAAAAAATTAACATTAATAATCTAAACCACCTTCAAAACCTATATATCCAAAAAAAACATCGAACGCCATAGAATAATGAGAAAACTCAAAAGGGAACATACCTATAAAAGAACATGATCTCATAATCTCATCACCTTATAACATATAATCCTAAAGATGTACACCCAACAATCTCTATTATTCTGAGATAAAAAGATCAGGTTGTTGAGCCTGTGTATCTTCTTTACCCTCCCATGATTCCCCATGAACACAACCATGTTTCCACAATACTTGATCTATCAACATGGTCATTCCCTGAAACACATCTTCACTGTGATCCATAACACTTTTCAGATGATCATGAATGGACACATCGGCCTCAAGCTCAACATCGTCAACATCAATCACATGAGAATAGTTGGGGTGATTCTTCAAAATCCATGACAAATTTAAATTCTCATACATATCACTATACCTCTTTGGTGGATCCAATTGGTATTTTACTAGCCCAATTATCTCCACAATCTCAAGAGGTCTAGAAAACCTTGTTCTCAATATCCTATGGTGACCCAATCTAGGTGACACACGATGGAACACATGGCCACCCACTATAAACACATGGGGTCATCGACCTATATCACCATACAACTTCTTCCAACTATGAGTCATTTACATACATTTACAAATCAATTTGACCTACTGTACCATCTCCTATAAAAGGATCTGTCCCAAATACTCTTACTCAGATACTTCCATCTAACATTTAGGTATTGATGATGGCCTACCATAAAGAACATGATATGGTTTTTTCTGAATAATCATTTTAATTGTATTGATTGTGGAAAACTCAAGAATCTCTAATTGCATCTCCCAAGACTCTCCAAATAATAAGAAACATGACCATAGAATATCCTCAAAAAACTATAGAGTATATTCCAACTTCCCATCTGTCTGTGTATTGAAATCTATACTCATTAAAAACTTCTTTCTACAAGACATTCTGAAAACAAGAATTGAATCATGAGTCTTTGTATTAATATATAATTTGTGACATCCTGGGTATTTGGACTCTCTCCCGAACACACAATTCTCTCAACTGATCCATTGATTATTTATCCAAAATAGGCCAGAGATGTGCTATTTTTTTCAGTCGGTCAACAATAGCCTAAATAGAATCATTATTTCGAGATGTCCATTTGATAGATACAAAGAAAAAACACATAGTAACATTGTATCACTTCCATTATAGAATTGGAAACGGTTTTTGTAAATAACCCGGTCATTGATCCTCAGACTTCACCTGTTAGAAGGTATACCATCATGTCACGAACCCTACAATATCCTTTTTCATGCATCACCATCAATACAATCGATGTAGGTCACAGTAAATTTTGGTCAAACCCAAATGTACATCCCATTTGAAGTCATGAAATTCATGCATCAGCTCCTCCCACATAATTTTTGGAACAATAATGTGATTTTTGACGTACATGATCTCGTTCTAATCTATGGTACAATATGAAGGTAACTACCCACCTTCATGAATTTATATCAAGTACAAACACTCCTAATATTCATGCTACCTCTCTCTAATCCAGTTCAGATGTGTTGACTCAACTGATACTAATATGAAAGTAATCTTATCATGGTCCTCTGAAACTAAATCATGCATCGAATTTAGAAAATTCATCATATTCCACTCAGAACTAGATTTCTAGACTTCCTAAGATCGAGTTTTTCTATACAGATCATCAGAAACACTTTTAACCTTCTCAAGTTTAAATTCTAGTTCCAAATAAAATGTATGCATATAATCAACTCACATATGATACCATAGGTTCAAATATCATTGTGAAATGATAAACTTCAGACACTCTATATCTATATACATTGAAAAATTTTCTCCCAACAAATAATTCCTCCAAAACATTAAAGCATAAACCACTAAAACTAACTTGATGTTATGCATAGGGTAATTCCATTAATGTATTCTCTAATTCCATGAACCATATAACAAAAAATAATCCCCCAACATCAACACTAATCAAAAACTGATCCTAGATGCATCGTATAACATTGTATGCTCCTTACCCAGCTAAGGAGGGATCAAGATCTGTGTGGCATTCAAACACTTCTTTAACTATTATAAAACATTCTCATATGAACCATAAAATTCAAACATTATTACATTCATATCCATGTGTAAATGTGGTAATATTAACTGGGAAAACATTTGTAAGAACCACCAATAGTAATCTACTAAATCATGAATGGTACATATATAAAAAAAAAATCATTGGATTCTCATAAGAAATAAATACCTATAATATCTCTTGGTCCACTAACACACCTTCCTCTAAGACGATGTGACCTAGTAAATTTACCTGATCAATCCAAAATTGACACATACATAGTTTGACATATAGCCAATTATTTCTCATTGTACTCAAGAAGATGTCAAATTGTGGGGATTGATCATTATGAGTGTTGGATTACATGAAGATATCATCAA
This sequence comes from Viscum album, assembly GCA_963277665.1. Taxonomy (NCBI): domain Eukaryota; kingdom Viridiplantae; phylum Streptophyta; class Magnoliopsida; order Santalales; family Viscaceae; genus Viscum; species Viscum album. Next base: position 1,022,437,292 of record OY728162.1, read on the forward strand.
CAACAATGAAAAAAAATTGATCAATGTATTGGTGGAAAATTAAGTTCATTAAGGCCATAAATATTTTTAGAGCATTTTTCAATCCAAATGGAATCACTAAATACTAATTAAGGCCATACCTTCATCTAAAATCAGTCTGTGGTATATCATATGTTCGAACCCTATGATGATGATATCCTGATTTAAAGGCAATCTTTGAGAACCCACATGGTCCTATAAAAATGTGAAATAGATCATAAATATGTGGAAGAGGATATCGGTTCATCAATGTCATCTGGTTCGACTTCCTATAATTAATACATACACACAAGGATTCATCATCCTTTATAGAAAACAAGACTAGAGAAACCAATGGAAATGTACTTGGATGGGTAAATCCATTATCAATAAACTCTTCTAGTTGAGTCTTAAGGACTTGAAGCTATATTTGGGACTTTATATAGGATGGAATGGAAATCAAATGAAATCCAGGTATGTGCTCAATCACAAACTGCACATATCTCTCATGTTGAAAGCCAGAGAAGTCATTAGGAAACAAATCACATAATTGATCTTCTATGGGATGAAATAAATCATGCCTCCCACCCCTATTATTTAGAATAAGATGTGAATCATGGGTGGTGATCACCCCTAGTTGCTGATGAACTTCCCTCTAATTCCTAAATTGATATCCCAATATCCATGATGAATATAATTTTCACCCTCAGAGGAAATAAATGTCACTATCGAGTGGTAATGATCGGTATAGGATAAGTATGCTACTAGCCAATCCATACCCAATATCAATTAAAAAACTAAAAAATCTAGGATTTCATGATACCAATAGAATATCCACTCCCCAAAATTGAGATATCACCCCTTTCATAAACAAATGTCTCTCGACCATAATCCCAATAGTGTTTTGATCATTATAAACCCACTAAAAAACATTGTGGTCAATCTCACACCATTCGGAATTTTCTCAAATATAATGGATTTAGTGACAGGAGTATCAAATAAGGTACTAGAAATCATATAAATTACCAAAATTGTAGCTCTGGCTATTGATGGATTGGCCTCACTATCCAACAGTGTAGGATGAAGTGTGAATATTTAGTACCCCTATTCTCTATATTATAGTCTGAGTCCCTTGAGCCACACCACTCTACCTATAAGAGAACTCTTGCCTTGATATACCATGTTAACTACCTCAACCTCTAGGGCAAGTTGAACTCCAACTTCCTGACTGATATTGGGTTGATTACCCCCATCCGTCACTCTGATTCTGCATGGCTCCAAATTAATTACGAATATTTCATGGGATTTTGAAGAACCATTATTTATGTCCCATTCTTCCACAACTATATCACTGTACCAGTGGACATAGAAACAATCTATGACTATGGACTGACCTACCACACTCACCACAGAGCACTCGAGAAATGTCTTCTGTAACTAACTATACCCCTGGAGACTCTACTTTCTACTACTCTGGTTAACATTTTCAATGTGATGATTCCTACCCTTAATACCAACATATCACTAAAGATAAAAAACACTTATCTCAATAGAATCCTCATTTAGGTTCTTCTCATAAGTGAGATTCTAATTCATGACTTCTAAAAACATTTTCTGCCGAAATATTTTATCCTAGGACTTGATCTCACATTTAAGCCAATTCTGTAACCATTTCACAATAGTAGTCTCATCCTTTACCAATGATGGAAAAAATCACTACAAATATGTAATGAATCCATCATAGTCCACCAAAAGATTCGACCCCCGGTTGAACATCATAAACATTTTTTTCCCTCATCCACCTTAGGGTCTCATTAAAAAAGTGGTCCAAGAACTTCTCCTAAATGTATATCCATTCTATATTCTCTAACTATCAATATAGAGTTTGGACATTCCACCAATCGTTACATTGATCACGTAACAGATAAGTATCAAGTTTGTCTCTCTTCTTAGAAGGAGTATTCATGTTTTCATGAATCATCTAGATAGGCACAATCAAGAACTCACCTCCCTCAGGTCCACCCTATCCAATGAAAGTCAGGGGGTGATGAAATAAGAACACATAAGTCAAATAAAACATACTCTCCATAACCTTACCTTGGTATCTATCAATATAATATATTAACCGAGGAATGTAATAATAAAATTTCTCTCTGACATCCTCACCTGGCACTATCAGATCCTCTAGTTCCACTATTAGAGGCACATTTCCATTCGTTTCTTCCTATTATATTATCAATAATCACCATCATTGAGGTATATCTCTACAATGTAAAACACATGTCTTAGAATACACAACGCACTATTATCAAAATTTAATGAGATAGGTACACATAAATCCATAACAAATCATCCCCCAAACCCTGTCACATAGTCAAAATTGAGGCACTGTCACTACCCTCAACCATCCCTCACCTATGTTATGTCTCTAATAGGGTAAAAATTTTCACAATTCAATGTTCTATTTTGAAACCCATTTATCCATTTCACTGACCACCTTTTGAATCATTTTGAAATTATCAATTTCATATTATACGTCATTCCATAAAAATTACACAAGTAATGAAAATAATTTTTATTTAAAAACCTCTACCAAAAACCTGTTTTTCTATACGTACTTAAAAATGATGCATTTTATAATAATTCTTGTTTTCTTAGAATAATTCATGTATAATCAACAATCATAAAATAACGGGAAATGAATAAAATAATATAAAACTATAACATCACACAACAAGTGCATCACCTATGGTAAAATAACATCCCACTGTAAAAAAAACTAATAACAACAATCCTACCATGGGTAATTGGGGGTTTCCACCATAGATGGATTAGCTACTGCTATACATGAGCTCATGGACAAGGCCCCAATCTTTTTGGTCAATTTTAAACCTTTTCCAAATAATATGAAAAAGGAAAAGAAAAGAAAATGGATTTGATACCACTCTGTAACATCCTGACCCGAGTCCCACATACCAGTTCCATAAACTAGTTAGTCACATGAAATCAGGCACAACTCTCTATATCATATAGGCTTCCAAATAAAATTGAGGGTAAAATAGATGTATTTTGGGTAGACTATTCCCTCTTTATAAAAGTAACACAGTGAGGAATATAAATAAACAACAACTAATTATAATATTAAATAACCATATATTATATGATAATAAAAAAATACTAACGTCACCTGATAAACAAAAATTGGAAAAAATATCCAATCCAAATTTTTAAACACGCCATGCCATATATGTGTTATGTGTCAAATGAAATCAAAAAACCAAAACCCTAAATCTATCATATTGGTCCAAACACCATGTCTATAACGTCCCGAACATTTGAGTAATATTAATTTCATGAATTTGATTGTTATTTTATGTTGTACACAAGAAAACTATGTCCTTTTATTAATGAATGAGTATAATTAAAATGAGATAATTGAGTTTTGACTGTTATGAAACTGTAGGTCAATATAAACATTGGAAACTACTCTTAATGTTATGATTATTTTTTATAAATACAAATGATCATGGTTAATTAATACAGAAAGAATATTTGAGGGCCTCATCCAGTAAACTCGGGCCATAAGAATCTAATCTGTCGGAGCTTGGGAAGGAGTTAGCATCACTGGGCTTTACTCTAGACAAATCCAGAGCCGAACTTCAACACATTAAGCTTGAATGGAATCACTTATGGTAGAAGTTAAATGTTATATGAATCATCACTCAGCCAATGTTTTTTGAGCCTCCCAAAAATTCTATGACCATTAAACACCTTACTCTTAGGTCTTATGCAGGTGTTATAAGAGGCTATGAAATGATGCCTTAGTTACATTGTGTAATCCTTTTATGTAACGGCACAACCAACATTACCCAGAGTCGGTGCATTATTACATAACATTGGCATGATCACAAGGGGTAAAATCCTGAAATACCGATCAGTTTAGTAGCCTTGGATGTACTAGATACATTTATAAATTTTAAATTACATTATAAAATGAAATACAAAAAAACATTGTTTTAATTAACCACATTCAAATCCATTAGACTATCCCTGAAGGTCAGCCATAAAAACCATTTCGTATCCTAAAAAAACATAGAAAGGGGTGAAAACATATGCTTAATAAGGCTAACAATATAGAGGAAACTTTAATAAATAGGCATAAACATTTAAATAAATGTATAAAACTAAAAAACAAGCCTTTTAAACTTAAAATTATGCATAATATGGAAAATAAAAATCAAATAATTCCATTTACTTATTCACATGGATATTCTTCTGGTCGAATAATCTCATGCAATATCAATAGCCAATTTCATAATGATGGAGTCCATAATTGCAGACTTCATAACCACATAGTCAAGGCCTTGTCCCAAAATACAAATATGATTTTTTCAAGGCTGTGTTCCATGACACTATTTTGTCTCATGAGACCCATCGATGCATCATGGCGCTATAGAAAGCTCCAGCCATCACTTACTAAGTCCAATGCATTACTCATATGAAAAGGTTTAAACATAACATAAACATTCGTATTAAAACTAGCATAAAAAATTTCAATACTTTATCCATAAACCATGAATGGTATGAAATAACACATCCACAACCAAACATATTACATAACCTTCAATAGAATAAGGAATATTTTTATCATAATAAATAAACATCAAACAAGATTAAAATCCATCAAAAGAGGTCAGCATAGATGAAATAAAAACTATTTGAAATAAATAATTATTTCTATTTTGAAACCATTTAAAAGAAAAAATTTATCATAGAAATATTATTATAAGATTTTAAGAGAAGATTCATTGATATTATAATGGCAAAAAATATCCACACCTAACAAATATGTTAAAAAATACATTTTTACATTAATTATGTCAAATAGGTCATAAAGTACCTTGTTTGGAAAATGATGGAAGGATTCCTTTCAAAACATATAAGGTCAAATAGGGGTATAAATTACTTTAACCCATTTTCTAGTAAATCGTAAATTTTTTTAAATAAATATTCATGAAACATGGATATGGATGATTATGTGGTCCTAGTAGATACGTCTGAAAAAACAACTTTGAATAATAAAGAGATTGTGAATTTAACACTTTCCATGTAAATTTCTTTGGTCGATGGTTTGTTAAACATATGTATAATAGTTAAATAATTGTTATTAAATTATAAAACCACCATATACATAAATATTATATCGTATATGATTTTCTAATATTGCTTTGTTAATAATATTTTAGTATTATCCTCATTTCAGGTGTTAAGTTATTCTTTTTCATTTATATTTTTTGTTACATAAGCCGTGTTTGATATGTATAGGATGTATTTTATTAAAATCAAGAATTATATTATGTTATTAAACATTATTTGAAATAATTGAATAAAAATTATTCTTGAATGGTTACGAGGGGGAAATAAATCTCATCACGTTCGTGGAGACGGTAATCCGTACGTACGCACGAGCGACAATATCATTCTTTTTATATTAAAATAGTATGTAAATAGATGGTATATCATATACATGAATCATTAACATGTGATATGTGTTATTTAAATCAATTATACATCGTTATTATACCCATTCAAAAAAATAATGTATTGAATAACAACTACACCACGACATGGATATGGTAAGCTATACGTAAGCACATATAGTGATGTTGTCATTCATATGATGGATAGAATAATGAATATGTTTGTACCATTTTTTTTACATCAAAATATATTGAAGATTCTAGAGTTATTATTTAATAATAAAAACAACAAAGGAAGGGGAAGTGGAAGAAGAAAATAACTTGAAATAGGGGATGAAATATTTACCTCTTCTTCGGGTTCTTCCTTTTGATTTGATAAAAAGGGCTCCATAGGTTGGAATTCGGATCAAAATAACACATCTAGGTTGAAGTGAGGGATGTTGGGAGGATATTTGGGTAGGGGTTGGCCGATACAAATGGATTTGGTGGTTTGAACTGGAGTTACCATGTCTCTTTTTTATTTATATATTATATGGTTAATAAACATACAATAAACTATTAAGAGAACCCCAAGTGATTCATTATTTATATATATATCCTTATCTAAGTCATTTGGCCAATCCAATTATTTTTAGGAATATTATATCAATAAATAATGTAGTATTGGTTTTAAAAACTAATTTTATTCAATTTTGACAATATTTAGTAATTAATTTTTGTTAAAGTCCTAATAAATTTATTAATTCGAAATAAATTAATTTAATAAACCCTCTCATGTCATATTATACTATAAAATTGGTTGAATCTATCAAAAGTCTCAATTTAAATTTATTTGGGTACTTATAATATCAATTATTTTAATATTTCATTAATAAGGTAATTATTGTATCATCATTATGTCCTAAATAAATTAAATTACATAATTTCAAAAAATTAAAAAAATACCATTATGTAGGAAATATTTTTATCTTTCTAATTAATATTTATAGTCTAATTTATCATATGTTTAACCCTATATTAAAAATGGTTTAGTTATTAAACATTTAATTTAACACTTTTAACTCTTCTTTAAATAAAATAATAATAAATGTTCTGATCTAATCAAAGTTGACCTAAAGGATCATATTTAATTACTAAGGTTGTTTTTGGTCATAAAAAACTTATCCAAAAACATTAGGACACGTTTTACGGTATTTATAATATCATTTTGACATTTAATTACCCTATTTACTTTTAAAAGTGGTCAATAAAAGTTAAAAGTAACTATTCACCAAAAATTTTATTATCTTATTGAACCACATTTTACATACTGATATGAACCATGTATCTTGGATTTTTTTAAATTCATTTCACAGAAGAAAAAAAATTATGTTTTATGAAAATTTACAAATGCTTCTAGGAGGTGGGTAAAAGAGGGTAAAAAGATTAATAAATTTTTATATATCTATTTTTATTAAAAAAATGTATCTAATGAATTAAATTGAACTAATATTGGTAAAATGTTTCTATTTTGTCTTAAAATAAATTTAAATAAAATAAATAATTAATGAAATAAAAAATCAATTTTAAATAATAATGTAGTGATTATCACTACTAATAAAAAATTTACAGTTTCTTGAAAAATACCAAAACTTCACCCTAAGCTAATTTTGATATTCTGAAATCAAAAATGAAGTCCATTAGGAAAAATAAAATTTATAAAATTTCAAAAAGTGGGTATTAGTATTCATAACAGCTAGTTTGATTGGTTGTGGTGTGTTAAAACTCCATGTTGGGTACAACGGAAGTTATTACCTTATTCAATGGGAAACATACCATGGAATCTTGGGGTGTTACATTATCTTCTCCTTTAAATAATTGTGTCCTATAAATTTCTAGAATATTACTATATAAAAATATTTGGGTGGTTTTTCATCATAAGTTCCTCAGCTTTCCACGTTGCCTCTTCCATCTTATGATTTCTCCATAGGAATTTTACCACATGAGTAATCCAGTTTATCAACACTTTTTCTCTTGTATCAAGACTCACATTTTCTTCACATTAATACATGTCGGGTTCCATTTCTATTTCACCATAGGTTAGTACATTGTTTGGTTAGGCATGTATTTTCTCAACAGTGATACGTGGAACACATCATGTACTTTGGAGAGACGTGGCGACATAGCCAAACGATAATCTACAATCCCAATTCATTCTAGAATTCTGAATGGTACGTTGTACCTGGGACTCAATTAACCCTTCTTACCAAAACATATAACACCTTTCCATCGAGATACCATCAGGAAAACATGATCTCCTACATGAAATTCTAAATCATTCTTTCGGTTACCAGAATATCTCTTTTTCCTAAATTGAGATGCATTGATGTGGGTTTGGATAACATTCATCCATTTCATTGATTCCTCAACAAGTTCGATGCCTAAGAGTTTTCATTCACCATCAACATCCCAAAAAGTTGGTGTGCAACATTTTTTTCCGTATAACGCTTCATATGGTGCCATCTGAATACTTGAATGGAAGCTATTGTTATAGGAAAATTCAACTAGAGGAAATTATTGATCCCATGTATCTTGAAAGTCAGGTGAAAAAGATCCCAACCTGACTTCTAAGGTTTTAATAGTTTGTTTTGATTGTCCATCAGTTTGAGGGTGGTTGGCAGTTCTCAAACGAAGTCCAGTATCCAAGGCCTTCTGATGACTTTTCCAGAATCATGATGTAAAATGGGGATCACGATCAGAAATAATCGATAAGGGTATTCCATGAAGTCTTACAACTTCATTAATATATAGTCTTGCTAAATATTCAAGTGATAAATCTTTACTTATAGAAATAAAATATGCTGACTTAGTGAGATGATCAACTATGAACCATATTGAATCATTCCTTCTAGGAGTCTTTGGTATCCTCATGAAACATTCCATCGTAATATCATCCCATTTCCACTCAGGTATGGGATGAGGTTGCATAAATCATTTAGGATGTTGTCATTCATATTTTACTTGTTGAAAAACCATACACAATGAAACAGAATCAGCAACGCACTCTTCATGTTGTGCCATGAAAAATGGTTACTAAAATATATATACATCGTGGTGCTACCAGGGTGTATTGAGATATTAGAGCTATGGGAATCATCCAACAATTCCCTTTTTAGATCAGGTATATTAGGTAGACGAATTATCTTTCTAAATTTTAAAATTCCATATTCATATATGATGTCACTCAATATACCATCACTCACAGCTTTAATTTTCTTTTGAAACATCTCAACATTAGCCAGAGAACATTTTATCCTTAATAAAGATGGTTTTCCAACTATTTGAAAAAGTGTTGATGTTTCACCTTCAATGATTATTTCTATATTCATGTTTACTAGAGCCATGAACATCGGATCCCTTTCAACTCTCATCATGTTCAAAACTCCATGATCCTTTCTGCTCAAAGTATCTCCCACCTTAGTTTCCTTCCCGGGTTGGTAGAGTATAGTGAAATCATAATCCTTGAGTAGTTAAAGCCATCGTCTTTGCCTCATGTTTAGTTCATTTTGAGAGAAAATATACATCAAACTCTTGTGATCAGTATAAATCTCACAGTTTTTACCATAGAGATAGAGTCTCTATATATTAAATGAAATATTACAGCTACTAACTCAAGATCATGAGTGGGATATTTTTGTTCATGAATTTTTAGCTCTCATGATGCATAGGAAATAACCCTATCATTCTGCATAAGGACCCAACCAAGTCATTTCTTTGAATGATCACTATAAATAACAAAACCATCATTCCCCGATGGAATAGTCATAATAGGAGCATTGAAGAATCTACACTTTAGTTTTTCAAAACATTCTTCACACTCTTTTCCCCAAACAAATTTAACCCCTTTACATGGGAGCTCAGTTAATGGGTTAGCCAATCCGGAAAACTTCTGGTTGAAATGTCAACAATAACCTACTAAATTAATAAAACATCCTACATTAGTTATACTTGTCAGTTCTGGCCATTCTGGGATTTCCTTTGTCGTAGAAGGATCAATAGAGATTCTATACTTAGAGACAATATGACCAAGAAAAGAAATATCCTAAATCCATAATTAACACATTCTAGTATTCCAATATAATTCATTTAAACTAATAGCATTAAGGACAATACAAAAATTATTTTCATGATCTATGTAGATTTTGGAGAATACCATGATATCATCAATTAATACCACTAAACTTTCATCAAGATATTCATTGAATTCTCAGTTCATTAGATCCATCAAAACAGAGGGTGCATTAGTCATACCAAAAGGCATTACCATAAACTTGTAATGAACGTACCTCATTCGAAATGATGTCTTTGGAATGTCTTCCTTCTTCACACACAACTGATGATATCCAGATCGAAGGTCAATCATTGAAAACTATTGATCTCCCTAATGTTGGTCAAATAAATAATCAATGTGGGGTAAGGGATACATGTTCTTCATTTATATAGCATTGATATCCCTATAGTGAATGCACAACCTCATAGATTCATATTTCTTCTTAAAAAAAGAACATTGGCTCCCTATTGTGAAACACTTGGGTGAATAAATCATTTATTACTAAATCCATATAGTTTTTTCTTTAGTTAAACTAATTCCACAATGGCCATTCCATAAGGGTTCTTTGATATGATCCATGAACAAAGAATTAAGTCAATGGAAAACTCAATTTCTCATTCTGGAGGATTTCCAGGTAAATCCCCTAGTAATAGATCAATGTATTCATTCACAATATGTACATCCTATATTTTAACAGTCTTTTCCTCACCCATAACTATTTCATTTTTTTCTTTCCCAATAATTGAATTTATTAGAGCATTTGGGGATGGATCTAGATAAGAATCGAATGATGATATTTCTACTCTAAAGATAATGTAGTCCTAATCATCATCAAGAATTGGAATCTCCTTATTCTAACAATAAATTTTGACATCATCATCCAAATGACAATCCATACAAATGATTATAACAAATTCAATTATGAGTATGATGATGAGATCAGTAGATAAATAACATTTATATTCCTAAATGGGAACTGATTGAAAAAACTTTTTTGTGATGATACTAGCCTTAATGGTTTTTACTGACAACTCCCTTGTTATGTCAAATTTGAAATATCTAATTTTCATAGAAAACTAGGATTATATGAAATAATGTGATGATCTAGAATCAAATAAATCATTGGCTAAACTTGAGGAAACCATTAAAATACCTACCACCACATCTTTCAGAGATTCAACCTCAATAGAACTAAAAGTATAAACTAGGACATGATCCCTTGGGCTTTTTGAGGAATGCTTCCCTGACACTAAGGAAATTCATTTTCATAATTACCCATTTCCTTACAACTGTAGAATTCAACATTGACAGTCTCTTTCTTCCACTTGAAATCACGAACTTGGTGGCCACTTTCTCCACACCTATAACAGACTGAAATTCCCTCCAGGCAAGTACATGGGTGCTTCTTCCCACATTTATTACAAAATGGATATTCAAAATTTCCTTTATTCCCCTTATTTCAATTTCCAGATTGATCATCATATCTATTCTTCTCTTTATTTTCTTTAAAGCTGTAAGATATAGATAATTCCTTTTCTATCTTTATAGCTCATTAGATGATATATTCGTACGACAAGATGGATTGTGAGACTAATGCTCAATGGATAAATGGTTCTAACCAATTAAAGAATCAATTAATCTTACTCTTTGGGTTACATATAAAATCTGCTGCATGCCTTACTATCCTTATAAAGATAGAATCATACTTTGCGACATTCTTATCATCCTTTTTCCTCAATCTAATAAATTGACTTTCCATATCCACTCAATGGTCACGAAGAAAGTATTTTTCTAATAAAAGTTCTTTAAACTCCCTCTATTCCATAATTGATACTTTTTCAACTTCCTTTATTTTTTTAATCAATGACCACCATTGATCTGCATCGCATGTGAGGTGATAAACTGCCATGAAAACAATTCTCCCTTTCACAACTCCCAATGAATTAAATATTTTCTCTAGGAAACTTAACCATTGCTCAGCTATAAATGGATTTTTATACCCATTGAATGTTGGTTGTTGTTGCCTCTTGAGGCTGTCTGACATTAATCCTCCACGTTGTGGATTAGGTTGTTCCATATGGGTAAGGTTATTATATATAACCTGAGTGAGTTGTCCCAGTATGGTGATAAGATGCTCAGCACCAGTTGCAACACCATCTCCACTATAATTATCTTGAGTAGGATGGAAATCCTTACATGGATTGCGTGCAATGATATGGTTTACATTCTTTCCACTAGGCTCAATTTCTAAACAATGGCATAAACTAGATTAGTTTATTAATCGAAATACATAATTCCAAACTTGTAAAACACTTAAAATAAAAGGAACCGTTTATGGATATAATACCTAATCATAAAAATGTTTTCATTGAGGATGTATATACTCATAAATACATCATAATTATTTGTAATGAAAATGAGAATTTTTCTAATCATATATCTTGGGAATTTCGTACCTAAGAGTGCGTTAAGGCCCATTGTTGTGCACCAGTTCCCATTTAAGACTATCTCAAAGTGGTGTTTTCGGTTTATCCCCTAGGAACATCTATACCAGAGCCACCTCTACATACTTGTAACTAGAAAAGGATTTATTTCTTATAAAACTCACAAAATCTCTACTTTACCAATATTTCTAGGAAGTTATTCTATATTAATCCTCAATGTTTATCTTATAGTAGTGTTCTCTAATCAGAGCTTTTTCTGAATCTAGTTTCAAATGATTTTACTAAACCACCTTGTGATACCAACTGTAATGCCCTGACCCTAGTTACCATTAGTTGGTTCATTATTACATAACATTGGAATGATCACAAGGTATTAAATCCTGAAGGACCAATCAGTTTAGTAGCCTTGGATATACTAGATTTATTTATAAATTTTACATTAAATAATAAAATGAAATACAAAAAAAACAATTTCTTCATTAACAACATCCATATACCTTATACTATCTCAGTAAGTCAGTCATAATTTACCTCCTCGCATCCCTGAAAAAATAATTCATAGAAAGGGGTGATCTCAGATGCTCAGTAAGGATAACAATATAGTGAAAACATTTATAAATAAACATAATCATCTAAGGAAATGTATATGACTAAACCACAATTATTTTAAACATAAAATTCTTCATAATATGGAAAATATAAATCAAATAATTCCATTTACTTATTCACATAGATATTCTACTCATCGAATAATCACAGGAAATATCAATAGCCAATTTCATAATGATGGAATTCATAATGCGAGACTTTATAACCATATAGTCCATGACTTGTGCCAAGACTTTGAATAATATTTTGTCAAGGCCTTTTTCCAAGACACTAGTTTGTATCATGAGACCTCAAAATGCATTGAGGAGATATTGTAGGCTCCACCCATCACTATCTAAGTCCAATTAATTCCTCATATGAAAAGGATTAAACATAACATAAACATTTGTACTAAACTAGAATATGAAATGTTAATAATTTATCAATAAATAATGAATGGTATGAAATAAAACATCCACATTCAATCATATGACAAAACCTTCAACACAATATGAAATATTTTTATCATAATAAATCAAATTCAAACAAGTTTAAAATCCCTTAAATGATGTTGACATAGATGAAATGAAAACTATTTAAATTAAATACATTTTTTTATGTTGAAACCATTTAAAATAAATCATTTTTCATAGAAATATTCTTATATACTTGTAAGGGAATATTCGATGATGTTATAATGTAAGAAAATAGCTACACCTACTATATATGTAAAAAATGACATTCTTACCTTCATTTTGTCGAAAAGGTCATAAAGTTCCTTTTTTGGAAAATGACGAAAATATTCCATTCAAAAAATATAAGGTCAAATAAGTGTATAAATTACTTTAAAAAAATTTCTAGTAAATAGTAAAAATGTTTTTAAATACATTTTTATGAATCCCAGATTTGGATGACAAAGAGGTCCTAGTAGATACTTACGTAAAAACAAACTCGGATAATAAAGAGATTGTGAATTTAACCCTTATCTTATAATTTTCCTTGGTCGAGGGTACCTTAACCTCCTGTATAATAGTTAAATAATTGTAAGTTAATTATAAAAGAACAATATACCTAACTATGATATCATATATGATCTTCCAATATTGCATTGTTAATAATATTTAAGTATTATCTTCGTTTCGGGTGTTAACTTATTTGTTTTCCTTTATATTTTTTGTTACATAAGTCATGTTTGTTATGGATATGATCTATTTGATTCATATCCATAATGATATTAAGATCATAAAAATTATTTTTAATCATCAAATGGATATTATTCTTGAATGGATACAATGGGGAAATGAATCTCATCGTGTTCATGGAAACGACAATCTGTACGTACGCAAGAGTGAAAATATCATTCTTGCGATATTAAAATCATATGTAAATAGAAGTTATATCATATATACAGAATAATTAACATGGTATATTTATTATTTAAATCAATTATACATCATTATTATACCCATAAAAAAATAATGTATTGAGTAACAACTACACCACAACGTGGACACGGTAAGTCGTACGTACACACATATGGATACATTGTTAATTATATAATGGATAGAATAATGAATATGGTTGTACCATTTTTATAATAACATAAAATTATATATATGATACAGGAGTTATTATTTTATAATAGAAGAAACAAAGAAAGAGGAAGTGGAAGAAGAAAAGAACTGGAAAGACGTAACGAAATATTTACCTCTTCTTCGGGTTCTTCCTTTTGATTTGATAAAAAGGGCTCCATAGGATCGATTTATGATCACAATAATTACTCTAGGATGAAGTGAGGTAAGTTAAGAGGATATATGGTTAGGGTTTGTCTGTTCCAAATGGATTTGGACGTGTGAATTTGAGATTTGGGGAAATGACATTCTATAAGAGTGGTGAGGGGAACCTTAGGAAAAGATTAAAATATAATTTTATAATAAATTAATATTCGGTCTATTATGTCACTAAAATGATTTATTTATAGTATAAGGTGGTTATGGGTTGAAATAATTTCAAACAATAGGTTTTTGAAAGGTTTATATCACTATATTAACCTTATCAATTTGATTACTCTCTTTGTGAAATAGTTTGTCATTTTCCATGTGTCTTTGTATTTTTATATTATATTGTTAATAATCATACTATAAACATCAAACCAAACCCCAAGTGATTAAATATTGATATATATTACTTTATCTATGTACTTTGTCTGAACCATAGATTTTTTGGGAATATTATATCAATTAATAATATAGTATTGGTTTTAAAAACTCATTTATGTAAATTTATACAATATTTAGTAATTTATTTTTTTAAAGTCACAACCACATTATTACTTCTAAATAAATCCTTTAATAAATCCTAGCATGTCATATTAACCAATAAAATTCGTGTAATATATCAAAAGTTTCATTTAACATTTATTTAGGTATTTATAATATTAATAATTTTAATATTTCATTAATAATGTAATTACTGCATCATCATTATGTCATAAATAAATTAAATTATTTAATGTATAAAAATTATAAATAAAATTAAATTATGTATGAAATGTATTTATATTTTTAATTAATATTTATAGTCTAATATATCTTATGTGTAACCCTATATTAAAAACCAATTAGTTATTAAAACATTGAAATTAACTCATTTCACTCCTCCTTAAATAAAATAATAATAAATTTTATAGTCTAATCCATGTGCACCTAATAGATCATAATTTATTCCTAAGGTTTTATTTGGTATAAATGAACATATTCAATAGAACTAGGACATGTGTTATGTTAATAATAATATCATTTTTACCTTTAATTACCATATTTACTTTTAAACATTGTAAATAAAAGCAAAATGTTACCATTCAGAAATAATTATTTCCATCTCATTGAACCACATTTACATACTGATATCAACCGTGTTTCTCAGATTTTTAAAATTCAATTCACAAAAATGGTAAAATTATGTTTTATGCAAATTTTCAAATGCTCTTAGGAGGTGGGTAAAAGATGATAAAAAGATCAATAAAATTTTATACATATAATTTTATTATAAAAATGACACTAATGAATTAAATTGAACTAATATTTGTATTATGTATCTCTTTTGACATAAAATAAATTTAAATAAAATAAATAATTATTTAAATTAAAATTCAGGATTAAAAAATAATTCAATGGTTTTCATTATTCAACAAAATTGAATGTTTTTTGAAAAATACAAAAAAATCACCCGAAGCTAATTTTGGTATTTTGAATTAAAAAATGATGTCCATTTTGAGAAATAAAATTTATAAAATTTCAAAAAGTGGGTATTACTATTCATAATGTCTAGTTTGATTGGTCGTGGTGTGTTAAAAATCTATGTTGCATACAATGCAAGCTATTAAATTATTCAAAGGGAAACGTACTGTGGAAGCTTGGGGTATTACATTTTGTATAAATAAATTTTTATTTCTTGTTATGGTAAACTTTTTGAATTACAAATATCAAGAAAAATATAGGATAAATTTTTAGATGTTCCATATTATTGATGATTATTGGAAAAATGATATTTTATGATATTTTATACTTTAAATAATTAATAATGTCAACTGATATTCAAAAAATGGTCTTCTACAGTTGTGATTAGTAATACATTTATATTATAATAATTTCAAATTCGTTTTGGGAGAATAATAAATTATGAATACTAGTATCACCCTTATGAATATTAATGTGACCAATGGAATAATAAACTCACTTAAGAAAGTATAAATATAATTTACACATATGGATTGGTAATGTTATGTCAAAGAATAAGTAAATACATGTTTTAGAATTTGTTAGTTAAGTGTTAGTATTTTTTGGGTAAATAGTGATTTTACTTAAAAAAGACTTATTATTTAGAAAATTATTTTCATAAAATGGAGTTCATTTTTGAATTCACATTATAAAAATATTAGGTTAGGGTGAATTTATGTGATTTTTATAAAATGTTTTGATTTTTGTTGAATATTTAATATATAGATTTGAGATTCAGTTTTCTCATTGACCTAATTAATGATGTATACTGATTTAATAATTATAGTTTACTTGTGTATAGTAAAATATGTAATGAGGTGTCCCAAGTGGCGAATACCATGGGAAAATACCATGGGAAAGCCCATGGTTTTTCAAATACAACTAATGATATGTCCCTTGGATATTAATAAAATATTCCTTCACTTTTTTTAAAATTACCAACCCATTTCTTTATTCATTTCATTCCAAATTCCTCCTCAATGAATCTATGGTATTTCTACCTCCCATGGACTCCTCCCATGGTTCCCTCAAGCCCCCCAAGTTCCCTACCTTTTATTTTTTAAAGTAACTCTTCAAGGTAAGGGAACCATTCACCCTCCTATTTTAGTCATGACTTCTTTTATGTTATATCTTTATGTTTCCATTTAGATATGTTGGGGTATGTTATTCAACATCCTCATTACTATCTATTTTATTTTCAAATTATTAGATACCCTTTCACCTCTCGTCAACTATTTTTCAAAATTTATAAGTGACTTCGTTAGTCGACCAAATATTCATAAGGCAATAATCAACTTCTCATTTTCCCATTCAAGTTCACTTTTATATGGTATAACATCCAAGTTTCCACATCATGTTATTATATAAATTTTATTCTCTCCCTCTACTGTACTATGATGCATTTATGAATTTGATACCGTTTTCCCTAATCAATTATAAGTTTTATAAAACCATGTTGTATAATATGTTAGATATTTTTTGTCTCCAAATCAATCTATTTTTCTCAATAAATTCTCTTATTGTTTATGTGAATAAACAATCCTATTTCATTTCCACAGGTATTCATCCTAACATAAAAATGATATATTTTATTTTTTTAATTGACATACATAAAACCCTAATTCTGTTTCCAAGGGTTATAAATGACATAATGATATTGTTTTAAGAACTTTTTAAAAGGTCTCTATTTTGATATGAAACCCATTGATTTTATTACGTTTTGGTTATTTATTAAAAGTTTTATTAAGATATATGTGGCTCACTTGAAAATAAATATATATTAATGTTGCGCCGTGATAGTGCTCCAATGAATTGCGTAAATAATTAATCTCTAGAGATGACATGTTTTATGATAACTTGGTGAATAACATTGGTAATATTTATGACACCTTGGGGTTGGACATTGGTGATATACTTATGAATGTATAAATTAAATATTTTATACACATTTTAATTTTATGTTTTAGGTTATTAATATTTTTATTTGACTCTTCATCATATATTTATGATATTCCTCTGTTCATTTTGATATTTCTCAAGTTCACATGTAAATTGTTTCACTTGATTTCCATATGGGGCCTTCTGCTCACACTTTCGTTTGATGTATTTCTCTAGGTTATGAGATGTAGTAATTGTACATATGATGAAAGTTTAATAAATATTTTCAAGGGGATTAAAATAATGGTTTATGTTTTCATTTATTATGTACCCTTTTTTCCAATACACTATACATTAAAGATCCTATATTTTTAAAATGAAATGAAAAGGTATTTAATAAAAATGAGGGATTCCATCGTTGGAATCAATGGATAGTTTAGTTATATGTGGAAATTAGGCCATGAAAATTTTAAGAAGAACCATATTGAATGGTTTAAATATAGGAATACTTTTTGGTATTTTGGGAAAATATTAGGTATGTGGATTCCAAACAAATAAATACATGTCTAGATATGAACAAGCTGATGTGTCTCTAGCACAGATATACCTACTAGGGAAAAATCAGATAAGAGTATCGGGTATGAGATGGGTTATCTAGGTACATGACAACGAGACTTGTTGCACTATTATTTTGACACTCCCAACGGATATGTTTTGTTAATCACATTATTTTTATGAATTATTATGAAGGACTTATAGAGAAATGTAACTGTTTAAGCATGATGTTTTACGACATAAAATTCATTATAATTAAAATAATCATAAATGAAATATGATTCCACTGAGGATTTATTCATTAATAAAATGGTTATAGATAAGATAAACCATGAATAAGGTGACCACAAAGGACCATGCACTGATGATCCTCTGATGGAAGGCAGAATGGAAAAATTCTTTATAATTATAATCCAACCGACTCAAGATAAGGAAAATTACTTGAATAAAGCTGAGAGAATGATTTAACTATGAAGGGAACACAATTATATTGCGTCTTTTATGCATCAATGACCACCATACTTCAGTGGATAAACCAACCCATTGATTTCTAAATAGAGGATCAACTCTATCTAGATGTTATTTTTTGTGCTCCACTACTCAGATCAAGAGAAGGCCAGCGTCACTATTTACGGCTTAGAGGGACAAGCAGATCATTGGTGGGAACTTATTAAAAACACTAGGCCAAGAGTAGAGGTAGTAGCTATGGTGTGGAAAGAGTTTAGGGGGATCTTCATCAATAAATATTTCACTCATTCCATGAGAACAAAAATAGAGAAGGATTTTCTTGAGATAATGCAGAAGTAGAATGAATCTGTTAGATGCTATAAGATGAACATCACAATGCTTTACTGTTTCAAATCCATCGTTGTTATGGATCTTAATGGGATGGTTTATTGATTATTTGGTGTACTAAGAGCTGATATATGGAAGAATCTATCAAAACAATACTATTTTATATATGAGGAGATTATGTGGAGTACAATGAAAGTTGAATTGTTATTTGGTGACCTATAGTGGTCTCATAAATGCAATGACAAGAAGAGATCAATGGAGACTAGCATAGGGAGGACCTTTGATCAGGGAAGAGGATGAAAGAAAGTTTAATGTCCCATGTGTAATAAATGAGGGAAGAAGCATTCAGGAATAGCCTTATTGGGAGTGGGAAGTTCTAAATTTGTGGAAGAGATTTCCATATTGCGTATAATTATAATAGTGAGTTGAAGCCCCAACATCCCAACACTAACGACAGAGGAAAGATGGTACATTCCCTACATAATGTATAACGATTCAAGTGTGGATATCTTTGGAAATTTTAAAATCATTTTCTAAATCCATGGGCCATGGAGGGGAATCCCCATCAGCCTCATCATAGACCAAGGTAGAATGATTGTGCTTTTTCTATCACTACAGGTATAGTTGAATCACCAAATGATGTGGTCGCAGGTACTCTTGCTGTTATCTTTAATCTATAATGTAGATTGTTTTATTCTAGTTCTAATCATTCCATTATTTCCTCCATTATTTCAATGGATTTAGAATCAAACCCTGATTTTCTAAATGTAGAGTTATTAGTCAAGACTGAGAGTGGTATTATCCAAGAATCATTAGTGTTTAGAAACTCTATTATTTTATTTAGTGAGAAAAATATTATATCAAATATAGTATTCATTCCAATGCCATAATTAGACAGTATTCTTGGTATGGACAGGTTCTGAATGGATAATGCAAAGATCAAATGCAGAAGTATGGAAATATTTGTATTTTTGAATAGGGAACTTATAGTTGTCATTCAAGGAGAGATATCTGAACCTGATATATGTCGAGTTGAACTGGCTATATCCTTATTTAGGGATTTTATTTTTGAATAAAAAGAAGTAAATTATAGTATAAGGATATAAAATTTACCCATCATACTTGAATACATTGACGTATTTCTTGAGGAGTAACTCACACCTCCTCTATAAAGAGAGGGAGAGTCCTCCATTGAACTCGAACATGTATCTAATTCGATATAAAAGTCCTCATATAAATTTTAAAATGTGGAACTGAAGGAATTAAATAAGAAACTCCATGTTATTTTAGAGAAGGGGTTTATTTAAATACGTGTGTATCTTTCAAGAGCACGTGTTCTTTTTGTAAAGAAGAAGGAGGGATCGATGCAGCTATGTAATGATTATTGACAACTGAATGGGATTAACGTAAAGAAACAAATAGCAGCTTCCAAGAATTGATGACTTATTTTACCAACATTATGGGGATCAATTATTCCATATGATTTATCTTTATTAAAGTTATCATAAATTGAGTGTGAATAAAGATGATATTCCAAAAACCTTTTTCCAATCAAGATAAACGAAATATGATTTTGTTGATATGACCTTAGAACATACTAATGATCCATCTGTTGTTTATGGATTTGATAAATAGGGTATTTGAGGACTACCATAATAAAATTGTTGTAGTTTCTATTGACGATATTCGGATATATTCTAAAATACTCGAGGATCATAAGGGTCATTTCAATGTTATTTTGAAAACTCAAAATAAGTAGAGGATTTTTTGGAATGTTTAGTAGATTTCAATTTTGGTTACAAAAATCTATTTTTGTAGGGAACATTGTATCCAATGAAAGAATCACAGTTTAACCTACATAAATTTCTTTTTCTAGATTAGTGGCCTCAACCTCTAACAATAATTGAGATTCATTGATTCTATGTATTAGCAGGATATTACAGGAGGTTTTTTAAAAACTATTCATGACATTCTAATACATTAACCAAGTTAACTTGAAAATGGGTCATGTTCATCTAGAAAAAGGAGTCTGATGAAATTTTCAATGAGATGAAGAAGAGATTGGTTACTGCACCCATGTAAACACTACCCTCAAGTGTATAAGGATTAGTTATTTTTAAAAATGCGTCTTTGAAAGTGCTTGGGTGCGTCCTCATGAAAAATTTGAAAGTCATTATTTATGCATCTTAATAGTGGAAGACTCATGATCAAAAATATTTACGCATGATCTTGAACAGGCTATCATTTGTTTTTCTCGATGACATGGAGGTACCATCTTTATGTGGAGAAATGTTATATATACACAGAAAATAAATATTTGTAGTATATTTTAACACAAAATGAATTGAGAAAGAGAAATAAGATATGGTTTGAACTTCTTGATGACTATGATTTTCCAATTCATTATCATCCCAAAAAAGAAAATAAAGTCATTGATGAATTAAGTAGGAATGAACATGTTGTTCTGTCAATGATGAGGAATCAAATAGATCCGTTGATTAGTGAACCATTAAAGATGGACATGGGAATTATAAGGGAACAGACATAATCAACCCTATCCTAAATTATTTCTCAACCATCATTACAACAAATAATCAAGAAATATTATAATGAAGATACTTTTTCACATAAGAAGTCTGAGGCTGTGAGGGATGTGATGTTTCCTGAGTTCAATATTGATCAAGAAGTGTACTAAAATTTCGAACAAGACTATGGGTACCATAAATTCTTGAAATAAAGAAGGATATGATGGATGCAGCTCATAGATATAATTTATCTATAAATCCTGGAAGTACAAAAATGAATAGGGTCCTATGTGAACATTATTGGTGGGATAATTCGAAATGGCAGATTTTTTACTACACTACAAGGTTCTTGGTATGTCAGTATGGGAAGGAAGAGTGAAATCAACCTAAAGGTATTACAACCACTACCCATACCAGCATGGAAGTGGTGCAATATCACTATGGAATTTTTCACTGGTCTCCCAATAACATTGAAAGGAAACAAGGAGATACGGGTTAATGTGGACCATCACACCAAGACTTCCCATTTTATCTCTATTTAGGAACATTTCTCTCTTGATCATATATACATGATTTTTGTGAAGGAATTGGAATGAAATCATGGAGTTCCACTTTCTATTGGTTTTTATCGTGATCCAAGGTTCAATCAAAATCATGGAGAAGTCTTCAACCAGATTTGAGTACCGAATTGAAATTCAGTTTGGCCTATCACCCCCAAACCGATTGAGAATATGAAAATAATATTCAAACACTCAAGGACATGTTGAGAAAATTATCATTGGATTTTAACGGTGGATGGGATCAACATCTCCCATTCATTGATTTATCATACAATAATAGTTTCCACTATATAATTAAAATAGAACCCTACAATGCTTTATCTAGGAAGCGATATAGAACTCCTACTTGTTGGGATGAAGCTAGTGAGAGAAATATTCATGGTCTTGATATTGTGGAAGAGAAGATAGAAAAGGATCATGCTATCCAGCAACACATTATGTCTCTTCAGAGTCTGAAGAAAAGATATGTTGACAAACATCAAATGGACATGGATTATGATGTTGGTGACAAAGTCTTTCTTATAATTTCACCATAAAAGAGAGCCATGTGGTTTGGTAAGAAGGGGAAGCTCATCCCTGGGTACATTGTCCCCTATGGAATCATTGATCGCGTAGGAGCAGTGGCATATTGGATTGAACATCTACCAAATATAGAATATGTTCATGATATACTCCATGTATCCCTCTAGAGGAAGTAAATACCTAACCCTTTACATGTACTAGATCCAGAGGTTGTACAACTAGAACACGACCTCTCTTATGAGGAGTAGTGGGTGGAGATCCTGCATTATAGAGACAAGGATCAACGCAACAAGACTACCTACATTGTAAATGTTTTTTTGGAAGAACCAAAAATGTGAAGAAGTCACATGGGAACCATATGAGTCTATGATGATGAAGTAACCACCTTTTCTCTTCAGAGTGTATGAGTTGAAATTTCAGAGATGAAATTTCATAAGGGGGGGGGGAGTGTAATGACCTGAACATTTTAATAATTTTGGTTTCCTAAATTTGTGTGTTATTTTATTTTTCACTCAACAAAACATTATCCTTTTATTAATCATGTGAGTATAATTAAAATGAGATAGTTGGGCTTCGACTATTATATGACTATTGGTAAATATGACCATTGGAAAATACTGTTAATGTAATGATTATTGTTTATAAATATTAATGATCACGGTTAATTAATACATGAATGAATATTTGATGGCCTCATCCAGTAGATTCGGGCCATACAAATACCATATATCAGAGCTTGGGAAGAGGTACTGTTACTGGGATTTTCTATGGACCAAGCCCACAGAAAACTCTAACACGTTAAACTTGAACAGAATCACATACGGTCGAAGTTCATACTGATAGAAATCACCACTCAGGCAATGTTGTCTGAGCCACCCCAATATTCCGTGACCATATAAAACTACACTCTTAGGTTATATCCAGGTGTTATAAGAGGCTATGTAACAAGGCCTTAGTTACTTTGTGTAATCCTTTTGAATAAAATTTTTTTTATTTCTTATTATGGTTAAATTTTATAACATTAAATATCATGATAAATATAGTTTGAATTTATAGAAATTCCATATTATTGAAGAAAATTGGAAAAAAGGAATTTTAAAATATTTTTTTATACTTCAAATAATTAATAATGTGAGATGATTTTCAAAAATGGACATTTACATTTGTGATCGGCATGAAATTTATTTTCTAATAAGATTAGCTTTTTTTTGGTAAATAATAAATTATGAATAGTAATACTACCCTTATGAAATTTAATGTGCCCAATAGAATAGTAACCTCACTTAATAAAGTATAAATATAATTTGGGAATCTTTATTGGCAATGTGATATCATATCATAAGTAAATAACTGTTTTAGAAATTATTTTGTAATAAATAGTATTTTTCAGGTAAATGGTGATTTTAAATAAAAATTAAAAATCTCTTATTTAGACATTTATTCTAAATAAAATGGAGTTATTTTTTGAATTTAGAGAATTGATATTAGGTAATGGTGAATTTATGAGATTTTTATAAAATGTTTTGTTTTTCTGTGAATAGTAAATATATAGTTTGGAGTTTCAGTGTGTTTAAGGACATCATTAATGATGTAAAAATTATGGTCGACTTGTGTACAATAAAATATGTTATTAGGTGTCCCAAGTGGCCAATAACATGGGAAAATACCATGTTCAAGCCCATGGTTTTGCAAATACCACTAATGAGGTGTCCTTTTGAAATTAACAAAATATTCCCTCACATTTTCTATAAATACAAACACATTCATTCATTCCATTCATTCCAAATTCCTCCTAAAAAGGATCTAGTCGTTTTACATAACATGTATCCCTCTCATGGTTCCCTCAAGCCTCCTATGGTCCAATCCTTTGAGTTTTTAAAGTTTCTTTTCAAGGTTATGAAACCTTTCACCGTCCTCTTTTAGTCAAGACTTCTTTTATGATATATCTTTTAGTTTCCATTTTATTATGTTGGGGTATGTTCTTATACATACATATTTATCTCCATTTTAGGTCAAAATTATAATATAACCTTTATTCTCACATCAAAAAGTTTTCTGAATTTTTATGCAATGCTGTTAGGCTGTCGATGTTTCGTAAGGGAATTATCATGTTTTGTTTTTTCCATTCAGGTTCACTTTTATGTTGTGTAACTTTTAATTTTCCATTCCATGTTCTTATTTCATTTTTACACTATACCTATTCTATATTATGATTCATTTATGGATTTGAGACCCTTTTCCCCTTTATTTTAAATTGTTTCTAAAACCATGTTGTATGGTCATTATGCTGTAGAATTTTTGTCTCAAAATCTCTCGCTTTTTCTCAGGGAATTCTCTTATTTTATTTAGGTGAATACATAATCCTATTTAATTTATATGGTTATTCATAGAGTCATAAAAATTATATATTTTATTCTTTAATTAACATACATAAAAACCGAATTCCCTTTCCATGGTTTATAAATTACATATTGATCTTTTTTTAAGCATCTTTTAAAACGTCATGATTTTGATATCAACACCATTAATTTTATTCCCATTGGATTATTTATGAAATGTTTGATCACGATCGATGTGGATCACATGAAAATAAAGACATATTATAGGTGAACATCGATAGAAATCTAATTAATTGGGTATATAGTTAAACTCTAGACAATTTATGATACCTTGGTGAAGAACTTTGGTATTTTTTAGGACACATTGGGGATAGACCGTGGTGATATGCTTATAAATGTATAAATTAAATGTTGTAGCCACATTTTAATGTTATATTTCAAGAGATTAAAATTATTATTTTCCTCTTCATCATATATTTATGATATTAACCATGTTTTTATTGTTATCGCTCAAGTTCATAAGTAAATTATTTCACTTGTTTTTATTACTAGGCCTTCTGGTCACCCTATCCTTTGATATTTGTCTTCAGGTTATGTGTTGCAGTAATTTTAAAAAGGATGAACTTTTCAATAATATTTTAAATGGTATTAAATGAATGTTTTTTATTTACATGTATTATATACCCCTTTTTTCATGACACTTGACTTTAACGATCTTCTATTTGTTAAATGAAATGAAAAGTTATTTAATAGAAAGGTTTGATGCCATAATGCCTAGTTCCCTCCTCCATAATCCACCCCAACCCAACCATATATCATAGGGATATTTTCTTTATCGTGTACTATAATTATGATGTCTATCCATGTACTAATTAGGTAGCCTAAGTAGGGTGTGATTAAAACTCCATAGGACACAAAAAATGGCGTCTAAACAATATATAGTTAATAACAATGTCTTCCATTGTACAATGGATAATGTACCTTAAAATAGGTAAACAATATTGAAAATTAAATAATATTTTATCAACAACATAATTACCAGGGTTCTGGATGAAACATAAACCATCAATACATTCATTCACCCATGTCGGAGTCCGAAACATATATCATCGAGAATCACCATCTATTATATCATTTAATTCCAATTTAATTTCAAGGCCACTTGGAACTCATATCCAACAAAACATTATTGGGCCTAGAACATAATTTCTACCACCCCATGGGTATTTAGAGAATAATTATCTATCCCACAACTCATTTTTATAAAATATTGGAATTTAGATCATCAGTCTGTGCCCCACACTCATTGTCACACACATGAATTGGTGACAAGAACACCATGTTTGCACACCATGGGTATTTGGAGAGTCAACCTTTGTCCAACACCCTATTTATCAATAAATTACATATATCACATTTATCAAGGTTAATCATCATTAACCCCATTTTCAACTATTCATATAAGAGTCCACCATTAAAGTTTATAAAATTAATCATTTTAATCACATTAATAACTTGGAAATAATATGAACTTTTCACCATTAATCAATATAACTCTATTAAATCATATAAACTATTGAACCACCATGGTTAAGCCTACCATACATTAATTACCCTTATAAATCCATTCATAGTAACATTAATCATCAAATTTCACAGTCCCATTAATTGACCAAATTCATAATCCCATTATTCCACCAATTTGACAATCTCATTAATTAATTATCTAATAAATTATTTCTATTCATGATGAAATTTCCAAACGTACAATAGATATTTCAAAATTACATAAATGTAATCTAAATCAATACTTTGGGAATTGTTAATTATACCACCAACTTCATGATTTTTGATGAATGGTCTCCCAATAAGAACCCTCAATTGATGTTGGATGGTAAAAAATAACAACGATATAAAATATCTGGACCAAAACCTAGGTTTAAAATCTACCCAAAAACCCACAATAGTCAAAATTATGCTCCATTTTATCAGAATAAATAGGATTGAAAGAAAAATAAAGAAAAAATTCTTATGAGGAAACAAACACCAATCTGTGATGAATTCCATATAATAAAATTTTCAAGAAAAAAACATGAAATGAAACAAAAATATCCAATTAAAGAACTATTTTCCATATATAATTCAACAAATAAATCATGAATAATATAAAAAATAACAATATCTCTAAAGAATATCAAATTTAATTGAAAATTCATAAAAATTTAACAGTTATTCATTTATAACACATTTCAATAAAATAATTAATTTTATATAATCAAAAGGGTGCGAAAAAACATATCAAATACATGGAACATCATTGATTATATAACATTCCAAAAACAACACTCTTTGATCTAGTGTTAAAAACATATTCATTGAATTTTATTCTTTGATAATAATTAACATGACTCAATTTTAGACATATGAAACATACAACATCAAAAAAAAATTTGATCACTTATGTAACATCCCAAAACCTTCTTTTAGGTACTTATATTCCATTTTTTGAGGATATTTTATTTGGGACATATAATATGTTATTTTCGGTGACTTTTGGAAAAACAATTTGTGGTATTTGGACCTATGAAATGTTGATGCACTATTTAAGGACCCCATATAGGCTATCCCAAGAAACTGTACATATTATGGTTGAGTCTTAGAGGAGGGAACATAGTTACTTATATTATTAATATTAACAATGTGTAATTTCCCTTAAACTATGTGACATGTGATAGTGGGGTTAGGTTGGGGTTTCACACGGTTTATCAAACTATAAAGCTCTTCTATTATCTGGGAAAGGCATACACGGTTGGCACATATTTTGTTAAATTGGGACAAAAACCCAACACGGGGTTTTTAATTATTCTTAATTTCATTTTATGACCTCATACATACCTAAATTTCATTGTTAATTACATGTCTGAATAATCCTTCAACCAAGTAGACTCAAGTTGGAGATTTTGGGGATTCAATGCCTCTCAATGATCAAGTTCAAATGGTATTTTACTATTGGATCTAGATTCTAAAATTAATATGAATGTTTCATGTCATTATTCATTGATCTTATACATGTTGCCTTCTTATCCTCAATGGAATCATACATTGTGGTTTTTGATGAAATATATATGCTTTATGACATGATTTTATTGTATTTTATATAGATCCACCATGTAATTGGTATTTGTTTCATGGATCTCATTGGTCATTGTGAGTTCTTCAAAAATATTTGATGTGTGCATTTCCTCTCTATCCCATTCATCAATAAATGTTAAATTAAATATTCATATTTGATAGTTCTATTTATAGGATCCTTTATTTATTAATACTATCTATAAACACTCCTTTGTGGATCCTTTTTTTGGTTTTTTTCAAGATCACGAATCAATGTATGCAGCTTTATAATTAAATTTCTATTATTCGATACAATTTTTGATTGTATAATTTAAAATGGATTTAGGAATAATTTCCAATTCCTTATTTGAATATTTAATAAATTATTTTTAAATGGAATTGTGTGTGTGATGAAATTCCATTAAAATGGATTCTCGAAGAATGTGTTGATTTCTAAAAAATGATATTGAATTGAATATAGTGATTTGAAGAATGTTGTTGGAAACAATATTTCAGAAGAAGAAGTCTTGAAATATTTTATGATTTCAAATGAAATGAATTGATTATAAATAAATGTGTTTTCAATGAAAGTATTTTTTTTGTAGTTTTTTAAAATCAAATGCCATGTTCTAAAACATGAAACTTTGGCTGAATTAAGTTATTGATTGAAATTTTTTAAAATTGATTGAAATTAATAACAAACACAAGTATTATTGATTACCTTGAAGCACATGGTAGTCTTGGTAGTTTGGTAGGTTAATATGCGTAGTAGGTAAATTTATATCATGCGATGGATTTACAATGACAGTTACAACTAATCATTGATTAGGGCAGGGGGTTATTCATTGGGGTTGAGCTCTTATTCTCTCTTGGTCTATTATCAAGGGAGTGTGTGCATTCATGGAACCATATTTCATCAATATTTTGTAGAACCTTATCATCATAACATACCGACCTTGGATGTTATTACTATGGTTTATAATTATAAATGAGTATACATTCCACTATTTTATTGAAATTATTATTCATAGCTGTTTAATATAATTGTTTATTCATCTCAGTTTTGAAAAAAGATGCTCACATCTTCATATTTGGATGGAAATTTAATTTTTACTAGTTTTTTTACAGCAAAATTATATTTTTTAGTTGTATATTATGTTATAAATTTTAAAAATAATTTTATGCCACCATGTATTTAAAATTGAGAATATTTGGGTTAATTGATTTGGATTTCTTATGGAATAATCAATGAGATCCTATTGTGATTTTGTTCTCACACCCTAGCTTCAGAATGGGGTGTTTTAACGCTTTTATGCTAGGTCCATTGAATGTAAGGGCACCACATGGAGGTGGTGGATGTTCATTATTAGCGAGACCTTGGGAGTTTGTAGTAATTTATAGAGTGTTTGATCCACTTGTTTCATGGAGATTCTGGGATTATTTCTTAATGTCTTAATTTTATGACTTTGGTTGGCGTAAAATTTTAGGACTTGTATCCTTCTACTTCTAGTACATTTCACAGGTGGAGTTTTTGGAATACTGAATGTTTATTATTTGTTATCTCCAAAGTTTTCTTGATAAGTTATCCTTGTGGAAAAATCACTCCCTCTAAATTTTATATGAATCCCAGGTGACAATCTCTAGCCCATGGGGATTGATAATTACTTTCTGTCCCTTTAAAGATGTAATGGGGTATTGTTTATGTTGTTTATCTGTGTTAGAATGTAAAAATAATGGAATCAATGGTGGGTTTTTACTTTATTGGTTGTCAGTATATAGTTTGGGTTGCCTGGTTGAAATAATACAAGAATTCCAAGACTTAAGAAGTATGTTTGGAGAGAGTTATTGGAAATATATAATCATAACAATCCTTAAGATACCATGGGTTATTAGAAAAACATTTATTAAGGTGTCATATGTTTTTATTATAGACTTTCTCAAAAGCATTAATTTGAGTATTTGGTTTTCCTATTGAATTTTGGTTGATGGAGTTGATCTCATGTCACTTTATTGACAACTCCATTTCTATCTCTCGATATTGTGTATTATTGTTCCCCCAAGAAGTAATTCAAAAATGCCTCATGAGGGATATCCTAATGAAACATATCATGTTAATCAACTAGTTTAGAAGAACATTATAGTGGTTGTTGTAAATATGTTCAATGCTTTGGGACATATAGTTGTATATGTTCCCATTCAAGCAAAATTGGTTTTACCCTAAAAGGACAATCTATAATTGTGAAATGTAACATATTCAAACATGAAGGGACCATAAAAAGATGGTGGGATTATATAGTCATGGAATGGAAATTGTGGTCTCCGAGTGGAAATACTTCAAATCACTTTTCATAGAAATGTTTAATATGAAATTTATAGTATTGGATAATTTAATGGATTTATTCAACATTCATCAAAGTGAACAGACAGTGACATAACATGCCAATCATTTTGAAAAACATTTTCATTTCTCATCTGAGGTAGTATCGAATTTGAAAATGAAATCCTAGAGGTTTAATATAGGTCTTTAAGTTGATACCAAATATTAGGATTTCATGATAAAGCTCCCCTCCTATAAAAATGTCATGGAGAGATCATTGATTGAGGAACTTTACTTTCTTAGTATTTACAGGTTGAAAGGAGTTGATCATACTCCCAATGGTTTCCTGAGTTGTCCCACTAAAGGGAAGATAAATTAATATGTTAATTTTATTGGAAATTGTAGTGGTGGTTCTTGGTAGTTGACTTATTTTAGATATTATGATTTATCTTTTAAAGAACCACTAACTAGTTTCTAATTTTGAAACGTTGGGCACTCATAGAATTCTTGCATGGAGGAACTAAGGATCTGTATCCTTGAGGATGCTCACGTTACCTGAAGATGTTATTCAAGGTTTTTAGCACATTTAAAATTTTTGTGAGATCGACAATATGAGGAGGATATGTGGTGTGGTCATATACCTCAAGATCAAGGGGGTCCATTGAATAGGCATCAGTAAAGAATATTCTTTACATAGTTGATGAATCGCCAGTGAAAGATGAAATTATTCATGTTATAATTAGAGGAATCATTATAATTTATTAATCTATAAAGACTACTTTATTTGATATAGGTTCTTTTAATTCCTTCACATCTAACCAGATTATTAAAATAATGAATCTACTTATAGAGCTCATTCTTCATAGAATGGGTAATTTTATGCCTCTATGGATAATAAAAGAGAAGGGTATCTGATTCCACTATTGTACAATATATCTACCATAATTCATGTGTATTTGGGTCTTTTTCTATCTTGATATGAATCATATGGGTGCCATTCTTAGGGTGGATTTTCTAATTTCTCATAAATCATATATTAACTATTTTCTTCTACAAGCCTCTTTAAATTCCCCTAATGGGGACTGTCATGTCATTCAATGAGAATAGGACCCAATATCTAGTTGATAAATACTTCCTCTTCCAGATTTTGGTAGGATGCTATCCATGTTTTCTGTTAAATTTGATACATAATCATTATACAATAATATTTCTCCAGTAGGAGATGATTTTACTGATGTGTTATTTATGAAATATCATGTTTTCCAACGATAATAGTGGTGGATTTTTTTAGTGAATTATTTCTGTGTACCCAAACTATATTTATTCAATTTTTTCAGATTAAACAACCATAACGGAAGGAATTAAAATATTAATTGGATGACATGATATCCAATGTATTTATATGTCCTAGTGCATTACCTTGAGAAACCCGAGGATATAATCTAGAAAATATTATCGAATGCTTTCCATATGTGTTTGTTACCTAAATATAAATTGGGTTATGGTCAAGTAAACGAATCTATTACCCCATATTGAAGATTTTTTGACTAGCTCAAAGGGTATATGTGGTTCTGAAAAATTGATCTTTGTTCTGGTTATCACCAACTTAGGATCAAGGCAACTGGTATCCATAAGACCTATTTCAGAAGTAAGTATGACTATTATGAGTACCGGGTTATGAATTTTGGTTTTACACAATCTCTTACTTTGTTTATGGAATTGATGAAAATGATTTCCCTTTAGTACCCTGATTCATTCATTTTGGTATTTTGGGATGACATCATAGTTTATGCTAAAACAAAGAATGATCATATGGGTAATTTGAGAGTAGTTCTGGAAATCTTGTGAAATCAATGACTTTATAACATACATTAAACAAGAAACTTATAGATTTGTAAATTAAATTTCATGGGGTATATGGTTTCCAAACATGGTATTTTACTTTATCATGATAAATTAATACTTCTATGATATGTGAGGAAACATTAATAATTTATTAGACGTATTTCTTCTAGGGATCGAGAGTTTATTATCAGTGGTTTTTAAATGCGACATTGAATATGGTTTCTCTATTTAATAGTCTCACTTGGAAGGGAATAAAATATTTATGGGATTCAAAATTCAAGGATTCCATTGATGTATTAATGTTTTTTTTAATTTAACCCATGTGTTTACTCATTTATAATATATTCATAGATTTTTGTTCTTCGGTGATGCATCTGGTTTTCGGTTTTGATGGATTCATATATGTGGTGGTGACATGGGGGATTATGGTTCCAATTAGATTCATCTTCATGAAAATAACTATCCCATACATGATCTCAAACACATTTTTTTAATGCCTGCTATTATGATTTGGAGAAATATTCTTTTCAAAAAAGGGGTTATTATCGACTCCAATCATAATGTCTTGAGTCATATCATCTTGAACAATGTTCTCAACTATATACATAGGTTAGGCATAGAGTATAGTTAGTGATTTGACCATGACATTGTTTACATCCCTAGTAAGGTAATATTTTATTGATACTTTGATAAAAAAATACATCCAATGATATGATAGAATCATATACGGAATAGAATATGATGGATCCCTTTTCTTGTATGCATTTGGGATTTCAAGGGAATGAAAAAAGTTTTTTCGTCAAGTGTTCAGTTTATATACTCCATTTTCGAGATGTTCCTTTTTGAATAAGAACATGATGAGGAGTTATACTAAATTAATGTTAATTTATATAGCGGGGAGACCATTGATGAATGGTCTCAATACATTTCTTCTAGAACCTGTTTTTTGTCTAGTTACCAATGTTTAATGTTTTATGGGGGATTTTCCTCATTCCTAGTGGGTAGTACACCCAAAAATGATGAAAATATTTCATGATATGAGGTTTTATTTTTGGTGAATTTTTTTTAAATGGAACATTTTTTATTTTATTACCATTATTATAATTGAAAGAAAATTTTGGTATAGGATCAGAAGCATTCTAGTTTACATCAGCCCTTTCATGTGCCAACAGAGAAGTATAATGAGATTTCAATGTATTTTTTTGTTGGTTTTCAAGTAATACTCAAGAAAATAATTTGATTGTGGTAGTTATTGACTGATTAGAAAAATAAAATCACTTTATTATTGTTCATGATATTATAAAAATTGAGCACTTGAGAAATCTATATGTTCATGAGATAATCAGAATTCAAAATGATATATCATCCATAATTTTTGATAAGGATCCCCCATTCAATTTTCATCATTTGTGAGGCCTCTATGAAGTTATGAGATCCCAGGTAATGTTGAGCAAAGTGTAGCATACTTAGATAGATTTTCTGATAGAACGTGCTATATAAATTCTGGAGGACATGCTTTGTGCATGTGTCTTTGATTTCAGAGGAGATTGGGATTTTAATTTGGCTCTAGTAGATTTTTCCAATCAAAATAGTTACCATTCATCCTAGGAGATGAAACCAATCAAGGAATTCTTATTTCAGCCTTTTAATTCAAGGCTTTATTGGTCAGATATTGGTGAATCTCCCCTTATGGGACACAGTTTTGTCCAATAGATGATGATAAATATTTATTTGACCCTTTTTATAATGGTAAAATTACATAGCTAGTATAAGTACTATATTTATCAATATTTTTTTCATTCATATTTCTAAGTCGATGACCAAGGGTTTTGACAGTCTCACCTCATTTTGGTAACCAAATGATTCAAAATTCAAGGAAATTGGTACCTAGACACAATGTACCATTTTTGGTTGTTGAGTGGATTCGAAAGGTGGAATATCATTTGTACATAACACCAAATTTGAAATTGATTCATGATATATTTCATGTGTTGTATCATAAAAAGTTTTTTTAGGACCTTATCAAATCTTGTGTTGGTAGGACTTTGATCATGAACCTGATATGTCTGTGACTGAGCATCCTGTTTGTATTTTTGATTCATATATAATGTTTATTCATGGGAAATACAATTCTTTAGTTATGGTTCCATGGAATAATGGTTAGGAAAATCATGTGATATGGGACTGTGAGTAATTGATGAGAGAGTTATATCCTCCCTGTTTCTCCATGGATTTTCATTAATGGGGTTTGGGTGCTGAATGTGATCATGGTGGTGAGAATTTTAACATTCTGACATCTGCATTCAAATATAAAAGTTCTTTTATTTTGATCATTTTTTTATTTGTTCATATATTAATTTATTTTTCCCACCATTTGGAAAAAATTATAGGTTTTTAGGACTATTCGTGGTTATGACACGGTTAGAGAAAACTATGTAGGTCATCACAAGAACACCATATGGTTGAGTCCAAGAGGGTGGATCATAGTTAGGTGCATTGTTAGTACTATCCGTCAAACCTATACGTCAAACTATGCTTCCTAAGATATTGGGGGTATATATAGTTGGTGCATTGTTTGTTAAACCATGTGGATAAATATATAGCTCTTCTAATCCCACAATGGGGTGAAAGATTTTTTAACATTTTGTCAAACAATGTATCCAAAATGGGAAATAATTTTCATTTTATGAGACATAAATTACCCAAATTTCATCATTCTTCTCACATTGGATTACACTCTAAAAAATGGGTGCCCTTATTTGTGATTTTGTGGAAACATTTCATCCCAATGATAGATTTTGATGGATCATTAATTGTTGGATATATATTCTGAATTGTAAGTGCATGTTTCTCATTATTATTAATTGATCATATAGATCCACCCATCTTTTCTTAAACAGAATCATAGATCAGAACCATTTACACTATATATATAGTTTGGGAAGTTTTGTAATGGTATTTATTATATATCCATTATGAAATTGGGATTCATATCCTATGTCATTATTGGTCGTTGTGAATTATTCGACAATCATTTAGGTATTTGTTACATATCTCTCATATTGTTCTAAAAACATTGAATTGGATATTAATATACGAGAATTGTCTCTGTAGGATCCATTTTTCATAGATAATAGCTATAGACTCTCCATTGGTGGACCCCTTGTAGTATTTATTTCAAGATAGTGAATTGAGGTAGGTTGTTTCATAAAGAAATTACTATAATTTGAAACTATTGTATCTATATTAATTTGAAAATTATTTATTATTGACTTCTATGTCTTGGTTTTAGTCTTTTATAAATTATTTTGAAATGACATGGTGTGTGTAATGAAATTCCATTGAAAATATCTTTTGATATAAAATGTTAATTTCCAAAAAAATGATTTGGAATTGAAATGAGTGTTTTGAAGCATCATTTTGATGATGAATTTATCAAAAAAGTCATTGATTGATTTATGATATGAAATTAAATGAATTGATTTAAAAGGAATGAGTTTTTTATGAAACTCACCTGATT
Source organism: Viscum album (assembly GCA_963277665.1). Classification (NCBI taxonomy): domain Eukaryota; kingdom Viridiplantae; phylum Streptophyta; class Magnoliopsida; order Santalales; family Viscaceae; genus Viscum; species Viscum album. The sequence continues at coordinate 1,022,473,136 of OY728162.1, forward strand.
CAAGGTTCTAAATGAAATGGAATGTTCCAAAACATAAACAAGTGTATGAATGAAATAATGGATTATAATTAATTTATACTGATTGAAATAACTAATTTCCCTAGTTATTATTGATTATCCTGAAGCATATTTCGACAAAGGTAGTTTAGTGGGAGGATATACACAGTAGGTAAAATGTTATCATGAAATTAATTGAAAATAAAAAAACTAAGTAAAAATTAATGAGGGGAGTGGATTTATTCATTTATGTTGATTACTAATAATCCTTGGAATGATATCTATTGAGTGTGTTCAAATGTGGAACTATATTTCATTATGATTGTGTGGATAATTATGATTGGAACTAACTAACCTCTGGAATTATTACAATTTTTCGATAATTGAAAATGATTATATGTTCAAGTGTTTGATTAAATTTTTTATTAATTAATATTTGATAGAAATGATTATTAATCACTATTTTGACAATGATTATCATATCATCTTATTTTTATAGAAATTCACTTTTGTACTAGTTCTGTACTATACATTATTATGATTTGAAAATAATATTTTGTTATGAATTGTGAATATATATATATGTGACATATTTTATTTAAAATTGAGCACATTTAATTTATTTTAAATATGTATTTATTATAGAATACATGTTTATATTCTAATGGATTTTGTTTCTCACACCATAACTTTTCCTTCACCAATTTGTAGAAATTTTATACCAGTTCTATAGAATGAAAATGCACCACTTTAGTATGCTAGTTTATCTTGATTATTAGGACCTTTGGAATCGGTGGTGACTGATGGGGAATTTGATCCACTTATTTAATAGAGATGCAGGGATGTTTTCATGATTTTTTTGATATAACGACTTTTGGATGGAATAATGATTTTTGGACATGTATATGTGTACTTGTGTTACTTTTCTCTTTTGGTTTATTTTTCATACATGATATTTATTGATTAATATACTCTTTTTTTCTTGATGAGTTATCCTTGTGGTGAAATCATTATATCTTAATTTTATGTGATACTCAAGCATTGGTCTCCAGCCCCTGGGGATCAAGAATTCCCTTATAGTCCTTATTATGATTGATTCGTGTACCATTTAGGTGGGTTAGTCAGGTTATGTCATGAAACATTACATACCCAAGGACCTTTTAGGTTACGAGTTTTAATAAATTAGTAAAAAACTTACATAAAAATACCTATATATTTAAATGATCATTTTTTATAAAAACATACATTTCATATTCTATATTATGTCTTAAACAACTCTCACATAATACTTTTATCGATATATATTACATTATATATTTATTTATAACCCTGGGAAAAGGAAAATAATGAAAGGTTTGATATAAAATTATTATTAATGTTAAAAACAGATATTCAAACTCTTATATTTTTAATGAGAATGAGATGATCATATGTATATGAAGACAGTGAGCATGAAATAAGATAATTCATACCCATAATGATATAGATCATAAAACACATGAAATGAAATAATGATTTAGTAAATATTATAGTCATAGGAGTCATTAATCAAGTTCCATGTGAAATCAAACATGATCAAATGAATCATTAAAAAATTGAATCATATATAAAACATGATTTTGTCATGGAAAATTATATTCATCACTCATTTTCACTCATGTAAGAAATAATTAGAGCTCTGTTAGATCTATATGGTAAACATCTAAATTTAACATCCCCATTATTTCTTTTAAATACGGGGAACATTACCCAATGCTTTGGAGAGTTATATTGGGCACAACCAATATCATAAAATATCAATAAGTACAATAAATGAATATAACACAGGAAGTCATTCATTATGATCATCAATGTTTTAAAAACATCATAAATTACTTTGTAACATATTTTAATAATGGAAAAGAAATAGGTTTCATGATAATATCATTAAACGAAATAATACATTATATTGAGAATGTATATGGATGGAATCATAGTGTCATATTCCGAAAGATACATATAAATCAGTAAATTATTGTCACATTTTTGAAAATACATTTAACAGAACATTTAAATCGTATCATTGAAAACAAAGGAAAATACAAATTTCATTCAGAACCATTAAAAACTAAAAATTCACCAAAGATTGAGAAAATTATTTTATTTAAAAACATCCCTAGAAACATGTATATTAATCATCAAAAAAATAATCATTATGATGGAGATAAAATTCATTTTTGTAGTATATTTTAAAAAAATACCTTGTTCACACATTTGGTAAAAAGTACCTCATTCAAAAAAGGAATGAAAGATTCTATTTAAAACTATTTATTGAAAGTAAAAAAATTAATAAAACATCTAATAAATCACATTATATTAGTAAAAACGTTCTAGAAATCATTTTAATGAAAATTTGGACATGGAAATAAAATATTAACAACAAAATTGAAAAACAAATATAGATTTCCATAAAAAAAATTCTTCCATACATTTGAGTACATAGATAGAGGGAAATGAAAATGAATCTATAATTTCTGGAAATAAAAAGTGGAGAATAATATATATATATATATGATTTCTAAGAGATAGATCATATAAATTCATTATCATACCTTTAATAAAAAAACCCAGTAAAAATTGAGATTGTAATATAAAAACATACAGATTTGGTAACTTGTGTATCATAAGCGCCATGTATGAAGTAATATTAAATGAAACATTAAATAAAATGATTTAATATATGTTGATGATATAACATATCAAATTGGTATTATATACAACTCATTAAATAAAACATTTTTGAATAGGAAATATGTCTCATAGAAACTACTGTTAGATGAGAAACCCTTACCATTTTGGTACCATTAGAATCAACATACATTGGAAAAAAGAATGTGGTATGTATATGTAAATCCCATAATTTTTATAAAGTAATATATTATAATTCATTCATGTGGTTTTAAGTACAAAATTAAAATAAATCATCGTGCATGACGAGGAACATGTCTCATGAAAATTGTATTGAGAAAAAGAAACCCCATGTAAAGATCATAATAGTTGAAGTGGTAATTAATCTATATAGTTAGTATGTGAAAATAAGTAAAATAAAATTTAACATTTTTAAATACATAATAAAAAAATTTAAAGATTAATATTTACATAATCATGGCATAATAATGTCAATAAAGAAGTTTTATAATCCAATGTTAGGAAATTGAGTAAAGAAACCCCTTACCTAAATCCCAAGTTTCTATGTATCTATGTTAAATTTGGAATAATTAATTTATATGAAATATTTTATTGTTTAATAAAATTTTAAATGTTTATTAACTTATCATGGATCAATTTATTGGAACTATTTAAATGGAATATTAAATTACTTAATCATTTAAGCCCACATCAGGTGTGTTGAGGTCATTCGGTCCATAATTAGACAATATCTTTGGTAGGTTGACGATTATCAAAAAGTTCTTCGTTAAATCATAAAGAAAATGTTATTATTAAAGTATTTATAAAATTTATACAGAAATTAAAATTTTAGTGTCATCTATTAATGGATATCCTAAAAAAGGAAATACATCATCTCCCAAGTTGGTAGTTTGCATGTACACATAAGCGTTGTTTTTACTTTTCATTGGTTAGAAATAACAAAATAAAATAAAATATCATCCTCAAAAAATAATATTAATATTATAAAAATAAAATAATGTTATTTAATCTATCCCCATGACCATCCAAGAGAATTGGATTTGAAAAACAATGTGTGTGTCTATGTTGAAATGGTAGTTGGTATGTACACATGGACGATGATTATATTTTCGAACGATTTGAATTGTATGAATATAGATTATATATAATATGTAAAAAATAATTAATATGTCATGTGTATCATTTATATTCATTAAATTCATCATTATAACCATCCATGAATGGCTGTGAGGAGAAAATAAATACACCAGTTCATGCGGCAGTAGTCCAAACATACAAATGAATGCTGGTTACGTTTAAAATTAGATATAACTGATATTGAAATAGGTTATTACATAAAAATTATAAAATATTATTATTATTTGAATATTTATTTTATTATATATAAATGGTATGGATAGAATTGATATACGTAGAAGAAGAAATAAAATGAAAGAACTTGATTTAGAGTTATACCTCCTCTTTAGAAGACTACCATCATCTTAAACCTTCTAGGATGGTCTTTTAGTGAGACCAAACCTACAGGATGTGGGAAAATATTTTGGGAATTGTCTTTGGTATACCATGATAATATAAATTTTTTATGTTTTGTGGGAAATAGAGGAGGCGTGGTGTCCTAATATCAGAAAATACAAGGTCACTATTGGAATTACATAAAATATTAAATTAATATAAATTAATTTTCATGTTAATGTTTAAAAAATTGATATTTTAGAATATAAGAAATATATAATTTTAAATAATCCCATAAAATATAATTTATACAATTTTAGATGATGTTTTAACCCTTATCTCTTTTTCATAACCGCTTATGAACCTTTTTAATGATTACCATGATAATAATGTTTTCACTCTTTATTAGTCAAGAATGTTACTATAAAAAGAAAAGTGACGCATATATGGAACATTTTTTATATGATCATACAATTACCATTAAATAGCCCAAATATAATTTTTTATTAAATTTTAAAAAATTTAATCACATATTATTTCACATATAATACAATTGAAATCATTTTCAAGACTATTCGCCGAATTTTACATTAAAAACTAGAAATATAGTAATTTATTCTGAATATAAACATTGAACATATTACTAATACATTATATTAACCTAAAAAACTCATGGAAAACCATAACACTGCGAAAAAATATCACTTTATGTGTTTTTAAAATTAGTTAATTGAATTTTCAACTACATAAACAAACAATTTTTTGGAATTGTGTAAGAATATATGGTAAATATTAAATCACGAAATATATAAGAAAAATCGTAATTGAAAAAATTAATTATAATTTAAATTATAAATTTAAAACTAAACACATCCTCCTTTTATCACTATGGAAAAGTATTATAGATATTAAAATAAATAGAGTGGAATTTTCTATTTATTCATTACATAATGTAATATATGGGTCATTATCAAGTGAAAGTGGATATAAATTGCCACATTTTTCAAATTTTGAATGATTATGGTTGAAAAAAAAATCATATGATGAAATAATTGAATTATTTCTGTGCGAAACATCCCATGTCCAATTTTCCCTCACATGACCGATACACTTCACCACATGGCATCAAGCATGCCTCTCCATATGCTAGAGGATACATTCTTGTTTTGAGGGTCTAATTTGATTTATGGGGATACTATAACCTATTTTAGATAATAATTAAAACATTATAAAACATAATTAACAATTTATAAAAAAAATAACATCAAGTGGATATTTAACTAGAGTGAATTCTATAATAGCGTACCCTTATGCTATGTCGATGAAACATATGCAAGAGAAATATTACCCTTTCCTGGAATTTTGAGATGGTGTTCTTTCAATTCGGCAGGTTTCTTTCTAATCATGGATTCATTTCATATATACTAGTAGTGATCCTTTAAGGATGTGGTTCATGATTCATCTAAAAGAATAAAAATGATTGCTGATACCCTAGATGATGTGAGGGATTCTCAAAAAATTCTCATTCTAGAAGAAAAGTAATCATCGGTAAAGAAGTGATCCATGTATCAGATCTCTCTAAGGATGACCTTTCCAATCCTCTTGATAATACAAAAATGGAATATGGTGGATTCTCTAGGGCGACTGAGCCTACATTTCTCAAATAATGGATCAATATGTGAATGTTCCCTATCCTTGACCATATCACATATTTGAATGGAGATACAAACTTCTCAAATTTTGATCCTAAATCTTGGATCTCGTATTTTTTGGGTAACAAAAATTTGAAACTGATTATTATAGAAAAAGTTCTCTTCAACATTATTCATGGGATAAAAGATGATATAAATTCATTTTGGAATATTGGGAATCCTCACCTGAATCCTAGAGTTATTCTAATATTTGAGTGTAATCATAATTTTAACTCTTTAAATCAAAGGAAATCTAAAGCTCAAATATGGTTTAGGATATGTGCTTTGAGTTGGATATTTTGGAATCTAAAAATTTCAAATGATCTCACATTTTTCATAGGGTTTACTTTCATACTATTATAGAAACAATTGAATGTACAATTGGGATTCTATAATACTATCATTTTATATTCAAATTTTTAAATAATGCATTCATATGTGATCAATTTCATTAGCAATGATCACAACACAAAATTTATGGTGGAGTATGAATACATCAAACCATTATATGATGTGTTTAAAATTATCGGACACTTAATTATTTATTGTGGTGTAGTAAAAAAATTGGTGACACTAGCATTATATTCTACCTTTTAAAAGGAATTAAATTGTAATAAATATAGAAAAATCTTTTTTATAAAGGTGAACCCTTAAATAAGGAATCTACGAAATTAGTGAAAGTAAAGAAAGAGACTACATCAGAATTAACAGATGAAGCCAGTAGTTCGTGGGCTAGACTGGTTAATGAATAGGAAAAAATAGAACATACCCTTTTCTCTCCCCTTAGTGACAAAATAGACATTGTTACTATTATAAAAGATGTAGGAGACAATTCCACAAAGATAAGTACTCGTATTATCATAACCATTTATGTTTCCCATTACATCCAGTATATGGTTAGATCCTTATAAAATGGGTTTGATAATTATACCAATGATCATATTAATTTAGATGGGTTTACTCATCTAGATAAGATTGAAACTCCTCCCACTTCTCTCAATGAAAGTGTGAAATCTGGTGATTTTGTATTAAAATATATTCAGATGATTAAGAATCCAATTGAACATGTATCTAATGAGATTATACTGAATGATATGTAGATCATAGAATTGTTTTTGAAAGACATCATGCTTGTTACTATCCATGATTTTCAAAATGTTTATAAATATATCGAGACATATGGCAGTTCCAAGGATTGGTATTTTTTCCTAACTGAGAAAAAGAATATTGTTGATATTAATCCATTTCCAATGGAGGATATGAACCAAAACAATAACCCTATTTATGTTGTTATTTGAAAATAAATATGCGAAATCTTATAATTTTATGTGATATAGGATACATTAATAAAAAAATCTTGGGAGAAGAAATAAAGTGGTAATAAAAAGGGGGCCCAGTCCCATAAATAAATACAAATATGGTTTTTATTATTGAATTACTAGGGTATAGCCGACCCGAAACTAGTAATATCTCATTGCATCTTTGATTAAAACAATAATCTTGATCATCATTGTTTTTTCAAACATAAATGGATCCACCCTTCCATGATTTACTATCCTTTATATATGGGTTTCCACATTCATGAAAAAATACGACATCCAGAGCGATTAAAAGGTGCTTAGTGTTTTCTTAATTGAATATGGAAGATCTGTCTACTATTAATTATAGTGACCAAATTCTTGTGTGTAGTTTTAAATATAGGATAACATATCTTTTTTTATCCCTCATCTATTCAAATAATAGTATTTAAGATCGAAGGGATTTTCTGAAGGAAATTCGTTCCTTGAGTTGTTCAATAATTGGCCCCAGGAAATTACTTGGGAACATTAATATAGTTATTCATAAACAAGGTAATTATAATATTTTATTGGGGAAAAAAATTTATTATTTAACTCTTGGGGGTTCCAAACACACGTTTTTTCAAAGAACCTTAGAAAAATAGTGGTCAAAAACATGATAGAAATTTTTTTAATGAAAAGGAAAATGATATTTGGCCTTCTATGTCTTATTCCTCTATTACAAGAATCAATTATGATCATCATGTAATTTTTACTAATAATTCTAAAATATTTTTGAAACCACCATTCCAATTCATATTTAATAATTCATTGGTTCTTCACCCTGAATGTAGTAAGCTGGGTCAAGATACATGGGGACTTTTTTATTACTAGGATAATATGTTGGATTGTTTCCTTATTATTTGGATGATTAATAGGAAATTGAAGGAATTTAGTATAGATAAATTTAGAACTATTAAAAGAGATATTTTTCATCCCGAATTCTTCCTTTTACCCATTAAAGTTGATATCACTTATAATGATATTTCTATTGGTATTGACCAAGAAACTGGGGACTCCCATAAACTGAAAAACCATCAAAATCCGAATGAATTTTTTCCAAGGGAAACCATTGAAGCTAAATATTATATGGATTATAACAAAAACTCTATGTTTTTAAACACTTTGTAAAGAGATAGTAAATTTAACAACACTTATTCCTTTATCAATGAGGATGGGATGTTTTTTGACAATAGTAAATCTCATATTGATCATGTATAATCTTTATACATTAACATATTTAGTGTCCCCTCTACTATCCCAGATTTTTTTGGATGGTATCATCCAAATTTTGGTTAAAAAATATGATTTTACTAATATTACATCAGTTTCTTTTTCATTTTGAGAGCAAATATGTGATCCTTTGACCCAATTCTGAAAGATCTTTTGGCCTACATGGTTAAACCAACATATTCTTAAAAACCTTTGTGGAGGTTATTCAACATGATGTTTATATCCTTGTCATTCATTTATATTAGGTGGTCAGATTATATATAGAAATAAACAAATAATTTCATTCCCTCATTAAAAATTTGGATTATAAAAAATATATTCATCTCTTTAGGCTTGCAGCTCTTGTAAACCTGATCTGCTAAATTATTTTAAAAATTCTTCATAAGAGGATTTCCACTATTTCTAATAATATTATCTCATCAAATCAGTTTGTATTTATTAAATTAATGACCTTAAAATTATACCACATCAATACATTGTAATGTTTAAAAATTGTTAGAAAAATCACATGGGGTGGAAATATTACTTTAAAACATGATGTTTAAAAAACCATTATTATGATGGATTGGGGATTCATATGTATGGTCTTATCCATATATTGTTTTGATGAGCACTTTATAATGTTGGTAAAAATACTTGGCTCACTTCATATTTCAATGATCATCAATTCCTTACCCAAGGGATTCTTCGCATGGTCAAGAGGCATCTGACTTGTTGATCGTATTTTATCAATTGCTTTCTCTACAATAGAGGATTAACTAAGAAGAATTCTACTTTACATGGTGGATAATGAATGTTTGAGCCCAACCAGAGATGCTGGGGGTTTTAATATTCCTTTTAAATTATTTTATCTCAAGGATATCATTCTCTTCGCATAGGGAGATAATAAAAACATTAAAAAAATTCCTTCAAAATTATGCAAGGATTTTAGGTCATGAGATCAATTGGAAAAATATGTTTTTGTATTTTTCAAAGATCATTACTCCAGCCTAAAAGGTCCCATCATCAATAATCTTGTAATTAGATACAGTTTTTTTCTTTATGCTCATCTTGGTGTCCCCATTTTTTAGGAAAGGACTCATACATGTCATCTCTCTCATATTTTGGGCAATGTCAGAAAAAATAGCTTGTTGGAAAGGAAAAGATTTGTCGATGGCTTGTAGGATGTGTCCTATGAAATAATAATAATTTATTTGTTTTCTTATTTTTAAATGGTTTATAAATTGTTATCATCTCTATTTAATATAATTAATATTTTCATCTAAAAATTTGCCTATAACAGGAGCATCCTTCAATGAAATTTCAATATAGTCCATTAGAAGAAATGTCATCAAACCATTACTATTAGAGATCTTGAAATAAAAAATTGATGTGATCTGAATCAATCTATATAGAAAAATTTTATGTGAAGGAATATTAATAATAAATCAATGTCACATGGATTTATTATATTCATATTTATATAAATGCTCAAATATAGAAATATGAATTATGTTGAATGATCTATACTGCCTTCACTCAGGGCCTCCTACTCCTATAATTAATCAAAACATTACTGGATAGTCAATTAGAACTCCCCTAAAATTATAGTGGTATAATAGGTAAGGTATGCCCCTCTAGAACCACTAAATATCTATTAAACCATTTTTGGATCTTAATTATATGACTAAATAGAAAATGGAATTATCAATGGATATGCTTCTTGGAAAATATTATAGTTTTTGTTGGGAATTATAACTTCATTAATAGAGACGTTATAATGATCTCGTTACAATAGTCTAACGAGATGATCACATCAAAATTATGACACAAAAATTCATTAGATGGGAATGCACAAAATCAGAATGGAAATCTGAAAAAATCATGAATTTAATAATCTAGATTTATACTTCTATACAGGCTGGATTATTTATGATTTTTATTGACTCATGGATTAAATATTTAGGCATTGATCTTTACTCCAAATGTGTATTATTAAACCATCATAGGTAGGAATTCAATGATATTTTCTTAATATATCACATTTACTCATTTCAATACCATGTTTTCATTGATATTTATGATGTGAAGTCTCCTTAGGAATTCTTTTCATAGGAGAATCTAGAATAATTCCCTAGGATTCCACTCTCTCTACAACTAATCAATCTACTTCAACTGGATATTGTAGAATTGATTCATGTTATATGGAACAACCAATATAAGACGAGTCTTGGGTATTATTCCATCAATATTAGATCTTCCCTTATAGAGATTATGGATGTATATAAAAATGTTAACTCTCTTCAAAATGGTCATTGTAATAACTATATTAATGAAATTTTAGTTCTAAGTAATATTTAAATTATATGTAATTTATGACCTCCTTCTATAACTTTTGATGTTATATAGATACCCTCATTTCCTAGATTGATCAAATGAAACTCGAATAAGGCTTCACAAGGGAATACGAGACCACTGGTTGTTGGAGTAGTTTTCAGAAATCATAATTGTGCTATTTGGGATGTCACTATAGAGTATGTGGATCTGGATCGTCTATTGATGTAAAAATTATTGGCATGCTCAACTATGTTAAAACTGAAATGAAATTAGATTAGAACAATATTTGCTATAATTTGACTATATTCCCATCATTTAGTCTATTAGAAGATGGCATATTCATCTTTTATTGAAAGTGGAACTCAGTATGATCGGATGCTTTGAAGATCATTTATCCATGAACTACAACATCACACATTCATATCATGATATATACTCATTCTCTAGCAGTCCTGAATAGAAAGTGGATAATGTTAATTACTTTATTTGGTCTAATGACATACCAAATTGTTTATTCATTTCAGAAAAATAGATTATTTTAATATGCCTTATTCAAAATATTTAATTCTATTTGTTTAAAAAAAAATAAACACATCCACATGGAAAAATTCTCATCCTTCATTCATCATTAAAAAATAACTCTCATAGATAAGAATGACAATTGCAAATCAATTAAAACATAATGAACCATATCATTCAATATTTTGTACCACCTAAATGTCATGATAATTTATATACAAGAAAAAGACATAAAAAGGCTCCCATAATTGTTATTAACCCCATGCTCATTCCCCTATACAAAGAACAAACACCACAAGAAGGTACTAAAAAATAAATCGTAAATCCCCTTTCCCTTCTCCAGACCCGTATCTAGGAAGACTGCTTAGATACCATTTACCAACCTAAATATGGTGTGGGTCAAACTCAAACATCCTACACCAACAACATCTAAAAATAGTCAAAAAGAATTTTCCATCCAACATTATGATTATAAGTGAATTAATTTATAAATTTATAGAAAACATCAATGAATAACCACTGACCCATGAGCTCGAGGATGAAACCATAGGTTATCCCAAACTAGTCTTAACATGATTTCATATGTTACTTTCCATTACACATTATTAAATTAACTGTAATGGAATCTTATTTCCTTCTACCACTATGACACTTAGGAATCACCTACATACATAATTTCATACTGCACTAAGAATCAATATTACCACCCTCAAACATCCATTAATCATTCAACTCAACATCCAGTCTTAGGGAACCTATCCCTTCATCTTTTGGAATCATGAGTCCATACATATCATTCTAAGGAACTGTATATCTATGCTTCTCACCATCATGTATCACACTAACATGCATCTCAACATCAATCATCAAGCCTGGATGTGTCTTCTAACAAGAACCATGAAATATGAAATTATTTTAAAAAATTATATTGATAAAAATATATATCATCAATTCAAAAAAATGTATAAAAACCCTGATTCTCCTTTAAAATTGACCCATTTACAATTTCAGAATTCATTAAGTCATCCTATCATCAATCCACTATTCCCTTACAAAATTTCATACCAATTTTCCATTCATAAGACTTGTGATCCTAGTGAATTTACAATTTACATGTTAATACAAATCATAACAAATTCCTCACTTTTATTTTACAATTCAATGGAATAATTCATAGTTTATAATTCAAGGACGAAGGTAGGTACACCTCTTGGGTGGCCAGACGTCCAGATCTCAATCTCCATTAGAACAATTTGAGTTTGTTTGAGGTATAAGGATGATAATTTTGGCTAAACCAGAGCATCATAACTAAAATAGGCCATGAACATGGCATTCTAGTCTGATAATATTGGTTTCACATACTATTAAAAAAACCAGTTATTGGGGACTTATTTTAGACCACATACCTTAACCAATGTGGAAGAAACCATAAAATTAAAGGCCCAAATCAACATTCAACACCCTGATCCCATATGGAATTTATTGATCTATGATGTAATGTCTTGGATAAGGATATCTAATAAGAAAATAAGAGTAATCCAGTAAAAAATCATAACACATTTATTTGAGCTATGAAGATTGATGAACAAATTAAGGAGCTAAGAAAAAGTGTTATAAAATCCCTAGAAGCCTTGTGAAACCCTTCACAATCACAAATATAATGTCATGTTTGAATGATGGTATAAAGAAGATTAGATTGGTGTTTGGGGGAATAATTTGATGCCCATATTAATTCAAACACTGCCCGACACCCCTGGATAGCTAATGATGTCCTCCATAGCCACTACATGATTAAGAACCCAATCAGCTAGATGGTGGGTTCGATCAACTAGCCAGTGGGCTTCATATTTCTATTCCAAAGCAATTATAATCCAACTAGAGAAAAGGTGGATTTTTCTAGTTATCTAGTGGAACTGCAACATCTCTAATGATACATGCCACCACTATCAACCATAGACCAACTTCAACTGAGTCCTCATGCACCTCTGAGCATGTTTTTTATTATAAGAATAGGATTGAACATAATTATTTAATGTATTTAAACAAATCATATAGAGTGAACATATTGGGATATGTGTGGGATATTAGGTGGTTATTTAAAAGGCACGTCACATAGTTTTAATCTTGGTTCACTCATTTTACCCTTACCAAGGTTACTCTATTTTTACCATGGTAATTATTTAGAGTCACCAAAATTAAAAGGGACATAATTAAAAAATTTGATCCACATGATTCAAAATATGGAATGGATTTTCTCAGATTCAAAAACAATAAGTGGAAGAAATTACATTTAAAATAAACCAGTGAAATTTGATTAAATTTTTTTTCCATACAAATTTTTATATATTAAATTGTTTTTATGCCAAAATTAATCATACTGTATATTCCAATGTCATTGAATGGATTATTTTTATACAAAAAATAATAATGAAATTAAAAAATCAATTTAAAAATTGTGAATTTTTAAATATATAAAAAGAGAACATGGTTTTCAATAAAATCAGTATTATTCAAAAATCATTAAAAAAATAAATATTTCCCAAAATAAATCCATAAATTTTACCATAAACCAATTTTGATATGATAATTTCAAGAAGTGTTAGAAATTTATTTATATTATATGTGTACAAAATGCAATAAAATACATTTTTGAAGACAATGTATTTTTGAATCCTAAAATGACATTACTTAAAATTGATTTCTTATTTCATAAGAATTAATCGATATGTTATTATAGACCAGGACCATTATAAATTATTTCAAAATGTATTAACTCTTATAAATACCTTCAAATTTAATAGAAAAGTTTTAATGGTCATATTTCAAGCTTCTTTTATGTTCAGGGTTGCGTGTACAATTTGCTCTCAAACATAGTCTTAATTTAAAATATCAAGGTATTATAGATCCCATCCTCCCTATTTATAAAGTGATCATGACTCAAGAATATCCTTCAATGTTAGAATTGTATGATCTAATTTTGCGTTAGATTGAAGATGAAAATATATACTAATACTTAGTTCAGTACCAAAATAATTTTTATGTTCCTCCAAAAAATTAGATGTAAACCTTGGATCATGATCAGATACAATTGAGAGTGTAACTAAATGTAAATTGTCTATTTTTTATGATGTAATCTATAGAACTAATATAGTCATATAATCCTGAAATAGAAAAAAATAGCACATTTAGTCGAATGATGACTCATATTTCATTATTACCTCATATTTATTTATAAATCCAACCATAATATCCAAGAACGTATTCTCCCATTATAATTCTGTAATTGAGAATGGACGATTCATCCCCTTTAGTTGTTTTAATTCAGCTTTAACCCATTGATATGTCCAAAATTTCATGGTATTACTAGAAATGTCATAGATAATTCCTTACCATAAATAAAATTCTGAATGATCTATGTATATCATAGTGCTACTAGGATGAATATTATATAGAGGGATATGACCCCCACTAAATAATTAATTTATTAATATAGAGACAACCAATATATATAAACTCTTCTAAAATATTATAATACATTTGTTTTCAATATCAAACTCTTTAATCATTCCTCCCTTCACCAATTCCTTATTTTTAAGAGTCATTATCTTACTTCGGATCACACATAAATCATTCTAGAAAGGATAATTACATTGATACTTCAGCCAAAATAAATGGTTATTTATGATACAAACATCTAGTTCCAGTTACAAAAAATCATTAACTACCAGGTCCTGTTTGAAACATACCATTGTTAATGATTTATTATCCAATTCACTCAAAACATATACTACCTTGTTTCATTAGCTATAGGAGAGTTAATCATACAATGATAATCCTTTAAATGTTGTAGCCACCTTCTATGTCTCATGTTCAAATTTTTCTGTGTTAATATATACTTAAAACCTTTATTATTCAAATATATAAATATATCACATTTCTACGCATATAAATAGTTTCTCCAAATTTTTAAATAAAAAATTACCGATGTAGGTTAATGATCATTCATTGGATAATTTTTCTTATACAGCTTCATATTTCATGATTAATACGTTATTACCTTATCATTTTACCTCAAAATACATCCATGGACCTTTAAAAAAGAATCACTATAAATAATAAATTCCCTATTTCTTAAGGGCATGTTTCAAATTAGAGCATTGATCAATATTATTTTTAATTCCTGAAAACAATCATCACATTCCATTTTCTAAATGAATCTAAACCCTTTTCTAGTTATCTTGGATTGTAAGTTATCTAACTGATAATGGTTTTAAAAAACCCATTGGTTGTAACTAACTACTCAATTAAAACATAAACTCTCCAGGAATTAGTATTTCTTGTCCAATCTTCTTCTAGTTTAGTTTTATTAGGGTCAAATGTAATGCTATATTTAGTTACAATATGAGAAATGCATGAAATATACCAACATCTAAAATTAAAAATTAAAAAATTTTCCATAAAAAAATATTTTATTTAAGGATCTATAGATCAATACTTAGATTTTTACCATTATACTCACTTATTTTAGAATATACCATAATATCATCAATGAATACCACCCAACATTTATCCAAATAGCCACATAAAACTCAATTCATTATATTGACAAATATAATGGTTTTATTTGTTAACCCAATGAGAATAACCAAAAACACAAAATAACCATACCACGTTTTAAATGTTTCCCTTGAAATGTCTTCTTCCTTTACCTTCAACCAATGATATATAGATTTTATGGCATTAATTGAAATACATTGGGCACTATGGGGCTGATCATAAAAGTCATCAATATGAGGAATCAAATACATTTTCTCAATATTAATATCATTCAATGATCTATTTTCAATGCAAAGCCTCAAAGAACAATATTTCATTTTAACAAACAAAAAAAGCACCCCAAGGTGACGTGAAAGGTTGAATAAAACCTTCATCTAGTAATTTTTTTTATTTTTTACCAACTCTAATAGCTTTTGCTGCACCCCAACCATATATACTAATTAATTTAATTAATTTAATAATTTATAGTCTTTATTTTTTGAATTTTTATTGGAAAAATTAATTTTTTTTGGCTTGGAGGCATTAGGCGCGTGGGCGGAGCATGAATTGGAGATCATGAGGCTACCAATTTGTCATTGTGTGGCCCGACATGTGTTCAATTGAAATAAAAAATTATATGAGTAAGAAAATGAAGTTAAAAGAACGAAAAAAGAAGAAAGAAAAAAGTAAATGAAAATTAAATATATTTCATTAATTATATAAATATGGATTCAATAATTATTGATAATAATAATAATATTATTATTATTATTATATGAATATTACTAATTATTATTATAATTATTGGGAGTTTTGGTGTGTTTTATGTTGCTGCGTAGGCATAGCACGGTTAGCGGAAATAGTGTGGTAAGTACAGGTGCCCGTGTGACTACTAATTTTAGATTATTATTAATTATTATTGTTGATTATTATTAATAAATTTTTTACTATTATTGATATTGTAGATTATTATTAATTTTTAAATAGGACTACGATTTTTATTTATAAGTTTGTTTGTTTTTTAATTTTTAGGGGTTTCAATCTCCATCCACTTTCTCTCCCTCTCTACTTCCTCCATTACACCTACATGTGTAGTGTCCGACCCCGCACCCCATAATACAACCCCTATACTCCGTTTTATTTTCCAGTGATCTAATACCAGGCGTCCTCCAGCTGGTGCGCCGCCTTGCGGAGAGACCTCCAGCCGGCACCCCTGCCCTATCGTCACCCCCTAAAGTAAGTTCCCCACCCCTACCAAAGTGAACTCTAACCCACATGAATCCCCTACTAGTGAAACATCGAGCTTGCGCGCTACCACTGTCTGCTTGATCTCATACCTCCATGACCACCCTTTCTACTGCAGCTTTCCACCTTTTATGTCCTCCCTCTTCCATCTTCTTCATTTTTTTCATTTTCGTTGTTTTATCTTCTTCCATAGACATGGTTGAACTAGGGTGTTTTTTACCATGATTTTTATGGTGTTCTTGGTTGTTCAATATTTCTGTTCAAATATTCAGTATTTGGGAACCCTCATCTAGTGATTTTAGGTGTGTGTTTCCATTCAGACATGGATTTGAGGTAGGTTTACCCTTTCACATGCCTTTCTAATTTAATATTAATTAGTTTAAGTATATTATCACCTTCTATATATTCATTATATTTTTATATGATCTGTGGATTAATTATTTGGTTTTCAAGAGGGTAGTGTATGCCTTGTTTTATGGTAAGTAGCCTCGTTTTCTTAAAAATGTGCAATACTGTGTTTGATAAAATGATCTAATGTATTTTTTACATGGTTTGTTTTATTTAGAACTTGGTTTACCATATTTTATGAACTTATGGCATGAAATTGGTGTTTTATTCCCTGTTGGGTGTTAAATAGAAATGGATTTATTAAATATTTTATGCCTTTTTTCTGTTTTAATGCATAGTTGGATTTTATGGGTAAAATATGATATAATATTTTTTGGGATTTATAAACATATTCGAAACTTTTGAATGAATATTTTGGGTTCCATATATGGTTTCGCGAGTTCTTAGGTTTTTATAAAGAAATGTGTAATGGGATTTAACATGTTTTGGAAAATTTATAAAAAATGGATGGTTCCTTGAACATGTTACCAATGTTTTTTATAGAGGTTGTGTAAATTTTTTCATGTTTTAAATGGTGTGTATAAACCACTTTATAGAAATTGGATAGCTTATATTAATAAATGTAGGTTTTATGAATATCTTAAAGGCATGTTTGGAAGGTTTTTGTAATTGTGAAAATCATTATTTTAAAAACATCCAATAGATGACTCTAATGAGTTGTTATATTTAATTAGTGGGATTTACTCACTGTGGAATACTCATGAACAATTATTGGAGTTCATCATCATGGAATTCTTGTGTTCTATGTGTTCTATGGCATGAGTATCGGTCCTTGGGGTGGCATAATGTGAAGCCTGTTGTAGATTTATTATTATATATACATTTGATTGGATGCTCAGATGGAATTCGTTGGCCTACCCCTATTAGATTCATGATACATGGGAACATCGAATATTGTGAGAATTTTATAATAATGATTTCTACAAAGTTAGTTTACATATGAACTAGTGGCCCACAGTTGGTGGATATATTTGGGTTTATTGCTTTTAGATTTTCCGTCGGTCAATCCTCAGTTAGAGTGGTTGAGCGTATTAAGAGTTTTTTATTTCATCATGTGTGGAATGAAATCAAGGATGGGGTATCATGTATTAGTATCTTATTGATTATTTTTTATCTCTTCGGTTCACCTATGTCTATTGGATCATTGTTTCTTGCAGTAATGATTTTGATATTCATGTATTTATTTCCACTATCATTGTTGTTTAATCATTTTAGTGCCTTATTTTGAAGTGTTTTTATTTGGATGAGAGGTGTTTTTTTTAAAATTGTTAGTGAAAAATAAAAATATAAAACGTTTTTAACCTAGTTTGTGCATGTTGAAAATGTAAGCTTCACATTCCACTTGAAATGGTTTTTGCATCACTAATGGAATAGACCTAGATTTGGAATGATGAAGGGAAATATTTCATACATTGTTTTTATGTAAAATGTGTAGAAAATAATAATTTTATTTGTTTTAGTTAAATCACGATTTTGACATGTAAATTATTTTAAAGGATTGGAGTTAGGAGTAGATTATTAGGTTGGTCTATTGAGTTTTAATACTCATACAAATAGTTCTTTTATGTTTTTATCCCTTGTGCTGGTTTCAACGTGAGTTCGGTCACCTTAGTCAACTGTTGATATTATGTTGGAGAGTGACCTATGGGGTCACATGGATATAGTGTGGTAATCGTGTTCAATTGGTTTACTTGTGTATTTTAGTTTTATTTTCATATACTTGTTTAAATGATATTCAGTACGGCATCATTTATATATTGAACATCTTGTACACCTTCTAGTGCAATGTTTTCCTAATTTATGTATTGGGATATATTGTTCCCATTTTTTCCTTTTTTGATGACATTGGTTCTTTTCACCATCTTGGGATGATCAGGACTACCTCTTCGGCCTTTCCATGGATCAGCTCGAGTGATTGGTTTAAGGTTGATTTAAGTTGGTTCATGAACAAATTTCATCAGAGCGGGTCATCTCATAACATTCATTTCCCTTTAGAGCCCCCTTTGTTACATAGGGATGTCATGGTAGGTGGAGGAGTATTTTCGGGACTCAAGGGGTAGTTATGGATAGAGCCTTTTGAACTCATTCTCATTCCAATCCATGGGTTTCCATGGAATGCCTGGTCTCATTAGTATCTTTTGTCATTAATGATTGTTTGGTGATTGGGATATGAAAAGGGTTGTTGGGACAATAGCCTTCAAGACCTCTTATGGCCACGAAAGCCATGTGTTTATGTGGTTATGGTCAAAGAAGGCTCTTGGGATTAGTGGATGGTTTGGCACAAGGTCTCCCACCATATGGTAAAGCCACCCATGAACACTAGTTACCATTTTTGTGGGTCTCTTAGTCCATTCATAAATTTATTTTTTTTAAAATGTTGTCTGTGAATTTTGGAAACCAGTTTTAATGGGCTGGTTGGTCTTTGAAAAGATGAAAATGAATTTTGATGATATACTCTAAGATAGGACTTAGAATGTTGGGTTTTTGTGAAACAAATACTGGGTTAGAGTAGAAATGGTTTAATGGGATTCGATTTCCGTAATGTAAACATATTGGTTGTTTAAATAAAATGTTTGAAAAGCATGGGTTATTTTAAAAAGAGTGGATTTTTGAAACGTTTTGAATTGTATAAATTGGTTTTTATAAATTTTTTAGGAATGGTTTGTGTTTTTTAGAATGGTACTTTGCTTCTCGAAATGGAGTTTGATCTTAATAGATAGAAGATTATGAATAGAGACTTGGGTGAATTTCAGAAAATAGAGAATAGTTTTTTGAAATGGGATGCCTAATATTGTGTATTTTTATTGTTGATTTCACCTTAATTGGGTTCTTTAATTTTTCTCATAAAATGTTTATCGCCATGGACCTCCGTTGGTTACTCGTGGTGTGGTTCTAGGTGATTCCCCATTAGCGGGATTTCTAGTTGATCAATCTAAGGATTTTATTTATGGGTTATGTAAAATGGGTCCGACTATTTTTATGGTAATGTATACCCTACCATAGCGGAGAAGTGGATGTGAATTATCAAAAGGAATTTTATCCTCATTGAGTTTCCCGTTTCATTGAAGTATAAGTTTGCAACATTCATTCATGGTGTTTAACCATGGATGTGGTGGATGTCGGTGTATCAGTACAAGCCCCCTGAAAATCTTACATGGGAGTTCTTCCAGGCTTCATTCATTCATTAGTATTTCTATGATAAAGAAATGGAGATAAAGGGAAATGGAGATTATTTTTCATCAGTAGGGTGATGGATCAGTGTTTGGGTATTTCCATATCCTTTTATATCTAATCCCTTATTATCCATGATATGTTGTAAATGATTCCAGGAATCCAAAACATATTGAGGTTGTGATTCATTTTCACCTATAGTCAAAGGTTTCAAGATTCAATCTAATTTCATTTTCTAATGAGGTGAGTCAATCTTTTCATGTTTGATCCATTTTGGAAAGAGTGCATGAGGTATTAATCCCTCCTGCAATCCTTAGCTTTAGGGGGTGGTTCATGTTAGGAAATGAGGAAGAGGTCAAATGTTTATTAAGCGGTTCGTGGAATTAAAAGGGCTCGCGCTATTTCATGAACCTATTCGGAGAAAGAGATCCTTGTTTGATATCAGTGTGAAATGTCATGCCACAAAAATCAATCATCTTCAGATGCTATGAATCCCTGCCATGCATATGGATGGTTTGGTCACATGCGTCTATTATATGGGGGCCTATCTGGAAATTTTCACAGAGTAAATCCGCAGAAGTGATATGTTGTTGGATAGTTGATTGATGTTTATTTTTGTATGTTTCCTTCTAGTTTATGGTATATTTTGACATTGTGATTTAGTGTGGAGGAAATTTAAGGGATGTTATCATCCTCCTAATGAATTCATAGGATCAATTAATGTGTGGTTCCAATTCCAGAATTCCTGTATTTATCTATTTATCTAATCAAGTTATGCATGTACTTGTTAGGGATTATTTTCTCTTAAATACGAGGAAGTAGATGCTTCATACATCAGATCTCTAGAAAGAGGTCTCGATGTGATGATGTAACACTTTTTGGATCCCTAGAGTATTAATAAGTCTAGTTATGTTTAATCCTACATGATTTTATTGATGTAGTTCTACAATTTCTATTGTGGTTTCTCTATCCCTAATAATTCCATATATTATCAAGAGTGAGGTGGAATAATCCCTCACACTATGTCTATTAAGTTATTCATAGTGTGTGAATCCCATATCAATGACCTCATGTAGACACCCATGTGAGTCAGGTGCATTCTTGGTTTCTATTTGTTTATGAGGGTCGAGTGTTTGGTAGTTAATGGATGTGGTTTAGTGGTCCATTAATTGGGTCCCTTCCTTTCCATCCTATGTCATGAGGGTTTTTGGCTGGTGTGTGAGAGGCCCATTTCCGATTCCTGTTGAATTTACATTGGTTATCTTTAGTTGGTTCTTAATGTTGAGGAGACCCACTGACGGTCTCATTGAGTTTTCTCTAAATATGTTATTGGATTCTAGTTGAATTCTAATGGTGGTAAGTATGTTTGGGCCACCCATTTACTGGTGATATATTTCGGGTTTTGGTTTTGTTGACCCAATTGATATGGATACTTTTAAAGCCATTGATTCCTTAGTTGGTCATTATGGTTTGGCTGAGCATGGGGTTTCTTGGGAGAATAACCAATTGTCTAGCTTTAGATTCTTCCTGGATGTGGTTGATTGAATGTTTTCATTTTTCAGGGGAATTGGTTGTGGGTTGCTCTACAATTTCAGGCAATGATGTTGAGTTCTATTGGTGGTTGGATAAATTCCTTTAGATTGAGAGGTTGGATCAGGTTGTTGTGGAATACTTAGTCTTTCATAAATCATCTAGAAAGTGTTATGGTTTTTTTTGGGTGGAAAGCATTAATGGTGTGGATAATTATCGCACCCAGACCTTGTATATTAAATAATTTAAGAATTTTATTAATTTATTGTAATTATTTTTTAGTTTTTATAGAAAATGTGTGCATTGGGATTTGCAGAATATCATGTACAGACATAGCACAGTTTGGAGATCGTGCAATTACCCCTGCTCACCGTATGGTCTGCCCAGTGTTCACGTGAATTAATATATCATGTGAATATTAAAATGAAGTTAAATGAAAGTAAAAATAAAATAATGAAAAATTTTAAATAAAATTAAAGGTACTGTTTTAATAATAATAATAATAAATTATTATTGGGAATATTATTATTATTGTTATTTGGAGTTTTTTTGGTTTTAGACCGATGCACATGTACGACATAGTTAGTGGAAACCTTATGGTTAGCCCAAGTACCTATCTGGCGGCTTTTGGAATGGGAAGATACCCCCACACAGTTCTTACACGGTCACATGATCCATTTCGGGTAACCATGTGGTTGCCTAATGTTTAAAATAAATGAAATAAGTTAGAAATAAGTTATGAAATTTTTTTAAATAATAATAGTAAAATTCATATATTAATAAATATTATTATCAATTATTTAAATTATTTTGAATAATATTATATTTATTATTAGTGTTGATTATTATTATTAAGAGTTTTAGTATTATTCTTAGTGTATTTTATTATTATTATTCAGTTATTAGGATTACTATTATTATTTTTAAGTTAATTTTTTAGGGTTTTCTCACCCCTTCCCCTTTATCTCACAGGAAACCCCATCCTTTAACCTTCCTTGTGTGGTGTGAGACCCCATTACTACAACCCTTCTTATATGGAGCCTCTATCTGGTAACCTCCAGCCAGCGCGCCACCCATGACGGTATGACCTCTAACTAGTGCCCTGCCCCTTCTAGGGAGACCTCTAGCTGGTTCATCACCCCTTCCATCCTAACCACCAATCGTTGTGCCACCCCTACCAGTGCACTAACGTGACCTCGAGTCGACATGCATGTGCGACCTCCAATCGGTGTGCCGCCACTACATGCACAATCCCCCTTTCCAGCGTGGTTTTCCCACTCTGGTATCCTCCCACATCCTTCATTCTTTATTTTTAACATTTTAATGGTTTCCTATAGATCCCTAGTCATGCTCGACACAGAGTTATGATTTCCCATGAATATAATGGATTTTTTTTGGATTTCGCTCAAAAAATTTAGTGGTTTAGAACCCTTGTCGAATGATTTTGGGTGTACCTTTCCATTAAACCATGGATTTTAGGTAGGTTTTCCCTTACACACGCCTTTGTAATTAATGATTCATCTATTTCGTGTTAATTTCACCTTCTTTATATTCTTTATATTGTTATATGAACCTTAGATGAATTACTTTGTGTGGAAGAGCGTAGATTATGACTTTTTTTGCAAAATAAAATTGTTTTGTTAAAAATATACACACCACGTGATTGATAAAATTTATTTCTATATTTTTCATATGGTTTGTGTTATTTAATACATTGAATACTAGATTGAATGAAAATATGGAACTAAATTTGGGTTTTATTTCTTTTTTTTGTGTTAAACTGAAATTATTTTTGTTAAATATTGCATTCCCTGTGTGTGTTTTAATGACCTGTTAGATTTTACAAGATAAATATAATAAAAAATGGGTTTTTTGGGATTTATTAATTTATTTCCAGTGTGGGAAACAATATTTTTGGTTCCTTATATGGTTTCTCTAGTGTGATTTTTATATAAAGAAATGTGTATTGGGATTTAGCAAGTTTTCAATTTTTAAAAAAAATGGTTTGTGCCTTGAATGTGTAACCTGAGTGTTTCCAGGAGGTTATGTAAAATTGTTAATGCTAGAAATAGTGTATTTTCACCCATTTATAAAAAAATTATTTTTTATTGATAAAATTTTGTTTTGTGAAATGATTAAAGTCCCATTTGGTTGCTTTTTGAATAAGGTGAAAATATTTATTTTAGAAACTTCTGTTGGATGACTCCAATGCCTAGATATATTTAATTTGTGGTATGCCGCCACTAGGGAATCCTTATGACCCATTATTGGAGGTCCTCAGTATTTACTCATTAGGTTCTATTTGTTATATGGCAAGTGAATCATCCCTTGGAGTGGCACGAGTTGATGCTTATTATTTATTATTAATTATATATAAGTGTGATTTGATGCTCGGATAGCATCAGTCGACTCATCATGTTATATACATGAAGCATAGATTCTCTGAATATTGAATGAGTTTTATATGAATGATATATGTAATAGAAATTGACATATGGACTAGTGTCCCATTGTTGGTTGATATATTTGGGTTAATTGCTATG
This sequence comes from Viscum album, assembly GCA_963277665.1. Classification (NCBI taxonomy): domain Eukaryota; kingdom Viridiplantae; phylum Streptophyta; class Magnoliopsida; order Santalales; family Viscaceae; genus Viscum; species Viscum album. Next base: position 1,022,497,802 of record OY728162.1, read on the forward strand.
GAATTTTCCTTCGATCAGTCATGAGTTAGGGTGGACGAGCATATTGAGTGTTTTTGATTTCATAGTGCATGGAATGATATCAAGGATGGGTTCTCATGTATTTGAATCTTTTGGATTATTCTTGATCTCTTGGGCTTAACAATGCATATTGGCTCTATGTTTCTTTCAGTAATGAATTAATGTTTTTATTTTTATTTCAACCACCCTTGATGTGTAATCATTGTAGTGCCTTCTTATGTAGGGTTTTTCATGGAAAGAGAGGTGTTGTTTTCAAAAATAATTATGAAAAATAAAATTAATGACAATTGTTTTTTAATATTTTGTGCATGTTTAAAATGTAATCTTAACTTTCCCCTTGATAATGTTTTGACATTACAAATGGAACAGACGTAGTTCTGAAATGATGAATGGAAATAGGCCATTCTTTTTTAATTAAAATGTCCAGAAATGCATACTTTTATATGTTTTAGTTAAAATTCGATATTGAAGTTTCTTTTATTATAAATAACGTGCAATGGGAATTGATTATCGTGATAGCCTATTGTGATTCAATAATCATGACTACAGATATTTTTTGGGTTTTTCCCTTGATCAGGTTTCATGTTGAGTACGATAACCTCTGGTGATGATTGATATTATGTTGGGGAGTGACCTGCACATTCACATCGAGATAGTGTGTTCAATATGTTCGGTTGGATTATTTTTTTAGTTCAGTTCTATTTTCAAGTTTTTGGATAAATAATGTTTAGTTTTGTTTCATTTATATATTGAACTACTCATACAACTTTTGTTGTTTAGTTTTCTTTATTTATATATTGGGAGAAATCATTCCCAGTTTTTACTTTTTTGATTCCTTTGGTTCTTTCCCCCTGCCCGATAGGATCATAAATTCCTTTTGGTGCCTTCCACAGATCAGCTCAGCTGACTGGTTCAGGGTTGACTTAGGATGTCTTGTGTTAGCTTCACTAAATCCATTCAATATAGAGTGTTTTATGTTATACAAACATTAATAAATAATTAAATTTTTAATTAAAATATTTAGTAAAAAATAAATCATGTCAGATCTTTAGGAACTGCATCGAAAAAATCGAATTAACATAGGCACACCATTAATCTAAATAATTACCTCTTTCAATGATATATAAATGATATCTTTCACTAATGTTTCAATAAATTTCGTCGCTTCTTGAAGTGTTATCATAGGTATGATCTGAAAATATTTTTCATAATTGAATCATATTTTTGAAAATTTAATAAAACATATTTTTATTTTATATATATCTTTTGTATGATAACTCAAATCTAATCCATACCCTAAATATTTTCAAAACATACTATGGACAAGATATAAATATTTTCTGAAAAAATCATTCCAATGATAAATATATAAGGATTCATATAAATAATTGATACATTAATATCTCCATTAAGAGTTTTTATCAAAAGCCTTATTTCCATTTATTTAGATGATATTTATATTTAACTATCAATTTATCAAAAAATAAAAGTATGTGTGAATAAAAAATCAAAACATAAATTGAATAATTTTAATAAAAAAATATAAATGTCACCAATTAATTTGATGGCCAAACATATTCAATAGTAGTAGGAAATGTCTTTTCCAAACCATTCTACTTTCGATTCTCATGATTCACATATTGTGTAACTAACATCAAACACATATTTTCATAGTTCCCTAATTCATTGAAATTTAATCATTTTAATACCATTTTTCCATGTAGTTTCCCATTATTGGTCTAATGAATACTATTCTTTTCAGGTAATGTGCTATGTCAATGAGCTTATCACACTGGAAACACTTTCTTGGTCATGATATATGTTCTTGATTTTTTTTATCAAATTTGGAATATGGTAGGGAAGTACATATATATCTCTTTGTAGATTGATTCTCTATTTTTACAAATATTTTAGATTTCATATTATTAACATCATGGGATTCATAAGAATCAAAAAAATCCATCTCGACATTCTCTACATATCAAATAATTTTTTTATTACTTTAAAATTCACAAGAGGCCAATTATTTTTATAATATTGGTTTTAGGCCTATTTAAGGCCTATTAATTTTTCCCTCATAGTCCAAAATTAAAATAAGTGTATACTATTCCAATATTGTAAAATATTAATCACAAAAACCAACTGAGTCTACTTCCCATTGCAAAAAATCTAAAACCTCACTTCCATTCATTGATAATGATCTTTAGGAATATACTTTTCATAAAGAAATCCTTAATCAACATTAATTACTATCATTTAATGTCATTCTTCTAACTGGTATTTTTAACTAAATACCACTATTGATCAAATTCACCATCAAAATGATAAATTGAAGGAGTAACTTTATAAATCATGTAACAACCCAAAACATCAAATATCTTCCCCAAAGCATTAATCCTCCCTTATTATAGCACAAGTTCTATGGTTCTTCCAAATTCAAAATTGTTATTTTTCATGAGATGATCTACTATTGAAATGTTCTTTTATAGAGAATTTGGTTTCTCTCTTTAATGGGTTCAAAAATTTATGGACTTAATTAATTTAGTTTTCAAATACACAGACTACACACCATTTCATGTTTTTGATTCAGAAGATTATTTTCTTATGATTTCTTTAATACTCAATTAAACTTATTAAAACTATGGAAAACCAACATAAAATAGGAATAAAATAAATTAAGCAGCATATAAATCCATAAATTAATCAAAACTAGATCATGATAATATAACAATAAAATAGAATCCCCATGTTGTATTTATTTATTAACTTCTTATCCTCTAACGTTATCCAAACCCTACTTTGATTCCCACTATAACGGTAAGGTCATATAAAAAACTTAATTACCTGATTTATATTAAGGATTAAATTTCCAAATATTCCTATGAAATTTTAGGTTTATAGTTTCCTATAACATGTAATTACATTACATTACAAAGATGAAACTTAAACACCATGTACTGTTTTCCAAAAAAAAACAGGTTCTTAAGATAAATCTCTTATTTCATTTATGACAGACATTATTTGGTCAAGAATATTCTCTATAACCAGAATATTGACATTTTTATAGTTACTATAGTTTCTTAAATTAGGTAAAATCATTAAAAAGGTGGGATAAGAACAAAATTCTCAGTAAGGTATATAAAATTAATGGAAAAATATATTTTCATTAGAAAACATGAAAACAATGATTTTTTTTCTTTTCACATAATAAATTTTAATCTCATAATCACACTTGAAATCTAACTTTGATCTAGAAAAACATCAAAACTCATAGAAAGAATAAAAAATTAAATGTATCTTAGGGAATCATTTTCATCTCCTATATAAAATCACCCTTTCATATCACATTTCAATAGGAATAACCCATTTTGTTAAATCTAATATTTTATCTCCGGACACTAAATCATTTCCCAATGAATTGGAGAGATATATATCATGCCCATATATCATCATATATAATTAAAAAGTTCTGTAACACGACAAAATCATAATGAATAATTCATATTAATTTGAAGACTAATAAAATCTATCATTTTTGACTATAATCAATATAAAATTTAGTTATCTCATATAGAGAAATATAAATATCCTTTTCTATATAAAAACGATTAAAAATATCAAATTAAAAGTACAATGGGAATAATATAATTTAGTAAAATCCATTGGGATTCGTAAATTATTATTAATAACATTGAAAATCATATTTGGGAAAAAATATGATCATGTGGTAAATGTAAAATATCACTATTTTCACACTTTTGTAAAGAACATCAAAAGTCTCCCATATTGAAAATGAAAAATGATTTATTTTTAAACAATTATAATAAAAGTCAAATATATTTGAAATTGACCTTAAAAATCATTTGAGTATATAGAATAAAATTATTTAAAAAACATAAATAAAATGAATATGGAAAATAATTATATGATTGGAAAATGTTAATAATTTAAAATAGGGTTTTTAAGAAAAATTCCTTATCTATAGTCTTGACTGACTTCTTATTAATTTTACCCTAAAAAATAATAATATGATATTAATTATTTACATTCTTCATAGACCCTTTCATTTCATCCCATTATTATTGTTCCTTTTCTTTACCTTATTATAATTATTTATTTATTTAATAAATCAGTATAGATCACAGTAGTTAGGATTTATTATTATATAATAATGATATCAATTTTTTTGAAGAATAATGATTTCAAAATAAATTTATTAAAGTGAAAAATTAGATTCAAAAAGAGGTTGACAATTAAGATAAATGAAATGGAATGGTAAGATTTTATTACTTATATAGAATCTCAGTTTTCCCATTTTAGGTTGTGAAATTTTATAATAACCATTTTTTAGTAATATTTTTATAGAATGAACCATTAATCAATTTAAAACATCATTAATATTATAAATATTTAATTTATTCATTAAATTCATTTTTATATTTAATCTTCTTACTTGGTAAAGAAAAAATTAAAATACATCATTTTTGAGGACATAGTTCATAGATAACACAAGTAATTTTTTCATTTTGTAATAGATGGGATGATGGGGTAAAATGATTTTTTCATACATATAATAACATTTTAGTATAATAATGATACATTTTTCATTATATTAGTATGTTCATAATTTATTTAGAGGAGGTGGAAGAAGAAAGAATATTGTAAAATCTTTGTTAAAATAATTACTTCCTCCATGGATATCATCCTTTAATCCTTCAATAAGCTTTCATAGATTTGTATTTTTGGAAGATTAAATCCTATAAAATTTGGGAAATATATTTCTGGATGGATTTTTAGGTCCTTTTATAACTAATTTTCTCAATGTGTTTGGAGAAGTGATGTGATGATGTGATCCTTTAATAAGTGAGAGGAGTGACACTATTGTGAATTTTTTTATTCTTATTATATAATAAATACAATACTCAAGTGAAGTGGCACCAAAATATCCTTGTTTTGAAGATAGTATAATGGGATTTAGTAATACCCTCAAACAATCACATTTAGAAACGTTTTTTTTTATTCTTGGCCTTATTCCCCTATTTAACACCACTTGAAAACTAATAACCTTTATCATGGTGACTAAATTTTTACCTAGGTAACTCATTTTGAAGGATAAAAATGATATGGTACATATTGAATAATTTGAACATGCCGATTCAAAGTAATAAAATCTTTTAAAAATATTCAAATTCTAGAGGTCGTAAAATATAATTTTAATATAAGTGTCCATTACGCAATGAAAAATAAATAGGAAAATGAATCCATAGGTGTAAAAATGAATTTTTTTACAAAAAATATATTATTGTATTGAATCCATAGAAATTTATTAATTTATTAATAATAAATAAATATATGATCCTTTAAAACAAATAAAAAACCAAAATATTCCTTTTTAATATTTATGCAAAGGAATTGTAATGGTATTTGAAGGCATCATATTTTACAATATTAACCTAAACATAATTCCTTTAGGAAAAAAAATTCACCCTGAGCTAATTTTTATATTTTGAATCAAAAAATTAAGTTCATTTTATCAAATTCAAATTCTAATATTTATAAATTCAATTTTTCAATAAAACTATATATCACATGAAAAAAATTAGTTTGAATAAAAATTACTCTATTTTCAATATGAATAATAATATTCTTATTTTATTGATTAATAAAATTATTTTTTTACATTTATAGTAATATCCCTTAATGAGAATCAATTGAAATAATTTGAAAAAAGTATATAATTTATTCCATAGAATGTATACTTGGTTCATCAGAAAAACATAATTGGCGTATCATTCTTGTACATATTTTAGTGTGGGTTAACCAAGTAAAATCATTACGTCTTGTATTCATTAATTTATTATCATAAACAAGGAATACAAATATTTTTGGTTTAATTAATCAACAGATTAATAGGATAAATATATTAAAAATAGAAATTGGGATTATATAATTACCATTATAAGATGTGAGAATAGATTTCATTAATCTTGTGATCCTCATCTATTAGGGTAGCCATAGATTAGAAGAAAATGAAAATTATATTAGAATATGCTGGTTTACCTGTTTCACCACCCATTTCTCATGTTATCTATCACTATATCATTGTAACTCTAATATATGTATTGAAACTAAAAACAGAAAAGTGTGTGAATGGTATTTCCCTACAAATTAAAAAAACATCATGCTATATCATAGTACAGTTGAATAGGTAGGTAGAGGATGATAAGATCAATTCATATCTTTTAATTTTAAATCAAACATCTAACTCTCACATATGGTGTTTTTATCCATAAAACATCAAAATTATACTGGCATGGCATTAATACTAATTATTTCAGAATGATATTAGATCATTAACAACATTTTTTAAATAGACCATTTCACTAACAATCATTCAACCACTTGTATTCTTAATTGCCTCACCTCTTAGTGTATTTAAGCTATTGGGGGAAACACAGTCTCATTATTTTATGAACGATTTTTTATGTCAATCCATAATAAAAAATATGTTTATATGGATTTATGTTTGTATCTATGGATAAATTTATATTCAAATAATTGATAAATTGAAAAGGATTGTCTTAATTTTCTTATAATTTCATTATTTGTTCATATTTCATTTTCTAAAATCTAAATACTTCAAAAATTGGACAAATGATATGATTCTAAGGGACATGTTTTTAAATATATTTCAAAATCCATAGATTTCCACATTTTTTTCATAGTATTTTTTACCAGAGTTTACAGATTATGAAATGTAGGCCTTCCATGATAAATTTTAAAATTATAGAATTCTTTGGGCATGCCAATATAATTTTTATTTTTAAAACATTGATGTTGTTTCCCACCAATATTTTTTGAACCTAGAAATATTAGTAGTTCTAAAATATTTAAAAAATCATAATATTTTATTGGATCATTATTTGGGTGTCTTGTATAAAACATAATTGAAGAAACTAACTACTAATATTTATTATCATGTTTCATAAATGGTGTTCTTGGTCCTCTAAGGTTGTTTTTCTAGTATTTAAATGGTGTATCTACATCTCCATGCCCCAAATTTTTTATTTTATCTTAACAAAATGATTTCATAAGTGACATAAAATCATCACATCATTCTCATTTAATAAAAATATACTATTATTTCATTCCCACAAAATATTTTTTTTTGGATACAAAAAAGATATTTGAATGTAAAAATTATAAAACAAATATAGACTATAACATGGATTGATATCATTACCATTTAAATTATTTAATTATTGGACAAAAATATTAGCAATAAAAATGAAATATCATTTAACCATGACACTGCTACACATTAAGTTAAAAATAACATAAATATTTTGTATTATTTAAGGAAACATAATTATATTGTTACTTGATTGTATAAAATCACTTTGTTGTATTCATTACAACACTAATTAAATTAATAGTTTAATATAAATAAATATATGGCACATGAAACATGAAATGGTAGAATAAAAATAGGATAAATAGGTTTTAAAATTGATAAGTGCATTCTAAAATAAATAAATTTCCTCAAAATCATTAACCAATGCTATAACGATAAAATCAAGATGAGCTGCACCAATAATGTTTTCAATGATTAGACTTGGTTCCATAATTTATTTTATTACTAGTGATATTTTCTTCTAATAAAGAGAAAAATATAATATGTTGAGTTGTATTAATGAATGGTTTTATTTTATACAATGATTAAATTCTATATTTAAATTTTATATAGTTATTAATATGATTATATTGATTTGGAGGATAATATATCTATATATGATTATCATGAGTGTGATCACCCATCAAAATAAACTAGAGGCCATCTTGTTAAAATATTTATATCACATCATGGTACACATTTAATTATTTGGGAGGAGATTTATGGGTTTATTCTTCACAAAATATTTTGTTCATGATAATAATTTAAGGAATATTCTCTAAGGATTTTAAATTATAAATGCTTGATTTTCATGTTTTTTATATTTTTTGTGGGGATGAACCAATATATAATTTTGTTACTTAATCTGTTAATATTTTATTAGTGCCTGAAATCTGTGAATGAGACTTCAAATTTGAAATTACAATGAAAATTATCTTTATAAATCTTGACTCGTACTAAGAGGATATATTTTCAGCTACACAGATTCTCAAAATTGTTGAGTTAAATACATAATGAAGATATTAAATCCAACCACCTAATATAGTTCAATGTGTATGATCCATTTACAAGATCCAACCAATAATATATTAAAAAATGAACTCTTTCCACCTGTGTAGTCTTGTAGTGGGATATTAGTTATTTATGTTAGATTCTATGAGATATAATCTTTTGTAGAAGGCCTCCATAGATTAAAAAGGTTTCCTAGTTTTTGTCATTGAGATTTACCAATGTATTGTAAGAATATCATAATGAATAAACACATTGTTCTAACATTAATATGATAAAACATATAATAGAATTATTTCGGTTGTTTTTGAAATTTCAAGAAAAATCATTGTTGAACTTCTTCATTTGATTAGTTTTTTGCTAGATTTGGTTGTCATGATCAGCTACTAGCATCAATTTGATTAAAAAATAGTGAAAAAGTTTTCCGTGGCCATTTTCTAATTTATCGTGCATTTCAGAGGTAGGAGGCCTTTAAAAGAGGAACTTGTTTCAATGAAACCATTATAACAAGGTTACAAGGAATCATCTTATGGGTTGGTTGGTAGCCACATATTCTATGCATTCTGTCAAAAGTTATCCTCCAATCTATGAATGATGTGAATTTCAACCACAAACCATATGGTTGACATGAAATTTAGTAACGTAATTAGAAAAAACATAGAAACAACAAGGATCAAGTAATTTTTTTAAAAGGGTGAACTTATCAAAGAAGCCATATGTGGTTATAAGAAAGATAACATTCGGTTTAGTTGAGTCTTATATTTTGATGCATCCCTTTAAGCCATCACCTCTCACTTCTCAATGAAATTAATTTCAAGAAAATCCAATTAATTGAAATCAAAACGACAGAGGGGGGGATTGGAAAAATACATAAATGGATTAATTCAAGTTTTTTTCTCTCTTTTGGTTTGGCTTACCTCCATGATGTCCTAAATCAAAAGGGGATGAATGTGGTGGGGGAAACACTAGAAATCCTCCCACATAGCCGAGAAGCTCCATAATGGATGACACATAGATATTTAAAACAATATATGATGATTTGTGAATATCATATTGAATAAATAGATCAATTGGTCACATAGTTTCATAAACCATAATTACCTATTATTTTATTTTGTTATTGTTTCCATGGATAGATTACTCATGTGTTCATGTGGTTAGCCAGAGAAATTCTAGTCATTCATTGCTTTATATAGATGAATTGTAGGATCTGAAGGGGAGCTAAAAGTACATGAATAGAGTGCCCAGTACTAGCTATAAATGGATATGCGATCATAGAACCTAGGGAGACTCTTAAATTTGGTTCCTTCATGGGAATCACGGATGCTCTAGTGGACCAATTAGTAATTATAATGTATGGAGTCTTCGTACACGGAATATCCATTTCTAAGCTACAAATGGTTGAATAAATTTTATTCCCTATTTGATTCGAATAATCATCATTAATGGTTGGTATCACCAGATATTCAAGTTTGTGTTCAAATAGGGTGTCCTATATGCCTTTCATTGGACGATCCGGGGAGAATTCCTAGACTTCCACAAGGTTCGAGGCCCCCACGTACCATGGAGGCGAATCATTGGTGTCATGGGGCTCATTCTCTTGTGTTGTCATATGATGTGATGTGAGTTTCTGAAAACAACCTTAAATGTGTTCTTCGATATGAGTATCAAAACCTAGAGTAGACATTCTCACTGCCTCCTCCAAGTAGGCCTTATGGGAGAGGGACAACCACATCTCCCATGACGAGGGTTTGGAAACGCACAATCCAGAGGATATTGATTCTCTTAGGGGAAAAATAAGATGAACCTTTATCATAGAAAAGGTATATAATTCCATTAAATGGTTCGTAAAAAGGATTATTGATCGTATATTATTATTAATGAAATTATAAGAAACATGTATAATTCTTCAAAATATAATATTCACCTCATGATAATTGATAGATGGTTGTGAGAATGATTACCGGTTATAGGGTGAATCACCAATTGGTATTTTATCCAATAATATCTCAAAGAAATGTATTTGAATGAAAAACAACATAATTGACATAAAATAGTCAAAATGGTTGTTGAAAAAAGAAATAAATAGAGAAGTGTGTGCCTTTTTTCCCTCTTATTTGTTGGAAACATTCTCCATAGTCCTATATCTGAAGGAGATGAACATGGTATGTGCCACGCTAACCGTCTTATAAAATAGACAAGAAGCACCATCATGGCTGCAACACATACAATTACAACATAATATATGAAGAGTTCTACAAATCATATCAAAGAAACATATCAATCGATCACTCAATTGTGGAAGTAATAATAATTTGTTTTTATTATATGTCAGTTTTATTTGATAGCATATTCCTGGGTTCTTTATATTGTCCAGAATGATTCTAGTGATTCAATGGTTCATATGGATAAAGAGAATGCTATTAATGGGTTCTAGATGTACCAAAATGGTGCAGCCAGTAGTGGAAACATTTACAGACATTGTCACATATCTTGAGGAGACTCTCAACTTCCGTGTCTTCTTAGGACTCATTGAATCTCTAGTAAACTGACTAGAAATTATGGCATTTTTATTCTTTTGGAAGGGAATATATCATTCATCATTGTAGTTGTTTAAATAAATTATCTTCCCTATTTGATTGGATTCATAATCTATGATGTTTGGGAATCCAAGAGCTTCAGGTTTGTGTTCCATGATGAAATCACCAATGAATTACTTTGGAGGATCCGGGGATAATATGTGGACAGTCGCAGGTTTCAAGGAATCTATGTCCATTGGAGGTGTATTTTCTACATGTAGTTCCACCTTGTTCTATGGTGCAAGTTTCTAAAAGAAAGATTTTATGTATTATTTGTCCTATGGGACTGAACCTGATGTAGACATTCTGGTTACTTCCTCCATGTAGGGGGAGAAAGACTCCCACTTCTCCATTTAAAAGAGTCAGAAAAGGATATAATAATATAAAAAATGAAAGACCATTAATTAACTAATAATGTGTAGATAATTCTTCAAAATATAATGATCACAACATGAGGGTTTCTAGAAGGTTTTTCAAATGATCGCAGGAGACTGGTTGAATCAACCACTAGTATTTTCTGGCTGCTAAACTTATCCTTGTAGAAAGAGAAGGAAACACTTCACTAGATAGAAAAGGAAACCATTGGTAAAGTAGTAAAATAGATTTAAAGCCCAAATAATTCAACCGAAAGTGGATTCAACTAAAACATGAGTAGAGGTGTCTGAAATGTCTTTAACCTCACTGATATGATGCCCTACTAATTCATATGTTTGTCTTAGCCACTGTTCTTAGGGTATGAATCATGTCTTGTACATCATGGAGGTTATGTACTAACATACGATGTCTCCCCATTGTACCTCTCTGTCCACTAATAATGCTAATGGTGGGGATTCACCCCTCCCATTGAATGGACACCTTCTTGAATTTTACATTGAGCTTTTGGCTGAGGCTACTTCAGTCTAGCTACTTTTATGCATACACTGAGTTTTGTAATCATCGATCGAGTCCCTAGTGAATTTGACCATATCGACTGGTGGTGTGTATTTTTATATTAATTATAATGACCATTTTTAGGGTTTTATATTTTTGTGTTTCACACACACATAAAAATCTATGGATCGATAAATATCTTTCTGAGATCCTAGTATTGATTGGTATATATATAAATTATTTTTTCACTCTATTAGGATTTCAAATATCTCAAAATATTTTTGATCTTTTTTTTAATCATATATTTAGTGTTTTGCTGGTGTGTTTTTACAATGAACAAATTTTATTGTTAATTTTTATGAATTATATCCCCCAAAAACCAAAAATAGTGGGAGGGAGGAATATTTATTCAAAATAATATTGGTTATGTCCTTTTTGAATTTTTACTACATAGTTGGTATATCATTCGTGGTAGTACAAAGGCACATTGATATGAACGTTCATGAAAAACTAATTTTTACAATTCTTAATGAGTAAGTTAAATCAATGGATCATTGTAATTCACATAAGTATTTGGAATAAAAAACCTCCACTATGTGCACAAAAAATACACAGATAAAAATCCATGTTAAAAAATTAATATCTTCGCTAAATTATTTTCTACCGTGAAATATTTTGTCGTTTGAATAAAAAAAACAAAATAATAGTGTCGGTTTAAAGGGCCACTAGTTGTAAAAAAAAGAAACTATGACCAATTTTTTTTAGAGTGTGAACTACATTTTAATTATGAGTACTATTCATTTCATTAAATTTTCACTTATGAAAAATGTTTTTGGGATACAAAAAACAATCAGTCATATATTTTCTACACATATTTAGGATAATTCCTTTACAAAAGTTTATTTCATAGTTGGTATAACATTTTTGACACTGTAAATGCATATTGATAAGAACATTCAGGACAATGTAATTTTAACACAGCTTAAAGAGTATGGTAAATAAAAGGATCACTATAATGCATATAAGGATTTGTAATTAATTAATATAAAGTGTTTTTAAGAGAAAATAAGAATGGAATGTGTCCTTTTGAAATTTTTATATTCAGAAATCCTGAGAGAGATGTATTCCTTAGAATCTTAATGAATGTCAAAGTGCCAGAGGGCCATGAAATCATAGGTAAATTACCATATAATGAATTTTGAAATATATAAACTAACCCAATGTCAATATGAGTTTCAATTTTCTTTGAATTTGTGCAAACACATTTTTAGTGTTTTCAATTTATAAAACATGCGTGTAATGGCCAAAAATATATAAAAATAACATGAATGGACATTAAATCATGGGAATACAACCTTTAAATTAATTTTGATATATAGGATATGTTTTCATATCAATGTTATTATTATTTTTATTATGTAATTCCAATAACACCTAACATAAATTTAAAATTTTATTAGATAATTATATAGTTATCCATTTTGAGTTCATAGTGTTTTATTATATATAAATAGGTATATTATTCTTTTCAAAGTGTTCTTCAAGATATATTATTTTTTTAATTTAAAATTGCGTCTTTATTATTAAAAAATTAACAAATGGTATATAAAAAATTATTAATATATTCTATGCCTATTATGTTTCATATCTATTTTTTTAAATTTTATGATATTTATTGTATGTGATAGATGCTGGAATATGGATAGATGGGTTTCATCCATGAAACTATTTAGAAGTTAGTGTGATGGCCTATAGTCTTAATGGTATGGTAAAATATTATCAAATATTATACTATAATTTTTATTTATTATATTTTTCTCTAATATATATATTCTTTCTGTTCTAGTTTATGACATGATGTTACCAATTACGTGTACGATGACTTCACATATAGAGATGCTTTGATTCCATGGAGGTGGTGATATGGGAATATTTGTTATGGGTTTTTATGGATGTTGGAAATATTATATATATATATATATATAATATTACTGAGGTTATGGATGATATATGGATGTGTAAATATGAATATGGATGAATGACTGAGTTTGTTGTATATTGGTTGTTGTGTTTATTATATGACTATGTTCATTGTATGCACATTTTGGTTTTAATAATTTAATTTTAAAAAATATTTTATTTATAATGTTTTGTGATGGTTTTTGATAACCAATGCTAAACAAAAATTCAACTATTTTTTGGGGTTATTCAGTTAATTTTGGGTTTTTTACATCTAAAAAAGAAAACCTCCACTGAATAAATTATCATTTGTTTTGTTAATCTCATGAATTTTTTTAAAAATATCCATCATTTGAATAAAAAATAGCCACAATGTGCACAATCAAAAAGACACATATAAAAACCACAGTCAAACTATAAAAACCTTCTCTAAATGAATGTCAGATATGAAAAAACCTTATGGTTTGAATAATTGATGCTAAAAATTAGGGGTGGTTTAAACTTCTATGATTTGTAAAAAATGCCACTGGGACTATATTTTTTACTAGATTAAAATACATTTTAATTATTGTTATTATACATTTAATTAAATATTATCTTATAAAAAATGACTTTGTGATTGAAAGTGCAATCAAACATATATATTCTACACATATTTCTGTCATATAAAATGTAAATTGTGTTATATGTATGTGTTATTCCATAGAAAAGTTTATTTAATATTTAGAGATTGTTTATTTTAATTTATTTAAGAACCTGATGGGTAAAGATGAAATGGAACCATTGGAAGGGATTGTGACAACCCAAGCATGATATACATTTATCTAACATCATTTCCATGATTAGAAAACACATTACAAAATTAAGACACATTATCTTAGAACCCAATGGTTTATATTTTTTATGTATAGATACATAAATAAATTATTAAACATTATTTATTTAACATATTCCATATAATTATGTACACAGAAATTCCTCCCATATATATTCTTATATGTAATTTCATGGGGAAATGGGAAACATAAAGAGTGAGATTAAGAACTCATTAAGGGAAAAAATATCAATGAGTCATAAATAATTAGATAGTAATTATGTGATAAAACATTTTTATGGGATAAATAAATAATTTTAAATAACAATGAATCACAAGATTTAATTATAATAAATGGTATAATAACATAAATTTTGTAATAAGGACCTATAACATCAAAATTATCATCATGAATTATATCATATAAAATGACATAAGAATTGATAAACATGTGATGATAATCATGATAAATGTATAATAACATAGCAATGTGACAAAAAATATCTATAGTAAATCCTAACATATGTTATTGTTAATCAACAAGACATTAATATCATAATGTACAAAGCTAACCACCATTCCATAACACAGTGAACATAGGCTCACCACTCCAATCCCATCTCAATTTCATGAGATATAAAACATTACCCAAGGAATTATAGGCATATATCAGAGCCACCTATCAAATAATGGTAAGACATACTCATTTTTGTCTCTTTAATTAAATCATACATCATATCGTGATGAATACAAATGAAAAAAAAACAAGTTATGTTAAATTTTCATAATTTATCACCTGAAAAGAAATAAAGGGTAGGATTAGATGAAACCTAAAATTTCATCACCCAAAAGAATCATAGGAAAAAAATCAAATTTGGTGATACATGAAACATAATTAAAATATTTATTGATATTATAGAGTTACAAAGATAATATTATTCAAATGTTCAAAATGGGTTTCTAAATGTTTTGTTTTCATATAGACAATGATTTTTGTAAACATTAAAATCATTTTCAAATATTCAAAGAATGTTTTAAAAAATATAAGTCAACATCTCAGTAATGGAACACTAAAAAATGACATAATTGTTAAAGTGGATAAAATTTTAATTGGAAGATTCAAAATGTATATAAGTAGGAACAAATAACATTTTTAACATTTTTAACATTTTTAATGAAACAAAAATCCATATAATAATTATAAAACAATATTTTTAAAATATATAAAAATAAATATTAAAGTTCAAGAAATAAATACACTCAATGTTAACATTTTATTATGTATATGACAATTGGGAAAAAAGGGAGGGTGGCGATGCTCATCAATCAATCACGGGGGTGTAAAATGGTGGATCTCATGGGCCTATATACAGAGTATATCTGATTAGTCCAAAGAGAGGGAAGTAGTGGTAGATTATATGATGAGATCCGCTTATTTACCACATTTCAAGGATAAATAATATGCAACCATTGATCCATATCTCTGGGTGTATCATATCATGAACTTCAGATCTATCATATGCCTATAAACATTATTTTCATAAGCAGTGGACTAGGGACTAGGTGTCTGGACTAGATGAATGTTCGATAGAATGGATAAATAATTTTCCACTTACAATTGATTTTGTATGAGAGAATATATATAGATAGACCACTATGAATTTATTTCACATCATCTTGGAGAGAAAAAAACTCATAACAAATAATATTGAAAACAAAGAGAAATAACCAATATATAAAATGAAAATTATTCATAAAAATATTTAATTTTTTCATAGTATTAAATAAATTCATGATGTGTAAGGGTATGAAATTTCCTTCACCCTTACATTGTCATTTTTTAATCATTTTAGGTATTCCATAGGTGGGGAGTATAATTTTTTCTATATAAGGTCTAAAATTCCCATAGTATTGGCTATGGTGGAGACCGATATGGATTTGTATCCAAGAGATCCTATCATTTTTGTGCATGGTGAACCCAAAACATAAAATACATGTTTCTATGGGAGTGTTTCTTGGGGATTTCCGTATGAAACAGAAAAAGAGTATTGTTACCTATCATGAAGGTTATGAAATCAAGAAGAGTTTGGAGTTATTTGGTTGTGCTGTGTAAAGATCACCAAGTCATTGTGATATACATTTAATGGGAATGGTGTTTAGAGAATTTCTTAATGGTAAATGTGGATGGTCATTTATTTTTTGTTAGAAGGCATTGTAGTGATGTGTTGAGGTTAAGTAGAGCTTGTGATTGTGTTTTTGAAGTAGTTTGGAAGGTTCCCCCACATTGTGGTATGAGCAATGGTTCATTGAAAACCACAATGAGAATTACCCCCAACATGTTGGGTCTTTGAGGGATGTCGTGGTGATGGTCATACATATTTTTAAAGTGGATATGTGGCCATTGATGAAGGGGGTTGGCTATTTTTAATATCAATTATTTTTTATCTTTCTTTGACTAAGACAATTATGAATATTTTGAATGTCTTCATGCTACGGTGTAGGTCGAATGAGTTTCCATAAAATTAGGGGTCAACCATTATTCTCCATTCAACCATGTTATTTTCACTCAACCCATGGTTCTAAGGCCAATATTTAAATTATTTTTTCATCCTTTTAAGGTATATTTCTTTCTCCATTCATGTAATTGATCCTTATTTGATATGATCATTCCCATTCATATCATTTACATTATTCTCTTTATTTGTAATTATATAGAGGAAAATAGTATCATTTTTTTCACGGCTATGGTGTATTATCGTTTATGGGTTTATAAGGAATATGTTGTTAATGGCTTAAGGAATAATATTTGTGTTTCATTAGTTCCCTTTATAATCTCTATCAGTAAATAATTTATTAGATTTATTAATGTGATTTCAAATAATATCTGTTATCTTTTAAAATGTATTATTCATAAGATGTTGTGTGATCCCTAAAGCCTTATTGATCATATTACCACTCAATTGATAGCTTATTTTAATCCAAAGAATCTATTTCACTTTAATTGTGTCCCTCCAAAAAGAAATATTTGATTTACCATTAACATATTTGATTAAAAATCCTCTTGTTGAATCTCATGATCCAGTATTCCAATAACATGTCCACATTTCAAAATCTACCAATTCTTTAGAATCCTTTAAATATCTTACGTTAAAATCCTTCCATAGGAATCAATGGAGATGCTTTGGTCTAGGGTAGGGGGTTGAAATTTTATTATACATTTGCATTGTCCTACTCATCCCCTAATCCTAGTATCATTGACTTGTTAGCGATTATGGGTTATATTTTTTCTCTTAATTTTAATTTTTTTTGGGATTTATTATGCATTGTTATAGTTCCCTTCCTTGGATTTCTCCATTCATTTACATTCATTTTCAATAATACAAATATTTCATTATACAGTGATATTCATATAAACATGGATGCTTAAATAATTACAATCACTGTAATGGGTATTATTAAGAGGTTGAAATTTATAAATTGAATATAAAATACTAATGAGGAATATAAAATGAACAATTTCATTATTTTTATACTGACATTATGAATTTTTTATGGCTTATGAAATATTATGAAAAAAGATGAAATTATATTGAAACACACCCACACACACATATATAAATATGTTGTTCCTTTTTTATGGTAATACTAAGATGAATAATGTTGATAAATCAGAATTGGGACACATACAATGATCATATATAAATTTTGAATTTACCTTAATGGGATTTGAAGAACCCCAATAACGAATGTTTATATGGGGGTAAAGTAGTAAATTAATATGGACTTATGCGAGTGATGTTTAAATAGATGACAAATATATTTGTGTGGGGTTGAGAATGTTTTTTTTGTTTAGTAGGTTTTAAATGTGATTAAGGTTTTTCTCCTTAGGATTACATTGGGAGATGGGTATGATTGGAGTGTTGGTTCCTTTAATTCTTTTAAGGATGGTTTTCCTGTTGGATGCTTATAATAGTTATATGAGATTTTGTAATTTTCCGTTATCCTCTTGACAGTGGTTGTTTCCTGCAAAATTTTACCACCCCTAGGATAAATTCCTTACATTTTGGAGTTATATAGTGAATATTTAGATATGAGGGAGTTGGGGAAGTCATAGTGAAGTGAGTCATGAGGGATTTTGGATGTGATATAGAGGATGGGTTGAAGTGTTAGGTAGATATTATTACTTGATTGTTATTGTATTGGTTTGGGGATGTGGGGTTTTACATCTAGATTATGTTATAGGTAATCATGTGAATGTTTTTATGATTAATTATTTAAGGGATAATTAGAATAGGATAAATGAATATCTAATGGGTGAATAAAGAATTTAGATAGGTATTTTATTAGTAGTGTCTCATGAGTTTGGGGAAATTTACTTTATTATAAAATTATGAAATTAGTTTACATACCGGTACATTTATAACACTACTCTTAATGAATTTTTTGTAACAATGACTGTTATCATTTGTGTTCACTGATTGATTGATTTCCCATGTTATTGCCTATTTGATTCATATGATATTTTATAGGTGTGAAGTTTTTCTATAATTCTATGAAACTATACATGTGATCCATAATTAATTTTTGTTATGGGTATATTATCACATAATATAATGGCTTGAGCCATAGTACACATATAAGATCCATTCATTAACAAGTATGTCCCTCTTTGAGTTTTAGATAAACATTTTTACTTTTGGGTTGTTCTATTTTTCAAACTGGTAATTGACTTATTAAAGTAATTGGATTCACTGTTTGAAGGATGTAAAAAATGGGGATAACTCCGGTTGTAGTATTAAATCACAGGATGAATTGTTTATTCAAAAAGTGAATTAACCAAGGGAGACACCATGAAATCCAAACAAGGTGGGAATGTGTTTTGGTAGACCCTATGAATCTCATTCGCAACCTAAATGGATATGTGTTTCTGACGCTCTTACGCCTAGGCGCTCACGCGTCCGTCACACGGGGGAGGACGTGCGGCTTGAGGCCCCGCCTTCCCGCTTTCCAAAGGAGGGCTTCATTCATTCCTTGTTCAGGGACATCTGCTCCTTGATCGAAACCAGGATGATGGGATGTCGGTTCTTCCTTCTGTGGATTCCTCCCTAGAGCACGTCACCTAGTCCGGGTCTCCCTCACAGATTTAAGACGGGTTCGTGAAGCTTGTTCCTGGCGCCATATCTGCATGGACGCCAGCTAATTACGCTGCTTCCGCCGAGACGCTACAAGGGGTCTGGTTGGGGCAGCAAGCTTCAGTGAGGAGAATGTTCACGCTGGGGTGTCGTTGGTGCGGCTTGACCCTGGGGGATTGGCATGTCTATCTTCTGTACCTTATTATAGGGCTTCTCGAGGGCATAGAAGCCCGAGGAATCCCACATCGAACACATGGAATTGTGTATGATCTGAGGGTTTCCTCACCTTACCACGTTTAACACGAGGTATTACGCAAGTTTAACATCTGGCAGAGACAGATCAGACTGATCGAAACACTGAGAGTGGATCAGATTGAAGGACCCCCTAGGTGGAACACTGATGTTGGGGCCAGCACGTGGGCGACTTCCCAGATACTGTGGAGTGGAATGAGGTGGCATGATCCCACCGGGATGTGGTGTCCTGAGTAAGGATTAGGATGGATGATGTAGCGATGGGATTGAACCTCATGGAGGCATCCTACATATCCCCATGGCAATGAATCAAATTCCGCGTTGTTCAGGGATATGGTGGGACACCTGAAGAGGTGTCCCATGAGAATGAACACATGGATTGGAGCCTAGGGGATGTAAGATCCTTGGGCTAGGGAATGAGATTCCCGCGGCACGTGGGCTTGAGGGAGAGTTCAGGATGAGACGTGTGTGTGAGGTATGGGGCTTATGCTCTGAGGAAGCCCATGATGGTGGATATGGGACTTATCCTCTGAGGTGGCCCATAACAGTTGATGTGAACCGACACGGAGGGGTTGGGACAACTGAGTGATGGGCTTGAGCCTCGTGAAGGCTTCCTACGTACCTTGTGTTAGCACGGATCAAAGTCCATGTATATTGGGGCATACAGTTTAACTTCATGCGGGACGAGGGCATATAGTTTAACGTCATGTGGGACGAGGGCATACAGTTTAACATCATGCAGAACGAGGGAATACAGTTTAACGTCATGCGGGATGATGGCATATAGTTTAACGCCATGCATGGCGAGGGCATACAGTTTAACCTAATGCGGGACGTGCAATCTGGGGCGTACACACTGAGGCAGCCCAAAGTGTTGGTGAACCGACGTGAAGTCGGAATGACTGAGTAGTGGGAATGAACCTCGTGGAGGCTTTTTACGTACCATGCATTAGCACATATCAAAGTCCACATAGTTCGCTGGGATGGGGCTTACGCTTTGAGGCGGCCGAAAGAGGAAATAGGTGCTTATGCATGGTTAGCGACCCTTGGTGTCGGGGCTTACTCTAGGATGGAGGCCCGTGGTGTGACAAAGCGCAGTGGGAAAGTGTCTCCACTGGCCTTAGTAGTGGGGAAGTACGGAGTTTCATGGGTGCAACCTTCTACAAGAGAGGCTAGGGGTTACGCTCTGAAGCAGCCCTTCCCCCGTGGACAAATTCCACTCCAAAAGAAGAATCTCATTCCATGCGAGGAAGAATCCATTCCCGTGGAGACGAGAGGCGTAAATAATGTTCGACCCAGGGGGACCCTGCGTTCGAGGAATGGGGTCGGACCACAGTTTAACGTCATGTGTTAAGGACGAGGCGCTTAGAAGTTTAACATCCTGCAGCTTGGACAAGGTGGGTTCGCTCCACACCCCTAGGGATTACATGCCCAATTCCCTCTAACCCTTGTGGATAGGAAGGCATCGGCAAGGCCATAGTGAAGGGGGGCCGTAGGGCGAACCATTGAGGCATCCACATTAGTGTGGCTTTGTGAAGAAGTAATAGTCATTAGCATTCCTATGCGATGAAGCATAAGGCAAAGAAACACAATAGGAAACACCGCCCAAGGGACCTTGAGGTTACTTCGTACGAGCCTGGAAGGCCGTATGGGAAAACAACGCATGGCGTGCATGTCCGACATGGAAGACATCGGGCGCCGGCGCAGAGAGGCAACCAAGGGGTGTCAAGGTGAGGGGTCCTGGGTTTTTCATGCAAAGAGAAGGTTTGCGCACAAAACACTGGAATGGCGCGTAATTGGGTCAGAGGATTGCGCGTGTATAGGAGATTGCACGCAACGGGCCTCGATTGCGCGTGGGGGCACGAGTCGATCCCTATGGAATGGAAAAATTTACCATAGGTATTTCGCACAATTTGGAAGGGATTGCACGCAGTTGGAGGGGATTTCATGCATGTGGAAAAGAATTGTGCGAAAAGGACGAACCCAGAGGAGTTGGAAAAATCATTTTGTCCAGTGGGGTTGTGCGTAAAGGCGAATCCCGGGGCAATGTTGCGTGAAAAGGGGAATTACCTGGAAGTCATCTTGCGCGCGCGGGAGTCTGAATTGTGCGCACTAGAGATGGTCTGAATTCCTCAACCTCGAAACGGTTGAGGGCACATTCTATTTATAGGCATCCGCTAGCAGAGAATACCAGAGATGCATGAAATCTTCTACGCTAGGACCATTTGGCATGCGAAGCCTCACCGCGCGGAAGCGGGCACGCAAATTTGCGTTCCACGCCTGTTCTTTTTTGCGAATCTCAGTATTCCATCGCGCGAACCTCATTTTTTCACGCAATTCCTCCTTAATTTTACACACCACTTCTATGTCCTCCAGACTGGGTCTCTGAGTCCGAATATGACTTCGCTCCATCTATCCAAAACATCCTCTGGGAGTTACAGACATTTTCAGTGTCTACAAATTCCGCCCTGCAGAATTGGATCGGTGAGAGGTCGCAACGATCAGATTCCGAAGGAAACGCCGAAACGCAGAAGCAGTGCATCTCCTGGGAATTTTGCGCGCAAAAATCTTATGGGGTGCACAAAATGACGGATCAGCACAGAATTCACTTTCCGCGCGGCACAGAACCCTGACCTCGCATTTTTGAAGGGTCACCGGGTCCCAATTTCCATACTCAAGATTTTCTGCATGATAGGAATAACGCTCTCATGTGAGAAATTGCTTCCGCGGCTGCGCATAGAAATGCTTTGGAAGCCCGTAATTTCTTTTGAATTTCAGCGGCATTTTCTTTCCTACTCTGGATTTTCCGTGCCTAGTGTGCGGATTGCATGGCCAACTCATGGATTTAGCACCGCATCTTTATATTTCGCACAACTCTCTCCGATTCTGTGCACTTCATCCTGATTTCACACAGCTCCCGAAATATTCGAGATGGCTGCAAACCAAGTTGATGAAAGGTAAGCCGCCGATCTTAGTTCCAAAATATCCGTGAACGAGGAGGTTTATGGCGCCAAGGTGATTGTTTCCAACAACCTAACCTTGTTCAAACTTCTGACCCCCACCCAAAATGAATATTCCTTATCTGAAAACCTCCCGCTCTGGAACTTTGTCATCCTGGAGGAGGTTCCCCTGCCGTACTTCGAATTGGACACACCGCGGTCATGGGGGACCCGGGAGGATGAGATTCCTCGCTACAACATCACCAACAGTTGCCATCCCACCAAGGAAACTAGGCACATGGATGTATATGTCCTGAACCCGAGGACCAGGACCATTAATGGGGATGAAACTGCCGCAGAGGATTCTCCGGCCCTCTACGCAAGAACATTCCATCAGAGTGTCAGAGATGTCACTAAGGGCAGGCTGAAAGGCTCGGAAATGTGGTCCGAGGGAAACTTCACCAGTGAGTGGGCCTAGGTGTTCTGGGTCCGCCATACTTGTGACCAGTTTGGGGCCGAGCTGAGGCATTTTGGCCTGTTCGAGGTGATATGGATGTCGCAGTTCGACTACCATCGTCAACCTGAGCTCGGGCCGGAGCTATTCACCCGGTGGTCACCTGATACCAACACATTCCACCTTCACCATGGGGAAGTTGGCATCAGCCTATGGGATGTTCACTGCATTAGTGGTATCCCACTGGAGGGCTACCAATACGACGAGTTCATTCCTCTAAAGAATACCTAGGATGACAGGTCACAGACCCCCCATGCTGATGTGGCACCTACTGGAGCAGGCCAAAGAGAGGCTGGGGGTCAAGGAATTCATAAAGGATAATGCCTATAAGGGCTGGTTCAAATAGTTCCTAGAGAAGGACCCGACAATCAAGATGTCGGGATGGGGAAAACGCTGCCTGACCGCGGCTTAAAGGAGCAAGTATGGGTCGTATTGGAGGACCCTGGAATCGGGGAGATACCAATCATGGGTCTACCGCATCATTGAGGCCTGGGACCCGAACTTCTGGTACGCCGGGTTCCTTGTCGCCTTCCTTAGCGGGTGGGTCCTGCCGGTGTGGGACGCGAGGATTGGCATCCGTCCAGCAACATTGGTGATGGAGGGCACCATGGCCACCAACAAAAGGTTCAACTTGGGGGTCCCCATTCTGGCCAAGATGTTTGCAATCCTGGGACGCATCTCACGAGGGGGGCCGCCTATGAGGGTATGTGGCCCCTTCTAGATCTTTCACAGCTCGGTGGCAGCTCATCTCGGTGAGTACACTTTACCAAATGTCATCAGTCTTCCAGGAAACAGCATGCGACCTTCCCTACTTAACATCGCTGGGGTGGCGCCGATGACGCTCAATGAGGAGGGCATGAGGATCTACATTGCTAACCACACCAACATCAACTTCCTCCTGTTTCCCACCCTGACCGTCCAGATGGTGGATAATGGGAAAGGCTCGCTAGAACAACAGGAGTATTTTCACAGCATTCGGGGCGGGGCTCTCGTGGGTCGGATCGACGGGAAGGTGATATGCGAGCCTTATGTTCCATCCCGAATCACCAAGAAATCTAGGTGCCTCCAACGAATACCGAAGAAGGTATTAACGGCTATTTGGGAGGAGAAGAATCCATGCGTTCTCCACCAGATGTGGTTGATGTTCACCACTTTCGGCTTCAACGATGTCATTACTCTTCCTCCCACCAGGGTCGACGCTGGCCTAGCAACTGAGTATGCCGAGCACTGTACCATTTCGTACCATGAGGGGATTTTACGCAAGCGAGTTTGGAAACACGAAGCTACTTGTGTGGAAACCGGGCGACGGGGGAGAAGGCAAGGTGCTACTGGAAGGGGGGAACCAGGGGCGTGGTAGGCAACGAGGCCTACACAGGCCGGAACCTCATCAGTGGGGACATCACGCGGTACCACCGTGACCTTGTTGCCCGGAGGTGGGTCACACAAGGCAGTCAGGGAACTGACCGGGAAGCAGATAAGGTATCTTCTCGAACCTTCCCAAGATTCAATTTTCCTGGAACTTTGGTCAGCCTGGATGACCCTGCGGCAATAAATAGGCATTGAAGCCATCTGGCAGAAGATAATGCGAAATGAGGTCCAGCTACTGGAGGTTGCGCTCATCCGAGTTACCGATAGAGTGAACGTTCATCGGCGGCATGATTATCTGATGGCCATGGACACATACGCACGCCAAAGGGGTCGGCGTGCAGAGCCACAATTCCTAGTGAAAGTGATACTCGGTCAAGAGCAAGATCCGGAAGTGATGCCACGGGGAGAAGGTGACAATGGGAAGGAATCAGAGGGGGAGGAGGAGACCAGAGAAGATAAAGGAGAAGGAGAAGATGAAGGAGAAGGAGAAGGAGAAGGAGAAACCGAAGGTGAGGGGTCGCAGGGGGCGACTTACCAAGGGAGTCTCCGGGAGAGCGGCGAGATTGTCGTCTCTAATCTCGACATAACCGAGATACTTGGGTTTTGTATATATCCTTAATCATCTTCCTTCTACGTCCATTATCTAATGAAATTTCTAATTCATCTCTCTATATCACTCTGGAGAACCTAGGTTTTGATCAGTCATCCCCAATAGATGGAGGAGAGTAACCGGTGGGACAGGATGGGGATCTGACGCCCATCATTGAACTAATAAGAATTGAGGGTTCTCCTATCATGGCAGCTCCTGTAGCGGCCAGAACACTCGAGGCCAATTCTCTAGGTTCCTGCAAGTCCCATGCTTCACTACTGGCGCTTGTTATCAAAAGATCCAAACTAATCAGGGCACGCCTTGCACAGTGATCTCAAAATTGGAGGCTCATCAGGCTGCTGAGCCCAGGCCATCCATGAGCAGACCAGTGGCGGACATACCACCTCGTTAAGAACATGATCCCTCCACAAAGTCGGCCTCGAAAATTGGTGAGCAGGGGGCAGCGGATATCAGCGGTGCTGTCCTTGGGGTGAGGCTAGAAGCTAACAGAGGCACCGTCGCTATTGGGGCGAGAGATGAAGGTCACACGAACGTCGAGGATCCTATTCCTCGTAAAGAGATCCCTGAGGCAGATCCTACTGCCAACCTGCTGGCTGATTTTGCTGTGTATCGGCCCACTGATTCCGAGGAGTTAGACGCCTCTGACTCAGAAGAGGCCGAGGAGAGCCGGATGACACATCGCAAAGGGTGGAAGTGTATCCAACACTTTCTCATGCAGCCCCAGTCAGATTGGCTAAAGCGGATGGGGTCACTCCAGACCTGGTTGTGTTTCCTATGCGCCTAAGGGGCTGACGCTCAGCGCCTTCATCTGACGGTCAGTGATTACATGGCCGAGAAGATACGCGAGAGCAGCTGGCGCACTGACGTTGCCCAGTTTCGGGATAGATCGGAGAGCACCCGAGCATTTCTGAGGGTGGAGATGAAGGTCCGGCGCCTTGAAGGGCAGGTGGCAGAGAAGGAGGCCTTCATTGCAATGTGCTATGAGATCATGGAACAAATGATGGCCCAACTGGCTGATGCCCAAGAACAACTGAAGGAAGCGAGTCACCAGATGGCCGTACTTCAAACTGAGCGGGCGCAGAAACAGGCCAGGGTTGGCGACTTACACTCGGTGGCTGCTGATGAAGAGAGAGTCTTCAAGGAGTGAGAAGTTGTCTTGGAGGCTACCAGCCAAAGGATAACAGTGTTGGAACGATCAATACAACACGCTGATCCCTGAGGGCACTGTTTTGGCCATCTCATGAACTTTTTCTTCCACTGATTAACATTTTGACCGATGTATGTACCAATCTATTTATCTGTACCTTTGGTCTAATATTCTCACTATAATTCTGAAATGAATAACAACTCACCCATAATATCCTGTGGGTTGTACCCAAGGCGATATGTAAAGGATATTCATGTTATCATTTCATCCAACTTTAGGGAATTAACCATGCTTCAGGCATCCGAAATTGGGCCTGGATTTCGGAGGAGAAGAGGGAGGTCCAGCTGACGGGAGGGGATCTCAGACCGATCGATGTATCGTCTCCTCCGCATGCCCTAACACACGAGTGGGGCAATGCCAGTGGCATTGAAATTCATTCGAACACAGGGAGATGAAAAAGGTGAATCACGTTACATGAATTCGGGACACAATGGGGCGCGACGATGGAGGATAATTTTTAACCATGGTGGAAACGTAGCATCCATATTTCATTGGCCTAAAATGGGGATAATAAATGAGGGCTGACTGCTGAACATGTTCGCAACACACGGCCTAACTCAAATATCGCCCATTAGTCTTCCAGAATGTTGGACCAGGGCAACAGGCGGACTATAGGACTATCATCCATATTGCTACAATAGGCAAACGAACGATCTATCATTCATATTGTGGCATCAGGCGGACCAAAGTCTATCATCCATACTGATATGGGTCCCATCAAACATGACCAGTCCTCCAGGGCGTTGGCCTAGCATAATAGGCAGACTGTAGGTCTATCATCCATACCATTAGGGGGACCCATCGAACATAAAATAGGACGAGGATCCAAATAAAGGGGCACACAAATCGTGGAAAGTGGAGTGGTGGTTTCTTTGAACAGAGTCCAACACTCCCGAAATTGCACCACTGTGGCGGAGGCGTATTAGGCGGACGTACCAACCTGATCAAAGATCGTCCCAATTTTCAGACAGGACCTCCCTAGCGAGAGAACTGTCACTTCCCACGATCAATATAGGGAATCCCAAACTTATTCGGGGTAGATGTCGCAACTACAAAACTCCCCAAGAAGTTAGGCCAAGGGACCAACAGTAAGGAGGGTCGGGATTTGGTAATCCCTAGGGCTGGATCCAAGACAAAATATCCAGGAATTCCTACATTTCTCATAAGGATGAGAATCAATCCACACGTAGTTCTAGAAGCACAGTTTAACATCGTGTAGGACGAAAGGATGAGAAGGCTAATTCTTTAGAACAGGGTGTGCGGGGTATAGTCGTAGTAAAACCCATGTGAATGAGGAAATGATCCCGCACTATGCAACACAGTCCTGTGGTTGGGGTCCTGAAGGTGGGACCGAAGTGAAAAATTAGCTGAACTCAAGCTAAACCCAAGGACAGGATGTCTAGGCATTCCTACGTATCTGATTAAGATGGGAATCAAGCCAGACGTAGTTCTTATGAGATCTTAGTTTATGGTCTTAGAGCTCAGACTAAAGGTGCCTAGATATATGGAAAAATGTAGTTTATGGTAATGTAGGAACGTGAAAGGATCTTAGTTTTAGGTCTTAGATCTCGGACCAAAGGATAAGTGGAATGGGAGACACACAGTAAAGAAGTTGCGAAACCCGACGTGAATGAGGGTGAGGCCCTGCATACTATGTGCTCATGGGGACTTGTTTGGGACGAGGGACCGAACACGAAAATTTAGGATGGGCCCATGGGGAAGAGCCCAAGCTCTCCTATGTATCTCATAAGGAAGATAATCAAGCCATATGTAGTTCTTTAGAGGTGGCGTGGCATGACATGGCACCTGCTCCATGGATGAGGGAGACGTGCGGGTCTAGCCCTCACACCAAAAGAAGCGGTATTTGATATATCTTGTTTGTCCTTGAAGGTGAATTGGTTTTCAATTGTGGGGCGACCAGACTGGGGCAGGAATTCCTGGCATCGCCACAATAATCAAGCCGTAACAGGTGTTTCCAAATGGTATGGAAATTGACCAATACCCAACATGATGTCCCCTATGGGGAGGTCACCACAATGCTGTGTCGTTTCTCGTCGTGCGGCCAAGATGATATCATCACAGTTTATGGTCATGTGGTGGGACCAAATAGAACAATGTAAGGTTGTATGGCTTAGACCTAGGGAATACGCATGATGCGATGCGGTGTACCCGGTGTGGATGAGGGAATATACTTATATCGTCACTGCGAGAGATTCTGGAAGAGGGGTCTCGGGCCAAAGGGGCTTACGAGGGTCCAAAAATCATGGGGGGGGGGGGGAGATTCTAGTTCCCAGCTATGCTGGGCCCGAAACGCAATGTCTGGGAAACTCATCATTTCCCATGGGTATGAGGGTCAAGATGCACGCAATCCTTAAAGAAAAAACCCATGCATATACTGTAGCGCTCAGATACCGGGAGCCCCGAGAGACACCGTTACGCAGCTTGGTCTGTCTGATGTGTGGGGGTGCACTGAGAGTTAGTTCAAGGAGTGTTGAGATTCCACCTTGACACACTGGGGGGGGGGAATAAATGCACGACCGATTGTCCTCTATAGACCGGTCAAGGTTCCGGTGCTCCGCTAATGTGTATAGCATCACTTGGGTCGAATCATCGGCGATGATACTTTGTAATAGTCATTTGTTTTTAGTTAATTGTATTCTGATTGGGGTGTTTCATTGTAGAGCTTATGAAATAATTTTTGAATGATGTTTGATTTAAAAAATTGTTAAAGATTGGGGTGAGTTCATCATTAGGTTAGTTAAGCTTGTGATATCCTTGATCTTTGCTTTATATTGCATTTAAATTAACACCCATTTCACAAGATGATGTTGATTATAATTCCTAAGTGTTAAGGCTTTAAACCAAGCCTTAACATAACATAAGGTTATAATATCAATCAGATCTTATTTATGGTGGTGTATTTATGGTTCCAATAATCCATGGAAACCACATGTTAAACAAAACAAGTCATTAATCCATGACATGTTAAGTCCAACATAAACAATGTTAATTCAAAGAATATTCATCGAGCAGAAGCTCTCAATCACTTAACATTCCTAAATTATAACTCACCCCAATGAGATATTTACTCATACATTTGGGTTATTAATAAACTGGTTATAATTATTATGATTATAAATTAATAAGAGAAGAAAAATAAAGGGATAAGAAAAGAGTGGTTCGTCGACACACACACACACACGAACAATGATGATAATTAAAAACGAACTTTCACTTGAATGAGGAAGCTAAAGAAGGGAAGGGGATTCAACTAAATCTAAACTATTTTAAGAACATAAATATTAAATTATAGAAGTTGGATGAGAATAAGAGATATTTAAGAAGAAACTTTCATTAAAACGGAATTACAAAAGAAAGGACTTACAAAATTACAAAAACGAAGAACATGAAAGTAAGTGAAAACAAAGAGAGGAGGAAATGTCTCTCAAGTGAAATCATGAGTATTTCAGGTCCTCCCAAGCCTTTGGAAAGGCTTTGTTCTTGCCAATATGTTATCCTCTCTTCTGAAATTCCAACCCCTCTCAAGGATAGAAGGGGAGAGTATTTATAGCCAAAGGAGTGGACTGGTTACATTCCAGCAATACCCCTCCACTTGGCTCGCCGATATTGACATCATGACAGCCGAATCTCGAGAAATATCCTTCTTAAAAGCTGTAGATAATAGATTTGGACGACCACTCACAAAATTTGGAGTCATTTGGACTTAAGTATCAATCGTTATGTCCAGTTGATTAAACAAATTAAAACTGTTCATTTCAATCTAGTCTTTTGAAGTCCAGAATGTGAAAGGGTTTTTGAATATGAATATGCCTTCAAATCCGAATGGATTCTTCAACAAAGTCAGCCGAATATATCTCCTCCTTCACACTGCAAAATATCAGCTCGATTGGATGTTTAAATCCTGAGATAGGTCATGCATACTATACTAATTTTATTTCTCGGCTAGAATGGTGTGCTGGACTTCGAAGCTTTATTTGGGACCATTGTACTTAGATTTGGGCCTTGAAATTTTTATCCAAGATGACATGTACTGTCCCCCGAATTATGGTGTAGATTTATTTTTTTTTACTTCAGGATTGATCCCATTATATAAATCATCAAGGCTGGTCCAGTTTGTTCACAGATTCTTTAGCCTTGTTTGTGAGGACCATATGACCCTTAAAATGGCAGAATTGTCTCATGGTACATTTTAATGAAATGTTTTATATTGAAAGGATAATCCTACAAAACAATAACCACACCATTTGAATTGGTATAGTGATAGTTATTATTAGAACAGTAAACTGACTCAACTGGACTACTTCTAAAAATGCTCAAAAATTATACTTAATATTAAAACATTAATATTTCACAAAAATTATGCACATTTCATATACAATCAGTAAAGGGGGAATATAATATGTCATGAAAATATTAATAACATCAACTCCCCCACACATAGTTTTGTGCATGTCCTCATTTGCAACAAATATAAAAACATGACAAAATCATTTTTACTTACCACCAGATTTTAAAATTTTGTTTTCTCCAATCAGGGGAGGTTTAGACTATTTCACTCATCCATTTTGAATTCCACCACAAGTTGTTATAGAAACAATGTTCAAAAACTAATTCATTTTTTCATTCTCAAATTTAGAAATGGAAAATGTGGACACTCCAAACTCACACCTATCAAGATGATAAAAATCATTTGTGGAGGTTCACTCTTTCACCAACAAAAAGTGAAAATCATAGAGTTTGAAAAGAGCTCTCAGCTTCCAATCCCTATCCAAAGTGAACAAGAATCAAGAGGTCTTTTTAAGGGGGTTTTCTGTGGCTATGGGACGGTAGGAATATAATGTCCAAGAGAGAGAAGAAGAGGATTTAAATACCAACATAGAGAAAGCAATGCACATTTTTTTGAAATGAATCATGGAAGGAAATGAAAACACGTATTTACAAGGGAATTATTGTGTGAAGAAAGACACAATAGAGGAAGAAAATATGAAGGTAATGAGAAGATGGAGTATTTACAAAACAAAAAACATCTCCCAATAAGAATATAGTGCAACTGCTCTTTATTTCTTTTCCTTTTTCTTTCTTTGTTTTTTTGAAAGTTGACCTTGAAATAGATCTCACACTCCTATCCCAACCAATGTTTCATCTCCTCATGACACTAATTGTAATAGTTATAACAAGATCAACGGTTGGGGAAGAGTGATTTTTGACCTACCCAAAACACAACCCATATTTTTCATATTTTTTATTTTTTCTTCATTTGATTTTGATTTTTTTTTAATTTTTTTTGAACACTTTTCAATATCATTTGTACAATACATTCCCAAATCCCAATGAATGACAACCTCCCCCACACTAAAATGGATGCTTGAACTCAAGAATATGATAACACACCAAAAATTAAGGAAATGATACCCAAAAAATGAAATCCATTCCCCCCCCCCCACACTGAAATTTCAAAAACATATGCAATGAAAATCCATGTTGATATTGGGTGGGATAAGGTATTGGTCTTGTAATGTGGCTATCAATGAAAAGGTTTTTATAGGCTCAAAGGGGCTTTAAAAAGGAGGATTAATGTAAGTGAAATGGGAGGCTATTTGGCTATAGTGATTTTCATGTGGTTCAGAAAATGCCTCTATCATATTAATACACATTAAGGTAGAAAATTCAGCTCGAAGGTCCACAAACTCAAGACTCACAAATATGGGTGAAAACAGGCATTTTGAACAAATGGCCATATGTGGCCTTGGCATGAAAGCAATTGTTTTTTCTCATGGTTTGGGAAAATCATTTTCCAAATAAAAAATAGAGCATTCAAATACTGTTGGTTTTGACACAAGATTATTTATCCAATTTTATGATGATAATACAAAATTATTTAGAAGAAAACATGTCCGTTAACTCCCCAAAATAGTGCGACAAAATTTTAAAACTCGATGGTGATGAAGCATGAAATTTTTTTTATTTTTTTAAGTGATTGTGTTTTTTTGTTTTTTTGTTAGTTTTTATGGTTTTTTAAAATACACATCCTCACAAGAAATAGAAAAAAAAGGGTTCGAAAAAAGAAAAGAAAAGTGGTAAAACAAATGAAGTATAGAAGAAGAATAAGAAAGTGGTAGAGAGATAAAGAGATAGAGAGAGAGTTAAAGGTAAAGAGGTGCCCCCTGGTTTGGATTTGGTGGGTCGCCATCTCCATCTTGTGGTTGGTCGATTGCAGAAGTTGGAGATCTAGGGGAAATTCGATGTTGATCTAGGATTGTGCATCCACTCATTGCGATGCTTTAACCAATGTCCATTAACCGTGAATGTCCTTTTGGAATAGGGTTCTTGGACTTGCACTGCACTGAATGGGTGAACGTTAGCAATAACAAAAGGTCCTTCCCAACGAGAATTATGGTTACCTGGGTGAATCCGAAATCGAGAATTGAAGAGCATTACCTTTTCACCTTCATGAAATACCTTTCTTAGGATGTGATTGTCATGGAGTGCCTTAGCCTTCTCTTTGTACAGATTGGAATTCTCATAGGATTCAAGTCGAAGCTCCTCCAGTTCAGCCAATTGCAATAATATTTCTTCACCAGATTTTTTACAATCAAAATTACAGGTTTTCACATCCCAAAAATACTTATGTTTGATTTCAACCTGTAAGTGACACACTTTACCAAAAACTAGCCTAAAAGGAGACATCCTAGTGGGTGTTTTATAGGCAGTTCGATAAGCCCAAAGGGCTTCACTAAGTCTCTCAGGCCAATCTTTTCTGGTGGGATTCACAATTACTTCAAGTAACCTTTTCACTTCTCTATTAGAGAGTTCAACCATGCCGTTTGTTTGGGGGTGATATGTAGTTGAAGTTTTATGTACAACCCCATTCTTTTTCAGAAGTGCTTTCAGGGTTCTATTACAAAAATGGGTTCCTACGTCACTGATCAAGGCACGTGGTGTGGAAAATATTTGGAAGATGTGGGTCTTTATGAACTCACTAGCAGTATGAGCATCATCCTTCCTAGTGGGTTTGGCCTCAACCCACCTTGAAACATAATCGATTGTAAGAAGAATTTATGAGAATCTATTGGAAGGGGGAAATGGTCCTATGAAATCGATGCCCCAAACATCGAAGACTTCACAAAAGATTAAGGGATTTTGGGGAATTTCATTTCTTTTGGAGATTGTGCCGAACTTTTGGCAAGTCGGACATGATTTACATAACTCATGTGTGTCCTTGAAGAGTGAAGGCCAGATGAATCCAGAGTCTAGGACCTTTCGGGAGGTCCTTTGTGGTCCAAAGTGGCCACCTTCAAGAAGTGAGTGACTGAATTCTAATATGGAAGAATGTTCATTTTCATTGACACATCTCCTTATTACCATGTCAGCCCCAGTTTTTCCAAAGTTTATTTTATTCCCAATAATAGTATTTTGAATCACTTTTCAACTTCATTTTTTGTTCTTTTGAAAACATTTCAAGAAAAACACCAGAAACCAAATAATTTACAATTGGGGCATACCATGGTAACTTTGGAGTGAGAGACGAAAGGTTGTCAATGGGGAATTCAAGATCAATGATTTCTGAATGAGAAGAATTAAAAATTATACTCAAGTGATCAGCCACAAGGTTTCCTTTTCCCTGTTGATCTTTTATTTCAAGGTGAAATTCTTGGACCATTAGGATCCATGTTATTAGCCTCAGTTTGGAATCAATTTTCTTGAGTATGAAATTTATAGCAGAACGGTCTGTGAAGATGATGATGTTTTAACCTAAGAGATATGATCGGAATTTATCTAAGGCAGAAACCACTACTAGAAGTTCCTTTTAAGTGACACTGTAGTGATATTGAGTTTCATCCAATGTTTTTGGGGGAATAATAGATGACATGAGGAATTATTTCTCTTCTTTGACCAAGAACAACCCCAACATTTCTATCAGAATCATCACACATCAACTCAAAGGGTAATGACCAATCTGGGGGTTGGATTATCGGGGTAGATGTAAGAGCAGTTTTGAGTTCAATGAAGGCTCTCTTGATAACCTCATCAAAATGGAAAGAGACATCATTTTGGAGAAAATGAGTGAGTGGGAGAGAAATTTTACTAAAGTTTTGGATGAATCCCCAATAGAAACTAGCATGTCCGAGAAATGAACGGACGTCTCGAATAGAGTTGGGTTCAAGAAGTGATTGGATTACTTCAATTTTGGCAGGATCGACTTCAATACCATCTTTTGAAACTATGTGCCGAAGAACAATCCCATTTTCAACCATAAAGTAACATTTTTCAAAATTTAACATAATGTTACACTTGACACACTTTTGATGGACTAGAGAGAGTGAATGAAAATAAGATTCAACTGACTCACCATAAATAGTGAAGTCATCCATGAATACATCCATGCAGTGTTTAATGAATTCTGAAAATATACTCATCATACACCTCTGGAATGTCTCAAGAGCATTGCAAAGACCAAAAGGCATTCTTCTAAATAAATATGTTTCAAAGGGGCATGTGAAAGTAGTCTTTTCTTAGTCCTGAAGTGAGATTGGGATTTGAAAATATCCGGTGTATCCATCAAGAAAGAAATAGTGTGACTTTCTGACCAATCTATCTAGCATTTGATCAAGGAATGGAAGAGGGTAGTGATCTTTTCGGGTTTCAAAATTCAATTTCCTATAGTCGATGCACACACGCCAGTTGTTCTTCACTCGAGTTGCGACTACCTCTCCATGTTCATTTCTGACAAAATTTATCCCACCCTTCTTAGGTACAACTTGAATTGGACTAACCCATTCACTATCAGAAATTGGGTAGATAATAACAGCTTGAAGAAGCTTGGTGATCTCTTCCCTAACTACCTCAAGGATGATTGGATTGAGTCTTCTTTGTGGTTGTCTAATTGGTTTGGATGACTCCTCAAGATGGATGTGATGCATGAAAAGGGCAGGGTTGATTCCTGGTATGTCATATAGGGTCCAACCTAAGGCCTTTTTGTTTTCCTCTAACACCTGAACATGTTTGGACTCCTCAGTTTCAGTAAGGGTGGACAAGATAATGATAGGATATGAGTGATCATGGAAGAGGAATGCATATTTCAGGTGTGACGGAAGAGGTTTCAGATCAGTCTCATCTTTTACTTTTGGGCTCGACAACTCAGGAATGGAAGAAGGGACTTCAGTTGCTTCAGGTTCATTTTCCTTAATACCGTCCAAGGTGGAGCAGTAGAGATCAGAATTAATGTCGAATTCAAGAGTGTTTTTAATTTCCTCTAGATTGATGGAGTCTATGAATGAGAGGTCCATATCAACTTCACCATTTATGACTTTGTTAAAAATGGTGTAGATTTCACAAGATCCTTTATAATTAGAACAAGAATAACATGTTGGATTGGGGTTCGATTGACTCTTAGAAGTGTCCTCAAGTGCATGGATTGAGAATGCAGAGTGATCCTCAGATTGGTATCGCATGGCTTGGAGAATGTTGAACTTGACCAGTTGGTCACCTAATTCCATGGATAGGATTCCTGAATGGACATCAATCTTGGTTCTCAGAGTCATGAAGAATGTTCTTCCTAGAAATAGGGGAGATCGAGAAGATTTCGTCTCACCTTCCATGTCAAGGAGATAGAAATCATAAGGGAAGATAAGATCATTGACTCGGACAAGGA
This sequence comes from Viscum album, assembly GCA_963277665.1. NCBI lineage: Eukaryota > Viridiplantae > Streptophyta > Magnoliopsida > Santalales > Viscaceae > Viscum > Viscum album. Next base: position 1,022,533,919 of record OY728162.1, read on the forward strand.
CATCCTCAATTATTCCCTAAAGACTGGATGTGCGTAGATTGGATAACTGAATGACAACACCCGTTGGGTGCAAGGGACCTAGACCAAGGTTGGAGAATATGGATTTGGGAATGACATTAATTGAGGATCCTAGGTCTGTGAGTGCATCATCAAAGTTGGAACTTCCAATTTGGCATGGGACTGTAATGGTACCTAGACCTTTTCACTTAATGGGTATAGAATGCTGGGTGGAATAATTTTCAAAGGTCCTAAGTTTCCTCTTTTGGGTGCAAAATTCCTTAAGAAACATGGCATACTTAGGAATTTGTTTTATGGAATCTAAGAGGGGAATGTTGACTTCAATACGTCTAAACATGTCGAGCATTTCAGGATCAGGTTCAAAGGACTTACTTGGTTTAGAAATGGCTTGAGGAAAAGGAATTGGGTTCCTAAGTGGAACTGAAGTAGGTGAGGGAATGGTTTCAGGTTCCTTTTCAAGTATCTTTTTCTTTTCATTTTCTAGGTCAACATTCAAAGGAGGGCTATAGGACTTATCATGAGGTATAGCAATTTTCTTTCTCGATCTAATTTTAATTGCACTTACATTACACTCGGGGCTGGGTAATGGTTGAGTTGGGAGTTGGGAAGAATTTGATTGTTGTTGCTGGCTCAGGTGGGATGCAAGTTGACCTATTTGAGTTTCAATTTTTTTGAGACTAGAACGGGTGACGGTGGCAAGATCTTCAACTGCACTTTCCCATGGTTGCTTGGAAGAAGAGGCTTGTCCCAGATTGGGATTTCCTTGATTTTGGTTCTTGCAAAATTGATTGTATTGGTTTTGGAATTGGGAAGGCTCACTAGGAAAATGGAATCTAGGAGGAGTATTATTCCTTTGAGGTTGAGGAACAGAAGGATAAGGTTGATGGAAGTTACCACAACCTTGACCATATTGAAATTGGTTTGGCTTTTGAGCAGGGAATTGAGGGGGATGAGAGACGGGATTACCATACCTCAATCCTTGGTTAAAGTTAGAGGAGAAGGGATCAGAGTGAGGTTGGTTTAAGTTTCTAACAAACTGAACTGATAGTTGAGGATTTTTGTTCCTCTAAGCATATGCTTCATTGAGCTCCATTGGTCAAGATGAATCAGATTGATCCTCTTGAAGTTGTGGACATGTGTCAGTTGGATGAAATGAAGAGTTGCAGATTCCACGGTTTTTTATTGGTCCAGGAAACATTGATTGCGGAGAAGACGAGTTTTGGGATTTGGTGGCCACAACTAGTTGTCACCTATCGACCGGTCATGGTTGCAGTGCTCTGTTAATATGTATAGCAGCACTCGGGTCGAATCATCGGAGATGATACTTTGTAATAGTCATTTGTTTTTAGTCAATTGTATTCTGAATGGGGGGTTTGTTTGCAGAGCTTATGAAATAATTTATGTATGATGTTTGATTTAACAAATTTATAAAGATTGGGGTGAGTTCATTATTAGGTTAGTTAATCTTGTTATATCCTTGAGCTTTGCTTTATATTGTATTTAAATTAACACCCATGTCACAAGATAATGTTGATTAGAATTCCAAAGTGGTAAGGATTTAAACCAAGCCTTAACCTAACTTAAGGTTATAATCTCAATCAGATATTATTAATGGTGGTGTATTTATGGTTTCAATAATCCATGGAAACAACATGTTAAACAAAACAAGTCATTAATCCATGACATGTTAAGTCCAACATACACAATGTTAATTCAAAGAATATTCATCGAGTAGAAGCTCTCAATCACTTAACATACCGAAATTATAACTCACCCCAATGAGAGATTTACTCATCCATTTGGGTGTTTAATAATCGGGTTATAATGATTATGATTATAAATTAATAAGAGAAGAAAAGGAAAGGGATAACAAAAGAGTGGTACGTCGACACACACACACACATGAACAGTGATGATAATTAAAAACTATCTTTTGATTGAATGAGGAAGCTAAATAATGGAAAGGGATTAAACTGAATTTAAACTATTTTAAGAACATAAATATTAAATTACAGAAGGTGGATGAGAATAAGAGATATTGAAGAAGAAACATGCAGTAAAATAGAATTACAAAAGAAAGGACTTACAAAATTACAAAAACGAAGAACATGAAAGTAAGTGAAAACAAAAAGAGGATGAAAGGTCTCTCAAGTGAAAACTTGAGTATGTTAGGTCCTACCAAGACTTTTTCAAGTCTTTGGTCCTGCCAATATGTTATCCTCTCTTCTAAAATGACAGCCTCTGTCAAGGAGAGAAGGGGAGAGTATTTATAGCCCAAGGAGTGGACTATTTACATTCTAGAAATACCCCTCCACATGGCTCGCAGATATGGATATCATGACAGCCGAATCTCGATAAATCTCCTTCTTAAAAGTTGTAGATAATATAGTTTTCCGACTACTCTCAAATTGTGGAGTCATTTGTACTTAATTATCAAAAGTTATGGCCGGTTGATTACACAAAGTAAAACTGTCCATTTCAATGCAGTCTTTTTGATGTCCATAATGTGAATGGGTTTTTTAATATGACAATGCCTTCAAATCCGAATGGGTTCTTCAACAAAGTAGGCCTCTTATATCGCCTCTTTCACACTGCAAAATATCAGCTCGATTTGATGCTTAAATCATGAGATATGTCATGAATACTATAATGATTTTATTTCTCATCCAGAATGGTGGGCTGGACTTCACAGCTTCATTTGGGCCCTTTGTTCTTAAATGTGGGCCTTGAAATTTTTATCCAAGATGAAAGGTACTATCCCCCAAATTATAGTGGAGATTTAAGGTTTTTGGACTTCTGGATTGAGCCCAGTAAATCAATCTTCAAGGCTGTTCTAGTTTGTTCACAGATTCTTTGGTCTTGTTTGTGAGGACCATATGACCTTTCAAATGGCAGAATTGGCTCCTGGAACCTTCTAATGAAATGTTTTATATTGAAATTTGAATCCTAAAACACCAGAACCACATAATTTGGATCTGTATAGTGATAGTTATTATTAAAACAGTAAACTGAATCAATTGGACTACTTCTAAAAATGCTAAAAAATTATTCTTAATATTAAAACATTAATATTTCACACAAATTATGCACATTCCATATAAAATCAGTAAAGGGGGAATATAATAAGTCATTAAAATATTAATAACATAAACTCCCCCACACTTAGTTTTGTGCATGTCCTCATGTGCAACAAATATAAAAATATGACAAAATCATTTTTACTCACCAACAGATTTTAAAATTTTGTTTTCTCCAATCAGGGGAGGTTTAGAAAATTTCACTCATCAATTTTGAATTCCACCACAAGTTGTTGCAAAAATTTTTTTCCAAAACTAATTCATTTTTTCATTCTCAAATTTAGAAATTGAAAATATGGATACTCAAAATGCACGTCTCTCAAGATGATAAAATTCATTTGTGGAGGTTCACTCTTTCACCAACCAAAAGTGAAAATCTTAGAGTTTGAAAAGAGCTCTCAGCTTCCAATACCTATCCAATGTGAACAAAAATCAAGAGGTCTTTTTGAGCGATTTTTCTGTGGTTATGGGACGGTAGGAATATAATGTCCAAGAAAGAGAAGAAGAGGGTTAAAATACCAACATAGAAAAAGCAATGCACATTTTTTTGAAATGAAACATGGAAGGAAATGAAAACACATATTTACAAAGGAATGATTGTGTGAAGAAAGACACAATAGAGGAAGAAAATATGAAGGTAATGAGAAGATGGAATATTTACAAAACAAAAAACTTCTCCCAATAAGAATATAATGCAAGTGTTCTTTTTTTCATTTCATTTTTCTTTCTTTGTTTTTTCGAAATTTGACCTTGAAACAGATCTCACACTCATATCCCAACCCATGTCTGATCTCCTCACGACACTAATTGTAATAGTTATAACAAGATCAAAGGTTGAGGAAGAGTGATTTTTGACCTACCCAAGACACAACCCATATTTATCATTTTGTTTTTCTGATTTTGATTTTTTTTGAATTTTTTTTGAACACTTTTCAATATCATTTGTACAATGCATTCCCAAATCCCACTGAATGACAACCTCCCCCCCCCCACACTAAAATGGATGCTTGCCCTAAAGCATATGATAACACGCCAGAAAGAAAGGAAATGATACCAAAAAAATGAAATCTATCCCCCCCCACACTTAAATTTCAAAAACTTATGCAATGAAAATCCATGTTGATATTGGGTGGTATAAGGTGTTGGGCTTGTAATGTGGCTATCAAAGAAAAGGTTTTCAAAGGCTCAAAGGGGCTTTCAAAAGGAGGATTAATGTAAGGGAAATAGGAGGCTATTTGTCTATTGTGATTTTCATGTGGTTTAAAAAATGCCTCTATCATATTAATACACACTAAGATAGGAAATTCAGCTCGAAGGTCCACAAACTCAAGACTCAAAAATGGGGGTGAAAACACACATTTTGAAAAGATGGCCATTGGTGGCCTTGGCATGAAAGCAATTGTTTTTTCTCATCGTTTTGGAAAATCATTTTCCAAATAAAAAATAGAGCATTCAAAATTTGTTGGTTTGGAAACAAGATTCTTTAAACAATTTTATGATGAAAATAAAAACAAATTTGAGATGAAAACATGTCTGTTAACTCACCAAAATGGTTGGAAAAAATTACAAAACTCGATAGTGAGTAAGCATGACTCTTTTTTTTTATTTTTTTAAGTGATTGTTTTTTTTTGTTTTTTTTGTTAGTTTTTAATGTTTTTTTAAAATACACACCCTCACAAGAAATAGAAAAAAAGGGTTTTAAAAAATTAAAAAAAAGTGGTGAAAAAAATGAAGGAGAGAAGAAGAAGAAGAAACAGGTAGAGAGATGAAGAGATAGAGAGAGAGTTAAAGGTAAAGAGGTGCCCCTGGTTTGGATTTGGCGGGTCACCATCTCCATCTAGTGGTTGGTCGATTGGAGAAGTTGGAGATCCAGGGGAAGTTGATGTTGATCTAGGATTGTGCGTCATCTCATGGTGATGCTTTAACTGATGTCCATTAACCATGAATGTCCTTTTGGAAGAGGGGTCTTGGACTTGCACTGCACCAAATGGGTAAACATTTGTAATAACAAAATGACCTTCCCAAAGAGAATTAAGCTTACCTGGGTGAAGCCGAAATCGAGAATTGAAGAGCATTACCTTTTCACATTCATGAAATACCTTTCTTAGGATGTGTTTGTCATGGAGTACCTTAGCCTTCTCTTTCTACAGATTGGAATTCTCATAGGATTCAAGTCGATGCTCCTCCAGTTCAGCCAATTGAAACAATATTTCTTCACTAGATTTTTTACAATCAAAATTACAAGTTTTCACATCCCAAAAAGACTAATGTTCGATTTCAACCGGTAAGTGACACACTTTACCAAAAACTAGCCTAAAAGGAGACATCCCAGTGGGTGTTTTATAGGCATTTCGATAATCCCAAAGGGCTTCACCTAGTCTCTCGGGCTAGTCATTTATGGTGGGCATAACAATTCCCTCAAGTACATGTTTCACTTCTCTATTAGAGAGTTCAGCTATGCCATTTGTTTGAGGGTGATATGTTGTTAAAGTTTTATGTACAACACATTTCTTTTTTAGAAGAGCTTCCATTGTTATATTAAAAAAATGGGTTCCTAAGTCACTGATCAAGGCACTTGGTGTGCCAAATATTTGGAAGATGTGGGTCTTTATGAACTCACTAACAGTATGAGCATCATAATTCCTAGTGGGTTTGGCCTCAACCCACCTTGAAACATAATCAACAATAAGAAGAATGTATGAGAATCCATTGGAAGGGGGAAATGGTCCCATGAAATCGTTGCCCCAAACATCGAATATTTCACAGAAGATTAAGGGATTTTGGGGGCATTTCATTTCTTTTGGAGATTATGATGAACTTTTGGCAAGTGGGACTTGATTGAAAGAACTCATGTGAGTCCTTGAAGATTGAAGGCCAGAAGAATCTAGTGTCTAGGACCTTTCGGGAAGTCCTTTGTGGTCCAAAGTGGCCACCTCCGGGAAGTGAGTGACAATATTCTAATATGGAAGAATGTTCATTTTCATCGACACATCTCCTTATTACCATGTTAGCCCCAATTTTCCAAAGTTTATTTTATTCCCAAAATTAGTATTTTGAATCACTTTTCAACTTCATTTTTTGTTCTTTTGAAAACATTTCAGGAAAAACACCAGAAACCAAATAATTTACAATTGGGGCATTCCATGGTAACTTAAGAGTGAGAGACGAAAGGTTCTCAATGGGGAATTCACGATCAATGATTTCTAAATGAGAAGAATTAGAAATTCTACTCCAGTGATCAGCCATAGGGATTTCTTTTCCACGTCTATCTTTTATTTCAAGGTTAAATTCTAGGAGCATTAGGATCCATCTTATTAGCCTCAGTTTGGAATCACTTTTCTTGTGTAGGAACTTTATAGCAGAATGGTTTGTGAAGATGATGATTTTGGCACCTAAGAGATAGGACCAGAATTTATCTAAGGCAAAAACAAATGCTAGAAGTTTCTATTCAGTGACAGTGTATTGAGATTGAGTTTCATCCAATGTTTTTGTAGAATAATAGATGACATGAGGAATTCTTTCTCTTCTTTGACCAAGAACAGCCCCAACAGCTCCATCAGAAGCATCACACATCAACTCAAAGGGTAATGACCAATCTGGGGGTCGGATTATCGGGGCAGATGTAAGAGCAGTTTTGAGTTCAATGAAGGCTCTCTTGAAAACCTCATCAAAATGGAAAGAGACATGATTTTGGAGAAAACGAGTGAGTGGGAGAGAAATTTCTCTAAAGTTATGGATGAATCTCTGATAGAAACAATCATGAACGAGAAATGAACGGATGTCTTAAATAAAGTTGGGTTCAGGAAGTGATTGGATTACTTCAATTTTGGCATGATCGACTTCAATACCATCTTTTGAAACTATGTGACCTAGAAAAATCCCATTTGCAACCATAAAGTGACATTTCTCAAAATTTAACACAAGGTTACACTTGACACAATTTTGAAGGACTAGAGAGAGTGAATTCAAACAAGATTCAAATGACTAACCATAAATGGTGAAGTCATCCATGAAGACTTCCATACAGTGTTCAATGAATTCTGAAAGTATACTCATCATACACCTCTGGAATGTTGCAGGAGCATTGCAAAGTCCAAAAGGCATTCTTCTATATGCATATGTTCCAAAGGGGCATGTGAAAGTAGTCTTTTCTTGGTCTTGAGGTGAGATTGGGATTTTAAAATAGCTGGTGTATCCATCAAGAAAGCAATAGTGTGACTTTCTGGCCAATATATATAGAATTTGATCAAGGAATGGAAGAGGGTAGAGATATTTTCGGGTTTCAACATTCAATTTCCTATAGTCGATTCACACACGCCATTTGTTCTTCACTCGAGTTGCGACTACCTCTCCATGTTCATTTGTGACAACAATTATCCCACCATTCTTAGGTACAAATTGAATTGGACTAACCCATTCACTATCAGAAATTGGGTAGATAATACCAGCTTGAAGAAGCTTGGTGATCTCTTCCATAACTACCTCAAGGATGAGTGGAATGAGTCTTCTTTGTGGTTGTCTACTTGGTTTGGTTGACTCCTCATGATGGATGTGATGCATGTAAAGGGGAGGGTTGATTCATGGTATGTCATATAGGGTCCAACCTAAGGCCTTTTTTTTCCTCTAACACCTGAACAAGTTTGGACTCCTTGGTTTCAGTAAGGGTGGCAGAGATAATGATAGGATATTAGTGATCATGGAAGAGGAATGCATATTTCAGGTGTGCAGGAAGAGGTTTGAGATCAGTTTCATCTTTTATTTTTGGGCTTGACAACTCAGGAATGGAAGAAGGGACTTCAGTTGCTTCAGGTTCATTTTCCTTAATACTGTCCAAGGTGGAGCATTAGAGATCAGAATTGATGTGGAATTCAAGAGAGTTTTCAAGTTCCTCTAGATTGATGTATTCTATGAATAAAAGATCCACATAAACTTCACCATTTATGACTTTGTTAATCATGGTGAAGATTTCACAAGATCCTTTATCATTATAACATGAATAACATGGTGGATTGGGGTTCGATTGACTCTTAGAAGTGTCCTCAGAAGCATGGATTGAGAATGCAGAGTGATCCTCATATCTGTATCGCATGGCTTGGAAAATGTTGAACTTAACCAGCTGGTCACCGAATTCCATGGATAGGATGCCTGAATGGAAATCAATCTTGGTTCTCGCAGTCATGAAGAATGGTATTCCTATAATTAGGGGAGATCAAGAAGAGTTCATCTCACCTTCCATGTCAAGGACATAGAAATCAGTAGGGAATTTAAGATCATTGACTCAGACAAGGACATCCTCAATTATTCTCTCAGGACTGGCTGTGCTTCGATTGGATAACTGAATGACAACACCCGTTGGGTGCAAGGGACCTAGAACAAGGTGGGAGAATATGGATTTGGGCATGACATTAATTGAGGCTCCTAGGTCTATGAGTGCATCATCAAAGTTGGAACTTCCAATTTGGCATGGGACTGTAAAGGTACTTGGATCATTGAAATTAATGGGTATGGAATGCTGGGTGGAAACATTTTAAAAGGTCCTAAGTAGCCTCTTGTGTGTGCACAATTCCTTAAGAAACATGTCATACATAGGAATCTGTTTTATGGAATCTAAGAGGGGAATGTTTACTTCAAGACGTCTAAACATGTCGAGCATTTTAGGATCAGGTTCAAAGGACTTCCTTGGTTTAGAAACGGCTTTAAGAAAAGGAATTGGGTTCCTAAGTAGAATTGAAGTAGGTGAGGAAATGGTTTCAGGTTCCTTTTCATGTTTCTTTTTCTTTTCTTTTTCTAGGTCAACATTCAAAGGAGGGATAGAGGACTTATCTTGAGGTATAGCTATGTGATTTCTCTATCTAAGTGCAATTGCACTTACATTACCCTTGGGGTTGGGTAATGGTTGATCTAGGAGTTGGGAAGAATTTGATTGTCGTTTCTGGCTCAGGTGGGATGCAAGTTGACCTACTTGAGTGTCAATTTATTTGAGACTAGAACTTGTGAAGGTGGCAAGATCTTCCACTGCACTTTTCCATGGTTGCTTGGAAGAAGAGGCTTGTCCCGGATTGGGATTGCCTTGATTTTGGTTCTTGGGAAATCGATTGTATTGGTTTTGGAATTGGGAAGGCTCACTAGGATAATGGAATCCCGGAAGACTATTGTTCCTTTGAGGTTGAGGAACAAAATTATAAGGTTGATGGAAGTTACCACCACCTTTACCATATTGGAATTGGTTTGGGTTTTGAGCAGGGAATTGAGGGGGATGAGAGATGGGATTACCATACCTCAATCCTTTTTTAAATTTAGAAGAGAATGGATCATAGTGAGGTTGGTTGAAGTTTCTAAAAAACTGACCATATAGTTGAGGATTGGTGTTCCGCTGAGCATATGCTGCATTGAGCTCCATTGGTCCAGATGAATCAGATTGATCCTCTTGAAGTTGTGGACATGTGTCAGTTGGATGAGATGAAGAGTTGCAGATTCCAAAGTTTTTGATTGGTCCAGTAAACATTGATTGTAAAGAAGACGAGGTTGGGGATTTGGTGGCCACAGCTAGTTGTCGCCTATCGACCGGTCAAGGTTCTGGTGCTCTGCTAATGTGTTTAGAAGCACTCGGGTCAAATCCTCGGTGATGATATTTTGTAATAGTCATTTGTTTTTAGTTAATTGTATTCTGATTGGGGGGTTTGTTTGTAGATCTTATGAAATAATTTATGTATGATTATTGATTTAACAAATTGATAATGATTGGCATGAGTTCATCATTAGTTTAGTTAAGCTTGTGATATCCTTGATCTTTGCTTTATATTGCATTTAAATTAACACCCATGTCACAAGATGATGTTGATTAGAATTCCTAAGTGTTAATGATTTAAACCAAGACTTAACATAACTTAAGGTTCTAATATCAATCAGATCTTATATATGGTTGTGTATTTATTGTTCCAATAATCCATGGAAACCACATGTTAAACAAAACAAGTCATTAATCCATGACATTTTAGTCCAACATACACAATGTTAATTCAAAGATTATTCATCGAGAAGAAGCTCGCAATCACTTAACATACCTAAATTATAACTCACCCCAATGAGAGATTTTCTCATCCATTTGGGTGTTTAATAATCTGGTTATAATGATTATGATTATAAATTAATAATAGAAGAAAATGAAAGGGATAAGAAAAAAGTGGTACGTCCACACAAACACACGAACAACGATGACAATTAAAAACGAAAATTCGATTAGAATGAGGAAGCTAAATAAGGATAGGAGATTCAAATGAATTTAAACTATTTTAAGAACATAAATATTAAATTACATAAGGTGGTTTAGAATAAGAGATATTGAAGAAGAAACTTTCATTAAAACAAAATTTCAAAAGAAAGGACTTACAAAATTACAAAAACGAAGAACATGAATGTAAGTGAAAAAAAGAGAGGAGGAAAGGACACTCAATTGAAAACCTGAGTATGGAAGGTCCTCCCAAGACTTTGGCAAGGCATTGGTCATGCCAATATGTTATCCTCTATTCTGAAATGCCAACCCCTCTCAAGGAGAGAAGGGGTGAGTTTTAATAGCCCAAGGAGTGGACTGTTTACATTCTAGAAATACCCCTCCACTTGGATCGAAGATATGGACATCAGGACAGAATAATCTCGAGAAATATCTTTCTTAAAGGTTGTATATAATAGACTTTTCCGACTACTCCCAAATGTTCGAGTCATTTGGACTTAAGGATCAAAAGTTATGGCCTGTTGATTAAACAAAGTAAAACTGTCCATTTCAATCCAGTCTTTTTGAAGTCCTGAATGTGAAAGGGTTTTTGAATATGAATATTCCTTCAAATCTGAATGGGTTCTTCGAAAAAGTCGGCCGAATATATCTCCTCTTTCACACTACAAAATATCAGCTCAATGTGATGCTTACATCATGAGATATGTCATGCATACTATACTGATTTTATTTCTCGTCCAGAATGGTGGGATGGACATCAAAGCTTCATTTGGGACACTTGTGCTTAGATTTGGGCCTTGAAATTTTTATCCAAGATGACATGTACTATCCCCAGAATTTTGAGGGAGATTTAATGTTTTTGGACTTCTGGATTGAGCCCAGTAAATCAATCTTCATGTCTGGTCCAGTTTGTTCACAGATTCTTTGGTTTTGTTTATGAGGACCATATGACCCTTCCAAAGGCATAATTGGCTCATGGTACCTTCTAATGAAATGTTTTATATTGAAATGAAAATCCTACAAAATAAGAACCACACAATTTGGATCAGTATAGTGACAGTTATTATTAAAACATTAAACTGACTCAATTGGACTACTTCTAAAAATGCTCAAAAATTATACTTAATATTAAAACATTAATATTTCACACAAATTATGCACATTTCATATAAAACCAGTAAAGGGGTGTCGAGATTCCACCTTGAAACACTGGGGGGGAACATAATGTGAATCATGCAACCAACATTCAGGGCCTGCAGAAGCTAGCATGACAACTGAGGATTACTGCTGACCGTGTTCGCAACACAGCATCCTGTCACGTTAGCCTAGAGATATGGGAAAAAAAGTGAGCATCAACCGTTGACTACATTCGCAACGCGGGATTTGTAACAATTTTTTGCCTGAAACCCTTGGGGGAATTTGACCGTGATGGTATGAGAGCCCTTAGGCGTTGTATCCAGGCTGTTCTTGGGGGTCCCTTTGGGTGTGACAGATAATGGGGCCCGAATGAAGGGCAACACGAAGCTTGACAAGTGGACGATAACTTGCCTAAGTCAAATATTACACTCCAGGTCCTAGGCCAGAGTACTCTGAACACATTATCAAACCAATGGAAAGGGTCGAAGGGCTCAGTTTGAGAGCGGCCAAAAGATGGCGGATTCCTGGGGGAAGGGGGCGTAGTGCCAAAAACCCTGTACCACACCTATATGTCCCCCCCCCCCCCCCCGTGGGGAGGGACATGCCAAAAGACCGAGGCGGCCATGAGATCGTGGGATATCTTAAGAGATTGGGATAGACCTGAAATCTAGATGTTCGGGATGTCCTATGTATCCCATAAGGATGGGAATCAATCCATACGTAGTTCTTGAAGCGGAGTTTAACGTCATGCAGGACGATACGGGGCACTTCCTCTAGGGGGTGTGCATGGCGCATCGGATAAACAGTCGCGAATGAGTACCAAATCCTACACTGCACCACACGCTCCGGGTGAAGGTTGGGGCTGAGAGGCCCGAGAAGGTCAAGGGGCCTGAGGCTGGGCCTTGGTCAGGGATGCCTAACCAACTAGTAGTTTAACGTCTTGCAGTGAGGACGAGCACGCAGTTTAAGGTCATGCTAGACCATAAGGGTCTTAGTTTAAGGTCTTAGAACTCGGACCAGAGTGGCCCAGATGTAACACCCCAAGCTTCCACAATACGTTTCTTTTTGAATAATGCAATGGTGTGCTTGTATGCTACTTAGAGATTCTAACACACCACAACCAATCAAACTAGCCATTATGAATAGTAATAATTACTCTTTGAAATATTATAAAATTTATCATTCGAAATGGACTTCAATTTTGGATTCGTAATATCAAAATTAGCTTAGGGTGAAATTTTGGTACTTTTTGGATAACTTTCATATTTTTATGAATAGTGAAAATTACTAAAATTTAATTAAAAAAAACTTTTTTAATCGAAATAATTAATAGTGATAAATTATTAATTTGAGTGGTTTAAAAGTATATTTAGAAAATATTTTTACCATTTAATACAATTTTGGTCATTGGATGTAATTTCACATTTAAACCAGAGATAAACAAGTGTCAATATTTTGATAGTTATTATCTCTTAAAACACGCAATTTGTTTTGATGACGGGAATTAATTTTTAAATTAATTAATGAAACTGATATGTTTTGAATTTTGTAAAATATACATCATTTTTTTATTCATAATATCAAATATATCTTAGGCATAATTTTTGATATTTTTCTAAAAACATTCATTTTTTGATGAATAGTGAAACCACTAAGTGGTAGTTAAAAAACTGATTTTTTTTTCATAAAACATAATTTCACTGCTTCTGTGAGTGTAATTTCGCAAATCCGAGTGACACGGTTAATATCAAAGAGTAAAATTTGGTTTAATGAGATGAAAATAATTTTTGGTGAATAGTAAATTTTTACTTTTATTTACCCGGTTAAAAGTAAATAGGGTAATTAAGGGTAAAAATGGTATTAATATTACCCTAACACATCTCCTAATTCTATTGGACAAGTGTATCTCGACCAAAAACAACCTTAGGAGTAAAATATTATCATTTAGGTCCACTTGTACTAGATGAAGAAATTTATTATTTAATTCAAAGAAGAGTTAAAAGAGTTAAAATCAATGTTTATTTACTAAAACATTTTTAATATAGTGTCATACATAAGATAAATTATATTGTAAATATTAAATAGAAATCTAAAAGGATTTCCTACATAATGGTATTTTATTTATAATTTTTAGACATTACATAATTTAATTTATTTATGACACAATGGTGATGCAGTAATTACCTAATTAATGAAATATTAAAATAATTGATATTATAAATATCAAAATAAATGTAATTTGAGACTTTCTATGAATTCCACTAATTTTCTAGGTTAATATTACATATTATTATTGATTATATAAATTGTGTTCTAAGTAATAATTCTGTTATCAATTTATCAAAAACAAAATACCCAATAGTGTCAAAATTGACATAAAAGAGTTTTTAAAACAAATATTATATTATTAATTTATATTCAATTCCTAAAAATCAAAGGATTGGCCAAGAGACTTACTTAATGATATGTGTATCATTAATGGACCACTTGGGGGTCTCTTGGATGTATATAGTAATTTTATTAACCATACAATATAAAAATACAAAGAGACCTTGTAAAAGTGAAACTAATTAACAAAGAGTTAATACTTAAAGATAAGGTTAATATAATGACCCAAACCTGTCTAAATTCTATTTTTTGAATGGTTTTTGACCCATCCCCACCTTAACCTTTAACTTATCCACTTTGGAGCCATTAGAACCCGAATTTGAATTTATTATAAAATAATATTTTTATCTTTTCCAAAGGTGCCTCTAACCCCTCTTATAAAAGGGTACTCCCCCTTCTCACTAATTCTCACATTCAAAGCCTTTTGGATCGGCCAAACCCTACCCAAATACTCTCTCAAATCAAAATGAAGAACCCGAAGAAGAGGTAATGTTTCACCACCCTCTTTCAAGTTCTTTTCTTCTTCAACATCTTCTTTCTTTGTTATTTCTATTCTAAAATAATAACTCTAGTACTTCTATATACTGTGATGTTATTATAAATATGGTACAACCATATTCAGTATTCTATCCATCCTTTGAATGGAATGTCACCATACGTGCGTACGTACGGCTTACCGTCTCCACGTCGTGGTGTAATTGTCATTCAATAAATTATTATTTGTATGGGTATAATAATGATGTGTAATTCATGTAAATAATCAATATAACATGATAATTATTCTGTCTATATGATATACCATCCAATTATATATTATTTTAACATCAAAATAATGATATTGTCGCTCGTGCGTACGTACGGACTACCATCTCCACGAACGCAATGAGATTCATTCTCCATCGTATACATTTAAGTATAATTTTCATTTAATGATTAATAATAATGTTTAAGGACTTAATATCATTCTGTATATGAATATGATACAACCTTTCCATAAAAAACGCAACTTACGTAACAAAGAATATAAAGGAAAATGAGTAAGTTAACACCCGAAATGACGATAATACTAAGATATTATTAACAAATAAATGTTAAAAGATCATATATGATATAAAATTAATGTAATAGATTCTTTTATAATTCAATAACAATTATTTCACCATTTTAAAGGAGGTTAACCTACCATCGACCAAGGAAAAATTACAAAGTAAGGGGTTTCTTATCTCACTTTTAATTCTGTGAGAATTCCATTGTTCGCCACTTATTTATTACATGTGGTGTGTGTGCTGCCCATGCTTGTATTCATTGTGTAATATATATTAATTCATGTATATTTACATCATCATTGTATTATCCTTCTTTCATGGGTGTATGTTTTGTATGTTACCAAATCAATAAGGGAATTTGTAACTTCAATTTCCACTCATTCGGCTTTACTTATACTTCATTGATTAATTTAATCCAAGATTATGTGTAGAATGAATATTCATTTGATTATGTCATAATTTCTGCTCCCCTTTCTGTGGATATAATTTTTATACACATAATAACTCCATTGATAAATTCTCAAGTCATCAGTATGAACTTGATAGGAGTAATTTAAACTCAATCGCTATTTGTTGAGTTAACTATCAAATTCATTGGTGTTGTTTTTACATGAATATGTGTGAATGTCATCTGATTGATTTACACTAAATATCCAATCATATTGAGTTTATTTATATTTTTCAGACATAATTACGTCGTTGATTTATCCTTAACCTAGGGATATGGTCTTTATAAGAGAATTCATCTCAATTTACATTCCATTGAGACTTCTTTGTTGTTATACACCAAATCACTTTTATCTGGTGTATAAAATGTACTTTGACATAGTATATGATGAATCCCTTTATTCTCATGATATTATAAAGTTTTGATTACCTCAATTATTTGTATTCAAGTGTCTCTCTTTTGGTTCGAAACTTTAACTAAAATACATGTTTAAGTGTTTTAAAAATTGATTACTCTAAATCTTTCTCTTTAATATCCATGTTTTAAAAATGGTTTTAAGGATTTATTTATATGTACATTAATTTTTTAAAATCAGAATTCCTTTTAAAATTTTCAATGTGGTATGGGACACTTTGATTCTAAAATCTATTTTAAATGGATTCTTGACAAATAGTGTGACTTTTATGTGATTTCAAGAAAAAGGGGGGATATTTCACTCTAATTGTTTTGATGATTATTTTCATCTATGTCAATATCCTTCATCATTATCGATTGAGGTTAATATTATACAATATAATCATCCATATTTTATCGAATGAGTTATGATTGACTGTGGATGTGCTAGTTTTATACCATTCATGGTTTGTGGATAAAGTATTGACATTTCGTATGCTAGTTTTAATATGAATGTTTATGTTATGATTAAAACTATTCATATGAGGAATGCATTGGACTTAATAAGTGAAGGGTGGAGACCACTATAGCTCCTCGATGCTTCGGTAAGTCTCATTAGACAAACTAGTGTCTTGGCACAAGGCCTTGACAAAATCTTATTTGTAGTCTTGGCACGAGGCCTTGGTTACGTGGTTATGATAGACTGGCATTATGCATTCCATCTTTATGTAAGTGGTTATTGATATTTCATGTGATTATTCAACTAGTAGAATATCCATGTGAATAAGTAAATGGCATTATTTCATTTTATCATTTCCATAATATTCTGATGTTCAAGTTTAAAAGGCTTTTGTTTTAGTCATACATTGCCTTAAGTGTTTATGCTTATCTATGAAAGTTTATGCTATATTGTTATCCTTACTGAGCATCTGAGATCACCCCATTCAATGTTTTATTTTTCCCTAGATGTGAAAAAGTAATTTATGAATGACCTTCAGGGATATTATGAGGGGATATGAAGTCAAGATTTTGTTGTAGTATTTTGTCACTGTATGATGTAATGTAAGACATATGAATATATCTAGTGTTTCCAAGGCTACTAAACTTATTGGTCTTTCGAGACATGATCTTTCTTGTGATCATGTCGATGTTATGTAATAATGCACCAGCTCTGGGTATCTAGGGTCGGGGCGTTATAGTTGGTATCATAGGAAGTTTAGTACAAACCTTGGAAGCTAGATTAAGATAAACTCTGATTATAACACGTAGACCTAAGATGAACATTGAGGATTAGTATAGAATAACTTCCTAGAATTTTGGTATTGTAGAGATTTTTTGAGTTTTCCGAACAATACATCCCTGTCTGGATACGAGCAGGTACAGTCGGCTCTGGAAAAGATGTACCTAGGGGTAAAACCTGAAAACACCACTTTGAGCTAGACTCGAACGGGAACTGGTTCACGATAATGGGCCTTGCTGCACTCTTGGTTACAACACTCCCGGGGGATATGCTTCGGATAATTTACATTTTCTTTAAAAATCGATTTGAAGTATTATATATATAAGATGAGGGTAAATGACCTTGGTTAATCCTAATGTGTTTCAAATTGAGAATATGGTGACATGTTAATATCTAAATGATTTTATGACTACTATTACTCACACAGTGCTTTCGGGTTTTAGTCAATGGCTGGATTCCAAGGAAGTCATAGTTACGTTGAGAATGATGTACAAGGTGGGAATGGTGGTGGCAATGAGCAACAAAATGGAATGTTGGTAGGCGTAAAAGATATCGTCTTTATGCCAAATCAATTTTCAAACAATATGATCAACAATATATATATTAACCAATTCCTAGACTCAAAAAATAAGAGAAAGGTGATGAATGATAAGAGCTCATGCAGTAGAGACCATGGAGAAAGGAATCCTCAATTTCCATCATGCAGGAAATGTGGAAGGAGACACCCAGGAAAGTGTCTCAATGGGAAAAAGAAATGCTTTATGTGCGGGAAGGAAGGACAGAAAGTGAATAATTGCTGAAGAGAAATGAAGAGTACTATGGAAGAAGATAAAAATAGTCCCAATAATCCATTTACAGTCATTTTCCGTAAATGTAGGGGACTTGGCCATTAACCGAGTGAATGACCTATTCTATAGGATATTTTCTTGGTCAAAGAAGAAGCTATGTGGAAATAAATGGTTGGAGAAATGTTTAAAAAGTATTAGTGCTCCTTTTTGATGGGTTTACTTTGGAATAATTTCCTTTTGTATTTTTAACCCTGTAGTTTTCCATGTGAGAATGATATTTGAGAAATAATTATCTTTTCTCTTGTGGATATAGTTATAAATAACCATTTGGTTTTATATGATCATTGGGTTTGAGGCAATTATAAGTTATCATAATTTGGGATGAAAATATAAGGTATGAGATAAGATTTGTGGTTAAATTATGTTATGGTTATTTTGAGAAATTTATCTCATTTTGGTAATTTTATAAAATATAGTTTTTGGAAAAGGACAACACGCAGACCGTGTGACAACCCGTCGCGTCGGACAAAGCTGTGGGAATCGAACCCACAACCAAAGTGCGATTGGGATTTATCGCCTACCACTGGACTATGTGAAGTCCATGGTTAGTGTGAGTATTATTTTTAGTTAAATGATTTTATTGATCAATAATAATTTGATTTGGGACCTTATGTCTTATCAAATGAATACCCTTAGTATAGGAAAATGATTTGGTGATTAAGTGATAAATGTTATTTTGGAAGTTGTTCGCTTTGTTGTGAACACTATATGTACAAGGAAAATAGAATAGTATGGGATTTCATTTGAGGGGTAATGGTGTATTTTTTATCTATGTTTTTATTGTGGATTTGTAGTGATTTGGGAATGATTAACCTATAATAGAGTATATGTGATTAGGTTAATTACTTTTAAGTATGTGAATTTAAGAGTAATTAATATAATTTGGAGATACAATTTAATGTGGAAGACTAAATTCTTATAAGTTTTGGTTTTCAATATTAGTTTGGATTATATTGAAGGATTTTAAGGACAATTGATTATTTAATCGTATTTATTTAACTTTGGGGTATTGATGGTTTAATTTTAGAAATTAAGTTTAGTGTTTTTTTTCTAATGGAATATCCATTTGGGGGATCATCAGATATTATACTAACCATTTTGGTTTTGATTAATCTCTCAAGACAAGGTAAATATATATTTTATCCTATGTGGATCATGTATTTCTATAGAAGTTTATTCTAGCTCTTCCATTGTGACCAAGTCTTCTTGAATACTCATTGTTCAAAAAAAATGAGTTAGTGGTTAAAATTTATTAAAGAATGAAAATCTACTTAAAAAGTATGTATATCTCTTTACGTTCGTAGTCAATATCATAAATGAATTCCTCGTCCTTATTTAATGCAACTTAAAACAAAAAATGTTGTCTATTTGCTTTTCCTACTGGGAGACTAAGGACAGTTTGTCCCAACACAAGTTTGTGAATTTCTTATTGTTGACTTTCTCCTGCTCATGTTTTCTATCCCTCTCCATCAGAACATAATACTTAGTTTATCGTGCATATCCATTATTTCATACATGGAATCCTAGTATTGGTTATCTTGGGTGACCTTTATACCTCTCTTCATTTCTTTTAAAGTGATAGTTTTATTAACTCTTTTTCCGATGTGGGACTATCCATTACATTACCAAGACCAATTTTAAAAATTGTTAGGATGTAATTTATTGAAGATGAGGAGAATTTAACACTCCAAGCTTCCATGATACGTTTTCCTTTGAATAATGCAATGACGTGCATTTTACGCAACTTAGAGATTATAACACACCACAACCAATCAAACTAGCCGTTATGAATAGTAATACATATTTTTTGAAATATTATAAATTGTATCTTTCGAAATGGACTTCATTTTTGGATTCAAAATATCGAAATTAGCTTAGGGTGAAATTTTGGTACTTTTCGGATAACTTTCATATTTTGATGAATAGTGAAAATTTCTAAATTTTAATTAAATACAACTTTTTAATCGAAATAATTAATAGTGATAAATTATTAATTTGAGTGGTTTTAAAGTATATTTAGAATATATTTTTACCATTTAATACAATGTTGGTCATTGGATGTAAATTCACATTTAAACCAGACATAAACAAGTGTCAATCTTTTGATAGTTATTATCTCTTAAAACATGTTATTTGTTTTGACGACGGGAATTAATTTTTAAATTAATTAATGAAACTGATATGTTTTGAAGTTGGTAAAATAGACATCATTTTTTAATTAATAATATCAAATATAGCTTAGGCCTAATTTTTTGAATTTTTCTGGAAACTTTCATTTTTTGATGAATAGTGAAACCACTAAGTGGTAGTTAAAAAACGAATTTTTTTAATAAAACATAATTTTTCCGTTTTTGTGAGTGTAATTTCGAAAATCCGAGAGACATGGTTAATATCAAGGAGTAAAATGTGGTTCAATGAGATGAAAATAATTTTTTGTGAATAGTAACTTTTTACTTTTATTTACCATGTTTAAAAGTAAATAGGGTAATTAAGGGTAAAAATGATATTAATATTACCCTAACACATGTCCTAATTCTATTGGACAACTGTATCTCGACCAAAAACAACCATAGGAGTAAAATATTATCATTTAGGTCCACTTGTATTAGACTAGGACATTTATTATTATTTAATTCAAAGAAGTGTTAAAAGAGTTAAAATCAAATTTTAATTACTAATTTTTTTTTTAATATATGGTTATACATAAGATAAATTTGATTGTAAATATTCATTAGAAATATAAAAATATTTCCCACATAATGGTAGTTTATTTATAATTTTTAGACATTAAATAAGTTAATTTATTTATGAGACAATGGTGATGCAGTAATTACCTAATTAATGAAATATTAAAATAATTGATATTATAAATATCAAAATAAATGTAATTTGGGACTTTTTATGAATTCAACTAATTTTCTAGGTTCCTATTACATATTATGATTGATTATATAAATTTTTTTTGAAGTAATAATGCTGTTATGAATTTATCAAAAACAAAATACCCAATAGTGTCAAAATCGACATAGTAGAGGTTTTAAAACAAATATTATATTATTAATTTATATTCAATTACAAAAAATCTAAATATCGGCCAAGAGACTTATTTAATGATAGGTTTATCATTAATGGACCACTTGGGGGTCTCTTGGATGTATATAGTAAGTTTGTTAACCATACAATATGAAAATAAAAAGAGACATTGTAAAAGTGAAACTAGTTAACTAAGTGTTAATACATAAAGATAAGGTTAATATAATGACCCAAACCTGTCTAAATTCTATTGGTTTAGTGGTTTTCGACCCATCCCCACATTAACCTTTAATTAATCCACTTTTAAGCCATTAGAAACCGAATATGAATTTATTATAAAATAATATTTTTCGCTTTTCTAAAAGTTCCCCTCAACCCTCTTATAAAAAGGCATATCCCTTCTCACTAATTCACACATTCATATCCTTTTGGCTCGGCCGAACCCTGCCCAAATACTCTTTCAACATTCCTTACTACAACCTAGAGGCCTTAGTTTAATCATAAATCAAACCTATGGAGCCCTTTTGATCAAATCAAAAGGAAGAACCCGAAGAAGAGGTAATGTTTTCACCACCTTCTTTCAAGTTCCTTTCTTCTTCAACTTCTTCTTTCTTTTTTATTTCTATTAGAAAATAATAAATCCAGTATCTTCTATAAAAAATTGTGTTATTATATATATGTTAAAACCATATTTAGTATTCTATCCATCCTTTGAATGGCATGTCACCATACGTGCGTATGTACGGCTTAGCGTCTCCACGTCGTGGTGTAATTGTCATTCAATAAATTATTATTTGGATGGGTATAATAATGATGTGTAATTCATGTAAATAATAAATATAACATGATAATTATTATGTCTATATGATATACCATACTATTATATATTAGTTTAACATCAAAATAATGATATTGTCGCTCGTGCGTACGTACGGACTACCGTCTCCACGAACGCGATGAGATTCATTCTCCGTCATATCCATTCAAGTATAATTCTCATTTAAAGATTAATAATAATTTTTAAGGAATTAATATCATTCTGTATATGAGTATGATACAACCTTTCCATAACAAACACGTCTTACGTAACAAAGAATATAAAGGAAAACGAGTAAGTTAACACCCGAAATGACGATAATACTAAGATATTATTAACAAATAAATTTTAAAAGATCATATATGATATCATATTAATGTAAACGATTCTTTTAAAATTCAATAAAAATTATTTCACCATTATAAAAGAGGTTAAACTACCGTCAACCAAGGAAAAAGTACAAAGTAAGGGGTTTCTTATCTCACTTTTAATTCTGTGTGAATTCCATTGTTCACCACTTATTTATTACATGTGGTGTGTGTACTGCCCTTGTTTGTATTCATTGTGTAATAT
This sequence comes from Viscum album, assembly GCA_963277665.1. NCBI lineage: Eukaryota > Viridiplantae > Streptophyta > Magnoliopsida > Santalales > Viscaceae > Viscum > Viscum album. The sequence continues at coordinate 1,022,556,168 of OY728162.1, forward strand.
ACTTTAATTAATTTATATTTACTTCATCACTGTATGATCCTTCTTTCATGGGTGTATGTCTTTTATGTTACCAAATCAATAAGGGAATTTGAAATTTCAATTTCCACTCATTCGGCTTTACGCATACTTCATTGATTATTTTACTCCAAGATTATGTGTAGAATCAATATTTATTTGATTATGTCATAATTTCCACTCCCCTTTCTGTGGATATAATTTTTATACACATAATCACTCCATTGATAAATTCTCAAGTCATCGGTATGAACATGATAGGAGTAATTTTCACTCAATATACATTTATTGAGTTAAATATCCAATTCATTGGTGTTGTTTTTACAAGAGTATGTTTGAATGTCATATGATTAATTTACACTAAATATCCAATCATATTGAGTGCATTTATATTTTTCACACATAATTATGTCATTGATTTATCCTTAACCAAATGATATGATATTTATAAGAGAATTCATCTCAATTTACATTCCATTTAGACTTCTTTTTTGTTATACACCAAATCACTTTTATATGGTGTATATAATATACTTTGACATAATATATCATGAATCCCTTTATTCTCATGATATTATATTGTTTTGATTACCTTAATTTTTTGTATTCAAGTGTCTCTCTTTTGGTTAGAAACTCTAACTAAAATACATTTTTAAGTGTTTTAATGATTGATTATTCTAAATCTTTCTCATTAATGTCCATGTTTTAAAAATGATTTTAAGGATTCATTTATATGGACATTAATGTTTTGAAATAAAAATTCTATTTAAAAGTATCAAACTGGTATGGTACACTTTGATTCTAAAATCTATTTTAAATAGATTCTTGAAAAATAGTGTGACTTTTAAATGATTTCAAGAAAAAGGGGGGATATTTCACTCTAATTGTTTTGTTGATTATTTTCATCTATGACAATATCCTTAATCATTCTCGATTGAGGTTAATATGATATAATAAAATCCACCATATTGTATCAAATGAGTTATGTTTGAATGTGGATGTGCTATTTTTATACTATTCATGGTTTGTGGATAAAGTATTGACATTTTGAATGCTAGTTTTAATACGAATGTTTATGTTATGTTTAAAACTTTTCATATGAGGAATGCATTGGACATAGTATGTGATGGGTGGAGCCCGCTATAGCTCCTTGATGCATCAGTAGGTCTCATGAGAAAAACTAGTGTCTTGGAACGAGGCCTTGACAAAATCATATTTGTAGTCTTGGAACGAGGCCTTGGCTACGTGGTTGTGATAGTCTGGAATTATGCATTCCATCTTTATGAAAGTGGTTATTGATATTTCATGTGATTATTCGACTAGTAGAATATCCATGTGAGTAAGTAAATGGCATTATTTCATTTTATCCTTTCCATAATATTCTGAAGTTCATGTTTAAAAGGCTTTTGTTTTAGTCATACATTGCCTTAGGTGTTTATGATTATCTATGAATGTTTCTGCTATATTGTTATCCTTACTGAGCATCTGAGCTCACCCCTTTCAATGTTTTATTTCTTCCAGGATGTGAATAAGTAATTTATGAATGACCTACCGGGATAGTATGAGGGGATATGATGACATGATGTTGTTGTAGTTTTTTTACCTTATGATGTAATGTAAGACATATGAATATATCTAGTGTTTCCAAGGCGACTAAACTAATCGGTCTTTCGAGACATGATCTTTCTTGTGATCATGCCAATGTTATGTAATAATGCACCAACTCTAGGAATCTAGGGTCTGGGCATTACACCAGATGTAGGGAAAAATGTAGTTTAAGGTCATGCTGGACCGTGTAAGGTTCTTAGTTTAAGGTCTTAGAACTCAGACCCAAGGGGCTCAGGCAAAATACCGTTTGGGGAACCCGGCGTTTGTGGGAGGAGTGACACGCTCACCATCCATAGTCACTATGGAATACGTTCCATTGGGATAGACCTTATGGATGATGAAATTCCCCTCCCATTTGGGCTGCAACTTGGGTGGTTTCTTGCCAGGAATCGTTGGCGCTCTGAGAGCCAGCACCAGGTCACCTTGCAGGAATGAGTGGAGGCGAACCTTCTGGTTGAAAGCTCGAGCCATCATACTTTGATGCCTTTCCAAGTTATGTAAACCGTGAATCCTATTTTCATCCAGTGCTTCTAATTCAGCTAGACAGATTTCAAAAACTCTATCCGACACTTGTTGGCCGTAGACCACTGTGCACAATGAGGGAAACTAAATCTCGATGGGCAGGACGAACTGAGCTCCGTACACCATGGAATACAGAGTCACCTGGGTGGAATTTCAAGTCGTCATCCGATAATCACAGAGGGAGTTGGGGAACTTGTCCGACCAACATTTATTGTTTTGACCAACCATTTTTTGCAGAATGTTAGAGAGGGTTTTGTTAAACTCCTCGATATGTCCATTCGTCTGCACATGATAGCGGGAGGTGTGGTTAGAGAGAATGTTGTACTTGGCATAAAATTTCTTCACCTCAACTTCTCGAAAGTTGGTTTTGTTATCTGTGAGGATAGCTTGAGGGCCTCCAAATTGATAGATGATATTGGAGCTCACAATGTCAGCGATAGAACGGGCTATAACCTCTTTGAGTGGAATTTCTTCTGCCCACATGGAAAAGAAATCCGTAGCAGTCAGAATGAACCGACATTGGGGGGCCGTCGCCGGCGGGTAAGGTCCTACGACATCCAACCTCCATAATGAAAAGGTCCAAGAATACTTGGTAGTGTGGAGAGGCTCCGGTGGCCGATGCACAACATAGGCATGAACATGGAATGCATTACACCTCTTGGAAAACTCGATGTAGTCATGGATCAGGGATGGACAAAAGTACCCCAGCCTCTGAATCTGGTGAGATAACTTCGACCCAGCCTGATGGGTTCCATAGGAACCAGCATGCACTTCTTGCATGACCTGTGGGATCTCGAATCCTTGAAGGAAAGAGAGGAGAACACCATCGAATCTGCGTCTGTAAAGGAGCTGATCAAGGCTGGGACCGCTCTGAAGGGTAAACTGTGGCGCGCGGCGCCGGGTTCGCTCGCGCACGGTTCGGTCTGACAGAAGATTGTCGTGTTAGAGGTATTCAACAAAGGGCATCCCCCAGTTTGGAACTGTCTCGATTACTGCATCTGATGTCCTTGGGGATCCTGACATAGGGGCACCAATTGTGAGATGGTTCACCCGCGGGCGACGATCATCCTCCGGGATGATGAGATCAATGACTCTCCGGTGTGCTACATGGATAGTCAGGTCGTTCTGTTCGGGCTCCGCAATTGATGCGGCCAGGCTGGCCAAAGCATATTCTCGACTGTTCTGCAATCGGGGGATATGAACGACCTCTGGCCAAGAGGGGAACATAGCCATTAGATGGAGGGTGCACTCCAGCAATGGCATGAGTTCTGGATTTCTGAAAACATAGTCACCATTGACCTTCTTGACGACTAGCTCAGAGTCCGCTTTCACATGCATATGGGGTACGTCAATATTGAGAGCCAACTCGAGGTCAGTGATGAGGGCGTGATATTCTACCTCATTGTTGGTGCATCCTTATGACAACAGGAATGAGTACGGCAGAACGGCTTGCTATGTGGTGATGAAGACGACACCCAGGCCCACTTTGTTGAGCCTAGGATCGTTGAGCCTTCTACCGTTGGGGCTCCTAGAGGCACTGTCAAAGTAAATCTCCCATCATGGGATGGCATGATCAATTGAGAGGATTACCTCATCAGGAAAGCCTCAATCCAGTGGCTGATCCGTGGAGGTTGGATGAGCAGCAATGATGTTTGCCAACGCCTGTCCTTTGATAGCCTTTTGAGGTACGAACCCAATGTCGAACTACTGGAGGATAACCGCTCAGCGCGCCAATCGGCCGGTTAACATAGGTCGGTTCATGATATATTAAAACGGGTCTACTAGGGAGACCAATTGTACCTCGTGGTGCTACATGTAGTGCTACAATTTCTACACGGAAAATACAAGCTCCAAGAAGCTCTTCTCGATGGGGGAATAAATAATTTACATGTCGAGGAGCATGTAGATGAGGTAGTAGAGGCTATTCTATGTTCCCTCGTTGTTCTTCTGGACGAGAAGTGTGACGAGGGATCGTTCCAGGGTGGTCACATAATGGACCAGCGAATTTCCGGAAACAGGTGGCATCAAGACCGGATGTTGGAGCAGATGGTGCTTGATTTCCTCAAAGGCGGTCTGACACTCTTTATCCAACTCGTAGGTGGCGCCTTTCTTCATGAGCTGGGAAAAGGGCTTACACTTTCCGGCCAGATTCGCAATGAATCGATGTATATATGTTATGTGGCCTTGGAGGCCTCTGATCCCCCGAATATTACTCGGGGGAGGAATATGGCTGATGGCCTTGATCTTCTCTTGGTCGATCTTGATGCCTCGGTATCTGACAACGAAGCCAAGAAACTATCCGGAGGTGACCCCGAAGGCACACTATAATGGGTTCATCTTCAAGTGGTGAGAAAGGAGGAAGCCTAACACTTTCTCAAGGTCTTTGAGATGGTCTTGACACTAGAGAGATTTAACCACCAGGTCAACCACATAGCATTCCACCATTTTCTCGAGAATTGGCTTGAATACGTGATGCATGGCCCGTTGATAGGTGGCACCTGCATTTTTTTTAGGCCAAAGGGAATAACCTAGTAGCAGAAAGTACCTTGGGGGGAAATGAAGGCGGTGAACTCTTCATCCTTGGGGGCCATCCAGATCTGGTTGTACCCGAAGTACCCATCCATGGAGGAGAGGGTTTGGAACACGGTCGTGGTTTCAATCAACAACTCTGTCACTGGAAGGGGAAAATCATCTTTCGGACAGTGGCGATTGAGATCACGAAAGTCGATACAGCCCCGGATCTGTCCGTTCTTACAGGCTAGCACAATGTTGGCTAGCCACCGGGGGTACTGAACTTCATTGACGAAGTTGGATTTGATGATCTTATCAACTTCGGCCTCAACTATGGAACCATGAGATTGGTGCATCTTTCTGGGAGGTTGTTTGAACCCACAATGGTTTCCCAGAAGGCCAAGGTGGTGGACGGATACCTGGGGATCTAGTCCTGGAATCTCATCATAACTCTAAGTGAACACATCACGGTGTTGTCTAAGAAAGTCTATGTACTGTTGTCGTTCATCGGGGGGAAATGCGGCTCTGACTAATGTAGGTCTTGGGTCCGCCTCACTACCGAGGTTCACATGCACTAACTGATCGACCGTGGTGTAGATGCCCTCCTCAAAGTCATGGGGAGAATCTTCCATGTCCTCCTCTCCACTTGTGGAGGGATCATTCATGGGGGGCTCCATTTCATGGCTTCCATACCCTGATGGGAAGCTGGTGCCGGCTTGGGTGGCAGAGGTCATCATGTCAGGAGACTCATGAAATACGGAGACCATGGCAACAAAGGCGGTAGATCCAATCTCATATGGCCTTCGGCCCAAGGGGCCGCGCTTTATGACATCAAAGAAGTAGTGGCGTGTCGGCTTGATCCGGTTGATTACGGCCCGGTGAAACATACACGTATGATGTACCACTATTGCCATGATCCTGACGTCCTGTTATCGTACATGGTTAGGAGGTTTGGGAATTACTTGGGCCTGGTTGGTGTAGGAGTATGAGGTGATTTGCTGCCGTCTCTTGGATCGGGGAATATTCCTTCCTCTGGTACTCGAAAGAACAAAGCATTGCCCCTTTCCAGGGGTTGTGGCCTCCAACCAATGGATTTGGAAGACATAAGCATCATCCAAACCATCTCAGAGATTACTTGTGATTGTGGCAGGCTTGACCTCACTTGCCAGGATCTACTTTTCCTTGCTCTTGTAATAATCAGCATCCAGATAACGGGCTTCACAAGAGGCAAAAGGAGACACATCTCTTTGGAGAATGCCTACTTGAACCTTAAGGGAGTATTTGAGGCACTGATGATACTATGAGGGGACTGCTGCGTGACGGTGGAGCCACGACATTCCCATCAACGCGTTGTAGGCGATGTCCTGAGAGACAACCATGAATTCGGTATTGGAAATTAGGCCTCCAAACTGGGTCTTCAAGCAAATAATTCCAAGTGGATTTTTCTCGGTCCTTTCATACCCCTAGATCCTGAGGTCAGAGGGGGTAAAATCATCCTCAGACAACCCCAGATTCCGCAGTGTCCGAGTTGGGATTAGGTTAATCCCTGAACCTGTGTCAACAAGATAGCGTCCTACTTCCACGCCATTGAACTGGACGATGATGTACAGTGGGAGAATGTGCCCCTGTATGAGGGGGGGGGGGTTTCATCTTCACCTGATAATGAGCTAACCGCCTGACATTCAACATTTTCAATCACCTTGGCGTGTAAGGCTTCTGCAGTATCTACCTCCGTCTCAAATTGAAGGGGATCCTTAGGGCCTCAGCGAGTGCCTCGCGCATTTCAGATGACAGGTGAAGAGCCTCAAGGCTAGAGATCCATGCAGGAATAATGGCCAGGTGCTTCAAGACATCATACATTCAGGCCAAATGCGTGCTTCTGCTTATAAGAGGCCGCTCTGCGATTGGAGGCATGATGGGCCCTATCAGCTGGACCGGTGGATGAATGGTACTAGGAACGTCTGGATACTCACTAGTTGAAGCCCGGAGAGCGGCTTCCAGATAAGGACCGGAAGGCTGGGGTCGGCTGGTGGCAGGGCAGAGCTGGTCGCCGCACGGTCGAGCTAGTTTTTCATGATCCAGCAACACAAACGGTCGTATAGGAGAACCTGTCGACACCAGATGAAGGGGCCGCATGTGCGGAACTCTGTATTGGGCCTAATTCCTGGTCTCAGTGGCGTGCACAGCCTGGATAGAGGTGCCAACTGCCGTGCCCCAGCGATTCACAAAGCTACGGATCTACTGACGTTGGCGATGGATGGGGACATTGGGAAGGTCCACCTGGCGTTCCTCATCATCGAGAGTCAAAAAGGGATTTACCAACTCTACAGTGTTAACCAAATCATACCCCAAACCGTCACTCGAGGAGTTATCCACTACTGGATGGAGTCTCGAAAGGATTCAAATTTCTGTGGGTATAAAACCGCCAAGAGTGTGGGATGATAACGGTATTAGAAGGGCGCGTTATTTCTTCTTGTGCTGCCGCTTGCTCTTGCGGAAAGAGGTAGGCAAGGACAACGATGCCAAGGTAGTGCTCGCAGATTATGAGAGCTATCGCAGATTCTAGCGGGCACGGACAATGCCATGGGTTTGGGCGACCGTCCTGCGGGCCATCCAGTCATTATAATTCTGGGGCCCATGGTCGGAAACCTCTTGCCACTCATTCTCGTTGCCACTACTGCCATCTAATCTAACGAAGACACATGCCACTTGCGCTGGGGTTGGGCCCAACCTGACTATGTTGTTGTCAATCTGGTCTTTGACCGAGTCCTTGAACACATAGCATCACTGGATGGTGTGACCCGGGGTCCGGTGATAAGGGCAGCAGTTGGGGTGATCAGTGAGACGTGCCTCTTCCGGCTTCCGGCACTTAGGCAACCGCAGGATCCTCTTCTCCAAGGCGCTACGGAAATAACCATGGACCTAGGCCTTGTCAAACGAGTAAGTATGATTCCTTCTGTAAGGAAAGGGGGATATTGGAGGCTGGCTATGACCATGGGCTGGAGGAGCATGCCAACGAGACGAAGCCTGATTATCTCGCCTAGGTGGTGCAGGTGCGTTACGCGGAGGCATCTACCGATTTTGTGGCGGTCACTACTGGGGTGGAGGTTGTGCCTGTGGGGATGGACCCCTATGGGGCTGCAGAGCTGGCCTCACTGGTAGAAACTCTAGCTACCTGGGGGCCTCTATCTTGGCCACAGTAGCGGGCTCGAACTTAGCGGCTCTCCTTGTAGGGAATACAGGAGGCAGCGGGCATGCCTGACTGGCCTGTTGCAGGGCTTCATCAAGGCACTGAGCCTTGTCTGGTAAGTCCCAGAACCCTCTGGGTTAATATTGAGTGATTAGAGAAGGAACCAGCTCTTCCTTGATGTTCCCTATGCACATTGTCAGCAATTTATATTGATTTAGTGGCATGTCCTGGGAGTATTTGAGCCACTTCCACCGGGCGACGAAGTCCTCGACTCGCTCATCGGGCCTTTCTTTGCACCTAAAGAGATCTGTGATGTTCGTCTTCCAGGTTGTGGAACTGAACTGGTAGAGGAATTTCCTGCGAAGGTCCTCCAAGGTAGTCACAGATCCAACAATGAGCTGGTTTTACCAGATGAATGTTGGTCCTTCTAGCGTCTGAACGAAGCAACAGAGCTTGGAAACATCCTGTTCTGTCAGAGTCCCTAACATAGGCCCGCACCTCGAGTTGAAGTGGGCCGGTTGCTGTGGCAGATCTCTGGTCCCGTTAAAGGGGTCGAAAGTGGGGTTACCAAATCCCGGCGTGGCCAGAATGTCATCCACCCATGCTGGGTATGGCTTACTGTCCAGTGGAATTTCCACCTTCTGATTTTACAGGGCCTTTAAGTGGGAAATGAGTGCTTCCATTAGATTGTTCGGACGTGGGTTCCTATCCTGACGGGGATCTATAACCACAAGTGTATTGTCGGGATCTTCAATCCGGTAGTCAAGCTTAGCAACTTGCGGGGCAGCTGGTGGAGCGACTCTCAGGGCAGCGGGAGGAAACCGAGCGGCGTACCTTAGGTGATCACCCCGCTCAGGAGGGTTCGGCGACACGTATCGCACCCACTTGCCATGGGCTTCGGGCTCTCCAATGTCGGTGAATGTGGCATGGTCGTGGTTTCCCGGGGGAATCTCATCAAGGGGTAGGTGATCCTGCCCCTACTATCCTGGCCTAGGATTGCCGTAGTCAGGCCACCACTCTACAATACTTTCGGCCAAGATCTCATCAACCAGCCTCTTTTGCTCAGCAAGCTGTTGGCACAGCGAGGCCTTCTTGGGATCTTACTATTCCTTCTGTACGGAGGCAGATGGGTCAGTGAGCTTGATAGCCTCGACATTCTCTTTACCCTTGCGGATGCTTCGGATCAGTGTTAATGCCTCAGTGGGTGTGGGGAGACCTAGGAGGCTCCTCTGTTGGTGAGTAATCCTCCCAGATGGGTCCAGTAGCTGCTTTTACTCGGGGGGTGAGTCCCCATTGAGGATTTCTAAACCGTTTCCCTTAGCGGGAAGGTCGGCCATGTTGACCGACACTGCCCTTGGCAACATTCACTTAGAGCCGCCCAGTGAGCCGGGTTGTCGACGAATCGCCCAGAAAAGATGGGCAGCGTACAGCCCCCATCTGCGGACATGCACATGGGTGGTGGCCTCTTGGATAACATTGCGAAGTACTTGAAATCTCTGGACGCATTGTTACTGGAGGGACTTATGGTGGCCAAGTGACTCAGGGTGCTGAACCGCGGGGAGCGCAGCCAGATCGACCCGACTGCACTTGTCACCGATATCCTCGAGATGTGCTTGACTCCCAGTATAAGGAGCTAGTTGATGGATAATACGAGAGTGATTCACCTGAAGAGTCTGGCAGAAACATTCAAACTCTCCCAGGGTGAGCGACTCTAGCATATCAAAATCTGATCCTGCGACCGACCAAAACATCTCGGGGAAGTGGCCTGCTGCGAGGACGGTCCCGAAGCTCCACGAATATGTTTCGGGATCCAGCCCTTGCTACCCCTGATCATCAACCAATAATGGATGGGGAACTGGCAGTGGTGTCAAGGCAGGCCACGAGGCTGGTGCGCTGGCCGGTGGAGAATACGGCGAGCATGCCGATTGGCTGCCGAATCCTAAGTCGTCCTCCAAGGGTTGCAGTGTCTTGGCTACCACGTCGCAATAGGATGGTCCGACGAATGGGCCTCCTGTCACAGTTTAGGTGCTTACCGAGGGTGTGTCATGTCGCGACTCTTTCGTCGGTCCCCAGAAAAGTTCTCCCCCCTCTCTAACCGAGGTGGAAGGTGCTTCCGGGGAGACCATCGGTAATTGCATGTTTGACCCCTGTGAGTATGCCATTTTCTTGTCCTTCTATATATACCTCCGGAGGGTGGTGGGGATCATACGGATCTCGCATTTGGGGTGTAAGAGGCTGACGCGCTACGGCCCCACAGTTTCCCTTGACTCATAGGACTTGGGGGAGGGCTCCATCGCTAAGTCATACTCCGCCTCATAGTCTGATAAACAGACTGGTTTGATTTCCATCCGGACTTCACTGCCATTCCTCTTATGGAGACGACGTCCCACCTTCCTGCCACTGGGTGGCTCCTCAGGGCAAGGATGATTTCTGTCAATGAGTCCCCTGGCCGCAATAGTTCTAGGGAAGAGAGGACTGAAGGCCGGGGTGCGAGAAGCACTAGGACAGATGTCGAAAGAGAGATGGGGAGGACCTCCATGTTGGTGAGCAACTAGATACACAATGACTCAATACTCGCGGGAAATGGTAGGGGATGTGACCTCATACCTAGTGAAGTGAGAGATGGAAAAAGCCATACCCGGAGCGTAGCTGTCACCGAGAAGCCTTCTGCTTTCCTGATCAGTGGCATGGAACGAGCCTTCACGGTGGGTGGCACTACCATAGATTGGTCCACGAGGGCCATTGCCTGTGCCCGCGACCAGGAGAGTCGACCCAACCTACCTGTAGGGCGGTCGGGGCCTAGATCTGAGTCGGGCATGTGACTGCCCCTGCTCAACATGTGCGGGGGTCTGGTAAAAAGAGTCAGTAGTGGCTCGGGCCACAATGGTTGCTAAGGTTGTTGCCCTAGGGTGGGCATTCTCTTCCGCTCGAGCCCGATGCTGGCCTCGGGTTAGATGGGTTGGAGTTGGTGGTGCAGGCATAGAGATTGCCTTCTCCTCGGTCTGGGGAGTCAGGAGGTGGCATCGAAACAGCCTGGCGGGGGCTCTTGCCGTGAACCCCTGGGACGAGTCTTTGATCGGGCGGACCCGGACATCCCCCACCTCATTGGCATTGGGGAGGGAGGTGTCAAGGTGCTTTGGGGATAGGCTACCGAAGCGGTTGAACGTCAGATTGGGAAGAAATGGCTCCTGGCACGGCCCTCGGGGGCGGTGATGGTGGTGAGGCGCAGTTGCCTCTAGATCCAAACAGGCCATGCCCCTGGTGGGGATGACCCCTTCCTCGTTGTACCTACAAATCAGGTCATTGATCACCCTTCGTTGTATGATCTCTGACGGGGAGAGGGGGCGTGAGCATCTGACAGTCATGATAGTTGGAGTCAGAGCACCTGTGGAAAAGGTGGGGCCACGCGGGGTTGCCTCGTCGGTACTACCCCTGCCCCTATGCCGGTGGGCAGGTTGCGATCGAGCTCCAGATGCAGCGATCTAATTCCTGGAAGCAGGGAGATGAACCCATTAGTACTAACAGGAAAATAAATCAACAACCAATAGCCCAACACCATTATGTCTTCCGTGGTCGGTAAGAAGGATCCATGCTGACGACGTCGTAGAACAGAGTGCTAAACGTCCTGACTGCCTCAACCCCTGGCGGGTTTCACATCCCGGTGATAGGTGCCCGGACCTGGTGACATGCTAATCTTCTGACTCCCCGAAAGCTACCAGTCCCCATATTGAGGGGAAGAGATTCATGTTAGGTTCAACATTTTCTGTTTCCAATGCTTTTATGTCAGGGCGTGCGCATGTCCGTCACGCAGGGGAGGATGCACGACTTGAGGCCCCGCATTCCCGCTTTCCAAAGGCGGGCGGCATTCGTTCCTTGTTCAGGTACATCTGCTCCTTGATCGAAACTAGGATTATGGGATGTCTTTTATTTCTTCCGTGGAATCCTCCTTGGATCTCGTCACCCAGTCCGGGTCTCTCTCATAGATTTAAGACGGGTTCGTGAAGCTCATTCCAGGTGCCATATCAGCATGGACGCCAGTTAATTATGCTGCTTCTATCGATACGCTCCAAGGGGTCTGGTCGGGGCAGCAACCTTCAGTGAGGAGAATGGTCACGCTGGGGTATCGTTGGCGTGCCTTGACGCCAGAGGATTGACATGTCTTTCTTCTGTACTTTATTATAGGGCTTCTCGAGTGCGCAGATGCTCGAGGAATCCCACATCAAGAGAGGTGAATTGTTTACCATATGAGGTTATCCTCAGCTTCCCATGTTTAACACAGGGTATTCCGCGAGTTTAACGTCTGGTGGAGACAGATCAGACTGATCGAAACACTAAGAGTGGATCAGATTGAAGGACTCCCTAGGGGGAACACCGATGTTGGGGCCAGTACGTGGGCAAATTCCAAGATACTGTGGAGTGGAATGATGTGGCATGATCCCACCGGGATGTGGTGGCCCAGGTAAGGATCAGGATGGATGATGGAGCGACGGGCTTGAACATCATGGAGGATTCCTACGTATCCCCATGGCAGGAAATCAAAGTCCACATAGTTCGTTGATACAGTGGGACACCTGAAGACACGAACCCTGATAATGAACACATGGATTGGATCTTGGAGGATGTAAGATCTCCAGGCTAGGGCATGAGCTTCCCGAGGAACTTGGGCTCGAGGGAGAGGTCAAAATGAGACGTGGGTGTGAGGTATGGGGCTTATGCTCTGAGGAGGCCCATGATGGTTGGTATGGGGCTTACGCTTTGAGGCGGCCCATAACGGTGGTATTGAACCGATGCGGAAGGGTCATGACAACTGATTGATGGGCGTGAGCCTCATGGAGGCTTCCTGCGTACCATGCGTTATCAAGGATCAAAGTCCACGTTGTTCGGGGGATAAAGTTTAATGTCATGCGGGATGAGGGCATACAGTTTAACGTCATGCGGGACGAGGGCATATAGTTTAACGTCACGCGGGACGAGCAATATGGGGCATACACTCTTAGGAAACCCAAAGTGTGGGAGAACCGACGTAAAGAAGTCAGAACGACCAAGTGGTGGGCTTGAACCTCATGTATGCTTCCTACGTACCATGTATTAGCATGGATCAATGTCCACATAGTTCGCTGGGATGAGTCTTACGCTCTGAGGCTGCCCAATGAGGAAATAGGGGCTTACGCGTGGTTAGCGGCCCTTAGTGCTGGGGCTTACTCCAGGATGGAGGCCCGTGGTGTGACAAAGCGCACTAGGAATGGGACTCCACTGGCCTTGGAAGTGGGGATGTACGGAGTTTCATGGGTCCAACCTTCCACAAGAGAGGCTAGGGGGTTACCCTCTGACGGATCCTTTCCCCTGTGGACAAACGCCACTCCAAAAGGAGGATCTCATTCCATGTGAGTAAGAATCCATTCCAATGGATATGAGAGGAATAAGGAATGACCGAGGCGGGGGACCCTATGTACGAGGCACGAGTTCAGACAAAAATTTAACATCACCTATTAAGGACGAGGTGCTTAGCAGGTTAAAGTCCTGTAGCCTGGATGAGGTGGGTTCGGTCCACACCCCTATGGATTACATGCACAATACCCTCTACCCCTATTGGGAGGGAAGGTATCGGCAAGGCCGTAGTGAAGGGGGGCCGCAAGGCGAACAATTGAGGGGTCCACATTAGAGTGGTTATGCAATGAATCAATATCCATTAGTGTGCCTATGTGAAGACGCATAAGGCAATGCAACGCAATGGGAAACACCACCCAAGGGACATAGAGGTTACTTCGTACGAGCCTAGAAGGTCATACGGGAAATCAATGCATGGCGTGCATGCCCGGCATGGAAGACATCGGGCGCCGACACAGAGAGGTAACCAAGGGGCGTCAAGGTGAGGGGTCCAGGGTTTTGCTCGCAAAGAGAAGGTTTGCGTGCAAAACACTGGGATGACATGCAATTGGGTTATAGGATTGTGCACAGATAGGGGATTCTGTGCAACGGGCCTCGATTGCGTACGAGGGAATGAGCCGATCCCTACGGAATGGAAGAACCTACCTGAGGTAATGTGGGAAATTTGGAAGTTATTGGATGCAGTTGGATGGGATTGCGTGCATGGGGAAAGGATTTCACGCAAAGGAAGAACCCGGAGGAGTTGGAAAATTCACTTAAGCCAGTGGGGTTGCGCCCAAAGGCGAACCCTGAGGCAAGGTTGCACGAAAAGGAGAATTACTTGGAATTCATATTGTGTGTGCGGGAGTCCGAATTGCGCACACAGGAGTTGGTCCGAATTCCTCAACCTCAAAATGGTTGGGGACGCCATCTATTTATAGGCATCCGCCGGCGTAGGAAATCTTCAGTTCCAGGACCAGTTGGTGCGCAAAGCCTCACTGCGTGGAACCGTCCGCGCAAATTTGTGCGCCACATCTTATCTTTTTTTGCAAATCCCGGGAGTCCTTCGTGTGAACATCATTTTTTCACGCAAGTCCTCTTTATTTTCATGCACCACATGCAGGTCCGCCGGACAGGGTCTCTGAGTCCAAATTTGACTTCGCTCCATCCGTCCAAAACATCCTCTAGGAGTGACAAAATTTTTCGACATCTACAATATGGTAAGACCATTGAAATGAAAACTCAGATCATGAGGTGGGTTTACAATGTGATATAGTTCATTTCTGGGATTTTAAACAAAGGTATCATGTTTTTTATGTTTATAGAAAATGGTCCATTCGTAATTTGTATTCATGTCAAGAATATACTAAACCCATCCCTCCTTTTAAACTATAGGGTTGTGCAGTTTTGATATCATGCACCCCCTTTCTCTAGATTGCAGACCTTCCATTGGAAAGATATGGGAGACCTCTTTAAACTAGAAGAAATCCTCATTGCATCTCGGTGCTTCAAGGATTAGATAATAATGATGAGTCTCTTTGAACCTCATCTCTATATTGACCAATTGTATTTCTATTGGGTTGAACCCTTGTTCAGTAAACCAAACCCATATCTAGATCTGACAACTTATGCAGATTAGTTCATAGTTTCTCAATAAATGGAAGAAAATAAGAATCCAACTCTTACCATATACAATGAGAAATATTCTACGTATACATTTATTTTTAGGTATTTGTTCTAGAAAATATCCCTAATTTCTATTTTTAATCATATATAATGTGAAATAAGTGAAACATTCCAACACACCATTAATGTGACCAAATTGACATTGAAATTCCATGATTAAGGAATTTACACATGCCTAGGCCTACCAATGATCCCATTGGGTCGATTAACAATGAGACTCGTCTTGCGGTCAAATGATAGGTGATCCTACCCTAGAACATTTGATGAAATGATAGTCTTGATAATGTCAATTTAGCATAACATATTAATTATGATAAATGTAACCATGAATGATATGACATCTCTGATTAATATTGATGTAAGAGAATTCACCATTTGGGAATAAGGGGATTATAAATAGGTAAATGGATGAATTGTGAGACATAGATTATTATATAAAGATAACATGGTGATATTTTTTAATTGATGAATATCATTGGTGATTCATCATAAATTATGATAATCCACTGATTGAATATTGTGTACAATTTTCATTCTTGCATTTTAGTTTCACTTTTGAGATGATGACTAAGGAATTGATGATCTATCTTGTGAGGTGTGGTTATAATGATTATTCCTGATGTAAAAGATTCCACCAATCGATATGGTTACTTTACTCTTCGTATAGTATTGCTCCATGGGAAGAAGTATGTTACTACAACATTAGAAATTAACATAGATCCATGTACGAGATGGTTATTGACCCCTTGCTGATGTGTGATTTGGGAATATATAAGTGGCTCCGTCATGGGTATATATTCATAGATCCCAAAATGAGATGTTTATTTACTCCTTTGAGAGTTTTACTTCAATAATATATAAAAGAATCCAACATGGGTATATATGCATGGAATATGGTGTCACTTAGATACTTGGGGAATATTGTAGGAGATTCATCCTGATCTAAAAAATCTAAAAAATAGTTGGTGTTCTACACAGATTTAGGAGGGTCAACCACTTGGTAGAGATATATTTCATGGAGATGAGGATGGTTTGGCTAACCTAGGGTGTCAACCTGAATATCATGGGATATAATATTTTTTTGATTTTTTTATCTATTTTTAAATTAAAACCCATGTTTATATTATTATTTAATGCACTCTATATATTCATACAATACTATTTAGACACCGTGTAATTTTTTCTATTTCTTTCAACCCCAAAAAAAATTCAAGTGTCAGTTAGTACCCATTATGATTTCATGAATGCAAGTATGGACAACAAAAAGTCCCCAATAATGATTGATTTATTGTTGTCTGGGTTAGAGTATGGAGATCAAACCATCATTGGGTTCGGTTCTAGAGTTTTGGATACATATATTGAGTCTGTCAAGCCTTTTACATATATGAATCTTGGAATATCATATAGTTTAATATATCATGACATTACGTGTGGAATATTAGTATTTGGGTTAGTGTTGTTTTTTCCTTTTTTGGATTATGTGAATGCATGATTATTTATATTATTTATAATATATACAAGAGGGTATTTTCTCCCCACAATATTCTTGACACCCTTATTAATTGTGTGTAGCTTCTAGAAAACACAGAGGCATGACTGATGTCCAGTATCTAACCAAACATAATTATGTGTGGGAGTACTATGGAACATGATGTTGCAATGTCGTTTCATATGATGTTTTTTCTATTATGTTAAAATTCATAAATTGGAGATAGGAGACTGGGATGTTTTAAGGTTTGGTAATGGGATTGTTTATGGGAATAGCTAACCCATGCATGGGGGAAAAGTCGAGTGGCTAGGGATAAGAGTGTTGTTCAAACTATTCCCTTATTACTGTTTTGATGTTAGTGCACCTTGGGTTATTAAAAAGTTATGATATGTTTTAGATTTTATTCATGGGTCGTAATATCATGATTTGAGTATGAATGCATCATGGTAGGCATATTTGAATTTCTATTGACATGAATTTTTCCTTATAGGGAAATATTTATTGCATGGGACATAAACATTTAACCTAACTATGAAGATAGTAACATTTTTATCTAATTAAAAATAAATAAGTGAAACTATTATGTTTATTAAATTTATTTTCTAATCTAACTATAGAAGAACCTTATTCTAATGTTTATTTGTTTTTATCTTTTTTGAGGATGAACTTGTTGTTTAAAGCGTATTCTATGAAGTGTGTTAACCCATGTATAGATGACGACTCCTCGTTGTATTTGGTCAATGTGATAGGAGAGTTGTAGTCAATACACTGCCAATGTGGCTAAGAAAAAACCTATTATAGCTCTAAGTAATTATATTTATGATCATCTTAATGAGAGTTTCCTATGGGTCATGTGACCCATTGAGAGGGAGACAGTTCAAACCATCCCACCAATGTATGATCTAAATGCAGTGTTTTAGCTTTAGTTTTCCCCTACATTAAGAAGGGGTAGAGGACCCCATGTAGATATTTTATGGATTGATTCTTTCTAAATGATATTTAAAGGCCTTAAGAATCCTAAGGATAAGAGGTTTATTCTTTCTACTTACATGTTACGAGGACCAACCAAGTGTTTGTGGGATATTATAGAGAAAGATAACGTGTGAGGGGAGTCAACCTAGAAGGACATTGAGGTAATGTTCTTGAGATACATATATCTAGATACAATGAGAGATGAGAAGTATCAAATGTTCATGAATCTAAAATAAGAGGGAATGTTAGTAGTGGACTATACCATATGTTTAAATAATCAACAATGTATTTCGCCATATTTTGAAGTATGTTTTTTTTGTTATGGTGAATCATTTCTACTATGAAGGTAACATGTTAATGTTTTTTTCATGGGAAGCATCAATGGAATGATGAATCAGTCTCTCATCATTGAATGGAACCAGATGGAGGCCCCAAATGTTTTCTAGTCATTCATAGATGGAAAAAAAGGGAACTAGAATTTTGGTAGCAGGAAGTTCCACTATAGCAGTTACCATCGTGGTAGTGGTGTGAAGAGTAGATATGACAATGGGATTACACAATAGGACTATTTACCAATAGAGTGATTTTTCTGTGGAAATATTGGCTACATTATCCTAAATTGTAAAAAATGTAGTGCCATTCTTTTAGAATTTTGGGTCATCTCCAGTGGTTATGTAGGAACTCTTAGTAGAAGAACAATGCTACTGTATCGGCATAGACACGAATGTCTGGCAGGGACTCAGTAACCATCAATAGATAGGTAGTTTGTGTTATATTGGAAGATAATATTGAGGTAAGAGACATGTTACACCAAAATAGGAGAAAAAGTACCATCTAGATGGAGAAGAATGAGGGAGTTAGACTGGAGCCCAATGGAGAGGGGCGAGTCAACTGCACACTAAAATATAATCTAAATTGTATTTAAGTAGTAACATCTACATTGGAGTTATGATTCTCATATCATGTAACCTAGCTTGTCATATTTTGAAATTGGGGAATGAAATTACATTATATTTGATCAATATTCAAATGTATTGCGATAGATTATGGAGAGATTGGATGGTGTTACAACCATCGACACACATTTGGGAATGCGATCACAAGATTTCAAATAATATATGGAATGTTCTCTTGAGATTGGTGTCTCTGATTTCGTTAGGGAGTTTTTTGATCTAGAAATTATATGATTTGATTTTATTCATGTATGGAATGGATAGATCCCTAACCAGATCATATCAACTATTATTTATTGATAGTAACCTTTCTATATCTAGAAGAAGACATCTATAATCACCACGGTGAGTGGGATCTTCATGTAGGTCATACCAAAACCAATTTAGTATAGGTCGTATTATCACATGGAATATTTTGTGATAATTATTATAGATTATGGAATAATGTATAATGAAACATTTTATCATGTTCAAGACCATTTTCAAAACATTTCTCCATATGAATTATTTATCCTTCTGCTTGAGAAGGAGGTCGAGGAGAGAATCACGTTGGTTCTAGGAGTTGAGCCAGTTTATTTTCCACCTTATACGATGACAAAAAAAGCATATTGAGTTGAATTATTTTGGTATACCTATAAGAAGATAGATTTTAATGAAGTACTTCCGTGTGCGGTTCTAAAATGTGTTTTTCTAAGAAAACTGATAACTATTCACGCTTATGTGTGAATTATCATAGAATGAATGAGATGATGGTCAAGAATCGGTATACACTTCAATGCATCAATGAAATCTAAGATTAGCTATGAGGTGGTGTGATGTTCTCAAAAATAAAGCTGAGGTTTGGGTACCTTCAATTGAGGGTGATATCATCTTATATCACTAAGAATGCTTTTGAGAGCTTCTATGGCTTGTACTTGTTCGTAATGATTCCATTTAGTGTGACAAACAAAACAATGGTATTCATTTCCATGATGAAATACATATTTAACCCATTCCGAGATTATTTTGAGGTTGTTTTCATCAGTGAAATATTAGTGTACCACCGTTCCACATAAGATCATGTCAAATATTATAGAATTATCCTTATTACACTAATAGAGCATCATCCTTTTGACATGATATAGAAAATGAATTCAAAGATTTATTAAGATCACTTAATGGGTCATGTTATCTATGAAGATAGAGTGTTAGTGGACCAAAAGAATTCTACATTTGTTTTAACTTGAAAAAATACCAAGAATTTCCTTAAGATTCATAGTTTTCTGGGTCTAGTGGGCAATTATTAATGTTTTATCTAGGAATTCTTTTATATGGAAGCACCGATATCCAGGATGGATATGAAATTGGAGAAGTTTCATTTGTTAGATGCATCTGAAATGGATTTACATTAGTTGAATTGTAGGATGAACATAACACTAATCGTCACCTTACTTGTCCGGAGTATGGAAAATGCCATGTACTATGACAAGTCTTAAGCTAGTCTCAGAGTAGTTCAGAGATGATAGTATTGAGTAGTTTCATAATGCTCTTGAAAACTAGGACTACATGAGAAAAACAACCCTAATCATGATGTAGAGTAAGATGTGATTTTAGAAACCCTGATATTCCAGGGATTGTATCTATTTGTTTTGTGGTTTGCAGTGTAAATGGGCCAAAATATACTCATGAATATCTTTTCTCTATGTGAACCAATCCTTAGGTAGAGAAGGTGGTGAAAGTTATAATCATTCTAATTTGAAAAATATTATAATTAAGAAAATGGAAACCTAATTTTTGATGCTTTGAGAAAGAAGATGCACACATAGAGAGTATTGGAGCCTTATGAGGAGTGGAAATTGATGCCACGCTTTACAAAGATGCATTTTTAAGTTCAAGAGTCCCATTGATGTGTGTCTCTGACATAAACATCTATTATAAGCATGATTTTGATGTGTATCATGATAGAAAATTTATCTAATATGAATGACATAGATCTATGGGAAAAATTATATAATGTGGAGCCACGATTAGGATAGTATCTTCATAGTAGAAATGAATTACTTTTCCATGGTTGTGTATGGGTTTCTACTGGAACACATGAGGATCTAGTGGGGGAGTTTCTTAATTCTATATTGGAGGTGTTTCTAGGGATAATAATTTTTTAATTTGATATTTTTAGATTGTATGGTTTTCTAGGAATAAAAATTGAAATAATAGTCCTTGTGTAAGTATATTTCCCCAGTCACCAGGTGAAGGCGCGTACAAGGGGCCATCTAGGTTATTACAGCCTTTTACTACACTATAATGGAAATGAGATGATCTAACTATGGATTTTGTGATATGATTACTTAGGAAAACTAACAATAGTGATGTAGTATGGTTTATCATGGAACCATTGATGATGGTATCCCACTTCATGCCTATTAGGGACACCTTTATTATCGATGATCTGGTAAGTCTTTATGTGTGGGAGATATTCTATTTTCACAATTATTCGAAGAGTGTTGTTTATGATCATGATCCTCATTTCATGTCTACGTTATATTAGGGGATCCAGAAGGTATCGAGAATGATTTTTCATCTGACTGAAAACTATTATAATTACACTAACAGTCATTCTGAACATACACATCATATTTTATTGGATATATGGAGAGACTATGTTTTGTACTTCAGTGGTTCTTAGGAGTTGCATATGTAACTCACAGAGATAGCCTATAATATCAACCTCTATGAATTGGTATAAATGGATTCTTTAGAGTCTTTCTATGGATGTTAATTCCATTATTATCTTTTCTAGTTAGAGTTAGGATAGTTAGAACTCATTAGACATAGACATTTGTAGGATTATTTTGAGAAGGGCCAGTTAATCAAAAAGTGGATGGTGACTACACAAATCTGATATAAATATTATGATAACCATTAGTGACACCCTCTAGAGTTTGAGGTTGGTCATAATGTTTTTCTTTTCATGTTACCTAGGCTAAGGAAACAATATATTATGAACATATGGAAGCTCATGTCTAGGTTTGTCAGGCCATTTGAGTCAGTGGAATGGTTCGGTCTAGTTGCACACAGTTTCGACCTTCCGCAGTGCTATAGATCCATACAATACATGTTTCATGTTTCAAGTCTTATTAGATATTATCATGAACATTCCCATATGATAGAATTTGGTGACATTGGGTTGGATGTTGACACATCCTTTGAGGAGCATCTAAATTTTTATCATGGATTGAGAAGAATATTTATGGGAAGAACAAACCTATTTAATAAGTGAAGTGGTAGTATAGGAGTGTGTAAAAGTATAATTGAGAGAGTGAATATGATACACAGATATAGTGGAAATAATCGTTATTTGATACCTACTGATATAATTTGGACAACTGCTCCAGGATGAGATGTTAAAAAGTGGTCAGAGTAACAACCCCAACATGGTCCTCTATTAGGTGATCATGCTAGTTAGTTACTGGACTTCAGGTGTTCCACCCAATATTTGATAGGTTATTGACTAGAAAACATGTTGTGATGAAATAAATGAAAGACTATACACCTAGGTATAGAGTTACATGAAAGTGGAAATAAACAATATAAATAAATACAATCAGATTAAAAGACATAGAAAAAATTGTATATCATGAAACATTGAAATAAAAGAAGGGTCCAAATAGTCAAATAATAACAAATAATTTAATTAAAAGATAAAATGTATATAAATTTCGAAATAAAAATAATAAAAATAAATAAATTAGATAAAATAAAATAAAATCTAGGAAATTAAACCTAAACCCCAAGTGAGTCCCATATCTAAAATGCTTCCCATCTAGGAAATTAGAAATAAAAAAGGTCCCTTCCTTTGTTTAAAAGAACATACATATAATCATTACAGGTACGAAATGGAGACCTGAATATGGTGTGGGAAAAACTCAGCAGTTCGAAACCACTATGTCTAAACAAAACTAGTCTGAGAAACGTAAAATATGAAATAAAATGAATAACAAGTTTATTAATTTATTAAAAAATTAATATAATAAATCATTCAAACTACTTCAGATCCTTTCCAGAATGTCCATAAGAATGTATCACAACTATGTGAACCACAAATAGGGAAAATAACTTCTTTGGAACGATACAGAATATCTCGGAGTATATACCACAACCATTAAAAACACTGATGTATACCCTTGTAATAACAGATCTCTGCGCGAATTCCATTATATAACAATCATAGCATGTTTCAGGGCCTACACTACTATATAATAACCAAAACATATTTCAAGGACTTTCCCACTATATAATCCTCACAACATGAATTAGGTAATTGCTCGGTATATAAACATTGCATCATGTATGAGGGCATATCCCAGTATATAATCATGACAATATATACCAGGTCCTTGCCTAATATATAATCCTTTAATTATATGTCACAACCACATATCAAAATAGAAACCATAAAAAATATAAAAACATAAGGCCAAATATTAGATTATAATAATTACCCTTTCTATTTCAATTTACCCATTTATTCAATTATTCAGATAATCCATTTTACTGAGGATAATCTATGACAAAAACCCACCTAAAACAAATTTCATGGTAAAATACTACGTAATCCATTAACAAATTTATATTAATAAAGGGTTCACTCACCCAAAGGGTAGTCATAAACTAGGCCACATCCTTAATTGAACCAAATGGATCCATACAATTATTCATTCAATGATTTATCATTAATCGACATTTAATTTAATTAAATGAAAGATTAAATCGGTTTCATCACAATATTTTATATACTTTTCAATTAAAATGACCATAGTGTTTGGTTCAGACTCCATACATTTATTTGATGAATTATCAACGTTTCCAATGGAAAATTACAACAATGATGAAGACACAAAAAATAGTATGAAAAACATATATTAACCTAGGTCATGATCAAAACCAAAAAAAATCCCACGTACAAAATATTTACGCTGTAAAAATATGAACCATAGAATAGATTATGGAATCTAAACAAAGGAAAATCACAAAGGATTAGATGTCAAAATAAAATGTCTAGAATAATGGGAAGGGACCCAAAATCACCTTGATCACCTTAGTTATAGATAAGAGTTAGGGTTTCACTAAAATAATGAAGATAATCAGACCAATGGAACAATCAAAACAACTGGGGTTTAGGATTAAATAGTTTGTAAACTATTCACATTATGTAATAATTAATTAAATAGATATGCCATCAAACCCATCCTCTTTGGTTAATATTACTCCAAATAATCATTTAGATGGCAAGAATTAGATGTAGGGCATGTAAGCACTTCATGTAAGGACCAAGTTCATAACATGGTCCAAGAAGTAATTAAACGTCTTGTAACATATAAATGTAATGTAATTTCCCTACAAAATGTTTTTAGACCGGTTTATACTAAATGACCCAAACCACCAACAATTCCATCCATATCCTGGAAAACACATAAAAGGATACTTGAAACATTTATATACAGACTCCTTTAATTAAAAAATACACAAATCCTTGAACTTTAGGACATTTATCCCAAACTGAAACTCTATCTATGAACAAGACTCAACCACCAAGTCCCTAAAAATAAAATCATGGAGATATGTACCTCTAAAAGACAAGATCTCACCTCCATCCCAACATATAACAGATCATCCCATAGATTCTCTAAGAATCACTGTATAGTCTCGATGAATGTGTCTGAAAACTGATCCCACATATCATACTCTTCTTCATAGGACTCCACCATACCATGCATATTCCTCCCATGCACCCAATCTAGATGAATAATCTCTCCTAGAGTTATTTATCACTATAGTACATAGTGTGTATTAAACACACATCAAATAACACATCATCAAAAATCCCAATTTTCTTGATGTTTATCACCTAATTAGGGCTAGAATAATATCTAAAAATCCCCAACTTGTGATACACATTGTTCATGGCATGGTAGCATTGTTGAATGAAAAATCAATATTCCACTGGAAAGACCCTATCCACTATCTCAGAACGATAAAAAACATGGGTGATAGCTTACAATATTTTTGTATATGTTGTTTCAAAAATATTGGGTAAAACCAGAAGAAAACATTATGATTAATCTAGATCATTAGAGGTTGTCTAGGATGGTCAATTTATGATTTCTGCTGTCTTTTCATAGTCACCAACAACTTTCTGATTAACTGAACCTGCTCAATCAAATCTTGCACGAGACTAGGTTCAACAAGATCTAACTCACCTTAATCAATCATGAAATGACAAAAATTACATTAGATTCCTCGAAAATCCTCCAAAGCATCCATAAGGATCAATTCTTGGAATTTTTTATTTTTGTTAAAATCCATGAGGGCCAAATGATTCTCCCATGAACCAACAAAATCCCAATCATAGGTTCATAACATATCCTCCAGGACATAAATAGTCTTCTAAGATTGACTGTGAGTATTTGGTTGATATTTTATGCTAAAAAAACAGTGATCCCAATGCCTTCATAAAACCATTACAAAACTAAGAAGTTAAGTGAAATCCTCGATCAAAAATAATGTTATTTTGAACATCATGTATTAATAATTTCTCTCAAACTTATAAAATACCCAAATCATAAATAGTGAAGGTCTACCTCATAATAAAGAAGTGGGGTACCTTCTTAAATCGATCCGTAATCACCCATAATACATCATTTATAGGGGTTATGCTTGGAAATCCGATCCCAAAATCCACTATGACATCATCCCATTTCCACTCTACAATTGGTAAAGGCTGAAACAACCCTGTTGGTATTTGATTCTTGTCTTTCAACTGCTGATAGATAAAACATCTCTCCATAAATCCTACTAGCACCTTATTCATTACTAACCACTTTTAATATCCGTGTATACCATGATACATATTTGTTAAACTATGACATAACTCCCATATAGAATCATAAAACTCTCTCATCACCTCCTCACACAAATGATTATGGACCCATACTAGTCCATAGAAAATTATTGAATTTTCTATTCCAAGATACCATCCTACTAATGTGTACCCACCATATTTTATAAACCCTAATGTTAATCCATCTGGATCAGATAACTTCTATGTAATGATATGATCAAAAAGAATGGGTATAATAGATATTGAATTTAGAGAAACTCATACCTAAGACTCCTAACAATCTAGAATCATGTATGCAAAGAGTTTCATCCTTCTCCCATCATCATACGATTCCAACACGGCCTATGTTTGTGTCCTCCATCTCAATCAATTGATAATGATGTTTCCCTTGATCGATTTTTAAGATAGCTCATATTCTAAAGACTGAAGATACTCATCACACCTCCTCATTACAAGGATCAATTATTGCTTAGAAAATATGGACTTGAGGTTCTTATATTCTGTGTACACTAAAAACCACTCACCCAAAAGATTGTTTTTTCATCATCCTAGGGAATGTACTATCGATTCCTACTCGAGATATTGAGTTAGATAACTCCTCTCATGCGGTCCCAACTATCTTGAGCCATAATAAATGAATTAATCCCCCTACATCATAACTTCTACATGTCCAACTATAGATGCAACATAGTAAATGTTGTTTTATTAATCCAATATATGTAAAGTGAGGATATGTGAATAGGTCTACCTTACTTTCACCACTTGAAAATACCTCTTTTATGAATATGACAAAGAATACTTCACCCCCTACATAGTCATCCTATAAATTATTGTTGAATGATAGGATAAATACAAGATTAATCACCAGTATTAACCTTATATACTATGAAAACATCAAATTTCAAATATATTCATCGGATTCTCCATAGATACTATGACTGAATCCTTCCCTAGATATGTTAACACTCTATCAAATTTGATAACATGGCCCAAGAAGTGCACATTATCAATATATAAAAAAAAATCTATCTTGGAATAATGCTGATTCACTCCAAATTTACTAAATATGATTGCAAGACATTGATCACGATCATCTATAGACAAGAAGTATGCTAATATTTCACCAAAAAAACAGCTAGAAACTGATCTAAGAAGGGATGGAAGATTCCATACATCAAGGCCTTTAACAATATCGGCAGGTTATTCATACAAAACGACATCATAAAAAAATTATATATACCATTCATGATCCAAATAGTAGTTTAGGGAATGAATGATAGTCCACCCTATACTAGAGGTACCCTAACCTCATGTTAGTCTTAATGAAAATCGGATAACCACTATGATGATCGAAAAGATGTTCAATTCATGGTATGGGATACAAATTCTAGACCATCATCATGTTCTATCTGTAATAATCAGCACATAAGAATAATATCAGATATTGATTCAAGTAAAAAATAATTAGAGAACCCTAGAGATATGAAGTAGGCCATAAAACACCCTCAGCTTCTAGATCATCTTACTAAACATTCTACTCATGAAGCTCTTCTAGATCCATTGCTTATGGTGGGATATAAATTTTATCATCTCATGTAACCTACTTGATTGTGAACTCCATTTTGATGCTTTGAGCCAGAACATGAATACATAGATAGTATTGGAGTCATACGGTGAGTGTCAATGGATGAAACTCGTCACTAGCATTCATTTAGATGTTTAGGAGTCCCTATTATTAGTATCTATGACTTCTACATCTATTATTCCCAGGATTTTGGGCAAGATCAATACAAAGAAGTTATCAAATATGGAGGTCGTATCGCTATTGGATAACTTATATGATGGGGATCCACCATTAAAATGGTCTCTTGGCATCAACAATTTCTATATTTTCCATGGTCATGTATGGGTTCTAACAAGATTACATGAGGATCTGATGAGGGGTTTTCAAACATCTATATTGGTGGTACATCCAAAGATTATATATATATATCATGATATCTTTTGGAAGTACTTATATCTAGGAATATGGTGGATATGATAGTATTTGTGTAAATATATTTCACCTATTAGTAGGTGAATCCCTAAAACAAGAGGCCTTCTAGGTTGTTCAATCCTATACCCACTATAGATTGGACATGAGATGAAGTAACTATAAATTTTATAATAGTAGTACTTAGGAAACCTCATAAGAAATATGTAGTATTATTTAAAATGGAATGACTGATGAATGTATCCATCTTTTTTCCTATTAAGTACACCTTCAGTTTCGATGACCTATGTAGTGTCTATGTGTGAGAAATATTTTGGTTTCACAATTATCCTAGGAGTGTTGTTTCAGATGAGCATCCTTATTTCATGTCTTAGTTATAGAAGGGTCTCCATAAGGCACTACGAACAATGGTTCGTTTGAGTATAAAATAGAATACTCAGATTGAGGGTCCACTTGAACATACACTTCAGATTCTGTAGGATATGTTACGAGACTTTTTTTGGAGTTCAGTGGTTCTTAGGATTACCATCTGGAACTCGCAGAGTTCGCCTATGGTAGAAAATTACCCGAGTCATTCTAAATGAATCCAGTTGAGGGTTTATGGAAGGACATTCCATTCATCTTTTTACTAGATAGAGGAAGGAAAGTCAGTGCTTATTGGACCAATTCTTGTGTAGGATTCTTCTAAGAAGGTCCTGGCAATCAAAAAAATTTCTGTTACCAAAAAAATATGAATGAAATCATGTGATGACCATCATAGATGTCCTCTAGAGTTTGAGGTTGTTCGTCATGTTTTTATTTGGGTGTAACCTAGAATGAGGAATCACTATATTAGGAAGAAAGGGAAGGTCATGGCTAGGATTTTTTTTGGCAATTTTAGTTAGTGGAAAGGGTAAATCTTGGGGTTTACCATTTACCCCTTCCATAGTCCAATAGTACTATACACTACATGTTTAATATGTCTTATATTCATTGATATCATCCTAACCCTTCCCACAGGATAGATGTTGATGAAACTGGGTTGTATATTGACACATCCTTTGAGGAGCATAAGTTTTTTTTATCATTGACTATATTGAGGAGAATAAATTAGGGAAGACCGTACGTCTTTCATGAGTGAAGTGGCATTATAGGAGTATTAAAGAGGATACACGAGAAAAGGAATATGATATTTAGAAACAATATCCATTATTTTTTTATGATACAAATTGAGGTACTTTGGATCATAGCTCAGGGAAGATATTTTATATGGTTGGGAGAGTAACTCCCCCAACCAGGTATTCCATCAAGTGACCGTGTTGGTTGGGTACATGACTTCAGGTGTGGATCACCATATTAGAGTGGCTTCCAACTAGGAAAAAGGATGCGTTGAAATAATTGAGAGACTATACACACATTTATAGAGTTACATAGAAATTGAAATAAAAAATATTAATAAATAAAATTAATGTAAAAGACAATGGAAAGGGAATATAACATGCAATTTGGACATAAATTAAGGGACCAATTAATCAAATAATTAAAAATTATGTAATGAATTTATGAAATATATCTAAATTTCAATCAAAAAATAATAAAAATAAAAGAACTAGATAATAGGAAATAAAACCAAATACCGTAGTACTAAGCCCCAGATCGGTCTTATCTCCATACTCTATCGTATCTTGCAAATTAGCAATCAACAAAGACGTCACTTGTAATTTTTCAAATCGACATCCATGTAATCTTATTAGGTACCAAACAAAATCCCAAAATTGGTGTGAGAAACAATTAGTAGACTGACAGTATTGTGTCTAAAAAACCAATCACATAAAATTAAGGCATGCAATAGATTTAATAACTTGTATACAAATTAATTCAAAATATTAATTTAATACATCAATCAACCTTCTTCGACACCCTACTCGAATGTCTCTAAGAATGTATGGTGAACATGTGAACAAAAAAAATACTCTTTTCGAATCATGTTAGAATGTCTTTGATTATGTACCATTACCATGTCACAGAAAACAATATACACATTTTATAACATATCACTATGACAATCACACTATATAAGAATCATAACATGTTTGAGGGCCTATCCTAGTTGATAAGAATAAAAAAATGTGTCATGGATCAGAAAATTATATATGCATCACAACATGTATCATGAACTAGATCAATATATAATAATCACATCATGTATTAGGGAAAAGCCAAATAAATAATCATCAAATCATTTTTTCGGGATTAGAATGATATATAGGCACCGCAGCATGTGTCACAGTTGCATATCACAACAACAAGCATATCAAAATATAACAGAAGTGTGAATGGATAATTTTTATAATTACCATTTGTATTTGAATTTACACATTTATTCAATTAATCAAATAAGAATTTATCACAAGGTGAATCTATTACAAAAAAATAACATAAAAAACATGTCAAGATAAACACATATGCAATCCACTATCTATTTCATATTAATCAAGGGTTTTCTCACCAAATGGGTAGCCATACTCTTGTTCACAAAAATAATTGACCCCAAGGGATCCAAACAAATATATTCCATGATTTACCATTATTAAAAGAATAAATTAATTAAATCACACATTACATTGATGCCAAAAAAATATTGGATATACTTTTCAATTAAACAGACCACAGGGTTTGGATTAGACTCCCTGCATATATCAAGTGAATTTTCAATGATTCTATTGGAAAATTCCAACAATGATGAAAACATATAAGATCATAAGAAGAACCGAGATCAACCAAAGTCAACATCCAACTTCAAAAAAACCCAATGTCAAAATATTTACACCACAACAACAAGGAAATATGGAATAAAATAGGAAAATCTAATAATGGAAAATCACTAGAGATCATATGTGGAAGAATATTATCTGAAAAAAGGGATGATACCCAAATTCACCTTGATAACCATAGGTCATGAGAGCAGTAAGGTTATCATCGAATTAATGAGTAGAATCAAACACATGGAACACTAAATACCACATGGGGTGAGGATTACCAGACATTTAAACCATTCAATAAATTTATTTATTAATTAAATAGATACGGAAACAAACCTATCACCATGGGTCAACATTTTCCACAATCGAAATTTATAGTAAATGAATTATATTTAGGATTTGTAAACCCTTCTTATCATAACCTAGTTCATTAGATGTGCATGGCAGTGGTTACACATTGGGTAACATAGTCCTGATGTACAATTTATCCCCATAAATTTTTCATCATAGTGTATACTAATGGACATGAACCACCTTTAATTCCATCCATAGCATGGATAATCTTCCTAAAACCATTTAATAAATTTATATACAGGCTACATTAATTCGAATAAACACACAACCCTAATCATTAGGTCGTTTTATCCAATTAAGGATCTCTATCTACAATCAAGGCTCATCAATGATCTAACTAAAAACTCAATAGATACGTACATGGAGAATATGGGATATTAAAACCACCCCACCATATAATAAGTCATCCCCGAGATACTCCAAGAATCACTGGGGGTCACAATGAACGAGTCTGGCTAATGATCCCACATATAAAACTCCATCGCCTAGGTCTCCTTCTTACCACACCCATTCTTATCTTACATTCAAACTAGAACAATAGTCCCCCAATGATATTTATCTATATAGAGTAAAATCCATATTAGATTCTCCTTAGAGAAAAATCATCAGAAATATCGATGTTCTTAACGTCTATCACATGGAATGGGAAAAGATAATATCGACGAATTTTCGACATGTGAAACATGTCCTTCATGTCACTGTATCACTGTGGAATGGCTAATCACTATTCCACTAGACATACCCTATCCAATATAATATAATTCTAAAAAATGTAGGAGACAGAATTTCCTATTACTTAGTATGGAATTTACTAAACCTAGGGGACACCCAATGAAAAACATGATGAATAACCTCGAATATTAGAGGTCATCTCTGATGGTCAATGTATGATTTTTGTGATCTCAACATGGTTACCAACCACTTTCTAATAAACTAAACATGTTCAATCATCTTCTACACAATACCATGTTTATAAACAACGGACTCACCTTCCTCTAACCAAAAATGTGGAAATTGACATGAAATACCTAACCAATCCTCAGAAGGATCCATTTGGAACAAATCCTAGAACCATTCATTATATGAAAAATCAATGAGGGACAAATTTGTCTCCCTTGAACCAGCCAATTCCAAAACACAGGGTTGTATCATAACCTATAGAACCTGAATAATCCATATAGATTGACTATGACTCTGCGGTTAATATGCTATGCTCAAAAGACCATGTAATCACAATGCCTTATGAATACCTTTACAAAACTGAGAATTGACATGTGAATCTAGATCAGAATCATTTTTCATAGGAACACTGATAAATAAAATGTTGTCACACACATATAGACTACCTATATTATAAATGGTTAAGGTCTCACTAATAAGAAATAAGTGTGATAACTTCATAAGTCAATCCATGATTACCTATACCAAACCATTCATATGGGTATTACATGGTAATACTATCAAAAAATCTATTGGGACATCATCCCATTTATAATATAGAATGGGTATAGGCTATAATATCCCAACTACCCTCTAATTCTTGGATTTCACCTTCTGATAGATGAAACATCTCGCCATAAAATATGCGAACTCCTACTTCATTTCTGAACACCAGTACTGTCAATGGAATCAAGATACATCTTTGTTATGCCAGGATATATCCCCCATATAGAATCATGAATCTCTCTCCTCACCTCCTCACATAATCCCTTAGGATCCCATACGTGGCCATGAAAATAAGAGAATTTTCACTTCTAAGAGACCATCATACAGGTGGATTACCACCATATTTTCAATTCATCATTTCTAATCCCTACAGATCAAATAATTCCAATGTATTAATCTAATGACAAAGTATATTTATAACAGATTTCCAAGTTAGAAAAACTCTTCCCTGGGACCCCTTAACAACAATATTTATGTCTTCAATGTGTTCCATCATATGCCACTCATCATAATATTCCTTCACTTCCTATGTTTTTGTCTTCTAGACCAAGGTGTTGGCAATAAAATTTCACTTTCTTGGGTTATAAGATATCTCAATGTCCAAAGACTGATGATTCTCAATCCACACCCTTTATTCGTATCTCAGGTCTCATAGATGAAATATATATATGAGGACTTTGTGTTCTGTGTACACCACAAACATCTCACCCAAAAGATAGTTTCTTAATCATCGTAGGGAATAGACCACAACTTCCAACTCCAGATCATGAGTAGGATTATTCCCCTCATGCGTTCTCAAATATCTTGAGCCATATACAACCACTCGAACCTTCTATATTAGAACTTATTTGAGTCCAATTAACGATTCATCAATGTAAATTTTGTATGCTTTATCTAACATAGGTAAAGATAGAATATTTGATGAGGTCGTACTTCCATTTACTTCTTAAAAATCCAACTTTTAGGAATCTGACCAAACAAAATTCACCCCTTTTTTATTCATCCAATAATTTAGTGCTGCCAGATAGGATAAGTACTTTATGAAGCATCAATAATAACCTTCTAGGCCACGAAAACTATGAATCTCAAATATATTCCCTATTTTCTCCTAAGATACAATGACTGAAACATTCTCTAGGTTTGTTGATACTCCAACCTATGAGATAACATGGACTAAGAATTTCACATTGATTATCAAAAAAGTACATTTGTATAGCATGGCATAAAGCAGATTCTATCTGAATACGCTCAAATTTGATGTCAATGTTTATAGAATGCTAGTTTGTACAATTGGTTTACACTAATTGTATTTTTGAAAAACTACCAAAAATTGATCTAGGAGAGGATGAAAGATCATATTCATCAAGCCCATGATTACCACCAGTGTGTTTGTTATACCGAAATACATCACTACAAACTCACATATTCCATAATTTATACTAAAATAATTTCATTTCATGTTCAATTGTCCCACCCCCTACCGATGGTTCCATAACATCATATAGATCTTAAAAAAAATCGTATCACCTATAGCTGATCGAATTTATATTCAATCTATGCAAGGCGATACTAGTTCTTGACCATATAGTGGTCTAATTTCTGATGATCCAGACATAATAATAATGACCCATCAATATTATAGTGAAAATAATTTGATCACCCAACAAAGATTTAATGTGCCATATAAAAGCCTTAACTTCAAGATCATCTTACTAAAAATTATTCTCATAAAACTATTCAAGTTCTATTTTGTAAGGTGGGATAGAAATTTCCTCATCACTTAGAACTAACTCAATTGTGAACTCACTATCATCCACTACTGGTAAGGCATAGAATTCATCAAGAGATATGTCCGGAAAAATATCTACCATTATAGGAAAAGTATCATTATGTACTTTTATATAATTTAAAAAAATGATTACTATATGAGAAGTGAGATAATCTAATCTAAACTAAATTGGTCATGTACGAGAAGCCTAAATATCCCACCCAGTCTGGTGAGTATATATTCGCCCATCAAGATTTAAGAAGGTAACTACCCTTTAATAATAGTTTATATGATCTGGTTATAGAACTATCTAGTCCATAAAAAAAATAAAATAGAACCACATTATTTAAATCACAAAATGTTCCCAAAGTAAATGATAACTACCTATTTTGGGATAACACTCGTTAAAACATTTGATACCCTCTAACCACACTCCTAATGGTGTGTAAAAAGTCAGGAACCCATTTATTATTTCCGTATAAAAACCCAATAAATTTGAAAAAAAATCGATGATTTAAATGAAATCTATGATCTTATATGAATCAAAACAAAATCTAACGTTGATGATATAAAAATCATATCTCTTATTGTAGAAGATCTTGCATCCATATAGGTCGGAGTAAATTATATAGAATACAGCTCAGCTCACCCCTCTTCATTGATCTCTAGTCTAAATACCCTATTTAATTTAATTTAAGTGGTATTTATTCTCTTTTGTTAGGGTACCACATCCCCTACTTCATCCAGATTACCTAGTGGAACTCCAGCTACCTATCTGTTGAGGAGTAGGTGAGCCCCTTATCGGCTTAGCTGTTTTTCATGATACCCTAACTCTACTATACTATAGAAGGTTCCCACAAAAAATTCAATGATGACCAAATCTGCAACAAGCATGACACTCAAATGTATTTTATGTACACTAAGTCCAGTTTTCATCAAATATTCAATACTGATAGCACTACAATAGAATATAACCCTGATCTGGATGCCCTCTTCCCTAACTAATTACATGCTATTTCCATGGTGAAAACTATCACGTGATGCTTCATTCCAACTGAAGAATATCTCCAAATTCACCCTGATCAAACATACTAGACATTTCTCAAGGATAATATTATATTAAATTCATTGATGAGTTCCTGATTCATCACATCCTTAAAATAACTCAACTGAAAGATATTCACCTAGGACATGATCTCATAGCAAATGCCACCCTGAAAGTTCCTTGACCTAAAATCCTCATCAGTAGTGATAGATGGTGTATAATATTATAGGTCGGTTAAATTATTGATTTAGTCTAGCCATAACAAGACCTTATATGTCAGATACATTAACTCACGTTCCTTTGGATCCCTCAATGTATCTAGATATAAGTGGATTAAGAATGTTTCCTTAATGTCCTTTTAAGATAACTCCTCTTGCTACCCATCATTCTCTAGAATATCCTACCAATGTTTGGAAGGTTCACAATATATATACACAACAATTTTCACTCTCTTATCAACATGTCTCCCAAGATGTTTAAAAATCATGTGGACTGAATCAATCTATAACTCATCTATCTGGGGGTATCCCTCCCAAGTGAACATCAGATGACGTTGTAGATGGAAATCTCTCGTCAGCTCAAATGTTGAAGGTACAATGTGAAGAATCTCCCTTTTCATGACTAAATGAACCTTAGGAAACTGTAAAAAAACTGACCATCTATATGATCCCTAGTAGATATAGGAATCTATTGTTCATCCGTGTTAGGATAACGTTGATTTTCAGTCTCAAAACTCTCAACTCAAAGATGATGATGAGTCATTTTCTCTAAAAGAAAAACATACTCATTAGAAAACTGCATTTAAGAAACATGGATAACCACAATAGTTTAAAACAAAAGAGAACCACTGATCCTACCATCTCTAAACATTGGTTAACAAGTGATTTATCATGACATATAAAATCATTTTTTTATATTATCAGATATAATGAGTTTCTCATATGACAGTTCATATTGATATATATATCACATCCAATTAATATGTCCCTATCACGAATAATGAATGTCATTGTATATATCCCTATCTGCACATCCTCCTGGAGGTATAGCCATCACGCTCCATAAAAGGCCACAATTATAAATCTTGAAATATTAAAACCACACAATATGTGAATCAACCATGGTGAAATAATATCAAACCGTAACAATCAAACATCATGAACAATAATCCCATCCTCGAGAAATCATATTTTCCCTCATATAAGAGTTCAATATTCAAATGAAAAATTTAATTTCCAAGTACTCATGCATCCTATTTTCCTTTCCACCTTTTCCAAATATTAAATAAATATAAAATAAAAATCTTCTCATCTAATACCACATTGTAATATCCATATGATGGTTCTCCAGCAAGTGACTGAGTTGGTTAGTTACATGACCTCAGGCATGCCTCACTTTATGCCAGAGGCTGCCGACTAGTACAAGGGGGTGCGATGATATAATGGGGAGATTTTACCATCTAGTATTGAGTTACATAGAAGAGGAAATAAATAATACAAATAAATTAAATCAGAGTAATATAAGGAGAAGAAACAATATATCAGGAAACGTGAAGATAAAAGAATGGAACAAATAATCCATTAATAAAAAATCGCATAAATACAAGCTGAAATTTTTCTAAATATCAAACTAAACACAATAAAAATAAAAGAATCAACTAACACAAAAAAACCCAAATGCCCCAATCATGATCCCCAGGTAGGCCCCCCCTCGAAATCATATCCCATATACAAAATCAACAACAAACAACCAAGTCCCTTGACCTTGTCTATACCTGTAACCATGTAATATTCATGGGTACCAAATAGTGGCCTAAATAGGGTGTGATTGAAACTTAGTTGGTCCACTCCATCATCTCTAAACAAAACCAGTCTGAGAAATAATGTACATGAAATAAAAGGAATAATTCTTGAATTTATTAATTAAAAAATTTATATAATAAATCAATCAATCTTCTTCAACACCATGTTAGAAAGTATTAAATCATGTAACATAACCATTAAAACCACAACCACAAACCCAAGAAACCTTCTCTAAAACCATGTTATAATATCTCTGATTATGTAGAAAAACCATCCCAAACACATTAGTATACACATGGCATGACATATCACCACACCAAGACATATTTATAAGCATATCAAATTTTGTCAGGGCCTAGCTTGTTATATAAGAATCTCAACATTTGTTAGAGCCTAACTGGGTGTCTAAGCATCACAACATGTGTTAGGGAATAACTCTATATATAAGCAACATAATATGTGTTAGGTCCTAGCCTAGTATATTAAAATTTCATCATGTTTCAGGTCCTAGTCTGTTATATAATCATTCTAGTTTGTGTTACACATTCATATCAAATAAGGAAGTATATCACAACAAAAAAACATGATAGGAAATGTTAATTTCAACTAATTACCATTTTCCTTTCAATTTACACCTTAATTAAAAAAATCAAATAATCCATTTTCCCAAGGCGAATCTATAAAAATAAATCACCTAAAACACATGTAATGATAAAATAATAAGTAATACTTTTTCAAATTCATATTAGTCAAGGGGTTTCTCATATAATTTTATCCATAAGCCATATCACAACAACAGTTGAACCCAAGGGATCCAAAAATATTTATTCCATGATTTACCATTAATAAAATATTAAATTTTCAGAAGTGAATGTTATGTTGGTGTAATGATAATATTATATATACATTGAAATTAAATAGGCTATATGATTATTTTTAAACTCCATACATTTATCTAGTGATTTAGCAACAATTCCAATAGAAAATTCCAGTAATGACCGAGGCACATAAGGTAGAAACAAGAAACTAGTTCATCCCAGGTCAAGATAATAACCTAAAATAACCCGTGAAAAAATGATTTATATTTCAAGGTCAAGGAATGATTGGAGAGAAGACGAAATATTAAGAATGAAAACTCGCCAAGGATCAGATGTGGAAATAGAACATCAAGAATTAAGGGTAGGGAACCAAAATATTATAGAGCACCTTAGGAATCGATAGAAGGATCAGATACACTAAAATAACATGGATAATAAACTGAACAACACACATAAAATGGTTGGGATTGAGTTTTACATATCTTCTAAACCATACACAATGTGTGTCTCTAAACTAATGAGATAAACCTTAAAACCCATCACCTTAGGTTAATATTTATCTCGATCAACATTTTCATGATGTGAATTAGGTGAACAATGTGTATCCACTTCACCACATAACCGAATTCACAACATGTTCTTGGAAATGTTTAAATTATGTGTAATATATACACGACATTCATATTCTATACAGGTAGTTTGTCGCCCAGTCTCTACTAAAGGAACCAAACCACCTCCAACGACTTCCATACCATGTAAATCCCTCCTATCCCCATTTAATAAATTTATATCAAGACTCGATTAATTTAAATAAGAATATATCCCGGAACGTTAGGTCATTTTACCAATAAAAGTTTCTCCATATCCAAACATGACTCATCCACTAACCCTCTAATGAAAAAATCAATGAGAGATGTACCTCGAAAAGTTGGAATATTACAAGAATCGTGTAGGGGAAAATAAATCTTGTTAGGGTTGTGCCTCCAAAAAGAATATGGTTTCATTATTATGGGTTAGATCCTTAAAAGGAAAAAAGTTTTTATAATTTTGTTGTGACTTCATGTGGACAAAAGTGATAATAATATTCCATTTTATTTTTTATAGTGGGTTCCATACCACTCATTTCATGGGATGGATGAAGAGTAGAGTATGATCATTTAGATATTTACAATGATAAAAAATAATGTCTTCATTTTCTTTTATCTTCTTTTTAATTTACATGAAAGCTATGCTATAACTATATCTTCATTTTAAATGGCCATTTCACCCCGTATTTTCAATTTTTCCATCTTAAATTCTGACAAATATTTAGTATCAAAGGAGGTTCCATAGCTAATATATATATATTTTTATACTTTCTAACCACTTACAAACATAACTATTAAGGTAAAAATATATATTTAACCTGGAATGAACAATATTTAATAAATAATGGATACTACAAAACCACCTACATTTGATGATGATGATTATTAATATTTTCAATCTTATATGTAATATTTTTTAAAGATACTATGCATTTATCATTATAAAATAATAGAAATGTCATACAAGCTTCCAAAAGGTTAACCTAGATCATTTTTTTGCAGTGATGCGATAAAGTATTTTCTGAATTACAAGGTGATTAATATTTTATATTATAAAACAAATAGAAATGTATATAGATATATTTATACCTGAAAAAAAACTCATGTCATCTGTAAAATTATGTAACTGACACATCTTTTCATAGAAAATCTCACTAGAATTATGTTCTGAATGTTAAGAGATGACTATTACGAATTTAAAATCCGTAAAGATGAAAAAATTAATAAAATGCTCTATAGATTTACTAGTATGGTAAATGCGATGAGTTCTTTGGGTGATCATCTAAAAAATCCTATGATTTTTGAATGAGTGGAAAGATAACTTCGTAAGAAGTGACCAAATAGAATGGTCACGATGGAAGAAAGTAAGAATTTCAAGGAATATAAACATATTGATACTCTCAGATCATTATTATAATATTAGTTAGAGATTAAAAATAATGATGAAGAGTATAATTCAATGAATATGTGAAATTATTTTAAATCAAATGCATCTACTTTAAATTTGGATTTTAAGTGATAGATAAGTGATAAGAATGATTCGACATATATTAAAAAAGGTGGAATATAAGTAGGGGTTGATAGTCAAGGAGGTCTCTAAAATATTATCATAGAGATGATTATAATGAGAAGAAGATTGGTTATTTTATTAATAATTTTGATCAAGATTTAATTTTTTATTATTGTAGGAAGAGAGGGAGCAGTATAGCTATTTTCACAAGACTAAAGAAGGAAAAAAGTAAGAGGACGTAATAAATTAAATAAAAGAAGGTAATAGTACCCAGAGGGAATTTCACTATGTATCCAGGTACTAAGGAAGAATCATGTTCTGAAAAGTCTATAGAAAACATATTCTTAATGGATTCGTCAAATCATGAAATTGATCCTAATTTTTATACATCTTATGGATCTATTTCTAAAAAATCCACTATATAGGTATTGATTAAAAAAATTGTAGGCTTGAACATAATGATGACACGATCACTGGTATATGTAAGTTCCTTAAGAGATAACATAATGATGTTATTTTGGATAATTATAATCCTAAATAATCATTCTTGGAAGGCTTATGTTCTGAAAATATAGATTTTAATTCTATATGTACATATCTAGAAAATTCTCAAATAGAACAAAATAGTTCTACCACTAAAATGATAAATTGAAAATATAATTTTATTTCTTATCAATTTTTCAGGATGATTAAATAAATAATTTTGATAATGTTCTTAATGAGAATGAATAGATTTAAAATGAAATTGAATGTTTAATGTCAAATATATAATTTATTGTTGAAGGTAGATAATAATTTGATAAAATGATGAGTTTCAATAAGATGAAAAATGAGATCTAATTTGGCTTATGATAATAATTTAAAAATATGAATAAAATATTCATTGTTGTAATAACTAATGGAAGAAAACCTATGAATACATATTTAGATGTCATAAGCAAGATCATTATGAAAATGAGTTTTCTTTTCCTTTTCCAAAAATACTTTCAATAGTGAAAATAATGATTTTCTAGAATTAGTTTTATTATTTTTTGATGTTTCTTAATAAGAGAAATTGCTACTTGGCACATTAAAAATATGTTTATAATGATTGTTATAAATAACCGATGTTTTAATTATTTTGTTAGTAAATGTTGGTCACATTATGTTTTCAATAAATTATGTGAAAAATGTTCTTCCATGTTTGTTATATGAAAGTAACAATTTGGAAGAATCCTTTTCACATAGGTTATTATATATCCAACATGGAAAAGAATGAAAATTATTATTTCACATCTGTTCAATAATAACTGATGTGAAATAGAGAGAAAATTCATCTTTTCGTCTGTTATATACGTAACCGATGTGAAAAATCTATTTAGAAAACTTATTCCATTTAGGTTTTATAAAATAAAACATATGAAAGAAGGCTTCTAACATCGGTTATTTGGTAACCGTCAAGAAAAATTGACTTTTTTATATGCATCCAATCCAACCGAACCTATCCAAGAAAACAAGTAGAAAAGTTGAAAATAAGAGAAAACCAGTAGATAAATACCATTACACTTGATATTTCAACATTCTAGTTTACACTATATATTACAAACATGCTAAAAATTAATCATATATGTGAAATGATTCACCCATTAATTTTTTATGGTCATAAAATCCTTTTCACTATAAGGATGAGGGTCATCAAAATGTTATAAGTTTTAAATAAATCATTTAACATGTATGTATATAGAATAATACTAATGAGATATCAAGGAAATGTTTACAATGAAATATAACATTATTAAACTTCGAAAGATTCCTAGTTTCAATTATTTCATACATAAATCCTAAAACATAGTATCCAAATTATTTTACTCCATATAGTTTCGGAATTTTATTTAAAAAAATGATCAATTCTAAATAAAATTTATATGTAATATATCCAAAAGTAATCACTGGAAACAAAAATTCACCTTTTCTTTTTCATATTTTATCTTTCTATTCATCTATTATGTGGAATATCTATATGGATAGAATTTATTTATTGAAAATAAAATGAAAAAAATAAATTTAAGTAATTATAATATAAAAAATTATTAAAATACTAAAACATAATAGTTCAATACATCAATAAAACCATTTCTCTTCACCATAGATCAAACATAGCCAGTACAATGTCCCCTCCCTTGGACGAAGAACACCCAACATCCAGAGGGCAATAATATATAATAAAATTTAATATGGGTGGTTAGTATGTTAAGAGATATTGAAAAGTTTGTGAGAAATATGTCTCATACTCTTGAAGATATAGAATCATCCTACACTAAATAATTGCATTCTTCGTAAATATTTCAGATATATAATATGATCTTTCTACACCAGTTATTGTGCTAGATACATGGGAAATAAATTGTGGATACATAAATTGATATACATATTCCTTGTAATGATATGAAAAAATTTAATAAATATACCCAATAAAAAAATAGGTATAGACTTTAAATAAATTAAATTTATGCAATAGTTTTGTAAGCTGACTTACAAGTAATAAAAATTCATAATATTGATGTATAGTAGATATCTAGCTATATTTTCTATGATATCATTATTCCAAAGTATCACATTCATTGCA
The DNA here is from genome assembly GCA_963277665.1 of Viscum album. Classification (NCBI taxonomy): domain Eukaryota; kingdom Viridiplantae; phylum Streptophyta; class Magnoliopsida; order Santalales; family Viscaceae; genus Viscum; species Viscum album. Next base: position 1,022,598,030 of record OY728162.1, read on the forward strand.
CACCCAAAAAAAAATCATCAATTAAAATCTAATATACATCCAATAACAGATTTTATTATATCAACATTATATCAAAATCAGTAGAAACTGTATATGAAATCATAACACTTTTAACATGTTATTGAAAATATATTATTTTTTTTAATATAAAATTTTTTTTATAAAAAATCTATAAATATATAAAAATTATAATGATAAAAAAATTAAAACCAAAATAAAATAAAAGATAAAATATACATATACCTCTATTGTGCCATGTCTAACAATTCTATATGGCCTAATCTAGAATATGGTCGATGATTTTACCATCTATATTCATATTAACTCTAGGAAATCAAATTAAAACAAATTTATCTTTAATATATTGTGAAATGGACCTATGCTGATCAATATCTATATATTAAAGATAAATAGTATCGGCTAAATAAAATATCATCCCATATGAAACAATATGATGGGGATCATCAACATACAATTCACAATAATTAGGAAGCTCTGGAAGAAGGGGTTGTAGGAGTATGTTGAGAAGGAGTGTGGTCTGATGGTTTAGATGTATGAGTTTTATAATTATGAGTGGGATCGAATGGAAGGGGTGGAAGGTGTGAAGGGGTCAGATCAGCAGTCTAAAACTATTTTTTTCAGGTATCCATACATCACCTATATGGAAGATCTGGTCATGTATTATGTCATCATGTCGATATCCTGAACATCATCTCCCAAATAGTCTTTTTTTACATCCTACATCGATTAATATTTATAATGGGGAATCACTTTTTTACTAATACAAGTCTTATGTATCCTCATACATGACTTGGGTGTTTGGCCTTTCCCGATACTAAAGCTAAAACATCCCACCTACCCTCAGCTATAAATATTCCCAATGTACTCCACTCGTCAAGATAATCCTGTATATGATATTTGACAACACCTGTAATGAATCAAAGTATATAAACAATAGATTAAACTTAAATGAGTGAATAATGTTAACATTATACAATCTTCTTAGCTATAATCGTTGACTATTATGTCTAAAATTTTCCTTTTTTTCTCATCTGATATATCTTCGATTTTTCATTCCTTGTGGGGGGAGGGATAACCTCAGTTAATACTGAAGTCTTATCCCTTAGTTGTTAAAATTTTTCATCCACCATTTTCCCTTGTAGTAACCTACAACCTCTATATGATAAAGTATGACAATATATGTTTTTAATTCGATCTCCGAATAATATATCATTTATTTCTGTAAATTAATAATAAAAATTTAAATAATATGATCATTAATATGATCATTAATATTGTAAGACATATAAATGGAAAAATTGAACATAAAAAAATATTTCTCCCTATCTCCATTCATCAAATTGATTCAAATTATATTAATCTATAATTGGGTATATATAAAATTTATTTACATGTTTCATATTCCCAAAAATTAATTCTTATGTGGGGGTAGATTTAAAGCCCCACTATCTCTTAGGAGCTAATGATATAAATTTCTGCCTGACTCCTCCATTATTTGTTATATCATATGTCATCTGATAAGAATAGTGAAATAATATAAAAATATAAATATTTCAATATAAGTAAAATAATAACAAATGAGATTTACAAAATAGTCTCCCACATGTGAGATATGTAACTTTTTCAACACCTCTCCAATTATCAATAAAAAAATATCATTAATTTTAGCATCTACTAATTTTAATGTCTTAAAATGTTTAACATGTAGACCTCTTGTAATATCCTTATCATCAAATTCTACTAATATTGTCAGGTCTTGACTATGGGAAATATATAATTTTGGTAAACATGTGATGCCATGTTTACCCAACCTATAAATATTTTATTGACCCCAATGAAGTAATTTCCTCCTATAAACAAGGATGAGAAGACTCATCAATGGAATCATCCATTCAGTCCTCCCTATAGGTATCATGATCATGATGATCTCCAGAAGTATGTGGCCTATCAGCTAATGGATCTATCATTATCCTACAAATCAATGAAAAAAAATTAGTAAAAAAATAAAAAAATGTTATATTCAAACGAAAATAAATAATGGAAATTAAATATGGAAAATAAATATATAAAAAGTAAACCAAACTAAAATTAATACATTTTATTCATATTGTTTATAGTTAACCAGAATCTAAAAGAATAATCTGGGATGAAATGACATAAGTAAATGTACGAAAATCCAAAAATGTTGTGTTAAAATGTGTTTTAATATATAGATTCATATTAAAATATTTATCAATTTCTGAAATTTTAAAAAGTAAAATGAAAGGAAAATGTTTGTTAACTGGTAAATTAAGAATGTACTAAAGGTTTATATTCCCAAATTCCTTTTTTGACCATTATATAAGGAAGAAACCATGTTTTAACATGTTCATCTACATTATCCTTTAATATTTATTTAGAATTAGTGATCTCACAGAAATCAACATCTTCATCGATTTTATCATAACAAAAATAATTCTTATATCTTAGTAAAATAATAGAAAACTGCATATCAGATTTATCAATAATGAAGAAAAAAACTCATTTGTTTCCCTGATAAATGGATTAGTTGTGTTTTCCAATTTAATCCCATTAATTACATCATCTGTAAATTTATCATGTTTGATATTGTTTTTACCAATAATAAATTTTTATTTTAACACTGGAACATGAAATTTATTGTAATCAACATCATAAATTTTTTCAATGACTCCATCGTATGAACGTGATGTAATGATTTAGTTTTTTCCTTTATCACTCAAAAAATTCATTTCTTCTATGGACACAAAAACACCACTATTATGAAATTTACTTCTGTTGTCTTGATCTTTCGCCAGGAATATATAAACATTTATATCATAATTGGACCATGTTATCAAATTTAAACTATGAATACCCACTAACCCTCTCAATATTTCAAAATTATCTCATATACAAATCATGATCTATTTAAACCAGGGAAAAATGAATTTTCATGCTCTTTTACAATACATATATCTTTCTATTTTTGATAACATTGTTTTAACACAATATTATTCAACCTTATATTTTTTTGATAATAATCTATGTTATTCATGATGTATAAATGTATGATCTTTGTCTCTTCACATGTCAATGATTTTATATTCAATCCCTGGATCCCCTTTCCCCCATAATTGTTTCATTCATGGAAATATGTTGGAAAACTGATGTTCTCCATTACAAATGAATAACTAGAACAAAACACTACAACCTCTTCCGAAATATACATCTCAACAATAGATGATTTAGGTCGATATATATTCAAAATATATCCCATTATGAACTTCGTATACCTTACAAAAGGATACATACAATATAGGTATACTGGTACTCCAAGCTTTATTTATCTTACCAAATGAACCATGATACCCAAAAAGGATGGAAGAAAATAAATTTCAAATTGAAGAAGTACATAAACCAATTTGTACTCCAATTTTTTCAAAGAGTTCAAATGAATCACTTTGTTACAAATTGAATTGAAAAAAAGGACACCTTCATGATAATTATTCTAACATGGCTGAGAAATTTTTCATTCAATGGAACAAGAATGAGTAATTGTGTCATGATTGAAAAATCATGAGATTACATAACTTTCAACGTCTATTTTTTGACATTTTAAGAATAACACAATGGAACTTTGTTATGCTAAAGAAATTTAAAAAAGATAATTTTCTCCCTCTTCGATGCTGTATAACATAATGGGGGTAGGAATCATCACCATTCCCGTGGAAATAATTAAAAAATTGATTCATTTAAAAAATCTCTAATGAAAAATTAAATTAATATAACCTAATAAAATTATTAAATTTTTTTTTACAATGATATCTAGAATACAATATAAATAATGAAATCAACTAATTCATACTAGAAATAATAATTATTTATACCTTTATAATATCAATTATCAAAACTCATTCTGATATGGACTAATTATTTTTTCAAACTATGATTTTCATTTAAATATATTTAATTAATTAAAATGAACTATTCATAATATAAATATTAAAACATTTATATTTGTACATATTTTTATAAAATAAAACACTCTTAATTAATTGACCATATAATTTCCATATAAAAAATTTATACAAAAAATTTATGGCATTCAATATATCATGATTTGGTTTTTTTAAAATTTTGGTAATTTTGTTATAGATATTAATTTAATAAATGTTCTAGAAATATTTAATTACAAAATTATAACTATTATATATATATTTTATAAAAACATATTTTTTAAGTTTAATAAATATCCCCAATTACAGTTCTATAATTTATAATGATATTATATGTTTTATAATTCAATTAATATTTAATTATTGATAAAAATAAATATATATTGTATTTTGTAATTAACAATATATTAATATCATAAAATGAGTCTCAGTTTAAAAATAATTTCATAGTTAACCTTGCTTTGTGGGACTTCATTTGGTATATAGTATTCCCTAACTTGGTACCCAGTCGGTCTGATATTTGAAAAACAGAAACGTCACCCATTAAAACCTTTTTCAAAACCTGAGAGTACCACTACAACACATGGTCATGCATAGAAACACCCCCTAATGATGATAATAGTCTTAAAAATTTCATATTAGTACCATTTATCAAATCACTCTTACATCCACTAAATAAATTAAATATTCTACTAAATTTATTAACCTATAATGACTTTTTCCGTAATAAATTCCACACTATAGGTATTTTCATGAATAAGAATAATCTTTGATAATCCCCTACCTCATGACCATCAATTAGAAAGTGTTTGGCTAATAATTACCAATTTCAAACACTTTATAGTTCATCACCCCCATGATTGGTCAATACTAACTAGTTTTTAACCAAAAATAACATTATTATATACAACACAAACATTACATCGCTTAAAAAACATCCATTTGAAAACTCATATCGAGATGTGAAGTTACATGAATTTGTTTTAAACCATCCCATTTAATATCTTTATCAAAAATGAAATGAACCAACCCTAATATCAATAATTAATTAATCTAAAACCCAAATAATTTACCTGAATGAGAATGTAGAAACACCCAAAATCCACTTATCTTTTCTATGAATCACACTCATTAGCATGATATAATCAATATAATAATTTTAATTTAATCCAATTAGGGAAAATATATTTAATGGGAACAACTAGTTATTAATAGAAATATAATCATGAACAACTAATTAACAAATTCTAAAAGATATTCAAACTTTAGTCGAGCTAGTTGGAGAAGAGAAGATCTAGAATCAAATGTGAAATGATGAATCTGAAAAAACCTAAGAGTGTATGAATATGGTATTGAGGGAATGAAGTCCAATAGACCAAAAAATCGATGGTTAGATATTACACACCAAATAATGACTAAAAATATAGAAAAACAATGTTTCAGGGTTACATCATATCTATATTCGATGCGTAACATGAGGCTAATAAAACATTAGATAGTATTAATAATGTAATGTGATATTGGACCATAATATTAAAGAAACTAGATAGTTCAGTCGTGGTAAAGAGAAAGGGGAGACCTACGCCGTGAGAATGGAAGACCATTAATTGAACCCTCTATAGATTCATATAATTTTAAAAGATACATAAAATTGTATATCATATAACATACATGGAAATATAAATTTTCTTGTTGGTTATATTATAACCAACATTAAAATATTCATTCATATTGGTTAAATGATTGAACCTGTTAAAAATATTGTAAAATATAAGTTTTTTATGTTTTTGTCTATATAACTAACATGGAAATTGACTTTTATATGTCTTTTAATGGAAAAAATGGATATGAAAAATCAATATTTATATATTTTCATGTCAGTTCTAAATAGCTGATGTGAAAAATGAGATTTTATAAATAGTTTTTCTACAATTATTTGGGAATATAAATACTTTTATTTCAAAAACATTATCATCATGATTTTTTTGTAAACAATAATTTACAATTATTTTGGGTTCCAAAAAAATCATATGCTAATCTTTTTTGGCATAGATTTTCATGGAAATAGAAAATTTATTAAATATGTTTTTCATGGAAAGTGTAATTGGAGAATCAAATTTTCTTCGTAGATGGATAGTTGATTCTCAAGGCACATTATTGTTGATATATCAAATTTTCCTTAATTGAATAAGTGTTATGGTGGTAATGATACTCTCAATGATAATTCAAAAGGAAATGTAAAGGTTTCAAAGAGGTTTTAATTTCTATATTGGTAATTTTTTATAAAGTCATATATGTTCATGTCTTGAAATATAATTAAACAATAAATTTACAAATATGTGATGAAAGATTATTTTTTAAATTTGAAAATGATAAATGTGTAGTTTTGAAGGATAATTTTGTTTTGTTTTTTGAAATTTAGAAGACAACATTTATTTAATTAATTTTTTAGAATCAAATAATGAAAATATCAAATGATTAAATTTTGTAAAATTTGATAACATTCCATTTGAAAAGGAGGTAGGAAAATGTCTATTTTAGGTTAATGCAAAAGAATTCCAAGAATAAAACTATTCTATAGTTACCATAACACAAGGTGGACAATAAATTGTTATGTAATTATTTCTTGAAAGGTAAAAAATAAGTAGTTTTAAGTCAATCATAGAATTACACAATTTATCTCCTCTTGATATCATTAATTTAGATTTATTTGTACCTATAAATCCTTCAATATTTGAAGGTAATATATATATTTTTGTTATTATTGATGATTTAAACTGATTAAAATGGGTTTAATATCTTACTCTCAATTCTAAAACATTATCTGTTTTTATTACTTTTTTAATTTGTTCTAAATAATAAATTAATGTTAACTAAATAAATTATAAACTATTATGGTTTTTTATTCTATAATATTTAATATATCTTGTTTTGTAAAGAAAATCAGTATTTTCATAAAATTTCTTCCCCCAAAACATCAGAACAAAATGGTGTAGTTTAAAGGAAAAATTGAACATTTACTGAAATCACAATATCCATGGAAAATGAATTTAATCTAACAAATTATTTCTAGGATGAGACTATAAAAACTTATTATTATGTTACTAATATTATCATTTTAATTCCATTGTTGAAAAATATTCCTTATGAGATTTATAAGGGAAGAAAACTTATAATTTTTAAGTTTAGAGTATTTGGATGTGATGTTTTAATTACTAATACAAATGATGACTTAGATAAAATTTATAAATTTTTTTTATTAAGGCACATTATTAGTATATTCAAATTATAACAAGGAGTACAATGTATATAATAAAAGAACCGTGATAGTTGAGGAATAAATTCATGTAATGTTTTATGAACATTCATTGAATAAAATACATGATTATATTGACAAAATTTAGGATGAATTTATAAAAATATATATTGAAGATTAATAACATGAAGATATATATTCACATATTGAGGTGGAGAATATCTATTCTCAATCTGAACCTATTAAAAAAAATTCATATTTCATAGAGATCATCCTACAGATAATAAAACTAGTAATATTGAGTCAAATGATGAAACATGAAAATGAATTATTAATTTTTTTTATTATCATGATTTTATTTCTAATTTTCTACCTAGGAATATTTATTAGGATTAAGATTTTTCTAATTAGATATTATTTATGAAATTTTAATTAAATTAGTTTACTAGGAATAGTTCGTGGACATTAGTTGTTCCACTAAGTGATTCTAATATTATAGTCACAAAAATGATATTTAGAAATAAACATGATGAATCTAAAAATATAGATACAAATAAATATAGATTATTTGATCAGGTACAATTTTAATAATAAGGTATTTTTTTAGAAATAATTTATTCTTGTTTCTATGGTAGTAGCAATTAGAATTTGTTAGGTTATAATGTTTTTCTTAATTTTAAATTATTTCAAAATGATGTTAAAAACCACTTTTCTGAATGGTTATATTTTTTAAGAAGTTTTATTTAGATGGCCCCAAGTTTTGTAATTTAAAATTACCATTATTATATTTTTAAACAATCTATGTCATTATATGGTTTATAATAATCTCCTCATGTGTGATGTGAATGTATTGTTCATTTGTACATGTCACTTACTGTCTTTATGTAGAAATATAATTAATTTTAAAACACATACATTTATGGATGGGTATTATGATGAGTTAAATGGTTATAAATTATATTTATGAAATAATTTTACACTTCAAATGATATTATCATATCTACCTACTGAAAATTTATTCCATTGGGAAATAATAACTTTGGACATGCGTAAGTGTTGAAACCCACCCCAGAAAAGGGATTTGATTCATTTTTTCATTTATATTTTAATTTAATGGTAATAAAGCTAAATTTTTGTAACATTCCACCACTCTTAATTATAATTTTTTGAGGTGGAATATCTAGTTGGCCTTAAGTGACATCCCCAAGGCACCAAAGGCTAGGAATAAATTCCATGGGCTTCAATAAAAATGGTGGATGACATGACCTTTGAAAAACCCAGAACCAAACATTTAATTACATAATAAACTATATGATTCATGTTAACATTGTGAAATAACTAAAATTAATACAATTTATATCAAAACCAAACCACAACAATGTCCCACAAGGGAAGACTACTTACATCAAATTACACTATGGAAGACAAAACCATCAAAACTCAAAGACACCAAACATGACTCCACGATCCACCTCCAACACCAATATTCTGTATAATGAAGAACCACAAAAGATGTTTGATTATTTTCCCTTATTGGATTCATAGTAAAAAACATCTTTAAAAGAACCAACATTCCAAATCTGGGGTGGGTGATGAAAATTAGTCGATTTTCCCAAAACCGAATTCTTTATTATCTCCACTATGATAGAACGTGTTATTCCATTTAAATAAAACAAAATATATAAAACAAATTGTTACAAAACCAAAAAAATTCTAATAAAAATAGTTTTCCACAAAAAAATATTTTCCATGTAATGAAACCAGTAATCTAATTCAAACCATTTAATATTCCTCTTTTGTAAAATCTCCTTTCAATCGATAATCGCATTACTCCACACATGAATATTTAAATTATAGTTCCATACTCCTGATAAGTTTCTCATCGATCCACCAAGTCATCACAAGGTAATTAAAATCCCATGTTCCATTACACATTTGGCACCGTGAACAATGTTATATTTTAACCGGGCCTCAAAAAAAATAGAATATAAACACACACCACTCCATTATGGAAACCCATTCCATAACCATCCAGCGAAAACTATTTCAATTAAACAAATTCAAAAACTATTCCAAAAAATGTTTTCCCCAAATAAAACCCTACAACCCTTTTGTAAATCAACATTTTTTAACCATTTAACAAATCATTTTTTCATAATAATTCCACCATTTCCAAAAATACACAAACCATCACTAAATAATGTTTGTACCATAATTTGGACACCAATTTCACAATAAAAATTCAATCATTTTAAAAAATATCAAACTATGACTTAATGTTTTAGGAAGAGGAGATGAGGGTGAAGAAACATTGATTAGTAATAATAGATAATATGAATAAAAACACAGAATCACCCCAAAATTAAGGTTATATTTCAGAAAACAACACTTAGATATGTTCCCCAAACATCAAAAAGCCCAATAGTAACCATGATTGGAATCAAAAACATATAATCTATCTATAGTAGACTAGATCTGTGAAACCAAGAGAGAAAAGAATATGTATATATGAAAACCCATGAAAAACTATCACAAATGATGATTACTATGGGAATACAACTTTAAGGTACCAATAAAAGCCTCTGTATCGATTCTGATTCAATTGGGAATTGTTCCATAGCCTTTAGGAGGAGGAAATATCAAGTTAGATGTGAAATGGAAGAAAAACCAGGGGTTTAGAGAAAATCCATACATAGTTCCACCTTTTCAGATATAATTTATAAACCGTACACGTTTAGTCCCACAGTTAGGAAAACCCTTATCTAACGATGTAGTAGACTCTTCCGCAAGGATCACCTTACAAGCCTGGCCCGAACTATTACAAAAAGTATGCACAAACCATGAAAAACCCAACTATACCACTATACATGGTTTCTCCCAAGATTTCGCACAAATTTTCCAAACCGTGCACCTAACTGCATGCCTTTTCCTTAGCCGATGAATCATTTTGAATAGTTTCATGTAGAAATTGCACGGTTTTCACCAAGAATTATCAAACCATGAACCTTTATAAATTATCCCCAAATCATTCCAAAATACTTGAGAGCCTCCGAAACATCACCCATGATCCTTAAATACTCAAATAGGATAAATAATATTTTACACACATGAGAGGGTTGGGGTGATACATTCTCCCCAAGATTAACCTCTTCATCCACAGAAAGTAGAAAACTTTCATTTCCCTGATAGAGTTTGGGCTGTTTTTCGACCATTTCTTTCTCCCATTTGAGAGTCTCTTCATGAATTTGACCATGTTTCCACTAAACCATCACAAGATTGATTATTTTTTCATGAAATACATTCTCCTTCCTTCCACAATCAATATAGATATATGTATCAACAATGAATATCGTGTTATGTCAATGTGATGTCATAAAATCTAATGGTCTTGATTAAGAAAATAACTTTTCAACTAGTATATATGAAACACATTATGCACTACACAGAACCCTGGGGATAATTCCAAGTAATATAATCCATCGCAAACCCGTTCTAGTATCTTAAAAGAGTCTATTTATTGAGGAGATAACATAAACCACATCCCAAACTAATGATGCCCATGCCTTGGAGAGATTTTCAAGAACACATGATTACTCACCTTGAACAACAACACTCATCGATGATGATACAAACAAAATTTCTGACAAATCATTGTTGTATCCATATATTTAATGATTAACTTTATCATCTCTATTATTTCTTGGACAAGTCATCGTCCAATGAGGGAAGTATCACCTATTTCCATCCAACAAAGTGGAGAATGACAAGGATTCCCATATAATGCTTCAATAGGAGCCAGATGTATCAAGGACTAATAGCTGTTGTAATAAAACAACACCCATAACCATATTTTTCCCATCAATGAGCCACCAAAATCCATTATAAAAGCCAACAATATGTTATAAAATGTATATATCATCCTTTTCGATTATCCATCCATATTCAGATGATACTAAATTATTATAGTAAATTGAGACCCAATGGATTTCTATACAGATCTCTAGAAATGAGATGTAAACCTAGATTCTCTAACTGAAACTGTCAAAATTTCTACGACATGACTTTTTATCACTTCATGGATATATAATTTTGGCATTTCATACACAATATTAGTTTCAAAAATAGGGATGTAATTGGCTAAAATTATGAGCCGAACAGATATCACTCTTATGGAATCATGTTTCAAAACCATTCTTTGGATACCTATTACAAAATCTATAGCTATCTGTTCCCATTTTCAAATAGGAATCGATAAAAACTACAACATTCCTAATATTCAATGATGTTTTTTCTTTAACCTACTTATAAGATAAATATATTGTATCAAAATCAACCACAATAATTTTCATCCCACCCCACCAAAACAATTCTTTCACAATATTATACATATTATATATTCCTGGATGAATAGACCATCTTTAATTGGAGGTAAGAATGAATATTTTATTACATAAAATCCATATGTACAACCATACAATATCAAAACAACCAAACTGAACTTCCATCCATTCTATATCCCTCAAAGGAATCCAAACCATTGGATTTTTACTCATAGAAAAAAAATATGAATATGACATCTATGCCTCTTTAACCATCTCTACCAAATTAATAATGAGCAACAGTTGAATGAAAAATACAACATCACCTTAGTCTTTACATTCTATATTCATGTCTGCTATCACTGGAATTAGTTACCACTGATCTGAAACATCCTTTTCTATCTGTGTATAAGTCTTTTTTCTTAATGCATCTACCACCGTATTACCATTTCCTTGTGTATAAATCATGTAAATGTTGATCATTTGTAGATACTCCATCCATCTTCTTGTCAAATATTCAAATCTCTTGGTGAGAAAATATGATAGAAGTTATTATGATATGTAAACATTTTAAATTTCCCACCAAATAGGTAATGATGCCACGTAATTAATGAATAGACTATGATAGCTACCTCCAAATCATGTGTTGTTCATTTCTTCCAATGAATCCCTAACTTTCATGAGCCATAATTAATAATATCATCTCTCTATATAAGTATACATACCAAACCATATCTCGAAATATTAAAACACCCCATAAATCCATGTTCATATTCCATTAAAATAAATATAGGTATTGATGTGAGGAAAACCAAAATCGTTTGAAAACATTCAACATTCCATTGGAATGGAACATTAATCCTTGTTAAATCTATTAGATTAGAATCCAGTCATGGAAAATATAGAACAAAAAATTTATAATGAAAAGCTAGACCAAGGAAACTGCATATCACAAACACATTATTTGGCCATTTCAAAGAGGTTACAATTTTCATCGTTTCTAGATACATAGGAAAACCTTTTTAAAACATTACATGTATATGAGAAGTCACCTCTTGTATACAAAAATCACACATTTATAATTTGGAACATAGATTATTTCTCTCGAGATTAACAACACTATCGCCATGTGTTGTTCATTTTTAGACCATGTCCTTGAATAAACCTATATTTTATCTAAAACACCACCAATAAATAATCCAGATATCATTGAAATATTGGATTCATAAATTCCATAAAAACCACTGGTGCATTCGTAAAACTAAAATCCATTTCCTCAAATTCATAATGGTCATATCTACTCCTCAAATATTTTTTGGAATATCCTCATGTCGAAGAAATATTTAGTGATTTCTTGATTGAATGTAAATTTTAGAGAATAACAAATCCCCTTAAATTTATATAACAAATCATCAATAATTGCAAGTGGGTAATGATTATTTATCCTAACTCGTTTAGGCATACGATAATTGACAGAAATTTGAATAGTTCGTTAATCAATTTTGACAAACAAGACCAGTGCTGCCCAAAGTGATAAACTTAGGTAGATTAATGATTTGTTTTCTATTTATTATAACAAGACATTCAATTCCCATAATTCTATTGGTGAAATCAGGAATTATGTAAGGTAAATAATATTAGTACCCGAAAGGATATCAATCGTGAATTCTACTTCTCTTGTGGGTGAAAACACTGATTAATTTTCCTGAAAACATCTAAAAACTATACAACCACCACTTGAAAACTAATATTCTCGATATTTTCCATTGATGAAAAATTTAAATATATCCACTTGTATGGGATTGAATCCACATCTAGTGCCGAGAATCATGTTTTACATACCATTATTGTTTGGTCTCTTCTAAAGAGATTCTCAACACCATCATTAGTCATGAAACCAACCATTCTTGAAAAATAGTCGATGTGAGCCTTGAGGAAAATCAACCAATCCAATCCCAGAATTATTTCATAGAAAGATATTTCAAGAACAGTTAAATCTCATATCATCTCAGCACCATCAACAGTTATAGATAATGTTTTACACACTAGGGCTCGAAATTCTATTTTTACAAAGAGGAGTTTGAAGTTTTACACAGAATTCATTATATCTACATGTAAACCCAATAAATAAATAACATGAGAAGAAAAATAGAATGGGATGTATCCATATAAAAAAAATCATGCATAAGTGTAGACTTAAAAAGTATCAAACCTCTTACTATGAACAGTCCGGATTGATCATCCACAATACCTTGGTCATCTCTATATAATTTTTTACTCACTACACTTTGTTCCTTGTTTACCTATTGTGATATTATTTATCGAGGAGTCATGGTATTCATGGAATATCTATGGGTATATTTCTTGTTCTAGTAAAAATTATTCTACTACCTTCATCCCATTGAATCATATGACACCTACGACACTATAAAATTTTCCATAACACCCTACCTCGGAGCAATGAGAAAATAGAGCTGAAGATTCCCCATTTTTGTGGAAATTATGTCATTCCCTCGGTTGTTTTCTAAACTATCATTTCATGTGGTGGAAGGTACCACATTGGAATAATACTACATTTTTCATGGGTATTGGAAGAAAATTCACTAATCTAGCCATTTAATTCAAAGCCATAGTCCATCATTGGCTGTAGGTGTCCCTCTTTATCTTGATCCTTGCCTTATTGATACCATTATTTCCCATAGGATTCCACATTCCACCTCCACCCATAGATCCTGATATGTTAATTTCTACCACCATCACTCTATTGAACATCTATGTATAATATGTAATATAGGGCACAATAATAATCTAGTGAATATCCATCATCATCCCTAATTCAAAATCACATGCCTTCAAGGATTCACTAGCAGCAATGTTTGGTGAGAAGTGGAAAAAATCATAAATTCAACAGCATTATATATAATTGAGAGGCTATACTTCTTTAAGATAAAAAAATTCTATCAATATTGAAATCCTGAACATATGAGGATAGTATTGTTTTTTGAATAATTCATTCAAATCCTCCCATGCAAGGTCTTATTCTAATTTAGCCCGAACTGCTAAATCCCACCACTATCATTAATGATACTCCATAATATATGTTTCCAACATGACATCCCACTCTACTAGTGTGCATAGAATATCAAAGATTCGATACATCTTATTTTTCCATATCACCACCTTTTCTAGTTCCAAATCACCACAAAAGATGGGTGGGTTTTGCTGAAGGAACTAATCATAATGATCCACTTACCTTAGTTTATCTATCATATTACTTGTTACCATAGTTGGAAAGGCTTGGACTATACTTTGAACCAGATTTTTGTTCATCATTGGCTCAAATGCATCAAAATTCATAATTTCTTCTTCTATTTGGTTTCTATGATGCCAACCAGGTTCTATTCTCTAAAAACCCCACAAACATCATAAGTCTCAATCTCTAGAAACTGAAATCATAAAAATTTCAAATTACATGACATCATAAATATCAAAACATGAATTTCAAAATTGAAACCATTTTCGCTTTCAAAAATTTGTTCAAATATCCCCATGCTTTTGAAAATCAACATATTTCCAAAATACCCATATCATTCCTTTTTCAAAATATCAAATTTTACAATGACTCTAAAACATTTCAAAAATAAACAAATTTAAACAATATAATAAATTATTAGTAATAATGAAATTATAAATCCAATTTTTATGGTCTCATATCTATGTAGGTCATGCACGTCTCATTGGATAGAGCCATGATAATGAGATTCCAGTTATAATAGGTGTCTCCAAAATAGTTATGTACCCAATCCATTGTAAATTGAAGTTAATCACAAAAAAGTCTTCTACATGTTTTTATGATCTACATATCAAGTAAAAAAAATCCTACTCTTTTGTACCATTTAAACTAAAGGAATAATCCAAAATGAATATTAACTCCAAGACCTATATGTCTGATGACCACTGGTATGATAAGAACTGAACAATCTAATACCACTTATAACATCCATCCGTCCTTTATTTAATTGAGAATAGGTAGAATAACTACATGGCTTTAAGAGAATTCCCCAAGGTACCAAAGGCTACTAATAAAATCCAAGAGAATTAATACAAATGGGGGACAAATTTACATTGGGAAATAAAACAACAATAATGAAAAATCCTTTAACTAAAACCAATATATGATGCATGATAACAATGTGAAACAACACAATGTAATAAAATTTATTCCAAAAACAAACTACAACAAAGTACCACAATGGAATACTACTTAAATAAAAGTACACAACTGATGACAAAACTAAAAAACAGAAAAGGTTCCAATCATGACTGCAAGATCCACCTCTAACTCTGTGATCATGTATCATGATGCAACATCAAATTATTTTAATGCCTTATCATTACATGTGTCCCAGTAAACAAAATTTTCAAAATCACTAATGTTCCAAGGTAGGGGTGAGTAATGAAACTCCGTAGATTTTCTCCAAGTACATTTTCTACTCACACTAATAGGATAGAACATGTTATCAAATTTATATAATTTTTTTTATATAAAACAATATTAATAGTTTATCATAATACTTGAACTACTTCAATGAAAAATAGTTTTCGATCCAAAATTTTATCCGTAGAAAAAAACTGTGAAATTTTATCAAACCATATCATATCCCGTTTTTGGCATTTCCAATTCAAATCCAAAAAACCATGCATCTACACATGCAATCTTGTATGTTTGTACCCTACTCAAGAGTGGTTTATCATTGATCCAAGAATTATTTACAATGTAATTAAAATCCATTTTTAAATTACTCTTTCGGCACCGATCACCATGTCATATTCTAGGCAGGCATCGAAAAATGTAATATGGACACTCACACAAATCTATTATGCCAAACCATGCTAAATCCATCATTCCAAAACAGTTTAAAAACAATTTTTTTTATTAAAAACCATTCCATAAAACCTTTTTCCTCAAATCAACCCAATATACTATTTTTGAAATCATCATTTAATTCCTTTTAACAAATCATTTTGCACAACTATTCCACAATTTACCTAAATCCAAAAATTTACAAAGCATCACAAAATAAGGATTCTACCATTATTTTCACACAAGATCCAAAATCAATTTATTTCAAATTTAACAATTTAAATATAAGAATTCATGTTCAAAAAAGATGAGTCCTGAGTGAAGCCACCTACCTCGAGAATAATTGATAAAACAATGATCGACAAGAAAACACCCTCAAATCCGGGTTGAATCTCAAAAACCCCACCTCAGATAACTTCCACTAAAATCATCATGTTTAACACTAACTATGACTGTCATTAAAAACCATAGATCTATCTAATGCAGACAAAATATAAGAAACAAAGATTTGGATGAATGTAGATATAAGAAAAACAATAAAAAACTAATACAAATGATGACTTACCAATGGAATCATGCATCAAATCACCAAGAAACACCTCCACCTTGATTTTTATTTGATGTGGAAAAGTTACAAACCACTTGGGATGGTGAAATATTTGGTTAGGTCTAAATATGTGAAATCATGATGGGTTAAGATCTAATCCCGACCAAGATCCATATTTAGGATCTAGTTTTTAAACAATGCATGGATAGATATAGGGTATGATTTTTTTTCTAACAATGAACTAGCCTCTACAAGAAGGATCACCTCACATGGTTGGTATGAATAGCTTACAAAACAATGCACTAACCATGACTATTCTCATTGTCTCACTTTTCATGGTTTCTCATTCGATTCTTCATAGCTTGGCCAAACTGTGCACCTAACCGGGCACCTTCCCATTATCCCATGTCTCATAGTGCAGAGTTTCTTATAGGAGTTTCATGGGTTTCACTGACCATGCACAAACTATAACCCTTTATTAAAGACCCCATAACATTCCAAATTTCTTCCAAACCCTCCTAAACAGCACAACCATTACATTTTAAAAATAATAAAGAAATTGTTACTTCCATGAAACCAAAGGTGGTAAAATTTGTTGAATATATATGACATATTTGAAATAATAATAAATATGGATAGGTGAATTAATTTTTAACTTTCTTAAAATCTATCTATTTAAAAATAAAAACATAATTAATTCGTATGTAAGACCTACCATCTCCATGAATAGTATAAGTTATTTTTCTATATCATACATTTACGATTGAATATATCTATATAATAAATATACATGAAACTTATATCCTGGCTAGTAATCTAGAGAATAGGGATCCAATAAAAATGTATAAGGACTTGATCTAATGAATTTAAATACACATGATAAATGAAACAGTTAACATCTAGAAATAATGATTTTAATAAGAAATAATTGATTAAAGGTGGTTTTGAAATGTTATAAAGGATTATATGTTATATTATAATATTTAAAATTTCTTTGGTATAGAATCATAATAAATTTAAATTTATTATATAAGTGGTTATATTACATTCATAGTAATGAAAATAGGAGGAAATGGTTTTATGTAACAATCTCATCCTTTATCGGGATTATTTACAGTTAAGATATGATGATGAGATCTTATGATTTACCTCTCATTAATCTTATGAATTCTATTCCCATCTTTTTATTTTTTTTAAAATACATGTTTACATAAATTTTATTCATCTTATGTACTCATGAAACCTTTAATATATTTCACTGAAAATTTACTTCATATCTCTATATGGTCATATTATAATTTTCTACTATATCCATACTTTCTAAAAGTATTTTAAAGATGGTATTTAACTTTCTCTTATGATTGTTTGAAGTATTTATTAAATTTGTTTTAAATACTAACAAATGGTTTGAAGGTATTATTCTTAGTGTTTTTCGAATGATGATTTTTTTTATCATTTTTATGACATTATGTATGAAATATTTTTAACATACACGACATGAACTAATTTGAAACCATTATGACAAATATTTTTTATGAATAATATTTTATAGGTATAGAAGGTTATTTTAAATGTGCATATATTCCTTTTTATTTTCATTTTTTAAAATAAGTTGTTCCAAAAAGGAATTTTTGTTTTCCATAAAAAATTATCCAAATGATATTATTAAATAATTTTCCATCTACAATTCCATACTTTTATTTTACATGTGATTTAATAGGGATATAATCCAACTAATAAAACTTTATTCTTTATATAGATGGTTTATTTTTATGTTGAAAATATTTTTATGAATTATTATTCATTTTAGGGGTTATGCTATGATAAAAGGTTTGTAGAATCCATTTATTTTAATGTTTTATGATATGTTAAATGTTTTATGTAAACTGTTTATTTTCATAGATTCTAGTATAATGAATTATTTATGATATTATGGCATGAATATGTATGGTTTTTAATATGTTATTTGTGTGACCAATATCACCCACCAATGCATTGGGAATATATTGATATCTCATTAAATTCATATGACTAGAATAGGGAGGGAACCCAGTTCAGTTTGGGAATTTATGAACTATGATAGTATTAATAGTGATCAATTTCTTATAGAATGGTTTGTGGAGTAAATATATTCCACATTATAGATTTGAAAAAGATCCTGGACTAATATAGAAAATATTTTTTATGCTTAAGTGCATATTTTAATTCCATGTCTTATGCTAAATTTATGATCTCATGGCTCATGTTTTTTTATTACATTATGATTTTCGTCATTAAAATTACCATTATTTATTCCATGACTCATGATTTTTATTTATTATATATAGGGTATGCATTTCAAATGATATGCACAAGTTCTCATACACTTATGGACATGTTATGCTTATGTGATCATTGACATCTCTCTATTTACCCATACTGAGCATCTGATGTCACTCATTACTATGTTCTATATCCCTAGGTTATGGTTAAAGGTATTAAGTATGGAATATCTAAAAATAGTGATAGTTATGAATATCTATGTTTTAAATGAGGATGTTTTTTATGAACCATTTGTTTTGGTTTCTATATTTCTAATGATACCTGACCTATATTGTAATGGAATGGATCATTATGTTATATAAATAATATTAATCTAATTTGTTGTAATATATATATATATATATTTATATATATGAAAAGTATTGTTTTATATAATGAATAACATGTCAGAAATCAATGGCTTATGGATACCAAGTACATGTTCACAATTTTTCTTTGTGGTCAAACCCATGATTCAATTAATTTTTGATACAATGTATCATTACTATTTCCTTGGGGACATTTATTAATCCCATATGACAATAATATCATCCTTCTAGAATGTAGAAGATTCATGTGTGGTTGATGATGGTTTGGGATGGGTAAGAACATGGTTTCTCGACATATTATTATTATTCCTATTTTATCATTTATTATTATCATGGAATAATCATTTTAATTACATGAACACATTTTAGGGACTCATTGTCTGTTTTGTACTAGGTTTCATTACTAACACCCACCTTGAGAATATTGATGAATTTGTAGACATCGGGTATTGGGATCCATGAAAGAGAAAAGGGAATGACTAAGAAGGATGAGCCGAGGAGCATTGATCATGGTGTGGTATAAAGATTTTATTCTAGGGATTCCAATGTTTTAATTATTACTCATTCGAATTATATATACTCTAGTGTTTATTTCCATTCATGGAGGAAAATAATTTATTCTTATGTCACATGTATTAAATTTGGTTTTAGATTTTATATTTAGTCCCCCACTTCATTTTCATATTTTTATATTTTTATATATATTTTTTGGATAATGTAAATGAATGTAAGGGTATAGACATCCCACTAATAATGTTATGATCCTAGTTATTAGTCTATATCTACTTCCATACAAGGATGTTCACATCATGTCTTGTGTATCTCTATCTCGGACCCCCTAGTTCAGAATTATGTGTCATAAAATGGTATATAAGAATAGTTTTTTAACTATCCTGGGAGATGGTTGATAGAATATAGGATATATGGGACTAGGCGAAGAGAGTTTCCATGTTCATGGAAATATAATGTATAATGGACCTTGGTGCGAAAATCGATGGAATTTATTTTAGTGTTTTTTGAGAATTTTGGTACATCCATGTGTCATGACATGGAATGTCTGATCACATTGAATATATATACACTGTGACCATTTTCTACTAGCTCATTAATTCACTACTATGAATTTTGATATCTATTTATGATATTATTATAATATATTTTGAGTGATATTCAATTTTACAAGATGTTGTGAAATATATATGATAGAATTAACTAGTAGAACATGACCGTTCTATTAAATTTTGTAAATATATATGTGATTGTGACTAAAATACATGGATTGATAATTTTCATTGGTATAAAGAGGTACATACATTGGGGTTATGGGTAGCTTATTACAGGAATAATTTTGTGATCTTGGTGATATATTATTTTCCATCGTAATTGGATTCATACATTCTAATATTACAATCATATTTCAGAAGATTCTTCCTAAAAGAGAATGATGAAACCAAAACATTTATTCACGTTTGCTATTTTATAAGAGAGGAACACCACATTCTATCCCATGGTTAATAGTATGGTACCATAATATCACGCTCTTACACATTATACTTTTTTACATCCCTACATGGGTTCCATGAACCGGTTCCCCGATCATGGTCTTTACATCACCTCTAGTGTGCCTCCTCATACACGATATGTTGTCGGCTAGTACTAGTGGTCTAAAATTAGTCATGGGGAAGACTAAACCCTTATTGTCAGAGTTCAGAAAGAATGGAAAGTAAATAAACAGTAACCATGTGTATGTCCATAACTGGAAAAATACACATATCACAGGATGAATCAAACTAGAAATACTATATAAAAACCAAACAATAGATATTTCATGCTAATGTATATTCCATATTTCAAAATTCCACCCAAAAGTAAAGACACTGTAAACTCCCATGAGGCTCCCAAACCACCTATCGTTCCCTCATCCATGATCCATCCCCACATAATATATCTAACATAGGGAATTTCCCCTTAACATGTTCTACAATAATAAAATCAATTCAGGTACCGATTAGGAAGCCCGAGTAGGGTTTGAGTATAACTTAGTAGTCCACCAAAAATTATGTCTAAAATAATATCTAGTAAATAACAGTGTATGTAGTTTTATAAATAAATAATCACATTGATTAAATAAATATTTATAACATTATCAATTTATTCTTTAATTAACAACATAAACTACTCATGTTATTGAGGAAACCTAAATCTCAATACCTTTTTTGGCCCATGCTGGAGTATAAACAGTCCCTAAGGGATATGACATCGTAGAATTCTATTGTTTCAATTTTTTATCAGATTTCACATCTCAAAATTCCACTATTACTATTCTAGATTACATGTCTCATATGAATGCAATTTCGGCCCTTCATCATTTCATTAATTAATTAAACAATTAATTAATCTTGTCAATGTAATTAATTAAATCAAAAAATTCAATTAATCTTTTTAATGTCACTAATTAAATAAAAAGTTATTTAATCCTCATAACCATATTAATTTTCTCATTAATTTTTTTATATTCTCAGTCTTATTAATTACCTCATAAATAAATTAATATTTTATATCAAATTAATTAACCCAAAAATTTATTTACATTCTGAATTAATTACAAATTTTTAAATTATTTTATGAAATCAATTCCTTTCATTAATTGGAAAATTAATTAATAAAAATCCATTATCCAATTAATCCCATATTTAATTAATCAATTAGTAATTCAAATCACAATCTAATTATTCTATAATTAATTCATAAATTAATTATTAAATTCCATAATATCATCATCCATACATTGTTTTCACAATTAATTGCTAATATCTACAATTCAATTATCCCCAATAACAAATCATTGTTAATTAATTAATTCACCTATGTAATTAATTTAATCAATAAATAAATTTCTAAACATCAATTAAAAATTCTACAATTACAAACACATAATTTTAATCATCACTATAAAATTTGAATTATAGACCACATAAATCTATTTTTTTGAATAATGATATCCCAATGGAAATCCCTAAAAATTTATTGGCATAATGATGTAGAACTAGATACCAATCTAAAACCTAAAATCAAGATTGAATGAAACATGATCCTTTAATTATAGATCTAGATCTACAATCCATGATTGATATTGAACCAGAACAGATCTAGATCTAACAAAATACTGATAATAACATCCCTTGATGAAATAGGGAAGAACCGGAAATGAATATGGAACCAATAATAATAGGAATATCTTACTAAGAGGGGTGCAAATCATTGATCTGGTCTTTGAATCGCAAATAATGGAGGTTGGTAAGGATTGGATTCTATTAGGGAGCATCCAAAATAACGATAGATAATAATGGATCAAATGGGGTCAATTTGGGATTGAAAATGGGATTCATGTAATTAAAATTCTTATTTTTAGGTGAATTAAAAATTTATGAATGGTTTGCTTGGTAGGGTCGCATGGTATCCCCTAACAATGCACCTAAACAGTTCCCCATCATTATAGGGGTGAAAAGTTACTTATAGGAGGGAGAAAAATTTGACAAACCATGCACTAACTATCAAATTCCTCTATATCATGGGTAGTATGGTTTGCAGGGCTATGGCACATGGTTAGGGAGAACCGTGTTGTAATGCCCCGACCCCAGTTACCCAGAGTCGGTGCATTATTACATAACATTGGAATGATCACAAATGATCAAGTCTCGAAAGACCGATTAGTTTAGTAGCCTTGGAAACACTAGATACATTCATAAAAGTTACATTAAATCATAATGTGAAAAAATACAATAACATGGTCTCCATCGTCCACACTCATATCCCCTTCTGACTATCCCTACAGGTCATTCATAACATACTTCTTCACATCCTGTAAAATATTAAAACATTGAAAGGGGTGAGCTCAGATGCTCAGTAAGGATAACAATAATGCCGAAGCTTTCATAAATAAACATAAGCATTTAAGGCAATGTATAACTAAAACAATATCCTTTTAAACATGAACTTCAGCATAATATGGAAAAGGTAAAATGAAATAATGCCATTTACTACTCGCATGGATATTCTATTAGTCGAATAATTACATGAAATATCAATAACAACTTTCATAATGATGGAATTTATAATGCCAGACTATTATAACCACTAACTAAGGCCTCGTGCCAAGACTACAAATACGATTTTTTCAAGGCCTCGTTCCAAGACATTAGTTTGTCTCATGAGACCTACCGATGCATAGAGGAGCTGTAGTGGGCTCCACCCGTCATTTATTAAGTCCAATTCATTCCTCATATGAATAGGTTTAAACATATCATAAACCATAACATAACCGTATCATAGAAATCATGCATAAAGGAAACATAACATTTCCACATTTCAATTACAAGATATAAATACAAAACATTGATATAGTAAAAACACTTTTAAAACCATTTTCAATACCAAAATAAAAGAAAAATAAAACTTGGTATTTATTTTTCATTTAAAAAATGTTGGGGCTTGTAAAGGAATCCGAAACCCAAATAATGGTCATGGCGGTGGATAAGTCATTGTCGTCACATACGTCTGACAAAAAAACATTCCCTTTTTTCGTTTAGTAAAACTATTCGTATAAAAAATATTCCTTTTGAATAAATGTAAAAGTCAAAGGGGTTTATACAGCGTATAAAACAAAGTTGTGTATAAAACAAAATATGCCTCAATGAAAGGATATTGAGACGAAGTCCCTTACAAAGAACAATTTTTTATATAAAATAGATCTATTTTGTGTATTGACTATTATTACACATAAATAAAGTACAAATACAAGATAGGACATAATAATATCATGACATAATTTGAAAGTAGGAGATTAACCCAAAGAACGGAAATTGGGGGAAGAAGTTCCCTTACCTCATGTCCGACTTGACTCGATCGTTCTTTAACCTCCTGAATAATAAACTAGAGTTAATTTCTACTTGCTTAAGAACCTTTTTAAAGTTAATTATTCCTTTTATATAACTTATTAACATGTTATGAACATTATGTAATTATTTAAGTTAATAACGGTCGTTTTGTCGAGGTTTGGTACTTGAGTTAAAAATAAACATCTTATAATTACAAGTTGTTCATGTGGTAAAATATCCATTAAATCCAGAATTATATTAATGATTTAGATATCATATATATCATATATATCCAGTATATATATTCATTTATAATATTACATAACATTTAAAGGTAAGAAATGAAATGCACCGTTCATGGAGATGGTAAGCTGTACGTACGCATGAACGCTACTTTCATTTCTATTTCATAATTAATGGAATGAGATCATAATGATATAAAGGTTTATTATCATTCCTATATAATATCATATATTATATCATTTACTCCATCCTTTACACGTCCCACATATGGCATTAACGATTCAAATCACTTTGAGGGGGCGGTAGTCCGCACATCCTAAAATGAAATTATCGCGTTTACCCATAATGGAAATCATAAAGGTATGTAATAAATGAAAAATACAGAAGAATAAGGAAAACATAAACATAATATATATCATAAATAAATATATTGACATCTTAATGGCCACCATGAGAGTTTTTAAAAGAAGATTGAACAATCATCATTTCATGAGGCAGAAATTCGCTAACCACAGAAACAATATGTTATTCAACTATTAGACGAAGGTGTGTGAAAGTGTAAGTCAAATACTAATCATAACAACATCCTAGTATATTTAAGATACTAGTTTTGTTACAAATTAATGGAATAAAAAGAGTTTATGGGGTTGGAGAATCAAAATAAAACAAAATAACATAAGAGAAGACATTACCTTAAAATCGGGTAACTCTTTTTGATTTGAGCCAAAGGCTTCCGTGGGAAGACTTCTTCCCAAAGTGAGGCTCCTAGGAGTAAGAGAGGGAAGTCAGGAGAGTATTTCGGCAGATGTTGGTCGATCCAAATGGCTTTGAGGGTGTGAATAAGGTGGTAGAGTTTGGGGCCTTTTATAAGAGGAGAGGATGTGCACTCTTCGAAAGTAATGAAATGTTACATTATTATGATGTAATTTTCGGATTTCAAAGGTCCCACAATTATATATTTAGAGGATAAGGTGATAAGGGATCTAAATATACTCATCCTATAAGTTTTTGACAAGTTTAAGTCTTATATTTTACACTATCTCTTCATTTTATTTAAATCGTTAATTAATGAGGTAATCGCTGCATCATCATGGTGTCATAAAAATTTTAATTTATTTAATGTCTAAAAATTATATAAAAAATATTATGATGTAGGAAATCTCTTTATATTTCCAATTAATACTTATAGTCGAAATGTTAACTTAAATCCCCCATGTAATAGTTTTTTTAGTAAAACAACACATGTTTGTGAAAATTTTATTTTTACATTAAATAAAAAGTTATTAATGTCATTTTTATACCCAAGTGGCTCCATGGGGTCCAGAAGTTGACCCATGGATTGTCTTGGTTGGCCATTACTCATCCAATAATGGTAGGACAAGTGTAATGGTGTTGTGGTGAACTCCCTTGATGGTGAAGTCTATGTTGGTGAATTTGTTGAAATGTTGGCAATGGTTGATCTCTGCAGTTCTGAGATTTCTGAAGTGATTGATGTTGTTGTATTGACTTGATATATAATTGTCTCATTTTGGTTGGAAGTTTTTATTAGGTTTGGTCAAGATGTCCACCCTCATCCCTAACCATTCTTGCTGTATCTTTTATTTTTCTTTAATAAATAGTCAGAGGTTCTTTCCTCTGATTGAAATTTCCTGGTATATTGTAATTATACTTTAAAACCACTCAATAATATAATTTATCACTATAAATTATTTTGATTAAAAAAGTTGTTTTTAAGTATTTTCTCTATTCATAGAAGATTGGAAGTTCTCAGAAAATTACAAAAAAATCAACTTAGGATAATTTCGATATTCTGAATACAAAAATGAAGTCCATTTTGAAATATAAAATTTATATAATTTCAAAAATTGGGTATTACTATTCATAACTGCTACTTTGATTGGTCACGGTGAGATAGAATCTCAAACATGCATACAATGCAAGCTATTTCATTATTTAAAGGGAATCATATCATGGAAGCTTGGGGTGTTACATTCTCCCATCCTTCAATAAATTGCTTCCTCGCAATTTGAAATTGTTCTTCAAAAATAAAAGGTTTAAAATATAAAATACCTTTGTGGAAAACCCACATCGGAAATAATGTTAATAAAAATATAAATTTAAAAGAAAGAATGAGAAGTAAAATGTCAACCGAGATAGACCATACTAGGATTCTATAAAAATATGGATATGGAGGAAAAAAACTATCATGGTCAGATGGAGAGTTGTAGAAAACAAGATTAAGAGAAAGTTAACCACAAGAAAATCACAAACTTGTGATTGGTTAAACGATCATTGAATCCCCAGTTGGAAAAGTTAACCGACAACGTTTTTGTTTTAAGTTTCCTTTCATAAATTTGGGGAATTTATTTAATAGATTTACTAAGAACGTAAGGAAATATACTTACTTGTCATGTAGACTTTCATTCTTTAATAAATTTTTAACGCAAACCCATCTTTCACTCCAAATGATAACAGAACTCAAAAATATTCTATTTATCCTAATTGTATAAGGTTCTAAATATTACCACATACCTTTTAGATTAGGAAAACTATTTTTTAATAACTAGGGACTTCCTGTAGGCTAGTGGTAGGTAATAAAGTCATGTCGTACTATGGTTTTGGGTTCAATTCCTACAGCTTTGTCCGACGTGATGGGTTATCCCATGACCTGCAGATTGTCCTTTTCCTAAAAGTATAGTATTATAATATTCCAAAAATAATCTTCAGAATTGTTTTAAACTTAAACAATACTATCCAAAGTTCAACTTAATCCACTCCAACCTTTATAGTTATTCAAAATACCTCTGTCCAGACTTTTTCTAAAAGGTCTCTAAATTCCAAAATCAATTGTATCATCAGATTCCTCAATCAAAGTAAAGTTTCCCTTATTGTCACATACAAGAATATGATTACATTCATCATATTAAAACCATAATGAAAACAAAAAGTACTGCAGTACAATCCTTATATATCTATCATTATTCTTATAACCAGAATATAATCCTTGAGTCCAAAAGCACCAATACATTAATTATTCCACTTCAACTATAGTAACAGCATAAGATGTTCCATGATCCCTTGGCCTTTTCTGAGGTAAGTTTCCCTGACTCTTAAGACTTTCATTTGCATAATGCCCCATTTCCCTACAATTGTATCATTCAACATTGATAGCCTCTTTCTTACCCTTGCAATCACGAGCTTGGTGACCTTTTTCTCCACATTTATAACAAACTCCCATTGCATTTAAGCATGTACTTGGGCGATTCTTCCCACAATTATCGCATAATGGAAAATCCTTCTTTCCCGTTTACCCTTTATCAGTCTCTTGTTCAATTGTTCTCTTCTTCTCTTGCTTTACTTTATTGTCATAAGATTTATAGAATTCCTTTTCTGTCTTGATAGTACATGAGACAATATCTTCGTACGATGAGAAGGTTTGTGAGACTAATGCTCGATGGAGAAAGGTTTTTAACCCATCAAAGAAATGATCAAGTTTACTTATTGGGTTATGTATATAATCTGCAGAATGCCTCTCTAACCTTGTAAAGTTAGCCTCATACATTGCGACATTTTCATCCTCCTTTTACCTCAGACTCAGAAATTGCCTTTCCATATCTGCTCGATGGTCATGTGGAATTTATTTTTATAGGAAAATTTACTTAAACTCCCTCCATTTCATACTTGATACTTCTTCATCTTCCTTTGTGTTTTGAATCAGCGACGACCATTGATCGACATCTCTAGTGAGGCAGTAAACTTGCATGAAACCTTCTCCCTTTCGCTACTCCCCAAGACGTGTGATGTTTTCTCTAAGAGGTTTATCCATTGCTCATCTACTAATGGATTTGTACCCCCATTAAATGTTGGCGGTTGTTGCCTCATGAATCAGTCTAACATTGATCCTCCACGTTGTAGATCAATGTGCTCCATACGAGTAAGGTTATTTTTCATAACCCGAGTCAGTTGTCATAGTATGGAGATAAGTTGATCAGCACCATTTGTATCACCAGCTCCACTATAATTATCTTAAGTAGGAGGGAAATCCCTACATGGAGTGCGTGCATTGATACATCTCCCATTCCTCCCACTAGGAGCCATTTCAAAACAATGGCACAATGTAGATTAGTTTATGAATCAATATACATAATTACAAACTTGAAAAACACTTAACATAAATTGAACTATTAATTGATATAATCCATAATCATAAAAAGAATTCTTTGAGGAAGTATATAATCATAACCCTTCATATTGGTTTGTAATGAAAATGAGAATTATCCTATGCATATCTCCTGGGATTGTTGTAACCAAGGGTGCAGCAAGGCCCATTGTCGTGCACCACTTCCCATTCGAGTCTAGCTCAAAGCGGTGTTTTTGGGTTTTACCCCTAGGTACATCTGTGCCAGAGCCACCTCTACCTGCTCGTATCTAGACAAAGATGCATTGCTCAGAAATCTCAAAAGATATCTATAATACTAAAATTCTCGGAAAGTTCTTCTATACTAATCCTCAATGTTTATCTTAGGTCTATTTTCTCTAATCAGAGTTTATCTAAATCTAGCTTCCAAGGTTAGTACTAAACTTCCTCTGATACCAACTATACCGCCCTGACTCAGTTACCTAGAGTCGGTGCATTGTTACGTAACATTGGCATGATCACAAAAGATCAAGTCTCGAAAGACCAATTAGTTTAGTAGCCTTGGAAACACTAGATACATTAATAAAAATTAGATTACATCATAAAGTGAAAAACTAAAATAACATGGTCTCCATAGTCCACACTCATATACCCTTCTAACTATCCCTGCAGGTCATTCATAAAATACTTCTTCAAATCCTGAAAAATATTAAAACATTGAAATGGGTGAGTTCAGATACTCAGTAAGGATAACAATATTGCGGAAGCTTTCATAAATAAACATATTCATTTAAGGAAATGTATAACTAAAACAAAATCATTTTAAACATGAACTTCAGAAAAATATGGAAAAAGTAAAATGAAATAATGCCATTTACTACTCACATGGATATTCTAATAGTCAAATAATCACATGAAATATCAATAACCACTTTCATAATGATGGAATGCATAATGGAAGAATATCATAACCATGTAGCCAAGGCCTCGTGCCAAGACTACAAATAATATTTTGTCAAGGCCTCATGCGAAGACACTCGTACATCTCATGAGACCTTTCGATGCATCAAGGAGCTATAGCGGGCTCCACCCATCACTTATTAAGTCCAATACATTCCTCAAATGAATAGGTTTAAACATATCATAAAACTTAACATAATCGTATCACATAAATCATGAAAAAAGGAAACATAAAATTTCCACATTTCAATCACAAGATATCAATACAACACATTGATATAATAATAACCATTTAAAAACCATTTTCAATACCAAAATAAAAGAAAATTAAAACATGGTATTTATTTTTCATTAAAAAAATGTTATGGCTTGTAAAGGAAGCCAAAACCAAAATAATGGCCATTGCAGTGAAGAAGTAATTGTCACCACATACATATTAAAAAAACATTTGATTTTTTCATTTAGTAAAACGCTTCATAAAAAAATATTCTTTTTGAATAAATATAAAATTCAAATGGGTTTATACACCGTATAAAAGAAAGTTGTGTATAAAACAAAATATGCCTCAATGAAATGATATTGAGATGAAGTCCTTTACAAAGATCATTTTTCTAAATAAAATAGATCTATTATGTGTATTCTCTATAAGTAAACATAATGAAAGTACAAATACAAGATAGGACATAATAACATCATGACATAATTTGAAAGTAGGAGATTAACCCAAAGAACGGAAATTGGGTTAAGAAGTTCCCTTACCTCGTGTCCGACTTGACTCGTTCGTTATTTAACCTCCTAAATAATAAAATAGAGTGAATTTCTACTTGATTAAGAACCATTTTAATGTTCATTATTCCTTTTATATCACTTATTACAATGTTATGAACATTATTTAATTATTTAAGTTAATAATGGTCGTTTTGTCGATCTTTGGTACTTGAGTTAAAAATAAACTTTTTATAATTACAATATGTTAAGGTGGTAAAATATCCATTATATCCAGAATTAAATTCATGATGTAGATAACATATATATCATATATATCTAGTATATATATTCATTTATAATATTACATAACATTTAGATGTAAGAAATGAAATGCACCGTTCATGGAGACGGTAAGCTGTACGTACGCATGAACATTACTTTCATTTCTATTTTGTATTTAATGGAATGAGGTCATAATTATATAAATGTGTATTATAATTCCAGTATAATATCATATATAATATCATTTACTCCATCCTTTAGACGTCCCACATATGGCATTAACGATTCAAATCACTTTGAGGGGGCGGTAGTCCGCACTTCCTAAAATGAAATTATCTAGTTTACCCATAATGGAAATCATAAAGGTATGACATAACTGAAATGTACAGAAGCATAAGTAAAACATAAACATAATATATATCATAATTAAATATAGTGACATCTTAATTTCCACCATGAGTGGTGTTAAAAGAAGTTTGAACAATCATCGTTTCGTGAGGGAGAAATTCGCCAACCACAGAAACAGTATGTTCTTTAACCATTAGATTAAGGTGTGTGTAAGTGTAAATAAAATCCTTATCATAACAACATCCTAGTATATTGAAGATTCTGGAGTTTTTACAAAATAAATGAATAAAAAGAGTTTACGTGAATGGAGAAGAATAATAAAACAAAATAACATAAGAGAATACATTACATTATAATCGGGTAACACTTTTAGATTTGAGCCAAAGGATTCCTTGGGAAGAATTCTACCCAAAGTGAGGATTCTAGGAGTAATATAGGGTATTTGGGAGAGTATTTCGGAAGAGGTTGGCCACGAAAAATGGCTTTGAGGGTGTGAATAAGGTGGTATAGGTGGGGGCCTTTTATAAGAGGAGAGGAGAGGCACTCTTGGAATGTAATGAAATGTTACATTATTATGAAGTACTTTTCAGATTTAAAAGGTCCCAAAATTATATATGTCAAGGTTAAGGTGATAAGGGATCGAAATATACTCATCCAATAGGTTTTTGACAAGTTTATGTCTTAGATTTTACATTATCTTTTCATTTTATTTAAATCATTAATTAATGAGGTAATCACCGTATCATTATGGTGTCATAAAAATTTTAATTTATTTAATGTCTAAAAATTATATAAAAAATATCAGGATGTAGGAAATATTTTTATATTTCTAATGAATATTTATAGTCGAATGTTTAACTTATATAACCCCATGTAATAATTGTTTTAATAAAACAACACATGTTTGTGGAAATTTTATTTTCACTTTAAATAAAAAGTTATTAATGCCATTTTCTTAAACAAGTTGCTCCATGGGGTCCCCAAGTTGACCCATGGATTTTCTTGGTCATCCATGACTAATCCAATAAGGGTAGGACATGTGTAATGGTATTTTCATATTTTTATAATATCATTTTTACCTTAAATTTCACTAATTACCTTTAATCGTGATAAATAAAACGTAAAAGTTACTATTCACCAAAAAAAGTATTTTAATCTCATTGAACCAAACTTTTCTTCCTAATGACAACCATGTATGCAGAATTTTTGAAAATCAAATCACATAAGTGGTAATGTTTTATTTACATGAAAAAATAGTTTTAACTACCACTTAGTGGTTTTACTATTTATCAAAAATTGAAGTTTTTCAGAAAAATACCAAAAATTCACCCTATGCTATATTTGATATTCCGAATTCAAAACAGATGTTTGTTTTACAAAATAAAAAACATATAATTTTCATTAATTAATTTTATAATTAATTCCCGCTGTCACAACAAATAGTGTGTTTTTAAGAAACAATATATATCAAACGATTGACAATTGTTTATGTCCTATTTCAAAGTGAAATTATTTTTAAAGACCACCATTGGATAAAATGGTAAAAAAATATTATAATTATTCTTTAAAACCACTAAATATTATAATTTATCAGTATAAATTATTTTGATTAAAAATGTTGTTTTTATGTATTTTCTCTATTCATAGAAAATTGGAAATTCTCAGAAAATTACAAAAAATTCAACTTAGCATAATTTCGATATTCCGAATACAAAAATGAAGTCCATTTTGAAATATAAAATTTATATAATTTAAAAAGGTCGGTATTACTATTCATAACTACTACTTTGATTGGTCGCGGTGTGTTAGAATCTGGACTTGCATACAATGCAGGCTATTGTATTATTGAAAGAGAAACGTATCATGGAAGTTTGAAGTGTTACACGTGCGCCATCAATGAATTTCCCTATTTCATCCATTTTTCTCAGATTTACACACAAACAACCCCTAAGGTGGAACACAAATGAAATGAACTCAACAAAAGGAAAAACATTACCTAAATAAGAGCTCACTAAATCTCCTAAAAAGATCAGGATCTTACAATATCCACACCTTATAATAGCTCATCCTCAAGCTCCACTCCCAATTATGTATAATATTCTAAATCAAATAGATTATTCTACTGATCCTTCATATCATCTTGTCTCTACCAGGATTCCTCTTGAAAAGGACCATGTTTCCACAATTCAATAACTATCAGCATGATTATCCCCAGTAATACATTATCAGTGTAATCCACCACATGTATCGATTTCTCGTAAAAGGAGATATCTAACAAAATCTCAACATCATCAAAATTGATCAAATGACATTTGTTGTAGTGATTCCGATGCAGTTCTGACAAATAAAAAATGTTATGAAAACATTATATTTATATGGAATATCCAATTAGTATATCACAGGCCCAATTCATTCAACCACCTTAAATGGTCTAATGAACCAAGGTGCTACCTTTCAGTGTCTTGGTATCATGTCATGACCCAAAATAGGTTGAACCCAAAGGAAAAAACAATAACTATATGTAAAATATAGTGTTCATCGACATCATTTAGCATTCAAATTATATCTACTCTAATCCATATCCGTATGATTTTGAATCATATAAACCTTCTCCGACGTCTCCTACACGAGACTCAGACCCAGCAACTCTGACTCTCCTGCTTCATCCAACATAATGGTGATAGAGATGGACTATCATAAAGGGCCCCATATGATTATATCTAAATATTAACATTATAACTATTGTTATAGGATTAATACTCCATATATAGGGGATTCTACCAATAACCACTAAATTCTAGAACACACACTCGAACATATATACTAAAGCACATGTATAGTATGCATTGACTACCCATATAATTGTGGGTGGAAATATGTATTCAATAAAAACTATATACCAAGATCCTTATATAAGACCCTATAGAAGAGTGAAGTAAAACAAAAAAAACAGGCATAATAATTAGTCTGTGGACCCCTATGCAGATGGACTATCTCCTGATCTTATAGTTCCTCAAACTGCTCTACTGAGAAAGTCTCCCGTATTGGTATAAAATACACTATATTTTTCAGTCTATCCACTATAAACCAAATAACATCATTCTTATGATGTATCCATAGGATACCTACCATAAAATAGATGGTAATGTTGTCCCACTTCCATTTGAGATTGTGAACAGGCTTCAAAATAACCTTTGGGTCGTTGATGCATATCATTTACCTACTAACAGTTATATCATTATGTCATGAACCATTTATCTCCTTTTTCTTCATCAGCCACCAAAAAAGTTATCATTTTTCACAGTTTATATTGGTCACCCCTGGACGTACCATCTAATTTGAGGATTGAAATTCCCGCATCAAATCCTCGCACGTACTCATAGCAATAATAACCTAATTATTTTCATAGATGATATCATCTTAATCTATCATCCCATATGAAGGTGTATCCCCACCTCCATGTCATTCCCTATGAGATAAATATTCTGGATCCTCATTCTTTTTACCAGCGATCCGTATCAAAATCCTAGACTCCACTAAAACTTATACTTGAGTCATCTACTCTTGATTCTCCTGAATCACCACATTTATCTCATCTAGTTGAGTCATCATATTCCACTCTATCCTAGACACCTAAACCATGTGAGTCTAATTTTTCATACTCATATAAGTAGAAATGCTATTTCCTTTCCCAGAAATATATGATATGTAAAAATTGAATGAATGAATGTTCTAAACCCACATCCACTGCCAAAGATTAATATCTTGTTTAAAAATATTGTACTTCGAGATAATGTGATTAGTAACCACTATAAAATTCTCACCAAATATTTAGTGCAACCAACATTTAAAAAAAAGAAACTTATTCTTACTCATGGTTGTGCGTTAGGTAATTGCATTAATGTCCCGTTAACTAATGAGACCCGCACACCACATCACTTTCTCTTTGAAACAAAACAGCTCCATTTACAGTCCTAGATTCATCAAAATACACCGTATAATTCTCCCTAAGATCACGTAAGAACATGATTGTTGTCGATGATAACCACTTCTTCAACTCAGAGAACGAATTAATGCATGATTATGACCATTCAAAATTTATACCCTTCATAGTCATGCTTGAAACTAATGCCTCCAAATGGGAAATTCCTGGATAATCCTCAGATAACATCCAGATAATCATAGAAAGATATGGATTTAAAAAAATCAAGGGATTCCATCATGAAACCAATTCTTGAACCTTATATGTGTACACTAACACACCTTCTGTCTAGAAATGTGACCCGAGAAGTGTACATTATTAATAAAAAACTAACACATTGATAGGTTGATTTATAGCTGATTCCTTCTTAGTTTACTCAGGATGATGTAAAGATGTTGGTAATGATCATCACCAGTCATGGAGTACACCATGATGTCATCCAAAAACACTACCACAAACTGATCTATGTACGGATGGGGTGTTCTATCAATCAAGTCCATAAGAACTACTTTTCTATTCATAAAAAAAATAAAATTATGGTGAACTCATATAGTCTATACCTACTTCTAAAATCATTCCTCAGTATATCAGAAATTTGAAATCTAGGAAGATGATACCCTAATCTGATGTCAATTTTGGAAATGAGAAAAGCTCATATTAACTGGTTAAAAAGATCAAAGTTATGAGGAAGAGGATTGTGGTTCCTCACAGTAATAGTTTTCAACATCTGGTAATTAAAACACATGTTCAAACTCCATTCAATATTCTTTACTAACAACAGAGGTGATCTCCAGTGTAACATAAATGGTCATATAAACCCCATTTCCATTATCTTGTTCAGCTATGTCTTGAGCTCTTGAAGACCTATAGACACTACTTTGAAAGGTGGAATAGAAATCAGGACACCTCATTACAGTATCTAAATAGTATACTCTGTGTATCTCTCAATGGGAAGCCATACTAATTATTTAGGAAAAACATGATGAAGTAGATCCACTAATGGTTAAAAAGAAAACGTACATTAAACCTCCATTATTGAGCATTAGAATATTACACAGGGCTTGGATATCTCCTAGTTTCTAATGAATTGTCCTCGCTTAGACCTCCTTGATATACCACTCTCCACAATGTATGTACATGTAACCCTTAAGAGTAGTAAACATCAATCACCTTCGATAACAATCCATCTGGCCATAGTGTTATATGAACCAATCCATACCCAGAATTATGATGAATCCTAACATGTCAAAAATATATATATCCCATAGAAAATGATACTCACCAACCTCTTTTGAACATCCCTTTCTTAAGAAGATGTCCCGAAACATTACTCCCAATGGTGTGCCTATCATTAAAACCCCACTCATGAACTCCACCGCCAAGATCAAAACATTTAGAAGTTTCAGATACAAAAAGGAATGAGAGGAACCAATATCAAATAAGGAACTAGATAATGTTAAAACTAAGATAATATTACCTCTCACAGTCAAGGCTCTATCTATAATATTCAGATGTTTCGGATAAATTTCATATAACTATTTTGTTCCTCTTCCCTATGATGTATTTTGAATGACCTATGTTTCCCCATACTTCTAATAGGGGTGACCTTTCCCTGAATCTACACATATACTAATTATACCTCCATGACATGTAGAACTCGTAATTAATGCTTGATATGGGGTAGAAGATCCCTTTTCAACACTATTATTCTCTCTAGTTGCACCACCATCACTTATATGTTGTGTGTTCCTTTATAACCTCTCCATATGTCCCATAATTCTGTAAGATCATCACTCCACTATTAGTTAGGGGCAATGTCTACGATAGTGGTATGACCTACCACACTAGTGAAAAATCACTAAATAAAGATCCTATGTAACTTTCTCCCCCCTTCCACCCAATTTTTCACTAATATTGGAAAATCTCTCATAATAATGCTTTCTTCTCTTGGAAAATTTCCATCTTGATCACTCATTAGAAACCCTCTATCCAACATTAAAATCCTCCTCCTGGTTCCCCTCAGTTATGAGAGCCTAATTCACCAATTTTGGAAACTTCTTCAGTCAATGGATATTCACCTTGGATTTAATTTTACACAGAATCCCTTCTTGAAATCATTTTTCTGATGTAGCCTCATCCATTTCCAGCACTGGAGAAACGTAATGAAAATTTGAATATCATCCAATATAGTCCCTCATAGATATAATACTCAGAGTCAATGTTTGATCTAAACAACTCCCTCCAACCTCATGATATATGGATAGAAGTGATCCATGAACCTCTCAAATAATACCTTCCGTAAAATACCATTGGCATATCAAGTCAGAGTCATAATGTCTCGCCACTACTTCAGTTATCCTCAGAGCATATAATCATCTATCATGACCCTATTATTAGTAGGAGTCTCCAATTGGTCGTTTATAGTATGGATATAATCAATCCAGAAATCATCTCCCTTGGGTCCACCCTCTTCGTAAAAAGATATAGGATTTTGTAACTAAAACTCCCACTTCATGTAAGATATACTCTTCTCAACCTACCCTCAGTCTCTTTCCATGAATTTCATGAACATAAAAATGTACTCATAGAACATCTTTACATCTTCCTCAACCAAAACTACCAGTTCCTCAGGTTCTCATACAAGTGGAGAA
The DNA here is from genome assembly GCA_963277665.1 of Viscum album. Taxonomy (NCBI): domain Eukaryota; kingdom Viridiplantae; phylum Streptophyta; class Magnoliopsida; order Santalales; family Viscaceae; genus Viscum; species Viscum album. The sequence continues at coordinate 1,022,635,812 of OY728162.1, forward strand.
TCACCATCCATAACCATAGTCATCTTGTAAACAAGCATAATCATTAGAAAATAAATCTATAATACAAATATATAACATAGAACATAGTTTAGAAAAGATAACACATTTATGAAAAAAAAATATGTTACAATAATTCATTTTTCAAAACCCCTACATGAGGTCAAAATTGATGAGTTTTTAATACCCTTGACTATCCTACACCTAGGTCCTAGTTTACAAGGGTAAAAAAATTCTCATTATTGAAGTTTCTCATTTACACACCCTTTTATCTTCATATTGCATCATTTCACAATCATTATCAATTTCAAAATAGTAACAATTTTCTATTCAATTTCACAATAAAGGAAATAAATAGTTAATGTTCAAAAATTTTAACAAAACCAATTTTCCCATGCATCTCTATGTTGATGAACATAGTAAAATAGTCCAATGTGCCTAGTGTGATGCATTAAAACTAAACTATCATGCCATACTAGGCCATGAGTCAATTCATAGAAAATATAAGAAACAATAATCACGTCACCCCACAAGTGTGTAACCCAAGGTAAAATAATATTTGACTGTAATAGGAACCATAAATAAAAAAATCCCACCCTAGGTACTTGGGTTATCTCACGTACATGGGTTAGCTACTCTCATACATGAGATCCTAACCATGGACAAAATCAGCCATGTCCCTTTTCTACCATTATCAATATTTAAGATAAAAAAATGAAAAGAAAACTAGGAGTTAATACCACTTTGTAACATCCCTCCCGAGGTGACACATACTGGTGCCATGACCAAGTTTAGTAAATGACCTAATGTGTGCCTCCTCATACACCATAGGCTATGAACTAGCACTGAGGGTCTAAAATCAATCATGGGGAGACTATACCCTCTTTTCCATAGTAAAACTCCAGCAGAAAAAATTAAATATAACCAAACATATAACCATAAAGAGAATAATACCAGTACAGAAGATGACTAAAACTAAAAATATAATATCAAAACCAAATAGTATATATACCATTCTAAATTACGTTCAAGTGTAAAAATAAAAATAAAATGGAAATACACTAACAACCACAAAGAGGGAACATAACCTTATTTGTTTCCCACATCTATGATACATACCTAAATTATTTTTCTAGCATATGGAATCATCCTTTAACTTATCTTAAATTCATGAAATCTATTCAAGTACAGATTAGGCATCCTCATCGAGGTCTGAGTAAAACTCTTTAGTCTGCATCCAATGGAGTCTAAAAAAATATACAATCAATAATAGTGTATGCAGCTATATGATTAAATAATCAATATGAATAAATCAAAAGTTACCACATTATAAAGATTTTCTTTAATTAACCACATAAAATCCTTAGGTTTTCATGATATCCTATAAATCAATACCTACTTCGGCCCATGTTGAAGTCTAAACAATCCCTAAGGGATATCACATCCATGAATTCCATTATAACCATTTTTTATCTCATGTCACATCTAATAATTTCATTATTACCATTCTAGATTACATTTATTATATGAATTCCACTATTAAAATTAATTATTTCATCAATTAATTCAAAAATTAATTAATCAAATCAATATCATTAATTCACTCAACAGTTAATTAATCTTCTTATTATCATTAATTAACTCAATAAATAATTAATCATGTTAATAAAATTAATTATATCAATAATTAATTAATCATCTCAGCCCAAATAATTAAATCAACAATAAAGTAATCTTATCAACCATATTAATTAAATCAATAATTAATAAATATTCTCAATTCATTTATAATTCATCATCTTGATTTTCACATTAATTAACTTAATTAATTTCCCTATTAATAAATAAAAATCCACAATCCCCAAAATCCAATAATTAATTCATTAATTTATTATTCACCACACAATATCATTATCCAGTAGTTTATTCATCAATTAATTATTCAATTAAACTATCTCAATGTCCACTAATTATTTCGACAATTAATTACTCAAATCTATATTCCTAATTATCTGCAATATCATATATACCTTAATTAATTAATCCCACATATTAATTAAATTAATTAGTAACTCATTTTATAAAATCAAATTACAACTCTAAAATCACATATGCATAATTTTAATCAAGTCTATGGGATTTTAATTATATAACACCTATCCCAATTTATTGAAGTACGATCACCCAGTGGAAGTCCCCAAAATTTGAGAATAACAAGAATGTAGAATTAGATCCCAATCTAAAAACCTGAACAATGATCCATTGAATAAAGATACATCAATTAATGTTATATATAAATAATACTAGATCTACATTCAATAAAAATAGTTCAGGATCTAATCAATATAGAAAATACATCCCCTTAATGAAATAAAGATGATAGGATTAGAATGGGGATCCAAGTGGAATTTTATTTATTTACAAGGAGGGGTGCCGATAGTTGATCCAGGATTTGAATTGCAATTAAAGAAGTATTTTAATGATTGGAATCTATTTAAGTGCCTCATGAATTATGAAAAACCATAATGGTTTTAATTTTGGTTGATTTTGGAATAAAAAGGGGATTACAGTAATTTAAATTGAAATTTTCAGGTGAATTAAAATTTTCACCCTAGTTAGTTCTGTAGGAGTGCATGGTTTCCCATACCTATGTGCCTAAATATTGTTCATAATTTATAGGGGTTCATTGTTACTCCTAATTGGGATTACTATTTGAAAATAGTAATCCAATCATGAACATAACAATTTCTTTCATTTCTCTCAAAATTTAACAAAAAAACACCCCATGATTTATCCCAAATTAAAAGTAATCAACTCAAGGAAAATCTCTTTCTACCATGAACCCATGAAATTGCCATAAAAGTTCATGATCTTACATCTAATGGAATTGGTAGTAGTCCCATCACAATGGGGAGTCCTTTTTTATGTTCATTCCCTTCATGGATGGTAGAAAAGGATTATGGTTGACTATGACTAAGACATTCAGATGTATTTTCCACTATCCATTCAGGAAACTGGATGACCACAGGATGTAAAAAACATATTACATTACACAGAGGGTTTCATTAAACATGTTGAGAAACCAATAAACATGTATGTAATTCTGTTATTGTTCTTTTATCTAGACCAACTAAGAGGTGGTGGGGAATGATAAGCATGCTAGAAGATTTGAGGGACTCACCTGGGTTGCCTTCAAGGAACTATTTATTAATGAAATATTTTTAAACCCATGGATACTATAATAAGAAGAAAAATTCATAGAGATATACCAAGGGTCCATGATGGGATCCCCATACTCCACAGATTTCATTGAGCTACTTAAATTTTCTCCCCTCTTGGTCAGGAAAGAGGAAGATATGTCTAGGATGTTTGAGGTCAGTCATTATCCATAAATCAGAAAATTGTTTTGGAACTTTGAAATAGTGAAATGAAAATATATTATTTACAAGGATTAGACTATTGGGATTTCATTAGTGGAGTATTGAACTCTTGTTCTTCTTCCACCCTTCATTTCTCAGGTTGGAAATCCTCTTACAACAATAACCAGTTCCTCTTCTGGTAGCAAGACGAGGAAGACTAGGGACATGCAATAAGGTAGTGGTTTAATGGTGGAGAAGATTATTGAATCATAATCCACCTCAAGAGGATATCCATAGTGATTAAAAATTGGAAATATCAAAAATTAACATAGGATATTCACTTCAGCTTTAAAAAATTACTGAATGTGTGGAAATACAGGAAATCACCAACAATTTATCATCATAGCTTTAATAGAATGTTTCCACATGGGTACATGATAACAATGATCAGTGACCCAGGGATGATACTACATTCATTAGTATCATGATTAGATTATTCCGACTCAGACGAGTCAGATACCTCATGTATATGGTAGAAGAGTTGAGGAAGGCTAGGTATATGAAGTAGACCGGACACCAGTAAATGGCTATGAAGGACCCTATACTATTTGAGGTATGGTATAGATAAATTAAACACTTTTAACACATTATTTGAAATTGGTTCTTCTCATTCATTTATATCTACAAAAATTATTGAAGGAATTGTATTACAAGTGAGGTTATGTTATGTCTTCATTTCCCTTTATACATTATTGGGAATAAATATAGACCATCATTATTAATGCTCATTGTTTCTCTTATTTATTTCCAATTTTTGACATCCATGGGATGTTTTTATTATGTAGTTGAAGATATTCAATGTGATTCTTATCATACAACATATTAAAATTTTTCAACCACATGTTGATTTATATCATATAAGGGTATCTTTTGCATCTACTAAGGAACAAATGATCATGAAGATCAGTGAGTGGGAATTGAGAGCATGTAGAGTTCGTTCAGACATGAGTTATCTTTGGATGATCATGGAATGTAATGAATAGTTGAATTTTTTATCATGATCAGTGGAAACCAAATGATTTCTTCATCTTGTTCTATATTTCTATGAGCAGGTATTCCCAAAGGATATCATAGGACATCTCCCTAATAGTGGAGTTATCTTTAAAATAGATCACATTCATGGTGTAGAACCCATCTCAATACACCCTTATCATAAGTTTTGATCCACAATAAGGGAGATCAATGGAAATATCAAGGATGTAGAATAAAATTAATTCATCAATACATGTACCTTATCTATGGGTGAATAGGTATTGTTCTATCATAATAAGAATGAATGTATTAAACTCTACATAGTTTACCAGAAGCTGAATTAGGTGATGGTGAATAATAAATATCCTTTTTACAGGATTGAAAATGTATTTTATTAGTTACAATTATTCTAGTGGTCATCCATGATTGATCTCCAATATAGATATCAATAGATTCATGTTTTAAAAGTGGAATTCACAACAATGGTGTTTCGGAGTTTGTAAGAGTAATATGAGTACATGGTAATTTTTTTAGGAATGATGACTGTTCGAACAATGTTCATGGATGTCATGAAAATTTTTATTTAGAAGTATGTTACAAGTTAATTATGGTGTTTATTAACAATATACTCCGTTAATAATTGACCATGCCGCATCATTCTAGACAACATTAGAAATTTGAGAGTATATTTTTATCACATCATCATTATTCCAAACTATCGAAGTGTAATACATATATTCAAAAGTGAAAATGAACATGTAATATGATGATATAAATAGGAATATCTAGGGAATAAAATTATCTTTTGCATCTAATATCATAAACATGTAACTAGAATTTGTTAGTGTTTTAAATATTTCATTATTTATATGGATACTATCGATGTCTTATCTTGGAATCTGATGGTTTATCAGCACCCATGAGTGCATTAATAATGAAAGGGTGATGTTTAAATTTTCAATATAGTTTCATAATTATAATCATACACTGAAGATGATGATTAATATATATCCTTATTTGATAGTTATCATGTAAATAACATGCTGTTATAATTAATTACATTCATCAAGCATTTGTTTGATGAGTAATTATGATGTATAGGGAAAAGATAGTATCTTTTTAGTCACCTCATATGTGACCCCATAGAATTCAATTAACCGATTACATGGAGCTGTCAATAATGGTCCACACATTTATGTGATGTTAACACTACCTCTTTAGTTAGAATTTTATTTTTTATAAGGGTTGTATGGGCATCTACTGTATCTTCACACAATGGGATCTCAATTTGACGTAGTTTCCTAAGGTGGGGTACCTAAATGTTTTCGAATTTGATATTTCCTATACAATAGGTAATAGTGACTTAATTTTATATACTATTACCCTGATGATTTTGGTAGCTTAGGATCATAGTGAATTTTCTTTAGAGAAAAAATTTCCCATGATGAACATTTTTGCTGATTGGATGGTTGAACATTTGTAGGACTATGGATCAATGAATTCTGCTCCATTTTGGTTAACATATTCATTAGTATAATGTGTAACAACTGGCAAGGAGACTAGATGAAGGTGTGATATTATGCAAGAATGAGTATATATTTATGGGCTATTACATAACTATTTGTTAGATGGTTGTGAAGTAATCTTTGTATATGAGAGAGTTGTAGTCCCTGCATCAATTATTTATTAACTTACCAAAAAATTAAAAATTATTAAGTTGGTGGTACATCATGAGGTGACAATGATGAAACACTAATTGAAGGAGAGTTTTTTGTGGAAATAGATGAAGTGTGACATTGTAATGTTTGTTTCTTGATGCTTTACATAATAGAGGATAATAAATGATAACTGACATCATGATAATTTTCACTAACCACTTCATATTCCAATGTGAACATTGGACGAAAACATGATGGAAATTTTGATGTGGTCACCTAGGACCCTAATGATTCAGGATACTATTTGAGTGACTATTTATCAACCAATGAATATGAATCATTTATTACAGATCACTCACACTCACTCAGTATAAATGATTGGAAAGAATTATGTCCATATGATTTATGAATACAAGGATTACCTTCATAATTCTATATAAAAGATATAAAAATATTAAATCATTATTATTTTTTTCCATATTAAAGTCATAAGGGACTCAGATACGATTGAGCATGATGTAACATCCCTAGATATGTGATAATTATAGTGTAATTTTCATTTATTTTAGGATCAACATCAGGCATGTATAATTGAATTTAGTAGAGCATTGGATAATTACATAACCCTTGTGTATTTACCCTATAAAAATATTTAACAGTATTCGAATCAAATGGATCATTATGAGACTCTCTATGGTAGGTCATGACTCTAACCACTTTATTGGAATGAGTATGGTTAGGAAAAATTTGATTTATAAGAGTTTGATAACAGATCAATGTAGGACGATGTCATATATAAACCATCAGAGGATACCTTTGGATATCTATTGGGGAAAAAGTCATTATAAGAGTGAATCCTTATTTTGATCATTGAAATTTATGGAAGAAAAGTATGGTACATATATGCTATGACGTACTCATCAAGGTCACCCAGTAGGTTGGATGAGTGGTATACCTTCTAGATCATACTTATCACTACCCATGATATGGAAGATGTGTTTCATATGTCGTATCTCTAGAGGAACATTCATGATCTAATGAATGTTCTCGATTAGGATGATGATAAGCTATATCCATACACATTTTTTAGAGATCCCCATTTAAATAATAGACCATAGCGAGAATGTGTTTGGTGGGAAGATGATACGACTTTTCGTGATTTTATGGTGTCATGGAAGGACCTTGATTGAGGCTTTGAAATGATAGAATGATTTTGGAGCCCAGTGATGTGAGTAGTTTGATAAGGAATCAATGATTTAATTCTTGAGGATGAGAATAAATTTGAGGGGGAGAGTTGTAAAACTATCAAATTTTATGATATATCTTTATGATCCTTATATAGTGAAAAGGGGATGTTGAGTGGAAAATGGTTATATAGGATGATGGATATATTTTTTCGTAGTGACTATGGTTGCATAGTGGTTGTGGAGATATGGAATAATAGATAGTTTTGGTGGTTCTTATTATACTATCATGGGTATGGTGTTTAGAATCAATAGTTTCATAGAGGTTGGAAGGTGGAGTTTTGTATGTTCATTATATTTTTTTTGTCACTACACTTTGGAGTGGTGGTTGCATCACATAGTCATTATGAGGGATTAAGGGATATATCAGAGTGAGTTTTAAATTTCATATGTTCACTCAACAATATTATTGAATGTAAATATTGAACAATGTGGATTCAAGATGTTCATTTTACCAGGAACAACTTCATCATGACCAAATACTATATATTTATTCCTTATCAATTATATACCCATTATATTGTACAGATATTCTCTACACGATAATGCCTATTTTTATAATATGCCTATAAAATAGCATTCTGCAAAAAACATAGCCAAGTATCAATCATTCCACTTACATATAAAGAAAACCTATGTATTTTTCAAGAATTTATCCAACCCTCATACACTAGGATTTATCCTCAACAGTATATGATCAACTCATGGTGATTATATGTGAGTTTTAATTCCATGATATTTCATTTCTCCTACATATATTTGTATAAATTTTTTGTCTAACAATATTTTTCTATAGTCATTCTAAATTTAGAATTAGAATCATGTTTCGAATGGTAAGATAGTGGATTGGTGTTTTTTAATAATCGTAATGTTCTATCCTAGTTTTGACGAAGAACTCATTATATATTCTGATAATGATAATTAATCTATGGAATTGTGGCCTTTATTTTGGTTTACTGATGAACTAGTTCTATTGAAATAATCCTTGATGAATCCTTCATGTTGGAGCACATTCTTCATGGGTGTGATACATGTCTCTGTCATCAAATTTAGATAGTATGGGTATTAAAATATGGTGAAAGGAAATTGTTCATCAATTTTCGTTACACATTTATAGAATATGAAATAAATCCATTCCCATTGAGGAGAATCTATCAAGATTTAGTATTTCTCTTGAAATTATGTGAAAATAATGTTTCATTTCAATGTCAGAGTATTTTACTAACTATTTTTTCAACATCTAATGGTATATTCACATGTATATACATGTTAGAGTCTATAAAATATCTCTTGATATGTTAATATCAGTGGTGTAGTAATTTAGACTAGATGGGACATTATTATAGGTAATAGAGCACATTAAATGGGTGGGACAATCATCAACCATACTAAATATTTGTGAATTTGGGAAATTAGGAAAGCACTATACTATCAAGGACATTGACATTATATCTAAATTTATGCACATCATCTAATATCTTGTTCATTATTATATGGATTTTATTCTTCATCGAGAATTTTTGGTCCTTTTATAACCTACACGTTCCCCCTAGTGTGACATTACATGATCAAAGGAAGGCGGTTTTTTGGGATAAATGTTAACCCCACGATCGTTGTTTTAAACTAAACAATGATGGATAATTTATTTAATGGATAATTTGATTTGGATGTTTTTTTATACCCATAGGGGCCCTACCTGGGTATAAATTTCATCATACTTATGGGAGGTTAATTCATTGGTTGATGAGGCTATGGATATTCTCTAAGGGTTCGGTTTCTATAAGAATAATAATATTTCATTATCAAATGTGTAATTAGACTCTTATATTGATATCAAAAATGTAAAAGACCATTCTGAATTCCCTTGTAACAGTATCTATTAAAAAAATAATGTGAATCTATATTCTTTAACCAAATTTCAATGAGGATCACACATGTCATGTGTGTAAGATATTGGTTAATCTTCATTCTTATAGTGGTATCCTTGTTGATATGATTGTGGTGTATACTTGTATATCATATTTTCCTATATATATTTCTATTATGTCATGAGGGTATTCACTCGAGCTTAGCAATTTATATCCCCTGTGACACCTTCTTTTTTTGGATGTGTTTGTTCTTGTTTTTTTCCTATAAAATTAATCAAATATATCAACAGTTAGTCAGATTGTATCACACATAAAATTCAAATTAGAATATAATAATATTTTTTTGGTTCATGGATATGATACTAATGGTATAGTATACAAAATGAAGATATTAAAATCCGTCCACATAGTACACAATATTTTTCGTAGAAGAAAGTTCTTATGAGGTCTTAAGGCCCTCTAGCGTAGATCCGATGTTTCGAGCTAGAGAGTTTCATGGTGAATGATTTCTCAATCATTATATATGGATTGATTTTATGATTCTTATAGACCTTGACAATGATTTAATATATATGATTTTATTTTGGGATAGTTTATATATATTTACAACAAATCCTAATGGAGGATATCGATGTACACTTGGAGGTTTTGATGAAAGGGTTTTTTTTATTTCATTTTTCAAAACGTGTTTGAGGGGTTTAAGTGCTATCTAAGGGTGTAGATTGATTTACTCAAGAAAAAGTTTTTGATTGAATGTGAAATTTATTTTAATGTTCCTCAATTAATGTAGTAACTTTTGTTTATGGATATAAGGATAATTTATAAATCATATTGGAAAAGTCCCTGATTAATTGAGATACTATAGAGATATTTTGAATAAAATCCAAGAATACTGGATCAATGGTATAATGAACATAATCAACTAACCATAACAGTTTTTATAGAAGGTCTATCAATATCCATGGTATACTTTTTGTACATTTGAGAATCTTGAATGTCCTAAACGTTTAGAGTTGTATTTGGGGTCATTCGAACATGTTTGATAGGTTTTTATGTGTGGTTGTGATAATGGAATATAGTTGGTTATGAAATCATCATGTGGTTGATCTACATGGCCAATATAGGCATTTTTTTATTAGGACTATGAAGTTTCTACAAATGGTCATATCCCTTAGGTTTTATTATTTCGATAGGTTTACTGACTCATGATTTGTTACGTACATATAGATTTTTTTGTTAAAAAGTATCATCGAGAATCATGGTTTCCAGCGTTTAGGTATTATAAATGAATATAATTATGATAATTACTTCCTCAATGTTTTTTATAAATAACAATGTATTTGTAAAAATATTATTCCATACAAGCCTTCTGGAAGATAAAATGAGTTTTTTTAAGGACCATATTAGCTATTCATGGGTTTGCACATATATGATGAAGTAATATTTTCATATAAAAACCTATGATTTTTAGTGGTTGTTTCCATACAACTGTAAATAATGTGAGTTTATATAATATATTTTTTGGGAAATATAATTTACTAAAAAATGATAATTTAAAGATGTAAATAAGAATAAAAATTCACTATTCATGAATTAAAAGACAGTAGATTCTCTAAAATATTGAATTCGTCATGTATAGAAGAAAAATGATAAGGGAGATTGGGTGAGGGAAAGATGAATCCGTGAGTAATCATCTATTTTATAGATATTAATGATCAAAGAGGTCGGATCCTGCATGTATTCGTTTACACATGAATATTTAATAAAAATGAAAGAATACAGATATCAATTCTTGGTTAGTACAATCATATTAATTTTATATAGTTAATAAAATCCAATACATAATGATAATTCATCCTAAGGTTGTATAATAATCTAATATATCCATGAAAAATGATGCTAATTTTCAAGGCTCATAGAACTCGGGTAAACAAGAAATTCCTTTATTATTGTTGTTAATGTTAATGGAACATCTAATCATAATTTATAATAACTATTATAAATTCCTTCAAGAGTCAATGATTAACAGTAGACCTATCATGTAATAACTATTGAATTAGTTAATATCCATTTCTTGGAACCCATCCAAACATAGAAAGGAATCATATAATTTATTTACGTCAAACCATGGAAAAATATTATATGATTTATTTTATTTTCATTCATGCATATGGGTTATAAAAATCATTAAATATTGGATCATAACTCTAATAATAAAAAGGTGTATAATTCTAAATGAAAAATCTTCATAAACTGAACGATTGATCCCCCCCCCCTCATTGTTGTACTGACATATTCACGTTCTTCAATAATGATTTTGAAATTTTTGAATAGAACATTTTATTTTTTTGTTACTAATAAAAAATTAATAATCTTTATTAAAAATGAAAATTTAATAGAGATAAATCTTTCTAAAATATTTAAACTCTTATGATATCTCTAAATAACTCTAACTAAATATATAAAACTCTAAAAAATTGGTGAAATATAAAAATATATGCATGAAAAAATAGAATAACTCTCATGATTTAGAACGATTACTATTAAGAGTTGGCCACATGGTAAATTTTTAGTCCAAATCAATTCAACATCATAGAAACTTCCATATTACATCATGAATTGTCAAAAAAGTACAAACACAACAATATATTGAAATATTGTTTTAACGCACATTATAAAATTAATTTTATAATAGATTGAATTATAATTTATGTTTAAAAAAATTAAACCTATCCCCTATTTGAGTCTCTACAATATAACCTAATCATAAAATTACTTCGGTTCATAATATCTCCATATTAGAATATCATAGCTAAAAAAATTTCCACAATTAGATTAAATTCTCAACTAATGAATATAAATCATATTAAAGACAATCATACTTAGAAATGAACCTTTTTTCAATATGTATAGGCCTAAATGAGTGAACCCATTATAGATTTCAGGAATATTAACCAATAGGACCCTGTTATCCATTACAGTAAATAATATCTACTACATTTCAACATATTAAACAACATGATACAATCTAGTAAATCAGGATAGATAAAGATCATCTTCTGAAAAAAATTATTGATCATTTAAATACAATTTTACTATAAAGAATCTCAATAAAACTATTATAATAGTTTAAAAATAACTTTACTAACACACCCTCATAATGAAGTATAATTATATCCATTATAATTATTCTTCTAAACCATATTTATACATACTTTTCTTTTAATCTCAATCAACAATCGAGGTTTTTTATTTTTCTTTTAAACATTTTTATTTTTATTGGACTAACTCTGCTTAAATATTTTCCTATTAAACCATATATTCATATGTAATTATTAGTTATTAATCAAAAAATTTAATTCTTTATTAACAATGAAACCATAGTTCCATGAATAGACAAATATTGCATATTTACCATGGAAAACAAATTATAGTCAACTTATTGACACATAATTTTTTAAATACATTTCTTACAAATTTTTTATCCATTTTGAGAGAAAATAATTTTATAGTATCCCAATACAATATTTTTAGTTATAGAATTAAATCAATAAATTATCAAAACACCATATGTATTTTTTTTATTACATTCAATTTAGTCTTCTAGAAATATAGATATTTCTGAGAATCGTTAAATTTACCAATATTTTGTTATCTTTCAGCTATGAAATCATATAAAACAATATATCATCATTTACAAGACAATGTTTACCGATTTAGGGTTTCATTTTATAGTCGAATTGGTACTCATCATTCTATGAATCATTAACGTCTTTCATAACCTTTTTAATTGATATTTCAAAAATTATTTATATAAAATTATGAATTTTCAATTTGAAATTTTCCAATTACTTTTTTGAATGGATAATATTCAATTGTACAATGTCAATATCATTATCCAAAACATTACCACCATATTATATTTCAATTTAAAAAAAATTATATAATTTAACTACTTCATGTCTTTTATATTCATCATGAAACTTGCAATATTTTCAACAAAAAAATTAGTTTTGAATGACAGTTGAATATATTTATTTAAATTATTTATCCCTTTCTCCATCATTTAATTTATTTCAATGATAAATATTCAATTCATGCTTCATAAAAAAATGATTTATATTTCTTCCTCACACCCAGTACCAATGAATTCATGACTTGTAAATTCATCCTAACTCACTTCAACAATATGTTTTTTTCAATTGCATCATTGGAAGTCACATATACAACCTCTTCTTCATTAAAATAATTTTATTAAAAAATTTAAATAAATATTTATTATAGCTATTTAGATAAATGATTACACATCAATTTTTTTAGAAAATATTTATTTTTCATATAATAATTTTTTCTTAGAGGATATCCTTTTTCTCTCATATTCATATTCGGAAACATATTTTTTTTCAACATTAGACAATTTGTTGTGAAATTTATAATGGTTCCACAAATGAAACAAATAGGATGAACCACACCCTTTATAAATCCATTTTAACTTAACATAGGTATAAAGATGAGAGACATTTGTCTTTGAATTTTATCTATAATAAATTATTCTTTATCACAATACACTTCTTTAAAAACAAATTATATCTCACACTTTAATACACTGTTATAAATTAAATTTTAAGACATACCTTATTTTTAACATGCAGTTCCCTTCTAAATAGCTTATGAAATAAGGTCTAATTTTAAATCCTATAATATAAGATTACAAATTTCATATTCACCATGTTGTGGGAATTTTTCATCAAACATGCATAGAAAAATATGTAGTGCCTTTTATACAATCATAGTACATCATGAATGATCACCAAATACTCTAATTGTTCCCAATATATCATTAGGTGAGCAATAAAGACATTTAATATTTCATCTTAAATTTTTTTAAGATATTATCCTTAAATATCAAAACATGAAGGTTTTTATTCCTCAGAATTTTATTTGTTTCACTGATATTTCATCACACATCGTATATTCCATTTACTACCATGATCCATTTTAGATTTGTAAAACTGTACTAAAAAAGTGTTGAATGGATGTCATTTTGATAATTTATAGTAATATCTAAATTCATTCAAACAATATTTATTATAGTATTAGGTTTTATAACATTTGTAAAACCATGTGTTATATTCTCTAATATATTCATACTCATTGATAATAAATATTGGAATGTTTAATTTTCTCATATATAATTGTTTTTACCATAGAATGATGGAATCAAAATACTATTGAATTATATGTAGATAAAAATTAATAATCAAAATATTCTTTTAATTATGAATTATTTTTCTCTATGCACTTTATGGTATATCAGTAATGAATGTAATCAGGTTTTGACACAACTATAAAAGGACACTCATGATCAATTAAAATTCTTTGGGAGAAGGGGTATATGGATTGAAATATTATTTATGTTTCTTTTTAAAACAACCATATTCACAAGCTAAATTGAATATTGGGTTTTGTTACACCATGCAATCAAGACACAAGGAGTTATCATAATTTATTTATAAGGACCCCCCATCTAAATGAGTAACATGACTTTAGCATGATTCATATTTAACTTAGCCTACACTATCTATAAGATTCATCATGTGGCATAAAAATTGAAGGGGTTGTCATCTACAAATATATTATATGTATACCAAATATGAATGAAATGAACTGATATTTTGTAAGTGATATTCATCATTTGGTTGAATAAATGTCTTATTATGTAATATAGTTATAGAAAACACATTCTATTATCTAATTTCTTCATACCATTATACAGTATTTCGAATTTAAAATTCCATTATTTATCATAACCATTGAAAATATATCAGTTCTCTAGTGATCACATGATTAGAATTAATTAAGTTTATTTATAATTGTTTCATACCATTATTTAGTGGAAATATAAAATCATGTGTAATGGAAATTGAACATATGTATTTATTGTGGTTTAGTGATCTAAAATCATTAAGTCCACTACACCAATGATATGCTCCACAATCCTTGTGATGTTCGCTATAATTAACATTTTACTGGGGGATCCATGTTCAGTACAAGAAGTTTTCACTTAGTAAAATAGTGCATGAAATATCATCGAGGGTCTCCGGTTACAATACTTATCCATAGTCCTAACCTCACTCTTACACTAAATGGAAATATGATAAAATAATCATAAAATTTGAGAGGATCATTTGAAGTTCAGAATTATAAAAAACAACTGATAATAAGTGAATATTTTTCCAAATATAATGATAGACTTATATGTATTTATCATGATTATATTCAATGTAACTAATAGAAATAATAAGAAAAGCGTGAATGTTTGGTTCCCTCTAGGTATAGGTCTCTTTCATTTTTTTGGTGCTCAAAAGTTATTAACTATGGATCTTCATATATCGTTATTTTAGTGGCTGACTGATCCTATTATATGTTGTATAAACATGGCTTCCATATAATTATAATGATTAAGAAATAAATAATTATGATCATGATGAGATAGTTATTAAGGATATGCTGCCAGGCCTTCCAAATCTGGGAATTTCAATTCTGGTAGTGATGAAGGAGTTCATATCAATCATTTTATTTTTCTATATATGGTAAGTCTTGAGTAGACTTATATTTCTTTAAATGGATAATCTTCTTATGATGTGATCTAAATTTATTAAGTGAAATATCAAGAGATTATACATGTAATAATTACATTCTAAAATACTATATCTTCATAAGATATCGAATTAATGTAATGTTCGTCATAAGAGAACATCCATAAGATAAAGAATCTCAACCTCATAAGATAAACTAACAAAACCATAGTGTAAGATAATTTTACAGTATAAAATATTGTGTTAACGAGATGTAAAATTTACTTTTCCCCAACTCCTTCCAGAAATGAATATTATTTTCTAAGAATAAATTCATTTCATATTTTTTCTATGACTAAGAGAACTGACTTGAGTGACCCATACATTATTTTTTAGATATAGTCTTATGTCTAAATAATGGGTTATAAGAGGCTGAGGATTTTTTTATTTCAAAAGATAAAATACTTTCATATGATAATATTAAAATGATCTTGAAGACAAGATATAAACATGTTATAAAAAATGTAAGTATTTTGTGACTCATTAAAACACATAATACATAGATATATTGGAATAATATATTCATTACTACAAAACCATACTAAGATCACAACAGATCCATGAATCCCCTCCCAACATGACATCACATAGTGAAACTCACATTCATATAACTTCACAAGTCAGCAAGAATCAATCATAATAAAATGGAAATCAAGGCCCTAAAAAAGGCATCCATCCTTCAATTAAAATGATCTTTCATGACTAAATACTCAAGGTGCTTAGGGAGTCACAATGAAACAAAAAAATCATGACCCGTCAATTTTCATTATAAAAAAACTGGTTCATATTCCTATTTTAACCAATTGATTATTCATAGGTTCCAACTATGGGTAAAAAGATTAATCAAGCTATATAAATCTTGCAATTATTTTAAAATTACCTCTAGAATTTAAATAAATTTTATCAAACATAAAAAAGTAATATTCCTATTAAATATGCCTTTATAATTTATTATCAACATGAATTATCAGGTTTCAAATTATATATCAATTTAATTAACCATATAGAGGTTCATTTTCAATTACACATTCACATTATATAAATTTGATCATTATAAAATTTCATCAAATCCCAGATTAAAAAATGTATTTTTTCAATTAATTCTAATCCAATTAATTTTCAAATAATTATGGATTTACATTATTTAGAAATTTCAACATGCTACTCCAAGAAAAAGAAAATTTTAACAAATAAATGTAGAGATATCAAACTATCTAGAGAATCAAGATACACATAGTTATCATGGTATAATGAAATAACATCGACATGCGATCACAATCCAATTCATTATTTGTCTAGTTCTATAAATCATTAGGTTAATTCTTTTTCCATCCAAAGGGATATACCATGCTGAATTTAGGAATGGATATAAATAAAATAAGAGAAGCAACGAATCCCCTACCATAAAGGTGTCTTTGTTCGTCACATGGGAAACGATCAATGTTACAAATCAATAATCACAACTCCTAAGAGAAATTTGAAACATCCTAATGATTTCATGCCAAAAATTTAGTGAAAATAAAAAAAAAGTTTACTTAATTCTCTTAATAAGATCATTCTAAGAATTTATAAGAATCTTCTAAAGGAAATGGATGCTCACTTTCTCCTCTTTATTCATCAACCGTCTTTCAATTATGATTTCTAATTTCGAATTGATCATATTGAGATATGTTTTTACACAGAAATATTATGAAAATTATTATTTAGAAGTGATAAGAGACCCATTTTCACTCCCATTAATCTATCCCAGGAATCATTATGTACCCTCATTATTCTGCAAAATATATCCTGTGATTTTCCATGCAAATTTTTTTTATTGTGAATACACTTCACCATTTCAAGACTAGGGTATCAAAGAAGTTGAACATACACAACATTTTTTAGGAAGTTCTTGAATTTATCCCACATATGTTAATCATGTGATATAATGTGATTAAATGTGTTCCTACATTTGATGATCTATGTGGTATAGTTATGCATGCACATGATGTTAATAGGGTGAGTGGGCCCATATATATATCTCACCAATGCATTGAGTAATGTTTTAATTTAATGTTATTTCATGTATGGTGCATTAGAGGATATCCTAAGAACACTATGTTATGTTTTCATTGTGGATATAGATGACTTATTTTATGATGAAATGTTTTATGTTGTTTCTATATACCCATGTTGCAATTATGTTATCATGATATGTATTGCCTCATTATACAATATAATGTTTATCACCCCTCTAATGTTACATTGATATGCCCCTTGTATAAAAATATTGTTTCACCATATTTTATGCTTTCTTTATTCCCTTAATGGGATTTATATCTCACCCATTTAGTGTGCACCAGCTTGTGTACACCTTCTAATGAATTACACCCTTTTTAAACAAATCATGTGTATGTGTATCTGGAATAATTTTACCTAGGGGAAATTACTTAAAAAACGGTGTATTGAGCTAGAATAAATCATAAACTAGTGCACACAAGAAGGAATCTCTACACAATTGTTTTGAAACTCATGAGGGGTATGATTTTGAAAATTCATGAGCTCTTTATGAACCATTGTTGAGGGAAAAAATAACCATTAGATTTTATGTTAGGTAATAGAAAATGGATATCATAGATTAAAATCTGAAAAAAAAGTATAATAAACATATTTCATTCATTAGTTATCACTTTAATGTCCATGAATTCACATTTATGTATTGAAGATTTTATAAAAATTCATTTGTAATTTTCTATTTCATCTATTAAATTTTTGAAATAAGAGGAACCAAATAAACATCCAATGCGAGGGGAAATATGATGACTACCAAAATGATATTCCTAACCTAATGGGGTTATAAATCACTAAATTCATCATTAAAATTTCTCAATTAACTAAGGTTTTTAATAGAATCATAAATTTGGAGGAACACCCAAATTCTGCCAAAAAAAATAATATTTTTGCTGAGACCTTTATATGACAACGACCTCAAACATTCAATAGATTTATGATCCATTAATTGAAGAAATATTGATAAACTCCATTGTAAATAGATTCTCAATTATTTAGTTCTCTACGAATGATAAGGTTACGGGGTTATTTATCATATATATGGAGAAGTAGATCAATGGTTGTCGTTGGTGAAAAATATTATGCCTGAAGAGGATATTGATTTGATTGCGATGAAATAATTATATATTTTTTTGAAATATTATACTCACACTCTATGATGAATAATTTATATGAATTTCCTTATTATCATGGAAAAGGAAGGATGAATCAATCTTGAAATATGTGGAAAACAACAGAATAATTTCATGATATGACCCGATAATTTTTATCTACATTGAATATAAATTTTAATTCATCACTAAGGATAATTTTTTAAAATTAATTAAAAATTTTAGACATAAATTTATATCATTAAATTATAATGTATTCCCCCCAAATTTAAATGAACATCATAGAATATCGAAGGTCCCATGGGTCTAGTGACAAGAAGTAGAAAATTGATTTTAATTCTAGTGGTGTGATGGGAAAATATCATAGGGGTAAGAAGGTACATCACCCAAATTGTGAAATTTAAGGGGAAAATAATCATGAAAATTGATTCAATGGGACGATGTAATGAATTAGTTGTGGGATATAAAGGATCATATCTAGTGATTTGTTTTGGAAAAACCCAAAAATTTGATGGAATAATGAAATACCCATGCCAAACCTTATGATATTTTCAAAATTATAAACTATAAAAACTAATGAATATATACAAAACAAAATTCCATAATAAAGTTGTTTTTGATGATAACTAATTAAATCAATCTATAAGGCTTAGAATTTAAGGAAAATTTCATTCCATCATAACTGTAGAGGTGGATCCGAATGATGATGTGGTGACCTGTACAGTAGTTATTAATTAAATAACTGAGAAAAAAATTCATTATTTTTCTATTAATTTCTTCATATATAGTATGTTTATTATGACTATTCAAATTCCACATCAATCTATGGATGTAGATATTTCGTGGAAAATTAAAACTGTGTAAATTATTTCATCCCAATTATATAACTCCTATCCTATCAAAATTTGTGGGATGAACATACCAGTTGAACTTGGAAAAAATTATCGGAATTCTATTCTATTCTAATCCTGGAATGGATTATTTTATTTCGAGACAATGTAAATTTTCTCCATTGGGAAATCACTGTCGATATCAAGAATTGTCCTCTGATTCAATACAAGTGCAATGAGGAACATAATTCTTAATTTAAATCCTCATATCTATAGTGGATATTATTTCCATATGTGAAAGTATATCATGATAAAATGATTGAAACTCAATTAGAGATAATCCTTTAAGAGATTCCCATTTTGAGGTATTACACTAAGGTGTTTCAAAAAGAATTTTCTGGTCTTCCTCCTAACCATGAGGTTGAGTTCTAAATCGATCTAGTAACTAAATATTTTCTAATATCCATGACACCTTATTGAATGACTATTATTGAACTCATGTAGATTAATAATAAACTAATATAAATCTATATAAAGGGTTCATATGACCATGTTCATTTACAAGGTGTGTATTTATCATATTCTTCATGAATAAGGATGAATCAATGAGTTTATACCTTGATTAAAAATATCTCAACCTGATTGAGATAAATAATAATTATCCACTAGCACAAAATAATGAATGATCTGATATTATATATGGAGATTAGTATTTCTCTTAAGGTGGATCATTAATTGGGATATTATCATGTAAATTTGAATAAGGAGGATATCCAAAATAATTAATTTCGTACAAGGCATCATCACTACATGATATTAGTGATTACATTTAAACTCACTAATGATCCAAAAATCTTTATGGGAATAATGAATAGAGTCTTTAGGTATTACCCCAACAAATGTATAGTAGTCTTTATAGACCACATTCTTATCTACTATAATTTCAAGGAGGAATATTATGAGAATTTTAATACATAATGAAGATCATTATGAATAA
Organism: Viscum album; assembly: GCA_963277665.1. Classification (NCBI taxonomy): domain Eukaryota; kingdom Viridiplantae; phylum Streptophyta; class Magnoliopsida; order Santalales; family Viscaceae; genus Viscum; species Viscum album. The sequence goes on from OY728162.1 coordinate 1,022,656,596, forward strand.
AAATATGAATGAAATATATAGCTAATAATAATTTTGGTTTTATTAAGAAACATTCCTATGGAATTGTATCACTAGAAAAGGGATATCAATGGTCCCTTCAACAAAAATTGCAATTAAAAAATTATCCAGATCAATATTTGTGATAGAACTACATAGGTTCTATATACTACCATAGTACTATCATCGATTTTTGATAAATTAATCAGGATTTTCAAGCCTCAAGCTAAGATAACTATGAAAGTAGTTGAGTTTTCTAGAATGATGAATTTGAGGAAGGATTTAAAGAGATAACAGAGAGTATAATCACTTCAATTATGCTCAAATTATCCACCAGTGGGGATGTAATTGTTTTCTATAATTATGCATCCAAAATTTTATTGGGATGTTCACTCATGAAATTGGACTATGTGATTTTTAGGCCCCCTACTAATTAAATATTAATGATGAGAACTACCCAAATCATGATCTAGAATTGGATGTGGTGACATTTTCATTAAATATTTGGTGGAATTATCTATATGGGGATAAGTGTGACATATAAATTTACTATAAAATCCTCATTTATATATTGGAATAAATGGAGTTGAATATGATCAAACATAGGAGGATAGATCTTATAAATTATTATGAATTTTTAATAAATTATTTAACTTGGATGTTAAAAAGAGGAAGGTGGCCTTAGTAAAAATTATTCTGCAACTTTATCCATGATGTGGAATACTTTGGATACAATTAACATGGACATGAAAAGGGTATATATGGTAATAATAAATAGATCTTTATACTACATTGGTAAAATTATATCAAAACAATCAATTATTGATAGGATCACAAGGATTAGAATGGGAAAATTATCTAAAGAAGATGGTAGAAAATATTCCATAGATCAACATTGCTAATGATGGAGTTATTATTTTTGGATATTGGATATGTGTACCACTAAAAAATAAAGAGGGAACATCAAAATTATGCACATAGCTCATACCTCTATTATCAAGAACTGAACCTAGTCACCGCCAAAACCGGCATCAAACCCAGCCAATGACATTACCCAAAGGGCGTTACCAATCCCCACGGGCTGGAACAAGTGCCCGTGTATCATTTATTTTTGATTGGGAACAATTTACCCCAATATGAAGGCATAAAACATTAAAAGCAATCAATAAACTGAATCTGAAAAATTTATACCAAACGATGTTTACACAAAAACCAGAACTGAATACATTGGATTGGAGTCAATAAAATATGTCTATAAATAAATGAAAACATTATAAAAACAACCACCAAGACTCCACACAACAAGGGGTCATCACCCCCGAGCCGTCTCCACAACACCGCACAGTAGGAGGGGGCTAAGAACCTGAACCGCCTTCACCTGGGGACTTACCTTTAACTGAGTCAAACATAACCAAGACTATTTACACCCAGGGTTGTAAGTAGGGTGTGAGCCTAAGAACAATAGGATACCACCCAAGTATTCCAAATTTCATGCAATATAAGGTGAAGAAGTAAACAGTTTTAATTCGTAATGAAAAAACGACGATGAAATTCCAGGAAACACAACATTCATTTGAAAAAAAGGTTTCCAACTAGAATTTCCAGAATGTTAACATATCTAAATGGAAATTATATATACTTTAATTTACTGAAAAACATACCCAAATACAAGGTTAAATACAAAAAATCCAGTGAGCAAAAAATCAGGAACACCCCTAGGCACTGGGTTGTCTCGGGCCCTATGTACCTCGTACCTCAGTGTAAAGAAACCATAGAAAAATCCACTCTTGTGCGCGAGACACTAGTAGAGAACATACCCAAAAAAATAGTGGTTTCCAATCTTCATTCACATAGTTTAGTTAGATTTCCCGTTATCCAAATGCAAGGTGAAACATGGACAACACCCATCCGATCCACTAGCCGTACTAGTACAAATCCGCCCACCTAAGTACCCGGGCTTCCGCTTTTGTGCTGAAACAGTTTAAGCATAAAACATAAATCCATTTCCAAATAAAACACCACTACTGGTCACTAAAAATCAATATATTAGCTATCACAGTTTTATACCACTTAAAACACACAATAAAAAACATCGATTTTTAATAAAACAATTACTCAAAATCCTATAGTGCTTTGCACAAAAAAAACCATAAGAACCCCAATTTCACACTATATGCAAATTTTTGAGTTACCAAAACAGAAAGGGTATCCCAATAAATTTAAATTAAAACAAAAAATCATTTTTAGGGAACCACATATGGTTCAAGAAGTGACATCATTGTAAAACCTCCATTTTTACACAACACGGCTCTTAGAAATTCATGTGTTTCACAAACACCATTAAAACCAACATTCACAGCAACAAACACATGGGACAATCAATCAAAAATTATTCTCAGTCATATTATAGTTCATTAAAATAAACTAATTACTTAAAGGAAATCCCCAAATAAACTAATAAAACAATTCTATAAAAAACCCCAATTTCACATGAAATAGTCATTCAAGATTCATTTGAAATACAAACACCACTAAAACTATTTTTTTCAGAAAAAATAAAATTAGATTAGCATGAAAATACCATAAAAACAGTATCCCATTCACAAAAACTGCATACATAATAAAATCACCTTCCAAAACCAAGGAAACCCTTGAATCCTTTGTGCGAAAACTCAAACGCACCACCGCCGCACCTCAAGGATGGTAAAACAGACCTAAAACAAGAATTTCTTACCATGAAACACAAGATAAACCCCCAAGTTTTAAATCATACATTCTGTACATTAGGAACCTCAATTATAATGTGAGAAACCCTAAGTACATTGAATTTAACCGTAAACAAATTGAAAGAAGAATGAATGATAACAACGTACTAAAATATCTTGTAGAAATCTCCCCCAAAATTACTAGTAGCTGATTTTAAAAACTGTCAAACAATCAAGGGAGGTTCGAAAAAGGATAAGGAGATCATTTAGGAATTTTAATGTTGGAAAAAGTGTCACAATTGAGAGAGTTATGAATGAATGGACTTACCTCTTCAAATCTAGACATTTTGAGAATCCAATGAATAATAGCCCAAATTTGTGATTTCAAGGAGCTCCATAGAGGGGGGTAATGGAATGGTCGCGCAGTTGGGTCAGTGGCCTTGGGTCCAATTAGAATCACCAAAATACCATTACTATTGAATGAGATATGAAATAAAAAAATTTTGTTTTAAAAATGGAAATGGTCCTTCGGGCTGGCCCAATTCCTTAAATAAAAACCCAATTCCACCATTATTATGGTTTTGCAAAGGGTCCAAATTGAAATGGTGGTGTTAATATGTCAGGGGAGGTCATTTAGTAAGTTGAATGGGTACAAATTATTAAAAAATGAAAATGTAACAAAAGAAAAAAATTGGTTTTTAAATCTGTAATTGGGCTCACGGTATGGCCCAATTCATGAAAACTCTCTCGTTCCTCCACAAAAGATTGGGAACCCCCACCCCCCAAAACAAAGATTGAATGGAAATTAAAATAAATCTACCTTTAAAATAAGTCATGGATATAAAAATTCTCCCCAACATAAAGCATTCCACACCCGAAATTCCACAACAACACCAGATGCAAAAGCAAAGCTCAAACGATAGACCAAGACAGACTACCTTGCCACGTTTTCACCCGCTTCAAAAAGGAAGAACATCTCCAGTTGATCAAACAGAGGAAGATAATACTCTCACCAAACAAAAAGTAACCCAATTACATAAAATTATGAAACAAATTAAAAACACATCCCAAAACAAAACCCCTCAAACACTACAAGACGACGCTCAAGCAATCCACTTGAAACGAACAACGAACTCGAATAACGCTACCACAACATTACGTAAACAAAACCATTGGGTGTTCTCCAACCCAAAGTTTTTCCAAGTAACAAATTTTCAGATAGATATACTTTAACGGTACTACCTCTTAACTATAATACATCAAGGAGAAAACTGAGTCACTAGTACGGGGTGACCCAATCTGGACATCCCACCATCAGGGACAACTCAATTTCTATGACAGAATAAGGATAACAATTGGGGAAGGAACGAACAATATCCCCATAATAAGGGTTAAAATAACATTATTCCTTTTCCAAGAGAACAAACATGATACCCATGATGGGTCTCCCCACCATAATAACAAACACAACTTTCCTTAATACAAAATCAAGAAACTAACAGGGGGCCACGAACTGACTTTCCCACATTAGGGGTATTTTAATATCAGAATTCATCCAATGAAACATACATGAGACCCATTGTGGGTATACCCAAAACAAAACCCAAACATATTAACTAACTAGTAGGGGATAACAAAAAACAACAGAATTTGAAGGAGATGGCATGGAAGCATGGTTGGTTCACACGGTTTGGGAAACCGTGAGTTAACTGTGCGGATCCTTCTATCCATAGATGAAATGTCAGAGTACAGTTTCATTGGCCAAGGATCATGGATGAACAGAGACCATGTGGTAGCTACTATATATTATCACACGGTCTCCTGGGTTGGCACATGGTTACTGCTAACGGCGCAAAAACTAGGCACTTCAACCTGCTTAACCCAAATTTTAAAGTTTTCTCCAAAAACACAAGGAAGCCCAAAGGAGAAATAAATAAACTCATGGTATGACATGGGAACAAGGTACTCCCACCCATTTACACCATATGTGAGAAATTATAACAAGATTATGACACCAGAGTTTTAAACTATTTTTATCTTTCATATTGTGGATATAACCTTGACCAAAACTGTGAACGACTCTAGAATTACCCCTAACTATGCGCCAGCTTCTCTCTGGGGCCTATGGCTAGATCTCAATGGATTGAAGCATCTTCGGCCTCACAGTTAGGATTTGGAAACCCCTAAACTGAACATCTTCTTCCAGTTCCAAAAAACAATTGTACTGTAATCTCAGATGGTCTCATTGAGACATGACATACTTCAAACCCACATTTCCACAACCAATCATTTTACCAAAACAAGAACATAGAGGATGCACACACATCACCCCGTTTTTTCATCAGATGCTAAACAGCGGAATGAAACGACATATAGAAACACATTACTCTAGAACACATGATTTAGAATTTCATATATGGAGACACACATCCAATAAAATAGTTACTCTAATAAGATTGTAGAATCTTCACCCATATAGTGAAATGAACACATGCCATCAAATGGAATCACCAAACATGTCCATTGTGGATAAAAGAAAACACAAGGAGTGGGGCCTTGTACTAAGTCCCAAACTGTACATGATTCCAGGAAGTGTCCATAATAGCCACTCTTGGCCAGATCATGCACACTGGTGGCCTAACTTGAACTCTTGCTTTAATGAGACTGACGAAAGACCCAGAGGCCCTTTAAGACATCATTCTACATTGACAACCCTGAACTTCATTGAACTTCGACAACTTAAGAAACCTAAGAAACTAAGGACTATTTCAACCTCCCACAAATACTCTCCCACTATAGGGGGATCCACATAATTGAAAAAGAAGAGGGGTAAAATCAATCTCCAAACCTCAAGAATAAAGTCCTTATGTTGGTCAACTAGAGGATCATCCAACAGTGAATCACCATAGGCCAAACATGAATCATACATTAACACATTATGGGGCATACACTAGCCTATAAGAATACCCAAGGACCCAACTGATCTGGTCATTTGGTCACAACAGACCACAAATGTGAACCGAACACAAGAGGGGAGCCACCAAATTGGCCTCCCAAACTTTTCCTCAAAAGAGACCTCTGACCAACAATTCATTCCAACAAATCAATGAAACACCAACCCAAAACATAGTTCAAACAAGAGGGGTTATTGAAAAAAAAACATCCAACAATAATAATCTTGAAAACACATAATCCATACCTCCCAACAATACATTATCAAAACAAAACACATTCCTTCAAAAACATTATTTAAAAAAACAGTGTTGGTCGGTTTCACATTTACCGATGGTATCTCATGAGCCTCACACATGCATGTTTACATGCCACACTGGTAACCCAAATCATATCCATCCATATTTCCAAATAAAACTATGCATGTGGTCACCCTTGAGAACACCAAATACGAAAAATCAAACCTTTCCTCTTTTTAAAATAAAACCTTTTACCACATTTTGTCTTTCTCAAAAACACTAACCATAACGCAAAACCCAATTTTTCATATGACAAACCAATTTAGAAAAGATTTCATAAATAAATAAAAGAAAATATTTATGCCTTTCACAATTGTTTCAAAACAATTCAACCCATTTAAAAACACTTCTAATTTCATGAAAAACACAATTTCATAAATCTCCATTTAATTATGAACTCAACTCTTCTCATTTTAAGACAAGGTTCTAAAAGTTCATAATTTTTTTTTCAAATGTTCAGTAGTCACCAAACCCAAAATCCATCTTCAACCACCACAAAAAAATTCTATAACACTTAATTCAATCAAAAACACATTTCCACGGTTAACAATATCCACTAGAAACATATTTTCAAAACCCCAATTAACATAGTTCATACGTTCAAAAGAGGTGTAAACACATAATTTAAACTTTTGAAATAATTCTGAAATTTCATTTATAGACATTAAAAAAATAAAACGATTATCAATTTAATAGAAAATAACTTCACAAAAATTTACACTCCTTAAAGTGAAGTATTTTTTTTCTAAAAAAACCATGTTTTCAAGATTCCAAAACAAAGAGACCCAAGACAATGTGAGAGGAAACTAGTTTCAGTGGGTGACTTAGACATATAGTTGGCAGCCATATTCCAATCACTTAGTCATCATAGAATATATTCTAGGGAAATATCCACAGCTGCACATGGCTTTCCAGGCCCTGTGAGCTCAATGAGATTATTCGCCAAACTCTTTTCTCATTTCCCATAGTAATCATTAATCCATGAAAACCAAAGGACTCAGATAAATCCATAATTCCCCTGGTGATTTGAATCTCGTCATGAGGTGTGCTGACCAGGAACACTACCCATGACTGAAATTTCAAGTCCTGTCAATCCTAGCTCCATAATATCCTGACTCTTCCCCAAATTACATGACCCAAGGAGCGAACCTCCTTTGATACCATTTTGTGACGAACCAAATCAGGTCGCCGCCAAAACCGGCACCAACCCCAGCCTATGACATGACCCTAAGGGAGTTCCCTATCCCCACAGGCTGGAACAAGTTCCCGGGTATAATTTTTTTTTGGGAACGATTTACCCGAATATGAAGGCATAAAACATTAAAAACAATCAATAAACTGAATCTGAAAAATTTATACCAAACGATTTTTACACAAAAACCAGAACTGAATACATTGTTTTGGGGTCAATACAATATGTCTATAAATAAATGAAAACATCAACAAAAAAACCACCAAGACTCCACACGACAAGGGGTATTCACCCCCAAGCCGTCTCCACAACGCTGCATAGTAGGAGGGGGCTAACAACCCGAACCGCCTTCACCTATGGCCTTACCTTTACCTGAGTCAAACATAACCAAGTCTACTTACACCCAAGGGGTGTAAGTAGGGTGTGAGATTAAGCCCAATAGTATACCACAAAATTATTCCAAAGTGCATGCAATATAATGTGATGAAGCTAAACGTTTTAATTCATAAAGAAAAAATGACGATGAAATTCCAAGAAATGAAACTTTCATTTAAAAAAAATTTCAGACTAGAATTTCTAGAATATTAACATATATAAACGGAAATGATAGATAATTTAATTTACTTAAATACACACCCAAATAGAATGGTAAATACTAAAAATCTAGTGAGAAACAAACTAGGAACACCCCTAGGCACTAGGTTGTCTCGGGCCCTATGTACCTCGTACCTCGGTGTAAAGCTACCATAGTAAAATCCACTCTCGTGCACGAGCCACTAGTAGGGAACATACCCACAACATATTGGATTCCAATAATCATCCATATAGATTAGTTAGATTTGTTGTTATCCAAATTCTAGGTGAAACATGGAAAACACCCATCCGGTCCACTAGCCGTACAAGTACAAATCCGCCCACCTAAGTACCCGGGCATCCCCTTTTGTGATCATACAATTTCAGTATGCAACATAAATCCATATTCAAATAAAACACCACTACTGGTCAAACACAATAAATACATTGTCTATCACATTTTTATACCTCTTAAAACACACAATAAAAAACATTGATTTTTAATAAAACAATTCCTCAAAATCTCGTAGTGTTTTGCACAAAAAACACCTTATGAACCCCAATTTCACACAATGTGCACATTCATGAGTTACCAAAACATAAAGGGAATCCCAATACATTTAAATTAAAACAACAAAACTTTTTTAGGGAATACCCATATGGTTCAAGAAGTGACATCATTGTAAAACCTCCATTTTACACAACACGACTCTTAGAAATTCATGTGTTTCATAAACAACATTAAAACCAACATTCACAGCAAAAAACATAGGGGAAAATCATCAAACCATTATTTTTTGTCATATTACAGTTTATTAAAATCAACTAATTACTTATAGGGCAACCCCAAATAAACTAATAAAACATTTCTCTAAAAAAACCCCAATTTCACATGAAATTGGCATTTAAGATTCATTTGAAATACAAAAACCTCTAAAAATATTTTTTCAGACATAATTAAATTCAATATGCATGAAAATACTATAAAAAAGTATCCCATTCACAAAAACTGCATACATAATGGAATCACCTACCAAAACCAAGGAAACCCTTGATTCCTTTGTGTGAAGACTCAAACGCACCACCGCCGCACCTCAAGGAAGGTAAAACAGACCTAACACTAGAATTTCAGACCATGAAACACCACATGAAACCCAATGTTTTAAATCCTACTTTTTAGACATTATTAACCTCAATGATAAGGGAAGAAACCCTAATTACATTGAATGTTACCCTAAACAAATAGAAATAAGAAAGAAGGAGAACAACTTACAAAAACTATCTTGTAGAAATCTCCCCAATAAATACAAGTAGTTGATTTTAAAAACAGTCAAACCTTAAAGGGAGGTTTGAAAAACGATAAGGATATCATTTAGGAATTTTAATGGGGGAAAAGTGTAATAATTGGGAGGGTTATAAAGGAATGAACTTACCTCTTCAAATATGGACGTTTTGAGAACCCAATGAATATCTTCCCAAATTCGTGATTTCCAGGAGCTCCAAAGAGGGGGGGTAAGGGATTGGTAGTGGGGTTGGGTCAGTGTTCTTGGGCTCCAATTGTAATCACCTAAATAACATTACTATTGAATGAGATATGAAATAAAAAAAAATTTGTTTTAAAACATGAAATTGGCCTTCGGGATTCCCCAATTCCTTAAATAAAAACCCAATTCTACCATTATTATGGATTACTAAAGGTTCCAAATTTCAATGGTGGTGTTAATAGGTCAGGGTATGTCATTTGGGAAGTTTAATGGGTAAAAACTATTAAAAAATGAAAATGTTATAAAAGAATCAAAATAGGTTTTTAAATCTGGAATTGGGCTAATGGTTTGGCCCAATTCATGAAAACTCTCCCATTCCTCCATAAAAGATTGGGAAACCCCCAAAACAAAGCATGAATGGAAATTAAATTAATTTTAAATTTAAAATTATTCATGTATGTGACATCTCTATTAATCTATGAATCAATATGATGTGTTGGGTTTTGAAGAAAAAAATATGGTTAGACTACATAAAGTGGGATATTGTGAGATTCAAATCTAGATTCATATTATTGCATTACATAATAGTTTCATGGGAAACGTTTTAGTGTTTGATGAAACCATTTCCCATACATTCATTGAAATGGTTTCCCATACCAGTTTTGAAATGGTAATAAAAAACCATGTATTTCATCGTAAGACACCCCAAGATTTCAAAAGGCAATAATTCCACCTAAGGGGAAGTCGATCACCATACAATGTCAACAATTTTTTGTCTATCAAGGAATATTTAACACTTGAAAAATCAACAATATATATATATAAGGGAGGTGGTAATAATTCATGTAGTTCCACTTTATACTATATCTAATTAAAATTCAGGTTTTATCTTGAGGTTATGGAGAATTATTTAGTAATCCATAGATATAGTTCTTAGCTTGAGCATTTATTATCACCCTCATATGGATGGTCATTCTGAATGAACCATTAAATCCCTATAGGTTATAATGAGATCATGGAAAATGGATTTACAAGGATATTGGGATAATCAACTTTTCCAAAGTGGAGTCATCATTAAACAATATTTTCCAATCTATCATTTATAAGGAACCTTATGATGATCTATAGGGGAATAGGTTTTAGACTCTAATAAGTTGAGATGAAGTTGGAGTGTTAAATTATGGGATAGAATATTATCCATGATTTCTCATTGAAGGATTAAACCATTATGGATCATGTGAAATCCATGCAATTTTGACAAAAAATAAATGAATAAAATCATCAATGATACTTAGAGTTGGAGGTTAGAGAAAATGTGTTTCTTCATATATCTCTAGAGAATAAACTAATCAGGTTTCGGGAGAATGGAATAATCATTCTAAGATATAACACACACTATTACATGATTTGATTCATCAGAGTAGTGGGTTATCCACTAGATATCACAGAAAACCTATCTAATGCACATGAGGTTTTCAATGTATCCCTATTGATGAATTACATACTAGACCCCTCAAATGTACTGAATCCAACAGTGGTGTCATTGGATAATGTCCTTTTATATGAGGAGCAATTGGTGAAGATATTATTACATGTGGAAAATGTTCTACAAACAAAACAATTTTAATTTATATGGTGTTGTGGAAGAACAAAATTTTTGATGGAAAAAATGGGAACTAGAATATGTGACGAAACACAAGTACCCCCATATTTTTAATGGATGAAATAAAAAACATCGGAGATATTTCTAAAGGGGGGATAATGAAATGAAGTATGTTTTTATAAATGATATTATTTTTGTGACTGAATAAAAGAATTATTATGTAGTATTGTTATAGAAACAAATGAGATTATTATATTTTTCAATACCCTTATATTGTTTGTGAAATTTTCGATATTATTAAGAATCACAACAATTGATAATATAGCAATTTTAAAATGATAATATGATTATTATAAATTAAGGGTTTTTAAAAATCTAGTGGAAATAGACAATACAGTAGATGACCTCGTCCTTTAGAATCATACCTTATGATGATCATTTATTTTATCATCCATGGAAAATTACATCAATGGTAATTTCCATGAACGAATACCTAGTTGAGATAAAACTACTAAAATTGAGAAAAACTGTATTTTGGAGAAGTTCAAGCTCATGGAGATCACCACCCAAACTATATACACTGAACCACCCCATGGAAATATCACCATCGAGTACCTTACCCTTAGGGCATTCACTAGTGTAATAAGGATATATGTATATTGACCCTAATATTATGATTTTTTCTACATTTATTTTTAATGATTATATTTATTACTTTTTATTGTACTTTATAAATGATTAATTATTGATTTTGAAGAAAATAGATTTTAATATGATAGAACACAATTTTTATTTTTTGGGAAATACATATTTTCAGTCAGGAATCTCTTTTTTGATTAATACAATATTCTTTTAATAAAAATTATTTTAATAAAAAACTATTAATAAATAGTATATTTTAAATACAAATGATAATATAATTTTTTATATTTCAAATATAAATCATATAAGGTTTAGAAAGATTTTACTATAAAAAAGCCATTATTTTTCAATAAATAGGAATATTTATTTGAAATTTTAATTTATAAAATTTTGATAATTATTTTTATTAAATATATATCAATTTTGGAATTATCCTAAGGAAAAAAATCCAACAATGAATTTTTAAAATAATTCAGAGATAATCAAATTTTTGGGTGAGAATAAAACAAGTTATAAATATACACTATGTGTTATAACATAGTAATGAAGAAAAATAGATGTAAAATATTCTATAAAATATATCAATGACCAAATATATTTTTTCAAATTAAATTAATGTGTTTTAGGTTATTGGTGTATTTTATAAACCCATAGGGAATCCTCCATTAATATATAATATTTTATGGATTTAAAATCAATTCATTATAAACATGACTCACTTATACTTCCACAAGGAAGTAATTTTAATAAGTTAGGTTATGAGATTTATAATATAGTTAAAACCACTCCATTTTGTTTGGAAAACATGGGAAAAAATAGGTGAATGTTAGTTATTTTTATTACATAATCATATAGTTATGAAAACAAAAATTGGGGAATCATTAACAGACTCTACTATCATTTACTATAAAATCCCACCCATAATCAAATTCCTATTCACTCAAGACATTTCTAGAATGAAATTAGTCTTTATATCCATATCTTTATCCCTCCCACGGTGCCCCATGCTCTCAAGAATATCCCCCATGCTTTTTGAAGTGTCCTATCATGTTATGGGATCCACTTCTCCTCTTTATTGAAGCACATTTTTCTATTAATTTGTTTGAAATCCAATTGTTCATATTAGGAAATGATTTCTAGTATCCCATGTAACAACATTATTATTTCAATGTGACATGATAAAACATTATATATCATTAATCAATATTATGTATAATTATGTAACCTCATTTTATTTATTAAAATATCCAGTGATTTTTTCTTGCTGAACTATTATATTTTGAATGCCCATCGCCATCTCCACTCAAGGGTATTCTCTATGTTGTAACTATCATTAACTGATTGGGTACATTCATTTATGTATCTCCTTATTCATAATCATTGGATTAATTTTTATTAAATCATGTTTCATTGCTCAAGATTATGATTCTCACCCCTCTTATGTCACATAAATATGTTTTTTTGGATCACATTTATTTCATTACCTTATTACATTATTTTTTATTACCTTACTAGGATTTATAGCTCAATTATTCATTATATACCTCCCTGGGATATCTCATACAGTTTTTTAAGATCAATTATATTTTAGGAGCATGTTAATGACATTTTATATAATTTAATTTTATTCTTGAAGCAATTTTTGAGTATATGTAACTTGTTTATCACTGATGGAATGTTTTATGATCTTTTGGGATATAACTATGTACACCTTTACATAATAACTCATGATATAAATTTTATCAATGGTATGGGTTGTTGAAGAACCATGATAATTATATGAAATATTTCTCTTTATATAATTTTATTCATTTGATAGATTGTATTACACAGAACATCGAGTCCTTAATAACTACACAATATTTAAAGAATATTATTTATCTATTATATCATAGAAATTTTATTGGTTGGTGTGATTAATAATAAGTAATTTCAAAAAAATATATGGTCTAGACAGTTATAGTATGGATTCATCAGTTATTCTACCTAAATGACCCAAGGAATTATGTATTTTTATTAATTTTATAAAAACATTATACATGTTTAGTGGTATCTTTTACATAGTCTATAAAACCAAAGAAACTAAGAGTTTTTATAATACATGACCATTTTTTCCCATGTACAAAATGCCCAATCAAAATCCCCACCATTGATGATACTTATTATCATGACTCACAACTATCAACCTACAAAGATGATCAACTATCAATCACAATACATGAATATATGTGTCCGGTAATGTAGAAAAATCCATACCCTTTCATTAATTAAAATGTAATTTTTTTGTGTTTTATCCATGCTCTAACCTTGTCGGAGACTGCACCTAGGATCATATCCATATGATTTTTTACTGAACTGATTCCCATCAGACAAAGATTGCTTCTCCCAACTCTACATCCACAATGTTGTCTGCTTCATCCCGTCTGATCTCCATCTAATGTTGATGCACTACCACTTCTCTAAATTCCTTGATTTGCACCATTAAATTACTCCCTCCATCTCTTGGAATCTATAAAGACAACCTATACCACCAAGCCGAACCGACCAATTCGCCGCCTAACCATCTTCATCGTAATGCCTTCTTTGTCTTGTCACCATCAAACCGGCCTCATAAAAAAGAATTTTATTAAGCTACTATTTCATACACACCTTGTACCACTGAGTTTCACACCCACCATTCCTTCTTCTTTCCATCAACATCAATCCTTCCTTGATGTCGCTGCCCCCTCTATTTCCATCCACCTCTACCTGCACCATATCGATCCTCCCACTCCAAACCCCAACACGTCTCCTTTAAATCATCAAATATGGGGATTTCATGTCTTGAAACAAAGATTCATTATGGTTTATGGGGATTCCTTTACCCATATTCTGGTTCACCAACTATGAATCATTAGTTATAAAATTATTCTAATTGATATCTCAAAATACTTGGAAGAGAAAAGTGATGATTTTTATAAAATTTGGTTTTATACATGAAATGTATTTTTGTATTAATAATAAAAATTAATCAATATTAGTTATGTATTTTAAATAAAAATATATAATATTTACCTGATAAAATGTTTTATATATTAAATAAATAAATTTTAGGCACAATATAAGAATAGATTCAGTTTCATGATTAAAATCAAATATTTTTAAAGATAATATTTTCTATAATTTTGATATCTTAATAAATAATTACTTTCATCCATGTGGAGTTATACAATTATATTAAATAAATTAAATATTTAAAATTTGGAGGTTCAAATTTGGTAATTAGGCCCCTATTATTTTTGGTTAACATGTATAGTAACCATTGTAAAATTTATCACCTCATTAAAGGGTATGTAGGGTTAATGTAGATAAGAAATAAGTGATAAGGCCATCATATTTGACCGTAGTTATTATTGGATGAATATAATTTAACTATTATCACATTATTCTCTATATTAAGTTGTATAATGGAAATTTTTTCATTAAATGGATTTTATATTATTGAAATTAAAGAATGTTACAAAATTCTACGCTCTTAGTTTAAAATATCTTTTATGTGTTCACATAGGAAAAAATTTATGAATGATTCATAATATAAATTTTTTGAATTATGAAATTAAAATAATGATATTAATTTATTTATAATATTTATGAATTATATAATTACCTCAAATACTTACACAATAGAAAAACAATATTTCATCAATTAATTTAAAATAAAATAAATGATATATTAAATCTCAAAACTGATATAATCTAATAATTTTATAATATTGAAAAAAATTATAGGTTTTTTTGGCTTATTAATGTTGTATTAACATTATCAATTAAAATTGAAATTTTTTTTTCTCTTTTAACTCAAATTAAATTAATTGTTTTAAAATTGAACACTATTATATATAAAAAATAAAAATTCATGAAAATATTTTAAAACAATAAAACAAATTTATATAAGGCAAGGTGAAAAAGGTATTGTAAAAAAGATCAGTATTTAGCCTTTTATGGTCCATCATCCACCTTATATTTACAAACATCTGACCCATTAATATTGAAAAATTTGTTATGGTAGTTCAATATTAGGTTGGTTAATTAACAGTTTATTAATATGATAAGGTTTAAAATAACACGAAAACTTGTATAAATCAAATTTTTTATGGGATAATACCCAATCCAACCTTATCATATAATACCTGGAATTGTTTTGGCATATTTCTCAAGAACAATATTATTATACTTTAAACTTTTTTTAAATTCCAAAAGCGCCGCTCGACACAATTATAAAAGGGAATATTCCCCACACTTCATTACAACAATAAAAGCCTTCCATATCTAAAATATATAAGAAATAATACTATATAATTACCTATAAGAATTCAATTTATTAAAATATTACTAAAATCTAAACCCTTGTGCCCATTAAGTGATATTTAATGGAGTAATTTCAATATAGATGTAATCAACTTGGTCGATCACTTTATACTATATTCTATATTTCCCTCTAAAAATATATGGTATTAATCTTCAAATAATTTATTATTTATAATAAAGTTTATTAAATTTTATTATGATTATAAAAACACCATTATATACCCTCTTTCCCATAAAATGATTGGTTAAGGAAACACTCATGCATTAGTGCATCTGTTTGTCTCCATGTAGAGTTACAATTCATTTTTGATTAACATATTTTATGAACGTTTATTATGATGGGATTAATTTTTATTTTTGATATATATAAATGTATTAAATATTTGAAATTATAATATCACAAGGAAATTATTAGCATCCAATCTTTTGGGAAACAATAGTGTCTCATGTGCATACATGTGGACTACCACCTCGATGAAGTGGTGTGGTTCACTTTTATTTAATATTTCAAATTCATAATGGTGATGTTGATATTAATTAGTATATATATGAAATATATGATAGAATAATGATCTTATTGGGTGAATTTATATTTATTTATCTTATATTTCATCCATCAAAAAATGAAAACAACGTCCAGGCGTACGTACACCCTATGATCGCCATTAACAGTGAAATAAATCTGTATACCTCTAAATTTTAAGGATGAATATAAATATTTATATAATATATATATATATATATAATTTATTTCCTGATTAATGATTTTATATGATTAAATAACTATAAATATACATGTCTTGGTACTTCTGAAAAAAAAAGACTCATGATAAATGAAATGTCTAACCAATGAATATGATGATTTTAATAATAGAGGGTGTTGAAATTTCCTAAAGGGATGATATATGATATTCTATATTTTAACATTAATCTAGTATAGATTTATAATAAATTTAATTATGTTATGTAGTTGGTTAGATTTCATTAAGTCAAACTTTAGGTGTGTATTTTATGTTACAATCTCATTATTTATTGGTATTGTTGTGATTATGTTTTTATGATATAATATTGTGATATAATCTTCAAGAAACATATAAATATTCATATCAATTTTCTATTTATTTAAAATACATTTGTTTTAATTTTCCCTATATTATGTATTCATAAAACGAAAAAAATATGTTTTTATGAGAAATTTAATCCATATCATTATTCATAAAAACTATTCATACGTATACATATTTATAATAATAGTATAAATAAGGCTATTAATATTCTCTCTTGATAGTTTATAGTCATTTTAACCCATTTTTACTTGTTGAATAATTATTTTATGGGATTATTCTTTTCATTTTATGAATGGGGTAATTCATTAACCTTATTGATAATGGTGTGAATGGAATATATTTATCTTATATGACATGGATTGATTTTACCACCTTGAATATTACAATATACTATATTGATTTTTTAAATTTTGTAAAAGTTTATTTTCAAATAAAATTATTTCCTTCGTATTTGATTTTTTTAACATAAGTGGTTTTAAAATGGAAGGGGTATATTAGATAAAATTCCATGTGATCTTTGAAATTCATTTTCCATCCATAATGCCATCCTTTGATGATACAGAAGATTTAATGGGGATAGGATCTAATGAAACCACATTTAAATATTCTTTATATGGTTTATGTTTATTATTATTTATTTAGGAAACCCATTAAAAAATTGGTTTTGCTGAGATGAAATGTTTATGAAACACATTTATTTTCATGGGTTATTCTATGTTGAATGTTTTATGAAACCAATATCTTTTCGTGATTTATTATTTGATGAATTATTTATGATATTTTTGGCACAAATATGTATTCATTTCATTCTGTGATCGGTGGGACATAAATCTCCTTCTAATTCATTAGGTAATGATTGATATATCATGAGATAAACAGGACATGAAATGTAATTGAACCCCATTAAGCATGAGATGTTGTATATAATGATAGTAATTGGAGTGAAACCTTACTACTACAATGGGTAGTGAACCCATTCCACCATGATTGTTTTATAAAATATACACTTCAACTAAGATGATTATTTTCTTCTCTAATGTGTATTCCATACATACATATCCTTTTTTAGTTTTATGCTATCATGGCTCATGGTATTTGATTTATTTAGGATTCATGTGTTATGAACAACCAATATTTAAGTCCATGGCATAGTATTTTAATATGTTATATGTTGGCTGTGGAATTAAAATTTATAAATCCAGTTCTCATACCCATATTCTCTTCTCATCTTTATGTTATCATTGGTATCTACATTGATTAACCTTTGTAAAAATTTGAGGATACCCTCCCATCAACAGGATGTGATGATGGGTTTTATGTATGATATGTATAAAAAGGGTGAGAATTATAGTGTGATAAGTGGGATATGATATAGATATTATATAAACCTGTTTCATATGTTTCCAATTTTTCAAAGACACTAGAACTATACGATTCTGGCATGGATCATTGTGTGGTTTAATGAATATTCAACAATTTAGATGTAATACATTTGTATGAAATGAATCAGTCATTATAGTTGGTATTAGGGAAATTTTTATTTATCCATTCAAAACTAGGATGTCAAATAGATACAAAGAAATGTAATTATATGCATATGTATTGGATATAATATTAAAAATAATCTATTAATTATGAATTTACTAGCTAAAATATAATGTTTCATAGAAGATTTTTTCAAGATATTTACATCCTATAAATGAATTTTTATGACTCTTTCCTTCCGCACCATGAATATTATTTCCCACAATATTATTTTTCATTGTAGTAAATGGATGGAACCTAAAATAATCATGATAAAGTTTAACATGATGGAAAATAAAATAATTATCCTTTATAAAAACTGAATTTTATGGGGTATGGAATGATTTTTTTTCTATGATTGAAAATATTTCTCAAAATATGAATCACACTATGATTCCAAATATGAAAATGGGGGAACATTTGTTCCCTTGAGTCTGTCACAAAGAAACAACAATCTTATTATTGTTTCTCCACTAATCCACTAGTGGATGAGTTATGGATAAGTACCCTTGAAAATATATTTTCAATTGTTCAGTGATTCAACTATAAGAATGTTATTCTGGTTGATTATCCTTTGGAAAGAGAAGAATATCGGTGGTTATATCTTACTAAGAAAAAAAGTGAATAAAAATATATTAAAATTATTGGGTGGGAAGATTTTAAAATCCAAAATTTTATATAAGTACATTCCTTATATTATTATTAGGAAATAGAAGATATAATTACTTTAGTAAAAGGATATACATGATGATTCTATTGGTATTTATATGGAAACATTTACAAGACATTATAGGTATGCTTCTAATTTTATCGTCCAACCGAAAAGTAAGGTTGTTAATTCCTTCATTGGATTAAAACTAATTCACTAAAGGGAGTTAACCATAAGTAATATTAGTATATATAGAATAACTATTCACTATACACTGAAGGTGGATATGGATATTGGAGTGACCAATTAATCTCATAGTTTTAAATAGAAAAAATGGATTTCATAGAAAATTATAGAAACCATATATATAAGAAAAAAATACTTCTTTTTTACACAATGTTTGGAAAGAAACATTAGAGAAATTTTCTTAAGGGTAATGACAAATGATTCAATTATTTAAATGAATGTCATCATGAAACTGAATGTAAAATTGATTTGTTGAAGTTATGAAATGATGAAAATAGAGGTAATGATCCAATGAATACACCACACACAATCCAATATTTTAAAATCAACGAGTATGAGAATTATTCTAACTATTGAAAAAATATAATGGTTAATGATTATTATCAATTTCATAACATATGAATCCTAGAGATAATGGTAAATCACATATGACAACAGTTTTTTATGAGGGGTACAATAAATACATTGTGAGTGGTACACTTAAAATCCACTTTATAACTATTAATTTTTATTAGATTATGGATCATCCAACTATTTTATTTATGTTATATTTCTTCCATAAAAAAATGAAAACAACGTTCATGCGTACGTACACCCTATGATATCCATGACCAGTGCAATTAATCTGTATACCTCTAAATTTTAAGGATGAATATAAATAGTTATAATATATATATATATATATATAATTTATTTCATGATTAATGATTTTATATGATTAAATTACTATAAATATACATGTATTGGTACTTATGAACAAAAAGACTCATGACAAATGAAATGTCTAACCAATGAATATGATGATTTTAATAATAGAGGGTGTTGAAATTTCTTAAAGGGATGATATATGATATTATATATGTTAACATTATTCTAGTATAGAATTGTAATAAATTTAATTATGTTATATAGTTGGTTAGATTTCATTAAGTCAAACTTGAGGTATGTATTTCATGTTAGAATCTCAATATTTATTGGTATTGTTGTCATTATGTTCTGATGATATAATTTTGTGATCTAATCCTCAAGAAACATATAAATATTCATATCAGTTGTCAATTTATTTAAAATACGTTTTTTTGATTTTCCCTATATTTTGTACTCATAAAACGAAAAAATGTGTTTTTATGAGAAATTTAATCCATATCTTTATTCATAAAAACTATTCGTCTATATCCATATTTATAATAATGGTTTAAATAAGGCTTTCAAAATTCTCTCTTGATAGTATAGAGTCATGTTAACCCATTTTTACTTTTTGAATAATTATTTTATGGGATTATTCTTTTCATTTTATGAATGGGGTAATTTATTCACTTTATTGATAATGTAGTGAATGAAATATATTTATTTTAGATAACATGGATAGATTTTACCATCCTGAATATTAAAATATACTATATTGATTTTTTAAATTTTGTAAATGTTTATTTTCAAATAAAATTATTTCCTTCGTATTTGAAATGTTTTTTAACACAAGTGGTTTCAAAATGGAAGGGGTATATTAAAAAAAATCCATGTGATCTTTGAAATCCATTTTCCATCCATAATGCCAACCTTTGATGATATATACGATTTAATGGGGATAAGATTTAATGAAACCACCTTTATAGATTCTTTATATGGTTTATGTTTATTATTATTTTTTTTAGGAAACCCATTAACATATTGGTTATGCTCAGATGAAATGTTTATGAAACACATTTATTTTCATGGGTTATTTTAAGATGAATGTTTTATGAAACCAATATCTTTTCATGATTTATTATTTGATGAATTGTTTATGATATTTTGGCACAAATATGTATTCATTTCATTATGTGATCGGTGGCACATAAATATCCTTCTAATGAATTAGGTAATGATTGATATATCATGAGATAAACAAGACATGAAATGTAATTGAACCCCATTAATCAAGGGATGTTGTATAGAATGATAGTCATTGGAGTGAAACCTTACTACTACAATGGGTAGTGAACCCATTCCACTATGATTGTTTTAGAAAATATCCACTTCTACTAAGATGATTATTTTCTTCTCTAATGAGTATTCCATACATACTTATCCTCTGTTAGTTTTATGCTATCATGGCTCATGGTATTTGATTCATTTAGGATTCATGTGTTATGAACTACCAATATTTAAGTCCATGGCATAGTATTTTAATATATTATATGTTGGTTGTGGATTTAAAATTTATAAATCCAGTTCTCATACCCCTATTCTCTTATCATCTTTATGTTATCATTGATATCTACATTGATTACCCTTTATAAAAATTTAAGGATACCCTTTATTAAATTTCATCAAGAGGATATGATGATGGGTTTTATGTATGTTATGTATAAAAAGGGTTCAAGTTATTGTGTGATAAGTGGGATATGATATTGATATTATATAACCCTGTTGCATATGTTTCCAATTTTTCAACGACACTAGAGCTATACGATTCTGGCATGGATCATTGTGTAGTTTAATGAATATTCAACAATTTAGATGTAATACATTTGTATGAAATGAATCAATCATTATAGTTGGTATTAGGGAAATTTTTATTTTACCTTTCAAAACTAGGATGTCAAATAGATACAAAGAAACGTAGTTATATGTCTATGTATTGGATAAAATATTAAAAATATTCTATTAATTATGAATTTCCTAGCTAAAATATTATGTGTCATAGAAGAATTTTTTACAATTTTTACATCCTATAAATGAATTTTTATGATTGTTTCCTTCCAAACCATGAATATTATTTCCCAAAATACTATTTTTCATTGTATTTAATGGATGGAACCTAAAATAATCATGATAAATTTTAACATGATGGAAAATAAAATAATTATCCTTCATAGAAACTGAATTTTATGGGGTATGGAATGAAAATCGTGTCTCTATGATTGATAATATTTCTCAAAATATGAATCACACTATTCTTCCAAATATGAAAATGAGGGAACATTGTTCCCTCGAATTACACTTATCCAATAGATTTAGGACATGTGTTAGGGTAATTATAATTACACTTTTACCCTTAATTACCCTATTTACTTTTAACCGTGGTAAAAAGTTACTATTCACCAAAAAATATTTTCATCTCATTGAACCACATTTTAGTCCTTGATATTAACCGTGTCTCTCAGATTTTCTAAATTCTAATCACAGAAGCGGTAAAGTTAATTTTATGGAAAATTCTGTTTTTTTTTACTACCACTTAGTGGTTTCACTATTCATCAAAAAATGAAAGTTTCCAGAAAAAATACCAAAAATTAGGCCAAAGCTATATTTGATATTATGAATTCAAAAATGATGTCTATTTTACCAAATTCAAAACATTTTAGTTACATTAACTAATTTAAAAATTAATTCACGTCGTCAAAACAAATAGCGTGTTTTTAAGAGATAATAAATTTCAAAAGATTGACACTTGTTTATGTATGGTTTAAATGTAAAATTATATCCAATGAAAAAAATTGTATAAAATTGTAAAAATATATTCTAAATATACTTTAAAACACTAAAATTAATAATCTATCACTATTAATTATTTCAATTAAAAAAGTTGTTTTTAATTAAAATTTAGAAATTTTTAATATTCCTCATAATATGAAAGTTATCCGAAAAGTACCAAAATTCCACCCTAAGCTAATTTCGATATTCCGAATCCAAAAATGAAGTCCATTTTGAAAAATAAAATTTACAAAATTTCAAAAAGTGGTTAATACTATTCATAACGGCTAGTTTTAATAATATTTTAATGGCATATCGTTGTTTAGTGAAACTCGGTATTGCGTACGAGGCCAGATATCGAGGAAGGCTGTGATTGCATGTAAAGCAAGTCAAGCTAGTGTTGTGTGTAGTGAAAGATTCCTCTGATTATTTATATAACATAAAAACAAAATATTTCTCATAAAAGTCTCGGGTGTTACAGTAATTTATATAAAAACTGTGGGTTACTGGGTATCTATTAGATGATCGAGTGATGGTTCTTGGTCAAACCCGATTATATGGGTTGGTACCCCCGGGATTGGTTGTTAGTCTAGGTGGGTGTTTCCATTGTATTTGTTAAGTTTTACAATGGCCAGTTGTTTATAGACATTAGAGCTTCACTATACTCTGGTAGGTGGTTCTGTACTAAGTACATCTTAGGGTCTTATATTGATATTGTGGATCTCCCACTATTACATAATCATTTATATTTATTGATTAATTTATAATGTACTAGTTTATTTATAATTTTTAATATTTTCCTGTAATACATTTTCTCAATGTTGGTATATATTTTTTGGTTATTAATAAAAGGGATAATGTTTTTGGAAATGGTATGTAGCGTGTATTGGATTTTTAAATTGTAAAAACGTATTTCTTATTTTAAAATGTGAAAAACCTTGTTTCTATTTTTATTTCAAACATTATTCATTGGATTGTTGTGTGAAGGGATATTATTGGATTATGACATTTATCATGGCAACCCTAATTATCATTTTAATTCTCACCCCTATTTTATCATTTTAGATGCGGGTTCCCTTTTCTCAGCTCCTCTTTGGCTGATTTACTCATTATTGTAGAATGGTTGGTCATTGATTGGGTGGTGACCCGGAAGGTCACATTGAGGTATGTGAATTTTTTTTCTTTAAGCTGTTAGTTAGTTTTGTTTTTATTTTCATTTTTTATTTATACATTTATCTTTTGTTCATGGGCCAAATCATTCCCAATGGTTAATCTGTGATGCCCTCCGCTAGTTACCTACACAAGGGGATTGGGAACACCCCTTAGAACATTCCATAAAGTAGTTCTGGGTCAACCCAAGTTCAGTTCATGACATGAGAATCAAGCCTCTCATTAATTTAAAAATGTATGATGATTTAGAACATGCATTCATTAAACCAAATCCAATAATGGTCATCCCTAGTGAACTATAATGTGTGTTTCCTAGAACACCAATAAACCTTAAACATTATCTATTAGAAACAGTTATTAGAAACATAGATGAAGTAGTATAAACAAGTGGAAATGTAGATAATTTAGTACAATTATCTACTTATCTATAAAAAATTATAACCTAAATCTGTAGAATTAACCTTATCATATGAAATTTGAATCATAGATATGTATGAAGATATAAATCAATTCAAAAAATAAGGTATGGCACTAGTTGATGGTCCCTCAAAATATCATGTAATTTGAAAAAAATGGGATTCTATGTAAAGACCCGTAAATTTCAAGGAAATGTTTTTCTTAATTTTCTTTGGAATTTTACAAGAGCACGGTTTCTGACGGCACCTGATTCCGAGGCCGGTGTGCCCAGAATCATTTTCCGAAGTTTGGCTCGGGTACATTCAGTGAACGGATGAGCGGGTTTTCCTAACTTTTGAACCGGTGCCCGGAATCTAATTCTGAGGGCACCGATGAAATCGCAGCGCCGGTATTTTCTTAGAAACGCCTCTTCCGGAGTTGTGTTTTCTCGGGTGTGGTTTTTAATTTTTGGTCTTAATGTTAAGAAATAAAATAAATTGTTCGACAAACTTTATTTTATTTCACATAAGCTACTTGAAGCCACTTGAAAGAAACTTAAACTGAGTTGAACCGGATAGAGTACTATCCAAAAATATCCTACCCTCTTCGTAGGATATTTGTGAGGTGGGGCCCACACGAGCCCCGCCGTTTCTTTTCCGCTAAGTAACGCACCCGCGAAAACCCATCATTATGAAAGTCAGCTGACACGTTTTCTTAAATTCTTAACGCAGCATTTAATTGGGTGGTTTATTTCATGAATTAATTGGTCAGTTTCTTTAGTTGAATTAATTCTATGAATTAATGGGTTATTACTTACCTCTTTTTCGTTTGTTGGCGTAATAATAAAATAAGACCAACAAGACTTTTGAAAGATTACACGTTGAGAGGCTTTGACAGGATTCTTGTGCCTTCATCCTCCTTCCCAAAAAATGTGAAGAACGCGAAGAACGCTACGAACGCAAAGAATGCCATCAACCTAAGAGTTTGATGACGCTTCATCCGAGACGTTCTTCCCCGCACCGATCTCCGATCTCCAACTGCTTGAGGTAAGAGATCTCGGGTTTCTTTTTAAATCTCCTTTGTGGTTTTTAACAAAACACGGATTTAATTATTTATAATTAAATTTGTTGTTTCTTGGTCCGTTGAGTTCGTCGACGCAACCCCGGATTCCGAGACGACGCGACGCCCTTCCGCGACGACGCGACGATCCCCTCCTTTCGCGATGAGCAATTCCGCGAATAACGCGTGCGACGACTTGGCGAGGTAGGGGTTGTTGTGAATATTTCATATTCCCGTGAACGTTTCTTTAAAGTTAAAGAACCTAATTTATTCGGACAATTTTATTTTATTAAAATTGTTGGTTCATGTGTTGAATAATTTCTCCCATTTTTTTATCTAACGTGGAGGGTGCGGGCCAAACGAACACGGACCGACAACCCTCCGCCGTTCTTCGTTGTTGTGCGAATTTGACAGGCAACGACGGAACATGCTGCAACGGAAATTTGATGGTTCCGCAGTGAAGAACGAGTCCCGGGAGGAGCAGCGGCAAAGACGGGAACAGAATCAGACCACCTGAGCGACTCTGGTGGCCCGCGGAAGCCGTCGCCGGCGCGGTGGCGCCGGCAGCCTGGGGCGGCGGTGCCCGTGGACCCGCGGCCGCACGGGTCCGGCGCACTCGGACGCGGCAAAGCCGCGTCCTTTGATCAAGCGTGGCCCCACGCAGGGGGCCACGACACTTCCAACCCGCGGGGGCAGCGCCTCGCAGCAGCCGCTCGGCCGCTCGGCCGAGCCGAGCCGGACCAGCTGGCCGAGCCAGGCCGCGCCCTGGCCGGATCGGACAGGGTCCCACCGGGTAGGACCGGGTCGGGCCGACCCGGTTAGGCCGACCCAGGGGGGTCGGGACAGGCCCGGACCCCCCGTCTTCGGACCGTTTTTGGTCTTTTGCCCGTAACTTTAGCAATGGGCCTCCGAACGACGCGCCATTAGTGGCAAAACGATCCTTGGATCGAGACGGTCGTTTCGGTATATCTCAATCAAGGTTTCGGAATACTTTGGGTTTGGCCGGGTTGGTTCGTACACGAAACCAACCGGGCCCTCGGAGCGGAAACGCTCATATCTTGAGCTACGGACGTCCGATTGACGTGCCGTCAGCTTTGTTGAATTCCTCTAAGTGAGGCAGATCTATTGTCTCACTCCGCTCGAGGTTTTGACGCAGGTGGAGTACATTCGGGTTGTTTTTAACTTAAAAACCAACCGGGCCCCTGGGACGAAAAAGCCAATAACTCTCAGACCGGGCGTCCGATTGACGCGCCGTCTGCGACGTTGAGTTCCTGTTGATGATACGGAACTTTTGGATACATCAACTTTGGACATTGTGTCAATTGATGTATCAGCCTCTCAGCTCATGGAGCGGACTCTCCCGAATGAGCTTGCTGTGTGCGGGAACCCTAGAGCTGGACGCGACTGCTACTTCGACAGTGACGACCGTGCAGAGATCCTCAGTGGACTGCGACGACGACTGTGCAGAGATCCTCAGTGAACTGTGATGACGACTCTACAGAGATCCTCAGTGGACTGCGACAACTATTTCACTCAGCGATCCTACGTGGATCAGTGCTACAGGTCCTGTGTGGGCCCGATCCTGTGTGGGTCCGACCCTATGTGGGTCAGCGCTCAGCGGTTCTGTGTGAGCCAGCGCCTACAGGTCCTGTGTGGGCTCGATCCTGTGTGGGTCATTGCAGGGGTTAGTACCTATCGATCCTTTGTGGGTCCAACGACTTAGATGGAACAGTGATCATCTTTATCGTCATCCGAAGAAGTACACCTTTGTGAGCTGAATCATGTGTTACTCTCCTCTGTGGATTGTGTTGAGATATCCTGTGTGGATTTACTGTTTACTCTCCTTTGTGGATTGTGTTGAGCTATCCTATGTGGATTACTGTTTACTCTCCTTTGTGGATTGTGTTTTGCTATCCTGTGTGGTTATATGTTTTTCTTTCCTATGTGGACTGGGTTGTGCTTGGGCTCGGTCGTTGGAATTGAACGGGAATTGATGACATAGGTATATGTATGGGAATATACCTAAGCCGTGTCGGATGTTACTTCGTGATTGTATCTTTCCTTTGTGGATTTTACATTGTGGATTCTGGGAGACCTTCGGGAGTCTCGGGGTCCCTACTGAGTAGCTTATACTCACCCCTACACGGGCTATGCCCGCACTTCATGGTGTTGGTTACAGACGACGGACAGCGCTGATCGTGGTGGAGGCGTGCAGAGTAGGACAGTACCTGGAGGAGGACCACTGGGTGGGACATACTCGGAGCGGACGGCTAGACCGATGAGATGTGGAGGCTATCTGTACCCACCCTTCAGGTGGGACCTTCAGAGGACGGCTCGACACTTCGGCTTTTCCTTTCAGTTGCTGTTTTCCCCTTTCAGTTGTACTTTACAGTTGGGCTTGTATTTCTGGCCCCTTTTACTTTCAGCACAGCTTGTTACAGTTTTTACTTAGTATTTACTTTTCCGCTTGCTTACTCTGTGGTGCTTGTTTACTTTTCAATGGAAATGCCTTCCCTTTTTCCGGGATTTACGCCTTGGTGCTAGTCGCTAGCCCCTGGCCTATGGAAGGCGGGCTTGGGGTAGTCACGACCCGAGCCTCGAGGACGGGTCGTGACAAATTGGTATCAGAGGTGGTCAGTTCAACCGCAGACTCTGATCTTTCTTCTCTGTGAAGCAATAGTGTTTAGCGTATTGGGTGTGGTTATCAGTCCCGGGAGTCCAGTGTTGGTGCGGCGTCCGACGTATCCGTACAGCAAGACCCTGAATTCTGATTTCCGACTTAATGCATGAAAACATTGATTGCATGTGTGTTTCATGTTTTCTTTGTGATTACTTGTGTCAGCACACCAGGTATACAGTTCTGACCGTGGCACACTTGTTTCCTTTTCAGGATGGCCCCACAATGGCAGCCCGCTAGGGTTCCGAAAGTAGAGCGCGACGACAGCCCGCCGAGCGACGAGGCCTCGGTACAGGGCCCGTTGACAGCAGAGGCACCGTTGGTACCTTTACCCGCCGAGCCCCTGATGCTTTGAGCACCGACGGCTGATGATGCACGTCGCCTCGGAGCTCTGCACGAGTTCCTACGCCAGCGACCACCCAGGTTTCATGGGGAGACGGACCCCCAGGTAGACGAGGACTGGCTGGAGGCGGTCGTACGAGTTTTCAGGCTAGTGAGGACACCAGCAGACCTCATGGTGATCCTCGCGGCGAGCCTACTGCACGCAGCAGCAGGACGATGGTGGAGCTTGATGCTCTAGGTGCACTATGAGGCCTCTCTCATCTGGACGGACTTCGAGAGCCTCTTCCGCTCAGAGTTCGTCCTGACCACCCTCCGTGTGGTGGGCATTCAGGAGCTTCTTCAGCTGCTGCAGGGCAGCTTGATGGTCGTCCAGTACGCGGCGAGGTTTACCAATCTTTCTCGCTACTCGACCGACATGGTACGCGACTCCTTCTTCCGGGCCCGGACCATCAAGCAGGGATTGATACATGAGATCAGGGCATCGCTGATCTCCCTCAGCATCCAGGCCCAGGCAGGGGTGCTAGAGCGAGCCCTTCTGATCGAGAGCTTTCTGGAAGAGTCCAGAGCGAGACCTACCGCAGGGCTGCAGGTAGCGGAGTCTTCGACAGCAGGCATCCGACGGATGACTCAGGGTTCTAGGTAGACCAGACCTTCCAGCAGACGACCTCGGGACACTGGCTCAGCAGTGCGGGGCACACAGTGCGGAGCCAGTCTTCCAAGGGGCAGGCAGTGCTACGCGTGCGGCGGGCAGGGCCACATGGCTCGTGACTGCCCGACCCGCCGTACCAAGGAGCAGCAGACGGTGGAAAGGCCACCCAGGAAGAGGCAGAGGGTCGACCGTGGAGGCCCGCAGGGAGGAGGCGGACGAGGCAGAGGAGCTGGCCGAGCAGCAGGTGGTGGGCGACACTTTGAGGCTCTGCCACCACCACCACTAGGATGTCCGCCCCGACCACAGGGAGCTGGCGGGCATAGACAGGCACAGCTCCAGGCAGCGGAGGCCTACGACCGCGGCGTGCCAGAGATGATTCGAGGTACGATCTGTGTCTATTCCACCCTTGCTGCAGTTATTATAGACACAGGAGCGAATCACTCTTTCATAGCCGCTGCCCTTGTTCGGAGCTCGGAGATTCCAACAGAGACATTGGCTCGATCCTTACGGCTAGAGACCCCTACGGGAGAAGACTTGATGATTACGCACTGGTTCCTGCAGTGTGAGCTTACTCTAGGAGGTGAGAGCTTCGGCTGGGATCTTCTTGTAGTGGCGTCGAGGCCTTACGATGTCATCTTGGGCATGGATTGGTTATCTACAGTCCATGCTCAGATTGACTGTTTTAGGCGCAAGGTGCGATGTGTGCGCACCGACGGGAGCATGTTCACCTTCACCAGCGAGAAGGGAGCCCTTGCCGCACAAGATGGACTCTCACAGAGGAGGGGACAGCCCATCACTCATCAGTTGGCTAGCCTCATCCTTGGAGCAGTTGACGTGCGATGTCCTAGTTTTCCTGTAGTGGTGGATCAGTATGCGGACGTCTTCCCCGACGACGTTCCAGGGCTACCTCCTCGCAGAGAGGTAGACTTTTATATTGATCTGTACCCCGGGACAACCCCGATATCAACTCCAGCATATCGGATGGCCCCCGATGAGCTTTGAGAGGTGCGGGTATAGTTGGAGGACTTGCAGGGGAAGGGGTTCATCTGACCCAGCGTTTCACCCTGGGCATCCCCGATATTGTTCGCCAAGAAGGAGGACGGGAGCTTGCGACTGTGTGTCAATTATCGTCGCCTAAACCAGGTGGCAGTGAGGAACAAGTATCCACTACCGAGAATTGATGACCTCTTCGATCAGCTCAAGGGAGCACGGTGGTTCTCGAAGATAGACCTCAGATCAGGCTATCATTAGCTCAGATTTCGAGACGATGACGTGCAAAAGACGGACTTCAGGTGTCGGTATGGCCACTATGAGTTCTTAGTTATGCCCTTCGGCGTAACCAATGCTCTAGTAGTGTTCATGAGCCTCATGAACAGGATATTCCAGCCATACCTCGATCGATTTGTCATGGTCTTCATCGACGACATTTTGGTGTACTCGACCACGGAGGAGGAGCACGCCTACCACATGTGGGTTGTACTGGACATACTCTGAGAGAACCAGCTTTATGGAAAGCTATTGAAGTGCCAGTTCTGGTTACATGAGGTCCACTTCTTGGGGCACTTCATTTCTGAGGCGGGATTTACAGTGGATCCCGCGAAGATCGAGGAAGTTCTAGCTTGGGAGCCACCCAGGAGCGTGACGGAGGTGCAGAGTTTCTTGGGTCTAGCCGGATACTATTGGAGATTTGTGCCGGAATTCTCCAGAGTTGCGGCGCCACTCTCATCTTTGAAGAAGAAGGGGAAACCCTTTGTGTGGTTAGACAGATCTCAGTAGAGGTTTCAAGAGCTGAGACAGAGATTGACCAGCGCACCTATCTTGAGGTTGCCTAAGGAGGGAGTTGGATACGTAGTCTATTGCGATGCATCAGAGACTGGACACGGATGTGTCCTGATGCAAGAGCAGGCCGTGATTGCCTATGGATCACGTCAGTTGAGGCTGTATGAGCAGAACTACGCTACCAATGACCTGGAGTTAGCAGTAGTGGTCTTCGCACTGATGACTTGGTGGCACTATCTGATGGGAGAGCGCTTTACAGTCTTTTCTGACCACCAGAGTCTCAGGTAAATCTTCTCTCAGAAGGACCTGAACCTGAGACAATGGAGATGGCTCGAGTTCCTCCAGGACTATGCCTTTGAGATAGTCTATACTTCTGGTAAGGGGAACGTAGTAACCGATGCCCTCAGCAGGAGGACGGGCATTCAGCTACTTGAGGAGGTGACAGAGCAGCTAGCCGCCTTGTAGATATCTGTCGTGGATAGGGACGGAGCAGCCTTCCTTCAATCTCTCACAGTCACCCCTACACTTCTACAGCGGGTCAGAGAGGCACATCATGGGGACACTGACTGTGAGACGCGGCGTTCACTGATATCCTCGGGACATGCACCTGATGATTTCTCCCTTGGAGCAGAGAACGACGTCCTTTTCAGAGGACGTACCTTGGTACCAGTCTCTTTACAAGAGGAGGTGCTGAGAGAGTTTCACACTTCTCCTTTGGCGGTACATCCTGGAGTGGCGAAGATGTACCAGGATCTCAGAAGACAGCACTGGTGGCCGGGCATGAAGAAGGCTGTTGCAGAGTTCGTTTCACGGTGCCTCACCTGCCAGCAGGTGAAGGCAGAGCATCAGGTACCCGCAGGCTTGGTACAGCCCTTGGAGGTCCCGGAGTAGAAGTGGGACAGGATATATATGGAATTTGTGACTGGACTTCGACGCACTTCCAGAGGTCACGACTCCATTTGGGTGATTGTTGACCGACTCACCAAGTCGGCACACTTCTTGCCCATAAGAGAGCAGGGCTCAATGGAGATCTTGGGGCGTCTCTACGTTCAAGAGATTGTATGGCTTCACGGTGTGCCATCGACTATCGTCTCCGATCGGGATGCCCGTTTTACTTCTCAGCTTTGGAAGGGGTTGCAGGAGGCGTTCGGGACGCGGCTACGTCTGAGCACCGCCTTTCACCCTCAGACGGATGGTCAGACGGAGAAGACCATTCAGACTCTCGAGGACATGCTCCGCGCATGTGTCCTCGAATTTGGTCGCATCTAGGAGGACCACCTACCCTTGGTGGAGTTCGCGTACAACAACAGCTACCACTCCACCATCGGGATGGCACCATACGAGGCGTTGTACGGAAGACCTTGAAGATTTCCTTTGTGTTGGACAGACCCTGGGGAGTCAGCACTCGTGGGACCAGAGATGGTCCGGGCCACGACAGAGAAGGTCCAGGTCATCCAGGAGCGGATGAGGACAACTCAGAGCCGTCAGAAGTCATATGCTGACAGGAGGCGGAGGCCACTATAGTTCGAGGATGGCGACCACATCTTCTTGCGGGTCTCACCTCGACGTGGTTTATGGAGATTTGGCCGAGGCGGTAATTTGTCTCCATGCTTCATTGGACCATTCCAGGTCATCAGCAGGATTGGCGAGGTGGCTTATCACCTGGCTCTACCACCTCAGTTGCACCGGGTGCACGACGTCTTCCACATATCTCAGCTGAGGAGATACGTGCACGACCCGACGCACATCATTGTCCATGGGGAGCTAGATGTGGATGATGGGGCGACTTTTGCGGAGGTCCTGGTGGAGATAGAGGATCGACAGGAGCGGGTCCTATGTGGGTGATCGATTCCTCTTGTGCGCATCAGATGGCAGCACGGGAACCTCTAGGAGAGCACATGGGAGCAGGAGGCTCAGATGCGTGCTCAGTACCCACATTTGTTTTCCCTAGTTTATGATGTATCTTTACGGGGACGTAAAGCCCTGAGGTGGGAGTAATGTAAAGACCCGTAAATTTCAATGGATTTTTTTCTTAATTTTCTTTGGAATTTTACAAAAGCGTGGTTTCTGACGGCACCTGATTCCGAGGCCCGGTGTGCCCGGAATCATTTTCCGATGTTTGGCTCGGGTACGTTCAGTGAAAGGACAAGCGGGTTTTCCTAACATTTGAACCGGTTCCCAGAATCGAATTCTGAGGGCACCGATGAAATCGCAGCGCCGGTATTTTCTTAGAAACGCCTCTTCCGAAGTTGCGTTTGCTCGGGTGTGGTTTTTAATTTTTGGGATTAAAGTTAAGAAATAAAATAAATAGTTCGACAAACTTTATTTTATTTCACTTAAGCCACTTGAAGCCACTTGAAAGCCACTTAAACTGAGTTGAACCAGATTGGGTACTATCCAAAAATATCCTACCCTCTTGGTAGGATATTTGTGAGGTGGGGCCCGCACGAGCCCCGCCGTTTCTTTTCCGCTAAGTAACGCACCCGCGAAAACCCGTCATTATGAAAATCAACTGACGCATTTTCTTAAATTCTTAACACACCATTTAATTGGGCGGTTTATTTCGTGAATTAATTCGGCATTTTCTTTCGTTGAATTAATTCTACGAATTAATGGGTCGTTACTTAGCTCTTTTTCGTTTGTTGGCGTAATAATAAAATAAGACCAACAAGACATTTAAAGGATTACACGTTGAGAGGCGTTGACACGATTCTTGTTCCTTCATATTTCTTCGTGAAGAACGCGAAGAACGCGAAGAACGCGAAAAACACGAAGACTGTGAAGAACGCCGTCGCCCTCGGAGTTTGACGACGCTTCATCCGAGACGTTCTTCCCCGCACCGATCTCCGATCTCCAACTGCTTGAGGTAAGAGATCTCGGGTTTCTTTTTAAATCTCCTTTGTGGTTTTTAACAAAACATGGATTTAATTATTTATAATTAAATCTGTTGTTTCTTGGTCTGTTGAGTTCATCAACGCAACGCCGGATTCCGCGACGATGTGACGCCCTTCCGCGACGACACGACGCCCTTCCGTGACGACGCGACGATCCCCTCCTTCTGCGACGAGCAATTCCGCGAAGAACGCGTGCGACGACTTGGCGAGGTAGGGGTTGTTGTGAATATTTCATATTCCCATGAACGTTTCTTTAAAGTTAAAAAACCTTATTTATATGAACAATTTAATTTTATTAAAATTGTTGGTTCATGTGTTGAATAATTTCTCCCGTTGTTTTTATCTAACCCAGAGGGTGCGGGCCAAATGAACACGGCTCGACAAACCTCCGTCGTTCTTAGTTGTTGTGCGAATTTGATGGGTGACGACGGAACGTGCCGCAACGGAAATTTGATGATTCCACAGTGAAGAACGAGTCCCAGGAGGAGCAGCGGCATAGACGGGAACGGAATCAGACCACCGGAGCGACTCCGGTGGCCCGCGGAAGCCGCCGGCGGTGCGGGTCACCGGGGCGGCGGCGCCGGCAGCCGGGGGCGGCGGCGCCCGCCGACCCGCGACTGCGCGGGTCCGGTGCACGTGGACGCGACAAAGCCACGTCCTTTGATCCAGTGCGGCCCCACGCGGGGGGCCGCGACACTTCCGACCCGCGGGGGGCAGCGCCCCGCGACAGCCGCTCGGCCGAGTCAGGCCGCGCCCTGGCCAGACCGGATCGGGTCCAGCCGGTTCGGACCGGGTCGGGTCGACCCGGTTCGGCCGAATCAGGGGGTGTTCGGGCCGGGTCGGCCCGGCCCCGGACCCCCCGTCTTCAGACCGTTTTCGGTCTTTTGCCCATAAAATGAGCTATGGGCCTCCAACCGACGAGCCGTCAGCGGAAACACGATCCTTGGATCGAGACGGTCGTTTCGGTATATCGCACTCAAGGTTTCAGAATACTTTGGGTTCAGCTGGGTTGGTTCGTACACGAAACCAACCGGGCCCTCGGAGCGGAAACACTCATATCATGAGCTACAGACATCCGATTGACGTGCCGTCAGCTTTTGTTGAATTCCTCTAAGTGAGACGGATCATTTGGCTCACTCCGCCCGAGGTTTGGATGCAGGTGGAGTACGGTCAGGTTGGTTTTGCCTTAAAAACCAACCGGGATCCTTGGATGAAAAAGCAAATAACTCTCAGAACGGGCGTCTGATTGACGCGCCGTCTGCGACGTTGAGTTCCTGTTGACGATACGGAACTTTTGGATACATCAACTTCAGACATTGTGTCAATTGATTTATCAGCCTCTCGGCTCGTGGAGCGGACCCTCCCGAATGAGCTTGCGGTGTGCGGGAACCCTAGAGCTGGCTGCGACTGCTACTTCGACAGCGACGACCGTGCAGAGATCCTCAGTAGACTGTGATGACGGCTGTGCAGAGATCCTTAGTGGACTGCGACGACGACTCTGCAGAAATCCTCAGTGGACTGCGACGACTACTGCACTCAGCGATCCTACGTGGATCAGTGCTACAGGTCCTGTGTGGGCCCAATCCTGTGTGGGTCCTATCTTGTGTGGGTCTGATCCTGTGTGGGTCAGCGCTCAGCGGTTATGTGTGTGCCAGCGCCTACAGGTCCTGTGTGGGCCCGATCCTGTGTGGGTCTTTGCGGGGGTTAGTATCTATCGATCCTTTGTGGGTCCGACGACATAGATGGATCAGTGATCATCTTTATCATCATCCAAAGAAGTATACCTGTGTGAGTTGAATCATGTGTTACTCTCCTTTGTGGATTGTGTTTAGCTATCCTATGTGGATTTACTGTTTACTATCCTTTGTGGATTGTGTTGAGCTATCCTATGTGGATTACTGTTTACTCTCCTTTGTGGATTGTGTTGTGCTATCCTGTGTGGGTATACGTTTTGCTTTCCTGTGTGGACTGGGTTGTGCTTGGGCTCGGACGTTGGAGCCGAACATGAATTGATGACTTAGGTATATGTATGGGCATATACCTAAGCCGTTTCGGATGTCACTTTGGGATTTTATCTTTCCTTTGAGGATTTTCCATTGTGGATTCTGGGAGACCTTCGGGAGTCTCAGGGTCCCTACTGAGTAGCTTATACTCACCCCTGCACGGGCTATGCCCACACTTCGTGGGGTTGGTTGCGGACAACGGACAACGCTGATCGTGGTGGAGGCATGCGGAGTAGGATGGTACCTAGAGGAGGACCACTGGGCGGGACGTACTTGCAGCGGACAGCAGGACCGAGGAGCTGTGGAGGCTATCTGTACCAACCCTTCAGGTGGGACCTTCAGAGGATGGCTCGATGCTGCGGATTTTCCTTTCAGTTGCTTTTTTCCCCTTTCAGTTGTACTTTACAGTTGGGCTTGTATTTCCGACACCTTTTACTTTCAGCACAGCCTGTTACAGTTTTTACTTAGTATTTACTTTTCCTCTTGCTTACTCTGTGGTTCTTGTTTACTTTTCAAAGGCAATGCCTTCCCTTTTTCCAGGATTTACGCCTTGGCGCTGGTCGCCAGCCCCTGGCCTATGGGAGGCGGGCTTGGGGTAGTCACGGCACGGGCCCCGAGGACGGGTCGTTTCATTCTAGAAAAAAAACAAGATGATAAGGGTGTAATAAATAGATACAAATCTAGATTAGTTTCCAATGGATACATTTGTGAATAAATAACAGATTATGAAGAATCACTTTCTACCATAGAAATATTATAATCTATTAGAATAATTCTATCATATGTGTTGTATATAAATTTTAAATAATATTATATGGATGTAAAGTACACCTTTTTAAAAGTTTTTTATTGATTGTGATTATATAGAACAACCTCCTCATTTTAATGGTCCTCATTTTCAAAATCGATTATTTAATCATACCAAATCTCTATATAAAATTAAACAATCACCATGGGAATTAAAAAAAATATTATGTTATTTTCAACAATCAAATGGTTTTACTATAGGAATCACATATCCTGCATTATTTAAGGAAAATTATTTGAATGATATTTTTATATTAAAACTATATGTATATGATTTTAATTTCAAATGAAAAGATAAAAAATTGTGTAAAGTTTTTTCAAAACATAAAAAAAATTAATTTGATATTAGTATGTTGTGTTAAATATTGTATTTTTTGGGATTTCATGTTTAAAAAAATGTTATTGAAATTTTTTAAATCAAATAAAGCATATAATTGACATACTTATGTTGTTTGGACATGAAAATATTAAGACTTACTCAAGTCCTATGAGTTATAATATTTACCATGACTCAAATGAAATTTCAAAACAAGTTTACAACAAGTTGTATAGTAGAATCTATGGATATTTGTTGTAGCTTACTACAAGTCATCCCGACATTATGTTTTTAGTATGTCATTGTTCTAGATTTCAATCTAATCCAAAAAAATTGCATTTTAATGATTCAAAAAGAATATTAATATATTTAAATGAACTGTATATCTTTATCTTATTTTTTTTAAAATCCCCAATTTTAATTTAATTTCATACTCATAAGATGATTTATTCTGTATTTTGATTAGATAACACAAGAACCTCCAGAACCTATCATTTTCATGGTAATTCCATAGTGTCTGGGTCAAATAAAAACAACACTCTGTAGTACTATTAACTTCTAAAGCTGAATATATTGCTATAGAATGTTTTTGTGCACAAGAATTATAGATGAAGCAAACCTTAATGGATTTTGGATTTAATTTTAATTGTGTTCTAATTAGATGTGATAAAACTAGTGATAATAAAATCTCAAAAAACATAAAAAACCATTCCTGAACAAAAAAAATATTTAATACATCATTTCTTGAGAGTTCTTTCATAGTGATATGAAATATCTTTAGAATTCATTTTCATTGAAAAATAAGAAGAAGAAATTTTTACTAAACCTTTTTTCTACTAGCAGTTTCGATATAATTAATTTGGAATTAGATATACATAATTTTAAAAATTAACTTTTATAGTATATTTCTCATAATTTATTTAAATTTACTATTTTTTTATTTAATGTTATCTTCAAGGTTCCATTTTTTGTAGATGGAATATATAATTGGATAAGCTACCTAATATTAATTATAATTTCCCTATAAATCACTACAAACCCCCTTGATTACTGTAAACAAAAATAAATATGTTTCATCTCTACTTGTGAAATGACTTGAAAACCCCTTTAATCATATTTCTCTTTGCTCAAACCTTTTGTAAACCTTTCAAATTTGACCCTTAAAACCTTAAAATACTATGCATCTAGATAAATAAATAATAACTAATGTTGCCTCATCTAGTATAATGAAACGTTAATGGATATCAAGAAAATTGTTAAGTGGATTTGATATTGATTTTCGATGGCTGGATAAAATAGACATGATTTTAAAGAAAGTCCTAAACCTTCAGGGATGGAATTATGTTTTTGATGAGTCTAAAACCATATATGTATTAAAGAAAGTAGTTTTTGAGTTTTATGATTTAGTCATTTTTCATTTTGGAGATAATAAAGATGTGGTTACTACAACTATTAACTAGAAAAAGATATCGTTGACCATAGTCATGTTAGCTTAAGCATTAAATGCTCCACATGATTGTTATACATTCTTCATAACCTCTTTGTCTACCATGGATGGTGTTACCCCTTCATAAATCATGAATTCATTGGTAGGAACTACTGTCATAGAGAAGAACCACGTCAAGAATATGGAGCCTAAAATAAATGGAATAACAAAATCTTTCTGGTCGTGAATATCTCAATAAATGGTGATTTTGAAAATATTATTTTTCAACCTCTTACTTTTCTATATGAGTTTATCTTTGAAAACCCTATAAATATGGAATTATATATTATAATATATATGTGTAATATCCAAAACAAGTCTTTTAACTTTTTTCCTTTTGGAAAAATCATAACTCATGTGTTTCAAAGTACTGGAGTTGATTTGGAAGATAAAATTAAACTAT
Organism: Viscum album; assembly: GCA_963277665.1. Lineage (NCBI taxonomy): Eukaryota > Viridiplantae > Streptophyta > Magnoliopsida > Santalales > Viscaceae > Viscum > Viscum album. The sequence goes on from OY728162.1 coordinate 1,022,695,310, forward strand.
TTTCAAGTCTTGACCAACATATATTCATGTTATTAATAAAAATTGGATATAATTGAGACTTTATGTTATGAAAATTGATACCATTTTCCATGATGGCTTGACCAAACCCTTATTTGACTATGGGGTTGCGTTCTACTTTACAATAGACATCAATGATAATACCAGAATTTTCACATAACAAAACTGAAATTATGGATACTCAAGAGGAAAAATAAACTTTTAAACTAAGAAGAAGAGTGAAGATTGGAATTCCATATGACCAACAAACATTATTCTAGGATAGAACCTCTCCTATTACTTCCACTTTACCTGTTCATGTTAAAAAAGGAACCGATATCCTAGACTGTTAATCAGATATTTTACATTGGTCGAGATAAGGAAATTCTTGAAAGACATAATGTGTCCCCCCACATAAATGATTCTAACTCTATAGAATATTAATAAATAGATGAAATAATAATAGGTATAGAATAATCACAAGAATCATGTTACATATATGAAGAACCCAAAGTTTCTGATAAATAACCAGTTCAAGAGGAATGTGTTGATGTTTTTTAAGATATGGTTTCACCTCGGCCTAATAAAGTTTGAAATGATGAAGAGTTTGACATTGAAAACTGTTTGGATAAAAAACTCAACAGATATAATCAATTTTATCATCTGAAGTCAAATATCTAAAATAAAAAATCATTGAATATATTCAACAGGTAAGATTTTTTTTCTAATCAAATGGCCTCAAAAGATGATATTCAAAATGTGAGACTATTAGTTCAGTAGTTTTTCAAGAAGTGTATAGAACAACATATTCTAGAGCTACATAAGGATTAGATGTTCTGCTAAAAATAATGGAGTTATTTGAGGATATCGATATAGTAACTACAATTGTTGAATTGCATTAGTGTGAAGTCAATATAAGAGATATGTGTTAGAACATTCATAGAAATGTCATAGACACAGTTAAAAAGCTACCAGTTACCCAAAAGGATGTCATGGAATCTATTGATAGATACAAAAATTAAATATGTTTTATACTCATCCAAAATAAGCCATAATCCCAATATAATTCTCATCAAGTGAACAAGGATGTATTCTTCGTCATCAAAATTCTAAAAAAGATGACTGGATAATTTTAAAACAACTATGGAGAACTAAAAATTAATGACAAATACCTACATGATGTTGTGGTAAATATTCTTAGGATAGAAGTCTTAGATGTCAATGAGGAATGGAATGATTCCTTTGAAGAATCATTATAAAAATTTAAACCTTCAAAATAAAAACAATTGTATCTATCAATATAATGATATAAGGTGATTTCAATGTTTAGAAATGTTTGATTTCAAATTTTGAAAACAATGGTGAATTATAGACCTTTATTGGAAATTTCTATCAATGTGTGTGAAATAGTTTTAGTTTATTTTGGATTATTTCAACAATGATATCGTTAAAAGGGTTGATGACTATACAGATTCAAATTTTCAAATTTTTGTATGTTGGCTTCCTACACATCAGATTTTTTACCATCATCTATCAAAATATGAACACATTATTGAATTAGTTGATCCTTGATAGGTTCATCAAAGTGAAAACCTAATGATTTATAAATAAGAACCATTATATTTACCTTATTCATCTACTAAATTACTCTTTACCCTTGAAGGTAAATATGATTTGGCATGGTAAATTCCAGATTCTCTTAATATCATGTCCATAGTAGTTAGGTTTTCTCATGAATATCATGCCAATCTTAGAGCATCCCAACTAGCACTGGGTGATTTTGTTAGAATGACATGTGATGCTCTTCCTCTTCATCATTTTCACCACATTATCATCCCTTATAATTCAAAAAACTTCCTCAAAAAAATCATTTTATTAAAATCAATTGATACAAACCCTTTCATGTTAATGGAATGGTTTCTGTATGGTTGGGAATCATAAAAAAATTTAATTATGACACTTTTATTCCATTCCATGAATTTTCATATGTTTATGATAACATCTCTTTGAAATGACCATAAAACCTTACCTTTTGATATTCCATGTATTATCTTACTAATATAATAAATTTTATTATCTTTATAAGATGATTACATTTAATATTCCATAACCATTTTCAGAGAAATTCAATACTCTTGTTTCATGATTTATCTACAATATACTTATTATAAATCTCTAATACTACACAACATCAATGTTTTGTATACCCTCGTTGCTAGTCACAGACATGGGGCCTACTGGAGTCTAGACTTGGGCAGTCACTATCTCCCTCCCCATGTAGTGGTATCTTTATTGGGAGGGGGTTATGATATATTTGAATAAATGTTTCAGGTTGAGGAATATGATGAAGTTTGGATTTATTCATGGGTTAGGTTACATGGGTTTGTATGGAAACAATAACTACTAATTTTAGCAGGAAATGTATGTATGGGAGAGCATATGAGTTATAGGTATTCCGGTCCCCCAATGATGTGATTTTAGAACCATTAAGTTTATTGATCCTATGAAATGTATTGATATTGGTTGTAGGGTAGAGGCCCAAGAAGGGATCATGCATCATTATTCTTTGTGCCTATGTTTGAAATGGGATGATCTTGTGATAGGTTGAAACCAGAATGGTAAGATTAATAATTAATTAATTAATTTTAAATATTCCATATTCTAGATTTAGGAGCCAATGAAGTTTATATTTTTGTAGTCTTAGCTCATGGTAGACATCCTCATCATGTTGTAACCAAATATGTTCACCCGGATCGTCCATTGGATCACCTTAATGTATAGGTCGATAATGATGAAACTTAGTGAATTAATCTCTATGATTTTTAATGAAAGAGTATATAGAAGTATGAGAACTCTATTTCATATTGGATAATTGAATAATGGTTGGAGGTGGTCGAGATATCATTTATTTTTATTTGTTCATGAAAATAGAAATCGGTTTCATTGGTTTTGATGGTGTAGTACGGAAAAGTGATGCAGTTGTGGTTCATATTACTTAGGGATCATGAAGAGTAAATGATCTTATTGGAGATATTCTAAGACCGGTTCGGAGAAGATATTCCTTCATTGATTATGAAGGAATCCATTCTCACTACTGGAAAATGGGTCTATACCCACGGTTTTGTGTATAACCGTGGGTATAGGCCCCCCCTATACCCACGGTTTGGGAAACCGTGGGTATAGGGATAGTATCGAGACCTATTCCCACGGTTTTGGAGAACCGTGGGTATAGGTTGTTTTTGAAGACCTATACCCACGGTTTTGGCAAAACCGTGGGTATAGGTGTTGTTTAGCAGACCTATACCCACGGTTTTTGAAAACCGTGGGTATAGGTGGTATATTTTTCAAAGACCTATACCCACGGTTTTTCAGAACCGTGGGTATAGAGTTCCCGCGTTATGGCGGGAACAAAAAATTCCGCAGGACGAAAAATTTTTTTTGATGAAAAGACGATCTTAAATAATATAGATATATGGATACGAAATTTTAAATCGCATAATATGTTTAGGTTAGTTGGTCAGTACCTCACATGCCTCAGTATAGGTCGCTGGTTCGAAAATCAGCGTGTTTTATTTTTTGATTATAGAAGATATATTAATATAAGAATAAGAAAGTATAATTATATAACAATTGGTTTGTTAGCTCAGTTGGTCGCTGTGACTGGGCAGCGAAAGGGAGGCGCGGGTTCGAAACCCGCTGGATTTTTCTTTTCGATTATAACTATTATATTAACATATTAAAATAAAATTATGAATATATATCAATAGCGGCGTTAGGTCAGTTGGTCACTTGGTGCGGCGCAGGATTCACGTGTTGCGCGGGTTCAAATCCTCCCAGCCGCGTTTTTGGAATTTATTTCCTGTCATTCGAAATCTGTGGATTATATTAATATATATTTGTTGATATATGTATATTTAACATATAGAAATTGTAGGTGCGTTGGTCTTGTGGTGAGGTGCGGTAGTGAGGCGTTGCTGGGTTGCAGGTTCGAATTCCAGCAGCGCCCAATTTCTGATTTTTAATACCCCACGGTTTGGAAACTATGGGGATTGGTGTGTGCCACGCTGGAGCAGCGTGGTCCTCCCTTTGAAAAGGCTATACCCACGGTTCTGCTAAACCGTGGGTATAGGGTGAGACCCCTATACCGAGATCCTCAGTGGACTGTGATGACGACTCTACAGAGATCCTCAGTGGACTACGACAACTATTTCACTCAGCGATCCTACGTGGATCAGTGCTACAGGTCCTGTGTGGGCCCGATCCTGTGTGGGTCCGACCCTATGTGGGTCAGCGCTCAGTGGTTCTGTGTGAGCCAGCGCCTACAGGTCCTGTGTGGGCTCGATCCTGTGTGGGTCATTGCAGGGGTTAGTACCTATCGATCCTTTGTGGGTCCAACGACTTAGATGGAACAGTGATCATCTTTATCGTCATCCGAAGAAGTACACCTTTGTGAGCTGAATCATGTGTTACTCTCCTTTGTGGATTGTGTTGAGATATCCTGTGTGGATTTACTGTTTACTCTCCTTTGTGGATTGTGTTGAGCTATCCTATGTGGATTACTGTTTACTCTCCTTTGTGGATTGTGTTGTGCTATCCTGTGTGGGTATATGTTTTTCTTTCCTATGTGGACTGGGTTGTGCTTGGGCTCGGTCGTTGGAATTGAACGGGAATTGATGACATAGGTATATGTATGGGAATATACCTAAGCCGTGTCGGATGTTACTTCGTGATTGTATCTTTCCTTTGTGGATTTTACATTGTGGATTCTGGGAGACCTTCGGGAGTCTCGGGGTCCCTACTGAGTAGCTTATACTCACCCCTACACGGGCTATGCCCGCACTTCATGGTGTTGGTTACAGACGACGGACAGCACTGATCGTGGTGGAGGCGTGCAGAGTAGGACAGTACCTGGAGGAGGACCACTGGGTGGGACATACTCGGAGCGGACGGCTAGACCGATGAGATGTGGAGGCTATCTGTACCCACCCTTCAGGTGGGACCTTCAGAGGACGGCTCGACACTACGGCTTTTCCTTTCAGTTGCTGTTTTCCCCTTTCAGTTGTACTTTACAGTTGGGCTTGTATTTCTGGCCCCTTTTACTTTCAGCACAGCTTGTTACAGTTTTTACTTAGTATTTACTTTTCCGCTTGCTTACTCTGTGGTGCTTGTTTACTTTTCAATGGAAATGCCTTCCCTTTTTCCAGGATTTACGCCTTGGTACTAGTCGCTAGCCCCTGGCCTATGGAAGGCGGGCTTGGGGTAGTCACGACACGAGCCTCGAGGACGGGTCGTGACAAATTGGTATCAGAGGTGGTCAGTTCAACCGCAGACTCTGATCTTTCTTCTATGTGAAGCAATAGTGTTTAGCGTATTGGGTGTGGTTATCAGTCCCGGGAGTCCAGTGTTGGTGCGGCGTCCGACGTATCCGTACAGCAGGACCCTGAATTCTGATTTCCGACTTAATGCACGAAAACATTGATTGCATGTGTGTTTCATGTTTTCTTTGTGATTACTTGTGTCAGCACACCAGGTATACAGTTCTGACCGTGGCACACTTGTTTCCTTTTCAGGATGGCCCCACAATGGCAGCCCGCTAGGGTTCTGAAAGTAGAGCGCGACGACAGCCCGCCGAGCGACGAGGCCTCGGTACAGGGCCCGTTGACAGCAGAGGCACCGTTGGTACCTTTACCCGCCGAGCCCCTGATGCTTTGAGCACCGACGGCTGATGATGCACGTCGCCTCGGAGCTCTGCACGAGTTCCAACGCCAGCGACCACCCAGGTTTCATGGGGAGACGGACCCCCAGGTAGCCGAGGACTGGCTGGAGGCGGTCGTACGAGTTTTCAGGCTAGTGAGGACACCAGCAGACCTCATGGTGATCCTCGCGGCGAGCCTACTGCACGCAGCAGCAGGACGATGGTGGAGCTTGATGCTCTAGGTGCACTATGAGGCCTCTCTCATCTGGACGGACTTCGAGAGCCTCTTCCGCTCAGAGTTCGTCCTGACCACCCTCCGTGTGGTGGGCATTCAGGAGCTTCTTCAGCTGCTGCAGGGCAGCTTGATGGTCGTCCAGTATGCGGCGAGGTTTACCAATCTTTCTCGCTACTCGACCGACATGGTACGCGACCCCTTCTTCCGGGCCCGGACCATCGAGCAGGGATTGAGACATGAGATCAGGGCATCGCTGATCTCCCTCAGCATCCCGGCCCAGGCAGGGGTGCTAGAGCGAGCCCTTCTGATCGAGAGCTTTCTGGAAGAGTCCAGAGCGAGACCTATCGCAGGGCTGCAGGTAGCGGAGTCTTCGACAGCAGGCATCCGACGGATGACTCAGGGTTCTAGGTAGACCAGGCCTTCCGGAAGACGACCTCGGGACACTGGCTCAGCAGTGCGGGGCACACAGTGCGGAGCCAGTCTTCCAAGGGGCAGGCAGTGCTACGCGTGCGGCGGGCAGGGCCACATGGCTCGTGACTGCCCGAACCGCCGTACCAAGGAGCAGCAGACGGTGGAAAGGCCACCCAGGAAAAGGCAGAGGGTCGACCGTGGAGGCCCGCAGGGAGGAGGCGGACGAGGCAGAGGAGCTGGCCGAGCAGCAGGTGGTGGGCGACACTTTGAGGCTCTGCCACCACCACCACTAGGATGTCCGCCCCGACCACAGGGAGCTGGCGGGCATAGACAGGCACAGCTCCAGGCAGCGGAGGCCTACGACCGCGGCGTGCCAGAGATGATTCGAGGTATGATCTGTGTCTATTCCACCCTTGCTGCAGTTATTATAGACACAGGAGCGAGTCACTCTTTCATAGCCGCTGCCCTTGTTCGGAGCTCGGAGATTCCAACAGAGACATTGGCTCGATCCTTACGGCTAGAGACCCCTACGGGAGAAGACTTGATGATTACGCACTGGTGCCTGCAGTGTGAGCTTACTCTAGGAGGTGAGAGCTTCGGCTGGGATCTTCTTTAGTGGCGTCGAGGCCTTACGATGTCATCTTGGGCATGGATTGGTTATCTACAGTCCATGCTCAGATTGACTGTTTTAGGCGCAAGGTGCGATGTGTGCGCACCGACGGGAGCAGGTTCACCTTCACCAGCGAGAAGGGAGCCCTTGCCGCACAAGATGGACTCTCACAGAGGAGGGGACAGCCCATCACTCATCAGTTGGCTAGCCTCATCCTTGGAGCAGTTGACGTGCGATGTCCTAGTTTTCCTGTAGTGGTGGATCAGTATGCGGACGTCTTCCCCGACGACGTTCCAGGGCTACCTCCTCGCAGAGAGGTAGACTTTTATATTGATCTGTACCCCGGGACAACCCCGATATCCACTCCAGCATATCGGATGGCCCCCGATGAGCTTTGAGAGGTGCGGGTATAGTTGGAGGACTTGCAGGGGAAGGGGTTCATCTGACCCAGCGTTTCACCCTGGGCATCCCCGATATTGTTCGCCAAGAAGGAGGACGGGAGCTTGCGACTGTGTGTCAATTATCGTCGCCTAAACCAGGTGGCAGTGAGGAACAAGTATCAACTACCGAGAATTGATGACCTCTTCGATCAGCTCAAGGGAGCACAGTGGTTCTCGAAGATAGACCTCAGATCAGGCTATCATTAGCTCAGATTTCGAGACGATGACGTGCAAAAGACGGACTTCAGGTGTCGGTATGGCCACTATGAGTTCTTAGTTATGCCCTTCGGCGTAACCAATGCTCTAGTAGTGTTCATGAGCCTCATGAACAGGATCTTCCAGCCATACCTCGATCGATTTGTCATGGTCTTCATCGACGACATTTTGGTGTACTCGACCACGGAGGAGGAGCACGCCTACCACATGTGGGTTGTACTGGACACACTCTGAGAGAACCAGCTTTATGGAAAGCTATTGAAGTGCCAGTTCTGGTTACATGAGGTCCACTTCTTGGGGCACTTCATTTCTGAGGCGGGATTTACAGTGGATCCCGCGAAGATCGAGGCAGTTCTTGCTTGGGAGCCACCCAGGAGTGTGACGGAGGTGCAGAGTTTCTTGGGTCTAGCCGGATACTATTGGAGATTTGTGCCGGAATTCTCCAGAGTTGCGGCGCCACTCTCATCTTTGAAGAAGAAGGGGAAACCCTTTGTGTGGTTAGACAGATCTCAGTAGAGGTTTCAAGAGCTGAGACAGAGATTGACCAGCGCACCTATCTTGAGGTTGCCTAAGGAGGGAGTTGGATACGTAGTCTATTGCGTTGCATCAGAGACTGGAAACGGATGTGTCCTGATGCAAGAGCAGGCCGTGATTGCCTATGGATCACATCAGTTGAGGCTGCATGAGCAGAACTACGCTACCAATGACCTGGAGTTAGCAGCAGTGGTCTTCGCACTGATGACTTGGTGGCACTATCTGATGGGAGAGCGCTTTACAGTCTTTTCTGACCACCAGAGTCTCAGGTAAATCTTCTCTCAGAAGGACCTGAACCTGAGACAATGGAGATGGCTCGAGTTCCTCCAGGACTATGCCTTTGAGATAGTCTATACTTCTGGTAAGGGGAACGTAGTAACCGATGCCCTCAGCAGGAGGACGGGCATTCAGCTACTTGAGGAGGCGACAGAGCAGCTAGCCACCTTGCAGATATCTGTCGTGGATAGGGACGGAGCAGCCTTCCTTCAATCTCTCACAGTCACCCCTACACTTCTACAGCGGGTCAGAGAGGCACATCATGGGGACACTGACTGTGAGACGCGGCGTTCACTGATATCCTCGGGACATGCACCTGATGATTTCTCCCTTGGAGTAGAGAACGACGTCCTTTTCAGAGGACGTACCTTGGTACCAGTCTCTTTACAAGAGGAGGTGCTGAGAGAGTTTCACACTTCTCCTTTGGCGGTACATCCTGGAGTGGCGAAGATGTACCAGGATCTCAGAAGACAGCACTGGTGGACGGGCATGAAGAAGGCTGTTGCAGAGTTCGTTTCACGGTGCCTCACCTGCCAGCAGGTGAAGGCAGAGCATCAGGTACCCGCAGGCTTGGTACAGCCCTTGGAGGTCCCGGAGTAGAAGTGGGACAGGATATATATGGAATTTGTGACTGGACTTCGACGCACTTCCAGAGGTCACGACTCCATTTGGGTGATTGTTGACCGACTCGCCAAGTCGGCACACTTCTTGCCCATAAGAGAGCAGGGCTCAATGGAGATCTTGGGGCGTCTCTACGTTCAAGAGATTGTATGGCTTCACGGTGTGCCATCGACTATCGTCTCCGATCGGGATGCCCGTTTTACTTCTCGGCTTTGGAAGGGGTTGCAGGAGGCGTTCGGGACGCGGCTACGTCTGAGCACCGCCTTTCACCCTCAGACGGATGGTCAGACGGAGAAGACCATTCAGACTCTCGAGGACATGCTCCGCGCATGTGTCCTCGAATTTGGTCGCATCTGGGAGGACCACCTACCCTTGGTGGAGTTCGCGTACAACAACAGCTACCACTCCACCATCGGGATGGCACCATACGAGGCGTTGTACGGAAGACCTTGAAGATTTCCTTTGTGTTGGACAGACCCTGGGGAGTCAGCACTCGTGGGACCAGAGATGGTCCGGGCCACGACAGAGAAGGTCCAGGTCATCCAGGAGCGGATGAGGACAACTCAGAGCCGTCAGAAGTCATATGCTGACAAGAGGCGGAGGCCACTATAGTTCGAGGATGGCGACCACATCTTCTTGCGGGTCTCACCTCGACGTGGTTTATGGAGATTTGGCCGAGGCGGTAATTTGTCTCCATGCTTCATTGGACCATTCCAGGTAATCAGCAGGATTGGCGAGGTGGCTTATCGCCTGGCTCTACCACCTCAGTTGCACCGGGTGCACGACGTCTTCCACATATCTCAGCTGAGGAGATACGTGCACGACCCGATGCACATCATTGTCCATGGGGAGCTAGATGTGGATGATGGGGAGACTTTTGCGGAGGTCCTGGTAGAGATAGAGGATCGACAGGAGCGGGTCCTATGTGGGTGATCGATTCCTCTTGTGCACATCAGATGGCAGCACGGGAACCTCTAGGAGAGCACATGGGAGCGGGAGGCTCAGATGCGTGCTCAGTACCCACATTTGTTTTCCCTAGTTTATGATGTATCTTTACGGGGACGTAAAGCCCTGAGGTGGGAGTAATGTAAAGACCCGTAAATTTCAATGGATTTTTTTCTTAATTTTCTTTGGAATTTTACAAAAGCGTGGTTTCTGACGGCACCTGATTCCGAGGCCCGGTGTGCCCGGAATCATTTTCCGATGTTTGGCTCGGGTACGTTCAGTGAAAGGACAAGCGGGTTTTCCTAACATTTGAACCGGTTCCCAGAATCGAATTCTGAGGGCACCGATGAAATCGCAGCGCCGGTATTTTCTTAGAAACGCCTCTTCCGAAGTTGCGTTTGCTCGGGTGTGGTTTTTAATTTTTGGGATTAAAGTTAAGAAAAAAAATAAATAGTTCGACAAACTTTATTTTATTTCACTTAAGCCACTTGAAGCCACTTGAAAGCCACTTAAACTGAGTTGAACCAGATTGGGTACTATCCAAAAATATCCTACCCTCTTGGTAGGATATTTGTGAGGTGGGGCCCGCACGAGCCCCGCCGTTTCTTTTCCGCTAAGTAACGCACCCGCGAAAACCCGTCATTATGAAAATCAACTGACGCATTTTCTTAAATTCTTAACACACCATTTAATTGGGCGGTTTATTTCGTGAATTAATTCGGCATTTTCTTTCGTTGAATTAATTCTACGAATTAATGGGTTGTTACTTAGCTCTTTTTCGTTTGTTGGCGTAATAATAAAATAAGACCAACAAGACATTTAAAGGATTACACGTTGAGAGGCGTTGACATGATTCTTGTTCCTTCATATTTCTTAGTGAAGAACACGAAGAACGCGATGAACACGAAAAACACGAAGACTGTGAAGAACGTCGTCGCCCTCGGAGTTTGACGACGCTTCATCCGAGACGTTCTTCCCCGCACCGATCTCCGATCTCCAACTGCTTGAGGTAAGAGATCTCGGGTTTCTTTTTAAATCTCCTTTGTGGTTTTTAACAAAACATGGATTTAATTATTTATAATTAAATCTGTTGTTTCTTGGTCTGTTGAGTTCATCGACGCAATGCCGGATTCCGCGACGATGTGACGCCCTTCCGCGACGACACGACGCCCTTCCGTGACGACGCGACGATCCCCTCCTTCTGCGTCGAGCAATTCCGCGAAGAACGCGTGCGACGACTTGGCGAGGTAGGGGTTGTTGTGAATATTTCATATTACCATGAACGTTTCTTTAAAGTTAAAAAACCTTATTTATATGAACAATTTTATTTTATTAAAATTGTTGGTTCATGTGTTGAATAATTTCTCCCGTTGCTTTTATCTAACCCAGAGGGTGCGGGCCAAATGAACACGGCTCGACAAACCTCCGTCGTTCTTAGTTGTTGTGCGAATTTGACGGGTGACGACGGAACGTGCCGCAACGGAAATTTGATGGTTCCACAGTGAAGAACGAGTCCCAGGAGGAGCAGCGGCGTAGACGGGAACGGAATCAGACCACCGGAGCGACTCCGGTGGCCCGCGGAAGCCGCCGGCGGTGCGGGTCACCGGGGCGGCGGTGCCGACAGCCGGGGGCGGCGGCGCCCGCCGACCCGCGACTGCGCGGGTCCGGTGCACGTGGACGCGACAAAGCCACGTCCTTTGATCCAGTGCGGCCCCACGCGGGGGGCCGCGACACTTCCGACCCGCGGGGGGCAGCGCCCCGCGACAGCCGCTCGGCCGAGTCAGGCCGCGCCCTGGCCAGACCGGATCGGGTCCAGCCGGTTCGGACCGGGTCGGGTCGACCCGGTTCGGCCGACCCAGGGGGTGTTCGGGTCGGGTCGGCCCGGCCCCGGACCCCCCGTCTTCAGACCTTTTTCGGTCTTTTGCCCATAAAATGAGCTATGGGCCTCCAACCGACGAGCCGTTAGCGGAAACACGATCCTTGGATCGAGACGGTCGTTTCGGTATATCGCACTCAAGGTTTCAGAATACTTTGGGTTCAGCTGGGTTGGTTCGTACACGAAACCAACCGGGCCCTCGGAGCGGAAACACTCATATCATGAGCTACAGACATCCGATTGACGTGCCGTCAGCTTTTGTTGAATTCCTCTAAGTGAGACGGATCATTTGGCTCACTCCGCCCGAGGTTTGGATGCCGGTGGAGTACGGTCGGGTTGGTTTTGCCTTAAAAACCAACCGGGATCCTTGGATGAAAAAGCAAATAACTCTCAGAACGGGCGTCCGATTGACGCGCCGTCTGCGACGTTGAGTTCCTATTGACGATACGGAACTTTTGGATACATCAACTTCAGACATTGTGTCAGTTGATGTATCAGCCTCTCGGCTCATGGAGCGGACCCTCCCGAATGAGCTTGCGGTGTGCGGGAACCCTAGAGCTGGCTGCGACTGCTACTTCGACAGCGACGACCGTGCAGAGATCCTCAGTAGACTGTGATGACGGTTGTGCAGAGATCCTTAGTGGACTGCGACGACGACTCTGCAGAAATCCTCAGTGGACTGCGACGACTACTGCACTCAGCGATCCTACGTGGATCAGTGCTATAGGTCCTGTGTCGGCCCGATCCTGTGTGGGTCCGATCTTGTGTGGGTCCGATCCTGTGTGGGTCAGCGCTCAGCGGTTATGTGTGTGCCAGCGCCTACAGGTCCTGTGTGGGCCCGATCCTGTGTGGGTCTTTGCGGGGGTTAGTATCTATCGATCCTTTGTGGGTCCGACGACATAGATGGATCAGTGATCATCTTTATCATCATCCAAAGAAGTATACCTGTGTGAGCTGAATCATGTGTTACTCTCCTTTGTGGATTGTGTTTAGCTATCCTATGTGGATTTACTGTTTACTATCCTTTGTGGATTGTGTTGAGCTATCCTATGTGGATTACTGTTTACTCTCCTTTGTGGATTGTGTTGAGCTATCCTGTGTGGGTATACGTTTTGCTTTCCTATGTGGACTGGGTTGTGCTTGGGCTCGGACGTTGGAGCCGAACATGAATTGATGACTTAGGTATATGTATGGGCATATACCTAAGCCGTTTCGGATGTCACTTTGGGATTTTATCTTTCCTTTGAGGATTTTCCATTGTGGATTCTGGGAGACCTTCGGGAGTCTCAGGGTCCCTACTGAGTAGCTTATACTCACCCCTGCACGGGCTATTCCCACACTTCGTGGGGTTGGTTGCGGACAACGGACAACGCTGATCGTGGTGGAGGCGTGCGGAGCAGGATAGTACCTAGAGGAGGACCACTGGGCGGGACGTACTTGCAGCGGACAGCAGGACCGAGGAGCTGTGGAGGCTATCTGTACCAACCCTTCAGGTGGGACCTTGAGAGGATGGCTCGACGCTGCGTATTTTCCTTTCAGTTGCTTTTTTCCCCTTTCAGTTGTACTTTACAGTTGGGCTTGTATTTCCGACACCTTTTACTTTCAGCACAGCCTGTTACAGTTTTTACTTAGTATTTACTTTTCCTCTTGCTTACTCTGTGGTTCTTGTTTACTTTTCAAAGGAAATGCCTTCCCTTTTTCCGGGATTTACGCCTTGGCGCTGGTCGCCAGCCCCTGGCCTATGGGAGGCGGGCTTGGGGTAGTCACGGCACGGGCCCCGAGGACGGGTCGTTTCATTCTAGAAAATAAAACAAGATGATAAGGGTGTAATAAATAGATACAAATCTAGATTAGTTTCCAATGGATACATTTGTGAAGAAATAACAGATTATGAAGAATCACTTTCTACCATAGAAATATTATAATCTATTAGAATAATTCTATCATATGTGTTGTATATAAATTTTAAATAATATTATATGGATGTAAAGTACACCTTTTTAAAAGTTTTTTATTGGGGGTGATTATATAGAACAACCTCCTCATTTTAATGGTCCTCATTTTCAAAATCGATCATTTAATCATACCAAATCTCTATATAAAATTAAGCAATCACCATGGGAATTAAAAAAAATATTATGTTATTTTCAACAATCAAATGGTTTTACTATAGGAATCACATATCCTGCATTATTTAAGGAAAATTATTTGAATGATATTTTTATATTAAAACTATATGTATATGATTTTAATTTCAAATGAAAAGATAAAAAATTGTGTAAAGTTTTTTCAAAACATAAAAAAAATTAATTTGATATTAGTATGTTGTGTTAAATATTGTATTTTTTGGGATTTCATGTTTAAAAAAATGTTATTGAAATTTTTTAAATCAAATAAAGCATATAATTGACATACTTATGATGTTTGGACATGAAAATATTAAGACTTACTCAAGTTCTATGAGTTATAATATTTACCATGACTCAAATGAAATTTCAAAACAAGTTTACAACAAGTTGTATAGTAGAATCTATGGATATTTGTTGTAGCTTACTACAAGTCATCCCGACATTATGTTTTTAGTATGTCATTGTTCTAGATTTCAATCTAATCCAAAAAAATTGCATTTTAATGATTCAAAAAGAATATTAATATATTTAAATGAACTGTATATCTTTATCTTATTTTTTTTAAAATCCCCAATTTTAATTTAATTTCATACTCATAAGATGATTTATTCTGTATTTTGATTAGATAACACAAGAACCTCCAGAACCTATCATTTTCATGGTAATTCCATAGTGTCTGGGTCAAATAAAAACAACACTCTGTAGTACTATTAACTTCTAAAGCTGAATATATTGCTACAGAATGTTTTTGTGCACAAGAATTATAGATGAAGCAAACCTTAATGGATTTTGGATTTAATTTTAATTGTGTTCTAATTAGATGTGATAAAACTAGTGATAATAAAATCTCAAAAAACATAAAAAACCATTCCTGAACAAAAAAAATATTTAATACATCATTTCTTGAGAGTTCTTTCATAGTGATATGAAATATCTTTAGAATTCATTTTCATTGAAAAATAAGAAGAAGAAATTTTTACTAAACCTTTTTTCTACTAGCAGTTTCGATATAATTAATTTGGAATTAGATATACATAATTTTAAAAATTAACTTTTATAGTATATTTCTCATAATTTATTTAAATTTACTATTTTTTTTATTTAATGTTATCTTCAAGGTTCCATTTTTTGTAGATGGAATATATAATTGGATAAGCTACCTAATATTAATTATAATTTCCCTATAAATCACTACAAACCCCCTTGATTACTGTAAACAAAAATAAATATGTTTCATCTCTACTTGTGAAATGACTTGAAAACCCCTTTAATCATATTTCTCTTTGCTCAAACCTTTTGTAAACCTTTCAAATTTGACCCTTAAAACCTTAAAATACTATGCATCTAGATAAATAAATAATAACTAATGTTGCCTCATCTAGTATAATGAAACGTTAATGGATATCAATAAAATTGTTAAGTGGATTTGATATTGATTTTCGATGGCTGGATAAAATAGACATGATTTTAAAGAAAGTCCTAAACCTTCAGGGATGGAATTATGTTTTTGATGAGTCTAAAACCATATATGTATTAAAGAAAGTAGTTTTTGAGTTTTATGAGTTAGTCATTTTTCATTTTGGAGATAATAAAGATGTGGTTACTACAACTATTAACTAGAAAAAGATATCGTTGACCATAGTCATGTTAGCTTAAGCATTAAATGCTCCACATGATTGTTATACATTCTTCATAACCTCTTTGTCTACCATGGATGGTGTTACCCCTTCATAAATCATGAATTCATTGGTAGGAACTACTGTCATAGAGAAGAACCACGTCAAGAATATGGAGCCTAAAATAAATGGAATAACAAAATCTTTCTGGTCGTGAATATCTCAATAAATGGTGATTTTGAAAATATTATTTTTCAACCTCTTACTTTTCTATATGAGTTTATCTTTGAAAACCCTATAAATATGGAATTATATATTATAATATATATGTGTAATATCCAAAACAAGTCTTTTAACTTTTTTCCTTTTGGAAAAATCATAACTCATGTGTTTCAAAGTACTGGAGTTGATTTGGAAGATAAAATTAAACTATTTTCAAGTCTTGACCAACATATATTCATGTTATTAATGAAAATTGGATATAATTGAGACTTTATGTTATGAAAATTGATTCCATTTTCCATGATGGCTTGACCAAACCCTTATTTGACTATGGGGTTGCGTTCTACTTTACAATAGACATCAATGATAATACCAGAATTTTCACATAACAAAACTGAAATTATGGATACTCAAGAGGAAAAATAAACTTTTAAACTAAGAAGAAGAGTGAAGATTGGAATTCCATATGACCAACAAACATTATTCTAGGATAGAACCTCTCCTATTACTTCCACTTTACCTGTTCATGTTAAAAAAGGAACCGATATCCTAGACTGTTAATCAGATATTTTACATTGGTCGAGATAAGGAAATTCTTGAAAGACATAATGTGTCCCCCCACATAAATGATTCTAACTCTATAGAATATTAATAAATAGATGAAATAATAATAGGTATAGAATAATCACAAGAATCATGTTACATATATGAAGAACCCAAAGTTTCTGATAAATAACCAGTTCAAGAGGAATGTGTTGATGTTTTTTAAGATATGGTTTCACCTCGGCCTAATAAAGTTTGAAATGATGAAGAGTTTGACATTGAAAACTGTTTGGATAAAAAACTCAACAGATATAATCAATGTTATCATCTGAAGTCAAATATCTAAAATAAAAAATCATTGAATATATTCAACAGGTAAGATTTTTTTTCTAATCAAATGGCCTCAAAAGATGATATTCAAAATGTGAGACTATTAGTTCAGTAGTTTTTCGAGAAGTGTATAGAACAACATATTCTAGAGCTACATAAGGATTAGATGTTCTGCTAAAAATAATGGAGTTATTTGAGGATATCGATATAGTAACTACAATTGTTGAATTGCATTAGTGTGAAGTCAATATAAGAGATATGTGTTAGAACATTCATAGAAATGTCATAGACACAGTTAAAAAGCTACCAGTTACCCAAAAGGATGTCATGGAATCTATTGATAGATACAAAAATTAAATATGTTTTATACTCATCCAAAATAAGCCATAATCCCAATATAATTCTCATCAAGTGAACAAGGATGTATTCTTCGTCATCAAAATTTTAAAAAAGATGACTGGATAATTTTAAAACAACTATGGAGAACTACAAATTAATGACAAATACCTACATGATGTTGTGGTAAATATTCTTAGGATAGAAGTCTTAGATGTCAATGAGGAATGGAATGATTCCTTTGAAGAATCATTATAAAAATTTAAACCTTCAAAATAAAAACAATTGTATCTATCAATATAATGATATAAGGTGATTTCAATGTTTAGAAATGTTTGATTTCAAATTTTGAAAACAATGGTGAATTATAGACCTTTATTGGAAATTTCTATCAATGTGTGTGAAATAGTTTTAGTTTATTTTGGATTATTTCAACAATGATATCGTTAAAAGGGTTGATGACTATACAGATTCAAATTTTCAAATTTTTGTATGTTGGCTTCCTACACATCAGATTTTTTACCATCATCTATCAAAATATGAACACATTATTGAATTAGTTGATCCTTGATAGGTTCATCAAAGTGAAAACCTAATGATTTATAAATAAGAACCATTATATTTACCTTATTCATCTACTAAATTACTCTTTACCCTTGAAGGTAAATATGATTTGGCATGGTAAATTCCAGATTCTCTTAATATCATGTCCATAGTAGTTAGGTTTTCTCATGAATATCATGCCAATCTTAGAGCATCCCAACTAGCACTGGGTGATTTTGTTAGAACGACATGTGATGCTCTTCCTCTTCATCATTTTCACCACATTATCATCCCTTATAATTCAAAAAACTTCCTCAAAAAAATCATTTTATTAAAATCAATTGATACAAACCCTTTCATGTTAATGGAATGGTTTCTGTATGGTTGGGAATCATAAAAAAATTTAATTATGACACTTTTATTCCATTCCATGAATTTTCATATGTTTATGATAACATCTCTTTGAAATGACCATAAAACCTTACCTTTTGATATTCCATGTATTATCTTACTAATATAATAAATTTTATTATCTTTATAAGATGATTACATTTAATATTCCATAACCATTTTCAGAGAAATTCAATACTCTTGTTTCATGATTTATCTACAATATACTTATTATAAATCTCTAATACTACACAACATCAATGTTTTGTATACCCTCGTTGCTAGTCACAGACATGGGGCCTACTGGAGTCTAGACTTGGGCAGTCACTATCTCCCTCCCCATGTAGTGGTATCTTTATTGGGAGGGGGTTATGATATATTTGAATAAATGTTTCAGGTTGAGGAATATGATGAAGTTTGGATTTATTCATGGGTTAGGTTACATGGGTTTGTATGGAAACAATAACTACTAATTTTAGCAGGAAATGTATGTATGGGAGAGCATATGAGTTATAGGTATTTCGGTCCCCCAATGATGTGATTTTAGAACCATTAAGTTTATTGATCCTATGAAATGTATTGATATTGGTTGTAGGGTAGAGGCCCAAGAAGGGATCATGCATCATTATTCTTTGTGCCTATGTTTGAAATGGGATGATCTTGTGATAGGTTGAAACCAGAATGGTAAGATTAATAATTAATTAATTAATTTTAAATATTCCATATTCTAGATATAGGAGCCAATGAAGTTTATATTTTTGTAGTCTTAGCTCATGGTAGACATCCTCATCATGTTGTAACCAAATATGTTCACCCGGATCGTCCATTGGATCACCTTAATGTATAGGTCGATAATGATGAAACTTAGTGAATTAATCTCTATGATTTTTAATGAAAGAGTATATAGAAGTATGAGAACTCTATTTCATATTGGATAATTGAATAATGGTTGGAGGTGGTCGAGATATCATTTATTTTTATTTGTTCATGAAAATAGAAATCGGTTTCATTGGTTTTGATGGTGTAGTACGGAAAAGTGATGCAGTTGTGGTTCATATTACTTAGGGATCATGAAGAGTAAATGATCTTATTGGAGATATTCTAAGACCGGTTCGGAGAAGATATTCCTTCATTGATTATGAAGGAATCCATTCTCCGCAAGCATCTTATACTTCTATAGCACTGTAACAGTGTTCAAGAATTTTTTATCTATTTTAGGACCCTTCTGTGATATGATCTAGACCATTATCTAGATGAGGAGGCTATGGTGATGAATATCAAGGAGGAGTTTCATCCATAGATCGAGTTCCGAGTTACAGTAATTATTTTGAATACATATCATTCGATAATGGAGAGATGATAGTTTATTAATTGGATTATGGTCATAAACATATCATCACAAGAGATAATCCATTTGGATTCCTGATATATTAGAGTTATGGTCAGGGGTTCATAGTTTCCTATATGGAAGATAATTATATCAAATAAGGGTTTTCCCAACTCTCATCACATTATTTATCTTGTATCAGAATCTATCACTAATACAACAAGGGATCATATGTGTATTTTTCTTGTGGATGGAAAGGCCAATAATGGTGACAGTATCCAACCATTCTGACCAGTCTGTTTGTGCCAGGTGTTCCTTTTCAGTTTCCTCCATTGATGTAGTTTTATTAAACATAATAGTAGTAGGTTAATTTAGTTTGGGATTTTTAGATAGGATATTTGGTATGAAGATTATATCCTTGATGAAATACGTAGACATAGAGAGTAGAGTGAGACCATGGAGATAGTTTTTAGGCAGGACATAGTGGCCATATAGCATGTTAGGGTAAGATTCATGCTTTAGTATTTCCATCACCAGGATAACCAAACATCACCTGAGGTACCATTTGATTCTTTTTTGACATTGGTGCACTCTTTTTTTGAATTTTGAGTAATGAACTCCTTTATATCACCTACCATCATCTATTCTTTCGGAATTTATGTATATAGGATTTTTGTTCCCTTGGCATTGCATTTTTTTGTTAGTAGTCGAGTTGACTTGAATGAAGTATGTAGAGTTAATGAGCTAGTGTTGGGAAACAATGATCTTGAGGATATTTTTTATGTTTATGGATATAACTATATGAAATCATCCTCGGCATGGATTTGTTGTATTCAATTATATATATCATGGATTTATTCAGAATTATTGTATTTTTTTATGATGTCTATGAAGCTCTAACAATGTCTTTTGGGAAAGAGAGACCCTCAAATAGGCCATGGGCATGTTCTATCCCCGTCTTCTTT
Source organism: Viscum album (assembly GCA_963277665.1). Taxonomy (NCBI): domain Eukaryota; kingdom Viridiplantae; phylum Streptophyta; class Magnoliopsida; order Santalales; family Viscaceae; genus Viscum; species Viscum album. The sequence goes on from OY728162.1 coordinate 1,022,715,567, forward strand.
GATGTTCATGATGATGATATAATCCTCATAAATTTAGAAGTTGGTGATTCCATGTATTGTGGAAGATTACCCAGAATTATCTCCAAAGGTTGTTGTAGTGTTACTCCCTCAATGATAGATTCAGTATTGGATCAAGCTAGAGCCATGCATGTCTCCAATCATGATGCTTCCATATATGATGGAACCTTACAATTTGTGAGATCCACCTGTAGTGATCAATGATCTCATATAGTGAGGGTTTTCCCTACCAAGTGTGTCACCTTGGGTTACATGAGTTTTTATCATGTAGATAAATGATGAAATTTTATTTCTTTTTATCGAATAGTGTCACTTGAACCAAGTGAATGCAAGTGACCATTATCATATTCAACGAAATGAGGATTTATTTTATTAACTGAAAAGATTATGTTTGTTTTCAATGATAAATATATGGTCTTGAATTCATCAAATGTTGGTGAAGTATGAGGATACATATAATACTAATTTCCATTGTATTCAAGATAATTATGACATTGGGGTGATTTAATTCTTTGTTGATAATTCTCTATCCATGTTTATAGGGTAAATGAATGTAGTTTCGTAGTGTTTACAGATAAGTTCAGGGTGGATTTGTCTACTATATCATTGTGTACTCTACATTTGAGGAGGATAATATATACCATTTTTGTGTCATTTTGGGAGATCTTCATCATGAACAGCTATTTAGAAAGGTGTTAAAGTTTGAGTTCTAGACTAATGAATTCCATTTTATAGGTAATGTTGTGTCCCTTCAAGGATTATTTGTGGATCCTTTGAAGATAGAGGTTGTTCTTTCATGGGAATCCACAAATATAATTACATTTGTGTAGTGTTTACATAGTCTTTAAATCTATTACAGGATGTTTTAGTTGATTTATTTTATGCTTGGACTCTTTTGGAAGCCTTGAACTAGAAGGATCATGCATTTATATGGAATTACTTGTGCCATAAATCATTTTATTACCTGAAGGAGATGTTTTTCAACAGTCGAGTCCATTGTTTTCCAATGGTGGGAATTCATTTTGAGATTTCTTGTGATGTTTCATGTCTCATATTGGACTGAGTAAGAATTCATGTACTGATTTTGTACGTGAATCTGGAGATCCTATACGGTGATTGAAGAAATATTCATTGTGCATCTAGATATGGTAGCGGTTACAGGTAGAGGATATTATTTTTTGATGAATGTAACGTAATATTTTTCCAATATGGGGAAGAGTATAATTTGGCGGATAATTAGGTAGAGGATTGGAAGTATAGTGTTTTAGGGTTATCCACTTGATGGTTGGTTTACTGATGGACTATAGTGGATGTTATTCACAGGAATAATTCTCAATCCTTTGGTAATGGATGTTATGGATCTCTATTAGTTCTGTATGTCACATTTGGAGGAAAATCCTTCTGTAAAAAATATGTACCATAAATTGAGAGGTATGTTTTGGTGGCCTGGGATGAAGCATGTATTAATGAAATTTGTTTATGAATGTTTGGTCCTCATGAATGTGAAGGATGAGCATCGTGTTCCTTGTGGTTTTCTCCAAGAATTATATATTCCCAAGTGTAAGTGAGAGAGATTTTCAATGGAATTTTTTACTAGTTTACATCTATCTTATAGATTTTATGATTCTATACAGTTGATATTGGATTGTTTGAAAAACATTTCCACCTTTAAGAGATCTTGGAGTCGAGCTCGTTGGAGTATTTTTGAGATAGTATCTGTAAAAGGGGGTGTGACTCCATGGAGTCTTGAGGATGATAATATCAAGTCATGATCCTAATTTATCCTTTATGTGTTTGATAGGTCTTCAATATGATTCTATATCTCAGTTACTTATTAGAACTATTTTTATCCATAGAAGGATGTTCAGATAGATTTAATCATCAGGACTCTTGAAGACAAGTTGTGCTATCATTTCATAGATTTTGGAGGGTTGTGGTTGATTAAACTTCCCTATGTAATTTTTTCATGAAATCATAGATCCCACTCCACCATTGGTATGACATCATTTAAATCATTGTATAATGAGCCTTTCCATATTCCATTTTATTATACTAGGGTCGGAGAGGCATCAATTCTTATACTAGAGGCGGTGAAGAATAAAACCGATATGGTATATGTAATTTCTGAGATTCTAAAGGTAGTCAATGCTCATCATAAAATTACTTCTAATCATAGAAAGATAATTTCGGAGTTTGATATTGGGGGATCACATGTTCTTGAAGTTGAATCATAATTGTTGGAAGAAACGATTTGTCCATGTATGTAAGATTTGTCCCCAATTTGTTGTGTATTTAATCATGTTAGATCATGTTTGGTCAATGGAATATCAGATAACTCATCCCTCAAATATGTGTTAGGAACACTATGTTATTCATGTGTCACAACTTCTTCACAATATTCATGATGTATCTCATGTCATTGATTGGGGAAAGATATATGTTGAAGATAATGTGACCTTTAATGGACGAGCTGTAGAGATCCCAGACCATCATGAGAATAAAATGTGTTGATGTTATATCCCCTTATTTCATGTCTTTTGGTGGCATGGTGGCATGGTGGCATGGAGGAGAGTACCTGTGAATGTTATTCACATATGTTAACATGATACCCCATGCTATTTTGTGTTTATCTCGACTATTATAATGTTATTCTATTATGGATCATAACATTTCTGATTTATGAGATGGATTCCTATTATTTATTTTTGTGTATTTTCTCTCATTTGATAGGAATCTCATTCAAGAGAGTGTTTATGATGTGGTTTTTGTTGTTGTAGGGGTTTTCACTTATTTCTACTAAAGTGGAATTTCATCTCCTATGATAGCGATATACTAAAGTGGTATCTCATGGGGAGCCTTTTTCGGTGACCCCCTTTTTTATCAATGGAATTTATTTTGGATTCTTAAACAGATTAATTGTTTGAGAGGTATATATTTTTAGGGATTATATCTATGTTGTCCATCCCTTTGAATGTTTTCAATGCTCATGGTGTTCAATAAATCCCTACAGCAGGATTGTAGGGGATCATATGCTAATTGTTGAAATTAGGGACAATGCACAATGTGTAAATTTAATTCATGTCATGTATTCAATGTTAATGGCTTGTTAACACGAGTTCATGTGGCATTTAATGACATGTAAATCATCAGGAGTAAATGGTATTAGATGACATGTTTTTTTTTTGTGATCGGAATCCCAAAATATACAAGACATGAAAATGGATTTCATATGATGTAAATTTACTCTACTGTACCCCTATAATTGTTGTAGCAACTCAGCCTTTCCTCAAACCCTACACCTTACCTCATTTTATAGGGGGTCTAGTAACCACTTCTATGGAGTTTTGAAAATTCCTTCAAATATATATCGATCATTGGCTTCTTTCTTTGATCAATGGTGATCCATTGTGCATTCATTATTCAGTTACTAGTTGGTTCTCCCTGAAAAGTATCATTTCATCCAAATAATTCTCACACTGCTATAGTTCATTATCTCCACTATTATAAATTGTTTCATCTATTTTTATGTATATTTTTTATTACATACCTTTTATATCATAGTTTCATTGATGAAGATGTGATCAATGATCAGTAATATTGGTTTGTTATCGAGAGAAGAACATTGATGCCTTTGAGGTAGGAGATTCATTGCTTTTATTATTTTATTTACATTAAATCATAAATTGATAATTGTTTAGCACTATGTATAGGAATATAATTAAATTAAAAATTTATCCAACTGTATTAATAATGAATTGGATAGATATAGGATGTCTATGTTGTTTCTTTAAACAGCGATAGTGTTTTTCCTCTTGATATTATTTAATGTTTGATATCCAGATATGAATTATTAGAATATTCATATTCATATAGTAGAATATTGTTATTGGAAAAGGACAAAAATCTATAATTAATTAGCTTCATTATAATTAATGAACATCCATGTTTAAATATAGTGTTTAATGTAATTTTATAATGATGAAATTGATGAAATGTGCATGTTTAATTGTAAATGATCTTATATATGGTTAATATAATTAATAAATAATTTGAAGAATGACAATAATTTTTGATAATTTATTAAAAGGACACGTAAAATGGGAATGAAAATTCTCTTAGATTGATAAAACTAGTTTAAATTATTGAGATCATGTTTAATATTTGATATCATGTTATATCTTGAGGCCTTATAATTACCTTAGTTAGAACATGTGAATAAAAATTCTTTAAATTTATGATTTAATAAGAAAATGTTTTTTATAAAGATAATTGATGTGATTTTTGTCCTTCTGGTGAAGGCCAATGTGCCTTGGGATTGGAGATATGAGAGGTTTCTTTCATGTGAGAGAGTGATGGATTGTTTTAGGGCCTTGATTTCCCTATTAATTATGTTTGATTTTTGAAGCGTTACGATGTTCTCTATAAGTGAGATTTTAAATTTGATTTGATATTTGGAGGGGGGACTGGATGTTTTGTGAGCCTTAGATGGATGATCATCAAGTGAATGACGTGATGTTTGTTGGGAAGCATGGATGATGTGGTAGCAGTTGATGCCTGTAATGATGATATGAATTGGACTATACATGAGCTTTTAAGAGATGTCACTGTAGATGATGGATGTTTTTGAAGATGTGATTTCCAATTGAGGTTATACTGAGAGCTGGGAATGTATCTTATGTGTCATTAAAATGGGTGATGGTGTGTTTACATATTTTAACGGCATTTCATTCCCCATTAATAGAGATAGTTGGATGTGCTTGGTTGCATGTTTCCTCATAGTGGTATCTTAGGATGTTTTTTCCAGAGTACCAAGATTATGGAATGATTATAATAATAAATAAATAACTCTTAAACTATATGGATTTAATTGATGGAATTCAACTACAAAATTTTTTTCAATCTTGATTAACCATGGGGTCGGTTCGGATTATTCCTAAAGGGCATGGACTTTACTATGATGTTTAATTTAATGTAAAGTGGAATAATTAAAATTGATAATTTAATGGATACTAAATTAATTAATTAATGTAAATGTTAAAAAGTGAAGAAGTAATTAATTTATATTTTTAAAATTATTTTGTTATTATATGATGTATAGTGTTTTTAGTGGGATCTAAGAGTCTGAGAGTTGTTAACCATAGTTGAGTCTAAGACAAGGCCATTACAGTAGTGTGGTTGTGAAATATAATGTATCTTTTATATTATATGATTTCATTTGATTCCCTAACCATGACAGTTAGGATGAATAAACCCATTGGAATCTAGGTGTGTGTATTCCCCAACATTTCTATGGGAGGATGGATGGTTGACTACCCCATGTAGCCCCACCTTCTTCTCTTTCTAGTTACTTGTGAATCTATAAAGGACAGTTAGTTTCCCCTTCAATTTCTAGAGGTATATGATGGATTATTTTTATTTCACAGACATGTATTACTAGATATAGTATCCAAATAACTCTTATAAGTGTGATTTATACAAGATGTGATGGATTGTGGTACCTTACTCAATTTATGGGTTGTAATGAGTTGAGTATAAGACCCGATGTACGATATAATTATATGGGCCGTGGTGGATCCAAAAAACACTCTATTAATATATTTGTATATGTGGATTGGATTATGTGATTATGTGGTACACATGGTTAATGTTCTGACATCTTTACTAGGTGTATTTATGATGTCCTATTTTGGGAGATTGATGGCTCAGGACATGTGACATTGGGGAAGAGTGGAAAAACAGTGGGGAAGTAGAAGCGAGGTACTAGTTAAGTTAAATTATTATAGTATATTGTCTCTTTTATGAAATATATAGTGAGAGATATAAATTTTGAGTCTTGGAAAATTATATTCCAATTAATCCATTATTTATATACATTTTTGTCCACTGTTCTTTAGAATGATTACTTAATCTTTTACAAGAGAGGCCTTGAGGATGATCATACTTAGTATACCATTATGCTCATCCATTGTATATAAAATAATATAGAGGATATTTTCAAATGTATGGTCATTGGGAAAAATATTAAAAGGATTTGGTTTTGTGGGATCTGTTTTGGCTTTGTGGTTGTTGTTTCCTCTACCCTTTTTGGTACATATAGCTTTTCATTCTGTTGTTAGAGTACTTTTTCATTGAATGTTTTCACTTAAGTTTCATTATATATATGTGTGTGTGTGTGTGAAGGTAATTATTGGTTTATCTATTTTATCTCTCTCATTTTCATGATCTATTAGTGGGAAATTCATCTGATATGTATTTTATAGGACGCCCATGGGGCTAGTCACCAACTCAGGGCCTATTGGAGGCGGAACTCAGAAGTCACTATCTCTCACCCGTCATTGTGGTATCTTAGTATCTAAGGGGTTGTGAATATATTGAATTTTTTATAATTACAAATAAGTTTATTTATATATCTATTAATACTATTACATTATTTTTAATTATTCTAATATTGATTGTTTTTATTTAAACATTTCCAAATTATGAATATTTTCTCTTTGAAAACACTCTTTCTCATCACAACAAAATGAATAATTTTTTATAAACAATTTATACCCCTATGAATGGAATTTCAAAAAATGGATTCCATATTTAATTTCAGAATATTTTATATTATCTAATAATGTAACATTAAATTTTGATTACAATGAATAGTTAAATCATTATAAATTATTTTCTGTTGTTGAGGTAAAAATTGTTTTATCGTGTGGATAAACTCAGAAGACAAGGGATAAAATGAACTACTAACATGTAAAAATCTTATTGGATGAAAGTAGTTCCACCTTAGCCTTCCCTATAACTAAAATAGAGTCATTTAGAACGAATTTTTCATTGACATTATCATTTTTTAATCATTTGGGAAATTTTCATGTAATTTCCAAGAAGGTCACCTTTTCACACTTTTAAAAGGGAAGTCATTCCCCTAAATTATTAAAACACCTCAAGCGATTTTTCACATAAAAAACCCCAAATACCCCTCAAAAACGTCATTATACACCCATTATATATTCCTTTATTGAAAAAATTAAATAACTAAGGTCCTTATGAAGAGGACTAAATTATATTTCTTAAATAGAAGGAAAATATCTTTACTAAACTCATTCTTTTTCTTTATGACTTTACAACATTCAATAATTTCATAAAAATTATAATATAATAACAAAATTATATAATATATATTGAAATGTAATTATATTTATTAAATAATATTTTCCCATCTTCACTTACATCAAATGGGAATCGAAATCATCAATCTTATGTAAAGTGGACATCCGCCTCATGAACCTATGTAGTAATTTTCCATCTACATCATTCAATGAGGGATATAATGATGGATTTACCACATGAATATAATAATTTTTATATTATTATAATTATTTTTTTTAATATCACATATACATTTTTATTTTCCTTTATATTTCAAATATGATAACATCACTCCTCTATACAGGAGTCCACTGTCTTGAGAAGTGATGTGATTCGTTTTTCACTTACGCTTTACATATAATGAAATATGGATAAAATTAATGAATATATGTGATATATGTGATATGATATTTCTTCAATTAAGTTAATATAACACCCAATTCCTCCCCATTTAACATATTAATGGAATGATAACATTGCTCATGCATAAGTATATCATACCATCTACACGAAGCGATTTGACTCGTTTTCCATTTCAAAATTTTTAAGAATGCTTCTAATATTTAAATAATGAGTAAAAATGATATTTAATAATTTATTATCATTTTATAGATGATTTATTTATATCCTATGTACAATAAACAGACCATAGATTATAAAAACACATTGGAAAATAAGGTAATTAACATCCACAGAAAAGAAAATAATTAATATTATTAACAAATTGTTGTTAAAATGTTGTAAGAAGGTTATATGTGAAATTATAACAATTATTATGTTTATGGTACAAGTTTATTATATGTTTAAAATGACTATAAATAATTTAAAATAATTTTCAACTAAAGGGATGTGTGAGGTAACAGATTTCATCTCAATCTCCATTTCAATGAGAAATTTTTGTTAATTTTCTCATATTCTGGTTTATAAAGAGTTTATACTACCCCATTAATATATTTAACATGAATAAAAATTTATTCATTATGGTTAATTTTTCAATTCATGGTTATCTATATTACTTGTATAATGGATATACAAAATACCTAAAATGCATACCATTATTTTATACAGTGTTTACATTGACTGTTAAATGATTAACTAAGGAAATATTGATACATGTGTGTTCATTACTCAATGTTGATATTCATATATAAGTGATATTATTCATGAATTAAATTTATTATTTTATAGACAAGTAATTTTTTTGACATGATGTTATGTGTGGGTCCTGTTTATACATGGCATTTCAATGCATTGATAGGTCTCATGGGAAAATTTAATTGACCAAATCATGATGACTTTTTTCCCAGTAGTTTTAAACTATATGGAGGAAATATCATGATGGTAGAGGAATAATGATTCATGATATCATGATTTCTAATAAATATTTCGTTCCATAATCGATAATTTATTTATTATCATTATCAATGATATATTTTTTATGATATAATCTATAGATGCATTTCATTCTCAGTTATTTTTTGAATTTCTCATGTTTTCTATTATTTAACATTCTGTATATATTATGAATTATCTTAAAATTATATTTATGTCATTTAAATGTATTGTTTATTTAGTTTTTTTCCTTTCAATGATGATTATTCATATTAATTTCAGATATCTACCAATGTAGATAACCCTTATTGAGGATTTTATATCACCCTTATTTTTTCCATTCCATATGAGATGAAGAATATATGACACAAAGAGGCTTCAGGGATGAAGTCCATTTTATTTTGTTATGTATTATTATTTATATTCAATCATCAAGGTAAAATGGTTTTCATGTATGTATATAATTATCAAAAACTACAAAATTTATCGGACCTTTAGGATATGAACAATTGAATCTATGTGAATTCTATTAATTAAGACATTGGCTCCTGGTTACTAGGGTGGTGGTTTATAAACAATAAAATAATTAATTTTCAATTTTGAAATTTTAATTTTAAATCTTGAAACTAGATAGATAAATAACCTTATGAACACAAAAAAATTCATTTCTTTTTCCATATTCTTCTTTTGTTAAAATAGTTTTACATATTAGTATGGTGTAATAAAATAACTAATAAGTTAAAGAGTATTTTTCCTCAAATAAATAAATTAATTTATGTGTAATATAATTCATCATGGTGTACATTTATATTATCACATAACATGAATAATGGATATCCCTCTCGATATTTTGTATTTAGTGAAATACCCCTAGATTTTTTGAGATAGATTATTTTTATTTATTTGATGTCTTGTGTCCTACAATAAAAAAAATAGCTTGTTCTATACTCAATACCTTTTTATCTTGGATCATATGCAACATTATTCTCGGCTTTTGTTCTACATAATTTCACATTCTTTTGATATAATTCATTTCTTGACACACTGAGTATTGATTTTGTTCAATGTTGTTGGACCCTCCCTGATATTGTGGTTTTCATAATAAAAAATTATTTCAATATACGGATTCTACTATTTCAATCAATTTTAATATCTCTATGTGAATCAATTATGACATACCAATACATATACATTGATAATTCAATTGCTCATAGTCACAAATAAGTATATTTCCAATTGTATTTTTACATGTACATTGATTAACAATTCTTCGTGTAATGGTATATGCAAGACACACTCTTCATAATATTTTTTGGATTTCCTTGAAAACTAAGATCGACACACCGAAGTTCGACAAACCGAGGTAGAAACCCTAAAACTAAAGATTGACAGACACAAGTTTGACACACCGAATTCGACACACCGAAAATGAAGGAAGACTCACTGAAGTTTGACAAAACGAAATATTAGACACCAAAATATGACATACCGAAGTATAATAGATTGAAGTTCGACATAGTTAAGTATGAAAGACTAATGATGACACACCGAAGATGATAGTCCGATATTATCAATCCTAATCTGACACACTGAAGATGACTCACCAATTGATATAAATAACTGTTTTCATCTTATTAATTCAAATTTATTTCTAACGGTCATATGTAGACAAATTAATGATTCTTACATTATTTAATTTTGACTATAGTACTATTTGTAAACAATTACGAGGTATATGCACGTGTGAAGTTCGTTATTTCTAGAGGATCATGAAGTATAAAAGGACATCATCTTTCACGTTAATGATAAGGCAGTAGCAGTACATGCTGACACACAGACTATGTGAAGACGAAGAGAGAATAACTATGCACTTGAGATTACAAGAAGACTCTAACAAGCTAACTTCTCTAATAAGGGCTTCAGTATACATCAAGACAAAAAAGAGCAGAACCTTTTCACTCCTTGAAGATGAATTACAAAAACAGTAATACTCTGTTCTGCAGACAACTTCAAGAAGATGTCTCAAATACTATAGTCTCAACATCCATAGAGTCTAGAGCTTTACTTCACAACACACAGAGAATTATTAATTATTTCTCTTTGTTAACTCTGTTGTGTTTTATAGTTCCTATTTGAGAAGTGTGTATATTTTTTTTATAACAAACATTGTCTCCTGAGAAATCCTGGAGGATATAAAACTATCCTCATACTCAATGTCTAATTACATTTTGATTTCCCATGTGGAACTATGGTAGATGTATTAGGACCTGGACAGCTTGTGTGATGTTGTTTTTTGTAACGCCCCGACCCTAGATACCCAGATTCGGTGCATTATTACATAAAATTGGCATCACCATAAGAAAGATCAAGTCTCAAAAGACCGATTAGTTTTGTAGCCTTGGAAACACTAGATATATTCATATGTCTTACATTACATCATAAGGTAATAAAAATAAAACAACATCTTGTCTCCATATCCCCTCATACTATCCCTGCAGGTCATTCATAAATTACTTCTTCACATCCTGGAAAAAATGAAACATTTAAAGGGGTGAGCTCAGATTCTCAGTAAGGATAACAATATAGCAGAAACTTTCATAGATAAGCATAAACACTTATGGCAATGTATGACTAAAACAAAAGCCTTTTAAACATGAAATTCAAAATATTATGGCAATAATAAAATGAAATAATGCCATTTACTTACTCACATGGATATTCTATTAGTCGGACAATCACATGCAATATCAATAACCACTTTCATAAAGATGGAATGCATAATTCCAGAATATCATAACCACGTAGCCAAGGCCTCGTGCCATGACTACAAATAATATTTTGTCATGGCCTCATGCCAAGACACTAGTTTGTCTCATGAGACCTACCGATGCATCGAGGAGCTATAGCAGGCTCCACCCGTCACTTACTATGTCCAATGCATTCCTCATATGAAGAGTTTTAAACATAACATAAAAATTTGTATTAAAACTATCATACGAAATGTCAATACTTTATCCACAAACCATGACTGGTATAAAAATAGCACATCCACAGTCAAAAATAACTCATTCGATACAATATGGAAGATTGAATTTTATCAAATTAACCTCAATTGAGAATGATGACGGATATTGACATAGATGAAAATAATCATCAAAACAATTAGAGTGAAATATCCCCCCTTTTCTTTAAATCATTTAAAAGTCACACAATTTGTCAAGAATCCATTTAAAATAAATTGTAGAGTCAAAGTGTCCCATACCACTTTGAAAATTTTAAAAGTAATTTTGATTTTATAACTTTAATGTCCATATAAATAAATCCTTAAAACCATTTTTAAAACAAGGACATTAATGAGAATGATTTAGAATAATCAGTCATTAAAACACTTAAAAATGTATTTTAGTTAGAGTTTCGAACAAAAAAAGAGACACATGAATACAAATAATTGAGGTAATCAAAACATTATAATATCATGAGAATAAAGGGATTCATGATATACTATGTCAAAGTACATTATATACACCATATAAAAGTGATTTCGTGTATAACATCAAAGAAGTCTCAATGGAATGTAAATTGAGATGAATTCTCTTATAAAGACCATATCCTTTGGTTAAGGATAAATCAACGACATAATTATGTGTGACAAATATAAATACACTCAATATGATTGGATATATAGTGTATATCAATCAGATGGAATTCACACATATTATTGTAAAAACAACACCAATGAATTGGATATTTTACTCAACAAATGGAGATTGAGTTAAAATTACTCCTATCAGGTTCATACCGATGACTTGAGAATTAATAAATGGAGTGATTATGTGTATAAAAATTATATCCACAGAAAGGGGAGTGGAAATTATGACATGATCAAATTAATAGTGATTCTACACATAATCTTGGAGTAAAATAATCGATGAAGTATGCGTAAAGCCGAATGAGTGGAAATTGAAACTTCAAATTCCCTTATTGATATTGTAACATAAAAAACATACACCCATGAAAGAAGTATCATACAATGATTATGTAAATATACATGAATTAAAGTATATTACACAATGATTAAAAACATGGGCAGTACAGACACCACATGTAATAAATAAGTGGTGAACAATGGAATTCTCACGGAATTAAAAGTGAGAAAAGAAACCCCTTACTTTGTACTTTTTATTTGGTCGACGGTAGGTTAACCTCCTTTATAATGGTGAAATAATTTTTATTTAATTATACAAGAATAATTTACATTAATATGATATCATATATGATCTTTTAACATTTATTTGTTAATAATATCTTTGTATTATCGTCATTTCGGGTGTTAGCTTACTCATTTTACTTTATATTATATGTTACGTAAGTCGTGTTTGTTATGGAGAGGTTGAATAATATTAATATACAGAATGATATTAAGTCCTTACAAATTATTATTAATCCTTAAATGAGAATTATAATTTAATGGATACGATGGAGAATGAATCTCATCGCGTTCGTGGAGACGGTAGTCCGTACGTACGCACGAGCGACAATATCATTCTTTTGATGTTAAAATAATATATAATTGGATGGTATATCATATATAAGGAATAATTATCATGTTTTATTTATTATTTACATGAATTGAAAATCATTATTATACCCATCCAAATAATAATTTATGGAATGACTATTACACCACGACGTGGAGACGGTAAGCCGTACGTACGCACGTATGGTGACATTCCATTGAAAGGATGGCAAGAATACTGAATATGATTGTACCATATTTATAATAACATCACAGTATATATAAGTTACTGGAGTTATTTTTTTACAATATAAATAACAAAGAAAGGAGAAGTTGAAGAAGAAAGGATCTTGAAAGAGGGTGGTGAGAACATTATCTCTTCTTCGGGTTCTTTTTTTGATATGATCAAAAGGGATCCTTAGGTTGGCTTTCTGATCAAACTAAGGCCTCTAGGTTGTAGAGAGGGAAGTTGAGAGAGTATTTGGGCAGGGTTTGGCCGAGACAAAAGGCTTTTATTGTGTGAATTAGTGAGAAGGGGGAGTGCCCTTTTATAAGAGGGGTGAGGGGCACCTTTGGAAAAGCTAAAAATATTATTTTATAATAAATTCATATTCGGTTTCTAATGGCTCCAAAGTTGATTATTTAAAGTTTAAGGTGGGGATGGGTGGAAAACCACTCAACCAATAGAATTTAGACAGGTTTGGGTCATTATATTAACCTTATCCTTAAGTATTAACTATTAGTTAATTAGTTTCACTTTTACAACGTCTCTTTGTATTTTTATATTGTATGGTTAATAAACATACTATATACATCCAAGATACCCCCAAGTGTTCCATTAATGATACACCTATCATGAAATAAGTCTCTTGGACGAACCTTAGATTTTTAGGAATTGAATATAAATTAATAAGATAATATTTGTTTTAAAAACTCTTTTATGTCAATTTTGACACTATTGGGTATTTTGTTTTTGATAAATTTATAACAGCATTATTACTTCGAACACAATTTATATTATCAGTCCTAATATGTCATATTAACCTATAAAATTAGTGTAATTCATAAAAAGTCTAAAATTACATTTATTTTGATATTTATAATATTAATTATTTTAATATTTCATTAATTAGGTAATTACTGCATCACCATTGTGTCATAAATAAATTAAATTATTTAATGTCTAAAAATTATAAATAAAATACTATTATGTAGGAAACAATTTTATCTTCCTAATTAATATTTACAATCGAATTTATCTTTTGTATAACCCTATATTGAAAATGTTTTAGTAAATAAACATTGATTTTAACTCTTTTAACTCTCCTTTGAATTAAATAATAAAAAATGTCCTAATCTAATACAAGTGGACCTAAATGATAATAATTTACTCATAAGGTTGTTTTTGGTCTAGATACAGTTGTCCAATAGAATTAGGACATGTGTTATGGTAATATTAATATCATTTTTATCCTTATTACCCTATTTACTTTTAGTCGTGGTAAATAAAAGTAAAAAGTTACTATTCACCAAAAATTATTTTAATCACATTGAACCATATTTTACTCCTTGATATTGACCATGTCTCTCTGATTTTCTAAATTCCACTCATAGAAGCGGTAAAATTATGTTTTATGAAAAAAATCAGTTTTTAACTACCACTTAGTGGTTTCACTATTCATCAAAAAATGATAGTTTCCAGAAAAATACCAAAAATTAGGCCTAAGATATATTTGATATTATAAATTCAAAAATGTTGTCTATTTTACCCAATTCAAAACATAACAGTAGAATTAATTAATTTAAAAATTAATTCCCGTCGTAAAAACTAATAGCGTGTTTTAAGAGATAATAACTATCAAAATATTGACACTTGTTTATGTCTGGTTTAAATGTAAAATTAAATCCAATGAACAAAATTGTATTAAATCCTAAAAATATATTTTAAATATACTTTAAAACCACTCAAATTAATAATTTATCACTATTAATTATTTCGATTAAAAAAGTTGTTTTTAATTAAAATTTAGTAATTTTCACTATTCATCAAAATATGAAAGTTATCCGAAAAGTACCGAAATATCACCCTAAGCTAATATTGATATTAAGAATCCTAAAATGAAGTCCATTTCCAATGATAAAATTTATAATATTTCAAAAAGTAGGTATTACTATTCATAACGGCTAGTTTGATTGGTTGTGGTGTGTTAGAATCTTAAAGTTGCATACAATGCAAGCGATTGCATTATTCAAAGGGAAACGTACCGTGGAAGCTTGGGGTGTTACATTCTCCCCTCCTTCAATAAATTGAATCCCCACAATTTTTAAAATTGGTCTTGGGAATGTAATGGAAAGTCCCACATCATAAAAACAGTCAATAAAACTATGGATTTAAGAGAAATGAATACATGTATAAAGGTCACTCAAGATAACCCATACTAGGATTCCATGTAAGAAAACATAGATATAGACAACAAACTAAGTTTTAATTTCTGGTGAAGAGGGATAGAAATCATGAGCAGGAGAATGTTAACAATAAAAAATTCACAAACTTGTGTTGGGACAAACGTTCCTTAGTCTCCCAGTAGGAAAAGTAAACAGACAACATTATTTTTTAAGTTACATTACATAAGGACGAGGAATTAATTTATGATATTGACGATGAACATAAAGATATATACTTACTTTTTAAGTAGAGTTTAATTCTTTAATAAATGTTTACCACTAACTCATTTTTTTTAACAATGATTATTAAAGAATACATGGTCACAATGGAAGAGCTAGAATAAACATCTATAGAAATACATGATCCACATAGGATCAACTATATATTTACCTTGTATTGAGAGATTAATCAAAACCAAAATGGTTAGTATAATATCTGATGATCCCCAAATGGATATTCCATTAGAAAAAAACAATAATCTTAATTTCTGAAATTAAACCATCAATACCCCAAAGTTAAATAAATACTATTCAATAATAAATTGTCCTTAAAATACTTCAACATAATACAAACTAATATTGATACCCAACACTTATAAGAATATAGTCTTCCAAGTTAAATTGTATCTCCTAATGACATTAATTACTCTTAAAGTCAAATACATAAAAGTAATTAACCTAATCACATATTCTCTATTATAGGTTAATCATTCCCAAATCACTATAAATCCCCAATAAAAACATAGATAAAAAATCTACCATTACCCCTCAAATGAAATCCCACACTATTCTATTTCCTTGGGAATATAGTGTTCACAACAATGCGAACAACTTCCAACATAACATTTATCACTTAATCCCCAAATCATTTTCCAATACTAAGGGTATTCATTTGATAAGACATAAGATCCCAAATCAAATTATTATTGATCAATAAAATCTTTTGACCAAAAATAATAGTCACACTAACCAGGGACTTCACGTAGTCCAGTGGTAGGCGATAAATCCCAATCACACATTGTTTGGGGGTTCGATTACCACATCTTTTTTCGACGCAACGGGTTGTCACACGGTCTGTGTGTTGTCCTTTTTCAAAAACTATATTTTATAACATTAAAAAAATGAGATAAATTACTCAATATAACCATAACATAACTTAAGAACAAATCTTATCTCATACATTGCATTTTCATCCCAAATTATAATAACATATAATCGCCTCAAACCCAAAGATCATATAAAACCAAATTGTTATTTATAACTATATTCACAAGAGAAAAGATAATTCTTTATCAAATATCATTCTCACATGGAAACTTGCAGGGTTAAAAATACAAGAGAAAATTATTCCAAAGTAAACCCATCAACAAGGATCACTAATACTTTTTAAGAATTTCTCCAAACATTTATTTCCACATAGCTTCTTATTTGACCAAGAAAATATCCTAAAGAATAGGGAATTCACTCGGGTAATGGACAGGTCCCCTACATTTACGGAAAATGACTGTAAATGGATTCTTGGAACCATTTTTATCTTCTTCCATAGTACTCTTCATTTTTCTTCGGCAATTCTTCACATTAGGTCCTTCCTTCCCGCACATAAAGCATTTCTTTGTCCCATTGAGACACTTTCCTAGTTGTCTCCTTCCACATTTCCTACATGAGGGAAATTGAGGATTCCTTTCTCCATGGTCTCCACTGCTTGAGCTCTTATCATTCATCGCCTTTCTCTTCTTTGTTGAGTCTAGGAATTTGTTAATATATGTATTGTTGATCATATTTTTGGAAAATTGATTTGGCATAAAGACGATATCTTTTACGCCTATCAACATTCCATTTTTTTTCATTTCCACCACCATTCCCACCTTGTACATCATTGTCAAAGTCACTATGACTTTCTTGGAATCCATCCATTGAATAAAACCATAAAGCATTGTGTGAGTAATAGTAGTCATAAAATCATTTAGAGATTAACATGTCACCATATTCTCAATTTTAAAACACATTAGGAATAACCATGGTCATTTACTCTCATCTTATATATATAATACATCAAATAGTTTTGTAATGAAAATGTAAATTATCCTAAGCATATCCCTCAGGAGTGTTGTAACCAAGAGTGCAGCAAGGCCCGTTGTCGTGCACCAGTTCCCGTTCGAGTCTAGCTCAAAGCGGTTTTTTCGGGATTTACCCCTAGGTACATCTATGCTAGAGCCGCCTCTACCTTCTTGTATCCAGACAGGTATGTATTTCATAGATAACTCACAAAATCTCTACAATACCAAAATTCTAGGAAGTTCTTCTATACAAATCCTCAAAGTTCATCTTAGGTTTACGTGCTCTAATCAGAGTTTATCTAAATCTAGCTTCCAAGGTATGTAGTAAACTTCCTCTGATACCAACTTTAACTCCCCGACCCTAGATACCCAGAGTCGGTGCATTATTACATAACATTGGAATGATCACAAGAATTATCAAATGTCGAAAGAACAATTAGTTTAGTATCCTTGGAAACACTAGATATATTCATATGTCTTACATTTCATCATAGGGTAAAAAAACTACAACAACATCTTGTCTTCATAACCCCTCATACTATCCCTGCAGGTTATTCATAAATCACTTCTTCACATCCTGGAAAAAATAAATCATTGAAAGGGATGAGCTCAGATGCTCAGTAAGGATTACAATATAGCAGAAACTTTCATAGATAAGCATAAATACTTAAGGAAATGTATGACTAAAGAAAAGCCTTTTAAACTTGATTTTCAGAATATAATGGAAATGATAAAATGAAATAATTCCATTACTTACTCACATGGATATTCTACTAGTTGAATAATCACATGAAATATCAATAACCACATTCATAAAGATGGAATGCATAATGCCAGACTATCATAACCATGTAGCCAGGGCCCCGTGCCAAGACTACAAATAAGATTTTGTCAAGGCCTCGTGCCAAGACAATAGTTTGTCTCATGAGACCTACCGATGCATCAAGGAGCTATAGCGGGCTCCACCTGTCACTTACTAAGTCCAATGCATTCTTCATATGAAAAGTTTTAAACATAACAAAAACATTCGTATTAAAACTAGCATATGAAATGTCAATACTTTATCCACAAACCCTGAGTGGTATAAAAATAGCACCTCCATAATCAAACATACTTCATTCGACAGAATATGGAAGATTGTATTGTATCATATTAACCTCAATCAATAATGACGAAGGATATTGACATAGATGAAAATAATTATCAAAACAATTAGAGTAAAATATCCCCCATTTTTCTTGAAATCATTTAAAAGTCACACTATTTGTCAAGAATCCATTTAAAATAGATTTTAGAATCAAAGTGTCCCATTCCACTTTGAGACAATTAAAAGGAATTTCGATTTTAAAACTTTAATTTCCATATAAATAAATCCATAAAACCATTTTTAGAACGTGGACATTAATGAGAATGATTTAGAATAATCAATCTTTAAAAAACATAAAAATGTATTTTAGTTAGAGTTTCTAACCCAAAGAGATACACTAGAATACAAATAATTGAGGCAATAAAAACATTATAATATCATGAGAATAAAGGGATTCATGATATACTATGTCAAAGTACATTATATTCACCATATAAAAGTGATTTGGTGTATAACAACAAAGAAGTCTCAATGGAATGTAAATTTAGATGAATTCTCTTATAAAGACCATATCATTTGGTTAAGGATAAATCAATGACATAATAATGTGTGAAAAATATAAATACACTCAATATTATTGTATATATAGTGTAAATCAATCAGATTACATTCACACATATTCTTGTAAAAACAACACCAATGAATTGGATATTTAACTCAACAAATGGAGATTGAGTTAAAATTACTCCTATCAAGTTCATATCGATGACTTGAGAATTTATAAATGGAGGGATTATGTGTATAAAAATTATATCCATAGAAAGGGGAGTGTAAATTATGACATAATCAATTGAATAGTGATTATACACATAATCTTAGAGTAAAATAATCAATGAAGTATGCGTAAAGCCGAATGAGTGGAAATTGAAATTTCAAATTCCCTTATTGATTTGGTAACATAAAAAAATACACCCATGAAAGAAGTATCAAACAATGATGATGTAAATATAAATGAATTAAATTATATTAAACAATGAATACAAACATGGGCAGTACACACACAACATGTAATAAATAAGTGGTGAACAATGGAATTCTCACGGAATTAAAAGTGAGATAAGAAACCCCTTACTTTGTACTTTTTCCTTGGTCGAAGATAGGTTAACCTCCTGTATAATGGTTAAATAATTGTTATTCAGTTATAAAAGAATCATTTACATTAATATGATATCATATATGATATTTTAATATTTATTTTTTAATAATATCTTAGTATTATCGTCATTTCGGGTGTTAACTTACTCATTTTCCGTTATATTCTTTGATACGTAAGCCGTGTTTGTTATGGAAAGGTTATATAATATTCATATACAGAATTATATTAAGTCCTTAAACATTATTAATAATCTTTAAATTAGAATTATACTTGAATGGATACGATGGAGAATGAATCTAATCGCGTTCGTGGAGACGGTAGTCCGTACATACGCACGAGCGACAATATCATTCTTTTGATGTTAAACTAATATATAGATGGATGGTATATAATATATAAAGAATAATTATCATGTTATATTTATTATTTACATGAATTAAACATCATTATTATACCCATACAAATAATAATTTATTGAATGACAATTACACCACGACGTGGAGACGGTTAGCCGTACGTACGCACGTATGGTGACATGCCATTCAAAGGATGGATATAATACTGAATATGGTTGTACCATATTTATAATAACATCACAATATATATAAGATACAGGTGTTATTATTTTAGAATAGAAATAACAATGAAAAAATAAGTTGATGAAGAAAGGAACTTGAAAGAGGTTGGTGAAAACATTACCTCTTCTTCGGGTTCTTCCTTTTGATTTGATCAAAAGGACACCTTAGGTTTTATTTATGATAAAAATAAGTCCTCTAGGTTGTATTTATGGAATTTGAGAGATTAGTTGGTCAGGTTTTGTCCAAGCCAAAAGGCTTTGAATGTGTGAATTAGTGATAAGGGTGAGTGCCCTTTTATAAGAGGGGTGAGGGGCACCTTTGGAAAAGCTAAAAATATTATTTTATAATAAATTTATAGTCGGTTTCTAATGGCTCCAAAGTGGATTATTTAGAGGTTATGGTGGGGATGGGTCGAAAACCACTCAACCAATAGAATTTATAATGTTTTCGGTCATTCTATTAACCTTATCTTTAAGTATTAACTCTTAGTTAATTAGTTTCACTTTCACAATGTCTCTTTGTATTTTTATATTGTATGGTTAATAAGCTTACTATATACATCCAAAAGACCCCCAAGTGGTACATTAATGATAAAAAAATCATGAAATAAGTCAATTGTCCGAACCTTAGATTTTTAGGAACTGAATATAAATTAATAATATAATATTTGTTTTAAAAACACTTTTATGTCAATTTTGACACTATTGGGTATTTTGTTTTTGATAAATTCATAACAGTATTATTACTTTGAAAACAATTTATATATTCAATCCTAATATGTCATATTAACATAGAAAATTAGTGGAATTCATAAAAAGTCTCAAATTACATTTATTTTGATATTTATAATATCAATTATTTTAATATTTCATTCATTAGGTAATTACTGCATCACCATTGTGTCATAAATAAATTAAATTATATAATGTCTAAAACTTATAAATAAACTACCATTATGTAGGGAATCTTTGTAGCTTTCTAATGAATATTTACAATCTAATTTATCTTATGAATAACCCTATATTAAAAATATTTTAGTAAATAAACATTGATTTTAACTCCTTTAACTCTTCGTTGAATTAAATAATAATAAATGTCTTAATCTAATACAAGGGGACTTAAATGATAATATTTTACTCCAGAGGCTATTTCTGGTCGAGATACACTTGTCCAATAGAATTAGGGCATGTGTTAGGGTAATATTAATATCATTTTTACCCTTAATTACCCTATTTACTTTTAACCGTGGTAAATAAAAGTAAAAAAGTACCTATTCACGAAAATTATTTTCATCTCATTGAACCACATTTTACTCCTTGATATTAACCGTGTCTCTCGGATTTTTGAAATTCCACTCATAGAAGTGTTAAAATTATGTTTTATAAAAAAAATTAGTTTTTTAACTACCACTTAGTGGTTTCACTATTCATCAAAAAATGAATGTTTCCATAAAAATACAAAAAATTAGGCCTAAGCTATATTTGATATTATGAATTCAAGAATGATGTCTATTTTACCAAATTCAAAACATATCAGTTGCATTAATTAATTTAAAAATTAATTCCTGTCGTCAAAACAAATAGCATGTTTTAAGAGATAATAACTATCAAAAGATTGACACTTGTTTATGTCTGGTTTAAATGTGAAATTATATCAACTGACCAACATTGTATTAATTGGTAAAAATATATTCTAAATATCGTTTATAACCACTGAAATTAATAATTTATCACTATTAATTATTTCGATTAAAAAATTTGTTTTTAATTAAAATTTAGTAGTTTTCACTATTCATCAAAATAAGAAAGTTATCCGAAAAGTACCAAAATTTTACCCTAAGATAATTTTGATATTAAGAATCGAAAAATGAAGTCCATTTCAAAAGATAAAATTTATAATATTTCAAAAATTAGTTATTACTATTCATAACGACTATTTTGATTGGTTGTGCTGTGTTAGAATCTCGAAGTTGCGTACAATGCACGCCATTGCATTATTCAAAGGGAAACATACAGTGGAAACTTGGGGTGTTACATTGTTGCTTTCCCATGTTGAACTGTGGTAGAGGTCTGAGGACCTGGAAAGTCTGAGTAATATTGTAAACCCTGGTCCAGGGTGTAGATCAAAGACTTATATAATCTATTTGAGAGGGCTAAGTCTCAGCTTGAGACTGATCCTCTGGGTTAAAACCACAATGCATCATATTTTAGTTTAAAGTACTTTCAATATTCTGCTACTAATTACTTTGAAAAACAAATCTGTTTTAATGTAACTATGATAGTTGAACTAGAAAGTGTTTTTAAATATTGTTATCTAGTAAATTATTTTTAAAACCTAACTTAATATTCAGATCAATTTAACTGAGAAATAATCAATCTTTGAGAAACTAACTGAACACTTACAATCATTATAAATTCACTACAGTCTAACTTGTTTGTTAAATTGGGGGGTTTTAATAGAAATTTTTAATAGGAACTCAATTCACCCACCTCTTGAGTATCCACTCCGACCAACATTTGGTATCCGAGGGCTGTGGATAATCATTTTTCAAAACACTCTATTTGTGAAATGTTTTCAGCTGTGATTTTAGTTGTATCGTAAAGATCCAAAAATTTATGTTAATTCTAAATTTTTTTTATATATCATTTAACACATAGTTACTATGGATAACAGATTAGAAGGTGTATCTACCAACATTCAACCCTTCTTTAATAGTGTCAATTATGCCAAATCGAAAATAGAAATGAAAATTCATTTAGAATGTATGGAATTCAACATCTGGACTACTATAGACTCTATGTATAATATTCTATAAACTTTTAGAACTATATTGTATGATCCTACCAAAGCTCCTTACAATAATAATTGTAATGAAATGAATTCCTTGTATTTTTCTCTAGGATATGAATAATTTAATCAAATATATGGTTGTAAGACTGCTTATGAAATTTGGGATACTTTGAATGTTTCCCATGAGGGAACAACCAATGTTACGGAAATGAGACTAAATACATACACTATTAAGTATGATAATTTTAAAATGAAAAATATTAAATCTATTTTGGATATGTATCACAGGTTTAATGAGATAGTTAATTCAATGAGTTCAATGGGAAAATATGTTCCAACAAAAGAGAAAATCATGAAGATACTGAGATGCCTACCAGATAGATGGATAGTAACCACTATCATTATCCAATAATCATGTGACATTGGAAAGATACATGTCAAGGAGATGATTGGTAAATTGATGATGTATTAAGAATAGATAAAGGTAAACAAAGAGGAATATGATGAAGCCAATAAGAATAAAGTGGAATTCAAGTCAACTACATCAATGATCAAGGACAATGAGAAGGTTTAGATAACTGAAGAAAGCTCAACAAGTGAAGGTTCAAATTCATATACGGATGAATATATGGCTTAGATAGCCAGGAGATTCATGAAATTCTATAGGAAGAAGAATTTTTTCAGAAAAATGAATTATAAGGTTATGTATGATCGACAAGTAAATTGGATGAAATGCTGGAGGTAAACCAATAAAAATGATGTAATAGTTTCCTATGAGTGAAAAATAAAAGGGCATGTCAAAGATGACTATCCAAAACTGAAATTTAAGAAAACGTATGACTATAAGGAAGAGAAATACAAGAAATCCATGAAAGCTACATGTATTTCTTCTGAATATAGCTCAAGTGGATATGATGCTTCGGATTTTGAAGAAAAGAATCATTCCAACATGTGTTTCATGACTGAATCATATAAGGTAACACTTAAGTCTCCTATGCGCACTGATTATTTTTATGGGAATGAAAGTGATTCCAATAATGATGATAATATATCTAAATCTGAAATATTTTAATACTGTAATATTTTAGATGATACTTGTATTGAGTTAAACGATATGTACAAATAATTAAAGAAACAATATTCCTTGACAAGTACAATGAAAGTTGATCTTAGTATAGAAAAGGAAAATAATTCTCAACTGTTAAAGGAGAATACTGAACTCAGATTTTCTAATAAAAACATAGAAAATACTTAGAGAAGTTAACAAATGGATAGAATAGTCTAACTCAAATTATTGGAAAACAAGTTGCACAAAAGTATACTACTAGATTAGGATACCAACCTGGACAGGGAAAGATTGTTAAATATAAATTTATTCTAAAATCTGGACAGTATGCTGCTAGTTCAAATTATAGAAATTCATATGCTTCATCTAGCTATTTAAATTCTTGCAGAACAAACAAAGTTTATTTATCAAAATCTTTTGAATCTTTTAATATAGGAAACCAATTAGACAAATATGGGTGCCTAAAGTTTTACTTGATAACCATTATGGACCCAAGAAAATCTAGGTACCAAAAGTATCTTCTATTTAAATCTGTTTTGTAGGAAAATTTATTGAAAACTTCCTGTAGGAATATATGATACTTGGATAGTGGATTTCAAGGCATATGATAGGAGACTACTCATGCTTAAAGAGCTTAATCAAAGTTGATGGAGGACATGTCACCTTTGGGGATAACTCAAAATGAAAAATCACCATCTTAGGCCTTATTCGTAACACTAATTCAATTTTAATTTCTATGGTACTATTTGTGGATGGATTAAAATACAAATTGCTAAGTATTTCTCAGTTGTGTGATGATGGATCAATGTGAAATTTGAAAATGATTTATGTAGTGTTTTTAATTCTAAAAATGATGGGGTATTTACTTCATTAATAAATGAGAATTTATATGATGTAGTTTTGAATTATTTAGCTAAAAAATGTAAATTTTTTAATAGTTTTCATAAAGAATCCTGGCTATGGCACAGAAGATTAGGACACTGCAATGTTCATTCACTTAGGAAACTGACTAGGAAAGGTTTTGTTAGAGACCTGCCCAAACTAGAATTCACAATATATAAAGTTTGTAATCAATGTCAAAAGGGAAAACAACATAATGTTTCTTTCAAATCAAAGAAAGTTGTTTCAACTTCTCAACCTCTAGATTTGGTCCATATGGATTTATTTGGACCATCTATAGTTTCTAGATTAAATGGGAGGAACTATGTCTATGTTCTTGTAGATGACTTTTCTATATATACATGGGTATACTTTCTAGATCCCAAAAGTGAATCTTGTCCTTATTTCATTAAATACTCCAAGCTAGTAGAAATCCTAAAGGTACTTATGATTAAGACCCTGAGAAGTGACCATGGTCGTGAGTTTGAAAACAATGAGTTGGAAACTTTTTTCTCACACAATGGCTATAGTCACAATTTCTCTGCTCCAGAACACCTCAAAAAAATGGAGTCGTAGAAATAAGAATTCGAACACTTCAAGAAAGTGCATGAACTATGCTTAATGAATATGATCTAGATATTTACCATTAGGATGAATATGCCAATAAAGCTTGTTATACCATTAATAGAGTCTTGATTAGACGGATTTTCAAAAGGACCACTTATGTGCTATGGAATTATAGGAAGCCTAAGGTTAATTACATTAGGGTTTCCCATTGCAAAGTATTTATCCTCAATACGAAATATAATCTTGATAATTTGTCATCCAAATGCGATGAAGGAATCTTTCTAGAAAATTCTATATCTAGAAAATCTTATTGAGTATTTAATAAGATGACCATATTTGTGGAAGAATCTGTACACATAAAATTTTATGAAACTGATCCACATGGTCCTAAGACACCTCCTGAAAATCTTGAAGAAGATATATCAATTCTAAAACGTAATGTCAAAAACAGTGAGCATGTTGTTTAGACAACCAGTTCTGGAAATTTTCCAAAACCTATTTCTGTTGAACCCAAACATATATATGAAACTATGGTTTCTAGTCCTACCTTTAATTGGCCAAATAGGGCCCTTTAAAACCATCCTTTAGATGCTATGGTTATATATTTAGATAGAGTAACTCATACTAGGGCTTCTATATGAAATCTGGTTGAAATCAAGCTTTTATTACATAGCTAGAACCAAAAAATATCAATGATTCTATCAATGATGAATTTTGGGTGATGGAAATGCAAAAAGATGTAAATAAATTTGAAAGAAACAATGTCTGGGAATTAGTTGATAGACCTAAGGACACTTTAACCATAGGAAATTAATTGGTTTTTAGGAATAAAGTTGATGAGTCTGGGAATATAGTTAGAAAACAATCTCAGTTAGTTGCACAAGGATATAGTCTAGAAGAAGAAATAGACTATGAGGAAACCATTGCACCTGTAGCTATGTTATAATCTATTAAGATTCTACTTTCTTATGATGCTCATATTAATTTAATTTTATATAAAATTGATGTTAAAAGTGATATTCTAAATCGTTTTATAATTGAAGATGTTTTTGTTGAACATCCACCTGGATTTAATAATACTCATTTTCTAAATCTAGTTTTTAAACTTTGTAAAGCATTGTATACGTTAAAACTAGATCCACGAGATGGGTGTGATTGACTTAGTAATTTTATTATTTCAAATGGTTTTATTAAATGGATTGGTGATCCAAATCTTTTTATCAAAATGATCTCCAAGGATTTTTTGATAGTACAAATCAATGTTGATGATATTATTTTCGAATATTCTAAAAATTCTTTATGTATTGAATTTTCAAAGAGTATGAAAAGAAAATTTGGAATGAGATTAGTGGGAGAGCTAAAATATTATCTTGGATTTCATGTCTTTCAAAATAAAAATGGTATTATTTTAATTACAAGTAAATATAAAAAGGATCTCTTAAAACATTTTGTTTTTGATAGTAATAAAGAATGTGATACACCTATGAGTAACACTTGTAAATTGGATGATGATGAAATTGGGAAACTAGTGGATCGAACCAATTATATAGGTATGATTGGGAGTTTTAATTATCTTACTAATAGTCAACCGAATATTATGTTTAGTGTGTGTATGCGTGCAAGATTTCAAGCTAATCCAAAAGAGTCACGCTTTCTTCCTATTAAAAGGATTTTAAAATATATTAAACATACTACTAATTTATGATTATTTTATCCAAAAGGGCATTCATTCGATTTAATAAGTTATTCAGATGTTGACTTTGCTGGATGCAAGTTAGACTGGAAGAGAAGATCTGGAAGAAGTCATATTCTTGGTAAGTCCTTTGTATCATGGTGCAGCAAAAAGCACAGTTCTATTACATTGTCTACTGCTGAAGCAGAGTACATAGCTGCTGGTAGTTGGTGTGCACAAATTATGTGGATGAAACAAACCTTATTGGACTATTGATATCAATTTAGAAATGTATCCATTAATTGTGACAACACTAGTTCTATCAACATCTCTAGGAATCCAATATCTCATTCTAGAACAAAGCATATTGATGTAAGACATCACTTTTTGAGAGATCACTATAAAGAGGCGATATACCACTTGAGTTTATTGGGATTGAACATCAGTTTGCTGATATATTCACTAATCCCAAAAATTACGAGAGAATGAATTACAGGAGACATGAACTTGGAATGATAAATCAGTAACTGATCTTTATAAAACCGATCTTTATAAAACTAGTCTTTGTAAAACTGATCATTATAAAATCGATATTTTTAAACTGATATTTATAAAACACATCATTATAAAACTGATTTTTATGAAACCAATCTTTTTAAAATCGATCTTTATAAAACCAATTATTGTGATACCTACTTTTGTGAAATTGATTTTTGAAAATTGAATTTTTGTCAAACCGATTTTTGTCAAACTAATATATGTGAAAATGATTTCTTTGAAACCGATGTTCTGAAAACCGCTTTTTTGACACTGATATATTTAAGGACTATTTTGTAAATCCCGTCTACTTTAAGTGATACGATGTTGTTTTATATCATTCAACTTTCTGTGTTTAAATTTTAAATTTTTTCATTTACAATCCCTAAATGATATTTTATGTCCAATCCATCCCAATCTTTCACCTTCAACAAAGCCGTAAATCCTTCTACATTAAGTCTCTCTCTCTCTCTATCTCTCTCGACTCTCGACCTCTCAACACAGTTAGTATCCAATGATTCTCCATGGCAAGGACTAATCACGCTATTGAAAAACCTCGAAAATATCCTCCTGCTAAGAGTGAGAAGGGTGAAACCAGTGGGACTGTGAAACCAAGCTTCGAAAGTGGAGTAGTTACAGCTGATAAGGATATGTATGATGAATGGCTTGTGTTAAGAAAATCTTTTATGGTTAAGGTATTGGAATATCAAGGGTGGCTCAATTGGTTTTCAAACAATTAGAAAACATATTATCCCCAACTAGTGCATGAGTTTTATCAGCATTTGAGTATATCAATAGATAAAGATGAGGAATCATGGATGAAATCTGTGGGAAGAGTAAAAGAAGTAGATTTTTCATCCATGGAATAGGCTGAATGCCTAGAGGTACCTCTTGAAGGTGTCTACACTGAATATCCTTCTAATATTCCACTTTCATCAAAAATTTTTCCATATGAAGATGATTTCAAGGAGAATACATTAAATGAAGAATCAAGAACTATAGAAAATGAATTTTAAGGATAAGTAAGATTTCTTTTTAAGTTCATACAACATCAAATCATCCCAAAGAAGGGAGATTTATCTGCTATGAAATATCAGGATGTCTTCTTGATATTTTTGTTGAAACATGAAATAAAGGTGAATATATGTAGATATCTTAGGTAAATATATTTGATTTGATTAATCCATCTAAGAAGGCCACCTGCTTATACTATCTGAGAATGATTTCGGTCATGTTGAAAAAAATTGGCCGTGTAGAAGATGGAGATGAAATGATAACTACTTATAGCTGTTTTTATCTTCAAAAATACATTTGTAAAAGGATGAAAATATTCTGGAACCTATGGAAAAGATTTTTTTAGGAAATGAAGAATGGTTTTATTAGGATTTCAATCTGGTTTACCATCCTTGTAGACCGAAGGACCATGTTGATCTAGGTCTTAAATGAGGAGACGTTCCTCTCTATTCTAATGAGGAAGTTGAGTCTGAAATTACTAGGGAAGAAGGATCTCCTTTTTATGATAGGAGTGATCATGATATTGCTGAATGTCCCAAGAATATGACTTATGGATCTTCTATTCCACCTATGGAATTGACATCAAGAGAAACTATTCTAGGATATGAAGAAGAAGAAGATGAATATCAAGTTATTGATGTTGAAGGTTATGTTAGAAAATCGGATGAGGAATCTGAGGATTTTGATGATGATGATGATGGTGGTGGTGGTGGTGGTGGTGGTGGTGGTGATAATGGTGATATGGAGGAAGTGTTGAGAATGTCAGTGAATCTCTAAAAATGGGAAAACAAGTGTTTGACAGATCTAGTGAGGATTCTCTTCATGGAGCTGGTGATGAAATTGAGCCTTCTGATCAATAGGCTGATGATCGTTGAGATGATGTTCATGAGGATAGATCACTCCATCACAATGCTGAAAACCAAGAGATAATTCAGGAATTGAATAATGTTATGGCTGTTGGTCAGGATGAGGAAGATGTAGTTCCACTGCCTCAAATTGAGGAAGTAACTGGTGAAGCAGATGAAGCTAGAGCTCAGGCATAACCTCATGTTCGGCTTGTTCATCTCCCTAGACATGTTGTTATGGCTAGAGTTCAGGATATAGAAATTGATTATAATATTGTTATTCCGGAACCTCAGGGATGAAGTGTACGAATTGATACCGTTGTGCCAAGAGATTGGACCTTTGCTAGGGAGTGGAATAGTAACACAGGATACATTATTTTCAGTTTAGATTATGAATCAAATGAGGAAAGGGTACCTCATAATCTTCTTCCTCAAGTCCATGCCGACCTGAACCTATTTCATATGTTCCTCTTGCAAAACATTCACCTCAACAACCTATAGCTCAGACAGTTCAAAATGACTATGTCACCAAGCCTGATTTAGAAAAATTTAAGTGTGAGATATGTGAGTCTGTGATCACTTTATTGGGATCTAGAAATGATGCCTCCACCTCAATAATTATCTCAGATGGTGATGCAGCAAAAATAGAGAGAACAGTGATATAGGATATTCAACTAAATTTTATTACTACAGCTGAAACTATTATTAGACATAACACTTTGCGGAGAGAGGAAAAAAGAAAGATGAGAAATGAGCAGAATTCCTTAACCCTTGACTTCAATACCTCCTTCATTGGTGTTTTTGATGTTCTTAGGAACTTGGAAACTCATCTACATAGTGTATATTTGAAAAAGTTGAAAGAAGATCTTGGAAAAATTTTGACTGGACCATCCAGTTCCAATAGTGGAAGAAGTCTTGTTACTGATTTGGAATCTCTCAAGGATGTGATAAGAGAGGAAATTCAAAAACTCCAACTTTTTTCTGATAAGGAAATCCTTGAAAAAGTATGTTGGAATACATATCTTGTGTATAATATGGTCAGAAAGTGCACCAATGATTCCTCTATAGCTCAGAATTAAATTCTGCTAAAATGGATAAGTATTTCACTAGGATATATACCAAGCATGACCTCATCAATAGTTTCAATATTCTTGTAGAAAATATTCAAATTCCCCCTCTCACAGAAGAATTAAAAATGAATGTTCTCCAATTGAAAGAGTTTAAAAATTTACTAAGTAAATTAATGGTGAATAATGAAGACATTGAAAAGGCAATGCAATATGGAGGAGAACTCATTAATGAATTAATCAAACTACTCATGCCTTTTCTGCATGATCAGGCGTAGGCTATTGTGGTCCCTCAAGCTACCTCAATTGGTACATCATCTCAGCCTACTGCTAAAATGACTGTATCTCAAGCTCTTACTCAAATTCGACTGATCACTATTGAGTAGTCTCCCAGTCGTGTTTTTTCAAAGTGATGGCCTACCCATGCAGCTACTGTTCCTATGGGTCTTGCACTTCCTGGTGATGTAATTAGATCACCTCCATCCACTTCCACTCATAAAACTTCTTCTTATCCATTGGATCCTTCAGAAAAAGGCAACGCTCCTCTGCATCCAAATCCTTCATGAGGTATTGTTTCTTTGTGATTGGGATTTAGTCTTTTTGTTTGTCTTGTACTCTTTTGTAATTGAATGAAAATTCTTATGGTTTTTTTCTTTTCTCTTTTTTCCCCTTACTGATTTTCACGTTTTGTTAATCCCAAATAGGAGAGAAAATAAGGATGGAATATAAGTGAGGGGGATATTTTTTTAAATAAATTATTGAAATTCCAAACATTAGATATATTGAAAAATTACATTCATATATGTTAAAGATATCTTTATTCTATATATTTGCATATATGCCATAATTTTTTATTATCAAAAAGTGGGAGATTGTTGGACCATCCATGATATTGTGGTTTTCATAATAAAAAAATATTTCATTATACAGATTCTACTCTTTCATGAAATTTTACTATCTCTATGTGAATCAATTATGAAATACAACAATATATACTTTAATAAATCAAATGCTTATTATCATGAATAAGTACGTTTCCTAATGTATTTTTACATGTACATTGATTAAGAATTCGTCATGTTATGGTTTAATCAAGACATACATTTCATAATCTTTTTTGGATTCCTCATAACTGAAGATTGACACACCAAAGTTAGACAAACCATAGTTGACACACCAAAACTGTTGATCGACACACCGAAGTTCGACAAACTGAAGTTGACACACCGAAACCGAAGGACGACTCACCAAAGTTAAAAAACTGAAGTCAACACACTGAAACTGAAGGATGAATGACCAATGTTCGACAAAGTAAAATATGACACAACGAAATATGAAACACCAATGCATGATAGACCGATGCTCGACAGAACGAAGTATGACAGACCGAAGTTGACATACCGAAGATGATAGACTGATATTCTCAAACCGAAGCCGACACACCGAAGATGTCTCACCAATTGATATAATTAAATTTTTCCATTTAATTAATTAAAATTTATTTCTAAGGGTAATATTTAGAAAAATTAATTTTGTCGACATTTTTTTATGTTTACTCTAGGAATATACATAGTCATGTACGAGGTACAGGCACGTGCAAAGATCTTTATGTCTAGAGGATTGTGGAGTATAAAAGGACCACATCTTTCATATTAAAGATATGATAGTAGCAAGAAAAAACTGACACACAGACTGTGAGAATATTAAAAGAGAAGAACTAAGTGCATGAGATTACATGATTACTTTAATAAGCTACCTTCTCTAAAAAGGGCTTTAGTATACATCGAGACAAAAAAGAGGTGAACCTTTTCACTCATTGATGATGAATTAAAAAAACTGTGATACTCTGTTCTGAAGACATCTTCATGAAGAAGACTCAAATTCTACAATCTCAATATTCATCGAGCCTAGAGCTTTACTTCACATCACACAGAGAATTCTTAACTCTATTCACTTTCTTAACTCTATTGTGTTTTGTATTTTATATTTGAACAGTGTGTATATTCGTTTCTATAACACACACTGGCTATTGAGCATAACTAGAGGATATTAAACTATCCTCATACTCAATCACTTATTACATTTTGATTTCCCATGTAGAAATGTAGTAGAGTTCTGAGGACCTGGACAACCTGTGTTCTGTTATTGTTGCTTTCCCACGTAGATCTATTGTAGAGGTCTGAGAACGTGAACAATCTGAGTACTGTTCTAAAGCCCAATCCAAGGTGTAGATAAATGTCTTACATAAAATATTTGAGAGGACTAATTCCCACCATTATTCTGAACCTCTTGGTTAAAATTTTTGTGCATCTTATTTTATTTTAAACTATTTTCAATATTCTGATGCTAATTAAATTGAAATACAAATCCGTTTTAATGTAACTCTGATTGTTGAACTATAAAGTGTTTGTAAATATTGTTAGCCAGTAAAATAGTTTCAAAATATAACTTAATATTAAAATTATGTTAACTGAAAAATAATCAATCATTGAGAAACTAACTAAAAACTTACAATCTTTATAAATTCACTACAGTTTAACTTTCTTGTTGAATTGGAGGTTTTTAATATAAATCAATTAAATAGAAATTATTAATAGGAACTCAATTCACCCCCCTCTTTAGTATCCACTCCAACCAACAAATGTATACATGATCTATGTTTGTATTATATTATACAAAACACCAAACAAAGCTTTCACAACACACAACACTGACTTGGCATTCGTTACACACAAGATAAAATTTCCTTGTTGGCTTGCATTGTATGCAATATCGAGTTTCACTGAAAAACACTATATTATTAAAATATTCTTATTTAATGGGATACAAACTAAATTTTATGAATATAATTAACAAATTTTTACATTTCTATAATATTATAATTAATCTTATATATTTTCAAGAACATGATATTAGAAGAAATTCAATTTTCTCTGATAAAAGAAGTATTTTTCAAAAATAAATGCATATTTAACACATTTTGATGGAGCACCAATTTTAATTATTGATTTTAGCAGTTTCATAAGTTCAATTTTATGAAATAAACTTCTTAATTATAATTGTGACATAAAAATTTACTTTTTTTGAATTTTTGGTATTTTTCTGATAATATTAAAATTTTAATGAATAGTGAAAAATACTGCATTTTAAATCAAAACTGCCTTTTTATCTAATTAGTTAATTTAGTTTGAATATATTCATAATTAGTTCTCAAATTTATTTAGATTATATTTTAATAATTTTATCCAATGTTTTTCATTGGAAATAATTTGACATTTAAATTGGAGATAAATAGGTAACAATCTTTTGATATGTTTTTACATCTTAAAAACCCGCTTTTTGGTTTTTGACAAAGGAATTTTATGTTAAATTAATTTATTCCAATTATGGATTTTTAATATGTAATGTTGATTCCATATTTTGAATCATTTGGCCTAAATTATATTAATAGGATAATTTTATTAATTATTATATTATGAATAGGAACTATGTTTATTTTTATTTAATGCATTTAAATGTAAATCGATTAAATTAGTGTAACAAATAATATGATAAGGACAATAAAATTATCTGAAAACAAGAAAAATATCATTATATGTATAAAATACTTCACTTAACATATTTTTTTGAAAAACAGTCATTTGATGTCCACATAACAATGAAAATGACATAGATATTAATAAAGAAAATAAAAGTGACAAAATTTCAAACTCACATTTTGTATAAGTATAATATTTTTAATATAGGGATAACCATGTGATATATAAGAAATAAAATATTACATGTAAATATAAAACATGTACCTAAATCATTGTAATTTATTCTAATTTTTATGAAATAAATAATTTCCATAGAGTCTTATTCTATGATAATTGAAAAAGTAAATAATTGATGATAAATCAATGAAACAATTTTTATTGAAATCCTAATAACCTTAAAAATGAATAAAAAAACATAAAAAAATCATATTGGTAGTATATATAGCTACAATAATCATCCAATGTTCAATCTAGTGACCATTTGGAGCCTTATTGAATAAATTATGACCATTATAATATTTTATTTAAAGTAATTTTAAAGTTGTAATATTCATACTTTAATAAGTATAAGATTTTTAATGATTTCATTTACAGGAAGATTAATTATACTACATATATTATTAGTAAATATATTAAATATTTCTTCATGATAGTATTTTATTTCATATTTCTATTCTAAAATAATTATATTAAATAATTATACAATATTTATGTAGTGATTGTTTTAATAATGAAGACATCAAATAAATGTTATTAAAAATATTAAATTATATATAATTTGGGATAATTAATTTTTCCAATAAATTTTTTAGATGAACTAGAATCATTAGGGATATAGTAAAATATTTGTTTCTAGGATAATCGTAATCTTGATATTTCTAAAAATCAATGAAATGTATAGTGTCAAAATTGATTCAATTGTTTTTGTGTTTTATAAAATTATTTAAAAATAATAATTTTTTTTAAATTATAGAATAATTATGATATGGTCTAAAATTTATTAAATTATTCATTTTTTTATAATTTAAATCAACTATGTAAATATTGCACCGTTTTAATATTGATTCATTTGTTATCTTAATTAAAATTAAATATAATAACTAATAGTAAATTAAAATAATAATGTTTATATTGACATAAAAACATGTCTAAATTTTTTTCTTCTATGATATTTCAATCTATCACATATTAGCTTCGAATATGGATCAATATTTATGTATTTGGATTGATTTTTAAATTATTATAAATTAATATTTTTGAGTATTCTAAATGTGCGCCTCAACCCAATTATAAAAAGACCCTTCCTCCCTCACCACTCCACTTCATTTTGATCCTTCAAGCTCTCCATTACCCTGAAAATACCCTTTATAAACTTCTATATAAAAATTATATAGGTTCTGGTATTTTTCAAATACCCAATCTCGTGCTCTATGACGAGATTAAGAGGAGGCATATCGAAGAAGAGGTAATATCAATTACCAACTCTTCCAAAAATACTTCTTCTTCTACTTCAACCTCTTGATTTGATTCATTATAAGGTAATAAATCTAGAATTTAATAAATACTATGATGTTATTATTATGAAATTTCAATCTTCCACTATCTATCCATCCTATGAAAAATGAAATCACTACCCATGAGTATGTACGTCGCACCGTCTCCCCGTAGTGGTGTAATATGTTTTTCACCACCAAATTACTTGGATTAGTATAAAATTGGTTGAAATAAATATATTTTATTATTATAAAAGTAGATGAATCTGAAATATAGTTACCATTCAGGAAATATGGGAATGATATCATCGCCTGTGTGTATGTAAGGCCTACCGTCTCCATAACTCGATGGGATTCATTCTCCACATTAACCATTAAAGAATGATTATAAATATATATAATAAATAAGAATGAAATATATGACATAATAATTCTACTAAATATATATATATTTGTGTGTGTGTGTGTTTGTGTTTGTGTGGGTGGGTCATTTACTTACTTATATTCAATTCAATATAGAAACGAAAACAACATTCATGCAAACATATGGCCTACCATCTCTATCAACGGGGTATTCTATTTAATTTATCTATATTATATATATATATACGAAATATATATGATATATAAATAATTTTTATAGTATTTAATTAATTAAATCATGATCTATTTAATAATACCATGAATATAATGTCAAAAACACGTACTGTAAATAAAATCATTATTACCCCAAATGATGATTTAACATGGAATTGAAAAATGAACGGGTTATATAATGTAATAAGTGAATCATTTATGATATAATAAATATTATTATGGTTCTGTTA
This sequence comes from Viscum album, assembly GCA_963277665.1. Taxonomy (NCBI): domain Eukaryota; kingdom Viridiplantae; phylum Streptophyta; class Magnoliopsida; order Santalales; family Viscaceae; genus Viscum; species Viscum album. The sequence continues at coordinate 1,022,752,195 of OY728162.1, forward strand.
AAAGTTATTAATGTGTAAAATGCAATTATATAGGAGGTTCATATACAGAAGAAGCATATCAGTCCTACGGTAATGGATAATTTTGCAATTTAATTATTTTCCAAGATTTCTTATACTTAAGCATTTGATGGGGTATATTTATCATCTACATACATTTATCCAAAATGTATAATATTATTTATATACTTATAACATATTTAATTTCAATATTACCTGTTGGTGAATTTTTATTATACATTATGGAATGAATCATGGTTTTTTCCATATGAGGTATTTTTTGACTTTTTCAGCAATAGTACGAGAAGAATGTTTTTTAACTTATATGGTATGAATGGATTTTTATTTCATCATAATTTCTTATTTACATTAAGGTTCCTATACATTATTTCATTTTTATTTTCAAAAAAAAAATTTTCTTCTTAAATTCCATGGAGTTTTGAGAATATAAAACGTTTTTGAAGAAGAAAGGATATTTTCATCAATAAATAATATAATTTGTTATATAAATTTTTTTCATCTAACATAACCAAGTGTTATGTTTTTATCCATATTAATAATTGCAGATGATCTTGTTTATAATTGAATTATATTTATTAAATCCATTTGTTTTATTGGATTACGATGGAATGATTCATAAGAAACCCATTTAATCCCGTAGGTTATGCTATGATGCATGTTTTATGTTTTTATGGAACAGGTAAGAATGATTTCATTATCAGATGGGTGATACCTACATCTACCTCCAATGAATTGGGTAACAATTTATATCTTAGGATTTACACATTTTTGGAATGGAAAGTAAATCCGGTTCAGTAATATAGGGAAGGAACAACAAGCAAATCTTGTTCAGTAATACATGGCTGGAATCGCAATTAATCCCAGTTCAAAAATGGATTTGTCCACACTGATGGTCATTGCAACAATGCCTCAGATTCTATAGAAATATTGATATGTGAATATTTATTTTCCACAATTCCATTTTTTTCTATGCTATGTTATCAGGGTTATTGTTCTTTAATGATCTATTCCTTATGTACTTCTAAGATTTATTCCATGACTCACAATTATGATATTTAAAATTTATGTTCATGTTTTCACATATTTATATTTATGTTTTGTTTTACGGTCATCATGTTTAACCTTACTATGTATTTGAGATCACCCTTTTTATGGGTTCATTTCCAAAGGATATAAATAAAGGTTTTAGGTATGAAAACTAAAGAAAAAGATCTTTATGGAAGATATTGAAGACCTTTCACCACGATAGAAGATTATGTTCCATGTTTTTGAAGACAATAAAGTAATACGGTGTTTGGGAATCTTTTTGTGTCATCTATTTATTATTCTAAAAAAATTAATGTAATGTCCAAGTATGTAATGCTCGGGTCTCTATATTTGGTATTAGAGAGATGGTTTAGTCGGGATTTGGAAACTAGGATGAAAAAACGTTAGTAAGATCACACGATATATTTCTATGGAATGCCTAGATATGACACTAAGTATAAATATAACTATAGGTTACAATCCTAAAATTTTTGTAATGATCATGAATAACCTAGGATTGAACCTATGTTGTTAGAGATTGAATGTACCCCCTTGAGGATGTTGTTTTCCTAGTATAATTTTTCCTCTCACACTATTCTTTTTGGGTTTTAGACTATATATAGAACCCAATAGAACAACGTTAATGCTCGATGTGATGGGAAATGATATTATTTTCCTCTTGAAAACCCAAATGGTATGAGATCTCTAATAAGGAATCTAGTTTTTATGACCCCAAATCCTGATAGGCTTCCAAATGACCAAATGTGGGAACAACATTCTTTTCATTCTTTATTTGGGAAACATCCACCTTATATTAGTAAAATTATCAATACACTAGCTACAAGGAAATGGATTTATAGTATTGAAAATATATTATTCATTCTCCGTTGTTTAAAACATGAAATTGTTATGTTGGGAAATTATTGCTTTGAAGGTAAGGATCATCTGTGGTGGAACATTATCAAGAATAAAAAGAAACAAGATAAAATTGACTCCATGGATTTAGATGTGTTTAAAAACTCATTTTTAGTATGTACCTTCCTCGCATTCTTCATGGAAAATGGGAGATTGCAGATTATCATCTATCTCATTGTTCTGATTAGAAAAGAATGATACAATTAATATGAAACTATAAATATTATGGAGAACAGAATATTATATATCATTTATGCTCATTGTGTGGAGAGACAAATGGAAGAAATTTTCTTATGGGGAATGATAAATATTTTATGTGTAGGAAATATGATCACCGGGAATTTTACTTCCTATGTAAAGGGAATAAATAAAAAGCTCCAAATAGTGGACCTCCCACAAATAATGGTTACAAGTGCAAGGAAATAAATAATTATGCAAACCAATTCCCAAATCCAAGGGTTATGGATGATTTCCTACATCAAAAAACTATTAAGGCCAATGAAAAAGAAAAATTACATGCGATCACCATTGGAGATGTTTAGTATGACAATGAAGTGGGGGAATGATTAAGTGTTTATGTAATGGGATTCCAAAACAGTGTTGTAGAATCCAATTTATTGTATCATGGAATATTAGAATAACTATGTATTGGCCCATTGTTGTTTTCTAAAAGATTATGGTAATAGTAACCATGATAAGTGATTGAAACATTTTTGAAAACCACATGATATGAACATAATGAAGGGATAAGGAGATAATTATATGCTTGTTAGTTTTAATGACCTCAGGACCGATATAGGTAAAAAAGTGATATCATGGTTTGAGTATATAGAATTTTTGGAATTTTGTATTTGTAAAGAGTTAATTTTAATAGAATACATTTTTTCACTAAGGTTCAATAGTGATTCATGTTATTATTGTGTTTCAATAGAATATACATTTAATGTATTCCCATGTTTAAAATGTTACAAACATGAACTGCATAATGAGATATGGGGGAAAAATGTTCTGTCGATTTAGTTCACCTCTTTCAAGAGTTTTATATTTTCAATTTTTAGATGGATTGCAATTTTATACATTTATGGATTTTATATGTTATTTTATGGTAGATTTTTTTTATATTAATGTATTATCTCACTATAAGTGGACTAATGCATATTTGATAATTTGTTTTAACCTTTTATTTTTGACAGATGTAATGACCTATAATTATATCACATGATATAATAACACATCAAGACTGAAAAATTCAACTTCAATTCAATAATTAAGAGATGAAGTGGAAATTATTTAGGAATCCTCAGACAATGAGGCTGTACTAAAATCAAGTAAGTATTTCCCCTCATGAAAAAAATTATCAACTTTAGAAAAACGATCATGAAAACACAAATGTTATCCTAGTAACTTATTGTCTGATTAATCAGATGGTCCTTTAAATCACTATAGATTTATGTATTTCTGGTAGTTAATTTTCTCCAAACCTTATTCTCTATCATTATCCATCAGAACATGATGGTTAGATATCTCTTCCAAATCCATGACTTTAGTTCCCACCTATGTTATCATATATGGAAACCCAATGATGACTTACTTAGGGTAAATGTTATGTTTCTAAAATTTTCATTTAAAATTATGTTTTAGTATTTATTTTTACAGTGTTGGTTTCCCTGAATGAAAATTTCATGTAGTAAAACATTTATATCCCTCAACAAATTTTGAGGGAGAAATTCACTTTAAGCGGGGTAGAGTGTAACAACCCCTATATTTTATGAGATATATTCTTTTAAATTCACTGATTTATTATTTTTTATGATACACCAATATTATATTGTGGTATAAGTAACACTGTATTAGCTTGTATTATAAATAGCACTATTTTTAATTGTGTTACACACAATTTTAGGTTCTTTTGATAGAATTCATTTTATGTATCACTGTTTATAGATTCTGTTCAATGTATAAATGAACTAGGTTTGTATTATGTTATACACAATACCAAAGGAATCTTTCACTAGAAACAACACTAACTTGGATTTTGTTACGTGCAAGAGCGACTTTCCTCGATAGCTTTCATTGTACACAATATTGAGTTTCACTGAACAATGATATATGATTATAATATTATTATTTAATGGGATAAAAACAATCCATTATTAATTTTATCAACAAGATTTTGAATTTTATGTAACATTATATTTCATATTACGTGTTTCCTAATACATGATTTAAGAAAAAATAAAGATTTTTTTTAAAGTAGTATTTTAGAAAAATTACATTTTTACCGCCTTCTGATGAAACACCAATTTTAAATCTTGATTTTAGTCTTTTATAAGGGCAATTTGACCAACTATACTAAAATTTTGGTATCGATACATTTAAATATACTTTTCTTTAATTTATGTTATTTTCCTAATAAAATTCAAATTTTAGTGAATATTGAAAAATACTGCATTTTAATTTTGAACAAAAATTTCATATTATTTATTTATATAGCTATATTATCTTTTTAGTAATTTTTAAAATTTAATTGGATTATGTTTTTTTAATTTTATCCAATTTTGGTCATTTAAGTAATTTCAATATTAAATTGGACATAAACACATGACAATATTTTGATAAGTTTTTTACTTCATAAAAACCAAATTTTTTCTTTTTGACAACACAAATTAATATTAATTTAATTTATGTCAATGATGTATTTTTTATTATTAAAATGGATTCCATATTTTAAATAATTGGGTCCAAATTATGTTTATAGGTTACTTTTTTGGATATTCTGTATAGTAACTAGAATAATTATTATCTAACGCAGTAAAAGGTAAATCGGGTAACTTTGTGTCACAAATATCATGGTTATGAAAATTCAATTATCCTTAAACTATCTGAAATATCATTAGATGGATAAAATTATATTATTAACATATTTTTTTCGATACATAGTCATTTAATGTCCACTTTACAAAGAAAATGACATAGATATTAATAGAGCAAATAAAAGTAACAAAATGTCAAACTCGCATTTCTTATATGTATAATATTTTTAATATATGGATAACCATGTTATATCTCAAAAAATAAATAGTACATGTAAATATAAAATAATTAACTACATAGTGGTAATTTATATTTAATTTTTAAGAAATAAATAATTAATTTTAAGTCTTATTCTTTGATGATGTAAAAAATAAATAATTGACGAGAAATCAATGAATTTTTTTTATTAAAATCCTAATAACCATTAAAATTTCCAAAAACAAGACCAAATATTACAGGTCAAGTATATCTCAACCAAAATCATCAAAATGTCATGATAGTTACCATTTGGATCCTTATAGACTAGATTATGACCTATATATTATTCAATTTATAGTAATGTAAAAGTTGTCACATTCAAACTTTATTAAGAATAACATTGTTAATGTTTGATTTTCTAGAAGATAAATTCCACTACATAAAATATTATTGAATAGAGTAAATTTTTGTTATTCATAGTATTTTATTAAAAATTTAATTCTAAATATGATTATAATAAATAATCATACAATATTGATGTGGTGATTATTTTAATAATGAAGATATCAAATAAATGTTATTAAAAATATTAAAATAAATATTATTTGGGATAATTTATTTTTACATTGCTTACCATGACCCATTATATATATAATAAAATATTTTTTTCGAGGATAACACCTTATCTTGATATTATAAAAATCTATGAAATGGATAGTGTTAAAATTGACTTAGTTGTAATTTTGTTTTATTAAATTATTTAAAAATAATTAAAAAAACATAAAAATATATAATAATTATTATATGGAATATAATGTTGAAAATTAATCATTTATGGATTAATTGAAGTTAATAATTATATATTTCACACTTTTAACATTGAAATGATTGTTATCTAAATTAAAATTAAATAGAATAGTTAATTTTCAATTGAAAAGATAATGTTTAAATTTACATCAAAAAATGTCTAAGTTTTATTGGATGATGAGATTTAAATATTATAATATCTTATATTTTAATATATGTATTTTTGTTGTTAATTTTATTGTTTTCAAATTATTATAAATTAATATTAATGAGGTTTCCCAAAGTTCCCCTCACACCAATTATAAAAGGGCACTTCCTCCCTCACCACTTCACTTCATTTTGAGCCTTCAAGTTCTACCATAACTTTACCCTTTCCCTTATAAACATCCCTAGAAACGTTATTGTGGTCTGGTAAATCCTCAAAGACCATGTATAGTGCTCTTAGATGAGATTTAGAGGAGGCATGTCGAAGAAGAGTTAATATCATTTACCCAATCTTTCCAATTTCATTATTCTTATACTTCCACCTCATGAGTTGTTTCAATATAATGTAATAAATCAATTAGTACTTATATAATAATTGGTTATCATTATTATGAAAAAACCAAATTTTACTTTCTATCCATCGTAAAAAAATGAAATCACCACACGTGCATACGTACACCTTACCGTCTCCAAGCCATGGTGTAATCAGTTTTTCACCACCACCATACATGGATGAGTATTAAATGGATGTAATAACTATATATTATCATTATAAAATGAAATTAGTTCTTAAATATTGTACACCTTTCAATTAAATACCATTACCAGTCATGAATTATGGGAATGATATCGTCGCTCTTGCGCACGTACGACCTAGTGTCTCCACGATGCGATGAGATGCATTCTCCACATTAAGCATTCAAGAATGATTAGAAATTATATATAATAAAAAAGAATGAAATATATGACATAATAGTTCTAATTTAATTATTTGTGTTTATATATATTTCATTTACAGACTTCCATTCAATTAAATAATGTAACGAAAACATCGTTCATGCGTACATAAAACCTATAGTCTCTATGAATGGTGTATTACATTTCATTTATCTATATATTATATATATATTTTTATTTACTAAATATATATGATATATAAATCATGTAATAAATTTTCTAATTATTTAAATCATTATCTAATTGATAATATCATGAACATCAAGTCAAAAGGCATACGTAAACAAAATAATTATTAACCAAAATGCTTCATTATCATGGAATTGAGAAATAAATAAGTAATACAATGTCATAAGTGAATCATATATGATATCTTAAATTTTAATAGGGTTTTTTTATAAGATAATAGTATTTCTATTCCCATTATAATGGAGGTTCAGATATATATGAAGCATATCTGAACTACGGTAAGGGATAATTTTGCAATCTCATTATTTTTCGAGATTGTTTATACGTAACTATTTAATAGGGTATATTAACCATCCAAATCCACGATTACGAAATATATAATATAATATCTATCCTTATACTATTTTTTAAATTTAATTTTCCCCTTTTGGAATTTTTATTAAAGGGTATGGATGAAATCGTTCTTTTTTCATACGATGTATTTTTTTACATTTTCAGCAGGAGTACGAGAAAAATTTTTCTAAACATATACGGCATGAACAGATTTTACATCTTCATAATGACTTATTTACATGAATATTATTCTACAAAATATAGTGTTTATTTTCAACTAAATTATTTTCTTTTAAAATTTCATGTCATTTTGAGAATAGAAAACGTTTTTGAAGAAGAAAATATTATTTCCTCCGAAATTAAGATCATGTGTTTTATCAAAATTATTTTTCATCTATGATACCTATGGTTATGTTCCTATCCCTAATATTAATTTAATTGGATTTTGTTTATAATGGAATTATATTTATTAATTCCATTTTTTTTGTATGTATTATGATGGAATGATTCTTAAGAAACTGATTTTATTCCATGGATTATGCTATGATTTATGTTTCATGTTTTGGGGGAACATGTATGAATGATTTAATTATAAGATGGGTAGTATCTATATCTCCCTCAAATTCATATGGTAAAGATTTATATATCAAGATATAGAAATTAATTTTATGAAAAGTAAATCTGGTTCAATAATATTGGTCTGGAACAACAAATAAATCTTGTTTAGTAATACATGGATGGAATTACAAGTATTCCATGTTCAGTAATGGACATTTTCCACTATGATGGCTATGGAAGCAGTGCCTTGGATTCTATGGAAAATTTATTATGTGCTTATATATTTTAAAAAAATCCATGTTTTTTGCCTATTATATTTTATCATGGTTAATGATCCATTATGATCTATGCATTATGTACTGCGAAGATTTATTCCATGACTCAAGATTTTGATATTAAAAATTTATGTTCATGATTTCAAATTCTTTTGTTTATGTATTGTTTGATCTTATTCATGTTTATCATAAATTAGAATATTATCTCACCCTGATTATTTTTTCTTTTCCCCAATACATAAATAAAGGATTTAGGATAGATAACCAAAGGGGATGATCATTATGGGATATATTTAAGATCTTTCAAAAAGTTACAATATTCTGTTCTATGGTTCCAAAGACACTAAACTATTACATTCTTTGGGTTTCTTCTTTAGTCATGTATTTTTTATTCCTAAAAATTAATTTAATATCTATGTACATAAATATTTGGTCTCTACATTTAGAATAGAATCATTAGTATTATCTAATATAAAAAAATCCTTTATGTTTCTTTATCATTAGAAAATTTTTCTGTAATTTCCTAAAATAATTTACCAAAGCTATTCTCTATCAAATTGGTAAATACTCAATATTTTTTCTATTACATAAACTCTAATAAATTTTTTGTAAATATAATATAATAATTCAATCAATAAATATCAAAAATAAAATGGTAGAATATATAGTTATTCTTGGTGCAATGTCTTCCAATACTCTGATATACACTTATATAGCATCTTATACAAACCCAAATCCATTACCCACCTAGATAAAATCATGCCAAACTGAAAGAATTGGTTTAAAAATTCAGAATAACCACATTGAAATATCATTGAATCTTAAAGAATTCACTAAACCTCCTTTTAAATTCTATTTACTTAGATATTACTATTTTGAGACTTCAAATATATTTTTAACATGTTTTTCAACCCATTTTCGTTATATAAAACTCATATAAATTGATGAAATAGAAATATTAAAATCTAATATAATAAAATGACCCATATTGTTTATAATGATTACAATTTTAAATTTTAGACCTAGCCAATTTTTAGATTGAATTACCAAATCAATAATGAAACATCTTGATTACTTCTAAACATATGCAATAAAAATTCTTAACATAAACAATCATCCTAGAACATTTAAATGTACATAACCACATTTAATAATGTAAATTTTGAGAGATTGAATTTGATTTATTTGTTGAAATAAAATATCCAACACAATAAACATATCCACTCCATGAGTTTATATAATTTCCCTTAAATTTATAATCAATTAATGTATAAATTCCCCCAAACATAATACATTTCATAACTAATAAGAAAATATTCACCACAATATATTTTTTAATAACAACCAAAGAATTTTTTTTACCAAAATACATTTCACAGGTGTCCAAAATCTGGGATCATATTATAATCATTCTCATGTAAGTAAATAATATAAGCAGGGAGGTCTTCGAACCAGGTGATGTCTTGATTTACTCCCATTTTCACCAAGCCATGTGAAACCATGATTTCTTCTTGACATGTATGTGTGATTATATAGTTGATATCACTAAGTGAATGGGTTAAGTCCATCCAACGGGTTGTAGTAGACCAAGAAGTATGTGTTACACCATTACAAATTGATTTCACAATGGTTTTCGAGTCACTTTCAATCCAATGGTTGTTCCAACCAAAGTTTGTGTTGAAGGTAATATCAGGAATTAGACTCATTATCTCAGCTTCATGGGAGGTGGTTGATCCACACCTACCCATGAAACATCCAAGGAACTAACCTCGTTGATTCCTGAAGATAGAACTACATCCTGTAGGGCCCTAATTTCATTTAAAGGCGCCATCAATATTGATTTTGATCCATCCAGGAAGAGAAACTATCCAGAACACCTATAGAGTGTGACGAGGTTGACAGAAATTTCCATTAATCTATAGATGTCACCGAATTCCAATTTCATGAATAGTGTTCCTGAAACATCCCTTTTGTATCAAAGCATATTCATCTATGGAAACATGGATCTGTATCTGTCCTACATTTATATTGAGTGAATAATTTTTAGGAATAATATTATTCTGATCATACTATATCACATGGTGGAGTTCAGGAATTATAGCAAGATTTTTTTTTAGATTTGTTGAGATCCTTCCATTTCTACATATTTGTTTATTTTAGTTTTTATGGTGTCATTAATCAAACATCTACAATAAAAAATTGTAAATAATATAGTTCAATAGTGCAGTAGGAGTAGCATAATAAATAATTAGGTGGTTAGAATCTTCTATATGTTGATTACAAAATTTTAACTTAGAGAAGATATGGATTCCAAAATATTGAAAAAAAAAATCATCGTGTGAACTCTGTTGTTAGAAAGTCTCTAGAACAGATTAAATCTTGAAGTCTTTATCCAGGTATTTTGAAATGTTTCATCCAACTATAATCACATTCATAGTTACAGAAATAATGATTGTAGAAATCATTGGAGTTAAGCTTCTCATTGTGAGATGGTTCCAAAATTAAGAAGACATTAGTGGAAGTGAAAGGGTAGTTTTCAATGACATTCATAATAGTATCTGGTAGGTGATCATGATGAGGATTTAGAATTTATCTAATTTGTAGTTAGTACTCTAAGAAGTTTGATTAGGAGAAATCATAGTGATTAAAGGTGTTCTAGTCACGTTATCCAACCATAATTTCATGGAGGAGTCTCTGTAGGCCATCCATAAGCAATTATTTATAATATTGGAGAATTGTTTTTGATGGATGTCCAAATAAAATAATTAATGAAATTTGAATTGCCCATTTTAATTTTGTCATGAAATCTATTTTTGAGGATGGTAATAACATCAAAATTATTGTGAAAAAGTATCCATGTGATTCTATATTGAAGGGATTAATTAAATTACTATATTTTTTATTTACATTACAATGTTTCTCAATAGGTTTTCAACAAGTTGACCAGGGGACAATAACATATGTTCATTCTAGAATAATACCAGTCCGAATGATTTTTTTAAGGTGACATTCTTTTATTTTGAGAAGACCAATAAGACCTTTATAGACTTTCATGGAGTAAACCATCTTGGAGACAATAATATATTTTACAAGGCAAGCCGTACCTTCCATAGAAAACGATTTTCCTTTCCCAGAAGAGAGATTGTTTATAACATGGTCTACTTTAGTAGGAAAGTGGAAAGACATGGGCATATCCCACAAGATGGGAACACCTATATAACTGAAAGTGTGTGATCCATATTTCATACCTATGTCGATGATAATGTTACATTTTCTACTTGTAGGAAAGTTCCTCCCAAATAAGCTATAGGATTTGATCCAACTAATGGATTGAACAAAAACCTCATTATAGTGTGAGAGAATTGTTTTGAGGTTAAGAATATTTCTTCTATCACCTTGAAGAAAAATTATTATGTCATCAGCATAAAGAATTTGGGTAGGAGCATTCACATTCCTAGAAACATGAATGGGTTTCATTATATTCTGGTCCACCAGATGTGTGATCAGAAAAATAAGGTATTCATCCGCTATATAATGATAAATGTCTTCTTCATTTTCAAGAAGCTTCTTCTCATCCATTGGAAAGGTTCACGAAATACAAAACATCCTAATTATTTGAATATAATTAGAGAATTTAGTATTTCAGTCACCATCTGAGAACCATTTAACTTTAAATGCATTCTTACTCATATTTTCATTAAAAGTGAGAACAGAGTTGAGTTTAGCCACAATATTTATTTCTTGAGTTGTATCAGTGTTGAGGTCATCCCTAATGTTTTTATTTTGAAGATCATTGATTTATCCATCGATAATAAAGATTTCATTTGTTAATTTTATTTGTCTTTGCAGTTGCACCAAATTTTGAGAGTCTCTTTAAGATGATTTAATTTGACATTACATGCAATGTCATCTTTGTCGTGTGAAATTGGAGACCAATATTCTTGAATGATTTTAGTAAAATTCAGATTTGAGAACTCAACATTTATTAAATTTGAAAGGCAATTGGGGTTCCATGTATTTGGTGGAGACACTAAGCCGGATGGGCTGATGGTTATATTTCAGCCAATGAAGATTGGTGCTGGGGATAGTGTCCCAATTATCCAAAGGAAGTATATTTGTGAAATCTCTATCCATCTTGGAAGAAACCAGTACATTTTAATGTCTTCTATACCATTAGTATTTCTCACAAATTAGATTAATTTCAATGATATATTTATCTTCAGTTGAACCATTCAATTCTATCATGGATATAAAAGCATGATATGGTCTAATTTTCTCACTTGAATTGATAATGAAATAAAAGACTCAAATAAGAATCCAAGGAGTATTAGGAATAGTGCCTTGAAACTAATGTTCATTCCCTCGAGTTATCCTTTCTTGATATCTATTCTTAGAAGAAACAAAAGAATAGAAAAGGTGTGTGCCATCATTTTTCACGTTTCATGTAAAAACCTAGTCACAAACATTGAAAATATTAACATTCCTAAAAAAAGAGTGTGAAAAAATCTATAGAGATTCATCATTGGAGTTATTTTTTATTGCACCAATAAAAAAATAATTATTCTAGCACAACTCAGAGTATCTAGAAGAAAAGGTTATTTTTGGATCAACAATAGAAAATAAGATAGGATTATGAATGATAGCTATTATTTTTAAAACATTGAACATTTCAGAGTTACATGTACCATAATAATTCAAAAATAGAATCATTATTTAATCCTAGATTTGGAATTAGAACTCCACTTATTATTTTTTCTCGAACAATTATTTCTATATGAACATCTATTATTTTTATTAGTGGTTTCTTCCGATTCATTATTATATATGATAGGGTTCCCTTATGTAGGTTCATTGATCGAAGTATTCATTGTTGATTTTGTAGTTTTCTTATTAGAAAGCATCATAGAATTGTAATTTTGGTTGGATAAAGAATTCCTAGGTTTTTTAGAACAATCTAACCTATTTAGAGATTGAGTACCATAAAAATCAAAATTTTTCTACAGAGTAATAGGTGTACCTGGATATTTTGAAGTAGTGGGGTCCTACTGTTTAATGATGACCATATTAGATGGAAGAGAATGCATATGCTTCGTGAGGTTATTAATTGCCTGAAAAGTCATAGTATCCTGTATCGTGGGGTTATTTTCCTTTTCATTTTGAACAAATTCCAACATCATGGGAACATTTTTAATAGTCTTAGTATTCTTGGTTTGTTCCTTGACTTGAACACCATTTGGTCTAGTGTGTATTTTCCAATGTTTTACAGGATTCCCAGTAGAATCCAATGTATTAGAAATATTAGCAGATTTATTGTGAGTAATATGTGTACATGGATCCATTGTCTCTTCTAAACAAGAATCAGATGTAGATTTTCTAGTGCCCATAGCTGCCAAGAGATAATTTTCATCTAAAATTGTGTTGTTGATTCTCACAGATTCGATGGAATTGATAGAAAGTTGAGTAATTATACTGATAATGGTCTTTATTACACAATTTTAAACATTCTGTCTAACATCTATATTACCATCTTTAAGAGTGATAACAGTTTTTAATGGTGTTTGAGAACAATCTAGAGAGTGTTGAATAGGGTGAGGAGAACCTGAGTTCATTTTCCTATTGTTATTTTCTTTATTTTCACCTAGATCCTCTGATTTATTCATAAGTGAGGGTTCCAAGGTTTATTCAGTTCCAATTACCAAGGAGTTTTGATCTACAATATCATTCCCAGGAACTGATCATGGGAAAATGGTCATATGAATTGATGTAGTGCATGTAATGCACTGCATCTGTTTAGAATACTTCATTGAATCCTTCCTAACAATTGTAACAACATCCTCCATGCAAGAGATATAGCTTAATACTTGCTCAGATTGAAAATATTCAATTTTTTTGGATTTCTTAATGGTATCTAAAACATGGATTTCAATTCCTTATAGGAGGTTTTTTTCTATTTGGAGTCCTCTTCCTCTTCAGATTCATCTACCTAGGTTTTACCCGATTATTCGCATGTTTGTGCCAAGTTGTGTGTTTTTTACCCAAAAAAAAAAATTTTTTAAAAGGATTCATTTATATACACCATAAGAGAATTGTATTTTTTTGTTTTCCCATATTTATTTCCATTAATTTTTAATTGGTGGACATACTTTTCTCCTAAACAATCTACAGTTCGAGATTGTTTGTCCAATGATCTTACAAATATCACAATAGGGGGGTTTCTCTCATATTATATTTTAATTTCAGTCATATAATCATTTGAATTGAAGATAATGGAGTAAGGATGATTCTAATGTAAATTAACATCCACCAGAACTCTCTCAAAGAGACCTAACTCAACATTTAATGTTCTTTGGTCTATTTTTATTGGTGTTCCTTTAAAACAAGCGAAGTAATTCTGTATTTTAGGTTTCCAAAAAAACTTTCTCATGACATGTAATATAATTCAAACGATTTGCATGGTGTATCTTTATGTACGTGGGTAGAAAGAAATCTATCACTAAAATAGTATAATAAATCAGAAATTTAGAATAATATTACCAGTCATACAAACCATATCAACATCTTCTTGTGATCATAATAGTATCTGAAAATATACCATGAGTATTAGTATCATTTTCCAGTTCGAGACATGCCAAAAATGTGAAATTAGTGAATGTAAATAACTCAAATCATAAGGAGGATCGCCTTTAATATAGGATATGTTCCCCTTGATAGAGAATTTTCACATTTGTGTGCATTGTTGAAGAATGTCTGGGTGTGCTTCCACCAAGAATCTACAATCATCAAGCTTCTAGAAAAAGGGAGGCTTCATCGCTTTGTCTTTTCCCAGATCTTTGCCTCTCAGTGCATCCAGAATGTAGATCCACTGAAATCTTCCCACAAATGAGCAATTTTATACACTTTAATGAGGCATTTCATCTATATTACTTTCAACAATGAATTATTATACATGAGAGATCTACTGTGAGCGATGAGTTGCAAATGGGTGGGATTTGGATCTCCCAGGGATGTGAAAAATGTTGGACATGGGGGAAGAGATCGAGAAACGGGTAGAGACACCCTAATCAATCAAGGATTTTAGAGATAGAGGGTCTCCCATCTATCTAAAATCCCGTATTCATCACATAATGTAAATGAAAATTATTCTAAAAATCAATGAAACAATTATAAAAGTAGAGACATTTTAAAAAATTAGTGTTCCCTATATTAAAATACAATAGTAAAATGAAACATTGGTTGCACAAAATTAATGGATATGGTATTGTGTTTCAATATAATTTTTTGGTAATAATTATATAAGAAAATATTTAGATAAATTAATGGAACATCATTCTATTATAATGTGTACATCAGAACATCTATTATTATCCATCATTAGCCAAAAACAAATTAACTCATAATCTTTAGATAAATAATTAATAAATTAATAACACTCAATAATGATGGATGTGAATATTTTGAAAATAAAATGATGTTACGAATAAGTATAAAAAAATTAATTCAGAAAATTTAACAATCACAACATAATCATGAAATAAGTTTTAATTTCTACCCATTTTGTATGAAGATTTTATATGTCTGTGAAAAGTTAAATTGTATAAGGTCGGATAAAAATGAAAACTGTAAACCTAAATCGTTAAAAAAAGGATTTACAATGAATATATGAAAAATGAAAAACCAGATTCAATCTATAATGAATTGAAAATGAATAACAATATAAATTTAGAAAAATAATTAAATACATGAAAAACATTTTACCCACGTAACATAAAATGAAAATATTTATGAACCATCAATTTCAGAAAAATCTTAGGATATTTTATATATACTCTATAAAATATGTTTTAGAACATATAAAGGATCCCCACCCACACATAAATCCAATATAATATAATCTTGGAACTATAAGGGTGAATAAAAAATCAAGTATTAAATATAATATTTTAATTTAGGTGTTGAAATAATGAAAAATGATACCCATGAATGTTCAAAATTATCATGGTTTCAATGGTTTAAGAAACATTCCAAAACATATTTTAGTTTTACGTGCATAATACTAGTTTATTATCATAATATATCCTAAATAAACAAAAAATATCATGAAAAGATTTCATTTCACGAGGAAAGATATTTAATGTAGTATTAAAAAACATTTCAACTAAAATTTCAAAAAATCACAAGGGAACCATTTTTTTTCATAAATTATAAATTTAAAAAATGATAATGGTAACTTCCTTGATAGTAGGTATCATACCATTCCGGATTATCAAAATAATCAATTTATCATATCCTTATAAACTATTTTTTATTAGGTTTAAATTAATACTGAATTAATCAAATATTATAAGATGGGAATAATAGTTTTATGATAAAAAATAATGTCACTAAAAGAAAATTAAAATTGGAATGTTTTATATAATTTCACTATTTATCCAAAAAATCATAAAAACTATAATAAGTGTAATATTATTCCACGACTAAATAATTTTAATCTCTATATTTTTTAACCCATTAAATACCAATCAAGATTATAAAATATAAATTATTAATTTCAATCACATAAATTTAATAAAATAAAAATATTATTATAGTGAGATGGTGTTTCTAAAATTTTACGTGAAACTAGTGTAAGAAGGTTCTATATTATTTGGTTGTACCAATTGTATTTCAATTAATTTTGGGAAAAGTTGAGGTAGTTTTGTTTCTTATTCTGTAGCCATTATTTATACTTCCATCAAACAAATGAATTGTGGATATTTATTTTGTTAAAAAACAAAAACAACATTTGTTTATTAATCAATGGGTTCCTAACAAGAAGTACTATATTTAAAGCCCCCATATTGAATTTCTCCCTAATGTTATAACAATAATTACAGCTTATGAGTGATTTTTTTATTAGATGTTCAATTATATTTCATAATAAATCATAACCATATGTTTCTAATAATTTCCCAACACCTATGTCTAAAAATTTAAATTATAAATTCTATTTAAAAACACAGTTTAACCAATATATGAATCATTATCCATGTTTAAAACACTACAAAATGGCCCCATATGAAGTGAATAAATATATCAAATATGTCTATTGATGTATAAGAACAGTAAAAAAATATTACCACATTTATGGAAGGAAAATCCCAAAAAATTATTTAAACATTTTCAAATAGTTCTCTATCTCTAGAGTAGAATCACAATAATTATTAAAAAATAACATTTCCATTTATTTATCAATATTAGAGAATTAATATACACCTTCAATATCAACCTAGAACTCCAAAAGATCAGTAAAAAATTTATTATAAAATGTACATTATTTTAGTAATAGAATTTTTATTCATCCATAATATTATAAAATAATTTTTATTTCTATCCCTGATTAAATGTATAGAGGTCCTATTTGTATCTTATAAAGGATAACGATAAATCACTGATTTTCCACATATTTTTATGACAAAAAACCTTGGTTTTATGTTATAATATTCATTAATGGGATCACAGTTAAGAAGTTAAATCATGTGAAATTATGAATCAATTTTTAGTCTAATGGAAGTTGAAATTTATTAAATAGGGTTTTTTGAGTGTATCAAATTATCTTGAGAAATTTTTTTATTGCAGCATATATTTTCATAATGTTAAACTACTTATTTCCAAAATTTGGTTTCATATTGTACTCTAAAACCTCCATAACATATCAATTCCCTTTATAGATACTGATTCCATAGAACATAAATGAAAAAAATTCCTCATTAAAACCTTGAATTAATTCCTCAGATTTGTTTTAATAATCTATCCATATATCATCTTGAATGATTTTTTCTACTACATATACCATCATACAACTCTATAACACATTGTGTATTTAAAAAAATGACCCCCTATTATTTACCTCATAGTAAAAAATATTGGCTACCTTTTCCACAGTCAATCACAACCGGAATAGAAATATGAAAAGTCATTCCCTACTTTATTTTGACCATTTTATGACACTCCATCCCCAGATCAACAAAACTCTTCAGTAAAGTTTCATACACTAAATTAGGAAATTGTTAATCTACACTCCCAATAGGTCATGTAATTGAATTATTATCTAAATAATTTGAAACTAAAATTGATTTAAAATTCATAAAGACCTAAGGGATGATTTAATGTGTGTGGAATGAGGTTGAAACTATCTTAATGTTTACAGATGAACTTTTTTTCATAAATTTATAATATTTATTAGGGTATGATAAATAGATAAGAGTATTATTATTTTGAAAGTAGTTCCCATTATAAAAACAATAAATTCCTCAGTTATATTTATTATAAAAACTATTTCAGCTTCCTATTATTGGATAATAATATCTTTTAAAAATACAAAAAATACAGAATCTTATTCAAGGGACCTATAAAATTAATGATCACATTTAATTTTATTAACATTTAAAGGAACATGGAACTATCTAGCGCAATATAATTTTGTTTAAATATATGATGATAGGGAATATATGGCTTACCCTGATGGAAAATATGAGTATTTCTATCAATTCTATCAGTATCATGTTCTTTTATTACATGAATAACTCAAATATTATTTTATTTTTTAATTTTTTTAAATTGTTTTTTATATTGTTTTAATCATATTCAATATATTTTTATGATTTACTATCCATTTTATAGAATACTTTTATAGGTTACCATTTTTAAAAATAACATAAAATCCCATGTTCTCCTTTATTAGGATACATCCACACAACATCATGTGTTTTTACATAACATCCAATGGTATAAGATAAGATAATTTATCTTTAGTTAACATAGGAAGGATGATATTAACCCTACTATATCACATTTAAATATATTTCAATTTCATAGAACATAATTTTCAAATGTTTATTTTTGATTAAAATGATTTCATGGGATACCATTTTATCCTTTCTTCTAGAATCCTGAGTGTCCTTTTTCAACATTTAGTTCTTTAATGCCTTTAAATTTCACTATGAACTGGTTAATTTATCATATTTTGAATTTATTTTATGGATTTATTATAATTATAATGGGAAGGTGGCTATTTAAAAAATCATTATACCCTCAATGATATTTTAGAAAATTATTATACCAAGGATTATAGTAATTTGAAATATGATAATTATCGATATATTACCCACACTATACTCTAATAACTAGGAATTATCATCAATCTATACATGCATCACAACATTGGGATAAAAACACAATTAAAGACTGTATATTATGAAAATAAAATTAAATGAATGAGGGATCATCAAAAAGGAAAGAATATTATTCATTTTTATATATCCACATAAATTATGTTTCATCACTAAATTTAGTGACAAATAACAAAATTATTGTAAATCATATAGTAATGGTGAAATAGAATGGAAATGGGGAGTTCTGAATCATTATTCTCTAGTATTAATAACAATTACCTCTGGATAATCCTCTCTAAGTATATATTAAAATAACTAATTTCTCCCAACAATGTCCATTTGAATAATCCACAAATATGAACCTCTCTCACTTTTTCCCTCCTTCATATTAAAAATATATAAATATAAATATTAATAATTCCATCCAATTGGCTAGTTGTAATCAAACACCAAAAATACCATTACACTAATGGTAAGTACCATAAATTCTATAATTTCATATTTACTAAAATATAATTGGTCTTCATAATGTTAATCCATCCATGAGATAATGTCATTATTCGATTGTTTTACCAGAGAAATTTTATTTGAGATTAAATAAAGTAGATCAAGATAGTTTTTTATTAATAATTATAATATAAATTATTTAATGTTAGCCTACTATGAAGTTAAAACACCTCTAAATATCAAATATCAATTTTCTACTGGAATCTTCATTCCCATATAGTTTAATCTAATATA
This sequence comes from Viscum album, assembly GCA_963277665.1. Classification (NCBI taxonomy): domain Eukaryota; kingdom Viridiplantae; phylum Streptophyta; class Magnoliopsida; order Santalales; family Viscaceae; genus Viscum; species Viscum album. Next base: position 1,022,772,161 of record OY728162.1, read on the forward strand.
TCATTAAACAATGAATCTGATGTGGACCCAAGTGATAAACCCATGATAACTTCTTGAACATCATTAAAAACTACATGAATATATTATACATATTCTCCAATATCATAAATGATGTTTTGATGTTCTAAATTATTCATACATTACCTCTTATTCACCTGAGTTAGTCACTGTTGATGATGATAATAATCTTACATGTGCCAATATAATGATAAATTAATCAGATGTGTGTCCCAATTAATCTCATGTGATCTTAATTGAATTATTAAATTTCAAAATTTTATGCACTTTATATATCACATAAATTTCATAGAATATACTATATAAATCATTTAAAAATTTAATTATACATTTTTTCTATGAAATAAAAATATTAAAAATTATCATATATAAGCTAAAAAAATTAATTTACATCATTCATGGATTAAGAATATCAAACACTAAATTCCAATATTTTAATGAAAAAAATATTTTTCAAAAAAATTACAAAATTATTATTCTATTAAAATGTAACTTGATGACCCCAACCCATTTGCATGGGCATGAATGGATGTTAAATAACCATAGTTTACATCACCAAGAAACTAGAGAATGGAAATAAAATATAATGGAATGAAAATTTCGTGTGGGAAAATTATCCTTAACATTCACAGCTAGCTATTTAAAATTAAAATAGTATTATTTAGACATGAATCATGATATAAAACAAAAAAAAATACTAATGGATTATGATAAACAATATCCAATAGTATAAAACAATTGATTGACCACCAAACTCCAGTAACCTAGATCCAGTGTCTATTATATAACATTGTCATAGATATAATGGATATAAACATGAAGGACCAATCAATTTTGTATTATTGAAGAACCAGATACATACCTAATTTCCGTAGCACATTTAAAATATAAATTAATTAAAATTAAAATATTCTTGCATCATTGATATTATTAATAATATCATTATTCATATCCTGGATAAAAAATAAAATAATGGTTGATATTCGATGATCAGTACGTGTTACACACAATAGCTACTATCATAAATCAATAAGGTATAGTCATTATGAAAATGTAAATAACTAAAAACACATTCCATTTAATAAATATCATTGAAACACAATACATCAATGGATAATATATATTCATTAATATCATGTATAATAATAATTGAATTCTCAATGATTAAAATTCATAATATTGGACATCATGATAAAGGACATCATGATATATATATCAAACAATCCTTATTCAAATAATGTTTAATCAATGGGTAGTACACACCTTAAATCTAATTTAATTCTAGAATAATAATCTGACTCATGAGACCTATTGATTAATCGATGGGCTATATAATTCTGATCCCTTACCACAACTACATGTCAATTTAATTATTTATATATTGAATGGTCAACCTATATTCATAAAAAATATTCTTTACCATAAAATTTCCTTATCGAGTAATGAAGACAGATTTAAAATATATCCCCATGTAATCAAATAACATAAAATGTGAAACTCCATATGTTAAAATGGAATTTGTTTTGTGAAATAAGAATATAAATTAAACAATGAATTTAAATATCTAAGGTAATTATAATTACCAATCATTATTATAAATTTAACATTTCAAGTTACATTTAATGTCCATAAAATTATTTAAGAGGTGATAGATGACCCTAAAAGGTATATTTTTTGTAAAAAAATATATTATTTTAATGAATCTATGAAAATGGAAATAATACATTTATAAATTTTCATTAATTACTTTTATCTATAAAACCATTTATAAAATGTAGGAGAATATAAAGGGTATACAACTGTTATAATGTCATAAATGTCTTATAACACTATATATATTAAAAAACATTACATTTGTCTTTTTATAATGAGTGTTGAAAATGAGTTATTTAGTAAAAAATTATTAATATTCATTTAAAAAAAATAAAATTTCATATCAACAAAAATTTCAATATATTTTTTATTTGTAAATAAAAATTAGTTTTTCTTAAAACAATTTTTAAAAATATTTACATGGAAGAAGAACATCTTCGATCAAATAGATGAATAAGATTGGATTTTATTTTAAACATTACTCTTGAAAGAGGGTCTTAAATTGAATCATTAAGAATAATGAATACTGGGATAATAAAACTCTAATACTAAAATTGTATAATATACACCACATAAAAATAAATATGTTCATAGTAAAAAATATGCCATAGTAGAGTGAAACTTGAGATGAAATCCCTTACCAATTTGGTATCCTATGAATCATAACCCCCCTGAAATTAATAAATTCGTGTTAAAAAATATATTAAATATATATATATATATTATTCATTATAATTTATATCGTAGGGAATTTTTTATAACACACACAAAAATATGTGGTGATTTTGGTATATTTCTCATAGATATAAAATTTAGATGAGAATCCCTTACCCCAGTTTGAAATATTTAGTATGTGTTTAATCATCCTGTTTAATAAATATAAATTTGTCAAACTTATTTAAAATAACCATATTCATATATATCACACCATATATGTTTTAGTTATAAAAATTTATTTCCAATTTATAAATAATTATTTATTAAGATCATTTTTCTGTCTGATAACTACTTCGTCGTCCATGCACTTTTTGGTTTCTTTGATTTTTTTCCTTTTATTTTGGTCATGGATTAATCATCGCCATATATTTATTAATTATATAAATATAATATATTTATATCCAATATATTTATATTTATAGTCATATATTGAATTATTTGTTAGAAAAATTAATTTCACCCTTCATTGAGATGGTAAGACATATGTACACATGAAAAATATTTTTTCCATTTTTGATAGATGGAACGAATTATAGGTAAATAATAGATCACCTTTAAAGTATCGTTTTTATATAATATTTCATATTTATTTATTATATCCATCCTTATTAAAAATCAAGAAATCTAAAACCAAACAGAAGACCCACATTGTTTCGTAGAGGTTATAGTCCTCACGTATGCACGATTGACGTTATCATTTTTAATAAAGATTAATGAAAATGGTAGATAATATATTATATTTCAAAAATAATAATTATTTTATTAATTAATAAAATAAACATTAAAACCATATAAAAATTAATATTATTTCTACATGGAGGTGGTATTAATTGTTTATGCACTAGAGACAGTTCCCATCCCATTTGATGGGAAAGAGGGTGGATAATGGTGGTTTCATAATCATAATGAAATTGTAGTATATTTATGATAATAAATTTAATATTTTATGATATAAACCATATATTTAGAGAAGATAAAAAATAATAAAACAAGAATGTTATTGGTTATGGTGATTACCTATCCTTTTAAATATCCACATTAGATCTCCAATTTATTATCCTCATGTCGGTATTATGGAAATTATTCCTCATCTAGAATTTTTATAAAGATTCTCTAAGATAATTTGGTAGGGTATGGTTTATCCATGAGGCTCGTAGTTGTGTAATGAATACTGGGAAGGTTTTCCTTTTATATGTAAGGGGAGGAGTGTTTCGGGAATTTCATAATATATTAAATTAATATAAATGATTTTTCATGTTCAAATAGATCCAAATTGATATAATTCAATGATAAGATTAAAGTTATTCTAAATAATCCAATATAATAAAATTTGAACATTTTTTGTTATCATTTTACCATTATTTTTTAGTTTAACCCCCCATTGAACCTTTGGAAAATTATCAAAATAATAATAATTTTTACCAATTAAGGGTCGTGAATGTTATAATGAACAGAAAAAAATATACAAATGTACAACAATATAGGGTTTTGACCCAATCCCATCAATGTGTTTGAATTTATTTATTTTTAGTCAATTTTAAATCATTTTATAAAATAATATATACAATAAAACATTATTAATTCCAGTTTTGACTCTATTTATCAAATATAGCATTAAATAAATCATGTGAAATGGGGAATTTCAATATTATCCTTTCACACATTCATGACATGTAATATATCCCAAGGAAATTAGTGTGAGACATTACATGATTGGAAATATACCTCTATTAAAATTTTTAAAAACATTTATTTTATTTTTTTATTAACTGAATAAAAACTTTTTTGGTGTTGCATAAGTGTTTCTGACGATTTCTCTATAGAACACCAATTATTTCTGCGATATTGGCTCATTGGTTGTGGGATGTTGTTGTTATGCCACATTCATATTTTCAAAAGGCGGGTGACTTTCATCACATTCCATGGCGATGTACGCTCCATGATCGAAATAGGATGATGGGATATAAGTTCCCCCTTCCTTGAATTTATCGTTAGAATTAATCACCTATTCTAGGTGTCCCTCAATGATTAATACATGTTTGTGAATGTCATTCCTCATGCCATTTAATTGAGGATGTCTGTTAATTACCATGTTTCCATTTGGACATTACTTGGGGTATTGACAGGGCAACAACCCTTTGTTAGGGGAGTAGTCACGTTGCGAATCACTGACATGTCATGATAATGGAACACTATTCACTAGAATTCTTCCTCAGAAATGTGATTCTCACGTGTGTGGAACCTGATGCTTCCAATGCCTATCATGAGGTATATGATTTCGAAGGCATATTCATTGATTCATTCTTCATGCAACCCATGTTTATCATGAGGTAGAAAAGTGAGTCATGTTGCAGGTTTAATGACCTATAGAGAGTGCGAGAAACATATCAGAAGGCCTCCTGGGGGCATATTATAGGGGTAAGTCCCTTGAAGGGAATATCTAAAAGGATTTCTGGATGGATGGGTTAGAACGTGCATAGTGTTGGACCCGGGAAGTTTTCCCCCTAAAGTTATGGTGTCACACCATGAAAGGGTATGTATCTAGGAGGGAGGTACCATTGTTTACTATATGGATGGATCTGAACCCCTTTTGAGAGTGGAAATTGTGTGGTGTGTCCCATTAAGGGATGGGGACACCCTGAAGGCTGGTCAGAACACGTATGAAGGTGGATGAGAGAGGATTACCTCTAAGAAGGGGAACTGTGGTTTTCCATTGGTTGGTATTGAACGTATGGGAGTCATCCTATGTACCCCGTCTAAAAGACATGGATCAAAACACAAATAATTCAATTGATGGTGAAAGGATTGAGCATGGGTGCTTCCCTTCCCAAGAGTATTTTTCTTGATTTGATTCTGTAAGATTGTATACAACATACACATGAGAGTTGTCATGGGTTTCTTAGGAGAAGCAGTAATATGTATTAGGATTCTGCGTAGGAACTTCTAGGATGGATTTCATTATTTTCCTAGGATTTGGTTGCTTTTAAAAAATCGAGATGATATATGGATGATGTTGGTTGAATGGATGGAATGGATGGGGTGGTTGAAGTATTGGGATTGAACCTTAAGGAGGTTTCCTGCAAATCTCAGTTAGTTGGGAATCATACTTTGTGTAGTTATGAAATGTGTATTTGGGCATACACCTTAAGAGGAGACCAGGAATGATGGATTGGTTTCGTGGTCAATACTATTCTCCAAGCCCATGTGAGCCATGCTTGGTGTGAGAATTATGAGGATGTAGTAGACCTGATTGATATGGAGTGAAGAATGAGGAAAAGAGAGATGGTGTGGGGTTTACATAGAGAAGCTACCTAATGAATATCTCATTCCATTTGTAGAAGATCTTATTCCATGTTAGTGGGGATTAGGCATGAAATTATCCCATGGATACAAAGCCCCAATGGTGAGATAGGAGAGCGTGCTCTGGTTCCCATCCCTTCTCTGAACCAGTTTTCGAATGGGATGTGGATGAGAAAATGTACCTCCTCCTACAAGAATGGATATGATCTTACATAGGGAGGGATTCCTAGTAGGATATCATTTCATTCATAGAGGTTCAACATCCATATTATAACAATCTCATTCCGTTTGACGATAAAAGATATGAAGAACATCTCTTATCACTCAAACATGGAGTATACTTATCACAATCCATATGGTACGGCCATTGATTTATTTAAAACTATATGTATTATGGCATTATGCAGTTTTATATCATGTAGTTCAGACATGGGGGTCTCACCCCATACCACATGTGCATGAATAACTTTCACACGTCAACCATTAGAAGGGGGGTGGCTTCAATAGTGATAGAGATAAATGTTATGGAGGAGTGTTCAGTAATGAGGTCCACATAATAATACCTATTATTAAATGAAAAAAATGAATTACCATAAATATGATGAAAATCAAGAGAAAAAATGGAATATCATGACATAATAGATGTGGAGTGTGCCACATGAATGCATAACACAGGTCACATAAGAATGTGATGTGCAGCTGAACTAATACTGGATGGTAATGTAGGTTTCGGGAACTCAACCACTGTAAAAAGGTTTCAACAAAACGGAAGAAATGTTGTGAGAAAATGATAAGGGTTTCATGAAGGAGGTCGCCTCACTGAGAGGTGAATTTCAATGATCAGGTACTTCCCGGAGACTATAGAATTTACAAAGGAATGGGGTTTTCTAAACACAGTGACCCAACCTTGGCATGAAATCATGATTATGTAGAGTTTTATTAAATAGGTACTAATGCTTCAGAAATTCACATGTACCCCTAAGGGACTTCTTCCTCTATGAAGGTTGTTGGTCTTCATGAAAGGAATCCCCACCCTAGGTTTTGGTATTTAGGAACATTGGAAATGGTTTTTCATAGAGCTCAAAAACATTGAATGATTCATTTTCTATTTTGTGTTTGATGGTAAGGTACTTTGAGAATTGAGAACCTATAAGTCCAAAGGTTGAGGTAGCCATCCCTTGATTGTGGAATGAGCCCAATATTTTTATAAAACGGGGTTTGTGATGCTAGGATGTGAACCAAAAAGTAGAGATTGGATCCAGGAATGGTTGTGGATCGATCAGACTTGCAAAGGTGTTCCTTAATCCTGTAGTGCGGTAGTGGGGTAGAATCAGATACATGTATCATTACATCATTAAATCAAGCACTCATAATGTTTAATAGGTCTTCATAAAAGGTATTCTTGAAATAAACCCTTAAGAAGTTTTTGTTGTTGTTTGGGACTGGATTTGACTTTGTATGACTGCAAAATCCTCAGCTTTTCCAAGGGAACATATTTCACCGCCAAATATTCCCTCCTCACAATGGGAAATGGTAGGATTGGAGAGTCATGTTCTAAGTGAAATTATCAAATACAATTGATATACAACCTTAGTTTGCGAAGGTTCATCCCTAAGATATCTCATGATGGTCATAGACACAATGTTAACAGGTAAGCAGGGCATCTTTTAATAGCACTGGGGGCCTCAAAAAATACTGATCCTTTTTAAAAACTCAACCCGCATTCTCTTCATATGAATATCATCAACTTCCAAATCTATACTCCACAAATGCAGTCCCAACAAATTGGAATCTTCATACCCTTCCTCGAGGAAATATTATGTTCAGAATCAAGCATCATAATCCACTATTGTTTTGAAAAAATGCATTGAGTACACTAAGACTCTATGATTTGTTGCTCCAAGAATGAGGTTCGCTCCCAATATCAATGAAACAACATCATAAAATATCTTTAGTATCAAATTTGATGGATTATCATGATGATTATTGGGTAATTCTTATAGATTCCACTAATAGGGAAGGAATTGATAACACCATTATAGGGCTATTGTAGGATACTTTGGAAGGACCACACACCTATCAGAAATTACTGTCTTTCCAAACATACCAACAATATCAATGGTATGAGGATAGAGGCTGAGTAATCTCCTCCTCGATAAAGGATATCTATCAAGAAAGGTATGGGAAACCCAAAGAAATGATGGAACAAAGACTACGATCTACCCCAAGGTGGTAACTTCACTAATGAATAAGCCTAGGCCTACTGGGAATGCACATCGTGTGCTGAATTTGGGATAGAGCTAGGGAGGGTAGAACCCTATGAAGAAGTATGGTATTATCTGTTACATGTCTAATGACCATAGGATATCGTGTCGGATTTTGTGTCAAAGTGGTCACCAGGGACCAACAAATTTCATTTACATCATGGGGAGGTCGACATTAGCCACTTGGACCTCCATAAGATCTATGGGATACCTATCCTAGGGAGATGTATAAAGAGTTCCTCCCCATAGAGAATACATGGGATGGCCAAGTGCTTATGTTGATTTTCTAAAAAAATTTATCTGATATATTGTTATGAACATAAAAATAAAATTAGCGATGATTCCTAGCTCTTATCTAAGAGGAATTAAATTAGGAAGGGTGGAATCTTTTTTATGGGATCCTGGATGATAGTTAATAGATGTTTTGGGGAAAAAATATCAAAACCGAGCATCAACCCATAGTCAGGTTGGACATATTCATTATGGAACTCATCTACGGGTGGATGCTTTGGGTGAGGGATGAACACATGGGGGAACAACCAATAACATTTTTAATGGCGGTGATACCAGAATCATGGAATTGTGTCAGTATTGAAATCTCAGTGTTGCAGAAGATGTATAAAGTAATTCGTCATATCAGAGAGGGATAGAGGCTACTATGCATGTGTAGCATGTTCCATTTTCTATATATTGGGATAGCCACACACATGGGAGGCTATGAATATCTAAACCTGATATCACCCCTCAGACAATCTATTGGCCGACGATTCTGAATATCGTGGGAATTTTCCCATTCATGCAAGTTTTGAATAATGTGATAAACATGTTCCGAAAGGAAGATAATTTTACATGTCACATGTTCCCCCAATAAAAGGTGTAATTATCAATGAAAAAACCAATACAGAAGAAAAATGATCATTTATCATGGAATATCAGAGTGAATTGCTTGTGGAAAGGGTTGATTGTGATCTAGATTGTGAACGATACAACCAGCATCAATTCAAAAGGTAGTTCAGGTTCTTGCTAAGAATATATATGAAGGTGTAATTGGATATATATTATGAAAACCACCCATCACTGATGATGATTCTCGGCATCATGTTCAATCATGATGATGTAAATATTTACAATGATCTGTTATCATCCACTATGCATATGGGATGTTAAATGCGTGTCCATAGAGCTGAGAGGCCACCTATTCAGGAGTAACACAGAGTAAGCATACCATTAAATCTAATAAAGTATATGTATATCTACATTTTGGAAAAGTATGAATGGTGGTGATAGAGCATTGTTGTGTAAATCCTAGTGCACATCATGGCGGTGGAGTTGCAGCAGCAAGACAACATTTCTGGAGCTCTAACTAGCTTACAGTGAAGGAAGCAGAGTAGTAGTTCCAGTGTCACGACCTGCCCTCGGGGTCCGTGCTGTGACTACCCCAAGCCCCCCTTCCATAGGCCAGGGGCTGGAGACTAGCACCAAGGCGTAAATCCCGATAAAATGGGAAGGCATTGCCTTTGAAAAGTAAACAAACACCACAGAGTAAGCAAGCAGAAAGTAAACACTAAGCAAAAAGCAGAGTACAACTGAAAGTGCGGAAAAGTAAATGGGCCAGTATACAAACCCAAACTGAAAGTAAAGTACAACTCGAAAGGGAAAACAACAACTGAAAAGTAAAAGCCGCTACGTCGAGCTGTCCACTGGAAATCCCACCTGAAGGGTGGGTAAAGATAGCTCCACTGCTCCACGGGTCCCGCCGTCAACTCCGAACACGTCCCGCCTAGTGGTCCACCTCCAGGTACCTTCCTGCTCTGCAAGCCTCAGCTAAGATCAATGATGTCCGTCATCTGCAACCAACACAACGTAGTGCGGGCAAAGCCCGTGCAGGGGTGAGTATAAGATACTCAGTAGGGACCCCGAGACCCCTGAAGGTCTCTCAAATCCACAAAGGATAAACCACGAAGAAAGGTACAATCACGAAGTAACAACCGACACTGCTTAGGTATATGCCCATACGTATACCTAAGTCATCAATTTCAAATACGCACTAACCTCCAAGCCCAAGTACAACTCAGTCCACACAGGAAAGTAAACGTATTCCACACAGGAAAGCAAAACGTAATCCACACAAGATTGCACAACACAATCCACACAGGAAAGCAATAGGATTCAGCTCACACAGGTATACTTCTTCAAAGGACGATAAAGATGATCTCTGATCCATCTAAGTCGTCGGACCCACGAAGGATCGATAGGTAACTAACCCCGCAAAAGACCCACACAGGATCGGGCCCACGTAGGACCTGTAGGCGCTGGTTCACACAGGACCGCTGAGCGCAAGGACCCACACAGGATCGGACCCACACAGGATCGGGCCCACACATGACCTGTAGCACTGATCCACGTAGGATCGCTGAGTGCTGTAGTCGTCGTCGTCGAATCCACACAGGATCTCTGTACTGTTGTCGTCGCAGTCACAGTAGCAGTAGTAGCAGTAGTAGTCACAGTAACAGTCGCAGCCAGCACTAGGGTTCCCGCACACAGCAAGCTCGTTCGGAGGGTCCGCTCCACGAGCCGAGAGGCTGATACATCAACTGTCACAAAGTCCAGAGTTGATGTATCCAAAAGTTCTGTATCGTCAACAGGAACTCAACACAACAGACGGCGCGTCGATCGGACGCCCAGTCTGAGAGTTATTGGCATTTTCGTCCCCGGGGCCCGGTTGGTTTTTAAGGCAAAACCAACCCGACCGTACTCCACCTGCGTCCAAACCTCGGGTGGAGTATGCCAAAAGATCCGTCTCACTAAGAGGAACACAACAAAGCTGATGGTACGTCAATCGGACGTCCGTAGCTCAAGATATGAGCGTTTCCGCTCCGAAGGCCCGGTTGGTTTCGTGAACGAACCAACCCGGCCGAACTCAAAGTGTCCCGAAACCTTGAGTGCGATATACTGAAACGACCGTCTCGATCCAAGGATCGCGTTGCCGCAGACGGTTCGTCGATCAGATGTTCGTGGCTCAAGTTATGGTCAAAAGACCGACACTGATTCGAAACAGGGGGGGTCTGGGTCCGGGCCGACCCGGCCCGACCCCCCCTGGGTCGGCCCGAACCGGGTCGACCCGACCCGGCCCGGCCGGCCGGCGCCGCACGGAGGCAGCACACGGGGGGGGGGGGGGGGGGGCAAAGCCCCCCGCTTCTTGGAGTGGCGGCGCGGCAATCAGTCGCGCCCCATTTTTTTTAAACGCCCCCCCCCCCCCCCCTCGTGGGGGGTCTGCTTGTTCGGAAGCCGGGGGGCCGCCTGCCCCCCTCAAGGAAACCGCCCCCCCCCCCCCCCCAAATAAATGGGGGGGGGCTTTTGAGCTGCCGGGGGAATTAAATTCCCCCGGATTTTTGTCCATCCGGCCGGCTGGTTTTTCTCCAATGGGACCGGCAAACCGGTCCCCATTCCGGCTCCCGACGCTGGCGGCTCAGCCGCCAGTCTTCTCGTCCCGCCGCGGCCCGGAACCGGCCGCGGTGTTCATCGTCCGGCGCGGTGTGACGGCACCGCGCCCTTCTGCCGCGCCTTTGTTTCCCTTCGACGCGGCGCGACGGCGTCGCGTTCTTGATGATCCTTCCACGGCGCGGCGCGACGGCGCCGCGCAATATAATCGCACGATTAACCACGTGGTGCGACGGCACCACGCCACCTTGTTTCCACCCGCAAGGTAAATCAACAAGAACGATGGAGGGGGTTCGGCCGTGTTCATGCGGTCTGTCCCCCTCACGTTAAATGATAACACAACTTAAATATCCTCTCGTTAATCATGCTAGAACCACGAACAAGAATAAATAATTAAACAAAAATCAACAACCCCTACCTTGGGTATATGTTCGAAGATTTGTCAACGACCCGCGGAAGACAACGTCGCGGAAGTCGGGCGTCGCGGTAGTCGTTCGTCAAATCTGATGACGAAGAGGTACGTCGTTGGCGAATCTTCGTATGCCGACGAAGGGAGTCCGAGGAGGAAGCGGCGTTCCCTCTCGTTGACACGGAAGACGAAGAAGAGAGGAGCGGCGTTCTTCGTCAGAGCTTGAGCGTTCTTCGTCAAGCTTGAGCGTTCTTCGTCAAAGATTGAAGAAGGAAGAAAAGCTCTCAAAAGCTCTCAAGTTGGCTAAAGAGTTCTAACCCAACAAAATAAGTTTGAGACTTATTTTATTCACAAACTTAACAAAAGAATTTCAAAGGTTTGAAATTCAAAAAGGATAACTCCAAAATCAAACTCACTTATTTATTATACATGAGTTGTATAATTAAATAAATGTTAAGTTGACAAGCCTTTAAGAGGGAGAGAGGGGAGTTAAGGGAGTTTGGAGAAGATGAAAAGCTTAGGGTTCGTGTGGGCCCCACCACACTTAATCCTCTCAAGGGAGGTTAAGTGGGTGTGGGTCCCACCCCTAACTTCCCTTGAGAGAAGTTAACCCACAAGTTTAAATAAAATTTTTTATCTCACAAATTTTATTTAACTTAATCTAAAAACCCAAAAACTAACTTTCAACCCGAAATAAACGCAACTTCTAAAAAGGTCTCCTTAAGTGAATATCGGTGCTGCGAGTTCATAGGTGCCCTCGGATTTCAATTCCGAGCACCAGATCAAAAGTTAGAAATTCCTGCTCGTTCGTTCACTGAACGTACCCGAGCCAAACTTCGGAAATTGATTCCGGGCACTCCGGGCCTCGGAATCAGGTGCCGTCAGAAACCGCGCTCTTTTAAAATTCCAAAGAAAATTAAGAAAAAATTTCCCTTGAATTTTACGGGTCTTTACATTACTCCCACCTCAGGGCTTTACGTCCCCGTAAAGATACATCAAAAACTAGGGAAACAAATGAGGGTACTGAGCACGCATCTGAGCCTCCCGCTCCCATGTGCTCTCCTGGAGATTCCCGTGCTGCCATCTGATGCGCACAAGAGGAATCGATCGCCCACGCAGGACCCGCTCCTGTCGATCCTCTATCTCCACCGGAACCTCCGTAAAAGTCGCCCCATCGTCAACGTCAAGCTCCCCATGGTCAATGATGTGCGTCGGGTCGTGCACGTATCTCCTCAGTTGGGATACGTGGAAGACGTCGTGCACCCGGTGCAACTGAGGTGGCAGAGCCAGGCGATAAGCCACCTCGCCAACCCTGCTGAGGACCTGGAAGGGTCCGATGAAGCGCGGAGATAACTTTCCGCCTCGGCCAAATCTCTGAATACCACGTCGAGGTGAGACCCGCAAAAAGACGTGGTCGCCATCCTCGAACTCTAGTGGCCTCCGCCTACTGTCAGCATATGACTTCTGCCTGCTCTGAGCTGTCCTCATCTGCTCCTGGATGACCTGGACCTTCTCTGTCGTGGCCTGGATCATCTCCGGTCCCACCAGTGATGACTCTCCAGGGTCTGTCCAGCACAAAGGAGATCTAAAAGGTCGGCCGTACAACGCCTCGTACGGTGCCATCCCGATGGTGGAGTGGTAGCTATTGTTGTACGCAAACTCCACCAAGGGTAGGTGGTCCTCCCAGCTACGACCAAAGTCGAGGACACATGCGCGGAGCATGTCCTTGAGAGTCTGAATGGTCCTCTCCGTCTGACCATCCGTCTGAGGGTGAAAGGCTGTGCTCAGACGTAGCTGCGTCCCGAACGCCTCCTGTAACCCCTTCCAAAGCCGGAAAGTAAAGCGAGCATCTCGATCGGAGACGATAGATGATGGCACACCGTGGAGCCGCACAATCTCCTGAACGTAGAGACGTCCCAAACTCTCCACTGAGCCCTGCTCTCTAATGGGTAAGAAGTGTGCCGACTTGGTGAGTCGGTCAACAATCACCCAGATGGAGTCGTGACCTCTGGAATTACGTGGACGTCCAGTCACGAAGTCCATAAATATGTCATCCCACTTCCACTCTGGAACCTCCAAGGGCTGCACCAAGCCTGCTGGTACCTGATGCTCTGCCTTCACCTGTTGGCAGGTGAGGCATCGAGAAACGAACTCTGCTACTGCCTTCTTCATGCCCGGCCACCAGTGCTATCGTCTGGGGTCCTGGTACATCTTTTCCACTCCAGGATGTACCGCCAAAGGAGAAGTTTGAAACTCTCTCACCACTTCCTCTCGCAAAGCGACTGGTACCATGGTACGTCCTCTGAAAAGGATGTCGTGCTCTGCTCCAAGGGAGAGACCATCAGGTGCCTGTCTTGAGGATATCTGTGCACGCCGTGTCTCACAGTCAGCATCCTCACGTTGTGCCTCTCTGACTCGCTGCAGTAGTGGAGGAGTGACTGTGAGAGACTGAAGGAAAGCTGCTCCATCTCTATCCACGAAGGATATCTGTAAAGAGGCTAGCTGCTCCGTCGCCTCCTCAAGTAGCTGAATGCCCGTCCTCCTGCTGAGGGCATCGGCTACTACGTTCCCCTTCCCATGAGTATAGACTATCTCAAAGTCATAGTCCTGGAGGAACTAGAGCCATCACCGCTGTCTCAAGTTCAGGTCCTTCTGTGAGAAGATATACCCGAGACTCTGATGATCGAAAAAGACTGTAAAGCGCTCGCCCATCAGATAGTGTCGCCATGTCTTCAGAGCGAAGACCACTGCTGCTAACTCCAGGTCATGGGTAGCGTAGTTCTGCTCATGCGGCCACAACTGTCGTGATCCATAGTCGATCACTGCCCGCTCCTGCATCAGAACACATCCGAGTCCGGTCCCTGATGCATCGCAGTAGACTACGTACCCTACTCCCTCCTCGGGCAACCTCAAGATAGGTGCACTAGTCAATCTCTGTCTCAGCTCCTGGAAGCTCTTCCGACATCTGTCTGATCACACGAAGGGTTTCCCCTTCTTCGTCAGAGCTGTGAGTGATGCCGCAACTCCAGAGAAGTCTGGCACGAATCTCCGATAGTATCCAGCTAGTCCCAAGAAACTCTGAACCTCAATCACGCTCCTAGGTGGCTCCCATGCTAACACAGCCTCAATCTTCGCGGGATCCACTGCAACTCCCGCCTCAGAGATAACATGTCCCAAGAAGTGGACCTCACGTATCCAGAACTGGCACTTCGAGAGATTACCATAAATCTGGTGCTCTCGGAGTGTGTCTAGTATAACTCGCAAGTGATAGGCGTGCTCCTCCTCTGTCGTAGAGTAAATCAGAATGTCGTCGATGAAGACCACGACGAACCGATCGAGGTATGGCTGAAATATCCTGTTCATTAGAGCCATGAACACTGCTGGAGCATTGGTTACACCGAAAGGCATAACCAAGAACTCATAGTGGCCATACCGACATCTGAAAGCCGTCTTCTGCACATCCTCATCTCTGACTCTGAGCAGATGATAGCCTGACCTGAGGTCTATCTTCGAGAACCACCGTTCTCCCTTGAGCTGAACAAAGAGGTCTTCAATCCTCGGTAGCGGATACTTGTTCCTCACTGTCACCTGGTTCAGGCGACGATAGTCAACAAAAAGTCGCAAGCTCCCGTCCGCCTTCTTGGCGAACAATATCGGGGAAGCCCAGGGTGAAACACTGGGTCAGATGAACCCTTTGCCCTGCAAGTCCTCCAACTGTACCCATAGCTCTCGAAGCTCGGCGGGGGCCATCCGATATGCTGGAGTGGATATCGGGGCTATCCCGGGGTACAAGTCAATATAAAAGTCTACCTCTCTGCGAGGAGGTAGCCCTGGAACGTCGTCGGGAAACACATCCGCAAACTGATCCACCACTGCAGGAAAACCAGGACTCCGCATGTCAACTGCTCCAAGGATGAGGCTAGCCAACTGATGAGTAATGGGCTGTCCTCTCCTCCGCGGAAGTCCATCCTGTGCTGCTAAGGCTCCCTTCTCGCCGGTGAAGGTGAACCTACTCCCGTCGGTGCGTACACATCGCACCTTGCGCCTAAAACAGTCAACCTGTGCATGGACCGTAGATAGCCAATCCATGCCCAAGATGACATCGTAAGGCCTCGACGCTGCTACAAGAAGATCCCAGTCGAAGCTCTCGCCTCCTAGAGTAAGCTCACACTGCCGGCACCATTGCGTAATCGTCGAGTCTGCTCCCGTAGGAGTCTCTAGAAGTAAGGATCGAGCCAACGACTCTGTCGGAATCTCCGAGCTCCGAACAAGGGCAGCGGCTATGAAAGAGTGACTCGCTCCTGTGTCTATAAGAACTGCAGCAAGGGTGGAATAGACACAGATAGTACCTCGAATCATCTTGGGTGCGCCGTGGTCGTAGGCCTCTGCTGCCTGGAGCTGTGCCTGTCTCTGCCCGCCAGGTCCCTATGGTCGGGGTGGACCTCCTGGTGGTGGTGGTGGCAGAGCCTCAAAGCGTCGCCCACCACCGGCTGTTCGTCCAGCTCCTCTGCCTCGTCCGCCTCCTCCCTGGCGACCGCCACGGTCGACCCTCTGCCTCTGCCTCGGTGGTCCCTCAACTGACTGCTGCTCCTCGGCACGGCGGTTCGGGCAGTCACGAGCCATGTGGCATTGCCCGCCGCACGAGTAGCACTGTCTGCCTCTCGAAAGACTGGCTCCGCGCTGTGTGCCCCGCACTCCTGAGCCAGTGTCCTGAGGTCGTCTGCCCGAAGGTCTGGTCTGTCTGGACCCCTGAGTCATCTGTCGACTGCCTGCTGCAGATGACTCTGCCACGTGTCGCCCTGCGGTGGGTCGCTGCGCTGGTGTAGACTCAGCAAGGAAGCTCTCGATCAGAAGGGCCCGCTCCAGTACTCCTGTCTGAGTCGGTATGCTGAGGGAGATCAGCGATGCCCTGATCTCGTGTCTCAAACCCTGCTCGAAGGTCCGGGCCCGGAAGAATGGGTCCCGTACCATGTCAGTCGAGTAGCGCGAGAGATCGGTAAACCTCGCCGAGTACTGAGTGACCGTCATGCTGCCCTGCCGCAGCTGAAGAAGCTCCTGGATACGCACCGCACGAAGGGTGGCTGGGACGAACTCCGAGCGGAAAAGGCTCTCAAAGTCCGTCCAAAGTAGAGATGCCTCATCGTGCACCTGGAGCATCAAGCTCCACCATCGTCCTGCTGCTACGTGTAGTAGGCTCGTAGCGAGGATCACCATGAGGTCTGCTGGTGTCCTCACTAGCCTAAACACTCGTACCACTGCCTCCAGCCAGTCCTCTGCTGCCTGGGGATCCATCTCCCCGCGAAACCTGGGCGGTCGCTGGCGCTGAAACTCATGCAGTGCGCTGAGGCGACGTGCATCGTCAGCGGCTGGTGCTGGAAGCATCGGGGGCTCGGTGGGTAGTGCTACCGCCGGTGCCACTGCTGACAAAGGGCCCAGCACCGAGGCCTCGTCGCTCGGTGGGCTGTCGTCACGCTCGACTCTCGAAACCCTAGCTGGCTGCCGTCGTGGGGCCATCCTGAAAAGAAAACAGGTGCGGCACGGTCAGAACAGTATACATGGTGAGCTGATATAAGTAATCACAAAGAAAACTTTGAAACACACACGAAATCAATGTTTTCGTGCGTTAAGTCGGAAATCAGAAGTCAGGGTCCTGGTGTACGGATACGTCGGCCGCCGCACCAACACTGGACTCCCTGGACTGATAACCACACTCAATACGCTAAACATTATTGCTTCATAGAGAAAAGATCAGAGTTCGCGGTAGAACCGAACTCCTTTGATACCAATTTGTCACGACCCGCCCTCGGGGTCCGTGCTGTGACTACCCCAAGCCCGCCTTCCATAGGCCAGGGGCTGGCGACTAGCACCAAGGCGTAAATCCCGGTAAAATGGGAAGGCATTGCCTTTGAAAAGTAAACAAACACCACAGAGTAAGCAAGCGGAAAGTAAACACTAAGCAAAAAGCAGAGTACAACTGAAAGTGAGGAAAAGTAAATGGGCCAGTATACAAACCCAAACTGAAAGTAAAGTACAACTCGAAAGGGAAAACAGCAACTGAAAAGTAAAAGCTGCTACGCCGAGCTATCCACTGGAAATCCCACCTGAAGGGTGGGTACAGATAGCTCCACTGCTCCACGGGTCCCGCCGTCCACTCTGAACATGTCCCGCCTAGTGGTCCACCTCCAGGTACCGTCCTGCTCTGTAAGCCTCAGCTAAGATCAACGCTGTCCGTCGTCTGCAACCAACACAACGTAGTGCGGGCAAAGCCCGTGCAGGGGTGAGTATAAGCTACTCAGTAGGGACCCCGAGACCCCTGAAGGTCTCTCAAATCCACAAAGGATAAACCAGGAAGAAAGGTACAATCACGAAGTAACAACCAACACTGCTTAGGTATATGCCCATACGTATACCTAAGTCATCAATTTCAAATACGCACTAACCTCCGAGCCCAAGTACAACTCAGTCCACACAGGAAAGTAAACGTATTCCACACAGGAAAGAAAAACGTAATCCACACAGGATTGCACAACACAATCCACACAGGAAAGCAATAGGATTCAGCTCACACAGGTATACTTCTTCAAAGGACGATAAAGATGATATCTGATCCATCTAAGTCGTCGGACCCATGAAGGATCGATAGGTAACTAACCCCCGCAAAAGACCCACACAGGATCGGGCCCACGTAGGACCTGTAGGCGCTGGTTCACACAGGACCGCTGAGCGCAAGGACCCACACAGGATCGGACCCACACAGGATCGGGCCCACACATGACCTGTAGCACTGATCCATGTAGGATCGCTGAGTGCTGTAGTCGTCGTCGTTGAATCCACACAGGATCTCTGTACTGTCGTCATCGCAGTCACAGTAGCAGTAGTAGTCACAGTAACAGTCGCAGCCAGCACTAGGGTTCCCGCACACAGTAAGCTCGTTCGGAGGGTCCGCTCCACGAGCCGAGAGGCTGATACATCAACTGTCACAAAGTCCAGAGTTGATGTATCCAAAAGTTCCGTATCGTCAACAGGAACTCAACGCAACAGACGGCGCGTCGATCGGACGCCCGGTCTGAAGGTTATTGGCATTTTCATCCCCGGGGCCGGGTTGGTTTTTAAGGCAAAACTAACCCGACCGTACTCCACCTACGTCCAAACCTCGGGCAGAGTATTCCAAAAGATCCGTCTCACTAAGAGGAACACAACAAAGCTGACGGTACGTCAATCGGACGTCCGTAGCTCAAGATATGAGCGTTTCCGCTCCGAAGGCCCGGTTGTTTCGTGAACGAACCAACCCGGCCAAACTCAAAGTGTCCCGAAACCTTGAGTGCGATATACTGAAACGACCGTCTCGATCCAAGGATCGTGTTTCCGCAGACGGTTCGTCGATCGGAGGTACGTGGCTCAAGTTATGGTCAAAAGACCGAAACTGATTCGAAATGGGGGGGTCCGGGTCCGGGCCAACCCGGCCCGGCCGGCCGGCGGCGCGGAGGCGCGGCGGCCTGGCGCTGCACAAAGGCAGCACGCGGGGGGGGGGGGGGGCAAAGCCCCCCGCTTCTTGGAGTGGCGGCGCGGCAATCAGCCGCGCCCCGTTTTTTTTTAAACGCCCCCCCCCCCCCCTCGTGGGGGGTCTGCTTGTTCGGAAGCCGGGGGGGCCGCCTGCCCCCCTCAAGGAAACCGCCCCCCCAAATAAATGGGGGGGCTTTTGAGCTGCCGGGGGAATTAAATTCCCCCGGATTTTTGTCCATCCGGCCGGCCAGCTGGCCGGCCGGTTTTTCTCCAACGGGACCGGCAAACTGGTCCCCATTCCGGCTCCCGACGCCGGCGGCTCGGCCGCCGGTCTTCTCGTCCCGCCGCGGCCCGGAACCGGCCGCGGTGTTCGTCGTCCGGCGCGGTGCGACGGCACCGCGCCCCTCCACCGCGCCTTTGCTTCCCTTCGACGCGGCGCGACGGCGTCGCGTTCTTGATGATACTTCCACGGCGCGGCGCGACGGCGCCGCGCAATATAATCGCACGATTAACCACTTGGTGCGACGGCACCACGCCACCTTGTTTCCACCCGCAAGGTAAATCAACAAGAACGATGGAGGGGGTTCGGCCATGTTCATGCGGTCCGGCCCCCTCACGTTAAATGATAGCACAACTTAAATATCCTCTCGTTAATCATGCTAGAACCACGAACAAGAATAAATAATTAAACAAAAATCAACAACCCCTACCTTGTGTATAGGTTCGAAGATTTGTCAACGACCCGCGGAAGACAACGTCGCGGAGGTCGGGCGTCGCGGTAGTCGTTCGTCAAATCCGATGACGAAGAGGTACGTCCGAAGAGGTACGTCGTTGGCGAATCTTCGTATGCCGATGAAGGGAGTCCGAGGAGGAAGCAGCGTTCCCTCTCGTTGACACGGAAGACGAAGAAGAGAGGAGCGGCGTTCTTCGTCAGAGCTTGAGCGTTCTTCGTCAAGCTTGAGCGTTCTTCGTCAAAGATTGAAGAAGGAAGAAAAGCTCTCAAAAGCTCTCCAGTTGGCTAAAGAGTTCTAACCCAACAAAATAAGATTGAGACTTATTTTATTCACAAACTTAACAAAAGAATTTCAAAGGTTTGAAATTCAAAAAGGATAACTCCAAAATTAAACTCACTTATTTATTATACATGAGTTGTATAATTAAATAAATGTTAAGTTGACAAGCCTTTAAGAGGGAGAGAGGGGAGTTAAGGGAGTTTGGAGAAGATGAAAAGCTTAGGGTTCGTGTGGGCCCCACCACACTTAATCCTCTCAAGGGAGGTTAAGTGGGTGTGGGTCCCACCCCTAACTTCCCTTGAGAGAAGTTAACCCACAAGTTTAAATAAAATTTTTTATTTCACAAATTTTATTTAACTTAATCTAAAAACCCAAAAACTAACTTTCAACCCGAAATAAACGCAACTTCCGAAAAGGTCTCCTTAAACGAATATCGGTGCTGCGAGTTCATTGGTGCCCTCGGATTTCAATTCCGAGCACCGGATCAAAAGTTAGAAATTCCCGCTCGTTCGTTCACTGAACGTACCCGAGCCAAACTTCAGAAATTGATTCCGGGCACTCCGGGCCTCGGAATCAGGTTCCGTCAGAAACCGCGCTCTTGTAAAATTCCAAAGAAAATTAAGAAAAAATTTCCCTTGAATTTTACGGGTCTTTACATCCAGGACCAATGCTCCAAATTAAGAAGGTTCATGAGGAAGGGGAACCATCATGGTGGATCATCAGTTCAATTACCCAAGATCCTAGGAAGCGGTTTCTCTATGTTATCATCCTTGAAGAAACCATATTTCTAAATCCTTGCGGAAAATGCGATGTGAGCATGTAGTTACATGATCCTCACAATATGTGGTGGCACCTCAAAAGGATATGGATGTACTATTCTGGGATTAGTCAGGCTGAGGTTGGCTACGTAGCATATACAGAAGAGGGTGAGTATTTCAGGATAGATCTAGTCGACCTAGTTCATTCTCAAGGCACTACATGCCCTTCAACCAATCAATTAATGGTGTTGTTGGAAAAGACCTCTCCTCTAAATTTTTCATCATTGGATATGGTGTCAATTTTTCCAATGCCAAAATAATCAAATTATCTTTGGGAATAGGATTATAATGAAGGTATTCCCCATGAGAGTGGTGAGATCTAAGCCTCCTTTGATGAATATTCTAATTTTATCGATATATGTCTAATCCCATTTTTATCATGTTGTTTCTTCCCTCATTATTTAACTCAATCTTCTTAAATAAATCTATTCTTGGCATGAGAATATTCCATGAAAGACCCCTACCATTGGGGATAATGGTACAACAACATGTGGCGAGGTAAATGCTTTGGAGGCTACACTTGGACAAAAGTGTCTAGTTGGATGTCCGATGTTGGGGAAGTTAGGGAAACAAACACAGACCCCCCATAGCTCCATATAATTCGTGGGAGGAAAATCCCTGGATTTATTTTGATGAAAACCTATGATCATGATCCTCCACTACTCAGCATTCATAATTTTTCTTACTTATAGAGTATTACCGGTTGTTTCTATGATTAGGATGTCTGACATATTCCCTATTTAAACAATTTTTGTGGTAGCGTGTGATATGATGTTATAATTGGATTGATGGAATGAAATTCATTATCTAAAAGGGGTTATATTCCATGTGAAGTCGGTCATTCGATCTAACCTGGCCTTGAAATCTGGTGAATAATCAGTTATGTTTGTGAGTAATGCCACTGGTGGTGTGGAACTCATTGATGTAAAATATGAAATTTTCAAGGTAGGATAAAGAGAAGAATAATATCCTCATTCCATGGAGGACATACCATCTGTTAGATTTATAGAGGAGGATCCTATATAAAAACACATGACTGTGTTTTCAGAGTACGAACCAGTTATCCTGAAGAAATGGTGGCTCCAACACTGATGCATCTAAGGAATGTCGTATCATCTGATGCATGGAATGAAAGAGCATCAATCATTGCATTGATCAGAACCTAGATATGGAAGGGATGTGCTAGATTGGGACACTTTTCAACTTCTTTTGAAGTAAGAGTGATTTATGGATGAACAACCATGGTCTCTATACAAAGATTTGTGACTACCTCACCAATAAGATGTTGGAATCAATCCAAAACCTGGATGTTGCCTAGTGTTGGGAAAAGTGTCATAGATTCCAGAATCTCCGACAGTCTAATAATGAGATCTACTACATGGTGTTACAATGGGACTAGAGTTATTTCTAAATTTAAACTCATTCTAACCTTACCATACAACTGAGGGCCCACCCAGTGGAGGCTTGGGAGTAGATAAGATGGGAATACCATCAAGTCATTGATATCTGAGCCGAGTGGAACCCGGGGTAGATCAGGGATGATGAGCTTCACCCTTTGGTTGATGAGGGGGAACATGAGATCAGAATGTGGAAGCAGACCCTGGTGTACATACACCAAAAGCTGGTGGATCTGAAGCACTCAATGATAGGAGTAGAGCTGTATGGAAATTTTTAGTATGAATAATAAGAGGCTCCATTGTGTGGATGTCCTCTCTATCACCACAATAAATTTTTTATTTTAATTTTTTCTTGTCTACATGGGAACCACTGTATATTTTTCTTTAATTATCACACATCAATCATAATATTGAGAAAATTAATGTAAAATTTCTTGTCTCATATAGGACATGCACAATTTGAGAAACAAGAGATGAAAACAAAATTTTCACTTTTTATGAGAGTGTCAGATAATCATCATAAAGTCATGGTATGTTATTGTCGACTGAACAATAATATAATTTTGGACACAAAGGATGTTGATTGAGAATATGGTTCTCAGAGCATCCAACTTGGTTTTCCCAACATGCTCTAATGTATAGATTGGATAATGCCATCAGTATTGGAATCTATCCAAACAATGGGGAATGGGAAGTGTGAATCACAACACCAAAAATTAGAAACATGAGAAGAGTAGCATAATTATATTATAAAACCTTTGAACATGTTCATAATATAGTATCCATATCACCTAGCCATGAATGGGGATAAACAAATGAGGTTCGACCACTAACTATGATTGAAAAATGTAACATGTCTCAAATTATCATCCAAATTCATTAGGAAAATTCAATCAAGATGGCAGGTGAGCCATAGAATAATGATAATAGGACATTAGAAGGTAACTTTATACATTGAATAGGTTTAGGAAATTAATAAAGGTAATAAAAAGCATGGGTGTACAGTGATGGAATCACTACTACAACTTGGACTTTTATCAGCGCTAAAAACTGAAATTAATAGTGCTAGAAAAGCAGTGTTAATGTCGGTGAAGATAAAGGGGGGTCCCCTTTATCAGCGCTCCAAAAAACACTGATAAAAAATACGTTTATCAGTGATAAAAACATCATGTTAATGGAATCCATTTATCAGCGCTTTTTTAGAGCAGATAAAGGTCGCCATTATCATCGCTTTTCGGAGCGCTGATAAAGGGGACCCCCCCTTTATCTACGCCGGCATTAACAACGCTTTTGTAGTGCTAATAAAGGGGTGCCTTTATCAGCGCTATCTTGAGCGCTATTAACGAAAACAATTATCAACGTTTTTTTTAACGCTGATAAAGGGCCATATCATTGTCTCTCAAGATAGCACTGATAAAGGTGTCCTTTATCAGGGATCAAGATAGCGCTGATAAAGGCACCCCATTATCAGCACTAAAAAAGCGATGATAAAGGCACCTTCCCCTACCCCTGCAGAACCAGCACCTACCCAAACTAGCACCTGCACTGCACAAAATATCACCTGCACACCTGTACAAAATAGCACCTGCACACAATATTTTGACAAACAATGCAATATACATTTACTTAACTTCATGAATACAAAAAAACACACTTCTATATACATTTAATATAATGTTTTACATGGTTACAATTAAAATTATCAAACAACAGTTATAAACATTAATGTTTCATACTTTGATATCTGTGATCCTCTCTCAAAAATTATCGTCCAAGGTATTTGTTGCCGAATAAGGCATCCAAACTCAAGGAAAAAAAATTCACTTATATAAGAAAACAAATATTATGTTAGTAATACAATAATGAAATAAATTAAAACATTAATATGAAAGAATACATTAATATAGAAATGTGAAACAAAAATATGGAAATTATAAACTCAAATGTTTTCATTTTGATAACAATGAAAGGGAATAATGTAATATCAATATGTTTTTGGATGATTAATCTCATTTAATAATTACTGATTATTTATCTAATGAAAAGATTTACCGGTCACACAGTGCATCAGATTGAGGTGCGGTTGATTCATACACATCAAAAATGACTGATGGATCGTTGTCTTAATGTATCAAAACAATCCAAACGTGTTTGCTCAGTTTTCCATATTTCACTAGTGTTTTTTTCTAAAGTTTATGTCAATTTGAAAGTAATATCAGAAAATTATAGCCATAATGGTCACATCATGCATCAGAGTGAGGTGCGATTGAATCTTACACATCCCAAATGACTCATGTATCGTTTTCTTAATGTATCAAAACAATCCGAATGCATTTTCTCCATATTCTGTATGTTAGTAGTGTTGTTTTCTATAGTTAATTTCTATTTCAAACTGATATTAGATAGTTTTAGCCATACCGGTCACACCGTATGTCAGATTGAGGTGTAGTAATTTGGTAAACCTCAAAAATTACTCATGGATCGTTTTCCTAAAGTATAAAAACAATCCTAAATCATTTTCTCAGTTTTCCGTATGTTAGTAGTGTTGTTTTCTAAAGTTTATTTCAATTTGAAACTGATATCAAACACATTTAGCCATACCAATCATACCGTGAGTCGGATTGTGGTGTGGTTGATTCTTACTTGTCAAAAATCACTAATGGATCATTTTACTTATGTATCAAAACAATCCAAATGTGTTTGCTCAGTTTTATATATGTCACTTGTGTTGTTTTCTAAGGTTAATGTTAATTTGAAACTGATATCAAAAACATTTAGCCATACCGATCACACCGTGCATCAGATTGAGGTGAGGTTGATTATTACACGTCACAAATTACTCATGGATTTTTTTCCTAAAGTATAAAAACAATCCGAACACGTTTGCTTGGTTTTCCGTATGTCACTTGTGTTGTTTTCTAAAGTTAATGTCAATTTGAAACTGATATCAGACACTTTTAGGCATACCGGTCACAACATGAGTCGGATTGTGGTGTAGTTGATTTTTACACATCACAAATGACTCATGGATCATTGTCCTAAATTATCAAAACAATCTGAATGGGTTTTATCAGTTTTCCGTATGTCACTTGTCTTGTTTTCTAAAGATAATGTCAATTAGAAACTGATATCAGACACTTTTAGCCATACCAGTCACATCGTGTGTCAAATTGAGGTATGGTTGATTCGTACACCTCAAAAATGACTCATGGAGCATTTTCCTAAAGTATCAAAACAATATGAATGGGGTTTCATGGTTTTCCATTTGTTAGTAATGTTGTTTTCTAATGTTTATGTCATTTTGTAAATGATATCAGATATTTTTAACCATTCCAGTCACACTGTGCATCAGATTGAGGTGCGGTCGATTCTAACATGGCACAAATTACTCATGGATCGTTTTTCTAAAGTATAAAAACAATACAAATGCGTTTTCTTGGTTTTCCATATGTCACTTGTGTTGTTTTCTAAAGTTAATGTCAATTTCAAACTGATATCAGACACTTTTAGCCATACCAGTCTCACCGTGCATCGGATTGAGGTGTGGTTGACTCATATACATCAAAAATGACTCATGGATCATTTTCCTAAAGTATCAAAACAATCTAAATGTGTTTGCTCAGTTTTCCATCTGTCACTTGTGTGGTTTTCTAAAGTTAATGTCAAATTGAAACTGGTATCATACACTTTTAGCCATACCGGTCACACCGTGCATCAGATTGAGGTACAGTCGATCCATACACGTCACCAATGACTCATGGATCATTTTTATAAAGTATCAAAACAATCCTAATGCATTTTATCAGTATTACATGTGTTAGTAGTTTTGTTTTCTAAAGTTAATGTCAATTTCAAAATAATATCAGACACTTTTAGCCATACCAGTCACTCCGTATGTCGGATTGAGGTGAGGTCGATTCTTACACATCAAAAATGTCTCATGGATCATTTTCATAAAGTATAAAAACGATATAAAATCATTTTATAAGTTTCACATATGTCACTTGTGTTATTTTCTAATGTTTATGTCAATTTGAAACTAATATCAGACACTTTTAGCCATACCGGTCACACCGTGCGTCAGATTGAGGTGCGGTCAATTCGTACACCTCACAAATGTCTCATGGATCATTGTCCTAATGTATCAAAACTGTACGAATGCTTTTTATCGGTTCTCTGTTTGCTAGTAGTGTTGTTTTTTATGTTTAAGTCAATTTGAAACTAATATCAGACACTTTTATCCAAACCAGTCACCCCATGCATCGGATTAAGGTGTGATTGATTTGTACACGTCGAAATTGATTCATGGATAGTTGTCCTAAACTATCAATACAATATGAACTCATTTTCTCGGTTTTCATATGTCACACGTGTTGTTTTCTAATGTTTATGTCAATTTGAAACTGATATCAGACACTTTTAGCCAATCCTATCACACCGTGCGTCAGATTGAGGTGCAGTCGATTTTTACACCTCAATAATGACTCATGGATCATTGTCCTAATGTATCAAAACAATATGAATGAGTTTTCTAGGTTTTCCATATGTTAGTAGTGTTGTTTTCAAAATTTTATGTCAATTTAAAACTGATATCAGACACTTTTAGTCATACCGGTCACACCCGGCATCGGATTGAGGTGAGGTCGATTTTCACACATAAAAAATGACTCCTAAATCGTTTTCCTAAAGTATCAAAACAATCCGATTGTGTTTTCTTGGTTTTTGGTATGTCAGTTGTGTTGTTTTCTAAGGTTTATATCAATTTGAAACTGATATTAGACACTTTTAGCCATACCAGTCACACTATGCGTCAGATTGAGGTACGGTTGATTTGTACAAGTCAAAAATGACTCAAGGATAGTTTTCCTAAATTATCATAACAATAGAAATGGGTTTTCTCAGTTTTCCGTATGTCACTTGTGTTGTTTTCTAAAGATAATGTCAATTTCAAATTGATTTCTGGCACATTTACACATACCGGTCATACTGTGTGTCGGATTCAGGTACAATTGATTCGTACATGTCAAAAATGACTCATGGATCGTTGTCCTAAAATATCAAAATAATCCGAACGTTTTTTCTCAGTATTCCATATGTTAGTAGTGTTTTTTTCTAAACTTAATGTAAATTTTAAACTGATATCAGACACTTTTATATATACCGGTCACACTGTGCGTCAGATTGAGGTTTGGTAAATCTGTAAACATCAAAAATGACTCATGGATCATTGTCTGAAAGTATAAAAAAAATCTGAATGATTTTTTCTCTGTTTCTGTATGTCACTTTTGTTGTTTTCTAAAGTTAATGTCAATTTGATACTGATATCAGACACTTTTAGCTATACCGGTAAAATCGTGCATTGGATTGCATTGCGGTGGATTCGTACACTTCAAAAGTAACTCATGGATTGTTTTCCTAATGTATCAAAACAATCTGAACGCGTTTTCTTGGTTTTCTGTATGGCACTTTTGTTGTTTTCTAAAGTTAATGTCATTTTCAAACGAATATCAGACACTTTTATCTATACTAGTCACATCGTGTGTCAGATTGAGGTGAGATAAATTCTTACACGTCAAAAATTACTCATGTATTGTTTTAAAAAAGTATATAAACAATCCTAATGTGTTTTATCAGTTTTCTGTATGTCACTTGTGTTGTTTTCTAAATTTAATGTCAATTTCAAACTGATATCAGACACCTTTATCCATACCGGTCACATTGTGCCTCAAATTGAGGTGAGGTCGATTCTAACACCTCAAAAAGGACTCATGGATTGTTTTCCTAAAGTATCAAAACAATCTAAATGCGTTTTCTTAGTTTTCCGTATGTCACATGTGTTGTTTTCTAAAGATAATTTCAATTTGAAACTGATATAAGACACTTTTAGCCATACCGATCACACCGTGCATTGGATTGAGGTGCGGTCGATATGTTAATGTCCCAAATGACTCGTGGATATTTTTCCAAAATTATCAAAACAATATGAAAGTGTTTTCTATGTTTTCAGTAGGTCATTATTGTTGTTTTCTATATGTAATGTCTATTTCAATCTTATAAAAGACACTTTTAGCCATACTGGTCACAACGTGCGTCGGATTGAGGTGTGGTGGATTCATACACCTCAAAATTGACTTAGGGAATGTTTTCCTAATGTATCAAAACAATCCTAACATGTTTTCGTAGTTTTTCAAATGTCACTTGTGTTTTTTTCTAAAGTTAATGTCAATTTGAAACTGATATCAGACACTTTAGCCATACCGGTTACACAGTTCGTCGGATTTAGGTGTGGTTGATTTTTACACCTAAAAATGATTCATGGATTGTTTTTCTAAAGTATCAAAACAATTCAAAGGCATTTTCTTAGTTTTCCGTAAGTCACTTGTGTAGTTTTCTAAAGTTAATGTCAATTTAAAACTGATATCAGTCACTTTTAGCCATACCGGTCACACCATGTGTCGGATTGATGTGTGGTTGATTCGTATACATCATAAATGACACATGGATCGTTGTCCTAAAATATAAAAACAATATGAACACATTTTCGCAGTATTCCGTATGTCAGTAGTGTTTTTTTCTAAAGTTAATGTCAATTTCAAACTGATATGAGACACTTTTACCCATATCGCTTACACCGTGCATTGGATTGAAGTGATGTTGATTTGTACCCATCAAAAATGACTCATGGATCGTTTTCCTAATTTATAAAATCAATCTGAACCCGTTTTATCGGTATTCTGTATGTCATTAGTGATGTTTTCTAATGTTTATGTCAATTTGAAACTGATATCAGACACTTTTAGCCATACCAGTATTATCGTGCATCGGATTGAGGTACAATCAATTTTTACACCTAAAAAATGACTCATGGATTGTTTTCCTAAAGTATCAAAACAATCCGAAGGCATTTGCTCAGATTTCTATATGTCACTTGTGTTGTTTTCTAATGTTAATGTCAGTTTGAAACTGATATCAGACACTTTTACCCAAATAGGTCACACCGTGTGTCAGATTGAGGTGTGGTCTATTCGTACACCTCAAAAATGACTAATGGATTGTTTTCCTAAATTATCAAAACAGTCCAATAGCGTTTTCATGGTTTTCCATATGTCACTTGTGTTGTTTTTAAAAGTTAATATCAATTTCGAACTGATATCAGATACTTTTAGCCATACCGGTCACACCGTGCATCATATTGAGGTGCGGTAGATTCATACACATCAAAAATGACTCATGGATATTTTTCTAAAATATTAAAACAATCCAAACGCATTTTCAAGGTATTCCCTATGTCAGTAGTGTTGTTTTCTAAAGTTAATGTCCATTTCATACTGATATCAGACACTTTTAGCCATAATTCTCACACTGTGCATCATATTGAGGTGTGGTTGATTCATACACATCACAAATAACTCATGGATAGTTTTTCTAAAGTATCAAAACACTCTGAACATGTTTTCTTAGTATTATGTATCTCAGAAGTGCTTTTTTCTAATGTTTATGTCAATTTTCAACTGATATTAGACACTTTTAGCAATACCGGTCACACCGTGGATTGGATTTAGGTGAGGTCAATTCGTACACCTCAAAAATGACTCATGGAGTGTATTACTAAAGTATAAAAACAATCTGAATGTGTTTGTTCTATTCTCCATATGTCACTACTGTTCTTTTCTAAAGTTAATATCAATTTCAAACCGATATCAGACACTTTTAGCCATACCGGTCACACCATGCGTCAGATTTAGGTAAGATTGTTTCGTACACCTCAAAAATGCCCCATTGATCATTTTCCTAATGTATAAAAACAATACAAACGCGTTTTCTCAGTTTTCCGTATGTCACTTGTGTTTTTTTCTAAAGTTTATGTCAATTTGAAATTTATATCAGACACTTTTAGCCATACCTGTCACACCGTGCGTCGGATTAAGGTGCGGTCGATTCATACACCTCACAAATGACTCATGGATAGTTTTTTCATGAATTAGTATATGTTTTATAGTGAAAGGAATAGAAATAAAGAGTATCCTAGGTAAATAAATAGGGTTTTTTTGATCCACCAAGATGTAGAATGGTGGTTCTATTGAATTTTTGTGATTTTGTGATCATCCAAAGATTATGTCTCCATGGAGGTGAGGTTTATAGTTGTGTCTATGAGAGGATCATGTTTGGAATGATATTTGTATAGACTAATTAGGTTTTCTAAGGCTATTTGAGTAGGTATTAGAGTCTTCTGCCTAAAGAAGATGGATAATATTGTTTTATATATCACGTATGATGGGGAACACCCTCTTAATGATATATAAGAGTCATGGTGTGTTTGATGAGTAGGATATTCCATATAAGGATTTTTGAAGTGTGTCATAGAGGATTTCATTCTTATAATTCGATTAAGAGATCTCCCTCCCCTCATGGATACCCCACTCATGCACACCCCCATGGACACACCCCCTCCCTCCCCTCTTAGATAATGTCACACCTGGACACCCCCTCCCTCTTGAACACACCCCCTATTGGAACCCCCCCCCCCCACTCCTAGACACCCCCTCCCTCCTGGCCACCCCGAACCAAATTTAAGGGAAACTAAAATTATAAAATTGATAATCCAAGATATTGGTTCCCATGAAGATTTTAAGATGATCGTGAGTGGACTGAATGACTATGCATCAGTCGACTTCCACACTGTCGACCAGTGTAGTCCAATGAGTTATGCATGACTAGAAATAAAAGTCATATCTAAAACCATTATTCACAACCTATGATATAAAACATAATAAAGGGTGATCATATATGCTCAATAAGTGTAAACAAGGGAGATATAAAAGATCATATATGGATAACATTAGTTGGAATTCACCTTCATCTAATTTGTGTAAAATATTCCATCAGGTATGTTGCCCATTCTTTCATAAACACATCTATATGATCTTACGAATAATAGTTTTTGTGATAGTCATGGGAGTACTGATAAAATATAAATACACAAAGGATTAAGAAATATTTTAAATTAAATCGTAATTATTTTCGAAAATACCTCATGAGGGATGCTATTTTGTTGATGAAATATGATCTCTTTGATTGTTGGTATTAAAAAGAGTTTGTCATCAGTAATTTTGTGATGGTCATTTACCCCTGCATCGTTGGTATTAAAAAGTGTTTGTCTTCCGTAATTTTGTTTTCAAACAATTTGATCAGGGATGAAATTATTGCAGCCTCTTTATCAGAATCTATTTCTTCTTTTGAAGAGGTGGTGAGAGAACTAACGAGTCCAAATTTTTGTTAATGGGGAAATACCTTCAAATTTTTTTCATATATACGCCTGCAAAAAATATAAAATGTATTTATTCATAATTATCAGAACATATCAGCTTTTGTAAAATCAAATCATGAAAACATACCTCATGTATACATTTACAACTGAGGAACCTAGCCATTCATACTTGAGGATTTCATTTACATTTTCAGTACTAATGAAATATGATGTTTACTCTCCGTACATATTTCTTTCAAAATCAATTCCTTGATCATTGTTGTCTATCAAATTTTTATCCACATGAGCTTGCAATGATATTAACTATTGATATAGAACGGGTGAGGTGAAGGTGCTCTCAATAGACTGTTTTAATAGGTTGGTTTATCCTTGAGATAGTTTTGAGCTGATATTTCATTTCACCCCCTTCTCTTTTTCATTATGTAATAACATTAATTGGTTCAGACCTTTTTTCATTAAATTTTAAAGCTCCAGCTTGAAAAATAACTTGGAAATGGATACCTCCTTCTTGACATTTTTTTACAAGAACGGGTGACCATGCAATGAATGTTCCAACAGCATGTTCAACCATATGAATGTCATCATTGTCATTTGGAACAGGCAGATCAGCACTCGCCACATTAGCTACGTTAAATGACTCTCAGAAATGATCTGTTGGAAGCTGTCTATTTTGTAGCATGTATTTCTACATATTGAACACCGTAGCCCTCGCTACAAGGCGATAGGTGGGAGTTGATAGATAAAAATAACAGTCATTTTCACCCTGTATAATATTATTACATGAAATGTATCATTGTCTATGTGAATCACATTTCATAGAAATAATTATTAAAACATTGATTACCTCAGATGAGTCATGTTTTTTAGGGGAATGACATGCCTCAAAGCTGGTGGGGGATGGGGTGGGATCATCACACACAGGTTGTTATTGAGTTGTTTCTTCTCTTTGCCTCTCCCACATCAATGATGCTATCATCTCTCTATGGTATTGCAATTATTCTTAAAAAATTGAATATTTTTCTTCTAGCATTTCAATTTTTTCATTTTCATCCTCCGCTTGTTTTTGTTTTTGAAAATATTTTCGAGGGGTCACCCAAAAACACACACCTCTGAAGCGGCCATACTGGTATGGCCGCTTCAAGGCTGATGAAATTATGTCTTCATCTAGTGCGGATGTTGTTGATTCCTAGGACAATGTCAGATAGAAAATATAGAAAAATAAGTAGTCATTGTAATGTAATAGCGATTTAAATAAAATAAAATTTATATTATCTCATACTTACACAAGCATCCCACACTTTTTGTGTGATTTCATCTATTAGTATCCCCTCTTTATTTACACGATCCTACTTCCATAGCACATGACGTGGGATGGATTTGGATTTCAATTTCAATTCATCATTATGTATATAAATATAGAAACATGGTTATGCTGTTGTTTTAGGTCACATATAAGTAGTACGGTAGATTTAAATGATGTACCATGTTATTCTCTAGGGAAGCGTACCCCATCTGGGATTTACGGTAAGGGTATGCTGGTTCTGCTCTCCGTTTTTTATTTTCATCACTATGTTGTTTCATAAATAAAAAACAGTCAATCAAAGTGATGAATACAAGAAATTTCAAACAACGTATTACCCCACATAATGTACCTGAGAAGTCTTCTTCCCACAACGGTTGATAAACGCGTCCCACATTCCTTGGGATATCAAGTGTGCATAAAGAGGAGGCTGGTGCAGCATGATTTTTCCTTCAACATCTTTAAGATGATACACTACTATATAAAAGCCCTATAGCGACCGCCTTTGGCGGTCGCTAAAGGGCTTTAGCGGCCGCGCAGCGACCGCCATTGGCGGTCGCTGTTGCCTCGTCGCTAGAGGCCTTTAGCGACCGCCAATGGCGGTCGCTATTCCAAAAAAAAATTTTTTTGAAAAAAAATTTTTATTTAATTGAATATAAATATAAATATAAATATATATATATAATATATTTTAAATGTTTTAATATATATTTAATATATATATAATATCAAATCATTGTGCTATAATATATATATACTATTAAATACAATATTTTAAATACAAATCATTGTGCTATAATATATATATACTATTAAATACAATATTTTAAATACAAATCATTGTGCTATAAATATATATATATATATACTATTAAATACAATATTTTAAATATATATATATATATATATAATATATTTTAAATGTTTTAATATATATTTAATATATATTTAATATATATATAATATCAAATCATTGTGCTATAATAATTTCAAAACTTCGATTCAAGAAATAATCTCATTTCAGGTCGTTCGGAGCACGTTTGCTCCGAATCGGACCGCCGCACGCCGTTTTGGTGTTTAACGGCGCCGGAAACGCGTTTCCGGCCGCCGCGGTCGCACGGCACCTCCGAATGAGGTGCCGTCTGGCCGACCATTTCACAATTGACGCCCCGGATGTTGTCGTACGGTTTCGTGGCATTCGGAGGTCGTTCGGGTGGTTTTGACCCCCCAACCCGCCATTTCAGCGCGCGCCGCGCTGCTGAAAATGACACAATCGGGCGTGCCGCGCGCACCGCACGTCCGATGGACGTGCGGCCTCCTCCTGCATCTCAGGAATAATATTCCTCTTGTCCTCGTGCGGTTTCAGGTCGTTCGGAGCACGTTTGCTCCGAATCGGACCGCCGCACGCCGTTTTGGTGTTTAACGGCGCCGGAAACGCGTTTCCGGCCGCCGCGGTCGCACGGCACCTCCGAATGAGGTGCCGTCTGGCCGACCATTTCACAATTGACGCCCCGGATGTTGTTGTACGGTTTCGTGGCATTCGGAGGTCGTTCGGGTGGTTTTGACCCCCCAACGCGCCATTTCAGCGCGCGCCGCGCTGCTGAAAACGACACAATCGGGCGTGCCGCGCGCACCGCACGTCCGATGGACGTGCGGCCTCCTCCTGCATCTCAGGAATAATATTCCTCTCGTCCCCGTGCGGTTTCAGGTCGTTCGGAGCACGTTTGCTCCGAATCGGACCGCCGCACGCCGTTTTGGTGTTTAACGGCGCCGGAAACGCGTTTCCGGCCGCCGCGGTCGCACGGCACCTCCGAATGAGGTGCCGTCTGGCCGACCATTTCACAATTGACGCCCCGGATGTTGTCGTACGGTTTCGTGGCATTCGGAGGTCGTTCGGGTGGTTTTGACCCCCCAACGCGCCATTTCAGCGCGCGCCGCGCTGCTGAAAACGACACAATCGGGCGTGCCGCGCGCACCGCACGTCCGATGGACGTGCGGCCTCCTCCTGCATCTCAAGAATAATATTCCTCTCGTCCCCGTGCGGTTTCAGGTCGTTCGGAGCACGTTTGCTCCGAATCGGACCGCCGCACGCCGTTTTGGTGTTTAACGGCGCCGGAAACGCGTTTCCGGCCGCCGCGGTCGCACGGCACCTCCGAATGAGGTGCCGTCTAGCCGACCATTTCACAATTGACGCCCCGGATGTTGTCGTACGGTTTCGTGGCATTCGGAGGTCGTTCGGGTGGTTTTGACCCCCCAACGCGCCATTTCAGCGCGCGCCGCACTGCTGAAAACGACACAATCGGGCGTGCCGCGCGCACCGCACGTCCGATGGACGTGCGGCCTACTCCTGCATCTCAGGAATAATATTCCTCTCGTCCCCGTGCGGTTTCAGGTCGTTCGGAGCACGTTTGCTCCGAATCGGACCGCCGCACGCCGTTTTGGTGTTTAACGGCGCCGGAAACGCGTTTCCGGCCGCCGCGGTCGCACGGCACCTCCGAATGAGGTGCCGTCTGGCCGACCATTTCACAATTGACGCCCCGGATGTTGTCGTACGGTTTCGTGGCATTCGGAGGTCGTTCGGGTGGTTTTGACCCCCCAACGCGCTATTTCAGCGCGCGCCGCGCTGCTGAAAACGACACAATCGGGCGTGCCGCGCGCACCGCACGTCCGATGGACGTGCGGCCTCCTCCTGCATCTCAGGAATAATATTCCTCTCGTCCCCGTGCGGTTTCAGGTCGTTCGGAGCACGTTTGCTCCGAATCGGACCGCCGCACGCCGTTTTGGTGTTTAACGGCGCCGGAAACGCGTTTCCGGCCGCCGCGGTCGCACGGCACCTCCGAATGAGGTGCCGTCTGGCCGACCATTTCACATTTGACGCCCCGGATGTTGTCGTACGGTTTCGTGGCATTCGGAGGTCGTTCGGGTGGTTTTGACCCCCCAACGCGCCATTTCAGCGCGCGCCGCGCTGCTGAAAACGACACAATCGGGCGTGCCGCGCGCACCGCACGTCCGATGGACGTGCGGCCTCCTCCTGCATCTCAGGAATAATATTCCTCTCATCCCCGTGCGGTTTCAGGTCGTTCGGAGCACGTTTGCTCCGAATCGGACCGCCGCACGCCGTTTTCGTGTTTAACGGCGCCGGAAACGCGTTTCCGGCCGCCGCGGTCGTACGGCACCTCCGAATGAGGTGCCGTCTGGCCGACCATTTCACATTTGACGCCCCGGATGTTGTCGTACGGTTTCGTGGCATTCGGAGGTCGTTCGGGTGGTTTTGACCCCCCAACGCGCCATTTCAGCGCGCGCCGCGCTGCTGAAAACGACACAATCGGGCGTGCCGCACGCACCGCACGTCCGATGGACGTGCGGCCTCCTCCTGCATCTCAGGAATAATATTCCTCTCGTCCCCGTGCGGTTTCAGGTCGTTCGGAGCACGTTTGCTCCGAATCGGACCGCCGCACGCCGTTTTGGTGTTTAACGGCGCCGGAAACGCGTTTCCGGCCGCCGCGGTCGCACGGCACCTCCGAATGAGGTGCCGTCTAGCCGACCATTTCACATTTGACGCCCCGGATGTTGTCGTACGGTTTCGTGGCATTCGGAGGTCGTTCGGGTGGTTTTGACCCCCCAACGCGCCATTTCAGCGCGCGCCGCGCTGCTGAAAACGACACAATCGGGCGTGTGCCGCGCGCACCGCACGTCCGATGGACGTGCGGCCTCCTCCTGCATCTCAGGAATAATATTCCTCTCGTCCCCGTGCGGTTTCAGGTCGTTCGGAGCACGTTTGCTCCGAATCGGACTGCCGCACGCCGTTTTGGTGTTTAACGGCGCCGGAAACGCGTTTCCGGCCGCCGCGGTCGCACGGCACCTCCGAATGAGGTGCCGTCTGGCCGACCATTTCACATTTGACGCCCCGGATGTTGTCGTACGGTTTCGTGGCATTCGGGGGTGCGGGGGGCTGTACGGGGGTGGCGGGGGGCTGTACGGGGGTGGCGGGGGGCTGTAGGGGGGTGGCGGGGGGGCTCTCCGGGGGTGGCGGGGGGCCTGTACGGGGGTGGCGGGGGGCTGTACGGGGGTGGCGGGGGGCTGTACGGGGGTTCGGGGGGCTGTACGGGGGTGCGGGGGGGCGGTACGGGGGTGGCGGGGGCCTGTACGGGGGTGGCGGGGGCCTGTACGGGGGTGGCGGGGGCCTGTACGGGGGTGGCGGGGGCCTGTACAGGGGTGGCGGGGGGCCGTACGGGGGTGCGGGGGCCTGTACGGGGGTGGCGGGGGCCTGTACGGGGGTGGCGGGGGGCAGTACGGGGGTGCGGGGGGTTGTACGGGGGTGCGGGGGGGCTGTACGGGGGTGCGGGGGGCTGGACGGGGGTGCGGGGGGGGGGGGGGGGGGGGGGGATGTACGGGGGTGCGGGGGGCTGTACGGGGGTGGCGGGGGGCTGTACGGGGGTGCGGGAGGCTGTACGGGGGTGCGGGGGGCTGTACGGGGGTGGCGGGGGGCTGTACGGGGGTGCGGGGGGGCTGTACGGGGGTGCGGGGGCCTGTGCGGGGGTGGCGGGGGCCTGTACGGGGGTGG
Organism: Viscum album; assembly: GCA_963277665.1. Taxonomy (NCBI): domain Eukaryota; kingdom Viridiplantae; phylum Streptophyta; class Magnoliopsida; order Santalales; family Viscaceae; genus Viscum; species Viscum album. Next base: position 1,022,809,766 of record OY728162.1, read on the forward strand.
CGGGGGCATTACGGGGGTGCGGGGGGCTGTCGGGGGTGCGGGGGTGCTGTACGGGGGTGCGGGGGGGCTGTACGGGGGTGCGGGGGCCTGTGCGGGGGTGGCGGGGGCCTGTACGGGGGTGGCGGGGGCAGTACGGGGGTGCGGGGTCTGTACGGGGGTGCGGGGGGGGCTGTACGGGGGTGCGGGGGGCTGTACGGGGGTGCGTGGGGGGCTGTACGGGGGTGCGGGGGGGCTGTACGGGGGTGCGGGGGGCTGTACGGGGGTGCGCGGGGGGCTGTACGGGGGTGGCGGGGGGCTGTACGGGGGTGCGCGGGTGGCTGTACGGGGGTGCGGGGGGCTGTACGGCGGTGCGGGGGGCTCTCCGGGGGTGCAAAGGTCATCCCATTGATTACAAAAGTGAAAAATAAAAGTGATAACATCTAATTAATACATATTTCTTTTATCGATACCATACAAAAATTTATAAAAAATATATTGGATAATACATAATCTATAATATCAGATTTATTGATCTGTTGGAATTAGTTCGACTTTTTCAAATGTAGAATCATTTAATATTATCTGATCAAAAACTCAATATGTGTATAAAATATTTAAAAGACCACCATGGATGGTAATAATGCATTACTTAAATGAATAAATAAAGTACATCAATGTCAACCCTACCAGTAAAAACAAAAAACATATCTCGTGAATATATGGTGCGTCACGCGTTGCCATCACTGTTACCTCCTTCTGGTGGACCAGGTGCCTACAACAAATAAACATTATAAATATTTTAATAACAAAAATAATTTAAATTAAATAAATAAATACAGTATATACCTGCGTCGTTTGATCCCCTGTACCATCAGCTCGACGCACATATTCCCGCAGTGCTCTTACCTCAGCTGTCAATTGCGCATTTGTCTCCTCGGAAGCGCGCAGTCGTGCCTCAAAATCTGACATCTGCTGTGTCATATGAGCAACAGCAGGACCGACAACCGCAGCGCGTGACACTACAGAACGAGGAATCCCTGCTCCATAGGTCAAACTATAGCCATGCCCGTCCCGACCAATAATGCGATGAAAGATCTCATCCCGTCGCATGGGAAGCTGTCGCTGGTCCTCTGGCAAATGTTCTAACTCAGCTTCAAATTGATCCTGTGAAATATTTAAATATATATAAATATATATATGTTAATATAAATATTTATGTAATTATTGGTAAGTACAGACACTTACTATCAATGATGCAACCTCTGGATCATTGCGATCACGAGTCCTTATCCACACCGACATTTTATCAGTTGCTGCACCTTGCCCTCGCAACTGTATATTAAAAGAATATAAACACAAAACCATATTAATTAATTAATTAAAAAGTGAATAATATATACCTCATGTCGGATCTGAGACACGTGACGAGTCCCGAGCCTGTGAGCTGGTCCCTGCAACGCTCGATTCTCCGAATGGCGTGTTGACACCTCCTACATTCAATTCATTCAAATTTCAAACAAATCACATATTCTTGAAAATATATATACAGCAAAATAATTAATATACAAACCGCAACACCCTCAGTAGACCAATATGCAACCAAGTCACGCCACTGAGCTGGGAGGACACCTCTCGGGACTTTTTCCAAAATGTCAGGGGCACCCACATTTGGTACCCAGTGGTCCCTCTTCACTTTGCCTTTATAATCTTTCCACAGCTTACGGCATTTTCTCATACACACGGGCCGAAACTCTTCAGGGCATACTTTCAAATTTTGCTATAATGAAAATAATCAAACATATTAGTATTATTTATAAATAGAAAATAAAGTAAAATTATTTTCTTACCTGAACCTCCCTCCATAGACGATCTAATGTGTCCTGAGGGATAGAAGCCCAATCACGCGTGGTCAATGGAAATCGATGTGGGTCACGTATGATATGACCCAGCTGACGAATAAATGCCGGGGCATTCGGTCCCACGGGATGAAATACCTCATCAAATGAAACATCTATCGTCGTGTCGGAATTCCATGCTAATATGCCACGACCAGGGCCTCTCCTGCGAGAGGAAGAAGCAGCCGAGTCTGATCCTGTTGAAAACAATTTTATATATAAATGGACAAATGTTATATTTATATATATATATATGTTAATTACATAAATAATATAGATAATGACTGTCAAACATACCTCGACCCTGAGACGTAGATGCCTCAGATGGATGATGTGGATTTTCTGCCTCTTCCCCTGACATGTCTGCAATCATACAAAATATCAGTAATGAGTCCAAAGTGTTTAAAAGATAAATTGGATTGTGTTGTACCCCACTCTCTTGGATTTTAATGATCACAATCACTCTCATCGTGATCTAATATTGTTTCAAGTGTTTTTGATGGTAGGAAATAGGGTGCCTAGAAGCTGGCCCAAGAAGTATTCAAAGTGGACTGTTTAAGTCCACCGGCCAGCCGGTGTGAGACCACCGGCCAGCCGGTAAGGGCACCGGCCAGCCGGATCCAGCCCATCGGCCAGCCGGTGGACAAGGCAGAAGGGCTTGCCCTCTGCCAGGTGCCACCGGTCAGCCGGTGTCTGGACACCGGCCAACCGGTGGGTCCAGACAGAATGGGAAGCCTTCTGTCCAGACCACCGGCCAGCCGGTGGCCTCCTCACCGGCCAGCCGGTGGAACTCCTTGGAATAGTGAGACCTACTGTCTCACCACCGGCCAGCCGGTGGCCTTCTCACCGGCCAGCCGGTGGCTCCTGGACAGAAGCTCTCTCCACCTTCCAAGGCACCGGCCAGCCGGTGGACAAGCACCGGTCAGCCGGTAATCAAAGTCAAACTAGCCGTTGGAGCTTGACCAGACTTGCCCACATGATCCCCAACGGCTCCAAAAGCCCTCCAACGGCCATATTGAAGTATTTGGGAGTATTTATCCTATAAATAGACGTCCATGGATGCCGGGAACACTACCGATCATATACCGAAGCATACCGAAGCTATTTTGATCATTTGAGCCTCCTACGACAATTCTCAAAGGCCACTTGAGATCCAATTGCAATCCTTGAAGCTTGGGCTGCCTCTACATCAACTACACTCACTTCTTGGCGCTCAAGGCTTCCTCTAGTTTGTTCTAACTTATTTACTTCATTTGTTTAGTTCTTAATTGGGTTTGTACTAAAACAAACCACCCGTTTTCTTTCTTCTTTCAATTTGGGTTTCTTGCTACAACCATAATAAAAAAGCAAGCTGTAAGAGGGTGATCTAGCCTACCTTAAAACGGCTAGTGGGTTTCTTGCTATAACCATTAAAAAGCAAGCGGTCGTATAAATTGGATTGTTCTTAATAAATCAAACTTGTACAACTGTTAATCAAACAAAAAATGGATTGAATAATTAGTTGTGAATGAATTTTAAAAAATCAGAAAGTTAATCAACCTAAGTATTTATGACTGAATTAACTTACAAAAGTGAGGATTAAAACTTATAAGGATTTATAAAATGATTAGATAATTTATGATATCCTAGGACATTCTACTGAATAGTGGGAAAACAATTATACCATTCATTAAGCATGCAAATCGACCGTTTCTCCTTCAACAGCCGCTCTGACCCAATAAATATCTTCTTCACGTTGAACTACGGTATGTTGATCAAGTTGTTGGTAAACAAACGGAACAGTCTCGGGTTCATCTTCTTCAAATAAAAACACTCCTCGCCGAGACATTTTGACAACAACTTGCCAACTTGGATCCGAAGGCAAAGTAACGAAGAATACTTGTTCCGCTTGTGATGTCAAGATGAAAGGTTCATTCTCAACTCGTTCATTATTTCTGTATAACATGTAGTTAAAATTCACCAATGAAAACTGATATTGATCGACTTTACATCCACGCACTGGATCAACCCAATTACACTTTAACAATATGTACTTCAAACCGTGTGTGTATACAACTTCAATGATGTCTATCAATTGACCATAGTAATAACCAGAATCGACAAAGGGACAACCGATTCCACTGTTTTGTGTTGCTCGTTTGTCATCAACATCTTTAATGCGAAACCGAAAACCATTAGCATCAATAGCTTTATAACGACGAGCGGTTATAGATGGACCCTCAGCCAGTTGGATAAATACTTCAGGTAACGTGGGGTCCCCTAACTCCCTCAGCTTACGAACCTACATAATTTATAAAAATCAATACTGATATATGCAGAAAGAATTAGTTTAATACTTCACTCATAATGAAAATCAATTTATACATACATAATCCTTGAACCAATCATGAAATGCCGCATAATGAGATTGTTGAATTTGCAACTCAGTCGCACGATGCATCTCTTCTTTTATCTCATTAATGTGTTTCCTGCAAATGATTACACGATGTTTAAAAGATCAACTTATGCAAAGAAAACATGTAAAAGTTATACAAGCACATTGATAAGATACTTACTGCATTAATGGTGCAACTGATGGAGTATTGAACAAGATATATCGATGTGCTTGTATCCACTCGATGTTGTCCATATCAAATGTGGTTCCTTCTCCAACTGGACCATCACGAATCCGAGAGGGCTTATCTAATTTTGTTTCAACATCCGTAAGATATTCTGCACAAAAGGTAGTACACTCGTCCATCAAATAACCATTGGCTATTGATGCCTCTGGACGAGCTCTGTTGCGTACAAATCTTTTCAATGTACTCAAATACCGTTCAATAGGATACATCCACCTGAATTGCACTGGACCAGCAGCCATTACTTCATCAGTTAGGTGCACTGTTAAGTGGACCATAACATCAAAAAATGAGGGGGGGAAAAGTTTCTCAAAGTGACAAAGCGTAAGTACAATTCGGTCCTTCAAACTTTTTAAATCACTCATTCGTTGATTTCTTAAACAAAGCTGTCTAAAAAAATTACTCATCTCAATCAAGGGCTGAACAACATTGGGGGATAAACAATCACAAATTGCGATTGGAATCAACTGCTGAAGTAATATGTGATTGTCATGACTTTTCAACCCTTGCAATGTCTTGCTCGTCAGATTCACACACTTTGAAATATTAGAAGAGTAACCATCAGGCACCTTGACCATCTTCAAAATGGAAAGAAATGTCTCTTTCTCCTCTGTAGTCATCGAATATTGTGCAGCAGGCATATATGCCTTGTTTCCCTCAGCTAACTGTAAATGCAACTGTTTCCTTAAACCCATTTCTTCCAAATCACGGCGTGCATTAACATGGTCCTTTGACTTTCCACTTACACCTAAAATGGTCCACAATATGTTATCACAAACATTTTTTTCAATGTGCATGACATCCAAATTATGCCTCAACATGTTAGTTTTCCAATACGGAAGACTATAAAAAATACTTTTCTTTTTCCAATTGTGACTGCGCTGCCTACCCGCAGCACGAATATTACGTACTGGAGGAGCCACCAAATCCTGAATTTCATATACCGTGCGGATGTTTTCTTCCTCAATCTGCGATAACATTTCGACTCCTGTCATGATCTTTGGTGCTGGGCTGAACTCTCTAGAACCATCAAATGCCACTCTGTCCTTTCTGAACCTGTGCTGGGGAGGGAGAAAACGCCTGTGACCCATGTATGCCCATTTTTTGGAATGTTTAAGCCATACAGATTTTTTACTTTTATTGCAACAAGGGCAAGCAAATTCCCCTTTCGTACTCCAGCCTGATAAATTTGCATAAGCTGGGAAGTCATTGATTGTCCACAATAAAGCTGCATGCAGTTTGAACATTTCATTCGTTTCGCAGTCATAAGTCATCACACCATCGCCCCAAAATTCATTCAACTCATCAATCAATGGCTGAAGGTAAACATCAATCTTATCCCCCGGACTTTTAGGTCCATCAATAAGAGTGGAAAGTAATATAAATTGTTGCTTCATATAAAGCCACGGAGGAAGATTATATGGAACCAACACCACGGGCCATGTGCTATGAGTTGCACCAACCATAGACTTGAATGGATTGAAACCATCTGCTGCCAATCCCAATCGGACATTACGAACATCTTTAGCAAAGTTGGGATGTCTCTTATCAAAATCCTTCCATGCATGAGAGTCTGCCGGGTGGGTTAACATGTCACTTTCATGAACTCTTTCTGCATGCCATCTCATTAAATTAGAAACTTTAGATGACATAAAAAATCTTTTCAACCTCGGTTTAAGGGGAAAGTAACGCATTTGCTTTACGGCAATCGGTTTCCCCTGTATCGCAATCTGACTTTGATGAGTCTTATTTCCCCTGTTCTCTTTCCACCTGGAAGCGCCACAAACCGTACAGATATCCAAATGAGCAGTTTCATTTCTAAACAACATACAGTTGTTTGCACATGCATCTATAGTCTCATATGTAAAACCTAAGTTCTCTGTCAACTTACGAGCATAGTAATACGACTCAGGAATCTTAGCGTCGACAGGAAGAACTTTTTTCAATAAAACCAAAAGCATGTCGAATGATGTGTCTGACCAATTGTTCAAAGTCTTCAAATGCAACAACTCCACGATGAACGACAGTTTATTGTAAGAAGTACATCCAGGATATAATTCTGTTTTCGCATCATCAAGTACTTCATAAAACCTCCTCGAATCACGATCTGCACCAGAGCGAAGATTTATCTCACCGGTCTCAAGATTCTGGATGTCAATGCCTTCAGGATCAAACCCACGTACCATTTCAGTAAGCATTTCATGCATTGGATCAGTCATCCCTGCATCAACATCCATCTGAGCTGCATCTGTATTTTGACAACGAACATATTCTTCTCCATGACGAGTCCAACTCTTATAATTTTTCAGAAATCCATTAAAGAAAAGGTGCTCCCTCACAGTATCTCGTGTGAATTGATATCTGTTAGCACATTTTCTACATGGACAACTAATATAGTCACTTTCAAATCCTCTCGTGAAGTCAATAAACTGCATAATGCCATTGAAATATTCTCTAGACGTTCGATTTGGAAGATCAATCCAACTCTTATCCATAATAATATCTGTATAACAAACATTTACACAATACTTATTACATTTACATTTTTCAAATCAACTATATTCAAAATAAATATTAATCATTTGTTTATGAACCATTGATAAAATAATAATGTAACTGAAAGCTCATGTTACCTGATTGAGCTACAAACCTGAAAGGGAGGGGAGCCGAAGGCGGTGCTGCGAGGGAGAGGAGCAGCGAAGGGGAGTCGGAGCCAAAGGCGGTGCGGCAAGGGAGGGGACGGGCGGCGGCGGCGGCGGGGAGCTGGAGGAGAGGAGGCGGTGAGGGGACGGGGGACGGGCAGCGGGGGGGGGGGGGTGTCCGGGGTCGGGGGGGGGGGGGGGGGGGGGCTGTCCGAGGTGCGGGGAGGGGTGTCCGGGGTGTCGGGGGCCTGTCAGGGGTGCGGGCAGGGGTGTTCGGGGTGCGGGGGTGTCCGAGGTGCGGGGGAGGGGGGGTTGTCTGGGGTGCAGGGGGGCTGTCGGGGGTGCGGGGTGGGGTGTCCGGGGTGCGGGGGGCCTGTCCGGGGTGCGGGGGGGTTGTCCGGGTTCGGAGGGGGGGTGTCCGAGTGCGGGGGGGGGGGGGGGGGGGTGGGGGGGGGTGTCCGGGGTGCGGGGGGGCTGTCCGGGTTCGGAGGGGGGTGTCCGAGTGCAGGGGGGGGCTGTCCGGGGTGCGGGGAGGCGTCCGGGGTGCGGGGGGTGGTCCGGAGTGCGCGGGGGGGGGGGGGGTGCTGTCCGGGGTGCGGGGAGGCGTCCGGGGTGCGGGGGGCGGTCCGGAGTGCGCGGGGGGTGCTGTCCGGGGTGTGGGGAGGCGTCCGGGGTGCGGGGGGCGGTCCGGAGTGTGCGCCGGGGGCTGTCCGGGGTGCGGGTGCCGTCCGGGGTGGGGGGGGAGGGCCGAGAGGCCGGAGGGCGGCGGCCGGAGGCCCGAAGGTGGAGGGCGGCGGCCGGAGGCCGGAAGGCAGGCGGCGGGGGAGGACGGGCGGCGGGGGAGGGCGGGCGGCGGGGGAGGGCGGGCGGCGGGGGAGGGCGGGCGGCGGGGGAGGGCGGGCGGCGGGGGAGGGCGGGCGGCGGGGGAGGGCGGGCGGCGGGGGAGGGCGGGCGGAGGGAGAGGCCGGGAGGCGGGGGAGGCCGGGCGGCGGGGGAGGCCGGGCGGCGGGGGAGGCCGGGCGGCGGGGGAGGGGAGGGCGGCGCGAGGGAGGGCGGCGGGTTAGGGCGAGTCGAGAGGGCGCGGGGGGGGGGGGCGCAGAAACCCCCCGAATAATTTTAGGGAGGTTAGCGACCGCCATTGGCGGTCGCTAATGGTGGCTATAGCGACCGCCAATGGCGGTCGCCCGAGTCAGGGGGCCTCCACTGCCCCCTTTTCTAGTAGTGATATTTCATTAAAATTGTGTGGAAACCTCTATGAATCCTTCATGTAACTCTTAATACATTTTCATTGTGCGAGGAATCTACTATAAATTCACTCTGCAATGGATGATGAAGAATAAGTTAATGTTTTGGTATTTTATTTTAATAAATTAAAAAACTGATATCATAATGTTACAATAATCTTTTCCCATATTAGTGTCTTTAGACCGGTGACAACATGGTTCCATGGTTGTACATCAATCGGCACGTGTAGCCGAGTGACGATTCCATTGTAGCTACTAAAGATGGCTTTGTTGGGGTAACCATTTTGGCCTCTCATATTCCATCCCACCTCAAATATGATTCCTTTTTCTTGTGCCTTTTTGATTTTGGCTAACATTATCAAACTACGGCGCTATTGTTGTTTTTTTTCACTTTCAGGGTTTCATTTCATACCATTTCCTCATAAGTATCATCAATATCTTTCACTGGAGCACTAGAATTAGCACTGGGCCGAGCAACAACAGGTTGATAAACTTGTTGTTTCTCTACACTGGGACCACTAGTAGCTGGTTGAGAAACCTGTTGTTTCTCTACACTGGGACCACCAACAGGTGGTTGAGAGACCTTTTTTGCCACGAGATTGGGTGCATCAGCAGGTGCAGAAGTCATTATCTGTAGAATTGGTTTATCATTTAATTTAGATTACTTAAAAGCTGCATAAGACAGATAATAAAATAACATAACACAATGTATATTACAATAAACAAATAACCTGATTATTTAAAAGGATGAAGTGATTTGACTCCCCTATCGACTATGTAAATCCCATCATTGTGGTATCCTCTAACATTAAAAACGCTGTCTACATTGGTCGATAACAAAACAATTGACCAATTTTTGTTTGCGGGGTCTGGAACATAAAATACTTGTACATCCTGTGATACCATTATAAATGGTTCAACATTCTCTCCATCCTTTCTGAAATCAACTTTCACAAATCCTAATTCATCTATTTTAACATCACTCCTTTTATCAACCCACTTGCATTGAAAAATCGGCACATTGAATTTTGTATAATCCAAATCCCATATTCGTTTGATAATGCCAAAGTATAACATATTCACATAAATTGGATTTTTGTCCTTAGAACTAGAAAGAAGAATCGCCTCACCCACAAGTGTAATCCCACTATCCTGCATGGTACTCTCATCATCATGTTCATTAGTATAGAATTTATAACCATTAACTACATAAGAATTATAAGATAAAACATAAAAACTTTCTACTTTGGTTATCCATCGATATCGTTCTAAAATTGAGTATGGATTTTCATCTAACTGCTTCAAAATATTGTCATGATACCATCCTATAAACTGTTGATTATGTGTATCTGATATCCATTTTTCATCCCTATATGGACTCAAATGCCTAAGAATTTATTTTTGGGTTTGAACATATGTGTCTATGTCGAAACTGTAATGGAAAATGTAAAGGTGATCCTGCTCTTGATCTGTAATATTGATTGTGAAAACTTCTCCTCCATAAATTCTTTCACCCTCAAGATGCTCAGTGTGATGAGATTTTTGTAGGCCTATGTTTTCCACAACAGACAGGTATTTGGTACAAAATTAAACATATTCCTCAATAATATATTTCTCTGCAATACATCCCTCTAGCTAACTTCGATTTTTGACATACCCTTTCAAAATCTTCATATACTGTTCAATGGAGTACATCCATCTATAATGTACAGGAAAACATAGTCGAATCTCTCTAACCAAACGAACCATCAAATGAACCATCATATTAAACAAAATTGGCGGGAATAACATTTCCAATTCACATAATATGACAGGAATTTCTCTTTCCATAGTTGGAAATTTCGCCAGGTCTATTACATTACTGCATAGCTCATGCATCAAAACATGGAAGTCATGTCATTTAATACCCTTTACTTTTAAATCTCTCATTGACACGATGTTCCTGATATTTCATGAATACCCCTATAGAACCTTTATGTAATTAAAGAAGTTTCAAAACTGATATTTCTCTTTCCTAGAAAGAGTGTAAGTAGCAGGAGGAAGAAATGTTCGTTTTTCACCCTTCACTGGTGCCTACTCATCTCGTATTTCCATCTCAACCATGTTGTAGACCCCGGAAAACGCGTCCCCAAAATTTTGCAAATGCTACCATACATGATCCAAGATCGTAGTCCATTTCGCAATCTTCGATTTGGTATGTCGCAGGGCCCGAACGGAGCTACGGAACATGATTTATGGACATTTGAAGTTGGGCTGGAAATCTGGTTCGTGAAGCCCATTTGTGAAGCCCCCTCCGTGATTGCGGAGTGCCGCCGCGAAGTAATGAGGCGAGAGGCTCCGCGAACCCGTTCGACGTTCGCGATGCACCGCGAAGAGCCCTCGTGAAGCACCGATGCAAAGCACCCGAGCATCGCGGTCCCGCGAAGCTCCAGAGGCGGTAAGTCTTTGCGAACGCATTTGATGTTCGCGAGCCCGCCGCGAAGCTCCGGAGGCGGTACCTCTCCGCGAACGAATTTGACGTTCGCGAGCGCGCCGCGAAGCTCCTGAGGCGGCGCGGAAGTTCTGCTTCGCGGCACCCCTGCCTATAAATACCCATCTCACCCCCCATCTTGAGGAGGACGGCCACGACCACTTCACCCCTTGGGCGGCCGAGCGGAGCTCCGCATTGCGGCTCCGCAAAGCCATGCTCCGCGAGCAGCTTCCTTCGCGTTGCTGCTCCGCGAGCGGAGGATCCGCGAGTCCATACTCCGCGAGCCTATGCTCCGCGATGCTGCTTTGTGATGCTCCACGAGACCGAGCTTCGCGAGATCCCATGCTCCGCGATGCTGCTTCGCGAGACCAAGCTCCGCGAGACCCATTTACTCCGCGAGACCCATTTGCTCCGCGAGACCCCTTTGCTTCGCGAGAGACCTTTGCTCCGCGAGGCCATGCTTTGCGAAGCTACTTCACGAAGAGATATCCTTCGCGAGGATCCTACCTTCACGCACACCGGTCCATACCGCGGCGCCTGCGCCCCGCACCCCCGCTCGGGGTCACTACCGGGCTACGGTCCCGGCCCTGCTGGCCGGTCCCTTCGCAACCGTCACAGACCCCCATGAAAATTGGAGAGTCGCACCGCGAACTTTTCGGGCCGGGATGCCAGGATTTTCCATTGCGCCCTTATGCGCTCCCACTTTCCACCTATGGAATACCATGATTAGAGATACTGCTCCACACACCATGAAACACCTTGAGTTGACATATTCCTCTGGGTTTTGTTCCATGTCGTGAGTTGAGATTCTCATCACCAATTCCCCGACTGCCTTGAGTCGAACCATTCCTCAGGCAACTCCTCTAAACCCAATCACTTGGCTCCTATGCCAGGTTGAACCAGAAAGGGCTGCCCCTTGCGTAAGTCCCAACACCAACCATTTCTAGGCACCTTCTACCTAATAGTACTATCTACAAGACTATAAACTGTAGTACTCCCTATCTAACAAACGATAGGATGCCTCTCGCCCTATACGAGAGATGCCTCATGCTCCAAGCCTGAGATGCCAATAGTCCTATCTACAAAACTATAAACTGTAGTACTCCCTATCTAACAAACGATAGGATGCCTCTCTCCCTATACGAGAGATGCCTCATGCTCCAAGCCTGAGATGCCAATAGTTCTATCTACAAGACTATAAACTGTAGTACTCCCTATCTAACAAACGATAGTATGCCTCTCACCCTATACGAGAGATGCCTCATGCTCCAAGCCTGAGATGCCAATAGTCCTATCTACAAGACTATAAACTGTAGTACTCCCTATCTAACAAACGATAGGATGCCTCTCGCCCTATACGAGAGATGCCTTATGATCCTAGCATGAGATGCCAATAGTCCTTCCTAGATGACTCTAAACTGTAGTAATCCCTATGTCCCAAACATAGGATGCCTCTTGTTCCAAATAGGAGATGCCTTATGCTCCAAGCGTAGGATGCTCAATGCCATGACTAGAGTGGCATGATTCCAACGCCCCTTGGCATTATCCCTCTTGTGCACCAGTGCATAGGTAAATGCTTCATCCCACCAGTGAGTTGGGATGCCCTCATGTCCAGACATGAGGAAGACATCTGGGTAGCTTCTTGCATAAGCCCCATTCGCCATTGCCGCTCCTTAGCGGCACCCGGGCAGCTACCTAGCGTAAGCCCCAATCACCAGGGCCGCTCCATAGCGGCACCCGGGAAGCTACCTAGCGTAAGCCCCAATCACTAGTGCCGCTCCATAGTGGCACCCGGGAAGCTTCCTAGCGTAAGCCCCATTCACCATTTCCGCTCCTTAGCGGCACCCGGGCAGCTACCTAGCGTAAGCCCCAATCACCAGTGCCGCTCCATAGCGGCACCCGGGTAGCTTCCTAGCGTAAGCCCCAATCACCAGTACCGCTCCATAGTGGCACCCAAGCAGCTTCCTAGCGTATGCCCCATTCACCAGTGCCACTCCTTAGTGGCACCCGGGCAGCTTCCTTGCGTAAGCCCCATCCACTGTTGTGACCCAATCCAGCGGTAAGCCGTTGAAACCAACCAATTGGCGGTAAGCCGTCAATAGATGAACTATGTGGTCTTTGATCCATGTCAAGGCATGGTACGTAGAAAGCCTCTTCAAGGATAAAGCCCAAAATCATCATCATTCCTTTCCATGGGCCTCCATCCTGGAGTAAGTCCCAGCACCATGGGCCGCCTAACGCGTAAGCCCCTCCTCGATTCTCACGGACGCATCCTTCGTGACGTGATCGTCAGGTCCTTGCAACCTTTTTCTTCTCACACCGAGCATGACTCACGTGGGCTTAGAGTGAGCACTAACCCTGACCACCCATCCTAGAGAACTACGAGGTCTTTGATCCATGTCAAGGCATGGTACGTAGGAAGCCTCCATGAGGTTCAAGCCCACCCGTCATTTCACGTCGGGTCTCACCCCCGTCCAGCATGACGTTAAACTGCATTCTGGTCCAGTGGTAAGCTGTTGCGACCCATCCATATGAACTGCGAGGTCTTTGATCCATGTCAAGGCGTGGTACGTAGGAAGCCTCCACAAGGTTCAAGCCCACCCATCATCCAATTCACGTCTTGTTCTATCTACGTCCAGCACGACGTTAAATTGCAATTCCAGTCCGACGGCAAGCCATTGGGACCATCTCGAACTACGAGGACTTTGATCCGTGTCAAGGCATGGTACATAGGAAGCCTCTACAAGGTTCAAACCCACCATCTGGTCGAACCGACCTCATTTACGTCGGTTCGCCGACACCCACCGCCCGTCATTTATTCAGGTCAGGGTTCACTACCGTCCCGCATGACGTTAAACTGTATTCCACCAATCCTTCGAACTACGAGGGCTTTGATCCATGTCAAGGCATGGTACGTAGGAAACCTTTCCAAGGATCAAGCCCACCATTAGTGGACCCACGGGTCTACCTTCACGTTGGTTCGCTGATGACATTCATCTGTCCAAGGTCCACCTTCACGTCGGTACGCTGACGATGCCCATCGGACCAAGGTCCACCCCCACGTCGGTACGCTGACGATGTCCATCGGACCAAGGTCCACCCTCACGTCGGTACGCTGACGATGCCCATCGGGCCAAGGTCCACCTTCACGTCGGTTCACTGACCATCTCTCATCGGACCAAGGTCCACCTTCATGTTAGTTCGTTGACGATGTCAATCGGACCAAGGTCCACCTTCACGTCGGTTCACTGATGATGCCCATCGGACCAAGGTCTGCCTTCACGTCGGTTTACCGGCACCATCCCGAACTACGCGGACTTTGATTCCCTGCCACAGGGATACGTAGGAAGCCTCTTCAAGGCTCAAAACCAACTTCACCGTCACCCCTGCGATGGTCCCATTTCATCCTCCTCCACTTCACTCATCCATCCATCAACCACCCTGATTCTCACCCGGGCCGCCACATCCCGATGGGATCATGCCATCAACCTCCTCGCTGCTCCTAGTGGTGCATGGGCCGCTTTCCATGTGTAAGCCCCAGCATACCTACGGGTTGTTGTACTCTGTGTACACCCTGATTCATCACACCTTTCTAACTACGTGGGTTTTGATCCATGTCCTCTACACAGGGTATGTAGGAAACCTCCAAGAGGTTCAATCCCAACCAATGGTAATCCATGGTGTATCCCATCCTGGGGTGCACTTCCCCTGATCCTCCCTTAGTGGTGTTCAGATCAACCATTACGGTGTGACATCTCCCCTCTATGGGGTGCACCACCTCAGATCCGTCCTCATTGGGCGTTGCGATCCATACCCTTGGTAAAACATCCAGGTGTTCCCTCCTAGGGATATACTAATCTGATCCGTCTCAATGGGACATTCTGATCAGCCTCATTCCATCTCCGCAAGACGTTAAACTTTCAGCCTACCTCATGCTAAACATGAGATGCCTGAGGAAAACCTCGGATGACACGCCTTTGGTGTAACCGTCTCTGCTAGACGTTAATCTTGCAACATACCCTGTGTTAAACACGGGAAGCTGAGGAAAACCTCAGATACATGCCTCGGGTTATGCACCCTTGAGATGCCCTCTCATGAGGAAGAATGCAGGTTCCCCTATGTCCACGCACCCAGAGATGCCCCGACATTCCTGATGTTGTCGTCTACTCTGATCGAAGGTCGCTACCATGTCAAGACCCTATGGAAAGTCTTGATGGAAGTAGTGTAATTAACTGGCTTCCATGACAATATGGCACCGGGAATGAGATTCATGAACAACGTATTAAATCTTTGAGGGAGACCCGGACTAGGTGACGAGTTCCGAGGAGGAATCCGGGGAAGGAAGAACCGACATCCCATCATCCCGTTTCGATCAAGCAGCAGACGTCCCTGAATAAGGAGCAAATGTCGCCCGCCATTGGAAAGTGGGAATGCGGGGCAACAGCTGCGTGTCCTCCAATGACGGATGCGCGGGCCTCGGCGAAAGCGTCGGAAACACATGTCCAATCTAGCCTTAATTCCATCATTCGTTTTTCAGGGTTCATTTTACAACGTGTCTATGACACTATCACATACATTTTTTCAATATGCATAACATCAAGAAAATATCTAACAAACAGACAATTCTAGTATGGTAATTCAAAAAAAAAACAGACCACCTTTTCCAACCAGTTTTTGTAAGGTTTTTCAAAAAAGGTTTTCCAAAAGTAGTGTTCATATATTTTACCTTCTCAAACAGTTGATCACCTGTTAGTGGAGATTGTGTTTTATGTTTTTTTGAACTTCTGTCGAATGATGTCATCTAAGATCGGTACTTATGCATTCGGGGTAGAAAAATGTGATGTCCTAAAAACACAGTTTTACGATGAATGTTTCAACCTAATTGACTGTGTACCTTGTTCGCAAATGGGACACCCATGAGTTCCTTTAATGTTATTACCTGAAAAAATTACATAAGCAGGAAAGTCATTTATCGCCCCGTATAACATGGATTTCAATGTGAAATCCACTTTTTTGTAAGCATCATACAACGAAACACTTGAATCCCACAATATTTTCGAATCCTAAATAAATGGAGACAAATAAACCTCAAAATCATTACCCTGTTGTTTTGGTCTTTATATAAGCATAGATAACATGATGTATTTTCGTTTCATGCATAACCACGGTGGTAAGTTATAATTTACCAACATAACCACGCTTGTACTATGACTGCTGTTTTGAAAACCAAAAGCATTCAACCCATATGTAGATAACACCAGACGAAGGTTTCGTGGAATGTTTCCAAATTCATGATACTCGTAATCAATTCTCGTCTACTGAGTAGAGTCTGCTGGGTGACATAGTTTCCCATCTTTATTTATTTTATATGCATGCCATATCAATTGTCCTGCAGTCTCCTCACTTTCATATAGGCTGCTAAACCATGGAATGATGGTAAAGTACCATAAAACATTCGTAGGACTTGAATCATCTTTCTTATATCGAGAAGAAACACAATTTGAGAATTCTTTAAGTGATTTTTGGTCCTTGCAAAACAATATATATTCATTCATGCAGAGGTGTATTCTTTCAGTGATCATACCCATCAATCGTAGCATTTATTTGACAGCGTATGTTTGACCTGGGAGTTCATTATCTTCTGGTAGCATGTCATTCAAGAGAGGAAGTATTTCCTTAAAACAGGCGTCACTCCACATGTTGCCTGCTTTCAAATTATACAGCTTCAGTACAGCTAACAATGCTGTATATTTAGAGCAACTACCATACAATGGATTTTTTTCATACCTCTTTAACTTCTCAAAAAAATTTCGGAAATCAAGAAGTTCTTATTCAACTGTCCCTGTAATTTCTTCAATACGATCATCATCATCATTCACCTCTATAATCACAACCTCCATACGATCGTCTTCACGATTCATGCTTGTAATCATATAAGATCTTCCATAAAATGTCATGTTATCTAAGCCACTACCTACATTCATTTTTCCAAATTTTTAGTCAAACATGTATATCATCGATCTATTCCGTGAATGATCAGGAGTTCTTCCAACTCCTCTGGACTAATTTGTCTTGATTAACAAAAGCATAAACACTGAGAATGGATTGGAGAAGGGTCACATGTATGATCTCCTGCAAACTTGATAAACTCATTCACGCCATCTTCATACTCTTTGGTCAACCAAATGGCATTCATCCATTCTTTATTCATATTCATTTCCTTTATGGGTTTGATCTCAAACATGTATAATATTATGATTTCATTAATCAAGTAGCATTTTTTGGGTTTAAAAAAAATCATGGTACAAAGGCCTCTAAAATGAAATAGAGGAACCTACCCCAAAACATGTTAATGTACTTGAACTCTATCTATATACAGGGGATTGTGCGCTGTCTTTTGTATATCTCCATAGAGTACCTAAAACCTATACATGGAGGAATTATCACCAAAACATGGGGGAGTACAATACTCCATATTTTCTCCAAACATCTCACCCGCCACTTGTCAACTCTCAAGTAGAGTGAAGATAATTAAAATATCCAAACCACATCGTGTGCAATTTCAAAATAATGAATGAATCATAATATTTTGATCTACATGAGAAGATATTTATAATGGGATATTCATACATGAAATATTATCATCTAAGGGAAAAATAAATAATAATAATGAAATTAACATAGCACACATTTTGTTCAATGGATAGAAAATGTGTAGGGTTCTTACTCAAGGATGGTTGTATACTACCATCTCTAAACTCATGTGAAATTCGTATACATGGTGTGTCCAGTAGGGTGAACATCATATATGGATATGATACCTGATTTAATATGACATATATCAAATTAATTCCAAGTTTGTATTGCAAAGACAGCATGATGCCTTTGAAAATACCTGACATATAAAACAACTTGAGAAAAAGGTGTTGACAATAGATACAAAATGAGTCACTTTGTTGGCTATGCATCATATCTTTGTGGAATACATGGTGTGTAGCCCTTACATGACCACTAGGGGTTTATAGTCTATACAAATTAAGTTTCTATGATATCTATACATGGTGTGAGTGAATTTAAACCCATATCATATGGTTATACCATTATTTCATGGAATGTACATGGTTTCATACTGAAGTTTATGTCTTGGAGATACATTGTGTGTGACCTCGGTTCACCTGACAAATAACATTTAAAATAAAACTTCTTCCAAGTTTGAGTCAGAAGATGAGTCAGGTGGTGTAAATTATGGGGATAACTATTGTATGGAATTAAAATCTATATAAAATCAATTTATGGTGAAGCATGTTCCATTTAACTAGACTATATACCATGTATTTTAAAAATATATAGAATCTGAAAAACATCATCTTCACACCATAAAGTGTCGCATAGAGTCCTATAGATGTGGTTTTTTAGCATTAAATGGAATTACACTAGTGACAAAGTTGTGGTGCCATTGAAATGAGTAATGTTTTGATTGATATTAAATAGTTGAATAACAACAACATGGAATACAAATGGCATATCAATCATTCCAAAAATAGCAAAACCATACAAAAACACAATCGTGCTCACAATCACAACACCATACAAACAAAATAATAACAATTTTAGATTTTACAAAGCATCACTTATTAAAATTTTTTTGTTAATTCAGGGGGTTATCATAGATGTTTTATCATCATGGGGCGTTCATTCATAATTCAAGTATACGTAAATTACCTATTTTTATATTAAAATGTTCAATAAGAACCATCCAACATGCAATTAATTTAGTGTGAAAACAAGGACCACCAACATCCATGATTTTCAGTGGGGTGTTAAGCCCGTACATTTCACATTATAACCATCAATATCAAATAGTAATAACATTTGAACAAGAGGAAACCAATGAGTAACAGGAGAAAACTCACTGTGAATGTTTCGTTAAGCACACGACAGAGGTGCCTTCGTAGCAGAGGAGAGGTGCACAATAGAGGAGATTTCCAACTGAAAAAAATAAAATAGAGGAAACTCAGGAGAATAAAATAATATAAAACTGAGTACACCATTTACCACATTCCACAAACCCCAAGAACCCACTAAAACCGAAATCAACCCACACCATGGTTAAACACATCTTAAGATAACATGAAATTAAAGAACATACCTTCGACAAAATGAGTTCAACAGAATTTTGAAAATATAAATGATGAACATATAATGGGTAAGGCCTGACCAATAGGTCCTCCTTACTAGCTATAATCCACATGTTTATTCTAGATAGAATATCCCAAATGAGTGAGCCCTGATAAATCCTATTTTATCAAACCTTTCACGACACATACATCCTAATCACGTGACTTTAAACATAATGGTATAATCTTTTCAACACAACACGTGGTATCTAGTGATTAGGATCATATCCCTATTCAAACCCAATGAGCCTACTCGTACATCTTGACAAAAATTAGGGGGAACACACATATTTTCAATGGGACACCCGGGTACTCTTTTCCAATCTTAACATCACACCATGCCAAAACTCACCACACGATCACCAGTTACCCAACATTGTTCCAAAACCAAAGGAATATACCCATGCTTCATTACCCTAAACCCATCCATCTAGGTTCAATAGTGATGGTCACATTAAAACAATACTATAAATTAATTCGGTTTAGAATCCAAATGATCATGTCCCTCAACCCAGTCATAACACCAAAACTCATGAATAGAGAGTGCTTCCCTTATACAAATCCAAGGCATGACCATTCTTTCACTATCTACTTGTTAACACCTAATATGCATCAATCCCTCATATCAATGAATATCCCCTGGATTTATGTATCTATGTTATTCATAACACCAAGATAACCCCACTCATTAGTCTCCACCATCCACCAAAACTCACTGACTCGCTACCATCCTGAGTCACATGCTAACGACCACTAGGATCTCACACAAACCCCTTACATTAATTCTTAAACAATTTTAGCCCATGGGTGCCACTCTTATGCCCTCCTCAAAACACACATAATCTAGTGAACCAATCCTTGAAACCACTTACTATAGGTTCTCACAGAACTGATATCTAAAACAACCAACAATACAAGGGTCTCACCACCGGGTCACTCACTCTTGCCCCAACTACCCATACATAGGTTCAACTCAATTATAAAAAAACTATAAGTCATCATAATCATTCAAGGATGATCATTGATCATTTATATTAACCCAAGAGAAGGAAAAATTCTCCTACAATGACCAGCAGTGGAGGAGATAGTGGCGGCGGAGGCGATGGCAGTCGCGGCGGCGGAAGCAGCGGCAGTCGCGATGACGGAGGAAGCAGCGATCACGGTGGAGGGGAAAACCAAATGGCGTGGAGGCATCGGTGGAGGAGCAAAAACAAACGGCAGAGGAAGAAGAGGAGGAGGAAGAGGAGGAAGAGGATGTGGATTAGGAGGAATATGAGGATACAGAAGAGGAGGAGAACGAGGAGGAGAAGTCACGACAGAAGAGGGTCCTGGTTCAGCTTCCGCAAAAGCTTTACCGCATGCGAGAGAGGAGGTCCAGTTAGTGTTATTAAATAGAAACCGCTAGAACCATTATCAGCGCTCATTGAAAGCGCTGATAAAGTAATGTTTTATCAGCGAAAAAATAAAAGTGTTGATAAAACATAAATTTTTCAGCGACATTTAAGAAATGATCAAGATCTACATTTATTAGTGCTAAAAAAGCACTGATAAAATACCTATTTATCAGCGCTATAATTATTGCGCTGATAAATTTCTGTTTTATAAGAGATTTTATTTTAGCACTAATAAGTATTATAATTTTACATAAATTATGAATTAAAAATTTTATCAGCGCTAAAATAATTGCTGATAAATGTACCCTTTTATCAGATCTAAAAAAGGCACTAAAAAGGGTATACCTTTATCAGTTCTTATTTTAGCATAGATAAAGGTTAGATTTATCAGCTCTTTTAACATGCACTGATAAAGGCATACCATATAACGACCCATACTTTACATACACTGTTAATACTTCAATATTGAAGCACACTTATTACAACATATGACAAAACCACAAAGGACCGTATAGGTATAGTGTCTTTAGAAACTGGGAAACATAAACAATTGGTTCATAAATCTTATACAGTGTCTCCCATTTATTTCATCATATCTAGGGTCCCTTTTAGCATATTCTACTTAATAACCATCTTCCTGGCCTGGGGAAAAGAAAACATAAAAGGGTGAGCTCAAATGCTCAGCAAGGGAAAATAAAGGAAATAAAAATCATATCATATCTTTTTGAAAATCAAAACCTGCAAAAGAGATCATAATATCTTAACATGGAATAAATCATAGAAGTGAAAATGAGATCCCCATAATAATAACATAAAACTTGAAACTTTGTGGCATGCACACATAATCATGGAAAATCATTTCTTGTTAGTCATGACTCATTGCCAAGACTATCTTAGTGGACAAAGTCCCTTTCTGAACCGAGTTCACTCCTCGTTTCAGTCCTGTATCACTGAACCGAAATAACCTTCCGTTCCAGCCATGTCTATCTCATGAGATATAAAATCTTTACCCAATGCATTGGAGGGAGATATAGGTCCCACCCATCTTATAATGAATCCTTTCTTATGTGTGCCACATAATCATAAATCATACATCATCGCATAACCCATGTAATAAAAATGGGATTCTTAAACAACATGACATCATAAAACAATTCATATAAGATAAAGGAATTCATAAAAATGTTTCCATCACAATATAATCAAATCCATGTAATAATAGGGATAAAAACAGAACCCTTTTATTATCTTAGATGGAAAATAATTTTGATAAAATACTTGAACTTCATTCTTGAGGAAAATATCCTTTCTACTTCAAAAACACTTTTCCTTTCTTAACATGTCAGACAATTTTAAACTAAAAGAAGTTGATTAAAAATAAACTTGAATACTTGTAAAGGAAGCTTCTTGGAAATAGTTTTTTAAGAATCCATTTATGCCGTATAAGTTAAAAAAACATTCTTCATACTTTTGTCGGAAAAGTCAAAAAGTACCTCGTACGAAAAAACGACAAAAGATTCCTTTCATATTCTTTACTAAAAACTCACCGAAGGGTAAAATTGGATTTAAACTATTGTAAGTGGATGGAAACAATATTACATATTGAGGGAAAATGGATGTGGATGATAAAATACACCCCAATAAATACTTATGAATAAACAATCTCGGATAAAAATGAGATTGTGATATTTCCCTTACCTTAGGTCCGATTTGCTTTGTACGAGTCCGAAGCTCCTGTATAATGGTTTAAATAATGTTATTGACTTATTCCAGAATCATACATATTCATATGATATCATATATGGTCATATTCTTAGCTTCTTGTTAGTAATATTTCATTGTTGCTTGTTACTCAGGTCTTTATTGCCTTTTGTTCTTATGCGTGTTTTGCCGAATAAATTCTTATTCTTCTTTTAAGGTTATAGATACCTTATATCCAGAATGGTATTAGTGTAACATATATCATATTTATTCATTCAATTCATTTATATAATTATTATGTAATGATGATCATGTAGAACGAGTCGCTTCACATCGTGGAGACGGTATTCCGTACGTACGCACGAGTGATGATATCGTTCCTATGATCATGAGATTGTATTGGAGTATATATATATATTATTTCAGTATCAATATTACTTTATAATAATCATAAATAGTTACTCATTACACCATTATACCCATCCTTGTAAAGTGATGGTGGAAAATAGATTACACCACGGCGTGAAGACGGTATTCCGTACGTATGCACGCGCGGTGATTTCATTTTTCCGTAGGATGGATAGAAGGTGAATTAGGGTTGTGTCATATTTATAATAACATATCAGTATGTAAGTAATACTGATGTTATTACTTTATCATGAAACAACTAAAGGAGAAGAAGTTGAAGAAGAAAGAAATTGAAAAGATCGGTAATGGATATTACCTCTTCTTTGGAACGCTTCTTTGAATCCTCCCCTTAGGGAACTAAGATTGGTCTTTGAAGAAGACCAGGACCTCTAGGATTATTCTAGGGAAGTGGAGAGGAGAAAATGGCAGGGGTTGGCCGAGCTTGAGTGCTCAATTTGGTGTGAGGAGGAGGGGGAGGAGGTGCCCTTTTATAAGGGAGGGGAGGGGCACCTTAGGAATATCTCAAAATATTATTTTATATTAAAGTCAAAATCGGTTTATAATGGTTCCAAAGGGTCTTATTTCGAAGCTAAAGTGGGGATGGGTCGAAATACTATCAACCAATAGGATTTAGACAAGTTTAGGGTATTATTTTAACCTTATCAATTAGATTTAACTCTAAGTTAAATAATTTAACTTTTACCATGTCTTTTTGTTTTCTTTCACTATATGGTTAATAAACTTACTATAACATGCCAAACGAACCCCAAATTGTTTATTATTAATATATATATCATTATCTAAGTCATTTGGCCGAACCTTAGATTTTTAGGAATAAAATAACAATTAATAATATAATATTTGATTTAAAAACTATTTTGTGTCAATTTTGACACTATTTGATATATGATTTTTGTGAAAGTCATAACAGAATTATATGTTCGATCCAAGTTGATTAAATCAACACTAATATATCATAGTAACCTAGAAAATTTGTGTAATTCATAAAAAGTCTCAAATTACATTTATTCTGGTGTTTATAACATCAATTATGTCAATATTTCATAAATAAGATAATTACTGCATCCTAATTGTGTCATAAATAAATTAGATTATTTAATGTCTAAAAATTATAAATAAACTACCACAATGTAGGAAATCTTTTTATCTTTCTAATGAATATTTATAGTCGAATTTATCTTATGTATAACCCCATATTAAAAATGATTTACTTATTAAACTTTGATTTTAACTATTTTAACCCTTCTTTAAATAAATTAATAATAAATGTCCTAATCTAAACCAAGTGGGCCTAAATGGTCATATTTTATTCCTAAGTTTGTTTTTGGTCGAATTACACTTGTCCAATAGAATTAGGACATGTGTTAGGGTAATAATAATATCATTTTTACCCTTAATTACCCTATTTACTTTTAACCGTGGTAAAAAAAAGTAAAAAGTTACTATTCACCAAAAATTATTTTCATCTTATTGAACCACATTTTAGTCCTTGATATTAACCGTGTCTCTCGGATTTTCGAAATTCCACTCACAGAAGCGGTAAAATTAATTTTTATGCAGAATTCAGTTTTTAACCTACCACTTAGTGGTTTCACTATTCATCAAAAATTGAAAGTTTTCAGAAAAATACCAAAATTTCACCCTAGGCTAATTTCGGTATTCCGAATCCAAAAATGAAGTCCATTTTGAAAGATATTTATAAAATTTCAAAAAGTGGTTATTACTATTCATAGCGGCTAGTTTTAATAATATTTTAATAGCATATCGTTGTTTAGTGAAACTCGGTATTGCGTATGACGCAAGCTATTGAGGAAGGTCGCGATTGCGTGTAAAGTAAACCAAGCTAGTATGTAGTGAAAGATTCCTTTGATGATATATATAAAAAAACAAAATATTACTCATAAAAATCTCGGGTGTTACATTCTACCCCCTTAAAAAGAATTTCGCCCTCGAAATTCATCACTTTGTAACAAACAGATGAGGATACTTCTCCCTCATCATATCCTCAAGCTCCCATGTAGCTTCTTCAAGTTGGTGGTTCCTCCATAAAACTTTCACCAATCGAGTGGTCTTGTTTCGTAGGACTTTTTCGCTACGATCCAGAATCTCTATCGGTTGTTCTTCATAAGAAAGATCTTGCTCCAGCGGTAAAACTTCTAAGCTGAGTACATGTGAAGGATCTGGTATGTACTTTCTCAGGAGAGATACATGGAACACATCGTGAACTTGAGAGAGATTCGGTGGAAGCGCCAATCGGTAAGCTACCTTTCCAACACGATCCAGTATTTCGAAAGGACCAATATATCTAGGGCTCAACTTCCCCTTCTTTCCAAATCTCATAACCCTCTTCCAGTGAGATATTCGTAAGAACACTTTATCACCCACTTCAAACTATAGGCCTTTTCTTCGGTTGTCGGCATAACTTTTCTGTCGACTCTGAGCTGCTCTTATGTGTTGTTGAATAGATCTGACATTTTCTGCCATTTCATCAATGAGATCAGGTCCTAATAGCTTTCTTTCCCCAACTTCATCCCAGCAAGTTGGAGTCCTGCATTTCTTTCCATAGAGAGCTTCATAAGGAGCCATCTGAATACTGGAGTGAAAGCTATTATTATAAGAAAATTCCACCAAAGGTAGGTGTTGATCCCAACCTCCTTTGAAATCCATAGAGCAAGCTCTCAACATATCTTCTAGGGTTTGAATTGTTCTCTCAGACTGACCGTCTGTCTGAGGATGATAAGCAGTGCTGAAACTCAACTCTGTATCCAGAGTATGCTGAAGACTTCGCCAGAACTTTGAGGTAAACCTCGGATCCCGATCAGATATAATAGAAAGTGGTACTCCATGCAATCTTAGCACTTCCTTTACATATATCCTGGCAAGCTGATCTAGAGAGAAATCCTCTCTAATAGCAATGAAGTGTGCAGACTTTGTAAGACGATCAACTATGTCCCAGATAGCATTATTGCCTTTGGATGTTTTAGGAAGTCCTGTGACAAAGTCCATAGTGATGTTTTCCCATTTCCATTCGGGTATGGGTAATGGTTGTAACATCCCCTTAGACTTTTGTCTCTCAGCTTTAACTTGTTGACAAACCAAGCATCGAGAGACATATTCAGCAACATCTCTTTTCATGCCATCCCACCAGAAGTACTCTTTCAGGTCCCTATACATCTTCGTGCTTCCAGGATGAATAGAGAATGAAGAACTATGAGCCTCATCCAGCAGCTCCTTCTTTAATTCGGGGATGATAGGGAAACAAACCCGATTCCTGAACTTTATTATCCCATCACAATCAAGGTTGAATTCAGGAACATTTCTCACCTTCTTTTGTAACTCGACATCTTCTTTCTGTGCCTCCTTAATCTTCGCATGTATAGATGGTTGAACATTCATTCGAGAAAGAAAAGATTTTTCCCCTTCCATTATAATTCCAAGATCCATCCTTTGTAAATCCATAAATATTGTATCTTTTGTGATCCTCATCATGGATAATCTGGCATGGTCTTGTCGACTTAATGCATCTGCCACCTTGTTTGCTTTCCCAGGGTGGTAATGGATTGAGCAGTCGTAATCCTTAATCAGCTCCAACCATCTTCTTTGACTCATATTCAGCTCCTTTTGTGTGAAAATATACTTTAAACTTTTATGATCAGTATAAATATCGCACCTTTCACCATAAAGGTAATGCCTCCAAATCTTTAATGCAAAGATTACCGCATCCAACTCCAAATCATGTGTTGGGTAATTTTGCTCATGGATTTTCAACTGTCGTGAGGCATAAGCTATCACCATATCATTTTTCATAAGAACACACCCCAATCCCTTCTTGGATGCATCACTGTAGATCACAAACCTTTCTCCACTAAAAGGTAGTGTGAGCACAGGTGCACTGGATAACCTTCTTTTCAACTCCTTGAAATTCTCTTCACATTCCTCTGTCCAAAAAAACTTAACTCCTTTCCGAGTCAACTTGGTGAGTGGATTAGATAATCGTGAAAAATCTTTTACAAAACATCGATAATATCCATCCAAACCAAGAAAACTTCGGATCTCAGTTACTGTTGTTGGTCTCGACCATCTTTCGATAACCTCTGTTTTTGCTGGACCCACAGATATCCCCTCTTTTGAGATTATGTGACCCAAAAATGCAACTTTTTGAAGCGAAAATTCACACTTGGTAAATTTGGCATAAAGCTTCTCCTTTCTCAGGGTCTTCAATATAATTCTCAAGTGATCTTCATGCTCTTCCTTTCTCTTTGAATAGACAAGAATATCGTCTATAAAGACTACCACAAATTGATCAAGATATTCTTTAAAGACTCTATTCATTAGATCCATGAAGATAGCATGGGCATTAGTAAGACCAAATGGCATCACTATAAATTCATAGTGTCCATACCTTGTACGGAAAGCCGTCTTTGGTATATTCTCCCTTTTGACCCTTAATTGATGATACCCTGAACGAAGATCAATCTTGGAAAAGTATTGAGCTCCGCGTAGTTGGTCAAATAAGTCATCAATGCATGGCAGAGGATATTTGTTCTTGATAGTGATCTTGTTAAGTTCTCGATAATCAATGCAGAGTCTCATTGACCCATCATTCTTCTTAACAAATAGAATAGGTGCTCCCCAAGGTGACGCACTAGGGCGTATGAATCCATTATCAAGATTCTCCTGGAGTTTCTTCTTCAATTCCTGCAACTCAATTGGGGCCATTCTATAAGGTGTCTTTGAAATAGGCAAAGCACCCGATACGAGTTCTATTGAAAACTCAACTTCACGATTTGGTGGAAGACCCGGTAATTCCTCCGGAAATACATCGTCAAACTCCCGTACAATGGGAATATTCTTAATCGTGAGTTTCTCACCAACCATTTGAGATAAATAACCTTCATTTTGTGGAATCAAGACCCATAAGATGGAAGAAATTTCCACTGGAAGGCTATATTCATCCTTGCATCGATAGACGATCGTAGATTGATATGGAATATGAAATGTGACTTCTCTTCTTTGGAAATTGATATGAGCTCCATGTAGAGAAAGCCAATTCATGCCAAGAATCACATCAAATTCCACTAAAGGAAGGATCACAAGATTTGTAGGAAGCACTTTCCCACAAACTTCGATCGGAGAAGAATTATAAACTTTTGATGCGACTGTTGTGCCATTAGGTGTTGTCACAGCTAACTCAACATCTAATTGTTGAGGTAGTACGGTGATACCCTTAGAAAATTTTTCAGAAATAAAAGAGTGGGTGGATCCAGAATCAAATAAAACATTTGCTACTTTAGAGTGGATGGTAAGTGTACCTTTCACCACTTCGTTATCGTACTCCACATCGCTGATAGAAATTTCATGTGACTTTCCTTTGTCTTTAGCATTAAGATTTTGTTGACGTCGACCATCATCATCAACCCTTGGATTTGGGCATTGATTGGCATAATGCCCCATCTCCTTGCACTTGAAACATTGAAGTGTAGTAGGTTCATTCTGTGTATCCCTTCCTTTGTTTGCATCATTAGACATCTTCTTCCCATTATCGCGGCATTCAAATGCCCGATGACCTTCCTTTCCACATTTGAATCATTTACTTGTCCCTTTAAGAAAACTCCCTCCATGTTTCTTTCCACACTTTGAGCATAAGGGAAAGCTCATCTTCTTTTCAGTATGCTCTTTAGATTTTCCTTTCAATTCCATTTTCCTCTTCTTATCAAACCCATATGACTGATGGGTTACTCCAATCTCCATCTCGACTTTGAGAGCACATCGAACGATTTCCTCGTAGCTATTGAAGACCTTTATGGCTAACGCCCTTCGAAGACTTGGTTTTAAGCCACTAAAGAATCGATCGATCTTACTCTCAGGTTGGATAATAATACCAGAAGCGTACCTTGCAAGTCTTGTAAAATTTGCTTCATATGTACCAACAGATTCATCATCCCTTTGCTTCAGTTCAAGAAACTCTTTCTCCATCTTTGTTCGGAGAATACGAGGGAAGTACTTATTGAAAAATAATTTCTTGAACTCGTCCCATTCCATAGACTCAATTTCATCCCTTTGCCTCGTATTCTTAATAAGATTCCACCATTGATCAGCATCTCCTTCCAAACGATACACTGCTAGGATGACTTTATCATGTTCAGAACATTGAAGAACTGAAAATATCTTTTCAGTAGTACTAATCCATTGTTCAGCAACTAATGGATCAGTAGACCCACTGAAAGAAGGTGGACGCTGCCTCATGAAGGATTCAATAGAATGTTGCTCCTTCCTTTGCTCGTTTGGAAGTCCTGCATGATTCATAGCTTGAGAAAGTTGTGTGATCATGGCTACAAGATTTTGCATTCCAGCTCCCATATCGTTTGGTTGCTCAGGGGGACAATCATTGCATTGCCCATCACATTCCGCATTAACACGGTTCCTTCGGGTTCCAGCCATTGACTAAAACCAAGAAGAATAGTGTGAGCAACACTAATTATAATAGGAAAACCACATAATCAAGGAATAAAATTTCACACTTAAGGTTTTATCCTAGGGTATTCATGGCCATTTCTAAAACACTAAGATTGTGTTCTATGCTTAGACTTATCCTTAGGGTTCTTACTAAGGCTTTCACATCCTAGTTTCCAATGGTTGACTATACCTTTCCTCTGATACCAACTATAACGACCCATAATTTACATACATTGTTAATACTTCAAAATTGAAGCACACTTATTACAACATATGACAAAACCACAAAGGACCGTATAGGTATAGTGTCTTTAGAAACTGGGAAACATAAACAACTGGTTCATAAATCTTCTACAGTGTCTCCCATTTATTTCATCATATCTAGGGTCCCTTTTAGAAAATTCTACTTAATAACCATCTTCCTGACCTGGGGAAAAGAAAACATAAAAGGGTGAGCTCAAATGCTCAGCAAGGGAAAATAAAGGAAATAAAAATCATATCATATCTTTTTGAAAATAAAAACCTACAAAAGAGATCATAATATCTTAACATGGAATAAATCATAGAAGTGAAAATGAGATCCCCATAATCATAACATAAAACTTGAAACTTTGTGGCATGCACACATAATCATGGAAAATCATTTCTTGTTAGTCATGACTCATTTCCAAGACTATCTTAGTGGACAAAGTCCCTTTCTGAACCGAGTTCACACCTCGTTTCAGTCCTGTATCACTGAACCGAAATAACCTTCCGTTCCAGCCATGTCTATCTCATGAGATATAAAATATTTACCCAATGCATTGGAGGGAGATATAGGTCCCACCCATCTTATAATGAATCCTTTCTTATGTGTTCCACATAATCATAAATCATACATCATCGCATAACCCATGTAATAAAAATGGGATTCTTAAACAACATGACATCATAAAACAATTCATATAAGATAATGGAATTCATAAAAATGTTTCCATCACAACATAATCAAATCCATGTAATAATAGGGATAAAAACAGAACCCTTTTATTATCTTAGATGGAAAATAATTTTGATAAAATACTTGAACTTCATTCTTGAGGAAAATATCCTTTCTACTTCAAAAACACTTTTCCTTTCTTAACATGTCATACAATTTTAAACTAAAAGAATTTGATTAAAAATAAACTTGAATACTTGTAAATGAAGCTTCTTGAAATAATGTTTTAAGAATCCATTTATGCCGTATAAGTTAAAAGAACATTCTTTGTACTTTTTTCAGAAAAGTCAAAAAGTACCTCGTACGAAAAAACGACAAAAGATTCCTTTCATATTCTTTACTAAAAACTCACCAAAGAGTAAAATTGGATTTAAACTATTGTAATTGGATGGAAACAATATTACATATTGAGGGAAAATGGATGTGGATGATAAAATACACCCCAATAAATACTTACGAATAAACAATCTCGGATAAAAATGAGATTGTGATATTTCCCTTACCTTAGGTCCGATTTGCTTTGTACGTTTCCGAAGCTCCTGTATAATGGTTTAAATAATGTTATTGACTTATTCCAGAATCATAAATATTGATATTATATCATATATGGTCATATTCTTAGCTTCTTGTTAGTAATATTTCATTGTTGCTTGTTACTCGGGTCTTTATTGCCTTTTGTTCTTATGCGGGTTTTGCCGAATAAATTCTTATTATTATTTTAAGGTTATAGATACCTTATATCCATAATGGTATTAGTGTAACATATATCATATTTATTCATTCAATTCATTTATATAATTATTATGTAATGATGATCATGTAGAACGAGTCGCTTCACATCGTGGAGACGGTATTCCGTACGTACGCACGAGTGATGATATCGTTCCTATGATCGTGGAATTGTATTGGAGTATATATATATATTATTTCAGTATCAATATTACTTTGTAATAATCATAAATAGTTACTCATTACACCATTATACCCATCCTTGTAAAGTGATGGTGGAAAATAGATTACACCACGGCGTGGAGACGGTATTCCGTACGTACGCACGCGCGGTGATTTCATTTTTCCGTAGGATGGATAGAAGGTGAATTAGGGTTGTTTCATATTTATAATAACATATCAGTATGTATGTAATACTGATGTTATTACATTATCATGAAACAACTAAAGGAGAAGAAGTTGAAGAAGAAAGAAATTGAAAAGATCGGTAATGGATATTACCTCTTCTTTGGAACGCTTCTTTGAATCCTCCACTTAGGGAACTAAGATTGGTCTTTGAAGAAAACCAGGACCTCTAGTATTATTATAGGGAAGTGGAGAGGATAAAATGGCAGGGGTTGGCCGAGCTTGAGTGCTCAATTTGTTGTGAGGAGGAGGGGGAGGAGGTGCCCTTTTATAAGGGAGGAGAGGGGCACCTTAGGAATATCTCAAAATATTATTTTATATTAAAGTCAAAATCGGATTATAATGGTTCCAAAGGGTCTTATTTCGAAGATAAAGTGGGTATGGGTCTAAATCCTATCAACCAATAGGATTTAGACAAGTTTAGGGTATTATTTTAACCTTATCAATTAGATTCAACTCTAAGTTAAATAATTTAACTTTTACCATGTCTTTTTGTTTTCTTTCACTATATGGTTAATACACTTACTATAACATGCCAAACGAACCCCAAATTGTTTATTATTAATATATATATTCTTATCTAAGCCATTTGGCCGAACCTTAGATTTTTAGGAATAAAATAACAATTAATAATATAATATTTGATTTAAAAACTATTTTGTGTCAATTTTGACACTATTTGATATATGATTTTTGTGAAAGTCATAACAGAATTATATGTTCAAACCAAGTTGATTAAATCAACACTAATATATCATAGTAACCTAGAAAATTTGTGTAATTCATAAAAAGTCTCAAATTACATTTATTTTGGTGTTTATAACATCAATTATGTCAATATTTCATAAATAAGATAATTACTGCATCATAATTGTGTCATAAATATATTAAATTATTTAATGTCTAAAAATTATAAATAAAATACCATCATGTAGGAAATATTTTTATCTTTATAATGAATATTTATAGTCGAATTTATCTTATGTATAACCCCATATTAAAAATGATTTACTTATTAAACTTTGATTTTAACTATTTTAACCCTTCTTTAAATAAATTAATAATAAATGTCCTAATCTAACCCAAGTGGGCCTAAATGGTCATATTTTATTACTAAGTTTGTTTTTGGTCGAATTACACTTTTCAAATAGAATTAGGACATGTGTTAGGGTAATAATAATATCATTTTTACCCTTAATTACCCTATTTACTTTTAACCGTGGTAAAAAAAAGTAAAAAGTTACTATTCACCAAAAATTATTTTCATCTTATTGAACCACATTTTAGTCCTTGATATTAACCGTGTCTCTCGGATTTTCGAAATTCCACTCACAGAAGCGGTAAAATTAAGTTTTATGCAAAATTCAGTTTTTAACCTACCACTTAGTGGTTTCACTATTCATCAAAAATTGAAAGTTTTCAGAAAAATACCAAAATTTCACCCTAGGCTAATTTCGGTATTCCGAATCCAAAAATGAAGTCCATTTTGAAAGATAAAATTTATAAAATTTCAAAAAGTGGTTATTACTGTTCATAACGGCTAGTTTTAATAATATTTTAATAGCATATCGTTGTTTAGTGAAACTCGATATTGCGTACGACGCAAGCTATCGAGGAAGGTCGCGATTGCGTGTAAAGTAAGCCAAGCTAGTATGTAGTGAAAGATTCCTTTGATGATATATATAAAAAAACAAAATATTACTCATAAAAATCTCGGGTGTTACATACCACTTTATCAGCGCTTTCTTTTTAGCACTGATAAAAGGCAGCGCTTTGCTTGCCCTGTTTTGTGGTAGTGAATGTTTGAATGGATTCTAACACTTGCGAAACTGCTTAATTATATCATAGAACACAATGGTAAAAGCATACTTTTCTGAATAAAGATCAATCCAATATTCGAGGGGAATGCTATATAGGATTTTGAGTTCCATCAAAAGATACGAATAATGTAGAGAGAACATCTCAAGCATGGGGCATGGGTACTGTGTAGTTTTTTGTTGCCCAACTATGGATGATGAACACGTAGATTAATCCTATATGTTGAGGACGATGCATAATCCATTTTATCATCATGTGATCAATACATGTCCCATAGTGTACTTTCATGTGACTGGGAAGTTGAAAATAGTTTAAGGTCATGCAGTCTAGACCTTGAAAAACTATTTAAATTCATGTTTCTTGGATTATTGAAATGTTTATTCCTAGACTATATGTGTGTCATAGATAACATAAAACTGACGTGAATGATCCAAAAGAGTCTTCTGTGACATATATGTATTTGGAAATATACTAGAAGAATGAATCCTAATATTGGCATGTTTGGTGCGAATGAGTGAAAAACATGACATGAATGAGGCTGAAAGTGGATCAGGGAGACACCAAACATTCCTAATGATGCCCTTAGATCTAGTTCATAGTGTCTAGTCCAAAGGGAGGAAGGATTCCAATGATGGTTATTTGGGGTATCGTAGGGTGATAAAATCAACTTGAATTAGACTCAAAGGGGCCTAGGACTACACCACATATTCCTAGTATGTCTCTTAGTTTATGGTAATATAGTTTAGACCGTAAGAGGAAGGAATTCCATGATGGGTATGTGTGGTGCAGCAGGGTGATAAAGCTGACGTGAATGAGAGGCAAAGTGGCCTAGGGATACATCACACATTCCCATTAGGGCTCCTAGTTTAGTGTTATAGTGTTTGGCCTAGAGGGGGGACATGTGTAGCTCGACCAAATCTATATGCTTCCCACAAGAATTCTTAATACTACATGAGCAATGATCTGTTTTGGAAACATGTAAAGGTATAGGGGACACTTGACATGTGGAATCACACAGTATAGTAGATTCCAATGGTAAAATTCAACCACAATATACGGGGTGGGTGGGAAGTAATTCAAGACATTCAACGTTTGGAGAAAGGGGGGAACTTTTTGGTACAGATCGACTATAGACCATGTTCGAAATAGAGGGACCATGACCACACTAACATGAAATGGGGTGAGAAAATAGAAAAAGAACCGTTAACCATTTTAGAAACACATGATTCACCTTTTTCATCTAGTGAACCATTTGAGAATTGGCTATACAAGGTAGGTGATCCATAATGGCACTAGAATATCAACGTGAAGGGGTCCGTCTGGATTGGAAATAGGATGGAATCCCAAACCCAGAAAGGCTTGTTGTTGAGAATAGTGAATATCAGAATTTTTATTCCATCATGGATATCCAAAATAGATTATATTCATATTTTATGGAGTAAGAAAAATATTTCAGTGTCATGTTTCATGGAAAATGAAAAATATTTTAGAGCAGTATTGTTTGTACTAAATGATAAATGTTTATTATAAGGTTATATAAGTGGAACATAAGAGATAATCCCTAATATGAATCTGGGAAATGAGAGTCCATGAACCCCATAGATAGAATAAAATGAATTGTAAATAGAATTTTTTCATATCATTAAGACCATAACCAAGGACAAGGGGACAAAATTTGAATAAAGCTTCCACTTGAACCATAGAAAAAATGTCTCAATATCATTTTGTATCCTATGAGGATGGGAATCAAAAGACACATATGCTAGAACATAGTTTGTTAGGATACCAACATTGATAGTGAATTTCTTCTCTAAAGAGAGAAATGGAGCATCCCATAATTTTCATGGGGCAACCTAAACTTGTTTAGGGTATGGTTTCAGTTTATCATCGGGAATTATGGATGTTGAATCATTGTTTAAGCTCATAGAGATTGGAGGAAAGATGAGGGTATATCATGTCAACATGTATAATACTATGTTATGGAAAACCTAACATGAATGGGGCCAAGAAGTCTCAACACCACCTGATACATCTTGAAAGAGACCTGTAATAGTTTAAATTCATGTTTCTTGGACTATAATATCTCAGTTAATGTTCATGGATTTTGGACCTAGGGGAGGATAAAATAGCTTATGGGTCCAAAGACAAAGTGTCTAGAAATTTCTATGTATCCTATAAGGATGGGAATCAATCCACACATAATTCTTAAATACTGCGTACATTAATGTCATGTGGAAGATGTAGGTGAACAAATATGAAAGAGGGAGAATGTTGTGGCTTGACCGGAGATTGATGATCATTGTGTAAATATTTATCCCATGGTGAAAAGAATCAAGCAACACATTGTTATTTTAAGAGTATCTCCCAATATTGGTATGCCTTGTACACAGGTATGGAGTCATATTTTTGTGATTTTTTCTTTTTTTAGTGGCTAGACTAGGGTGGAAAATTTGGGCATCGCTACATATCCTATGTAGATAATAATCGAGTCATACATAGTTATCAACAAGTGAAATGGTAGATGAATAGTGCCAATGGTGATTTCCTCTCAATAAATAACACCATGATGTTTTTATCTTTTTATTTCTATGGACAGTATGATGATGCCACATTTTAAGGTCATCTGAATATTCAATTCCATCTAGTTTAATGTCGTGTGATAAGGATGCTAGTAGATATGCATTTTATCATCATGTTTCATGGATGATGATGGTAATGCAGTTTTTCATCATGAAACTAGGACATTGTGGGGAGTGATTTCACATAGGATATGTGTATGGATAGTAAATTATAACCCAATGTGAATGAGGATCATAGAGTTCCATGCCACACAACACACTCCCAAGGAAAACCCATACACAGTTTAATGCCATGATGTTTAGACTCTATCATCTAGTTCAGTGACATGTTCTTGGTAGATTGGTATGATCCATTTATGTTCATTTTGGGAGGTCCATAAATTCTATGAAATTTAATGGTGTCTATCTAGGATGATTCATTTATTATATTATGGTCAGATAATTCAGACATTGGAGTCTTAGTTTAATGTCCTAGATTTTAGTCCAACAAGTCATAGTTTAATATCATAGAGTTTGAACCTATTGATCATAGTTTAAGATCATAGATTTTGGACTAACGGGTCATAATTTGAAGTCAAAGATGTTGGAATTGTGGCTCTTATTTTAGGATTAAGAGTTTGGACCTATGCCTCTTAGTTTATGTTTATCAAATTTGGACCTATGGATATTAGTTTAAGGTCAAATAGTTTGGGACAATGGATCTTAGATTAAGATCATCAAGTTTCAACCTATTCCTCTTAGTTTATGATCATAGAGTTTGGAATCAGGGATCATGAATTATGGTCATATAGTTCGATCAATGGATTTTATATTATGTTCATAGAGTTTGGACCTCTGTCTCTTATTTAAATTTTAGAGAGTGTGGTCCACTCACTCTTAGATTAAGCTCGTTGATTTTGGACCTACGTCTCTTAGTTTAAGATCATAGATTTTGGACCCATGGATATTTGAATAAGGTTATAGAGTATGGAACTATATTCTTTCATGCAATTTACCTCCATAGAAACATGGTATTTGTTGGAAGAGTGATGCACTCTCAAAATATAGTGACTGAGGACTATGCATTATTTGGGTAGACCATGGGAATGTTGCATGGTCCTTACCATTTGGGTTCCAACATTTTTCGATTCCTACCCATTATCATCAGTGTTCGGAGAGCCAATAAAATATCACCATAGAGGGAGGAGTGGAGGTGGACCTTCTTCTTTAAAACACTCACAATCTTATTTTGAAGACACTATAGATTGTGAAAATATCAAATCCTATTCTCATCAAGGGTTTCCTAATCATTAAGATTCACCTAGAATATCATTACTAACATATACTAACATGGAAATCATGCATAAATTGGGGAATCTCATATCCTTCGACAGATAATTCCATCAAATCCATGCTTGTTGAGAGTTTACTCAAA
Organism: Viscum album; assembly: GCA_963277665.1. NCBI lineage: Eukaryota > Viridiplantae > Streptophyta > Magnoliopsida > Santalales > Viscaceae > Viscum > Viscum album. The sequence continues at coordinate 1,022,846,695 of OY728162.1, forward strand.
GTTGGGCCCACTCTAGACGGTGAACTGAGCGATACACCGACATATTCTATCAAACATGGATCAGTATAATGGGAGAACACTATGGTGGTGATACTCTTAAAAAAAAGTTTTCCAGTATAATATTTCTTCAGCCATGGGGGATCCGGAGGACCTGGTGCAGAGGTACCAGCAGTCAGGTGGTTCAGCAACTGGCTATCCACGTCATCTGAGGCGACATGAGAGATGAATCATCACTTCACAATGTGGATAAACTGGTCTTCTTGGTTGGGATATTCTATAGATGCGGCTAGACTGTCCAAGGCATGGTGTTGACTATTCTTTGACTAAAGAACATGAGTCACCTCTAGTTGAGAAGGGATCTTGGCCATCAGCCAGTGAGTGTGCTCCAGCAAGGGTACAATTTCTGACTTTTTGAATATTTAATCATCGTTAACATACATGATGACAAAATTAGGGTGTACCTTATCATTATATCAGGGAACATAAATCATGAGATATAGATTAAGACTATTAATGAGGTCATGATACTTTACCTTATTATTGGAGCAGCCTTCAGATAGAAGGAATAAATAGGGAAGGGTAGGCTATGTTGGGTTGATGAAGACAATCCCTAGGACTTCCCTATTGAGTTTGGAGTCATTGATCCATATACATTTGAGGATCCTATATGCACCATTAAAATTCATCTTCATACATTGAATATATTGGTAAACTGAGAGGATGTCCTTGTCTAGGATGTCATGAGCAAAGGACTACTCTTTCAGGGGTTGATGGAAAACCCGAAATTATACTAACGCATTACCCTTGACTGATTTATTTTAAAAAAACCTGATGTAGAACTACTGAAGGATTAACACCCAGAATACCAAACATCATGTCAACATGGTGATATTTTGGATATACATTAGTGGATTCACATAGTATACCAACTGTATATTGTGATCTTTCTCGTATTGTTTCTCCATCTGCACTATGATGATTAGCGTGAGGGAGATCTTCTCAATAGAAGAATATCTGGTCACTATATTTACATGTACGAGGATGAGATAATATAAAATATTCTCTAACCCTTCACTATTCTTATGGGTGAGGGGGGTGTCAAGGAATCATTCCATGGTGTTCAGGTGAAGGACTAAACACTTCATTAAGATGATTGGTAACATAAATGAAGGCTATAGCAGGTACAACATGATTTCCATGAATGAGGTAGGGAAATATTTATCTCATTGGTGAATGATACATTTATTCATGATAATAGATAATGGCTAACATTTTACAACCAAATTCAAAATGTTTCAATGTATGCAGGTAAAATGTCCTTGATGACCTCAGAGGTCTGAGAGGATGCTCGGGGGAGGCATGTGACTGGTGGCCTTGATCTTCTCTAGATCGATCTCAATAAATCTATATCTAGAATCTATGCTATGAAACTTCACAATGGTAACCCCAAAAACACAACTCAAGGGGATCCTTTTCAAATTTTTAGAGTGGAGGAATCCAAACACCTTCTCATGATCTATGAGATGGTTATGATAGTAGCCGGATTTGACCACCAAATCATCTACATGGAATTCCATGGGCATCCCAAGGATCATATTGAATATGTGGTTCCTAAAAATATAATAAGTGGATCCTTTATTCTCCAGACCGAAGGGTGTTACATGATAGTATTAGTTTTATTTTGGAACTCTGAATATAGTATCCTCCACATCATCAGGGGAAATCCTAACCAGATTATATCTGGAATACCCATCCATGAAGGAGAGTTCCTAGAAAACTATAGTGGCATCAATCAAGATATCTCTAATTGGAATGGGAAAATCATCCTTCTATAATGGTTTTTGATGACCTTGAAGTCAATATAGACTCTGATTTTACTGTTCTTTTTCTTTATGAGAATGATATTGGTCAACCACTTGGGATACTAAAAATCCTTGATAATGTTGGATTTGATGATCTTGTCAACATTATCATTGACCATAGCACCCTGGTAGGGGTGCATTTTCATGGGAGGATTCTTGAACCTGTGATGAATTACCAGGAGGACATGATGATGGATTACTTGTTTAGGGTCTAGTCCCAAAATCCCATCATAACTCTAGAAAAACAAATCATTGAAAGTTGTGGAGTTTCTATCTTCAAATATAGAAGGAGAATCCTTTAAATCCGCATCTTCGTATGAGGTTAAGAAATAATGGGGATGGGACTTCTCTATCAAGATGACTGGTCTGAGAGGGACATTTATGCTAGCTTGAGTGTGGGATTAGAAGTCATCAATGGGAGACTCCTTTATAGTAGAAACCCTAGAAACTATAGCTATCAACCTGATTCTCTCAGGGCTTTGACCACGAGGTCAATTCTTGATGGAAAATATGGGGTGGAGAGTTAGTTTTTGGTGACTCAACCGGGCCCCATGGAACAGATGAAGTTGTCATGTAATAGTGTCAATTAGTAAAACATATCGATACATCACAACTGTAGGTGTTCCTAGGGTCACTTGAGCTAATCAAGTGTAAAAATACAAGGTAATATTTTGACATTCCTTGTACCTAGGAAAATGTCCTCTACTATTACCAGAAATAATTAAGCAATTTCCCATGTAGGGAATCATGGAATCCAACTGGTGAATCAGGACAATGAAAGCATCATCTAAGCCTATCCACTATCCAGCTACATTGGTCGGGTGCTCGACGCCATTGGTATGAACTTTCTTTCCCTTTCTCTGAAAGAAGTTTTCATCCATGTAGTAGGCATCCTAGGAGTTGAAGGTATATTCATCACCTTATATCATTCATATTCATCTTTTGAGGGATTACATTAGGAATTGGTGATACGAGGGGGGAACTACTACATGAAGATGGATACGAGGCCAACCCATCTATGAGTTTTAGGTGATATCCTAAGAGACAAATATGAATTCAATGCTTGATACCAAGACACCAAACTGGGTATCCAACCATATTACACCAAATGGTCTCTACATAGTCATATAAAAATCATTAATCATTAGGTCATAGGGTCTCAAATATACTTAAATCAATCCCAACCATTATATTGTCTGTGTGAGGATTAGGTTGATCTATTAACTAATTCCAACTAGACAATGGTGGACATCAACACCATAGAAATATCCAGTGATGTATAACAGGTAGATGTGCCCCTATATGAGAGAGATCAAATCTTATCTTTAGAAAGAGATGATGGATTGTATTTCTTCTCTCTCAAATTCATTGATATAGAAGATATATTTGGTTGATACATCTGTTTCATATTTTAGGGGTATTTTCAAGGTGACTGTGAGGGATTAATGAATATCTTATGATAGGAAGATGTCATCAAGAATTAATTTAATTTCATGAGTTCTAGAGATATACCTAATGAAATCATTATTCATTAACAAACTCACATTTATTGTCGCAGATGGTTACTCTTTTGCAGGAGGCACGACGGGCACTGCTGGTCCAACCAGAGGATTATGGATTTTCCTAGAAATATCATTCTTCTCATTAGAAAACCAACCCAGAATCACTACTATTTTATTGTTAGGTTATTGTGGCCTATCCATAGCTATATGATGATGATCATGATTTGTCCATGATTATTCTAGCAAGTCGAGTAGAACAATCAGTAGTGGTGATGAATCAGACAAAATAGGTAGAGAGGATGTTTTCTACTAAGCTCTATGTAGATCCTTTTTTCTATTTTTTGTGTCATGAATATATTGGATTGAGTTAATGACTTGGTATTCCATTTATTTTCATATCCTCATCTCTAATTATGGTGACATTGACTGGATACATCCAAAGGGATTGCCTCAAATCCCTAGTATTTGAGAACCATGTAGGGATCCACCAACTCAATGGTATTCATAGAGATATACTCTTTGTCATCATCAAAGGAGTATTCCAATGATGGACAAACACTGAGGTTGATTCCCATCACTAGTGAAATGAAATCACTAAGAGTGATAAATTTATTCAATTTCGGTTGGGTACTATGATTTTCCTTACTATGTCAGCGCCTACACTTCTAAGTCCTAGAAGAATGAAATTGGGATGCAGAAGTGTCAACTGGAGATGGTGAGGAAACTAAAAGAGGTATAGGCCTGCCTAAATAGGTATGAATGATTCCATGGGAAATAGTTACTGATTTACGATAAAAATAGTCATCATAATTCCGAATTTCGTCACTGGAGACATTCTACCATTCACTGGAACCTTCACTGTAACTGTTCGGATCAACCGAGAAACACATCACTTGTTCCTAGACTTGGACCAATTTTACTACACCATTATCCACTTTTTACTAAATCTATCATTTAAACAAATATAATTGAATGATTTTATGTACAAGGATCTTGTGGTAAGGACATTGGTCAGTTCCACTAGTGAGATCAACCTCTAGTGGATTTCTGCACTCCAGAAGGTTCAAAACTCCTAATGGAAATGAACTTCATAACTAAATAGGGACATATGACTCCCTGAAGGAGTAGTTCTGGTTTATACTGACTGAGAGGGGAGTTCTAGGATCTTGTCTCTAACATGGTTCTGGTGTTGGATGAGGAGCTAGATGAACATTCTCTCACCTAGGTAGCGGTTCTTGGTGGTGTGGTGCCTACTGATTTGTGATGGGATAACCAGAGACCAAGGCTACTACACTCAGTGAGGCAGTTCATACAAAGGATGTTCTGGGAAATTCTCGGCTGGAAACTAATCTAGAATCATTGTAACTTCTTCCTTCACTACGGTGGTAGTCTTAGCCTTGGCGGTTCTTCTTATAAGAGCTGAGAGAGGCAATTGTTGTGCCTATGTGGCAATATGGAAGGGTTTATCTAGGTGCTCATCCTTATAAGAGATGTATAAATATCCAAATAGGATTTTCTAATTCGTGACTGAAGAAACCAAACCATTCTTAACATTCCACACACACATAGTCAATATCTACTCTTTAGTTAATGGAACATCGAGTGAATACATGAGGCCCTTCCACCTGGAAAAATATTCACTAACACAATCACCTTGAATTTGGTTTCATTTTAAGAGGACATAAATACTAGTCATACATGTGGTCCAATAGAATTGGTATAATAAAAACATGTAGAAGAATTCCCAACTAGTAATGTATCTAATAGGTAACTAGTTATACTAGATGAGCGGTGGACCTTCCAATGTTTGAACAAAACATCAGATCTTGACTTCCTCTTGTTGCGCTTGAGTTCCCTACATGGATTTGTACATTGAGATGAAGTGAGAATGAAGTTGTTATTGTCCTCACATCCCATTAATGTGTTATAAGGTAGGATTCATGAAATTCGGGGGTGCTTTCATGTCATCCACGCATGCATTATATGGTTTTCTATCAGGTGGTATTGCCACCATTCATGTCTTGAGGGCTTCGAGATGAGATTTGATAGCATCTATTAAATCGTTATGTCATATATTATAATATTAATGAGGATTCCTAACCACCAATGTATTTAATGTCTCATAAACATGATATGAAATCTCAAAAGCCAATGGGGTGGCTTATGGAGTGGTCTGCAGAGCTTCATTTGGGGAAACAAGATCTAGATCTGAATGGGGGTTTTCACACAGATTATGAATATTCAGAGATGCATACCATGGTTTTTGGAAATAAATTCAAGTTTCTACCCTACCAAGATGCATGTTATTGACTTGATCGATGGGCGGAAGCTGTCTGAGAAGGATTTTTGGAAACCCCTACTGCCCTAGAAGAGGAGGAAAAAGGTCCCACCAAAGACAAATATAGTTCAGGCACTGTTATGCAAGGAGATCAGCAATTAGCCCATCAATGAGTCCCATATTCTCTATAATTGTTTTGTGCAAGGCATCCATGGTGGGTAATCCACTGTCTTTTTTGAGAAAACATATATATCAGAGGGTTTAGAGGCCCTAATTTTCTATTTACCCTTATTAGTGTCTCAATCGATGGGAAATGATGTAGAGTGATCGACAATGATGATTTCCTTCCATTTTTTGTGAGAGAAGACACCCTTATTTGGTTTGATCTGATACTGAGACACCCCAATGGGTGTGTCCTCGTAGTCAGATCTTTGATTTGTGTCCCTCTTCTTGAGTAGACCAAGATCATCCAAATTCATTGTGATAGTTCCTAGAGGAATATACATATTTTCAATAGGTAGGTGTGGATGTAGTACGATAGGACTGAAGTGGAGAGAAGCGTACCACCCCCTCTCCCAAATTTTTACAGGTGGGGATTCATCTTTAATAATTCTATGGAAAACCATAAATATCTGAATGCATCCTTTTTGGAGGGTATGGCTGTAGCTGGGTGACGCGGGGTACTAGGACACTGAGAGTGCTTCCAAATCAACCATGGGACACTAGCAGTTGTTATTTAAATTCTCATAGCTCATTGTGTAGACCAACTGATGGATGTAGAGAAGAAAATACATTACTCAGATAGTATATTATATGAACATAACCTCCTCTTGGGTGAGTTATTCAACAAAGTTGCGGTCCGGAACCGTACTATTCCCAAGAATCTATGATAGATGATCAATGGACAGAGTGTCCCATAGGTTTCCCTATTCTAAAGAGGGTTAAAAATAATCATTGTAAAAAAGATTTGAACAATGATGTATGGGGAATATAGTGATGGTATTGATGAGGATTAGTGCGGCAGTGGACATGTCAATGGAAAAGCCACTACATGGGCTGATTGATCACAATACCTTTGGTCGTCTCTTAGGGTCATTAACAACTGAATCATCATGTACCAATAGGAATACATATTTTCCACTGCCTCAATTTAAAATAATTAGTTTTAGGTGGAATTTTTGGTGGATTCTCATCATATAAAAACCCTTATAAATAATAAAGATTATCTTAATTGGAGGTAGAGAATTAATCAAGTTATGCTAAGGAATAATTCACCATAATTCCTTTGAAGGGAGCCAAATCATTCGGTTCATGGATGTATATATAAAGAGATTTAGAATTCTTGGGGATCCCACCTCCCAGGATGAAAAATTTCACCATCTGGGATCCATACCCATACTCTGATATAGAAGGCATGGTGAAGGATGAATCATGGAATGACATTCAACATCAGAATATAAGAAGACAATAGGATTGATAATCATTTGGTGCTTCCCAAATGTTTTCCTTTGGTGGAAATGTCTCAACCTTCTTCCCTGGGATGGTTCTTCTGGGTAGGGTGGTTCCACGACATTGGGGGGGGGGGGGGTCCTCTATGTAGGTTTTAACTATTGTAGGGAGGTCCTCTGCTTTAGTTGATTAGGATATGCATATGACCTCAGTATTAGTTGTTGTTGATTAGGGGAAGACCAATTCTAGGACTACTGTGAGTGTGGGGATGGCCTCTACTCTTGTTATTGATGGGGAAGGGTGGGATAACAACATCGTTGATCAGTAGAAACATGGGGAGGACCACCATATTGGATTTGAGAGTATGGAGGTCCACTTTATTGGTGATGTGAGGTGTGAGGAGGGCCTTCATAGTAATCGAACTAGATACGAGGTGTACGTCGATGTTGGGGAGAATGAGTATGGGGAGGACCTCAATACTGGTTTATGTTCGCATGAAGAGGAATTTCATAGTGGTGAGTATTGAAGTGTTGAGGGCCTCTTCTTGAGATGATGGAAACATACGGAGGACCTCCATGTTGGTTTCTAATGGAGTGGGGAGGAACTTCACTATGGCTGGTTGTGGCATGAGGAGGAATTTTTTTATGGCCGATTTTGATATCATGAAGAGGAGAATCATATTTATTATCAATGAAGATGGGAGGGCCTCCACTTTCTTATATGCTAGAGAAATGAGGATAACTACTTGAGGTGTGGATGGAATGAGGGTGGCCAATTCATTACTGGACTATGACATGAGGAGGACAACTGTATTGGGAACCCTCAACATGGGGAGGACCTCTGTGATGGATGTTGACAAGGAATAATGGACCTCCACCAATACTGATGATGGAAAAATGGGGAGGACCTCCATGCTGTGTATGAGAAAGGGTATGACCCCCACTCTAGTTGGTGATCATATGGAGAGGGACTCCATTCTAGATATCATCATTACAGACTGGCATATAGTAGATGATAGTTGCGCGAAAGGTTCAAAGAGTAAAGCTAGACTTCATGTGGGGCGAGTGAGGTCTTAATTCCAACCATGTGTTAATGAGTCCCAACTTTACAGTGGAAAGGGATCCGATGGAATATACTGATGGTGGCCTGATCCATGGAATCCATGGAAGATTATTAACCCTAGTAGGCATCCTCCTGAGTTGGTACATGATGTGGCATCATGTCATCTAGACTCGGACTGGACGAGTAAGAGTGTAGACCACATACTCCTCATTCTAAAGTATTTCTCATTGGTGGAATTGATGAGGCCTTGTGGGATCCCATTAGGGAAGCTCCTGACAAGAATTCATAGCCAAGATAACTCTGTAATTCCATACCTCATAGGAGTAGGGGATCAAGTTGTAGGAATTCTCGGGGGAGAGTCTTTCAAGTGGTTGGTTGTTGGAGTGGGGATTTATGGATCCATGCATATCCCATGGAGGTGGCGGTGTTAGTGAGGCGTAGAATCCTCCATGAACTACCAGGATATGTCCCTCTTTTGAATGACTCCTTCCTTCTCGTACCATTGTATTAGGGTGACCATCACCCTCCTCTGAATGAGGTGTATGTGTGATACATGGTGTGGGAGCCTAATATCCATTGTCTTAGATAATTTCATTGAAGAGGTGGTGTCATTCATGAATACCGCATCGATATTTCTTATGCCCCTATGAATATGGGAGGGAGGAAATTGTTTCCCTAAAATTTGTGTCCTACAAAGATGGATGATTTTGATGATAATATGGATTTAGGGTAAGAAATTACTTTTTACCCATCATCATCCAATATTCTATGGTAGGAGAGTGATATTCACGTTGATCATGTTGTGGACCAGGATTAAATTTTTTTTACTTCCCCAATTTCCAGAGAGATCAATGATGGGACCACCATTTTCGTAGTGCTCCCTAACACCATATATCTTTATTAATTGGCATTCCCATCCACTGATGTCTTGAACGCTAAATATAACCATGTTGAGGTGAATATTTTCACTTAGTGTTTATCATTTCAATTGAATATGCTTTCGTTGGGGTGCTCCCACTAGGTCCACAACATTGGTTCATATGGGTGGTGGGATATTGTTATCACCCAGCATTCCATATTTTCAATGGAAGGTGTATTCCGTCCCTTTCTATAGCGATGAACACTCTGTTTTCAAAATGGGAAGATGGGATATTGGTTTATCTTCCTTGGATTCCTCCATAGAATTTGTCATTTAATCCGAGTCACCCTCATATATTTAGATGTGTTTGTAAAACTCAAAATTGGTTTCATATCACTGTGGATGGTGGTAAATTATGTTTCTCCATTATTGAAATTCCAAGTGGTGTTGATATGGTAGACTCATTCTGTCGGGGTAGTAGTCACATTGGGCATCACAGGTATGTTTGGATGCATGAACAGTGGTCACCTATATTCTTCCTTATAAAAGGGATTCTCATTGGCATGGAAACTGAGGCATGTCATGGTGATCGTGAGTTATCTGATTCCCAAGGATTAACTTATGATGTTTTCCTTAGATATCACATGTTTATCCTGAGGTAGAAGAATGATTTGGGTTATGGTTTTAGCTTCATGAGGAGATGAGAAGGGACTGATTAGAACACCATGTGGATGCAGATCATATGGGTACATCATTAGAAGTTATTCAAGAATGTATTACCAGATTAATGGTCCAGAATTCCTATAGAGGAAACCATGGATGTCTTTCCAATAAAGGGAATGTGTCACACTAGGAAGGGGTACATCCCCAATAGGGATGTATGAACTTTTACTAGATGGGAAGATCTGAAATACTTATGAGAGTCGACCAAGGGTGGCGTGTCCCATGAAGGGAAGTGGTCACAATGTGAATTTCAATTGTAATACATGTACAGGTGTATTAGAGGGATGAACCCATGGAAGGGGTGAATTAAGGTTTACCATTTTTGGGAATAAACCGCAAGGAGTCATCCTATGTACACTGTAAAGAAGTCACAGATAAGAATCCACGTAGATTGATGGATAATTTCTGATTATGCATGGGTTAATTCATTCAAAAGAATATTTCACTTGGTCGGATTGTGATGGATTGTGTTGGGCTAACACAAGGGAGCTTCCGGGGTGCTTCTAGGTGTAGTAATTATGTGGGTGTGGCATTTATGTTGGAAGGGACTAGATGGATGGCATGAATTTATTGTGATTTGGGGGCCCAGAAAAAATCATGATGAATTATAGAAAAAGTTAGTGAAATTGATGGGGTGGTTGAAGTGTTTGGATTGAACCTTGTGTAGGTTTCCAATATATAATAGTTAGTCAGGAATAAAATTCCACATATTTATTAATGAATCATTGGGGATTACACTTGCGGATGAGGCCTAGAATTATTAATTGGATTCATGGTCACTAATAACCTCTTTGAGAATGTGACTCAATCTTGGTGTGATAAATAAGAGAATGTAGCATAACTGATGGTAGTGGAATGAAGAATGCATAATCGAGAGATATTGTGGGGAATACACAATTAATCATTAAAAGTAGGTTCTCATTCCCTGTGCGGAGGATCACATTCTTTTTGAATGGGGATTATGTGTGAAAGAGGACCATGGAGACAATGAATAGTGGGAGAGAGTGGTGATAGGGCTCTGGTGCACATACCTTCTCTAATAAATGTATGAAGGGGATGAAGAAGGTCAATGGTGTTTCCTCATGCATGAAAGTATGGGAACATACTCTAGGAGGGATGCCTAGGAGGATATCATTCCATGTGGAGAGGATCTAATTCCATATATGGATGATCTCATTCTGTGTAAGGATAGGGGGTATGAAGACCATCCCTTATCACTCATACAAGAAGTATCATCGACATACACTATAGGGTTGGGTTGTTGTTTAACATCATACACCAGGGGTGATTGTGCTAGGAAGTTTTGCATCATGCAGTTCAGAAGTGGGGGACTCCCCACTAACCCATTGACTGACATTATTATCACACATCATCCCTTGGAATGGGGTAGCATCAGTAATGTTAAGGTGAAACTGTGTGGATGAGTGTTCATTAACAAGGTCTCTATTGTCATATGTTTTCTGAATATAAAAATTCATTGGAATTTCATTGTTGAAAAACAATAGGAAAATGTGAGACTCGGGCCACACTTAAAGTGCAGTGGGACACATGAATGGATAACACAAGTAACATAAGAAAGTGCAGTGAAGATGAACCAATCCTATATATGAATGGAGTCTTTGGGCCCCGAACCATCAAGAAGAGGAGTTATCATAAGGGAGAAAACATTGTGGGGACTAGAGAAGGGCTTCACAAAGTATAGGGAACATTGAGTGGTACCTCATTAAACTCATGTACATCACCGAGATTTGGGGGTTTTTGAAGTAATAGTATTCATGAATCATGGTAACCCATTCATGGAATGTAGTCATAATTTGGAAGTGGAATTCTTTCCCAAGGATTAACACTCAATGGAGACTAATGTACCACATATAGACTTCTTTCTCTGGGAAGGTCATTGGACCTCATGAAATGTATCCCCACCATAGGTGGAGGTATTCATGAACATTGGAAATGTAACACCCTGGCCTTTAGAATTATTTTATTTTATTATTTTCTTGGAGTTGGATAATCATGTTGAGTTTCAGGATATGGATCGGCTTAATGTTTTAAATTTTGTAAGTCTTGGGTTAGTTTTTGGCATTTTCACAGTTGTTGAATGGTTTGGGTAAACTATGTGGCTTTTCCTCAGTAATTGTGTGGCAGTTATGGGGCTTATGAGTAGGGCGCATAGGATTCACAGAGATTGGGAAACCATGTGGAAACCGGGTGAGCGGTTCTTCCCATTTGGATAGTGGGAACCGCACGGTTTTTGCACAGTTTGTCAAACCATGTAGCCACATTTTTGAGTGACCTAGATCATTAAAAATTATAAATTCAATGTATTCACCTCCATTTTTTATCCCTAAATCTAGATTCTTCTCTATTTTTAAACCTAGGCACACCAGGGTGCCCTCAAAAATCCCCCTCCCTTGACCTATCCAATTTGGAAGCCAAATGAAGCTTCTAAGGATAGATTCTTTTAGTTTTTGGTCAATATTAAAATATTATTCCCATCCCACGTATATTTATCAGTTCTTATTTGGTGGTATTTTATTTTTTATCCAATTCTTAAATGATGGGGGTGATGTGTGGTTCAATTTCATTTAAGTTAAATGAATGGATTGTGTCTTGGGATTAGATATTCCTTATCTTGAAGTTCGGTTTCATTCGCACATCGTTGTGGAAGTTGAATCCATCAATTCCCTTTACAACTCATTCCAATGAGGCTAGTGGATTTTTAAATTGTATTTAAATGTGTTTTTCAAGATTTTGGAATGATATCTTGACTTGTTATGGTGTATTTTTGTTGAAAACAATTGGTAGAATTTTTTTTAAAAGGGTTTCGTTTAACATGTTCTATAGTTCTCCACAAAATTATTTTGATAAATTTTCTATTAGATTAATAAAATTAAATTAAATACTTATGAAACTGTATGGACTCAGTTACATTTTTTAATGTTTTTAATTATAATATGTGAATGTTTTTTGATTTGGTAGCTGCTTTATGTCTTGAGAAGTTGTGGGAAAATGATTTGGAAACGTTATCTCTAAATGTAAATGATTATTTATGATTTTTTAATTGTGTGAATTATTGTGTTGGTTTACAGGAAAGTGGTGTTTCTTAAAATTGGGGTTTTAATGATTTCATGGACACTATGGGTTTCATTGAATATTGGCACATCCAGGGGTGCACAGGGTGCATACATAAATAGGCATACAAACTGATGATGACACTTAAGAGTGATCTAAATTTTTTTGAAAATGTCTCATTGTTTTCTAAATGGTATTTGGGTTCTCTTTTTAATTTCTAAAGATGCATCAAATTTTTTCATTAAAGATTGTCCCACACAGAAATTGAGACTTTTTTTGCTAAATGAATGTCATAGAGGTCCACTAGGAACATTTTAAAATTTTTCATGTTTCCCTATTATTTAGAAATGGTTTTGTAAATGTGTTTGGATTGGAATGTTAAAGTCATAATATGAACATTATAATGATTTGGAAATGAGTTGTTGGTTTGGGAGTATAATGGCTTGGTTGGAATCTTATCATGTTTTCAGAAATGGTTTTAAGGATCCTGTGATGTGACAGCACAGTCAGAACTTCTAAAAAGATTGTAACAAAATGGGCACCACTGTAGATGATTTATCTATGTGGGTTATTACGTGTGTGTTGTCTTTGTTTGGGGTAGGAATGTGCGGTTTTATCAGGTAAGGTGTGTCAAGTGTGAGAGGGACACATCATTTCCTCAAGTACTATTACCACAGATTTCCTTAAAATCTTATAGTGGATTGAGTGATGGTTTCTTTTCAACCCTTATTAGATGGTTCAGTACCCCTTGGATGTTGTAGGGTCCATCTGGGATTGTGCTCCAAGATTGGTAGTTAAAATAAAAAATGAGTTATTCACATTGGGGATACAAAATATCTTTTTTAGGTGACTCTTATTTGAGTATGTACATGTATCACACTAGGGACATTTAGGAAATTCCCTTGTTTTCTATCAGTATGTACTTTTTTTATTCAATGGCACCTAGTTTCCTATTTACAATGATTTTTTATTTTCAGTACAGCTTGGTATTGGTTTGTTTTTATAATCATTTTTGTTTTTTTAAAATTTTAATCCACATTGATAATGGCTTTGTGGTTCGTACATTTTAGAAAAAATAAAATCCATGTTTGTTTATTAAATATATAAAATACCCTTTTAATATATGTAATCCAAACAAGTGTTTATAGTATTTCTCATGAGTGGAAATAAATGGCATGTATTGTGGTTTCCTATTAGTCATTATAATATCACACCCTAATTGTGCCAATTGTCATCAGTAGACCATAGATATTTTACTGGTGAGGGTTTCTAGTTCAGTTTTTTGCATTCAGAGAAGTTTGGTATTATGGTTGGTGGTGACCAAGAAGTAACATAGCGATCTTGTTGGAATGGTTTGGTTTTAGTTTCATATTCAGTTTTTATTTTTATTTTATATATTTTATCTATAATATATTGAATATTTATTAAGATTTAGTTATGTCTAGTTCATCAACACTTTTAGCCTACATTATTTGATCTTTTTTTATTAGGAAAAATCATTCCCCTAGTTATTACATTGATGTGTGGCAATAGTTTCTTACCAGTATTGATCAGGAAGGCCCTTAGGGCCATGTATCACGCTTGGTCGGATATTGGGATGGATGGAATCACTACTTGGTTCTTAAAAGTATCGTATTAGATAAGGCCCTCATTATTTGGGGTGTTAGGTAGTTGAAGATTGGGAATATCGAGACTCAAGAGGTAGGTAGATAAATGATTTCATGAACCCTTCCTCAACCTAAGCCTCGAGTTTCTAAGAGTAGTTTGGGATTTGTGTGTTCTGTATTTTTTTAGTGAGTAATGACAGTGGATGTTACTCGGTTTCATGTTGGGATCTCACATAGAGTAGTGACCCAAGTGGAGTCTATGTACATTGTTCAATGTAATCTTAGTGTTTCGTTCCTACATAGTTTATGGCCCACAAGCATTGTTTATATGTTATTCATGAACATAGGTTCCTCGTTATGGTAGTTTGGTGTGAGTTATGTTTTGATTTAGTTTCAATTGGTGTGAGTTGGATTTTAAAATTATGTGGTTTTTGAAATGGAAATGTTATCATTCCTGTGGTTTTAGATTATAAAGAATATATTTTAAAACAGAATGTGATTAATAATTTGTAATGGTTGGTCGAATGATTGGGTTTGGGGATGAAATGGATGGTGCGGCCCTTCGTCTCTCTCATAGACATTCACATATGTGTTTGTCTGTGTGAAAAGTTCATGTTGGAATTTCTGCAAGGATGATGTAATTAGAAGTGGATGAACACATATGTGATGGTTCATAGGGGGACATGCTTGAATTTTTTAAATTAATGGTGGGCTTGGTTTTTCTACAATTTATTTCAATGTGAAAAAAGATTTCAAAAATTGGTCTTCCTTGAAAAGCGGGGTTTGTTTGTGAAAAGTTTCATTGTAAGGAGGAAATTATGGAAATTTGAATGAAAATGGAGTTTTTTTAATATAATTTTTCATGTGCATAAGGTTTTTTGGATTGTGAGCCTTTTTTGTCTTCATATTCTCATTGAATTTGTGTTTTCGATTAATGTTGATATTGTTCTTGAGATATTGTTTTGTTTAGAATATGCCTCAAAAAATGGTCACCAATGTTAATAGTGGGTGTCATCAAATTTATGTTTATAATCTATTTTTTCTTATTAATCATAGTGATCAATGTCTGTTAGAGGTAGTGGAATGGCATGATGAAGTTGAGTGTGTCTTCAAAATATTGGGAACTCTCAAATATGTGATAGAGCATGCTATTTTAGTTTTTTTGAGTGTCCATTTTTATAGTAGTGGAAGGTTATTTCTACATCATTTATTAAATATGGGATTACATGGGAATTGTTAAATTTTTTTACTCAATGGTTTATACCTAAGGTGGTGAGGATGATGAAATTAGAAGTTCTCATGAGTATTCTACAGGGATAGTGGGAATTGAAGGCCTATATTGACCTCTTATAGAGGTTTTTTTATTTCCATTTGATGATAAAATCACAGGATCAGTTGAAGGCCCCTTTTTCATCATGGTTCTTTTTATAAAGATAAATGATCAAGCCCTCTACTAATGGGATCCACTTTTTGAGAATATGGTGGTTTAGTAATTCTTAGGTAAGTTGTCTTTTGGTGTAAAATTAGTGGAATGTGGTGCTTGTGATGGTTTCCCATATGAAAAAGAGTGTATGATAGAGGAACCTATTCTTGATAATTCTTCTTCATTGGTTCCACCTCTTAGTTCATCGAATTATTCACTTATCTGCCTCAAGTGTGGCCATTTCGGGCATTTAAATCCATCTATTCATGATCCTCCAAATACATACCATCGTTGTTGCCATATGGGTAATATATTGAAGTTTTGTTAGAAGAATTTTTGGAAGAAGAAATCTAGTTCCGAAAATGAATATTTATGGATGTAGGGAAGCAGATGATTTGAACATCATGTCTCCATCTATAGTCCTCAATGTAAAGGTTTTCACATAGTAAGGAATATCTATGGGATCAGGGATCCTTGGTCATGTTCTTTTCCCCTATGTTGGGTTGGAGACGTTTGAAGATTCCATGTTGTAGTTTTTTTATTGCAACTTCATCTATTTATTATTAATGTGTGATGGACCTATCATATCATGATTTTATTGGTTAGGATTATCTGAATGTAAGCCTTTTAATGAAAATCCATTTTGTGAATCAGTTTTAGTTTTCTATTTATCATGTTTGGAGATAATCATTCTTGTATAAATTAGTGATTGTAGCCTATGTTCAAGGTTTCTATTAAGTTCAATTTCATTTCTTGGGTTTCCCCTTGTGTTGGGGGTTTGAATCATGTGGAGAGTTTTTGATTTGTCTTTTAATTGATTTTTTAGTTTGGATCTTTATATGAGTCTCCCATGAGAGTGGAAGGTCCTAGTTATTTTTTGGTGTTTCTGAATTCCCTTGTTAGTCACCCCAAGGTGGGGTTATTTTGGGTTTTAATGATCGTTGTTTTAGTCTTGTTCTTATGGTCATGAGAATCCACTCGTTTTGTACCAATATTTTATATGTTGTGGTCTCCTCTAGAAGTGGTATTGTGTGGCTTGTGAGTGGAAGGCCCCCACACTTCTAGGGTTTCTTCAAATTTTGATCGGCCATAGAATCCAGTTTTTTTTCTATACAATTGTTTATTCTCTGGTGGAAGAATGTGTTTTTGGTTGGGATAATTTTCACACCCAACCATTGGAATTATTTTACTCTATTATTTTCATGGTTTTTGATATTCTAGTTGTGTTTTGGGTTGAGTTTCTATTTAAAATTTAAAATTTTAGATGACTCTAGTATGTTTTTGAAATCTGCACAGTTAGTAAACAGTATGGGTAGACCATTTAGATTATCCCAAGTAACTGAGACACTCATTTTTGTGTCTATGAGTAAGTCACATAGGTTTCACATGTATTGGAAAACCATTTGCCAATAGTGCAATAAGTTCTATCTATTTGAATAGTGCAGATGACACGGTTTGTCAAACTATGTGGCTAAACACTGTGAGCTACACAAATCCAAAGAAATTGGAAATTCCATGTTTTCCCCACCATTTATTTAACCCAAAATTGGGATTAATTTCCCTTATTTGACCTATCCTCACCAGGGGATCCTCCAAGTTCCTCCTCCCTTGTTATCCTTCCATTTTGGAATCACCATGAAGGTTCTAATGTATTATTCAATTGGTTTTTGTTCATTTTTCTCATCGTATTCCCCTCCACTCTTGATTTCATGGTTCATACATGGTGGGGTTTCATTTTAGCCAACCCCTAAATATGGTGGTGGTGTTTTTTTTTATTTCATTGAGGTTAGGCTGTGCGGATTGTGTCTTGGGCTAGTATCTTCCTTCTCCTGATTTTTATTGCATTCGAATGATATTAAGGTAGGTGTCTCTTTCTGTTTCTTTTAGAACTACTTCCATTAATTATTGATTATTTTTAAATAATATCTAAATGTGTTTTTATTCTTATGAAATTATTTCTAAGTGTGGTACAAAATTTCTGAAACTTGTTTTAAAAGGGTTTCTCTAAACATGTTGTATAATTTTAAACATAAGGTGTCTGATAAATTTTCTATTAGTTTATTAAAATTAATTTGATAACATATGGTGAGTTTTGTACATGGTTAATATTTTTGGTATGGTTTTAATTACAATTTGGGTTTGTGTATTAATTTGAGAGCCTATTGATGGCCTGATAAATTGTTGTAAAATTCTTTTTAAAGGTTCTTATGTTTTGAAAAATGTTTTGAGATGCTTTTCGAATTGAGTGAATTGTTATTTTGGTTTAAGAGAAAGTGGTGTTTTTTAGAAAATGGTTTTCAATGTTCTCAAGGACACATTATGCATATAAATGGATGTTGGCACATCCATGGTTACACAGGGTGAAAACATGGATGTTCAAACAAGTGATGATGAAACTTAAGAGTGATCACATTTTTATAAAATATCTCATTGTTTTGTAAATGGGGAGTTGGTTCTCTTTGTGATTTTGAAAGTGGATTCAAATTTATAATTTATAGTTTGTCATATCTAGAAATTGACATAGGTTTAAGTGAATTAATGCCTTAGATGAATGTTTATAACTTTTCCAAATGACTCATGTTTCACTCTATTTTGTAAATGGTTTGGTAATTTTGTTTTGATTGGAATGATAATTGACTAGTTGGAACATCATAATATATTGGAAATGATTTCTGGATTTTGGAGTACAATGTCTTGGTAGGAATCATAGAATGTTTTGAGAAATGTTTTGAAAGTTCATGTGATGTGACATCCCATTTGGCACTTCAGAATGTATTTATATGAAATAGGAACCCCTATGGAGGATTTCACTAAGTGGGATATCATGTGGGTAGTTTTGGTGTTTGGGGTAGGCATGTACAGTGGTGCCAGTTTAGTTGATTCACACTTGTGTGGGCCTAATATTTCACTATGTACTATTTCCCTGAATTTACTGAGGATATTTTATAGGATCAGTTGATGGATTCTTGTCAAACCCAATTAAATGAGTTAGAACACAATTGAGGTTTTAGAGGCCATGTGGTATTGTGTTACTTGATTGATAGTTAGGACATACAATGGGTTACTAACTATGGAGCATTCCTATAAGACAGAAGTTGAGTTTGATCTGAGTACATCAATGGATTTCTCTAGGGATGTTAAGGAAACACCCATGGTTTCTATTTATATTTGCTTGTTTATATTATTTTTACCATGGTTTCCTATTTACACTTGTGGTTTATTTTTATTATAGCGTGGTATTTCATTGTTTGGATATCTGTTTATGTTTAGTTTTTAAAATGGAAACCCTTTTTTAAAATGGGAATGTGGTTTTGGCTATTTTGAAAAAGGTAATTCTGGGTTTTTTTAAGGGAGAAAATCATGTGTTAATATATGTATTCCAAACTACTATTTATGGGATATCATGGGAAGGGAAATGCATGGATTCATTAGTGATTCCATACTAAACATTATAATCTCACACACTACAAGTGCCACTCAGTGTTAGTATACTAGAGCTATTTTTCGTGGTAAGGTTTCTAGTTCGGTTTCCTGCAATCATAGAAGGATTTTCTTCCAGTTAATGGTGACCTAGAGATCATTTGGAGTCCATGTCGCCATGGTCTAGTTTTATTTTTGTATTAAGTTATTGTTTTTCATTAAACTGTTGTATCTAAATTAGATTATATATTTATTATTATTTAGATATTATTGGAACATCAAATTAATTATATTACTTTTTTATCTTTGTTTATTGTGAAAATCATTCCCATGGTTATTAATTTGTAGCCTGACACTATTTTCCATCCTATTGGGATTGGGAATACCCTTCAAGCCATGTCTTAGACCAGGACCAATGTTGGGTTGGATGGCATCCCATTATGGTTTGTGACATGAAAGGGTTTTTCATGGTGCACAAATACCATGAATAAATCATTTTCTGTTTGGTTTATGGTTCTTGGGTGCTTCAGGAATTGGGAATTTGGAAGTTGAAAGGCATGGGTAGAAATTCCGAGAATGTTGAATGATCTAGTTATTTATATTAAAAGGGGTCTTATAATGCTAGGAAGTGTTCTACAAAAAATATAAGGGCTCTATGAATGGATGCGACTGAGTCAAATTTAGAGAGCCTTTTGTCAATACTTTAGTGCGGTCACAGGGCAAAGTCAGACTCGCAGAGCATTCCATCTTGCCCTAGCGTTCTCATAGAGGTTAAGAGGTCTTGACAAAATGGATTCATTAAATGGACCCTTATGATGTTTTTGGGGCCATTTGCGATTTTATTTGACACCACACAGCTCTGGCGTCCTCGAGTTATCTCGAGGCACGTATTTTGGTGCCAACAATAAGCTTGTAAATAAATTATTTATTATCTAAAATTTATAAATGAATTTTCATGATAACAAATTTTATTTAACTTTTAATTATTTTATTATATAAATTTTCATCTATTTATCCAAATTTAAAAAATTGAATGATAATAAAATATAGAGAATGTAACAGTTAACTTTTCTCTAAAATAAATAATATAATGGTCAAAATCAGCAAAAAATCGAAATTTTTTATATATATTAGAATATAGGATGAGTATGGGTGAAGAAAGTACCTCCAATGAGTACAATTAAAGTGTTCGTGTCATTTCATAATTTTGATCTTCTTCTTTTTAACCATAATTAGATGCCTTACCCTTATAATGGTGAAAATTACTTAATAAGTTTGGAACACATAATTACCGAATAAAGAAAGGGTTATATTTAAAAAAATAACCTAATCATTCAAAACATGTAATCCATTTTTTGGGATTTAGTTTATTAAAATGTGTGTAAATATTTTAAAATCAAAATAACAAAACACACTGAAAAAACGTTTTCAGAAAAATTGCCTTTTAGGTTTGAAAATGTTTTTATTCTAAATTGAATCATAACATTTATTAAAAAGAACATAATTGAATTATTAATAATATAATTGAACAAATATTAATAATAAATCATTATAAAAAATAACTTTTAAAGGGTTGAATCAATTGTATGGTGTTCAATAACAAATTATATTATTCACTATTCACTAAAAAATCAATCTTTTTAAGAATATATGAAACTTTCAAACAAATATAGTTTTTCTTATGATTTAAAAAATGATATTACTTTTATGAAATTTAATGTAAGCATGAATTTGAAATTTATTTCATTTTCTTCAATTAAAAATAAATAAAAATCAATTTGGAAGAAAACTTATTTCTAAAGAATAAAATAACATTACATAAAATTCTTTACTTATTAACTATGAATTAATAAATGAATTTTTATTCATTATGTCATTTATATATATTTCATAATTTTGGTATTATAATTTATACTAGCTAATTAACGTTAATGGTGATAAATGTTGCATTAAATAATTGTATTTTAGTAGTACGTTGTGGTTCCCTAAAACACAATGTTTGGTATCATGTACACTATAGAACATAATAATCATTTATATTCTTAGTATATCAAATTCCATCTCTCTTAAATAAATTATTTATCTCAATTATATTGCATTCAACAATTTTTTAACGCTTATTGAAAACCCACATCATATATTGGGATTATGAAATATCATATTAAAAGCGGGATAGTGAACTATGATGGTCATTTAAAATATCCCAAAAATAGGTTTTCAAATAGTATAACATTAGTGGGAATAAAAATATAATCATGGAAGACTAAACTAATTCTCTAAAACTGATATAGAGTTTTATAGAACATGGGAAACAAATTAATGAAAACAAAATCATAATTCTATGATGGGTGAAGAGGCCATTGATTCATCTAACATAAATGTAAAAGTATAGCATTTTATTTCAAGAACCTTTTCATAAACTCGAGGGATTCTTTTACCATATAGACAATGAATACAAAGAAATATTCAAAATTACAATTTCCTACTTCAATCCTTTTTCATCATAATCTCATATATTTCACCAAATGTTGATTTTTATAGATGAAATTATCATTTGTAATGTACTAAAAATAACATTTACGGTATCATAAGATCCAATAAATAATAAAAATATATTCTACATGTATTTAATAAAATGAACTTGATGAGAACATCGTTTCTAATATGGATAAATATAAGATCTGTATCTATAAAATCTCAATAATAATTCCCAAAAGATCAACATAATCTCTTCCACAAACGAATAATCATATTTCAAAAAATAACCTCAATAACCCCAACATTAATGAATTTTTTAACCTCAAAGGTGAGCTTATACCACAAAAAATTTGCTTTTTTTTCATCCAAAATAAACATTATTTTAAAATCACATGTTAGACCTATGAGATAAATATACCTCAAACCAATGAAATGTATCTCAAAATATCATTAATCATCTAAAATCCTAAAATTTAAAAAAATATATCATGATTTTATTTCAAAATAATCATAATATTTATCCGTCAAATCATTTATGTAAAAAAAATCATACAAATCTGGACCTCACCTAGGCCAGTGGTAGATGTTGCACCCATTTAACCCTTTGGTTCTGTGGTCAAGCTATACAACCTTACATGATGTTATGGGTTGTCTCACAATATATATGTTATCCTTCTTATAATATTTTTTTTATTTCTAAAACATTCTGAAAAAAATTATGAACATCAAAAAAATATACTTAATCATCACATAATTTTTTTAACGGTATGGTTTTCTAGGATCCTTTTTTCTAAAACCAATTATATATTGTCAATTGGTGTTCATTTCCTTACAATCAAAGATCATTTTAACCCAAATTATTATTAATAACATTAATCTTATTTCAACAAAATATAAAACACATTATTTCTGAAATAAAATTTCTCCAAAATTATATAACAACCCAAAGTGTTTTATTACCATTAATATATTTCAGGATACCCTTAATCATGTGAAACTCCAATCACATACACCCTCATAATGAGAATCTATGCCTAAAGACTCATGATCAAATTTTATATTATCAAATCAAGTAACATTCGGTTAATCCTTTATCACTATGGAATATCATAGGTTTCCATATGTTTTATTCTCTTATTCAGTATAATGGTAAATACTGAAAATGTAAATTAACCCAAGAATATCCCCTATGACTGTAAAACATTGATTGTAGTAAGAATAAACTCATTGTAAATCATAATGATGGAAATGATATACTCAACCAACACATTTAGGGTTATTTCCCCATGATGTATAAGAGACAAAACAACTCCAACATAGAGTATCTAGATAAGGATTTGTTAATAGGAATAAAAATATAATATCTACATTAATAAAACATTATAATGTTATCCTCAACAATATCGTATACTCAATTCCATCAATAAAGTTATGTTAACTAATCTGTTTATTCCTAAATCTAGTTTAAATGTTTCTGACTAAAAATTAGATGATATCATCTATAACAACTCCAAATCTAGTAACCCAGAGCAGGTATCTATTTTATTTCATTGTCAAGGATATAGTGGATCTAATCCTAAAAGAATAATTGATTTAGTAGTCTTGAAGAATCCAATATATAACTGATTCCAATATTAAATTAGAAATATAAAATGCATTGTGTTAATCATTTTTACAGATTTGAAAATATTAATAATATCATTCTTCATATCCTTGGGAAATGAAAACAATTAAAGGAGAAGTTAGATTATTAGTAATAGTAACACACACAAATAGGATAACATGATTAAATACGGAATCATCAATATAGAAAGGTAAATAACTTAAAAAACATTCAATTTAATAAATAACAAGATTTTGAAATTAATCAATGTATAATTCCCATGTAGTAGTCTTATGGATAATAATTAATGAATTCTCAATAAATTAAATGATTAATATTGGACATCATTTTTTTAGACATCAAGACATGTATACCATCAGAACCATATTCCCAGAAGCTTAATTGATATGTAATAATTCACTAAAAACTAATTTAATTATACAATATCTATATATCCCATGATTCATGTTGATAAATTAAGGGTTATATAATTTGATTGTACTCCAATCACAATATGTCCAATGTATTCCACATATGTTGAATGATAAACTTATATCATTAAACAATATGCCCTCACAAAATAAATTCCATATCGATTAATGAATATTATTGATGAATATTTCCCCATTATATTATATAACTTTAAAATTAAAACAATTCATATTGAGATGGTATATGGTTTAGGAAAAAGGAATATAAATTATTAAATGAATTTTGATATTTAAGGGATATGTAACCTCCAATGATCACCAGAATGTTAATTTTTCATGTCTTATCGGTGGTTTCATTTGTAGGTGATTATACTTTTATTTTGGTATTGTGTTGTCCATTTTTATTTTTCTATTAGTTTATGGAAAAAAATGGCGGTTTTGGGCCAGATAATAGCGGGTGCACAGATCTCTCACAATTAGTGGAACCCATGCTCTAACCTAAACGAGACTATGCCCCATGGACAGTGGAACTGTCGAGGTTGCACGAACAACAACACCTATGTGTGGGATAACAATTCAATTGAACTATTAGTGTTTTTTCCGTGAATGATCTACTCTATGATCTTGATCCATCCAAAAAACAATTTTCCAAAATAGTTTCATCATCAAAAGATTCATCACATGGTTGGGGTATATTTTTGAAAATCATCTTGCCAACGCGAAATTTAAAATGTTGAATTTCCTCTTCTACCCTTCACCAAATCTAAACTTAAATCCACCCCAACTCACACCATTTTGATTATCTACCCTATGAATTTACCCGACTCTTTTTCCCTTGGACATCAATTTCATGGGTTATTTGGACTTAGATACTCAAGAACAATTCAATTAATCACATCCTAATATTGTTTCATTCTTGTTCTTGGTATTTTGTTTCTTCATTCATGGGTTATTCATTATCCAGTGGATTTATTGACCAAAATTGTGTTCAACCATTACTATTGGGGTTTAATATTTATGAATGTTATGTGTTTATAAATTATAGGGACCCCTTGTTGTTCCTTTTTATATTCCAACCATTTTACAGAATTTTAAAAGTGAAAGATATATGGTTCCATGATTCAACATTGTTGAATGATTTTACTATGCTTTCCATGATTTCTAAAATGGTTATATGGATTTTGTGGTGGTGAAAACTAAAACATGGGATGTGATTCCCCTCCAGTGGATCGCACATGAGGAAACTGATGGTTTTTAATTTCATGTTCTTATCACTATGGTTCATGAATCCTAGTACCCCACTAACACTAGTTACTTAGCGATTACCTATGATGCTCATGTGATGCTACGTTTAACATTCATCTTTTTAACCTATTTAATCTATTTTTTCAATTCAATGAATGTTACCCTTTAAAACATTTCCCATCCCTTTTCATAAAAATATTAATTTTGATTTCTCCTTTAATGTTACATCATGTAATATACTATACTGATATCATACGAGGACTATATGTACACACTTGGGTGTAAGTATACCTTGTTATGTTTGACAATGTTAAAGGAAAGATGTTCTGCGGTGGGGATAGCAGATCTTGTTTCTAGTGTTTCCCCATTTTTAAAGAAGCTAGTGAAGGTGGGACAAGGGCGATGACCCCTTATTACAAAGAGACTTGGCCTTATAGTTGGCCCCCATCCCCGCCTTGGTATTTTGGGTTTAGGATAAAATTTTAAAATATTTAACTTTTATATTTATTTTAGTTAAATTTTTTGCTGGTAATACATTTCAATTATTGTGGCATGATTATGGATGATTATTATGGGTGATATAATTCCAAAAAAGAAATTTTTGATGCCCAGGAAATAGTTTAAAGCTTAT
This sequence comes from Viscum album, assembly GCA_963277665.1. Taxonomy (NCBI): domain Eukaryota; kingdom Viridiplantae; phylum Streptophyta; class Magnoliopsida; order Santalales; family Viscaceae; genus Viscum; species Viscum album. Next base: position 1,022,872,340 of record OY728162.1, read on the forward strand.
GGGGATCCAGAATGACCTTTAACTCTTTCTATATGATGGGTCAAGTGTCTAGTGGTATGGAATCACAACTTGTTTCATGATTAATTACTATTATTGGTGGGTTTTTTGCATCATGATATTTATGAAAGAATGGGTAGATCAGATCTAGGACTTTCGGGGCTTGAGGGTATGGTTGTGAGTGAGATGACTGGCCAACACCACTCATCTCGGGCCTTGGTTTACCATGTGATGTTTGGGATTTGTAGTAGATTCTCCCTCGAGTGAGACGTAAAGGATGTAGACTGTGCGTACAAACTGAGCAGGGATGATGTTTTTTTACATGTGGTTTTGTTTTTTATGGTTATAATTTTTTATTTATAAATCTGTTTTAAAATTTTATGATGTGTAAATTTTTTTGTATATTGTGGTGGTGGTTTACTTGTGTTATTTGATGGTTTTATCATCATTCCTTCACAAATATCTCTTATGAAACTACGAGAAGTTTCTGTAGAGATTTCTCCATTACCAGTTGATCAAATAGTAGTGGAAGAAGTGGTTTGAGATGTCTATGTATTACACCAGGGAGTGGGATCTAGTGTTACTCTTGTTATGGTAGTCGAACCAGGTTTGGGAAGTAAAAGTCTCATAAGTTCCTCAATAAAAATCAACTTTTTTGGGGGGTAACAATAATCCCAAGGAGGTAGAAGATTTGATTGAGAAGATCGAATGGATATTAAGGTTCCTTCATACCCCTAAGGCAGTTAATGTTAAATAGTCTTTGTTATTGTTGGAAGGTCAAAGTTAGAGGTGGTGGGACTGAGTGGTATAGGATGGGAAGCATGATAAGATGGGTTGTTAAGACTTAATGGTCATCTTTGTGTAATATCATTTTCCTAAGACCTTATCCTTTTCCAAGACCCACGAGTTTCTAGATCTCTTCCAGGGAAACCAAAAAAATGTTGGAATATTATAATTTCTTTTTTGATTTAGTCAGGTTTGTAACTAAGGTTCATTACAATAAGAAATTAAAGTCTCAATAGTTTGAAATGGGTTGCGACCAGAAATTCAGTCCCATGTATTCATATATATCAATAAGACATATGCTGAGGTGGTGGATCAATCCCTAATGATAGAGATTGATTATAGTATATATTCTAGTATTCTTAGGGCTGTTTCAATATTAGGATAGGGAAGTGGGGGTTTGTTTGAGATGAAAAGGATGTAGGATGAATAAGTGAACACAGATGGTGGTATCTCTCTCCATCTTTCTAGACAGAATTCTTCTGCGGCTTTAGATGATGTGTCAATCATGTATCATCAGTGTGTGAGGTCAGAGAATATGTGGTCAACATTTTTATCCACACCTAGGAATTTCAGTCAGTGTGGACTTATTGGGAAATTATAGAAATTTTTTAGTGGTACTTGCACTTATCAGGGTTGTTTGGGTTCTGCAGCTTCCATGGGATGGAAAATTTTCCGAACCATCCAAGAAAATGGGTTCTTCGTTTTTCATTCATATTGGTATGGTTGGATCATCATCTATATAGATTCATCTAAAGGTAGAGTTGCAGGTCATTGGTCATCCTCTGACCTAGGCAGTGACAAGGCAGCTTCATGTTATGGATCAAGTGCCAGTGGAATTAGATAAAGCACCTAACATGGTTCAAGGTAATATCTTTATATCATCATCCAATATTTTTCCTTATTTGATACAGATTATTGTTATTCCTTTATATATTCTCATATTGTTGATTTTTTAAAAATCATTAACTGAGATCATGCCATTTGAAATGGATTTGTTTACACATATCAATATGAAGAAATAGATGGGATTAAGATTTACATAACATGCTCTCACTCCGTTAGAGGTGACCTAGAATTGAAATTCAGGGTTATGGAAATGGGACTATTTTATGTGATCTTTGTTATGGATTATATGGTGATTTTCCATTTTCTAATCGATTTCTATCATCATCTAGTGAGTCTTATGGAAGTTGATGGAAGTACCCATGGGTTTCAAGGTCAGTTGGATCCTTGGTATGGACATGATAGACGTCCACATTTGGAGCTGGGAAATAATTATTTTAGTATTTCATCAATCATTTTGGAGAATGAAGATGGAGGTTCAGAGGATTGATTAAATCCTATAGTGGTTGACTTCCTATAGGTATTTCCAAATTATTTCTTAGGGTTGGCATAGATTAGGATATAGATTTAACCATCGATATGAAACCAAATACATATCTAATATCTCTTCCCATATATCATATCCCCCTAGAGTTGAGATAATTAATGATACACTAGAATTAAATGGATTCATTTACCTGAGCATATTAACATGATCCTCCTGAATGTTTTTGTAACAAAGGTCAATGGATATCTTTTGTTTTCAATCAACTAATAGAATGTGAGTAAGGTGAAAATCAAGAATAAATACCCATTTACACATATTTAGGACCTTATCATTTTTCTTAATGGATCATGGTGTTTTTCTAAGATTTACATGCATTCCAGATATCACCTGGTTCGAGTTAAGGAGTCAGATGTCTTGAAGGCAACCTTGTAAAGAAGGTAAGGCCACTTTTAGTATTTGGTCATGCCATTCATGTTTATAAGTTCACTAGTTGTATTTATTGAGATTATGAATATTGTGATCCATTAGTACCTAGATTCCATTGTGGTGATATTTTTGGGGGACATCCTATTATTCTTCTGGATCATAGAAGGGAATGACCATGATTTAAGAATCATGATGGGTACTCTTTCATATCACCGTCTCTATTCTAATTTTTCTTAGTTTACCTTCTAGATCAGGGATGTAATATTTTTCTCCCACATGATTTTGTAATGTGGGGTTTCAGTGGACACTGAGAATATTAGTGTAGTTATTCCCTAGGGAAATTGAAGAACATCATTGAGATCATGATATTGTTTGTATTATAAGAGTTTTATAGGCAATTTTTAGAGACTTATCTCAGATTGCATCACTGATGAATTCCCTTACTCAAAAAGGGTTAAAATTTTAATGGATCCCATAATATTAGGAATCCTTTGATGATCCCAAGAAGTGGTTAACCACTACCCGTCTTTTAATCATACTAGATTCTGGGAAGGGATATGTGGTCTATTGTGATGCCTCGAGATTGGGTCTTATGGGTGTGTTGATGTACTATTAACATGTTCTGGATTATCGTTTTCACATAATTTGATCACATGAAATGGCATACCTAACCTAGGACCTAGAATTAGCATCCCTGATTTACGACCATAAAGACATGGAATCAGTTCCTCTTTAGAGAGAAGATTGTAGTTTACTCAGGTCATATGATCTTAGACTATATTTTCTCCAAAAAGGATCTGAATTTGAGGCAGTTTCGTTGGGTTCAGTAATTTTTGGGGTTAAATTTTTATACAATACATACCCCAAGAAAACGTAATGTGGTATAAGAAGCTTTGATTAGGAACATGACATTGAAATATTTGGACGAGTGAATTGGTGAGTTGAACATTATGGTGATTTCCACCCAGATGCATCTGGAAAACAAGGAGAAAAATGGATGTATGTTATTCGCTAGTGTGCATCTAACTCCCTCCCTTATAGAGTTTATTTGAAAATAGAAAATGAGTTATGAGTTGATCCATAATTGTTTGAAATTCCTTAATCGTGGGGAGGTTCCAAGTGATTTTTCATTGTCTATTGAGGTAGTTTTGTGCCTAAGGGGTTGCTTTGTGGTGCCATTGTCTTTGTAGAAGGCGTAAATGTTGGATAGACACCAGTCTCAATGGGATATTTATAATGGGAAAAATAATATGTTCTATGACATTTACTATTAGTAATGGTGGCTAGGTATGAGATGAGATATAACTGAATTTGTATCTATATTTTATAACTAAAAAATATTCAAGTTGTTCCCCAGTGGCCCTCCAGTTTGATTCAACCATTAACCATTCCTAATTGGATGTGAGAAGAGGTCCCCATGGATTTCATTGTTGGAATTCCTCATACACACTAGGGAATGAATCCCATATTGGAGTTGATTTATCCTGTGACCAAATCATCCCATTTAATTCTAATTAAGGACTCAACCATGGGGGCTGATATGGGTTGATTGTGTTCTCAAGAGATATTTAGGATTCAAGGTGTGCCATTAGGAATCTTTTCAAATAGGGACCAGCAATTTACATATTATTTTTTGGAAGGCATTTTTAAGATATGGGGTCTTAGCTTATGTTGAGAATGATATAACATCCTCAAATAGATTGTAAAATAGAGAAGAAAAATTAGATATTGGAAAACATTCTTCAGGCATGCGTGTTTTATTTCAGATGCTTGTGGGATAAACAGTACGGATTTTTTGAGTAATTATATAACAATCGTTACCAATACTTGTTAAAAATGGATCCCATGGAGGTGATTTATGGTTGGACATGTTGGTCGGCTTTATGTTGGGAAGATGTGGGTGTGAAATAATTGATGAGACTAATCCTTGTACATGAGACATTTGATAAATTTCAATAGATTATGAAGTGTTTATTGACGGTGAAGGGATGCCATAAGTAGGATGAAAATCAACGATATGAATCATTGAAATTCTATATTGGTGACTAGGAATTTCTGATGGTGTCCCCTCATTTAAGCCCTTACTGGCATGGTACGAAATGGAAGACGACACCAATGTATTTCAGACCATTTGAGGTTACCAAGAGTGTTTGTAAGGTAGAATACAAGTGTGATTTTTCATCTCATTTAACATAAATTAAGTATGTGTTACATATCTCACAATTAAAGAAATATAACCTGGACCCATCTATCATGGTAAATAGAAAGGAATTGAATATGGATCATGATTTATCTATGATTGAGTGGTTGGTGTGCAATGTAGTCTTCTATAAAAACATGCTTCTGGGAAATTCCATACTTTTGATCCAAGTTCCATGGCAGCAATGGATGATGATAATGAGACATCTGAAGAGAGATAATTGGGATGATTAGACGTACCCATTTTTTTATCCAACCATTCATTGGAATGATTTTCAAATTGTGGTATGGTTTTATGGTGGGGAGAACTGTCGCATATGTGGTTTCATTCTGAGGTAATTCTTCTTTTATTTCTGCCTTTTCATGGTAATTTGAATTTTCTAATAATTTTTTGGGAAAAATAGTTTTTTTGGGGAAGAAAATATGATTCACATGGTTTGTGCGCAGTTAGTAGAAACTATGCTCTAATATAGAGGAGACCATGTTCCCTAAACAATGGCATTGTCAAGGTTGGATGACCTACCACAGGAGCATGTGGGATAACCGTGTGCCCAAAAAAATGGGGTTTTTAAGGTGCACAGTCCACCATACAGGCATATTCCCTCCCCTATACAATTGTGAATCCTATATGCCTCTTGGACAGAGGTTCCACATGAATCGGAAAACTATTTTGAAAAACCATGAGGGCTTCCCAAACATTAAAAATGTTGAGTTTCCTCTTCTACCCTTACAGAAATTTCCCCCAATTCCACCCCCAACTCATCACATTAAGTATTTTTATCCCTAGACACGCCTACCCTCCCTCTTGGATCACTTGGCCCTTAATGTAGTGGTGTCTTGGTCCTTGGATCTTCAATAAATCTTCATGTAATCATTTCCCCTTCATGTTTCCTTCTTTTTCTTGGTCTCCTCTTCCTTCCTTCTTGGGGTCTTCTTTCTCTATTATATTGGTTTCCAAAAATTGTATTCAACCTTTATTCTTTATGTTTAATATTGAGTAATGTGATGGGTTATTTCCTTTATAGGTTCCCCTTATTGTGAATTTGTAGTTTCCACACATTTTCTGGATTTTTCCCAGTAAATGGTTTTTGGTTCTATGATTTATCATTGATGGATGACTTTAGTATGACTTACATGCTTCCTAAATTAGTAATATATATTATATGGGTGGTGAAAATCATATTTTCATAGGGTTTTCGTGAGTGTATGTTTCTCAAATTTTTTTCATATGAAAATTGTGATATTTCATGTGTTTTTCTATTGTTGGATGTCTGTTTGTTTGTAAGTGGTGGTTCTCATGATATATAGAATGGAATTGAGAACAAAGTGAATCCTTCATCACTAGGTAGGGAATACTGGGTCTATTAATCTAGGAAGTCTGTGCAGGCTGAGAGAAGGTTCCCTTAGCATGCATGATGATACAACACAAACTAAAAATATGATGATCATTTGAGACCACTAGAATATGGGATATGATTCAACTCTAGTGTCTTGTGCATGAATATGTTGTTCATTTTGGTTTTCTTATTCTTATCACTCAGGTAGAAGGATCCTAGGACCCCACTAAGCCTAGTTACCTAATGAATAACCATAGTTCTCAAGTGATGATATGATTATAATTTGTCTTTTGGATGTGTTTATGGTCCTCAATAAATTCAAATCATGTTCCCTTTTGAAATTTTTTCCATCCTATTCCATAAAAATGATCATATTGATTTGTATTATAATGTTATATCATGGAATCTCTTATGGTTATATCATATTATTCATTATATAACACCATATATACACCCTCAGGTGTATGTAGACCATGTGATGTTTGAATCAGGTAAATGAAATATGATTTGTGCTGGTGGTGGTGGTGGATATAGTTTCTAGTGGTTCCCCTATTTGTAGGTGTTGTAAGAGGTCGAGTGAGGGTGTTGTCACATTTGTTTAATGGAGAAATGGTCTATTTATTGGTTCCCCTCACCATTTTGTTATTTTGGTTTTTGGTTAAAAGTGGAAATTTGTTTCTCATGATAGATATATTTATTTTGGTTAATGTTTTTTCTTATGATGTGATGTTATTATTTTGTATTGGTTATGGTTGATTATTACATGGAAATTGTTTACAATTTGATTTATGATTCTCCGTCACTAGTTTAAAACCCATGTTGATCAAGATCACCCTTTGTTCATTTCCATGGGTTGGTTCGAGTTTCAGGTTGGATGCCATCTTGAATTGGTTTGGGAAATTTCAAAAGAATGTTAATGTCCAAAATATTAATGAATACATGAGATATGACTACATTAACATAAATTTTTTCATAAAATAGATTCATTTAAATAATAGGTTGACATAAGAAATAAACATTTAAAACAAAATTTCCTTAAATATTTTTCATTATAAAACCATTGAAAATATGTAAGAGAAAAAAAAAGTGTTTTGAATAGTTATAGATGAAGGATAATATTCTAGTTCTGTATACTTTAAAATAAAACATTCATTTTTTATTTTAATTAATAATTTTGAAAATGATATTTTTTCGAAATATATTCAAAGGGTTATTTTCAAACCATGTAAAAAATTAATGATAAATTAATTTTTCATTAATAATATTTTTCTTAAATAGAACATATTTTTGAAATACAAATTATATATGGATTTAGATGAAAAATATAGACAACATAAAATTAGAATAATATCAATAGTTCTTTAAAAAATACTTCATGAAATAGTAACTTGAGTTGAATAATTAAACATACCTAATAAATGGATATTCATGTCTAATTCCTAAATTGGTTGGTATATTAACCTCAAAAAAATATAATAGGTGAAAAATACAAAATATTCCTCAACATATTACAAATTTAGATGATATATCTTAATACATTGGTAACTTTATAGTCATAACCCCCATGAATGAAATAACACCATACCAAACATTAAATACTATCAATATAAAAGAATCAGGATATAGCATGTCAAAGGAATGTGTATATGCAACATTAAAGAAGAATGTTTTGAGTATTGAATATGTATCATAAAAGTATATGTTTGATTAGAAACCCTTATATGATTTATGTATAACCTTTTAACAACCAATTGTTAATAATTCTTCATTAAATTCACTATTTCACGTGATAACAACTTCATCTTCCATGTATGTTTCTGTTTGATAGTTTTGGTCCTTTTACATTGATCATGGTTACATCATATCTAGAATGATATTCCTTATATAAATATCATATATAATGGTATTTAATGTCATCTGAAAATGGTATAGAAAAATAATAATTACAACATTCCTTGAGTTGGTAATTCGTACGCATGTATGATCAATGTTTTCACTTTTCGACAGATGATATTAAAGATATATAAATAATAATTCACAATTATAGATTAATATTTATATCATATATCATATATATTTACTAAATCCATACATATTACAATACATGTAAACAAAAAATGAAAAATGAATGATATTTATTTGTGGAGGTAGTAGTCCACACGTACACCCAAGTGACAATATTTTTTTTCAACGGATTGTAATGGAAGAAGGTAGATATGGTGTTATACTTCTAGAAGAATAATTATGTTATTAACATCATATATAAATATTTAAGTTGTCATAATTCCCATACATAAAATATGGTGATGAAAAATGATTTGTGTCACTATGTTGAGACAGTAAGTCATTTGTATGAACTATAGATTATTTCACTACTCATTTAATGGAATATATGGTGTATTATTGTTTATAGATAATCATAACAACATTTTCTTGTATCCTAAAAAATAGATTTATTTTTTAATGTTAAATAAAACATATTTAGAGGAGAAAAAAATAATAATTAATGAGATAGAGATCAATTGAGGATATGGATTTTTCTTCAAAAGAAAAGTTGTAGATCTATTATTATAGTTCTTCGGGATGGTATTTTTTGATGGTAATAAAATATATAATGTGTAAAATTATGTTTAGAAGATAATTTTTTATGGTATGGAATATCTATAAGGCTCAAATTGGTGTAATTATGAGAGGGGAAGAGTGTCCTTTTGTAAGTGATAGGATGATTACTCTTGGAATCTCATAATGTATTAAATTAATAAATATTATATGTCATGTCCAAATGTGTTGAAATTGAAATAATTAGATTATAATACTTGTATGAGTACAAATAACCATATCCATAAGATTTTTAATATGTTATGGTAATGTTATCACCCTTACGTTTTATTCTTAACCCCATACTATCCCTTTTGATAATCATCAAAATATTAAAAGCTTCTCCACATTAAATGTCAAGAATGTTACCATAAAAGAAATTAATTCCAATAAATAAAGAATGATTGATTTTTTAAACCTCGTAATATTAATTTGGCTTAATATATGTTTTTATGAAATCTAAATCATTTAATAAAATATTATTTTTTATAAAACAACATTACTATCATTTATAAACTATTAATTTAATATGACATTAAATACATCAAGACAATAGGGGATTAGAATATAATCCATTTAAACCTCCCAAAAATTCGATATTTTGATAGGAAATATATTTTATAAATTAATTAATATTACTTATATCACATTTAATATTTCTAAATCATTTATTTTATTTTTCAAATAATTGAATCAATATTATATCAACATTTCGTAATAGTTAAAGGTAATTATATCATCGCTAAAAATTATAGATAAATAAAATAGATATAAAATATTTTTCTTTTGAATATATTTAGAGAATTGAACATAGAATCATTTTTTGTTTATGTAAAAAATATAATCATTATAAAACAAAGGTAATGTTATCTTTACCTTTTAATTAAATAAAATGATATAAAGTCAACATCATTACAAAATAGAATCAAAATATTATATATCTGAATATTGTATGATTACAGATAAAATAGGGTAATCCAATGAATTTAATGAATGTTTTAGTTTCATTTTATATTCCATAAAAAAATATTTTTAACTATTTTTACCCGATTTACCCAAACCATAATGAAAAATTAATTACAAATGATACTATTCATAATGAAAAAAATAAAAGTGGCCACTTTTTCAAATTTTTACATAATGATTGATAATATGGAATCTATTTTTCAGTATTTTATTTCTAAATGTTTTATTAATTAAATTAAAATCAAAACAAAATATGCAAAGAAATAAGTTGATCAAAAAATTCCATTTATGTAATAAAATGTAGTTATACAAAATCCAACTATAAAAATCATTCCAATGAACATGATTTTATTACAAAAAATATTATACATATAATTTTAGTTTTAAATCATTGAAAATAGTATTTATATCTTTCACTTCATGCAAAAAATAATTTTTTCAATAAAAATCATAATTTTTTAAAATTCGCTGAGTAATCAATATTTTTATAAAAATCAGTATATTTTACCCCGAGATAATTTTCATATGATGTTTTAAAAAATGATATATTTTTTATGAAATTAAATTTATATATTTAATAAAACATACAAATAATATTTACTCACAAATATAAATAAAAATTAACTTTAAGTAAATGTCTTTATGAAGAATAAAATAAATTTACTAAAATTTGATTACTTATTTAAAAATATTTAATCTATGAAATTTTATTGGGTAGGAAATTTATATATATTTTATAATTCAGTTACTACTATTCATACATATCAATTTAATGGCTAGGAGATAATTGTAACCTTAAATAATAATATTTTAATAGTATATCGTGGTTTTAATAAAATTGATGTTGTGTATCTTATACGCTATCAGACACAGTATTCTTTTAAAACATGAGGATGTTACACATAATATCATACAATAATTCTAAAATAATAAATTTAATTGAATTCTTCCCAAAACAACACAATCTGATGTTCAACATAAAAGCATCTCCCAAGATCCTAGATCTATCAGAATTCACAACATCCAAATAATCCTAAAAAATAATACATATTCACTATACTTATATCATCATGATAATTCACTACATACACAAAATAATTTATATGAAAGTTTTTATTATATGAACTCAATATGAAATCAACTATAGTCTTCCCACACATGACACTTAAAAAAGGAACAGTTATCAAAAATTTATATAAAATTGTAGTTAATAATAATTCCATAAGTTATATTGGAATATAAGAAAATAAAGTCACACGGAAGTCCACTTTTTCTATAAAATACATTGTTTACATAAATAAAAACACACATGACCTAAACTAGAAAATCCAATGCATTAATAATGAAATTACCAAACTCACAAGCATAATCATATTCTTATGACCCTAGATGTAATGTGGTAGAGTAATAATTTTCTATTACCCTCTACACATGACATCAATATCCAGGGGTATACCAAATAAGGCTTTATATAATGAATCATGTATGCACACAAACCCTTAGAATTCTAAGTGTGACAAAATTATTATGGAAGCCATGTCAATATCAATAAATCACTAACTATATTAATTTATGAATTCCCATAAACACTTTCCCAATATGTTCTCCATATAATGGAATTATCATAATTAAAATGGGGTTATCAAATATGAGTTTTAATAATAATATATTGGGCATTGAAAAAACCCAGATTACAATCCTTTATCTCTCTAAAATAAAACCCAATTATGATTTATTAAATATATTTACAAGATATTAATGTAATTAATTATATTAGTAAAACCAAAATCATTAATTTTCTTAATAATGATGGAATAAATTTGGATCCATGTTCCAAAAATTAATTATTGAATGTAAAATCACACCACTACATCACCAATCAAGTTTCTAGTAAACATCATATGATTACCCATACAAAATACTCATAAAAATATACCCTGACTAGTTTATTTAGTCTTAGAATCCATGGAAAATAGTTTTCTCCAGAGAGAATGAGATAATAATTTACTAGAGGAAGAATCAAATTCTTTACCAATAATTAATTGTTCAAATGCTAAAACAATCCAATAAAATATGTTTTGGGATGAATAGAACCACCACAATCCCCCAATTCAACCCTTTGGTTAAGGATCCCTAGAAAATGGGCAACTAATTAGTCTTTAGGGGGAACTATGATAATAATAAGAAGTTAAGTGTACATTAATTAGGCATGTGGTTTGGCTTCACTATTTGGAAAACCATAGACAAATAATGTTTTCTCAAAATATCTGAAATAAAGATTCACCCAAAATATCAATGCATGGATCATTCAAAATCATGTGGTAATTTTGAACCTTCATGGACACCCCCAAACACACCAACACGATTATTTTGGAGAATGTATTAGTTTCACATAGTTTATCACAAAGCGTGTGCTCTCCGCAAATTGGAAAAAGCATCCGAAAAACTCTCTATAATGTCCTAAAACAAACACAACCCTTTTAATGAAATAAAAAACTATTAAAATACCCTTATATATCCAAACAAAAAATGTGATAAATTTATCATAACATTGGGTTTTCATTACTCAGAAATATTGATGTTATTTTTTTCAATCCATAAGTTCAATCACCCAGACCGATATAGTATAATTTCACATATAACATTCCTAACTGATTCCTTGATTCAAGAAAAATAGGCAAAAAAGGTATTAATTGACCTATAAGGAGTTTATCATTCCCATAACATTATAAAAATGGATGTGTTAGAGAAATGGAACAATCTTCTCAAGGGAGACATAAGAATAATAAGTAAATAACTACAATTTTACTAACACACTTATCATAGCTAGACAAGGGAACAAAATAAATTTCATTAATTCATGTATTCAATAACACCCAACAAAAAACCCACCAAAACAATCTATAATCTAGAATGGTCCTACCCACCATAAAACTAAAATATTCTTCTTTCCCTGGTGGATGATGTTTAATCCCCATGAATATGGGAAGAACACATGATCCTTCACTAATGATACTGAAACTCAATGGAAAACCATCTTGAAAAAAATTCAATTTATTTTACCTTATGATTATTCAAAGAAGGGTGCGACAAGCTTCTATGGTTAACTAAAAACCTATAAAATATATTATAAAGAAATGAGATCCAGTCAAAAAATTCTAGATTTCATTGACACATCCTCTTAGACTACATATATCAATTTGTTAACCTTTTGATAAAATTTGGAATCCTGTACTCAAAGATATCCATGATCCCAAAGGTATGTTTATAATGTACTAAACCATAAAGTGAAATTGGACTAAGTAAAATACATGTATGATTAGATCATAATTAAAGGTCAAAAATTCATGAACATACCCATGTACTTGATCTTCCATGACATAATATTTTTAATATGTATGAGTAGTGTTGAATCAAGGGGTAGATCATCATTCACCTCAACAACAATATAATCTTTACTTATTTCCTAAAATATAACAGCAAATCCCTAGATAATTTACTCCCCAATAGAATTTTATTGTTAATAATCATAAAATATCCACCGAATAGTGCTCAAAAATAACTACCTTGTGTATGTTATCAATATCTAAATGGAAAATCCACATGACATTTCTCTATCAAAAGGAGGAAGTATAGTTGGATATCCAGACAGAAGTTAATTCTCTCCTATATTTATTCCATGACTACTACCAACCATTATGGTTTAACATAATGATATGATAATGAAAATTCAACCACTTAATATCATTGGACAAGTTATCTCTGGTTATGAATGGGTGATTCTAAATATAAATCCATTAAATCATCATGGTCTATATGACCCTAGTTCATGTTAGTTATTCTACTATTTAATAGTCTATGATTTAACATTCCACAAACATGTCACCCAATGACTTTTGAGATAATAAAACCATTTTCCAACCAATCGTGATATCATTTGAATAGTCATAGTGGTCCTTAGTGAACTGATAATGAGATGATATGTAAAATTCCTAAAATATCTGATTGAGAGTAGAGGGTTAGAGGGTATGAGGTTTCATGGAATGATTATATTCAATCATATTGAGAAGTATTTCTTAAAATACTATATTGAGACACGAGAGTATATTTTTACCCTCACTGAAAAAATATAAAAGGGTGTTATTAGTTATAAAACTACTCATGATGAAGCATACCTAAATGAAAAATTATTCTGGTATAGTTCCCTTTATAGAATATTATTTTTAATTCATAATACCCCCCAAAATGATTATTACTTTCCATAAATATGTTGGACACTAAAATGGAAGATTATATTTTATATATACTACTCATACATGAGTTGCGTATCGACCCTAGTAATGGGATAAAAATATCCTATAAATGTTTAAAGAAATACATTCAGTCTATTACTATCAATATCTATTTGGATTGTTAGAATAAATATCTTCCCCAAATTATAGCAAAGACACTTCCAAGACAGTGGATTCCACAAAATTATTACCTTTTCAAATGTGATGGAGCATAGTACACTATCATGATCTCATAATATCCTGATACACACAAATATCAACATTATCATTCTATGACGAGTCTATTACTAATGAAACTATGATTTCCCTCTCCAAACCAATTACCAATCAGAAGCCAACACCCATAATTATGTACACATTAATAACTAGAAAATGTATGCTTAATTCTGACCATATGTAGACCAGCATATATTATACAATGAACATAATCAATACAATATTTTTTTCATGAAAATATCAGTCTTTATCAATATAATAATTCTAACTCACTAATACCAATTCTAGTATGCAATCAAGGATTATATCTAATAATTAACAGTATTACAACTTTCCCTAAAACAACATAGAAAAAAAATTATGTTCCCAAATTTTTTACATGATTCTCAATAAATATAATTGATCCACCAAAATAATGTTAAACAAAACCTAAAAATACTTCCTAGTGTTTGAACACTAATAAATTTATATACTAATACATATTATAAAAGATCATTACAAACCATCAAAAAAAATTTCATATTCAAATATATATATAAATCAGGAAAATTTAGATTCAAAAACAAGATTTTTTTTACAATTCCTTCACCCATGTTCCATTTAAAAATTAATTTTAAAACATTCTTTCCCAAAAAAAATATTCAAAATTTATAACAATACAATGAAAACCCATTTGTAAAACCTTCACATCTGAAATAATTTTTTTAATCAATACATCTAAATGATGTTCTTTATTTTAAAACCTATTTTGCAACTATGATATTTCCTCATCGAACTAATCACATAAGAACAATAAAAAAATTATGTAAATTTCATTAATAATTTAACTATATAAAGGAATAATTTTATCTCCATGCAAAAAATAAAATATCCATTATAAACTCATAAGACATGACAGTGGTTAATACATTGGATTTTCATATTATATTACCAAAATATAAATAATGATAACTTTTTTACAACCAAAATAAATATGATTTTTTTGATAACCTTCCAAGTGTGATTTTCATTCCACTAAAGAAGAAAAATGAAATAATTTTATTAATAAATTAATATGATCAATAATTAAAACACATTCATCTATGTAATATTCTTATATAATATAATTCATCATTCATTAAAATATTTTAATCCCCTAATCATAATATGTTATCAAAAAAATTACAATAGGATATTAAATATAACATACAACCATTATAATTTGTATCTTATTTATTATACTAGTAATAGTTCCCAATACATGTACATAACAAGGAATAAAAAAACATGCTACTCTATGAATAATACAAGAAAAATTATCTCCAGAAATAATAATTCAATGTTCTCTCATTCTTATATTCAAATAATAATCACTATACACCAATTTCAAATTAATTAATTTACTTAACACAATGCATATTATAACGAACATTATATTATAGGCTAAGATACCAACACTCAAAGATATGTCAAGGTTCTTGATACTATAATTATAGAAATATTCTTTATATTAATATAATATTAAAAATTTAATTATGAACTCATGTAGACATTCAAAAAAAATTAACATTACATTAAAATAACATTGACTCAAATTAACACATTTTCAATTACATTTAATTATAGTCATTTATATTTCAGGATCCAATTATATACCAATTTCATGTTCCCTTAGACAATAAAACACAGTGATGGGATAAATATAAATCAAATCTAGAATGAATCAATAGTAAAAACCAAGAACTCTATGTATACCATGTTTTCTATACCACTTCTAAAAAATATTCAGTTTCATCCAAAATCATAATTAACTAATTTAATAAAACCAAGTGATGAGGTTTCCATTTTCCAATGAATAATAAAAATATATCACCAAAATGGTAAAAATTTAGTAGTGTTATTCTATATTAATTTAAGATAATGGGTTCTCATTAGATGAACACTTGAAAATGAGATGAAAACAATTCTAAATGTTCTTAAAAATATTTAATATACCTAGGATACCCTAGTAACCTGAATTTCAAACTAAAGAAGTTAGTAATGCCTATTAATTATCAAGATTTACATTCGGGAAATATCAAATCATCAAAACTTATATCCTAACTAATGGAAAATTACAATTATATACCACTTATAATATCAATACCCCAACCCATTGTGTCCACAAGGAGTGAAATTACATGATGTTTGGTGATTCCACCTAGGTATAAAAGGTTGGTAATAACTGCTACGATCAGGACAAGATCATGTGTCATGATATTCTATTACATTTACATCATGAAGTAATATAATCATAACAGAGAATGAAACATGATATATGATACAATACTGTCTAAAATTTGTATTTCATAAAATAAATAGGATTAGAATGTAGTAGTGAAATTTAATTCAAGAAACTAAAACTAGATGACCCAAAACTATTACAAGGTGATTGTATGATGAACTATTATCCTCCGTATGAAATATACCACCAATATCTTAGCTCTTCCTCAATATTTATCATCTATAAAATCCCACCAAAACATAGGTGGACTTTCCCTTAACAATATCATCAAAAAATAATCATTTATAAAAAATGCACATGTATGGGATGAGTATAATATCCCAATATGAATTTGTAACATTTCATATTTTCCATGAATTATTTTTAGAAATTATATGGAATGATTTCAAGACCAAACATTAAGATGATGTGCGATTTGGTGGCTCGTTGTGCCCAGAACAATTACTTGAAAAAAATTAAAAAAATTAATATCACACGTGCACTATTTACCTAAAAATGTGGAATAACTCTTAAATTAGGGGCCCAAATCAGAACTTTTAGGGAACCGTTAAGGCAAGAGAAGTGGTTTAACCTAGGCACGACATAACTATTATTGATGTCAGTGGTCTGTAGAAAAAGTCACAGATGATGAAACTGTAATTAAAATAGTTTTTATAACAAAATTATTCGACCCATCAACTTTTCTTTTTAATATTCATCTGTAAATAATTAAATGTTATCACCATAATCCTAGAATTCATCTAATATGTGTAGAAGAACTCTCTTGAAAAACGGTGATGGATCATGGATTGAAAATCTATGCAAAACAAATTTCAAGGAATCTTGTTGACGAAGACGATGACGAAACGATCCTTTGACAACAACTGATCCAAATTGTGATAGGATGGTTGTTTATTTTCTATCATTCATCATTATTTATTTTCATGATGTACGTGCGTCAATCCATTAATACATTGATCCATAGTTTGATTGGTGCATTCTGGTTATAAATTCTGGGAATATGTTCCAAGAATACTCATATTTGGATATTCGTTCTTCATTCTTAATCATAATGAAAATGGATTGTAGCTGACATGAACAAGGTTGAGGTTCATTCTTTAATGTGTTCTTGTGGTTTTCATTCCCCCATTCTTCATGTTCTTCATTGTTGGACCCTCATGGACATGGTTCCACATGTAGGGTGGATAAAAATGCGAGGGGACCCCGGATTGAAGGAAAAGTTACAACAGAGAATATATTTGTGTAGATTGGGACCCGAGGAAACCAAATCTGGAACTATTTAGAAATTCAAGAATCAGAGGAAGAACAAAGACTTCTAGAAGTAGAGGTGAAAGAGACCGGTGCTGGAAGCAGTGGTGGGGTCAAACAACTGAACTGTTATAGTTGTCACTGGATACAAAGAGTGCTTGAGATGTGGGGGTGGGGGCTTCATAAAGCGGCAGGGTGGCTATACAGAGCAACAATGTTCACCGCGGATAGCGATGTTAAGTAGATGAGGCTGAAAAATAGACTAAAACTAGGCCATGGATGACCATGGTGGTTGACTGTAAGCCACATTTGATTCAGCTATTGTGTGGCTGCATCATCTGGTGGCGCGTTAAATTGTCATATTCATTGGACAGATCATGCAGTCGGTCCAGGGCCTAGTGACCTCCTTTCTTATGAAACATTAATGTTCCATAACATTGAAAATGTACATCTCTCTGAAGAGTCAACTATGGTGTTGTGACCTTGATGATAAAATGATCATTTTGAGTTAATATGAAGAGTTTTAGTTGGAACTATTATTGGTTGAGAGCATTCCCTTGGTCCTTTACTTGAGGATTCAATATGAAATTACGTCCACGTTACTAGATTGAAGTCCTTTATAATGGCCAAGTCCCAGATAGATTTATGGTACCCCTCTCTGGGACTGGAGGATCCACTATCACCCCAAGTGGAGTTTTTGTAGAGTATATGTGTCCTATGTGATCCATGATTTTGACCTCCATCAAGTGGACCACATCAGTAGTGTTAGTGGTACTCTCATGGAATGATCTCCTATATTGTGGATTGATCCAAATTGGGTTACTGGTATTCTTTAGGTAGGATCCTCTCTCTATTTATCATAATCTTACATAAATAATGCATTATATTTGGTTGATGATCAAGTGAGATAGACCTATTTTAGAGTGTCTCTAATGAAATCATGGTTTGAGGAGTGATTTCTCCCAGAACAAGCATGCCTTGATCACAATCCGGTAGATGTCAGTTGGTAAAGACCCCCTGATAGCATTGTGTATCTCACGAGTATATCTGGATATTCTGGTTATATGTGAAGTTGACATATAACTATGTGTATATTACTAATATTTTCCTTCATTGTATTTCTTTCATTGTATTAACTTTATAGTATTTCATTTTTTGTATTTCCTTTGTGGTATTTCCTTTTAGTTTTTCGGGTGTCCTACTAAGTATTTTCATGCTAACCCCTACAGGGGATTCACCGACATGTGTCATGTCTTGTGTAAAAAATCGTCCCTTTGATGGAGTCTTAGGTGGACCAAAACCATGTGGTTATTAAAAAGGACTGATAGTTGAGGTGTTACAGCAGTTTAGACAGCATCCCTAGTACGCCTTTTCTTACAGGATGAACTTGTGGTGGAAGACTCTTTTTGAGGGCCATGTAGTCTGGACCTATTTACATTCAATTTTTTACTCAGGATTTGGTATATAGTGTTTCTAATGCATTTTTTTACTTAGTGTTTCTTACATTTTTGACTCTTTGTCTTGGAGATCTGTGTGTTCGTACATGTACATAGGATAATGCCTCCCATTTATGGGATATACCTACAAAATGCTAGTCACTAACCCATGGCCTATTAGATGAAGGCTTAGTGTAGTCATAGAATATGACCCTATATGATGGGTTGTGACTTAGTGGTATCATATCGATCTATTTTACACTAGGCTCGAGAGTTTCTGAGGCTATTTTGGGACAACAATGTTACATATTTTGAGTTCATCTATCAGGCTAAGGTATATAGTGTTTATGCAACGGTTGATAAATCCATACATGCGGACTCAGATTACCTAATTTTCCATGCAGTCATTGATTGTAGGAAAAAACAGCAGTACATGCACCATATAGGATGGTTTATGATTTCCATGTCCTTCTTGAGTCATCTCTCAAGATATACTCAATTGATTGTGGTACAACTAGTATAATTTCATGTTTCCCCCACATGGAAAGCCAGCCAAAATTCCATTATATTATCATGAGGATGATCTTATGTGGGACTATGCATTAGTATAGGGGAATGTACCAGAGATGGATCCTTTAGGAGGATTAAAAGATATACCACCACCCATCTAGGGGTAGTTAATACCATCAATACAAGCAGAGGATGCACAAAAAATGAGTGTGTTTCAGGAGTTTCATGTATAAAGACCTTCCAGGTTTCGAGGTGAGCCATAAACCAAGTTGGATGAGGATTGGATAGAAGAAATCACCCATGATTTCATCCTTATGAGGATGAAATTCCACTAGATTGAAGTCCTCACCATGAGTATTCATCAAGGATCTGTGGGGAGATGGTGGTGTTGGGTGACTCAATTTCAAGATGAGACGACACTCTCCTGGACAGACATCGAGCTTCTCTTCCGAGATGAGTTCTGTCTGGACATATTGCGAACTATATTCATATAAAAGATTCTACTGCTGCAGTAGGAAAGTATGACCATGGATGAGTATTTAGTGAAGTTTACTGATCTATTTTACTACACCATGGATATGGTTATATTTTAGTTCTTCAGGGCATGATCCTTCGAGCCGGGCTTACACCGAGGCATCCATGCATCATTAGTATCCCTTTCAATTTGTATATATGTTTGGGTACTTCAGTGGGCCCTATTAGTGGAGTGTTTTCTATAAGAGTACACACACTATATGTGGTATCTAGTAGTGGGGACTAGGTAGTCGAGACCTTTGTAGTAGGTATCTGATGGACGTTGTATGTACCCAGGCAGTTCAAGCACATCAAGAGATGACCCCAATACTCGGGTTCAGTAGTACAAGGATCTCACAGTATCTGAAATCATCCTAGAGATAGGCGGTGTTACACATACGAATGTCTGGATCATCTAGTATGATATTTTTGAACACATCGTACAGCTGATCAGGAGACAGTAGATGTTCCATCAAGGAAGATGAATATACAGGAGAAGTCAGGTACATAGGGAAGTGGATGTGGTTGTGGAGTAGGTAGGGTAGTAGAAGGTGGTCAGAGGTTAGACTTATTAACACCATCACACCCAGGTGGTCTTTTCTAGGCCCGTGGATCTAGTGGACTGGGAAAAAACCCAAAACATTCTATTGAGGATTATGACCACAGGTCTCTAGGTTTGAAGTATGATCTGTCTCTTTTATAGCTTAGCTGAAATTTTTATAGACACATGTGCTAGTCATCCATTTCTTTTTAGGAACCTTGTTCGGGAATCAGATATTCCAATTGAACTAAGGACTAACCCTTATGCTTGGAGAGTCATACATGAAAAAATTTGATGATCACACACTGGTGACGATAGTGTGAACTGACTCTTGGAGGTCATATATTTAGTTGGGATATCATAGAAGTGTAATTTAGGCCTTACAATGTCATTCTTGGTTTGGATTGGTTATCCATTGTTCATGATCAGATTGACTGTTTTAGGCATAGAGTGCAGTATGACCACATTTATGAATCCATGTATTCCATTGTTGGTGAATTGGTATCATGTGAAGCATAGGATAGACTCACGCATAAGAGGTTGAAGATGATTACTCAGCAGTTTTCTAGCCTCAACCTCGTTGCAGTGTATTATATGAGAACTCATTTTTCTATATTGGTGGTGGATTATGAGGAGGTCATTCTTAAAGATGATCTAGTTTTACCTCGTTATAAGAAGATACACATTTACATTGATCTAAACCCTAGAGTGGCATATATATCAACACCAACATATTAGTCGGAACCCATAGAGCTTTGCGAGATGAGCGCGCAGTTGGTGGACTTGTATAGTATGGGCTTCATGAGACCCATGGTTTCACCCAAGCCATCCCTAGTTGTTTTCCAAGAACAATTATAGGATCTTGAGGTTATGTGTGGATTAATAGTTCCTAAACCATGTTAATGTGAGGAAAAAGTATCCACTACTGAGGATCAATGACCACCTTGATCAGTTGAAAGGGACCAAGTGGTTCTCGATGATTGACCTCAGAATAGGCTATCACTAACTATGATTACAAGATGATGGTATACTAATGATGAAATTCGGGTGTCATTAAGATCACTATGTGTACATGGTGATTCCTTTTGACATAATGAATTCCATGGAATTGATCATGGGACTCTTGACTGGATCTTTAAGCCTTCCAATTTACCAGCTCATGGTGGTCTTCATAATTGAAATCATAGTGTACATGGCATCTGAGTAAGAGAATACAAGAAACCTGAGGATTTCCAGGGAAACACACTAGGGGAATGAACACTATTGGAATCACACGATGTGTTAGTTCTTGATTTGAGAGTTCCATTTTTTAGAACACGTCATCTTGGAGGCTAGAGTTGTGGTCGATCTGGTGAAGATTTATGTTTTTCTTTCTTGGGATCCACCCAATAGTGTTACCATGAAGGGGAATTTACATGGATTTGAAGGACTATCAGAGGTTTGTGTCCGAATTCTCTATATTGGTAGAAACATAAATGAATTTGACATTGAAGGGGAAACCATTCATATGGACATAGAAGTTCTATTAGTTCTTTCAGAAGATGACGCAGAGGATGACGAGCACACCCATAGTGAGATTTCCAGTAGAGGGCGTCCAGTACATGATTCTTTGTGATGAATCATTGAACAAGAATGGTTGTGTCTTGATGTATGGGAAAATAGTGATTGAATATGGTTAACACTAGTTTATAATTCATGAGAATAACTACGTGACCCATGATCTTGAATTAGCAGTTGTCGTCTTCGCATTAAATATGTGGATACACTACTTAATGGGTGAGTTATTTATCATCTACTATGATCACAAGAGTCTCAAGTATATCTCTTCTCTGATGGATCTGAACTTTTAATAGTTGAAATGGATAGAGTTTTTCCAAAACTATGACTTTGAGATTTTTTATACTCATTTAAATGGGAACATGATGGAAGATTATTTCAACATGAGATCTAGTTTATAGTGTCTGAATGAGGCATTAAAGTAGAAGTCCTCATTTCAAATATCATTTTTGGATTGAGATGGAGCATCATACCTCCATTCAAAGGTTTTCACCCATCCACTATTACAGTGAGTTAGGGAGGCACAACTTTTAGATATCGACTGCGATCCCCTACATGCTCAGTAGTCTATGGGGAATTCTCTTGATTGATATTTGAATGGTTGGGAGCATATCATTCATTTCAGAGGATGCAAAGTGGTACTGGTGTCATTGGACGAGGACGACATGTGGGAGTTCCATACAACAATTTTACTGTTACATCTCAGTGTAAAAAATATGTACCATGTCCTCTGATGTCAGTTTCGGTGTTGGGATAATGAATGGATTTTTAGAGTGTGTCCATCTATTCCTCACTCTCCAACAAGTGAAGGTTGAGCTCCATGTTCTTCTTAGATTACACAACCCCTTAAGGTTCTTTGAATGGGTGTAGGGTGGGATATTGAAGGAATTTGTGATGGTTTAACCACATAAATCCAGGGGACATGATTCCATCTAGGAGGTCATTGACCGACTCACCATGTCAGACCACATCATAACTATCCAATAATATAGTTCTATAAAGATTTTGGGATTCATCTACGTGTAGGAGTTAGTTCGACAACAAGGAGTTCCATCGATGATTGTTACATATCATTATTCTCACTTCACATCATGGTTGTGGAAGAGATTGGAGGAGGTGTTTGGGTCTTAGTTACACTTTATCATAGTATTTCACTCACAAACAAACATCTAGACAGTGGGCCATCTTGGTTAAAAAGGACATTTTGTGGGTGTGAATTTTTTATTTTGGAGTAGTAGAGGAGATCATATACCAATTTTGGATTTTTTATAGAACAACACCTATCACTCCACCACAGGTATGAAAAAATTGGAGGCCTTGTATGGGCTCCCGTTCAGGTCGTCACTTCGCTGGACTGACCAAGGAGAATACACAATCAAAGAACTGGATATGGAGGGAGATACCACATATAAGGTGGTTATTATCCAAGAGTAGATGAAAACTATATAGAGTTGATATAATTACTATGTTGATAGAAGGTGGAGGTCTTTTTGTCCATGGAAGGAGACCACATGTTCCCCTATGTATCACCTCTACTTGGACAACATAGATTGGGTTAGGGTAGCAAGATATCTCCATGGTTCATCATCCCTTTCTAGATACTATGTAGATTTAGTGAGGTGTATTACCATTTTCCTCTAACACTAATGTTATATCTGGTACACGATGCCATCCATGCATCATAACAGAGGTGCTACATGCATGACCCATCACATGTCATCAACTTAGTTGAACTAGTCATTGATGATGCAGAGACTACTTTTGATTAATTGGTGGAAATCAATGATCATTATGAGATGATCCTTTATGGGTGGTCGATTCCTCTAGTACGTGTTTCATGGCAGCATTGGAATCTCTAATAAAGAACATGGGATCGGGAAGATCAAATTTGTACTCATTACCCCCATTTATTTTGTTAGACCTTTTTTTTTTGATTTCTAGGATTTAAAGCACCATTGTGGGGAGATTGTGCCATCTCATATTTTCCATTTATTTTTTTTGAAATTATATGTATGGATTATGGGACCATGATCTGAGACATCATTGGATTCTGAGTCTCGGTGTTCCTGGAAGAATTTTTTGAAAAAAAATTAATATTTTTTATATCATAATCGCACACTTTTCATGAAAAAATGGAATTAATCTTAAATAGTGTCCCTGATTAGAAATATGAGGTTACCATTTAGTCCAGAGCAGTGGTTTTACCCTAGGTGTGACATAACTATTGTTGGATAAATTATTTTATAAAAAAGTCTGAAAGGATAAAATAGTAATTAAAATAATTTTTATAAAATTTTTATTTGATGTAGACACTCTTATTTTTAATATGAATTTGTCAGGAATTCAGGGTTATCACTATAACCATAGAATTCCTATGAGATGTGGATAAGGACTCTCTTGATAAATGTTGACAGATCAAGGATATATGATCGATGCACAACCGATTAAAATTAATCTCACTTTCACCACCAATGACACAACAATCCTTCATCAATGACTAATTTGAATCAAGGTAGGGTGGTAATTTATTTTTGATCACTCCTCGTTCTAGATTTTCATGAGGAAGGCTATTCAATCTTGGATCAGATTGAACAAGGGTTTGATCGATGAAATGTGGTTATAAGTGTAGGGATTATTATCTAGGAGTTTTCTTATTTGGTTAATCATTATTCACTCTTCATCTTAATGAGATCATATTAGGGCTGACATGAAAAATGATGAGTTTCATTCTCTAGGGGTTTCATGTCATTTTCTCTCCCCCGATCTTTGGGTTCTTCATTGTTTAACCCTCGTTTCCCCAGTTCGACATTTCTTGTTCTTTTAAACTCGAGCAGACCACTGTATGGGATGAAAAGTGACAACATAGACCATGTCATTGTTTTTTCAGACCCAAGGATTCCAGATATGCAATCATTTCGATATTCTGGCATCAAATGAAGAACGGTGTCTCTTGGAAGTGGATGAGGCATAGACAGGTGCCAGAGGAAACCATGATATGAGGTGAGGCCACAAGACATGTTGGGGCCATGGCTTGACACAGTGGAATGGATGCGTGGCATGAAGGGGCATCTGTATAGAGTGGTGGTGGTCCCCATGGGTGACCACATGATGTGGACGGGAATGGCAGATGGGCCGAGATGGGCGAGACATGCTGAGCTCTAGAGAGACGGGATATTCCAAAGCGATTTGGGTCGAGTTGGGCCCAGGTGGAGCGGGTCGGACCCTACGGTTCATAACTAGAGGTTTGGGTCAAACATAGAGGGTTGGGTCGGAACCAACGAAGTTGACTGGACCCAGTGAAGCAGGATGGACCATGGTCAACGTCGAGTTAGACCCGAGGTGACTGTGTCGGATCCTGAAAATAGTCGACCATGGTGGTCACCCATGATCCATTGTCTATCTAGTTGGCATGCATGCATTACAACTGGGGGCAGGGTCAACTGCATGGCCACAAGCCATTCATCTTTGAGGTTGAACCATAACCTAGTAACCCCCCATTATTCTAAAACATAATTGTGAAATAACATCCAAAACTGAACTTCCATTTAACCATCTGAATGTGGAGTTGGGACAATAATAATGAGAGAGTACTTCTGAGATAATATGGAGAGTTTTTAACTTTGACCAGTATTGGTAGATATTGTTCCCTTGGTTCTTTTATCAAGGGTTCAGTATGACATTACATCCATATTACTGGATTTTAAATACCTCTAGAGGTCGAGCCCAAGATATAGTTTTGGTATCCCTCTATAGGACTAAACCAATCCTCTATCACACCTAGTGGATTTTTTGTGAAATCGATGTGACCTTCAAGAGTATTATTTAGGTCCTCTATCATGTCTGCCTCGTATATAGGGTTACTGGTATACTATGGGAAAAAGATCTTATATTATGAGACGCATCATTTGGGTTAGTGGTATTATCTAGGAAGGATCCTCGGCACTGTGGATTGAACTAGATCGGGATAATGGTATTATCTGGAAATGAACCCATCTCAGTGTATCATAATATTCCTGGACCAATGCATTCTCTTTGGGTGGGGACCAACTGAGCTAGACATCTTCATTAGTGTCTCTGATGATATCATGGCTCAAAGAGTATGTTCTGCAAGAATGAGATTTCTTCATGCAGAATCCTCTAGCAAGTAGTTGTTTAAGGATTTCTAATAACGTGGTGTTTCTCACGAGTATTTCCATTTATTCTTATTATATGTGTTGTTGTCATATACCTATGTGGAGATGATTGGTATTTTACTTGTGGTATTTCCTTCATGATATTTCTTTTTTGGTATTTCATTTATCATATTTTCATTGTGGTATTTACTATTTGGTATTAAGTGTTAGGTTTTAGGGTTTCCTACTGAGTATTGATTTACTAACCCTGGAATGGGATTTTCCAGACCTGTCACGACTTGTGTACATGATCGACCCTTTGATAGGGTACTAGGTGTACCAAGACCATGCTGTGAGTAATGAGGCCAAACAAATGAGTCATTCCTACATTTCATATAGCAATCCCAGAACCATTTATCTTACAGGTTTGATTTTGGTTGCAGAATCTTATTAGTGGGCTTGTATTCTATCCCTATTTACATTAATTTTGTACATTTGTTGTGGGATATAGTGGTTTTCATGCATTGATTACAAATAAATTTATCATTTCACCATTTTTTACTTCTAGGTGTATGTGTGTGTGTGTGTGTGTTTGTGTCTAGGTAGTTAGGATAATTTCTCCCATTTATGGGATATGCCAACTCGGTTATAGTATCCAACCCTTGGCCTATATGAGGCGCGCTTGGGGTAGTCACAACATGGACCCCTCTTGGATGGATCATAAAAACATTCCCCTAATGGCTTCCTATACATGCCACGTAATCAGGAACAAGTTACAAGATATTTAAAAAAATAGGAATGAAACATAATAAAATAAATATGCCAAAAAAACAATATAATAAACTCACAATAAAATCTAAATTTTCATTACATTACGTAATCTATAAAATGCTAGATACACATTCCATGAAAACATACACACAATTAATGCCACATGAAAAGGTCCAGATTGTGAGTGGATCATGTTCATCTGTCCCAATTCATCGCTTGGAGGAGTATTCTTTTTTATTTTCACTCTATATTTAATTCGGACAACTTTTTTTGAAATAAAAAAAGGCACGTACAATGTATCCTTATTCACACAAACATATAAATTCAAGAGTGACCATGAATTATAAAGGAATCATAATCCATATAAAAAAGGCCAAAAAAATATGCATATATAGTTTCACATGGACACATTCCCAACAAAGTTCACCACTTTCCAGCATCATCACATTAGAAACTTAATCATAAAATAGAAATTTTACCAAATATGTTTTTAGAAATTAGCACAACATATTCATAATTAATTATTAAATCAATATAAAACCAAAAAAAATTAATCAAGACATTTATTAGACATCAATGAATTTAATTTAATAAAGAAAGACGCAGTCTTTCTTGTTCTCAATAAATGTGGAGTAAGTGAGAATCCACATATATCGAACTAAGTATTCAAGATGAAATCACATAATGTATTCAAATAACCATAATCTAGAAAAAATATATTGATAATAAAGAGTAAACCCCCTTAAAAACATACAAAATATAGTAGATCGAGGCGTGGATGTCCTACAATAGAGATCTGACCAGCAAAGAATAGGGGAATAAATTTAGGGAATAATAATATGTGTCATTTCCCTTGATTTGAAGGTAAAACTCCCCAAAAATATAGGATATGTGAATCTTTGACGAATGGAACTACCAAAATCTACAAATGGAGACATATATTTCAACATCCCCAGCTATAGGATGATGAATGGGCATTTCAAGGGGGAAATCGAGTTATGAAAATAATTTTTAGAACACATTAATGATTCACAAGGCCTCAAATAAATTGAAAAAATATGTGAACCCCATGTTAATTGGTATTTACTGAAAAATAGATTCAATCGGACAATTTATGAATTTTTCATCAAAACCATGTGCTAACCAAGAAACTAACTAGACACCACCAAACAATCCCACATGGCTACCTATGAGAACCACAATGTTTCCCCTAACCATTTAGTAAAAATTCACCCACTATAAATCCAATTAAAACATTTGAAAACAATATAGACCTTTTTAATTCCAACATCAGTATTTTAATAATTAAAAAATACATTATTAAAAAAGCAAATCAACACATTTTAAATGCTACAACAAAGATTCACGTCAGTAATTATAAATTTTTTAAAAGTATCTATAAAAATCAATAATTTATTATAAGGACCCGACCTTATTACATTAGATAATATTAATTTTATTCAAGAAAACACTTCTTTTAAATTGAGGATCATTTAATCTGTATAGCTTTAGATAATTGGGATGTAATACATCCATAAACTTCTATATTGTTAATGATTGGATTACATAAAAATAGTTTCCATTTTTTTAAAAATATAAAACATTAAATCATAAAACATGATTTCTTTGAAAATTTATCAAAAATTTATCATGGCTCCCTTCATTGTCCTAAAAATCCTAATATCCTATATAAAGCATTTAAAAACATGGGATAAGAACAAAATATCAGTAAGGGATATTAAAAAAAAGAAATAACACATTATTTCATGAATACTTGTAACGTATGAAATTATTTTCAAAAGACATACTTATCACCTGTATATATATTCTTAATTTGTGAAACATGATATTTACATGATACATAAGAACATAAGTAGGAGCATAAAATTGTGTTGGGGCATTTCATACATAATCATGTAACCTTGTCGGCTACCATATAATTTGTAACCCTCATGACTACCTTACAATTTGTGTAACCATCTCAGTTACACTTGGATTAACAATACAGCTGACCTCAAACATACACATATCCAATGAATTGGAGGAAAATATAGGCTCCACCCACCATTATAAATTATTCCCAATAATAAGAACATAATCATACAACAAGTATAATTTCATAAAAAAAATCTTTTGAAATTTGAAAAATAGAATTTTAAAAGAGGATTTAAAAGATAAACCCCCTTATAGAAATCATATAATTGAACAGAGACTTAATAGAGTTGATGGAATATGTATATACATAGTAATTATACATAATTTAAAATATTATAAACAAAAACCATGAAAAAAATAATTCTAATATCACATAAATAATGAAGTTGGATGTCAACCCAATGAATGGAAATCAGTTTAATAATTCCCTTACCTCAGGTTTGTCTTTCTTCAATCCTATTAAAACCTCTTGTATAATGGTTAAAAGAGTGTTATTAGTATTTTAATGAAACATGTTCATGTTTATAACATATTTTATGATCATTTAATAACCTCATTTGACCCTTTAATTGTTAGTATTTTGTTCCTTTCACTATTTTGGGTGAGTTTTTTATATGGTTTTAAAGATTGGTTCATGATGGATTGTTTTTGTCGATTGGAAGTGAAACTCCAGACCATGAATAGAGTCGTATTTACATATTTATAGAACCATGGATGAGAAAGAAAACATATATTTTTACCTGGTTTAACCATAAAAATGGTATCATGACCAGACTTGAATGAATTAATGCAAAGTGAAATCACATCATCCATGATGTCTGTAATTCGACACATCACAGACAGTGTTTTTATTCCTGGAATAAGTGGGAGAGGAGAAGAATAATGATGATTAATTTTCCATGAACATGAGAAAATCAGGAATATACATGATTTATGGAGCTTTCATTCCTCTTGGTAAAGAGTTGACGAGGAAATAATAAGAAACGAAAGGAACTCAAAATAAAAAAATTAATTGAGAAATCCTAAGAAAAATACGGCAGCATAACTGCTATACAAGATGGTTTTTGAAAATATTCAAAAGATATTGGAAAAGGGTCACCCATTCATAAATTAATCATAATACATAATATTTCATCAATAATAAGGAAATAATAACATGGAAAGGAAACTTGAATTATATTCCACATAAAAGAAAAATAAAATGGAAACAAGAAAGAAATTGAGAATTTTCATACCATGTAGAGTAACTCCACGAAAATGAAGTTTGGGACATTGGGGGCTTGAGAAAAACATGGGAGGACTACTAGGAAGGTATGGAGGCCAAATCTTTATTTTGGATTAATTGTAAATGATGTTAATGAAGGAATGGGTTTGTATTTAAAGAAAAAGTAAGGGAATATTTTAATAATTTCTAAGGGACACCTCATTAGTGGTATTTGGAAAACCATGGGATTGAACACGGTAGTTTCCCATGGTATAATCCAAATGGGACACCTCAAATATTATTTAACTGTTCACAAGTCACCCAGATTTGTGATATCATAATAACATCATTAATGATTTCATTATCACACCGAAACCAAAAATTGTATTTTTCACTATTCACTGAAAAATAAACTATCTCAGAAAAATACATAAATTTCACCTTAACCATTTAACAACACGTAGTATTCTAAAATAAAGTTCATTTTTTGAAAATATTTTATTTAATATTTTTAATTTATTTTTAAAATAAAATCATACTTTATTAAAAAATTTATTATTTAAAAACTATAACTTCTTTTATATAACATTGAAAAAATAATCAAGTTGTAATTATCTTGAAATCAGAAGAAAATTAAATAATAATACAATTTACTATTTATTAAGAACATATTACATTTCATACTACTATTAATAAGGGTATGTTACTATTCACCAAAAAACGAGTTAGTTCCATTAGACTCTAAATGACATACTAAACACAGTTGTAGATGTCCGTTTTTCAAAATTAAAAAATTGATGTTATAAAATTATTTTTAAAGGATAGTTATAATTATCTACATAAAACAACTTTTCATGAATTCAAAATATTTTTAGAAAACCTTGGGGTGTTACATTATCCATAGCTTCTAGAAATTGCATATTTGAAATTTTAATTACACAATAAACAAGTAATGGTACCTTTCCCTCATAGAATTTCTAGACTCCCATGTTTCTTCTTCTACCATGTGGTTTCTCCAAAAAACATTTACCCGATGGATTACCTTATTCCTCAATTCCAGTTCCTGTCGATCATGAATCTGAACTGGATAATCTTTATAATAAAGGATCTCTTCCAGTTGAACTGCTTCTGAGCTCAAGACATGTGATGAATCTGGCACATAATTTCTCATCATTGAAACATTAAAAACATTGTAGTGCTGAGAAAAACATAGAATCAAAGCTACTCGGTTTGCAACTGCTCCAACTTTCTACAAGATTTCAGAAGGACGGATAAACCACAGACTTAGCTTCCCATTCTTACCGAAACACGTCATACTTTTCTAATGAGAGATTTAAAGGAAAACATGGTCACCTACCTCTAAAAATGAAGTCATTACTTCTGTTATCTACATAACTTTTCTACCTGCTCTGAGATGTCCTTATGTTCTACTAGATCATATTCACTTTCTTGGACACTTCTTCTATTAATTCTGGCCCCATCAGCATTCATTCACCGACTTCATCACAAAATTCTGGAGTTTGACACTTCTCCCCATATAAATGCATGAACGGTTCCATCTGTATAATATACTGAAAACTGATTTTATAAGAAAACTCAACAAAAATAAAGATGTTGATCCCAACTTCACTTATTGTCTATTGAACATTCTTGAAGCATATCCTCAAATGTATGAATCGTTCTTTCTGACTGAAAATATGATTAAGGATAAAAAGATGTACAGAATTTTATATATGTGCCAAAAGACTTCTGGATCCACTTTAAAAAGTTTAAAATGAACCTAGGATCCTTATCAGATACAATGGAAAGAGGAACTCCATGTAACCTAACAATCTCTTTTAGGTACAGTCGAGAAGGATGATCCAATGAAATTGTATCTCGATTAGAAATTAATTGTTCATATTTTATCAGCCAATCAATAATAAGTCAAATCACAATATTTACCTTGAGAATTTGTTGGTATTCCCACCAAAATTTCCATGGATACAATCTCCCATTTACACTCTGGCACTTGAAAATGGTGAAGCATCCCCTTCGGTAACTACCTCTCTTCTTTAACCTGATGACATGTCAACACTTTCAATGAAAAATCAGCAATATATATTTTCATTCCATCCAACCAATGATAATCCCTAGGGTCTATGTACATCTTAGTACCTCCATGATAAACTAAAAATAGAGAACTATGAGTTGTACACAACAATTCCTTCTACAACTGGGAATCACAAGGCACATACAACCTTTTTTCGAATCATAAAACACAATCTTTATCAAGGTTAAATTCTAGAATCTTACACAATTTAAACAATTCTACTTTTTTTGTAGATCATGATATTCTTTCTGTGCTTTCATAATTCTGTCTAATAATGAAGACTGCACTGATACATGAGACAAAACAGATGTATTCCCAGCACCGTCAAATTCTATGTCAATATTCATCAAATCATTAATTAAGGGATCATGTCCCAAATGTATCATGGTTAATGATGCATGTTGTTTTCAACTCAAGGAATCTGCCACATTGTTTGCTTTTCCAGGATGGTAATTGATTGTGAAATAATAATCCTATAACGTCCCAGTTCCAGAAGCCACCCAGAGGTTCCCCTTACCTGGTTGGTCACATGGCCTCAAACTCATTACCCCGAACGCCAGAGGCTGCCGACTAGCAGTGACAGCCTTGGGTGTGATAGTGGGTAAACTATGCCATCATTGGCAGAGTACACAGCGGAAGTAAATAAACATGAAATAGCGGAAGCAGTAAATATCCAACAATAATAAATAGAAGAAGTCTAAATCATCAAAAAACTGGAGCACATATGTATATATATGAAATGATGCATGATACATGTCTAGGAAAGCATCCAAACAAGTCACAATGCTGAAATATACAATAGTAACAAAAAAAGTACAAAATAAAAGAAAAAAACTCCTCATCATCACAATCCAAAGCTTGGTCCCTTGATATCCTTCTCCAAGCAATAAAGTACCAGAAGTCGAAGGGCGCTTTCCCTTGTCTATACCTGCAAGAACATAGTTTTTTTGGGACCAAAAGCATGACCCAAATGGGGTGCGAGACTAAATCCCAGTAGGAATTCACCAGAAGATCTGTGCCTAATTGTTAGTGATTATATGGAAGGTAAAAGTATAGTAAGCAGTAAACATCAACAACAAAGTAGCAGGTAGTAAACAGGATGATACACAACACCAATCAACCCACAAACACCAGCAGTAGTGAATCAAATCTGCTAACAAAAACAAGGAACCCTTTGGGACGTACCCACAACCATCCTATCTGATCCTATCCAAGATTTACCACATCCCTCTGGGCAGTGCACTCAACCTAACCCCTCTGGCATGGTTATACGAAATTATAATACTCTCTAAGGAAGCTCACCCAGTCAATTCCCCTTATAATCTAGGGTAGTCACAAACTCTCTGAGGAATATCACATAGTCTAACCCTCTTAGCCTCAAGCTCTAGAGACTATCTGAGGAAGCTATCTCGGTCAAGTATTCCTATAGCCTCAGGTATACCACCAACTCTCGGAGGATACTCACTTGGTCAATTCCTCCTCTAGACTAGGAAGGTTCTTAAAGATAAATCAAACAAGTTAAGACGCTCTGAGGAAGCTCACTCTGTCTACCCTCCTGTAGTCTGTAATATCCGAAGGCACTCTGGGAAGCTCGCTCGGTCTATCCATTGTGGCCTATAATTTCTAATCCACATTGAGGAAGCTCACTCGTTCTACCCTCGTGTAGTCTATAATGTCAATAACTCTCTGAGAAGCTCACTCGGTCTATCCCTTATATTCTATTGCACTAGGTTCTCACAGCCATGTGCCAGTTAGTGAATGATAATGCTATAAGGCCAAAGTACACTTATAGAGCTACTTTTCGAACCAAAGTACACCTAAAGATATACTTGGATAACATTCTATAGGACAACAAGCCTGTTATGGATTTCACTCCATCCTATAGTCATAAGGCATGGAAAAAGGTGTAACAGCCAAAGGCAAATGAAACCCAATGGCCGTAAACAAAACAAGCATTGGAAAAACATCAAAGCATAAAAAAATATCCTCTAACATGATTAATTTACCTCTACACAGGCATACAAGAAAGGAAGGAAAACAACAAGGGAAAAAAGGTAAACACGCAATTCCCCGTTCACAGGTATTGGTGTAATTTGCACATAAAACTCAAGGACATTGAACAGTAATCCACAAACCACCTACCTCGATCTTAAGAGAACGATATACTTGAACCACGACAACGGATTCTCCCTTGAACATATTAGATCTGAGAAAATGTGCAAAACGGACAAACCACGATAACATGAGAAAGAGGAAGAATCAAGGAGTGAAACTCGAGAAGAAATAAAAACTCACCGATGTGGTTCCAACGCAATCAACTGCTGTTAAATCGGCTAAAAAAGGATTATCGGGAATCCGGAGATGTTTCAAAGTTGTACAACATCTCTCGGTCGAACCATACCTTGAAGATGATGTTTATGGCGGTCAGGCGCGACCAAAGTTCATTTAATGAAAAACAATAATTTACACGACGTGTACTTTTAGAGTTCACGACGTGTACTAGGTTTTTCCGTACACCACTTAAATCGGCCTCCTCATCACCCCTACACACCGTGTGTGTGGCCAGGACACCACCACCACACGGCTTCGAGCTGGAAAAGAGTACACAGTGTGTACTCAGAAAGTAGATGGCGTATACTTCAAAAATTTCCAAAAACTCCATTTTTCTCAAAAACTCAAGAAAAAGAAAGGCATACATGAAAACGAAGATGCGGGTTCTTACAAACTTCCCCCTTAAAGAAATTCATCCCAAAATTTCCTAAGCGAGGCATAGAAGAAGAAACCCCGAACAACTATGGCCACTACGATCGTACATTGGTCTCCCTTTCCCAGGTTTCGTCATGTACTCGCCCTTGCTTCCAAACCACCCGTACTAATGGAATAGACCGCCCATGGAGAACATTTGTACTGTGATTGAAAATCCTAATAGGATGCTCCTTAAACAACGTATCTACTTTGAGCTCATCCTCCTCGGGCTGAAAGACATGAGATGAGTCTGAAAAGTAACATCGGAGCTGAGAGATGTGTAAGACGTCGTGCATAGCCTTGTACCTCTGAGGTAGCTGCAACTAATAGGAAACTGGTCTAACTCTCTCCAGAATCTCAAATGGCCCAACATACCGTAGTGAAATCATACCCTATCTCTGAATCCTCTTGTGTCCCAACCTTGGTGCGACACGTAGGAAAACCTAATCCCCGACCACGAACTCCAGAGGTCATCTCCGATGATCAGCATAAGACATCTGTCGAGAGTGTGTTGTATCCATCCTCTTCCAAATCAACTCTATCTACTCTGAGGTCTCCTGAACAAGATGAGGTCCCAATAAATATGCCTCTCCTACCTCCAGCTAGCATAAAGGTGATCAGCATGGCCATCCGTACAAGGCCTCGTATGGTGCCATCTGAATAGTCTCCTGAAAACTATTGTTGTATGTGAACTCCAACAGAGGAATATGCTTCTCCCAAGAACCACCAAAGTATATAATGAAAGCTCGGAGCATATCCTCAATCACCTAGATCATGCACTCGGACATTCCATCTTTCTGGGGATGGTTTGCTATACTCAAAAGCACTCATGTACCCAAAGCCATTTGAAGTCCCTTCCAGAACCGAGAAGTAAAGTGCACATCCCTGTACGAAAAAATGGAGTGTGGAACTCCATGTAGATGTACAATCTCCCGGATGTACAACCATCCCAGATCATCAACACTAATGGTCTCCTTGATCAAAAAGAA
Source organism: Viscum album (assembly GCA_963277665.1). NCBI lineage: Eukaryota > Viridiplantae > Streptophyta > Magnoliopsida > Santalales > Viscaceae > Viscum > Viscum album. The sequence continues at coordinate 1,022,908,403 of OY728162.1, forward strand.
GTGAGAAACCTTCGTAATACTATCGACGACAACCAAAACATCTTCGTTCCCTCAAGGTGACCTCGATAACCCAGTCAATAAGTCCATCGCGACATCATTCCACTTCCACTCAGTAATGGGTAACTGATGTAGAAGCCATGCTGGTCGCTGATGCTCTGCTTTCACATGCTGACAAGTAGAACATCTCATGAAAAAACCAGCAACATCATTCTTCATACCTTGTCAGTAGTACTGGTAGTGTAGATCACAATACATCTTGGTGATGCCAGGATGAACTACCCCAACTGAGGAATGAAAATCCCACATCAACTCCTCGCCTATGTCTTCTGGCACCCATATGCGTCCTTGGAAACACAAGATCTCATCCTCACCCACTGTCCATCCAGGAAGAGGGTCCCCTCCTGACACACTCTCCCGCAGGACTAAGGCCCTCAAATCTGATAGCTGCCTCATCTGTACACGATCAAGAAGTGTAGAGGTAACAACTACAGAAGAAGGAAATGTATGTCCCTGTCTTTCGTGCACCTCCATGTGCATCTCAGTGAAAAGTTCCATAATCTGCCACTAAATGCTGGCCTCCTGAACTACCTGAATTTGAGTTCTTCTGCTCAAAGAATCTGCCACTGCATTGCCCTTTCCCAGCGTATAGGCGAGCTAGAAATCAAAGGACTAAAGATACTCGACCCACCTATGTTGTCTCAGATTCAGATCATGCTGAGTGAAGATATACATGAGACTCTTGTTGTTATTGGATACCACAATGAGCTCTCCCAGAAGGAAGTGTCGCCAACAACATAAGGCATGAACAACAGCTGCCAACTCCAAATCGTGCATATGGAAATTCCTCTCCTGTGGCCTCAACTGTCAAGACTCGTAAGCAATAACTCCATCTCCCTACATAATTATAGCCCTTAGCCCGATACCTGAGGCATCACAATAAATAGTGTTTCTCTTGCCTGCCTCGGGAAATAATAGTATCAGAGCTGACGTTAACCTCCCCTTTAGCTAATTAAAGGTGGTCTCACAAGAATATGACCATAAAAACCTATCCCCCTTCTTGGTCAGACCAGTAAACGGTGCTTCTAGGCACGATAAGTCGTGAATGAAGAGTCTATAGTATCCAGACAGCCCTAGGAAACTCTGTAACTCTATGAAATTCTTCGGCTTCTCCCAAGAAACTACAAATCTCACTTTCTATGTGTCCACGGATACTCCTACCTCTAAGATGACCTAAACCAAGAAGGGAATCTGATCCATCCAAAAGTGGGACTTCGAGAGTTTAGCATAAAGTTGATGCTCTCTCAGTTTTCTTAGAACTATTTCAAGATGGGTAGCATGGTCGTGTCGAGTACAATAGTACACCAATATATCATCCACGAAGACCACGACGACGGATTCCAAGTAAGGATGGAACACTCAGTTCATCAGTGCCATGAAAACGACTGGCGCGTTCGTGAGACTGAACGACATGACTGTATACTCATATAGACCAAACATGCTCTTGAATGCTGTCAGGGATATATCTGACGGTATAACGCGCAAATAATGATAACCGGAACTCAAATCAATCTTCGAGAACACCCGAGATCCTCGAAGCTGATCAAAGAGGTCATCGATCCTTGGAATGGGATATCGGTTCTTGACTATCAGCTGGTTCAGCTTTTGATAATCCACATATAACCGAAGGGTGCCATCTGCCTTTTTCGCAAACAAGACAGGCGAACCCCAAGGAGAAGTACTGGGTCATATGAAGGCCTTTAACTGCAACTCCTCCAATTGCTTCATGAGCTCCTACAACTCAGGTGTGGCCATCCTATTAGGAGGAATGGACACTGGTTCCTCTCCTGGTATGTTCTCAATAGAAATGTCTACCTCGCACTCCAGAGGGAAACCTAAAAAGTTTTCTGGAAAGACATCTCTGAAACAATCCACCACTAGAGGAATGTCTAACTGTGAAGTCCCCTGGTCATCCAGATAAAGACTTTAAATCTGGGTTGTAACTTCCCCTAACCCATGATGCTCTGGTCCTGCTCTACCCGCCTATACATCCCACTCACCTCAATGAAGGAAAGATATTCCCTCTGGTGATACGAAACTCACCCGGTGGTGATAGCAATCGACAACTTCCTGGAAGGGAACAAACCATTCCCTTCTGAGAATGACTCCATAGCCTGTCATCATTAGGATATAGAGGTCCCATAAGAAATGACACCCTGTAACCTCATGAGGGTACTCTATGCCCTGATTTATGCTAGATTTCTCGTTCCCAATGGCATGTTAAGAGTCAACAAGTCGGCAGATGAAAAGATACCAAGCTCAAGGCTCTCCACAATAGCAACAGAGATAAAACTATGGGAAGAACCTGTTTTGAAATGGGATTAAGATAAAATTGAGGATACTAAGATCTTACCTCGAACTGTGGAAGGTCGGGGATCCTGCTTTTTATAGGTCTACTCCATGGTGAAATACTGGCCTGCAGCGCGGCACTGCGTCCCTGGCTGACAGCTCTGATTTGATCCACTATGTTGTCGCAGATAACCTGGTGACTGACCACCACAGCTATAACCTCTACCTCGGCCTGAATGACCGGAAGAACTGTAGGTCCCAGACTGGTGGGAAATTGGCGAAGAATCTCCAGATCGCGGGGTCATAGAAGAACCCCTACCACCAGCTGAAGGTGAGATGATCTGACAAAAACGGTGAAGATGGCCCATCTTGCCTAAAGATCAGCACTCCATCGGATCTCTATGGAACTAAGGTATAGTATGCCCACTCCTACCACACTTGTAGAATTAAACCTGGATTCCTGAAGATACATCCCACGAACCCCAATCTCCTCGAGTAGACTCTCTGTGACGCTTTATACTATCCGTAGGTGCAACACCAGCTCTAGATGTCAAACTGCCCTGTATCACTGCTCCAGAATCTCTTAGATTGTGCTCAGTGCTCAGCGCATGGTTGACGACAGAGGATATAGAATTTAACTTGAAGATATTCACCTGGGAACATAACTCTTGCCTGAGACCATCCTCAAACTTCCTAGTAAGGAACAACTCATCGCCTTATGGGATCAGTGGGAAAAGCAGCAGCTCAGTAAAACGGGATGAGTGTTCCATGACAGAAAGAGTACCCTACTGTAGGCTCATAAACTCCCAGGCTCGATCATCCCTCAGGGTCTCCGGATATAAGTAGTCATAAAATGTACGTCGGAACTCATCCCATGACATACCCTCCTGGCGCCCTGACTGTGAGATCAACTCCCACCACCTCTCGGCCGTAACCCAGAGAATATTAGTAGCCAACTTTACCCTTTTCTCTGGAGGTATCTCTAGGTACTCGAAGATAGTCAGAGTGGCCTCGAACCATGAATCTGTAGCCTGGGGTCCTCTATCCACTGAAAAAAGTAGTAGGATTCTGCTGCTAAAAAACAATCGTCGACTCATCCATCAACGGGGCAGGAGGCGGCGATCCCTGAAAACTCTGCATCATCCTCAGGAAATCCTCCATGAACTGCACATCAGCGCCTATGATGGGTATAAATACTTGTTCCAAGGATGGCATAATAGGAGGATATACAAGAGGATCAACAGGAGGTCCCTGAACGGCCATATCTAGTGTCTGATCACCGTCTGACAACTGCGGTACAACTGGAGGATGTCTCGAAGGAATAGCTCTGAAAGATCAAAAGCACAACTTAGATCAGAATTAACATGGTCTGAAAACATAGGAGTACAATTCAGAATCAGGGAGAAGAAACATTCATGTTATAAGAAACATGACTACACAACGTGTATAAAAACAACATGGTGTGTCGGTTAAATCCATTAACATGGGCGTGTACTGCTTCCACTACTGGTCGTGTAACACCCCAAACTACATGTGGTGTATAAACACTACATGGAATGTATTTTAACTCTATTTCCCTGCCCAAGTCTTCCTTCACGGATAAGCCACATGTTCCAAAGTAACCCCAGACTACACGACATGTTGTCTAGGGACACGGCGTGTACTAGAAAAGGACTCGGCGACCCGTGTTGTTAGTTACACGGCCATCTACATGGTTGACCCTTACACGGTGTGTTCTGAACAAACAAGGCATGTATAAGAGAAGTTAACACCAACCCGTTTTGTTCGTGACATGACCTGAGACCTGAGACAAGACTAAACAACGTGTTCTTTACCCACACGACTTGTATGGAAGAAGGTAACACCGACCCATGTTGTTCGTGACACAGCCGGGTACCTGAACAAAACTACATGGCGTGATCCTCACCAACACGGTGTGTTCTACTCGAGCTTCCCCATCCCGTGTTGTTAGTTACATGGCTGAGTACATGAATCGAAACTAAACAACGTGTACCTACCGTACACGGCGTGTTCCTAAAGTCATTTCTACAACATCGTGTCCCTGCTCACAGGGTCTGTGACACGGTCTAAAAACTACACGGAGGGTAGTCAAAAAGTGCACGCTGTGTATTCTAGGTTTTTCATTGCAGTAGCTCACAAACTGCACAGAAGCCCAGAAAACATAGAAAACATAGCAATGAGGTTCCAAATTCCGATCCGTGAGGGCCCATACTCCCTGCGAATCAAGGCTTGGCATCTTCTATAGTCATAGATAATAGAAAACAAGATCATGATCCACCAATTTACAATTCAAGAGGGCCCATAACACCTCATGAATCAAAATTTGGAATTCATTTAAGCAAAGTACAATACAAAAAATCCTCTAACAAAGCAGACGAGATTCTATCAAGCACCTATCACAAGAGATTTCATAATCTACACAATGTCTATCACAACAGCATGCAATCACAAATGCACCCTAGATGGCATGGAAAGAATGCATGTCATGTGATTTCTTCAAGTGCCTATATGATGCATGAGATGGCATACTCTCATCTAGTCAGTTTGTAACAGAAATAGAACCGCAATAGTCAAACCTATTACAACACAAAGCATGTGATGAAATCTAGGTGAAATCATATCAACCGTAAAATCTCAAAACCAGATAACTACAATAATGAGATAGTATGGCTTTCCCTATACATGGGTTAGCTACTCCCGAGCACAGCTTAATACCAAGTACTGAATCAGTCCTATCCCTGGATAAAAGCTCCAAACAGTAAATCAAGAGAAAATAACACCTCTGATACCACTTTATAATGTCTCGGTCCCAGAAGCCACCCAGAGGCGCCCCGTAATGGGATTGTCACATGGCCTCAAGCGAATTTCCACAAACACCAGAGGCTACAGACTAGCAGCGAGGGCCTTGGGTGTGATAGAGAGGAAACTATGCCCTCATTGGCAGAGTACACAACAGAAGTAAATAAACATGCAATAGAGGAAGTAGTAAATATCCAACAATAATAAAGAGCATAAGACTAAATCAAAAAACAACTGGAGCACATATGTATATATATGAAATTATGCATGATACATGACTAGGAAAGCATCCAAACAAGTCACAATGCTGAAAAATACAATAGTACCAAAAAAAGTACAAAAGAAAAGAAAATTAGTTCCTCATCATCACAAGACAATTCTTGGTCCCTTTGTCTCATGCTCCAAGCAATCAAGTACCAGAATTCGAACGGTGCTTTCCCATGTCTATACCTACAACAACATATTTTGTTTGGGGCCAAAAGCATGACCCAAACTGGGTGTGAGACTAAATCCCAGTAGGCATTCACCCAAAGATATATGCCTAACACTCAGTGAGTATATCATAGGTAAATGTACAGTAAGCAGTAAACAACAATAGCAAAGTAGCAGGCAGTAAATAGGATGATACACAATAACAATAAACCCACAAAAAACAGCAGCAGTGAAGCAAATCAGCTAACACAAACAGGAAACCCTCTGGAAAGTACACACAGCCATCCCCTCTGGTCCTAATGAAGAAGTACCACAACCCTCTAGGCAGTGCACTCAGCCTAATCCCTCTGTCTTGGTCATAGGAAATTATACTACTCTCTGGGGAAGCTCACTCGGTTAATTCCCCTTATAGTCTAGGGTAGTCAGAAACTCACCGAGGAAGATCACGCGGTCTAACCCTCTTAGCCCCAAGGTCTAGAGACTCTATGAGGAAGCTATCTCAGTAAATTCCTCTTATAGCCTCAGGTATACCACATAATCTATGTGGAAACTTAGTCGGTCAATTTCTCCACTAGCCTGAGAAGGTTCTTAAAGAGAAACCAAACAAAGTAAGACCCTCTGAGGAAGCTCACTCGGTCTACCCTCCTGTAGTCTATAATATCTGAAGGTAGTCTGGGAATCTTGCTCTGTCTATCCCATGTGGCCTATAATGTCTATGACTCAGTGAGGAAGCTCACTCAGTTTACCCTCATGTAGTGTATAATTTCAACGACTCTCTAGGAAGCTCACTCAGTCTATCCCTTATAGTCTATAGTACTAGGTTCTCACAGCCCCATTCCAGTCAATGCATGATAATGATATAAGGCAAAAGTATACCTATAGAGCAACTTGGCTATCCAAATTACACCAATAAAGCTACTTGGATAAAATTATATAGGACAACAAGCATGTTATGGATTTCACTCCATACTATAGTCACAAGGCATGAAAAAAGTTGTAACATCCAAAGGCAAACGAAACCCAATGGTCATAAATAGAATAAGCATGAGAAAAACATCCAAACACAACAAAGATATCCTCTAACATGGTTAATTTACCTCTACACAAGCATAAAATCAAGGCCGAAAAACAACAAGGGAAAAAAGTTATACACGAAATACCCCGTTTACGGGTATTGGTGCAATTCGCACATAAAACTAAAGGTTTTTGAATGGTAAGGCACAAACCACCTACCTGGATCCTTGGAGATCGATATACTTGACCCACTACAACTGATTCTCTATTTAATGTCGTAGATCTGAGAAAATTTGAAGAATTATCAAACCACGATAACATGAGAAAGTGGACGAATTGAGGAATGAAACACAAGAAGAAAGAAGAACTCACCACTGCAGTTCCAATGGAATCAACGGTGGTCGAATTGGCCAACATATGGAGGCTCGGGAATAAGGAGAATTTTTGCGGCCGTACGGCTTCTCTCAGTCCAACCAAACCTAGAAGAAGACAATTATGACTTTCAAGCGCGACCCCGGTTAATTTAACGAAAAAAAGTACACATCATGTAATTTTAGAGTACACGGTGTGTACTAGGTTTTTCAGTACTCCGCTAAAATCGGCCTCCACATCACCCCTACACACCATGTGTGTGGCCCAGACATGGCCATCACACGACATAGAGCAGTAAAAGAGTACATGATGTGTGCTCTGAAAGTACATGGAATGTACAAAAAAACATTTCCAGAAACTCCATTTTTCTCAAAAACTCTTGAAAAAGGAAGGCATACCTGAAAACGAAGATCCGAGTTCATACAAATACATTATTAGTTCTAGCCATATTCTCTACCTCATGTTTAATTCATTCTTAGTGAATATATATTTCAAACTTTTATGGTCACTATATATTTGACATTTGGTTTTGTATAAATGATACATCCAAATTTTCAAATATGAAACTACGACTTCCAATTCCAAATAATGTGTGGGATAATTTAAATCTTGAGGATTAAGTGGTCATGAATCATAAGCAATTACCTAATCATTCTGCATCAAAACACAACCATGTCTCATAAAAAGAAGCATCATTGTAGATGACAAACTAACCATTTTGGGAAGGAAAGGCCAAAACTAGAGAATTCACCAATCTCTTCATCAGTTCCTAAAAACAAACATCACACTCTTCTATCAAAATAAATTTAACACCTTTTCTTATTTACATAGTTGTTGGGCTAGATAACTGTGAAATGTTATTAACAAACCATCTGTAATAACCTACTAATGCATGAAAACTGCGAATCTTTGTATCATTTGTGGGTCTCACATTTGTTTTGGAAGGATCAACTATTATTCCATACTTATTAACAATGTTCCCAATAAAAGAAATCTTTTGCAACAAAATATCCCACATGCTGAATTTTCCATACAGTTTTTTCTCTTTTAAGGTTAGTAAAAAAACCTTAGATGTTTTCCATTCCCCTTTTTCTTTTTAGAAAATACCATACTATCATCAATAAACATAACCAAAATCTTATCCAAGAAATCATGAAATATTCTATTTATATGATTATTTAATAGAGCAGTTGCATTTGTTAACCCAAAAAAACATAACCAAAAATTCATAATTCCTATATCTAGTATGAGACTCTATGTTCAGGATGTCATCCTCCTTCACCATCAGCTGATGGTATCCATATCTCAAGTAAATCTTGGAAAAGTACTGGGCTCCCGGGACCTGATCAAACAAGTCATATTTGTGAGGCAAATGATAGTTGTTTTTAAAAGTGATGTTATTCGAAGCTCTATAATCAATGAAAAGTCTCCTGAAACCATCATTATTTTTTACAAACAAAACAAGAGCTCCCCATAGTGATGTTCTAGGTTGAATGAAGCCTTTATCAAGAAAATCATGTAACTCAATTTTCAATTCAAGAAGTTCTATTTGATCCATACGATATGGGGGTTTTAAAATTGGCTTAGCATCAGGAACTAAGTCAATTGTGAATTTGACTTCTAGATTAGGTATGACACTATGTAATTCATTAGAAAAAACATAAAGGTATTCATTTAACACAGGCACATCATGAATCTGAATAGTTCCATTATTTTCAACAATATTAGAAACATAACTTTCTTTCCCATCATTCAATACTTTTTGAGATTCCTGATATGTTATCAATTTTATGGGTGAATTATTGTATACAAACTAAAAATCTTTCTAAAAAACAACTTTTTTAAGTCTACAATCAATCCTATCATGATAAACATATAGGCAATCCATTCCCAGAATAACATCATAATCAACTAAGGGAAAAACAACATGGAATTCAGGTAAATTCTTTCCATATAACACAATAGAATTATTATTATAATTAATATATTCAATAATATTTTCCCTTAATGTTTTAACAACACATTCATGTTTCATTTGTTTGGGTGATATTTCCAATTTTCCCAAACATTTCTCAGAGATTAAAAAAAGTGTAGACCCCGTAACAAAAAAATATTACCAAAATCTTAGTAAATCAATAAAGTACCTCATTCAACTTCATTGGATGGAATGACATCTACTAATGTAGCCGCAAAGGATCTCACTACACCTTTCTGTATATATTCTGGCCTTTTTGCATCATTTGGATCTATCTTTGGGAAGCCATTTTCATAGTGACCCATCTCACCACATTTAAAACTCTTTATAGTTTGCTTATCAGGATTTGTCTTATTATCATTTTCATTATAATCTCGGGCCATATGTCCATACTTACCACATTTAAAACACTTCCCAATTTTTTTGAGACATTCCCCAGGGTGTTTCATGCCACGCTTTTCACAAAATGTAAAATGGATTTTCATACCATCAAATTTCGTTGGTTGATTCCTACACCTCCCTTTCCATCTAGACCACTTCTTCTCCTTATTTCAAAAATGCACATGCTCATCAGCAAACTATATATCTACCCCCTTAGCACATCAGACAATATTCTCATAACTTTTGAATTCACGAGAGTCCAATTCCCATAGACACATTGGATTCAATCCTGAGTAAAAGAGGTTTATTTTTCTATCATGATAGTAAATAAGATTTGGGGCTTACCTGACCTATCAGTTCAAGTTCGATTCAAAAACAGTCAATGAATCTACCTCCATTTTCATCAATTCAAGGAATTTCATGGCCATCTTATGTCACACAACCTTTGCAAATTATTTTTCAACGAAAATACTATTAAATTCATCCCACTCTAAGACATTAATATCCTCTCTATCCATTATATTCTTTACCAAGGACCACCACTGATCAATATCACCTTTATAATGATAAATGGGAAGACTGGAATTTTGATTATCTGAACATCCCATAACATCGAATATCATCTCAAGGGATTTAATCCATCCTTCAGCCGATAATAGGTTAGAAGATCCATTGAATGCAGAAGGGTGTTGTCTCATAAAATTTTACACTAGCATCATGTTCCATTGTGTTTCCTCTGGTTGTTATATTTCTTGTATTACATCGCTATTTTTCGCATGCATTAGCTCAGCCATTACTGTTAAAAACTGCTTGGTTCCAATCCCTACCATTCCTGGCTGTAGAGTCATAAGGAAGTCGTTCTATTGGTTCCTCTCCTATTCATCTTCCCTGTTTTTATATGGACAACCATTCTGAACAAACATATCATAGACGAATCAACATGGTAATATTTAAATTCTAAATCATTTCAAATTATTCATAGAGTAAAAAATCATTTACAGTAATCTTTTGACATCATTCTAATCCCAAAATATATCTAAGCCATCCTTTGATACCAACTATATGGACCCTGCCTTATTAAGTTACATAATCATGATTTTATTCCAGAAAACTCTTCCTTTTAAATTGATAATTTTTTCACGTTTATAACATTAGAGAATTGAGACATAATCTATTCATAACCTTACACATTGTTACAGATTGGATACCATAAAAACAGTTTCCATTTTTTTCAAAATATTAAAAATTAAATCTTAATACATGATTTCATTGACAATTATTAAAAAATTAAACATGGATTCCTTCATTGTCCTACAAATCCTTATAACGTGTAAAAAGCATTTAAAAACTTTCGATGAGAACAAAATCTTAATAAGGGATATATAAAAAACAACACAATAGTACATGAATACTTGTAACATATGAAATCATTTTCAAAAGAAATACTTATCACCTATATATATATATATACTTAATTTTTGAACCATGAAATTTCCTCAATACATAAAATCATAGGTCGAACCATAAAGGTATTATGGGGCAATACTTCCATAATCTTGTAACCCTCTCGACTACCTTATAATTTAAAACCCTCAAGGCTACATTAAAATCTATGCAACCATCATAGTTACAGTTTGAGTAACCATAAAACTAACATTCAACATACACATACCCAATTAATTGGAGGGAAATATCGGTCCCACCCTTCACCGTAAACAATTCCCATGGACTAGAACATAATCATACAACAAGAATAATTTCATTAAAATGTTTCTTTTTGATTTTGAAAAAAAAAATTTAAAAGAGGATTTTAAAGGGAAAACAATATAAAAAAGATCACACATTTAATTATAATACCACATAAATATTGAAGTAGGATGTTATCCCAATGAATGGAAATCGAGTTAATAATTCCCCTACCTTGGGTTTGTCTTATTTAAAACCCGTTTAAACCTCCTGTATAATAGTTAAAAGAGTGTTATTAGTATTATAAAGAAACATGTTCATGTTAATAACATCTCATAAAATCATTTCATAACCTCATTTCACCCATTAATTATTATTATTTTGTTCCTTGCACTGTTTTGGGGGAGTTCTTTACATGATTTTTATTATTGGTTCATGATAGATTGTTCTTCTCGGTTGGAAGGGAAACTCTATAATTTCAATGTAGTAGTATTTACATATTTCCATAAACCATGGATGAGACAAATAACATATATTATAACAATTTTCCACCTTAAAAATGGATTTTTGACCAGTCTTGAATGAATTAATGCAAATTGAAATCATATTGTCCAAAACGATGGTAATTCGACTCATCATGGACAATGTTTTTATTCCATGAATAAGTGGGAGAGAAAAAAGAAGAATGATGATGAATTTTCCATGAACATGAAAAAATACCGAACATACTTGATTGATGGATCATTCATGCCTCTTCGGTAAAATGATAAGAGGATAGAATAAGAAAATAAACTAATTGAAAATAGAAGGATAATTGAGAAATACCTTACAAATATTCTGCAGCCTAACAGCTATACAACATGGTTTTATAAAATATTAAAAAGAGAGGGGACAAGGGTCAACAATCTAGAAATGATTCAAAATACAAAATAGGACAATAATAATATGAAATAATTACATGGTTTGGAAACTTGAATTCTATACCACATAACAGAGAAGTTGAATGGAAAAAGAATTAAATTGATAAATTTCTTACCTTTTAGAGTAACTTCTAGAACATGAAGTTTGGGACCTTATGGGCTTCAGTAAACTATGTGAGGACTACTGGTTAGGTAAAGAGGCCATAGATGAATTTTGGAAGAATTGGGAATAATTTTAATGAATGAATGGGTTGGTATTTATAGATAATGTAAGAGAATAATTTAATAATTTGTAATGGACACCTCATTATTGGTATTTGTAAAATCATGGGATTGCCCATTGTATTTTACCATTTTATAACTCACATGGGACACCTCACATATTATTTAACTATAAAAAATCCGACATGATTGATGACATCATTATTACATTATTAATGACGTCATTAACACAACAAAACTAAAAAATGTATTTTTAACAATTCAGCGAAAAATCAATTGTTTTTTAAAAATCTCCAAAATTCACCTCAACTATTTATCAACGTGTAGAATTAAAAAATGAATTCCAATTTTTCAATATAAATTTCTAAATATTTTTACTTTAATTTTTAAATAAAATGATACTTATTTATAAAAATAATTTTTTTAAAACTATAACCACTTTTATATCACATTGAAAAATTATTCAAGATGTCATTATCACAAATACTTAAGAATATAAAATAATAATAAAATTTACTATTTATTATGGTCATACTACTGTTCATATTAATATACATTAGAGTATTTTACTATTCAACAAAAAAACAAAGTTTGTTCCATTAGACACACACAACATACTAAACATAGTTGTAGATGACTATTTTTCAACATTCAAAAAATAGAAGTATTAAAATTTTTTTAAGGATAGTTATAATAATATACATAAAAAAAGTTTCATGCATTCAATAAATTTTTATAAAACCATGGGGTGTTACATTTATCATAAGAATAAACTTATAATAACTTTATGCATATCATGATATTTATCTAACAATAATACGATTATTTGGTTGTAAAAAATGTATAATTGATAAAAATAAAATAAATCATTCTCATAATAATTAAAGGAATTAATATCCACACAAATAATGAGGTTGAATGAACAATTAAAAATTAAAATCACATTCTTTTTAAAAAACACCAAAAGTATTATGATAATTATGTGTCTAAAATTATATGACAATATGGCCACAATTAATTCCCCTAATCATTATTAATTTCTCTTCCTCAAGAAAATGAAATCAAATTTACTTAGTAATGTCAACTATTCTTATCCAATAGTGACTAACATACTCAAAGTGAGACTGATTAAAAAACTATTTTTTCATAGATATTACATTGGAAAAACAATTCAGTTATCACTAAAAATTATATAATTTCTTAAAAATGGGATTATGGATTAGAGAAAAAAACTTAAATTTAAAAATATTGTCTTATAAATTTAAAAAATCATTAAATATCCATGGTTACCTCCAAAAATCACTTTTCTCCACGATTCACACAAAAAAACAAAATAATTATACAAAAATAAATTGATAATTAATTATTTAATTATAACTACATTATAATGACGAATGATAATGAACAATAAATAAATGAAATCGTACATTTAATGTCTATAGACTCACATTCTGCCTAAATAAATCACAAAAATTCATAGGTATGAGTGATTTCTTTTTGGGTGTTACATTATCACCATGTTCCAAAATGTCCCTATCTGATTCCAAATATTTTTCAACACCATGATATTACAAAAATATCCAGAAATTATTTTTAGACTTGGGATATATACTAATATAAATCTATATCTTCAATGATAAAAAATAATAAAAAAACATTCATAAGACATGATAGAAGTTTAACAACATCTCCAAAAAGAGTAAAATAATACTAAAAATATCTCACCACCATAGTGGATTCAAAAAAAAAAAAAAATAGATAAAAAACTAACTAAAACCTACTCATTTTATGTAGACAAATACCCAAAATAACATCATGAATCAACATTATCATTTATTATTCCTCTATAGATATTGAAGTCACTCGTTCAAGCTCTAATGAGAATTTATATAATCAACAACCAAAACCAATCATTTGAAGTACCCTTAAAATAAGGAATTGACATACTGTCCACCTATAATTTTCTTATTTTATTTTCATTATTTTGAAATAATAATGGTTGGGGATCCATTATTGAAACATTTAATGGTTCAATATTCAGCCCAAATTTTTCTTAAATTTTTAAGTCCAATGAATTTGAATTTTAAGAAATTTTTATATTGTGGCATGATCACCTTTCATGATACAAATAATGTTTGATACAAAATAAATTTTTGGTTGATTGGAAATGGATTTCTCATAAACATGTGGTTACAAGTGTTGCATTTTATCATGATAATCATTTTAAAGAATGATTATTTTTTCTTAAGAGTATACTTCCTGATTTTTAGGAATAGTTTGTATAATAATTCTCTTTATCCACTATATACATTCAAGATCCTTACTATATTTTGAATCTATTAATTTAACCACATTTTATCCAAAAAATAAGTTTTAAATTATTTCCACAAATTATGCATGACTATCCTTCATAATATTATCTCAAAATTCAACTAAATATATCTTAATCATATCTTTTATAGATTGTATTTCCTTAAAACATTCAACACAAATTGTTCAACACAATTTTTTTACCATTTTAAACGTCAATAATAGCCCCAACTATACTAGAAAATGTTGGTTCCGAGTGCAGTGGAAGAGTTGTGGTGGATGGTGATATATTAAAATTTATTTTAAAGTCGTTACCTAAAACCAAGAATGAAGGGCTTTCACATGGTATTTATAATTAATTTATTTAATATCTAAGGAAATAAATATCTGGGATTGGGATGTTTTTTCATTGATGATTTTGGACGGTTTGAAAAGGACTTTTGGAATTTCCTTTTTTCATTTGGGAGGATGTAATGGTAGAATCCTACTATAGTTGATCCACGCCTATTCCAATGGTCTCCATCAAAAAGCACTCATTCTCTGGGTGCTAGTGTAGTGAATCAAATGTATTTCATTGTTTTCTTTTGATCGAACATTCTTTAGTCTTGATGAAATTATCACTTTGGGTTCTCATTCATGAGAGGGGCATAGGTGGAGGAGTTAGGATATAATTTATTGTACAGAATTATTCTCTAGTCTCAATCTTGGAATTGGTTTTGAATGAATTACACAACAAATATAGTTGGCTATTTATAGAGCTGGGATTTCAGTTACCCGATTTAATTTTCTAATAGCTGAAAAAATTAATTATTGTCATTAATGAAATCCCATTCCATATAATAGTAATCATCATATTATTATTATTATTTGTTGTGCCCACTTTCAAAAAATGGATAAATAATATTTACCAACTTGTAAATAATTATTTTATCAACACACATGGCCTTATTTCATTTAACCTCTTATTTCATATATTGAACACCTGTATAAATATTTTAGTATATTAAATAAATGTTTTATACCAAAACTAGTAATTATATATTTATTAAATATTTAAGAAAATAAATAGATAAATTTTATTGCCAATCATGGTGAATTAATATTTATTTAATTTATGCAATCAATATAACCTGACTAATATTATTTTTGAATCGTGAGAATAATATGTATTCCATTATTTAAATTGATATATAATTTAATCAAGACTAACAGAAACACATAGTGTGTGACCATATAGGATTCATTCCGATTTGCAGTAGGCGGGTCCTCCTAATGTCCAATATTACTGTCTAGAAACAGGTCAATCCCCTAAGATAAAAAACATAAATTCATTATGACAATAACCACATATGAACGCTCACTATGTAATATAATCATTTTATCACAATATCTCATAAAATATGTTACATGATGGTGTCATCAATGAATATGATCGATACATCATTTTATGAATATATGAAATAAACTCGTCATTACACCATGGCCATGAAATTTAGGGTGATAGTTCTATTTCAATCAAAGGGCCAAGATATCAAAATCCATATAGATGTAATGGATAAATCCTTCCATGAGTTATCCAGTAATAACATTTAATTTTTGATGCGCCCAACATAACCTACTTCTCATCGTCATATCTCTTTAGACTTGTCTTAAGAAAATCTATGTTCACGAGTCATGACATGCATTAATCACAATCTTCAAGTCGATGTACCATTACACACACTCGTAAATAGGAATATCTGATGGAACCAAAACATGCGTAGTTCCAACTACAGGGTATGTTATCATAATCTCTCATCTGGTAGATTACCATGTATGAACATTATGAGATGAAGTATCATCTTCTTATGAGTACTCTCACAGTAAGGTCTATATACTATGTATCCCAACATAGTTTTTTTATCCAACCCAAAATATATTAAGAATATTTTTATATCATTTAAACACTCTCACCATAGCAGGGAACTACTATAACCTTATAAATGAGACAAATAGCCTAAGACATTAACACAATAAATTCATGCAGAACAATTAAAAATATATTTTAAGATGTTTAATTTAATATTTAATACATAAATTATTCATGAGGTCAATGTAAAAAATAGTTGGTTCTTGGACATCAACACTAAAAAAATCTCACATGGACTAGAGCCAAATACCTACGACATTCATTCTACTAGAACTCACTTGAAAATCTTGATTATCGAGAGTCTAGGATTTAGTCAAGTGGTCTACCACGTTGTCTTCCATGGAAACTTTTCTCACAGCAACAACACCTCTCTTAGAAAAACACCTAAAGAGATGATACTTCCAAACTATGTGCTTCATCAACTTATGTGACCATGTATATTTTGAATGATCCACCACTATATTATTATCAAAATAATGTCTGATGGTATCTTTACTTCTAGGTAAAACATCAAGATCATGGACAACATTTTGCATCCAAACAACTTCTTTAGATGGCTCAGAAGATTGATCATACCATGATTCAAATTGTCATTTTCACCCATATACCATTGTATTAAACTGAATTTTTATTGTAAATTCAAACTATTATAAAACAAATGCACTTCAGGTTTGATTCAAAAAGAAGTGAAAAAATTGGGGGTGGTTTTGAATATTGTTTTATGATGTAATGACATAATTTAATGTTAAAAAGTTGAGAAATGAAATAAATTTAGAAAAATATGACTTAATAGGGTTCATTGTGATTTCTGTAAGCATATTTCAAGTTCATTGTTCATATTAATTCATTTAGGTTTGGAGTAATTCCTTGGTTTAAATTAATTGGAATCCTAATTAATTCCTTAGCATTTATTTCAATGCTTAAAGAACCAAACCATGGCGTAACAATCGTATTGTCAAGGTCCAGAACATATGAATCGAATATGTGGTTCCATATACAATTTAAATCTCAATAAGGAGGATAGGGAAACGATATTAGTGCTTCCCAATCAGAACAACTCAAGTCACGCACTAAAAACATCCCACCGATCAGTTATAAATTAAGATTATCTCAACCACATGCATCAAAAAATGAATTAAAATATGGAATTATGTAAGATACAAGGAAGTAAATGTTTTCACACCAAAAATAATCCAAATTATATTCTAAAATATGAATTGGAATGCCCATGACATGTGTATATCACCCCCACAATGAACACCCACTGTTTATCTTGACATAGGGAGGAGGAGGATGCTCAGGTAGAACTCCTTCTTCATTTTTGATACCCCTATGAGGATAGGGGCCTTCAGAACATCAATAATGATGAAGATAATAATTTAATACTTAAAAATTTAATATTTTCAATTCTTGTTTGAACTTAAAAATGGTGAGCCTGATCTTCAATTTTATAGGTAAAGTGGAATGTGGTTTTGAGCATCCAGATTTCAAGAAACCACTGGGTTCATGGATTTCGATGGTCATACAGTCTTAAATAAATTTTTAAAAAACTCAAACTTTGTATCCCTACCTCATTAATTTCTCTAATGAACTTTTTGGAACAATTTGGATAATCAGTGCTCGATATATTGACATATTACGGAATGCCACTTTTGAAGTTGTGAAAATTCGGCGGCTTGGACAGATCAGTTCGTATGGGCCTCATGCAAGCCGAATAGGGATTTCTTTCCTTGATATTAAAATTAGTATATTAAAATTTTCACCATCCCACAAAATATCAGCCCATTTGGATGCCCTGTCTAATATAAGTGTACGTATTAATCCATTGGTGTTCTTGGATCCTACACAGTTTGGACCATTTTTCTTGGACATCATCATGGGTCCTCCAAATCACCTCGAATTTCAATTAAATCTTCAAAACAAGTAACATTTTGATTTTTAATAGTGATAAAAAATAATTCAATCTAACATGAAATGCATTTTTTTATATTTGGAATTTTTCAATACAAATTTTGTTTAATACAATGGTGTAAGTGTGAAAATGACACACTGAATCGTTGTATAATCACACCCCCAGACCTAAACATTTTCACTCCTGGGTAAATTCATATTTCCAAAAATTATGAATGTAGATATTTCCAACATCATAATGTTTTAACATTCAATGAAAATTAACTCTAGATAGAAATCTAATCATAGAAAAAATTATACCGATGATTAATTCTCAATGATCATTGAAAAATTCTTCTAAAAAATTGTATCCAAATTAAATTTCAATAGATGAATGATACTAATCAAATAAAATAATTCAAAAGTTATTCATGTCACTAACTCTCCCCATGTGTGTGTGAAAAACATTTCATGATATTATTTCCACTTTTTATAGAGTAATTATAAGTTATATTAATAATAATCTACCAATAAGATCCTTTCCACTGAACATTCCCCACAACCATTGCAATAAAATTTCAAGACCCAGACACTTACGAATTCACAGAAGTCAAACCATAAGCTACCATCCTAGATATCCATATATGTTGTACATTTTTTCACTACCCTCATTTTTTTTCAAAAGTTTCTCTTGTAAAAAATATCACACTCTTCTCCCAACCCAAGTTTGATCTGCTCACGATACTAATTGTAATAGTTATAAGAACATCAATGGTTGAAAAATTTCTTTATATTGGAAGGTCAAAAAACCCGCTTCCTAAACAAATATTTAACCCTATGGATAAAGGAAATGCTTATTCCATCACCCTTATGAGTGGAACAAATCCTAAAAACCAAATGAATCCTCCATTAGAGTCATCCCCTTCTATGGAGAATTTATTCTCTATCATTGAAAATGCCCCAATTGTTGAAAACCCGTGTATTGATAGAAACCCTTCAAAAGGAAACAGTGTGTTTGTTGGAGAGTATCCTAGCCAACCAATTTCTCTTACATTTCCCCATAGGGCCACCCAACCTAGAAAAAAAGGAAACTGAACAAGATAAGGAAATATTATAAAATTTGAAAAAAGTGCAGGTAAACATCCCCTTGTTTGAGGTTGTGAAGCCAATTCCAATATATGAAATGTTTTTAAAGGATATGTGTACACACCAAAGGTGTCATTGAGGTGATTAGAATGTGATATTTGGGGGAGGGGATGTTTCATCATTGATAGAGCTATCACTTCCCACAAAGTGCAATGATCCTGTAACATTCTCAATTCTGTGCACCATAGGGTAGTATTCTTTTTCAAAGGCTGTGCTAGATTTAGGTGCTTCTATAAATGATATGACTCACTCCATTTACTCTAAATTGTAGGTCGGGGAAGAAATTCACAATGGAATTGTTGTTCAAATGGAAGTTCAATGAACCACACACCATTCTAGTGTTTTAAATGATGTTCTTGCGAGGGTTATAAATTAAATTTTTCTTGTTGACTATTATGTTCTTAAAATAGAGGATGATAGAATGAATGGACATTCCCCAATTATGTTGGGGTGACCATTCATGAAACCTACAAAAAACATAATTAATGTCCACAATGGTACATTATCTATGGAATTTGGTGGTGAAATAGTCCATTTCAATATCCCTGATTCCATGAAGCACCCCTCATAAGAAAATTTTTCTCTCTTTGTCAATCCAATAAATGTTCTCCCATCCCCTAAAATCACTTATTGTCATTACCTCAATATCCATTCTATTTTTTCATCCTTGATTGATATTATTGGAAATTAATCATGAATTGATTGTTGTAGTGTTCTAGAAAAGTGTCATGCATGTTTATTAATCGATGATTTCATGATCACCGAGGATCCACTGACCATCATTGATATTGCTAAGCTTTTAAAATATCATTCCCCATCTAAGGATGATACCATTGAAAAATTAGATGAGATTAGTGACCTCCCACTTTCACACACACTCCCATCAATCCAAAATCCAACTGAATTGGAACTAAAGAAACTACCTCATGATTTGAAATATTCATATCTTTAGAACATAGACATGTTTCCGGCTAACATTACTAGTTATCTCCCTCTTGAGCATGAATTACGACTTCATGACTATTGAGGGAGTATAAAAATGATTTGTAATGGATACATTCATAAATTCCCGATATTATCCCATAAATGTGTACACAACATATTTTGCTAAATGATGAGGCTAATCCTGTGTGGAATGAACAATGTCTACTATACGAGAACCACTTAGATGTTGCGAAAAATGAAGTAAAAATTTATTTTCTACTGGAATCATTTACCACATCTCAAATAGTGAATTGGTTATTCCCATTCCAGTAGTTCATGAAAATAGTTAACTTACAGTAATCAAAAATGAAAAAATGAATTGGTTCCAACTCATGTGCAGAATAGTTGGTATGTATGCATAGACTATCGTCGAGCAAACCAACACACAAAGTAGGATCATTACCTCTTCCTTTATTGACCAAATGCTATAGAGGATGGAGGGTAAGTCCAATTACTATTTTTTTATGGGTATTTTGGATATTTTCAAATCCATGTTTCCCCTGAGGATAAAAAAACAACCTTCACTTGCCCATTTGGTACATTTTCATATATGAGGATTCCATTTGGTCTGTTCAATTCATTGGGTACTTTCCAAAAATGCATGGTTAGTAATATTTCGGATTACCTATAGAATTTCATGGAATTATTCATGGATGATTTAACTATTTATTTATCCTCTTTTGATGAATTTTTGAGTAGTCATGCTTTAGTCCTACGTCAATATTGAAAATAAAGTCGTATTAATTTATGATAAATTCCATTTCATGGTGCGGTGAGGTATAGTTTTGGGACATGACATTTATGGGTAAGGAATCGATGTTGTTAAATCAAAATTGGATGCCATTTCTTCATTACCATTCCAAAACAATGTATGGGATGTGTGGTATTTCCTAGGTCATGTAGGATTTTACCGTCATTTCGTTAATGAATTTAGTAAGAATTCACTCCCACTCTCATTGTTACTAAAAAATGAAAATTAATTTTTTTTGATAAAGAATTTGAAAAACATTTAATAAGTTAAAATTTAGTATAACACCACCCCTGGTATTCCAAACCCCTCAGTTGGATTTACCATTTGAGATCATGTGTGATGCATCTAACTATGCAGTTTGGGCAGTCTTGTCAAAAAGGGTTGGTTGAGCTCCACATGTCATTAAATATACCTCATGTACTTTTGATCATGCCGAAGAAAACTACACCACAACTGAAAAAAAAATTATTTACCATTGTGTTTTCATTTAATTAATTTAGGTGTTACCTTTGGGTGTCCAAATTCATTGTTTTCTTTGACAATGTATCCCTCCGGTATCTACATAAGTAACCGGAAGCCACTCCATGTCTCATTCACTAGATGCCCCCCTTCTAGAATTTGATCTAGAAATTAGTCATAAAAAAGGAGCCAAGAATGTGGTGGTTGACCATATTAGTAGGATTCCCCCATCCTTTAGCATTGATCATCCCCATATATTCCTATAAATGATATCTTTCCAAATGAGAAATACTACAGAGTGCATGATTTTATTCTGTGGTATGCTGAAATTGTAAATTATTTTTTTAGCATCTTTCTTCCTTACTTATTTCAATAAAAACCAAGCCATACATCAAAAACATGAGTCCCACTGGTACATTTGGGATGAATCCAATCTCTGGAACACGTGTAGTGATCATATCCTAAGGCGTTGTGTTTTAGATAACAATTTTCAATCTTTTCTTAAATTTTTCCACACTCTTGCTTGTAGGGGACACCGTGTTCCCCAACAGACTGCTCACAAAGTCCTTGATTCTGGTCTCTTTTGGCCAACACATTTTTGGAATTCCTAGGACTTTTGTAAATCTTGTCCTCATTGTCAAAGAATGGGTAATGTCTCTATATGAAATGAAATTCCACAACAACCATTTCTCTTTAATGTCATTTTTGATGTCTAGGGTATTGAAATTATGTGGCCATTTCTC
The DNA here is from genome assembly GCA_963277665.1 of Viscum album. Classification (NCBI taxonomy): domain Eukaryota; kingdom Viridiplantae; phylum Streptophyta; class Magnoliopsida; order Santalales; family Viscaceae; genus Viscum; species Viscum album. The sequence goes on from OY728162.1 coordinate 1,022,930,763, forward strand.
AATTACTTTGGTAAATTGTACATTATTTTGGCAGTTGATTACATGTCAAAATGGGTAGAGGCACAATCCATAAGGACTACTGAATAAAGGTAGTCGTAGAATTTTTGATAACCCAAATATTTTGTAGGATTGGCTTACCTAGGTTCATCATAAATGCCCAGGGTTCTCATTTATGCAACCTAACAATGAAATCACTTTTGCATCGATATGTGGTTCTTCACAAAGTGTATACTGCATACCAACCATAATCCAATGGTCTATCCATAGTTTCAAATAGAGAGGTAAAACAAATTCTTGAAAAATAGGTTCAATCCAACAGAAAGTATTGGAGTAGTAGACTCTATGATTCATTCTGGGATTACCATACTACCATTAAAACTCCCATTAGAATTTCATCATATAGGGTTGTTTGTAGGAACATTTTTACCTCCCTGATAAGATTGAGCATCATGCCTAATGGGCCATTAAATAATGCAATGCTAACCTTTTTGGTGTAGGTTCTCAATGGATGTTATAGATTCCGGAGCTAGAGTAAATGTGTAGAGATGAATATGAGTAATCCATGATTTATAAAGAGTGAACCAAGGCAACCCATGACCTTTTTATACTTCATCATTAGTTCTAAATTGGGTAGAAGGTCTTCCTTTATAATGCAAGGCTGATGTTTCATCTAGGTAAGCTTCATTCCCACTGGTTTGGACCGTACACAATTACTAACGTCTCTCAATTTGGTGTTGTCTAGTTTCAAAATGAAGATACCATGCAAACCATCACTGTCAATGGGCAGCGGCTGAAGCACTACCACAGAGTCGTTCTAGAGTTCCCTATTGAGGAACTCTAAGTACAAGAAGCAGTCTAAGAATAACAACCACCATGTCTTATCTGTCATTAACACATCCTATTTTGTTACAGTGATGACACTACACACTGTAGGTGTGGGGGGTATGGATATTTTATTGGCTTAGTTAGGAATTTTCTGCATCTTTTTTCTTCTCTTTTTAGGTTTATGAATATAATTGTTACTTTCCCCCATTTTCCTCCCACTCACCTTTATGCCTGAATATTAAGTTTTTTGCCTTTTCACTTTATCATGAAAAATGATGCATGTTTAATAATGGATGTTATTAAAAATGCATAAGGGATGTCTGTATATTATCATGTATTAACATTCTAAAAAAATTCTGATGAAATATGCATTTAAGTAAGAATTCAATACTATTGTGTGACTTTCTTTTGAAATTTAGTTCTTTTTCGATGATATAAATGGTTTTATCATTTCTAATCCTTTAAAAATAATGGTTTCCTTGTTTATAATAGTTTAAATTATAATTTTGACACTAAATATCTGCAGACATTATTTTCACCCAACCATGATGTGTGAAAATTTCTTACATAATGGAAGGTAAATATAAGTTAGGTTGATTTTTTTTATAATTTCCATAATCATTTTTCCATTTATTCGTTCCTTATAAGATCTATTTCATTACTATAATAGATTGACCTATGTTTATTTACCTATTATCCGACTGTTGTACACCCTCAAAAAAATAAAATAAAATAATCTTTATATAATGGGCATGTAAAAAACAACCCTTCCTCAACCAGTAGTTAACCCTATGGATAAGGGAAATGTTCATTCCATCAACCTTAGGAGTGGAGAAAATATATCATGTAACATTTTCATGGAAAATTCATGTTTTAAAAATTCATTATTATAACTATTAAAATTAGTGTCGTGAGGAGAACCAACATAGTTTGGGAGAAGAGTGTGAGTATTTTTTCAAGTTAATCTTTTGAAAATAAGAATAAATGAGAGGAGTGAAGAAATGAAAAACATATGGGGATATCTAGGTCGGGGTCTTATGGGTTGACTTCTGGGAATGCTTAAGTAAGTGGGTCTTGAAATCTGATTGCCTATGATGTGGGGTAGGTTCGGTGGAACAGATCTTGTAAGTAGACAATTATTAAAATAACTTATAATTACTTGATAAAAAGTAGAAATAATAGGATGAAATGTTTATCACACACACTTTTAGAATTAGTGACATGATTATCCTTTGAATTATTTTCATTGATTGGTATCATGCATCTCTTGGAATTTCATTTTCATTCAATTTTTGAGACATCTTTCTCAATGATCATTGAGAATTACTCTTCAGTATTATTTTTTATTTGATCACATTTCAATCAGGAATAAATTTTCATTCAATGTTAAATTATTATGAGGTTTTAAATATCTACATGCATATTTTTTGGAAATATGAATTTTCCCATGAGTGAAAATGTTTAGGTGTGGGGTTGTGATCATACCATGATTCACTCTGTCATTTTCACCCTTACACCATTTTATTAAACTAAATTTGTACTGTAAATTCCAAATATAATAAAAAATTAACTTCATGTTTAATTAAATTATATTGTGAGTATCACTATTAAAAATGGAAATTTCACTAGTTTTGAAAACATCATTGATGGTGGAGATGATTTTGATGACCATTGATGAAGTCCAAGAAAAATGGGCCAACCTGCATAGGATACAAGCACACTAGTGGATTAATCCATCCACTTCTATTAGAAAGTGCATCCAAATTTGATGAAATTTTGTGGACTGGTCCAATATGTAATAGGATACATTTTAACTCATGTAACCCTATCTCGATTCACCTTCAATGAGTCCCATCCGAACTGATCTGTCCAAGCCACAGAATATACAAAAAGACAAAAGTGGTGTTCTATAATATGTCACTATCTCAATCATAGTTTTTCCAAATCAAACTAAAAATTACGTGGAGATAGTCCGGAGGTAGGGATAAAACATTTTTGTTTTGTAAAAAGTGAGAAAATACTCTATGGCCATTGAAAACCATGAGCCAATTGGTTTCTCGAAATTGGGATGCTGAAAACCACCTTCCAATTTGCCTAAAAATTGGATGCTTGGTATGTACATTTGTAAGTTATAATCAGAAGTAGAGATCTGCCATTTTAAATTCCTAAAGGACTCTCCTCCTCATCCTTGAAGTTTTGGAGGCCCTATCCTCATAAGGGGATCAAGAATGAAGATGGAGTTCAACCCAAGCTTTCTCCTCCTCTTGAGCTCGAGCTAAACGGAGGGCGTTCGTTGTGAGGGAGCAACACACATGTCAAGGGAGTTACAAGTCTTATTTTAGCTACTGATTTGGATTAATTTGTGTTTTAAAACATTTCTTTCCATTTATCATAGATAATTACACTTTTTAATTCTTTTTTTGATACATGTGATTGAGATACTTTTAATTTCTAATCGATTGGTGTGAGGTTTTAAGTGTGTGACTTGTGTTGTTTCGACTGGGCAACACAAGAATCCTTTTCATACACAACATATTAAGATTTCAATATTATTTGGATGTTATTATTTCATTAATATGTTCTAGACCATGAAAATATGATTCTTACGTGATGATTTGGTTCTTTAAGCATTGAAATAAAAGCATAGGAATTAATTGGGTTTCCAATTAATTTCAACGAAGGAATTACTCCAAACCTAAACGAATGTAACTGAACAATGAAATTAAAATGTGTGTATTGAAATCAAAATGAACTCTTTTATAACATATTTCTCAAAATCCATTTGGTTTTTCAAATTTTAAATTTTCAATTAAGTCATTTCATCCTAAAACTATTATAAAAACCACCCCTATTTTAGCACATGTTTTTAAAAACTCACATTCCAAACCGACCAACACACTTTGAGAGATGACCTAGGGTATTACCTAGAAAATAAATCCACCATAAAATCATAATCAATTTGACGTGACATGATAGTCCACTCAAATTTTGGCGTCATTGCCGGGGAGAGCTTTGGTTTTTAGTGCGTGTTTTTTAAAATAATTTTGTAAATTTTGTGAATTTTTTTATATTATACATTTACTTATATCACTGTGTTCTGATTTATTTATTGTGTAGTCTTTGTGCATGAAATGTTCTAATCATAGAGATTTACAACCGTTCTAACCTGAACCAGAGAGGATCTTACGGCAGCGACCCCAATACACACAAGAGAATCCATTGAAGGAGGACACACAAGTCAACAAAACTCATCTTGATCCGTCTTCTTATTATTATTTGGGAACCCACATTAAAACTGAAATTACCATAAATAACATGGAGGAGAAAAATATAACACTAATTGAACTAACCTCACCTGATGTCGATATCCATCCCACATATATTTAACTACAATGTGTGGCACCCAATTTTGAACCAAAATCTGCTTTAATTCATCTATTACCAAGATCCAATGGACTTCCCGGAGATGATCCAAAAAATAAATTAAATTAACTTCATACTATTTTTCAACATTAAGATCTGCTATTGTGGATGGGGAACATGTAAAGCATAGAGCAATCCCATATTCATTATATAGCACTGTGAAAGATTGGTTGTACTATGTTAATTCACCAATAAAAGGCTGGGTGAACATGAAACGCCTTTTTCATGAAAAATATTTCCCAGCCTCTCCAACTACAACAATATGGAATGAAATTTTTGGGATAATAATATCTCAAGGGGAAACACTTCATGAATATTAGGAAAGAATTAAAAGATTATATTCATGTTTTCCACACCACTAACTAAGTGATCAACAATAAATTCAATATTTTTATGAAGGTTCAATTTTTATTGATAGAAACATGATTGATGATACTGTAGGTGGTGTGCTAGTAGATAACACCCCAATGCTGCAAGAACCATATTTTAGAACATGGTAGAAAACACTCAACAATTCGGTTCAAGGTCCAATGTACCCATTCGAGGTGTCTGTGAGATGTAATCTAATAATTTGAGAACAAGGTGGAAACAATGTTCTAAGATATAATACCATTCTTTGACAACATGATCTTTCCCAAGGGATATATCAATCTCCTCCTCCCATTCATTGTGGAATCTTCTCTTCTAACACCCATTATTATGTCCAATGCTCGCAATTGAGTGAAACTTTTGAGTGTTGTGAGGTAATCTTTCCAGACGGCCCCTATAACCAACCCTTTAGACAAGAACAATATAATCCATCAAATCCTAAGTGGAATGAAAACCAAGACTATATTATGGGGGTATTCTAACCAGACTCATCAACCATGTAACCAACAGGGATAGAGTATTCATACACCACCACCACCCAGAAATCCTCAACCACCACAAATACATATATAGAAAACTTCCCCCTCATTTAGAAATCCTTATTTTTAAAACACACTATAATCTTTCAACACTCCATGAGAGACACCATAGGGTCTGCCCTAGAGTACAAAATATTCTTTAAATAACATTCAATTTTACGTATCATGACAAAAAAGTCAAAGTTGTAATATGATCAGAATCTACTGTAGAATCCATGATCATATCCTTCAATTAGATCTTCCAGTTCATAACACCTCCATTCAATGTGAATATGTATCATATTTTTGACTTTGTGTCATCTGGACCAGTTTTGACACTAAAATTTGCATATCCTTTGAGGAGTAGTTCCTTATCTCATCCAAAAATCATGAACGTATCCTTATTATGCCTCACATAAATAATGATATTCTTGACTGTCATCCAAAGGTAGTCACCTGGATCAGTTTGATATCATCCTACTAAACATAATTTATAGGTGAGATCTAGCCTAGTACATTTCATATAATAAATTAATGGCCTAATCACTAACATGTATATAATCCTTATTATTATGTTCCTTTCTTCATGGTTCTGAGGACACAATTTCAAGGAATGTTGAATTCCCTGTGACACTAGAAACAATCCCTATTATATTGTTCCATACTAAATATCTTTAGTATCTTATTAATGCATGTACTTTGAATTCCAATAATAAAGTTATTGGTTCTATAATGATGGATCTTCATCTAAATAATATATTCTATCTCCCCATAGTCTTCATGGAAATGAATTTATTCAACCATGCCTTGATAGACTATAAGACTGGTATATTAATTCTAAAAAGTTACATGTCATTAACATATAATTTAGAAAATTAATTGTATTCCCACTAAACCATTTGTAGACAGAAGGCCCTCATTCATTCTTTATACAACCTAATTCTTTTATGGGTTCATCCAAATAAATTTTCCATTTCCAGGATGCATTCTTTAATCCAGAAATGGATTTCTGAAACATGTATATATTGTTGGAATCCTTTTGACTAACAAGCACTTCAGGTTTTTTCATATATGGATCTCCCTAAAAGACCCCATTATGGAAGGATAAATTGAAATAAAATTTCCAAATATCAAATTCATGGTATTCCAGGATGGAATGTAGTATATTTAAGGATTTCAACACTCCAATTGGTGAAAATATTAATAATAGTCAATGCCTTGACGTTGTTTAAACCCTTTCCAACTAGTCATGCCTCATAGTTAATGGATTCTCTTTCCCTATACAACTTCTTATTGAATACCAATTTTTATCCAATGGGATTTATATCCACTAATGGATCTACAAAAATCTATAATTTGTATTGGTGGATGGAATCGATTTCAGAATCCATGGATTCTTTCCACATGGAAACATCAATTCCACTTACTGCGTCTTTATTGGTTAAAAGACAAATATTATAGAATAATAATGAGTCTCCATCCTTTGTAACTAAAAAATCATATTGTTCTAGTTCTCTAACCAATCCTGAACTCCTACATAGTTCCAGTGTCTCTAGAATAGTTTCTTCTTCCATGGGTCTTTGTGGAATCTAATCTTGTACCAACTCTTGTGTTCCTTGAACATCAATTTCATCGCAGTTTATCTCTCTCCCACAACTTCTTCTAGAAGTGTTCTCCCTCTCAAGGAATATGGTGTGTCATTCCATCATAACCTCTTTTTTATGAGGGTCGTATATGTAATAACAACTTTTTTTTCTTATGGTATCAAATAAAGGTACAATTTATGCCTTGGGGTGTATGTTTGTTACCTAAATATGCCTTAACCAATTCTTCTCTTCCCCACACTTGTAAATTCAATAACATGGTTTTTCATTAAATCCAAAATTCATATGGAACAACATTAACCATTTAGTTTGGTACATTGTTTAGTACGTCCTCCACTTTTTATAATGCATATCCCCAAAGGCTAATGGAGGACTTTCATGACTCAAAATTTATCTCAATAGGTCCAAAAATGTTTGGTTCCTCCATTCGATTACACCATTACACTGAGGTGTGTAAGGATGATTGATTTGGGATAGGATCTCAAACTTCCAGAAGTAATCGATTTAGTCCTGATTAAGATAATCACCACCATAGTATGGGATGAGTTTCTTAATCTTCCTACCACGATAGTTATCAACTTCATTCTTGTAATTCTTAAATTTATTAAAAGAATCAGACTTATGCCACATTAAGTAAATATATCCACATATTCTAAAATCATTAGTAATAGTTATGAAGTATAAGAAACAACCTCTTTATTTAATAGGAAATGGCCCACACACATCAGTATTAATTAATTAAAGAAGATATTTACCCTTTAGCCATTCCCACTAAATGGTTATTTGGTCATTTTTTAGTGTAAACATGTGTGATATACACCAAGTGGTTTTAGTTATACAGAATATAATATTCATCATGATGTAAACAAGAACCACAGAGTAAGCAAGCGGAAAAGTAAACACTAAGTAAAAACTGTAACAAGCTGTGCTGAAAGTAAAGGGGGCCGGAAATACAAGCCCAACTGTAAAGTACAACTGAAAGGGGAAAACAACAACTGAAAGGAAAAGCCGCAGCATCGAGCTGTCCTCTGGAATTCCCACCTGAAGGGTGGGTACAGATAGCCTCCACTGCTCCACAGGTCCACATGACCGCTCCGAGTACGTCCCGCCTAGTGGTCCACCTCCAGGTACCGTCCTGCTTTGCACGCCTCCACCACGATCAGCGTTGTCCATCATCTGCAACCAACACAACATAGTGCGGGCAAAGCCCGTGCAGGGGTGAGTATAAGCTACTCAGTAGGGACCCCGAGACCCCCGAAGGTCTCCCGAAATCCACAAAGGATAATCCACAAAGGAAGGATTCAATCACGAAGTAACAACCGACACTACTTAGGTATATGCCCATACATATACCTAAGTCATCAATTCCCGTTTGGCTACAACGTCCAAGCCCAAGCACAACCCAGTCCACATAGGAAAGAAAAACGTATACCCACATAGGATAGCACAACACAATCCACAAAGGAGAGTAAACAGAAATCCACATAGGATAACTCAACACAGTCCACAAAGGAGAGTAAACAGGATTCAGCTCACACAGGTATACTTCTTAGGATGACGATAAAGATGATCAATGATCCATCTAAGTCATCGGACCCACAACGGATCGATAGTTACTAACCCCCGCAAATACCCACACAGGATCGGGCCCACACAGGACCTGTAGGCGCTGGCTCACACAGAACCGTTGAGCGCTGACCCACACAGGATCAGAGCCACACAGGATCAGGTCCACACATAACCTGTAGCACTGATCCATGTAGGATCGCTGATTACAGTAGTCGTCGCAGTCCACTGAGGATCTCTCCACTATCGTCGTCGCAGTCCACTGAGGATCTCTGCATAGTCGTTATCGCAGTCCACTAAGGATCTCTACACGGTCGTCGATGTCTAAGTAGCAGTCGCAGCCAGCTCTAGGGTTCCCGCACACAACAAGCTCGTTCGGGAGGGTCCGCTCCACGAGCCGAGAGGCTGATACATCAACTGACACAATGTTCAAAGTTGATGTATCCAAAAGTTTCATATCGTCAACATGAACTCAACGTCGCAGACGACGCGTCAATCGGACGCCCGGTCTGAGAGTTATTGGATTTTTCGTTCTAGGGGCCCCATTGGTTTTTAAGGAAAAACCAACCTGACCATACTCCACCTGCATCCAAACCTCGGGCGGAGTGATCCAAAAGATCCGCCTCACTTAGAGGAATCCACCAAAGCTGACGGCACGTCAATCGGACGTCCGTAGCTCAAGATATGAGCGTTCCGCTCCGAGGGCCCGGTTGGTTTCATGTACGAACTAACCCGGCCGAACCCAAAGTATTCTGAAACCTTGAGTGCGATATACCGAAACGACCGTCTATATCCCAGGATCGCGTTGCCGCTGACGGCACGTCGTTTGGAGGAACGTAGCTCATGTTACCGGTAAAATACCGAAAACGGTCCGAAGACGGGGGGTCCGAGCCCGGGCCGACCCGTCCCGACCCCCCTGGGTCGGCCAAACCGAGTCGACCCGAACCGGGTGGACCCGACCCGGCTGGACACGGTCCGGTCCGTCCAGGGCGTGGCCTGGCTCGGCCGGCCGGTCCGGCTCGTCTTGGCCAAGCGGTTGAGCGGCTGCCGCGGGGCGCTGCCCCCGCGGGTCGGAAGTGCCGCGGCCCCCCGCGTCCAGGTGCGCCGGACCCGCACGGCCGCGGGTCCGCCGGCGCCGCCGCCCCCGGGTGCCGGCAGCTTCCGCGGGCCGCCGGAGTCGCTCTGGTGGTCCGATTCCGTTCCCGTCTGCGCCGCTGCTCCTCCCGAGACTCGTTCTTCACTGCGGAACCATCAAATTTCCGTTGCGGCACGTTCCGTCGTCACCCTTCAAATTCGCACAACAACGAAGAACGGCGGAGGGTTGTCGGGCCGTGTTCTTTTGGCCCGCACCCTTCGCGATAGATAAAAACAACGGGAGAAATTATTCAACACATGAACCAACAATTTTAATAAAATAAAATTGTTCATATAAACCAGGTTCTTTAACTTTAAAGAAATGTTCACCAGAACATGAAATATTCACAACAACCCCTACCTCGCCAAGTCGCCGCACGCGTTCTTCGCGGAATTGTTCATCGTGGAAGGAGGGGATCGTCACATCGTCGCGGAAGGGCGTCGCGTCGTCGTGGAAGGGTGTCACATCGTCGTGGAATCCGGCGTTGCTTCGACGAACTCAACGGGCCAAGAAACAACAGATTTAATTATAAATAATTAAATCCGTGTTTTTTTAAAAACCACAAAGTAGATTTAAAGAAAACCCCGAGATCTCTTACCTCAAGAGTTGGAGATCGGTGATCGGGGCGGGGAAGAACATCTCGGATGAAGCGTCGTCAAACTCCGAGGGTGACGACGTTCTTCGCGTTCTTCGCGTTCTTCACGTTCTTCGCGTTCTTCACGAAGGAGGATGAAGGCACAGGAATCCTGTCAAAGCCTCTCAACGTGTAATCCTCCAAAAGTCTTGTTGGTCTTATTTTATTATTACGCCAACAAACGAAAAAGAGGTAAGTGACGACCCATTAATTCGTAGAATTAATTCAATGAAATAAACCTCCCAATTAATTCACGAAATAAACCGCCCAGTTAAATGGTGCGTTAAGGATTTAAGAAAATGTGTCAGTTTACTTTCATAAAGATGTGTTTTCGCGGGTGTGTTACTTAGCGGAAAAGAAACGGTGGGGCTCGTGCGGGCCCCACCTCACAAAAATCCTACCTAGAGTGTAGGATATTTTTGGATAGTACCCTATCCGGTTCAACTCAGTTTAAGTGGTTTTGAAGTGGCTTCATGTGGCTTAAGTGAGATAAAATAAAGTTTGTCGAACAATTTATTTTATTTATTAGATTTAATCCCAAAAATTAAAAACCACACCCGAGCAAAAGCAACTCCGGAAGAGGAGTTTCTAAGAAAATACCAGCGCTGCGATTTCATCGGTGCCCTCAGAATTCGATTCCGGGCACCAGTTCAAAAGTTAGGAAAACTCGCTCGTCCGTTCACTGAACGTACCCGAGCCAAACTTCAGAAAATGATTCCGAGCACACCGGGCCTCGGAATCAGGTGCCGTTAGAAACTGCGCTCTTGTAAAATTCCAAAGAAAATTAAAAAAACATTCTTTGAAATTTACGGGTCTTTACATTACTCCCACCTCAGGGATTTACATCCCCGTAAAGATACATCATAAACTAGGGAAACAAATGTGGGTACTGAGCACGCATCTGAGCCTCCCACTCCCATGTGCTCTCCTGGAGGTTCTCGTGCTGCCATATGATGCGCACAAGAGGAATCGATCGCCCACGTAGGACCCGCTCCTGTTGATCCTCTATCTCCACCGGGACCTACGCAAAAGTCGCCCGATCATCCACGTCTAGCTCCCGATGGCCAATGAAGTGCATCGGGTCGTGCACGTCTCTCCTCAACTAAGATATGTGGAAGACATCATGTACCCGGTGCAACTGAGGTGGTAGAGCCAGGCGATATGCCACCTCGCCAATCCTGCTGATGACCTGGAATGGTCCAATGAAGCGTGGAGACAACTTGCCGCCTCGGCCAAATCTCCGTAAACCACGTCGAGGTGAGACACGAAAGAAGCTGTGGTCGCCATCCTCGAACTCTAGTTGCCTCCACCTCCTGTCAGCATAAGACTTCTGCCGGCTCTGAGCTGTCCTCATCCGCTCCTGGATGACCTGGACCTTCTCTGTCGTAGCCCGGACCATCTCTGGTCCCACAAGTGCTAACTCCCCAGGGTCTGTCCAGCATAAAGGAGATCTGCAAGGTCTGTCGTACAACGCCTCGTATGGTGCCATCCCGATGGTGGAGTGGTAGCTGTTATTGTACGCAAACTCCACCAACAGTAGGTGGTCCTCCCAGCTACGACCAAAGTCGAGGACACATGCGTGGAGAATGTACTCGAGAGTCTGAACGGTTCTCTCCGTCTGACCATCCGTCTGAGGGTGAATGGTGGTGCTCAGATGTAGCCACGTCCCGAACGCCTCCTGCAACCCCTTCCAAAGCCGGGAAGTAAAACGAGCGTCCCAATCGGAGACGATAGTCGATGGCACACCGTGAAGCCGTACAATCTCCTGAATGTAGAGACGCCCCAAGCTCTCCACTGAGCCCTGCTCTCTGATGGGTAAGAAGTGTGCCGACATGGTGAGTTGGTCAACAATCACCGAAATGGAGTCGTGACCTCTGGAAGTGTATGGAAGTCCAGTCACGAAGTCCATAGATATCCCGTCCCACTTCCACTACGGGACCTCCAAGGGCTGTACCAAGCCTGCTGGTACCTGGTGCTCTACCTTCACCTGCTGGCAGGTGAGGCATCGAGAAACGAACTCTGCCACAACCTTCTTCATTCCCGGCCACCAGTGCTGTCGTCTGAGATCCTGGTACATCTTTGCCACTCCAGGATGTACCTCCAAAGGAGAAGTGTGAAACTCTCTTAGCACCTCCTCTCGTAAAGTGACTGGTACCAAGGTACGTCCTCTGAAAAGGACGTCATGATCTGCTTCAAGGGAGAAACCATCAGGTGCCTGTCCGGAGGATATCTGTGCACGCTGTGCCTCATAGTCAGCGTCCTCACGCTCTGCCTCGCTGACCCACTGTAGAAGTGGAGGGGTGACTGTGAGAGACTGAAGGAAGGCTGCTCCATCTCTATCCACGAAGGATATCTGCAAGGCGGCTAGCTGCTCTATCTCCTCCTCAAGTAGCTGAATGCCCGTCCTCCTGCTGAGGGCATTGGCTACTACATTCCCCTTCCCAGGAGTATAAACTATCTCAAGGTCATAGTCCTGGAGAAACTTGAGCCATCGCCGCTGTCTCAGGTTCAGGTATTTCTGAGAGAAGATGTACCTGAGACTCTGGTGGTCAGAAAACACTGTAAAGCGCTCGCCCATCAGATAGTGTCGCCATGTCTCACTACTGGAAATGGGTCTATACCCACGGTTCTGCAGAAAACCGTGGGTATAGACCCCCCCAATACCCACGGTTCTGGAAACCGTGGGTATAGGTATAATATCAGGACCTATACCCACGGTTCTGAATAACCGTGGGTATAGGTCCCATATACCCACGGTTCTTGGAAAAACCGTGGGTATAGGTTTTTTTGAAGACCTATACCCACGGTTTTGGAAAAATCGTGGGTAAAGGTGTCGTTCTACAGACCTATACCCACGGTTTTTGGAAACCGTGGGTATAGGGGGTATTTTTTTCATAGACCTATACCCACGGTTTTGAAAAACCGTGGGTATATTGTTCCCGCGTTATGGCGGGAACAAAAAATTCCGCGGGATGGGAAATTTTTTTTGGTGGCTAATATGAATAATATAAATATAAGTAAAGAGATGTACATATATTAACAAATAAAATTGTTAGTTCGGTTGGTTGCTGTCATATTCAAGGCATATAAGAGGCACGAGTTCGATTCACGCGAGATTCATTTTTTGAATACTAATAGAGAATATTAATATATATAGCCTGATATATGTACATGTTTCCGATAAAATATATAGGTTGGGTGGTCTGCCCAAGGCGCCGCTTCTATTCGTCCTAGTGTTAAGCGCAGTTTCGAATTCCGGCCGATTCTTTTTTTGAATTTAAATAAATAGTATTAATATATATAAAAACATATATGAAAACATAATAGTTAAATAACCCAGTGTAGTTGGTCATTCTTCAGGCGCGGTTGGAATTCGTTTCGTGAGGCCCGGGTTCGAAACCTCGCGGCATGCATTTTTTAATATGCGGCGTTAATATATATTAATATATATCTAATAATATATGTATAATTAACAGATTGAATTAAGAGCTCGGTTGGTTAGTTGCGGGGTGTGGTTTCGGCGTATTGCGGGAGGTGCGAGTTCAAATCTCGCTGGACACGATTTTTTGAAAAGAATTGAACTCCCCACGGTTTTCAAACCGTGGGGTATGTGATTGCCACGCTGTCCAACGTGGTGCTGCTGTGTGGCACACCTATACCCACGGTTTCCCCAAACCGTGGGTATAGGTCAAGACCCCTATACCGACGCCATTCCAGCCCACGGTTCCCAAAACCGTGGGTATAGCCTATACCCACGGTTTTGGGGGCTATACCCACGGTTTTGAACCGTGGGTATAGCCCGTTTTTTCAGTAGTGTCTTCAGAGCGAGGACCACTGCTGCTAACTCCAGGTCATGGGTAGCGTAGTTCTACTCATGCGGCCTCAACTGACGTAATCCATAGGCAATCACGGCCTGCTCCTGCATCAGGACACACCCAAGTTCGGTCCCTGATGCATCGCAGTAGACTACGTATCCAACTCCATCCTCAGGCAACCTCAAGGTAGGTGCGCTGGTCAATCTCTACCTCAGCTCCTAAAATCTCTACTGACATCTATCTGACCACACAAAGGGTTTCCCCTTCTTCGTCAATGCTGAGAGTGGGGACGTAACTCTGGAGAAGTCTGGCACAAATCTCTGATAGTATCCAGCTAGACCCAAGAAACTCCGCACCTCCGTCACGCTCCTGGGTGGCTCCCAAGCTAGCACTGCCTCGATCTTCGTGGGATCCACTACAACTCCCGCCTCAGAATTGAAGTGCCCCAAGAAGTGGACCTCACGTAACCAAAAATGGCACTTCGAGAGCTTTCCATAAAGCCGGTGCGCTCGTAGTGTGTCTAGTACAACCCGCAAGTGCTAGGTGTGCTCCTCCTCCATGGTCGAGTACACCAAAATGTCGTCGATGAAGACCACGACAAATCGATCGAGGTATAGCTGGAAGATCCTGTTCATGAGGCTCAGGAACACTGCTAGAGAATTGGTTACGCCGAAAGGCATAACCAAGAACTCATAGTGGCCATATCGACCCTGAAGGCCGTCTTCTTCACGTCCTCGTCTCGAACTCTGAGCAGATGATAGCCTGACCTGAGGTCTATCTTCGAGAACCACTGTGCTCCCTTGATCTGATCGAATAGGTCATCAATCCTCGGTAGCGGATACTTGTTCCTCACAGTCACCTGGTTCAGGCGACGATAGTCAACACACAGTCGCAAGCTCCCATCCGCCTTCTTGGCGAACAAAATCGGAGAAGCTGAGGGAGAAACACTGGGTCGGATGAACCCCTTGCCCTGCAAGTCCTCCAACTGTACCTGTAGCTCTCGAAGCTCAGCGGGGGCCATCCGATACGCTGGAGTGGATATCGGGGTTGTCCCAGGTACAGATCAATATAAAAGTCTACCTCTCTGCGAGGAGGTACCCTTGGAACGTCGTCGGGGAAGACATCCGCATACTGATCCTCCACTGCAGGAAAACTAGGAATTTGCACGTCAACTGCTCTAAGGATGAGGCTAGCCAACTGATGAGTGATGGGATGTCCCATCCTCTACGAGAGTCCATCCTATGCTGCAAAGGGTCCCTTCTCGCCGGTGAAGGTGAACCTGCTCCCGTCGGTGCGCACACATCGCACCTTGCGCCTAAACAGTCAATCTGAGCATGGACTGTAGATAACCAATCCATGCCCAAAATGAGGTCGTAAGGCCTCGACGCCGCTACAAGAAGATCCCAGCCGAAGCTCTCGCCTCCTAGAGTAAGCTCACACTGTCGGCACCAGTGCGTAATCGTCGAGTCTGCTCCGGTAGGGGTCTCTAGCCATAAGGATTGAGCCAACGACTCTGTCGGAATCTTCGAGCTCCGAACAAGGGCAGCGGCTATGAAAGAGTGACTTGGTCCTGTGTCTATAAGAACTGCAGAAAGGGTGTAATAGACACAGATCGTACCTCAAATCATCTTTGGCACGCCGTGGTTGTAGGCCTCCGCTGCCTGGAGCTTTGCCTATCTCTGCCCTCCAGCTCCCTGTGGTCGGGGCAGACCTCCTGGTGGTGGTGGTGGCAGAGCCTCAAAGCGTCTCCCACCACCTGCTACTCGGCCAGCTCCTCTGCCTCGTCTGCCTCCTCCCTGCGGAATGCCACGGTCGACCCTCTGCCTCTGCCTGGGTGGCCCCTCCACCGTCTGCTGCTCCTCGGTACGACGGGTCGGGCAGTCACGAGCCATGTGGCCCTGCCCGCCGCGCGCGTAGCACAGCCTTCCCCTCGGAACACTGGCTCCGCGCTGTGTGCCCCGAACTGCTGAGCCAGTGTCCCGAGGTCGTCTGCCGGAAGGTCTGGTCTACCTGTAAGCCTGAGTCATCCATCGGTTGCATGCTGCCGAAGACTCCGTTACCTGCCACCCTGCGGTAGGTTTCACTGCTGAAGTAGACTCAGCCAGAAAGCTCTCGATCAGAAGGGCTCGCTCCAGCACTCCTTCCTGGGTCGGGATGCTGAGGGAGATCAGCGATGCCCTGATCTCATGTCTCAAACCCTGCTCAAAGGTCCAGGCCCAGATAAAGGGGTCACATACCATTTCTGTCGAGTAGCGAGAAAGATCAGTGAACCTCGCCGCGTACTGGGCGACCATCAAGCTGCCCTGCCGCAGCTGAAGAAGCTCTGGAATGTGCACCGTACGGAGGGTGTCCGAGACGAACTCTGAGCGGAAGTGGCTCTCGAAGTCCGTCCAGATGAGAGAAGCCTCATCGTGCACCGGGAGAATCAAGATCCACCATCGTCCTACTGCTGCGTGCAGTAGGCTCGCCGCGAGGATCACCATGAGGTCTGCTGGTGTCCTCAGTAGCCTGAAAACTCGAACGACCGCCTCCAGCCAGTCCTCAGCTGCCTGGGGGTCCGTCTCCCCACGAAACATGGGTGGTCGCTGGCACTGGAACTCGTGCAGAGCTCCGAGGCGACGTGCATAGTCAGCGATTGGTGCTGGAAGCATCGGGGGCTCGGCGGGTAAAGGTACCGCCAGTGCCTCTGCTGTCAACGGGCCCTGTATCGAGGCCTCGTCGCTCGGCGGGCTGTCGTCGTGCTCTACTCTCGGAACCCTAGCTGGCTGCCGTCGTGGGGCCATCCTGAAAAGGAAACAAGTGTGCCATCGTCAGAACAGTATACCTGGTGAGCTGACACAAGTAATCACAAAGAAAACATGAAACACACATGCAATCAATGTTTTCCTGCATTATGTCGGAAATCAGAAGTCAGGGTCCTGGTGTATGGATACGTCGGCCGCCGCACCAACACTGGACTCCCTGGACTGATAACCACACCCCATATGCTAAACACTATTCCTACACATAGAAGAAAGATCAGAGTCAGCGGTAGAACCGACCACCTCTGATACCAATTTGTCACGACCCGTCCTCGGGGCCCGTGCCGTGACTACCCCAAGCCCGCCTTACATAGGCCAGGGGCTGGCGATTAGCAACAAGGCGTGAATCCCAGAAAAAGGGAAGGCATTGCCTTTGAAAAGTAAACAAGCACCACAGAGTAAGCAAGCGGAAAAGTAAACACTAAGTAAAAACTGTAACAAGCTGTGCTGAAAGTAAAGGGGGTTGAAAATACAAGCCCAACTGTAAAGTACAACTGAAAGGGGAAAACAGCAACTGAAAGGAAAATCCGCAGCGTCGAGCCGTCCTCTGGAAGTCCCACCTAAATGGTGGGTACAGATAGCCTCCATTGATCCTCGGGTCCACCTGACCGCTCCGAGTACGTCCCGCCCAGTGGTCCACCTCCAGGTACCGTCCTGCTCCGCACGCCTCCACCACGATCAGCGATGTCCGTCGTCTGAAACCAACACAACGTAGTGCGGGCAAAGCCCGTGCAGGGGTGAGTATAAGCTACTCAGAAGGGACCCCGAGACCCCCAAAGGTCACCTGAAATCCACAAAGGATAATCCACAAAGGAAGGATTCAATCACGAAGTAAAAACAGACACTGCTTAGTTATATTCCCATACATATACCTAAGTCATCAATTCCCGTTCGGCTCCAATGTCTGAGCCCAAGAACAACCCAGTCCACACAGGAAAGCAAAATGTATACCCACATAGGATAGCACAACACAATCCACAAAGGAGAGTAAACAGTAATCCACATAGGATAGCTAAACACAATCCACAAAGGAGAGTAAACAGGATTCAGCTCACACAAGTATACATTTTCGGATGACGATAAAGATGATCACTGATCCATCTAAGTCATCAGACCCACAAAGGATCGATAGGTACTAACCCCCGCAAAGACCCACAGAGGATCGGGCCCACACAGGACCTGTAGGCGCTGGCTCACACAGAACCGCTGAGCGCTGACCCACACAGGATCGGACCCACACAAGATCGGACCCACACAGGACCTGTAGCACTGATCCACGTAGGATCGCTGAGTGTAGTAGTCGTCGCAGTCCACTAAGGATCTCTGCACTGTCGTCGTCGCAGTCCACTGAGGATCTCTGCATAGTCTTCGTCGCAGTCCACTGAGGATCTCTGCACAGTCGTCGCTGTCGAAGTAGCAGTCGCAGCCAGCTCTAGGGTTCCCGCACACAACATGCTCGTTCAAGAGGGTCTGATCCATGAGCCGAAAGGCTGATACATCAACTAACACAAAGTCCGAAGTTGAGGTATCCAAAAGTTCTGTATCGTCAACAGGAACTGAACGTCGCAGACGGCGCGTCAATCAGACGCCCGGTCTGAGAGTTATTGGCCTTTTCGTCCCAGGGGCCCGGTTGGTTTTTAAGGAAAAACCAACACGACTGTACTCCACCTACATCCAAACCTCGAGCGGAGTGAACCAAAAGATCCGTCTCACTTAGAGGAATCCACCAAAGCTGACGGCACGTCAATCAGACGTCCGTAGTTGAAGATATGAGCGTTTCCGCTCCGAGGGCCCGGTTGGATTCGTGTACGAACCAACCCGGCCGAACCCAAAATATTCCGAAACCATGAGTGCGATATACCGAAACGACTGTCTCGATCCAAGGATCGCGTTTCCGCTGACGGCGCGTCGTTTGGAGGCCCGTAGCTCATGTTTCGGGCAAAAGACCGAAAACGGCCCGAAGACGGGGGGTCCGGGCCCGAGCCGACCCGGCTGGACCCGGTCCGGTCTGGCCAGGGCGCGGCCTAGCTCGGCTGGCCGGTCTGGCTCGGCTCGGCCGAGCGGCCGAGCAGCTGCCGCGGGGCGCTGCCCCCGTGGGTCAGAAGTGTCGCGGCCCCCCGCGTGGGGCCGCGCTGGATCAAAGGACGTGGCTTTTCCGCGTCCGAGTGTGCTAGACCCGCGCGGCCGCGGGTCCGTGGGCGGCGCCGCCGCGCCGGCGACCCGCACCGCCGGCTGCTTCCGCGGGCCCCCGGAGTTGCTCCGGTGGTCCGATTCCGTTCCCGTCTGCGGCGCTGCTCATCCCAGGACTGGTTCTTCACTGCGGAACCATCAAATTTCTGTTGCGGCACGTTCCGTCATCGCCTGTCAAATTCGCACATCAACGAAGAATGGCGGAGGGTTGTCGGGCCATGTTCGTTTGGCCCGCACCCTCCACGTTAGATAAAAACAACGGGGGAAATTATTCAACACATGAACCAAAAATTTTAATAAAATAAAATTGTTCATATAAACCAGGTTCTTTAACATTAAAGAAGCGTTCACCGGAATATGAAATATTCACAACAACCCCTACCTCTCCAAGTCGTCGCATGCATTCTTCGCGGAATTGTTCGTCGTGGAAGGAGGGGATCGTCGCATCGTCGCGGAAGGGCGTCGCGTCGTCGTGGAATCTGGCGTTGCGTCGACGAACTCAACGGACCATGAAACAACAGATTTAATTATAAATAATTAAATCCGTGTTTTGTTAAAAACCACAAAGGAGATTTAAAGAAAAACCCGAGATCTCTTACCTCAAGAGTTGGAGATCGGAGATCGAGGCGGGGAAGAACATATCGGATGAAGCGTCGTCAAACTCCGAGGGTGACAGCGTTCTTCGCGTTCTTCACGTTCTTCGCGAAGGAGGATGAAGGCACAAGAATCCTGTTAAATCCTCTCAATGTGTAATCCTCGAAAAGTCTTGTTAGTCTTATTTTATTATTACGCCAACAAACGAAAAAGAGGTAAGTAACGACCCATTAATTCGTATAATTAATTCAACGAAAGAAACTGCCCAATTAATTCACAAAATAAACCACCCAATTAAATGGTGCCTTAAGGATTTAAGAAGACGCGTCAGTTGACTTTCATAAAGACGGGTTTTTGCAGGTGCGTTACTTGGCGGAAAAGAAACGGCGGGGCTCGTGCGTGCCCCACCTCACAAATATCCTACCAAGAGGGTAGGATATTTTTGGATATTACCCTATCCGGTTCAACTCAGTTTAAGTGTCTTTCAAGTGGCATCTAGTGGCTTAAGTGAAATAAGATAAAGTTTTTCGAACAATTTATTTTATTTCTTAGCTTTAAGCCCAAAAATTTAAAACCACACCCGAGCAAACACAACTCCGGAAGTGGCATTTCTAAGAAAATACTGGCGCTGTGATTTCATCGGTGCCCTCAGAATTCAATTCCGGGCACCGGTTCAAAAGTTAGGAAAACCCGCTTGTCCCTTCACTGAACATACCCAAGCCAAACTTCGGAAAATGATTCCGGGCACACCAGGCCTCAGAATCAGGTGCCATCAGAAACTGTGCTCTTGTAAAATTCCAAAGAAAATTAAGAAAAAAAATTTCCTTGAAATTTATGGGTCTTTACACTGTTATATAAATTTTAATTACCATAAAAAATGTTTTCTTTATAATATAGGAATAAAATTTTTCCAAATATGAAAATGAATCCATCAGTATCTACTCCAGATATAGAAATAATATTTTTTGGGTAACTAAAGACACATAATAGAAAAACATTAAAACCAAGATCATTATGATGTGTAATGTGATGGGGTAGTCCCAAATAAATACAACATCAATTTTAGCTCTGTTGGTTTCTTGTAGATCTAACTCCTCAAGATCAATCATTCTGAATATAATTGGTCAGTGTATTTCAATACATATTTGATCACCATAAGCTATATCGGGTTACAAATTTATAGAAATAGATAAATTCCACTCAATTACTAATGCACCTAATTCTTCTATTTTCTAGTTTAGCTGGGTGTAGTTTTTCTTCTAGTGGCCCTTCATTCCCCATGAAAAATAGACAACATCATGTTCTCATGCTTCCCCGTTGATCTTCTCTTTTTAGGGAAGGGCTTCTAGAACCATTGGTCTAAAAGATCTTTGCATTTCATTTCAGTTTTTTCACCGTAATGAAAGAAGTATTTTCAAACTAAATATCATTATCTACATGGCTAAGGAGGGTAAAAATATTTTCCAGCGACATCTCAATGTTGTTCATATTAAAATTAACAACAAAAATGATTAATATCATAGGGAGTGATGCCATAATGTGGTTAGTTACATGTTATTTAACGATTGTAAAACCTAGATTCTCTAGGCGTTCAATGCAAAAAACAAACATGAAAATGTGGGTCCTTGTTGGGGAACCCTCTCTAACCTTACATTGAAAGAGTGCGATGGAAATCTCAAACCATTATTGTATATCTCTATCAAGGTAAAGACCATAGAGGGGCTCAATCACCCTATTCGAATACATTTTTTCATGATACATCATGAGTTCAATAGACATGGATGAAAGAAAAAAATATTGAATATTGACTACGCTTTTCATTTGTTTTTCAAAGACTATGAACACTGTAGCCCTCGCCTCTAGAGTAGGTATATTGGGCATTGAGGATTCTAGCACGTCATATTTCTGTTCATGGCATAGAATAACCCTATGGTATCCAAAACGGTCTTGCAAGGTACATCCAGTGAGAAGAGTTTCTTTATATAATATTCCTTTTAGGGATAATGTGTATCAATATCTTTTAATTTTATTCTACACTAAAAAATTTATGATTATTTATACTTTTCTTGATTAATTTTTTTATGAAATAATAACATTATTGATTTTTCTTAAATCTCCCACTACTTTATCATGTCCCAATATCTCTCACTATTGAACTTGGAATGTGTATTGTCACGGAAATTTTAGTTTTAATGATCCATATTCATGTTCGCATAACCACAATAAGGGTTGTTCATGCTATTTTGAAATTATTTTGGTAGCTAAGTCTTTGCCAACAGCGGGCTGGAAACTCCTGGATCCGTTGAGTTGACTCCCCATTCAAGAAATCCAAACATGGATTTTATAAATAGTTGCCTCCAAATTACAACAATTTTAGAAATGGATAATCCTGTGTATTGAAAATGTTTAAGTCAACCCAAAAATTTTATAAGAAATTCACTTATAAAAGTAAGTGTCCAGACAACAATGGGTCAAACACGCAGTTATATTGTGTTTTGTTTCTAATAAATTAATAGAAGGCTTAATGTGACTTAATATTAAATTAATGGATTTTATTTTTTATGAATAAATTTTTTATATTATTTATACATTACATGTATTGTTATTATTTTAGTTGATGTTTAAATAATTAATTTACCATGAATGGATAAAACATTTACACAATATAAATTTTATATAATTCTGTCTATGTTGATTAATTCATTCAATTATGTGATCACGGTCTTGCAATAATAAATATTATTTTAACGCATTAGACAGAAAATAAATAAGTAATTAAGGGACCAGATCATGATTTTATCAATGGATTTATTTAATAAGAGGACATTAAACCATTGTATGTCCTTGGGAAAACAACTCCTTATGATGGACTTGGAATGAACTACATCATTACACATGTCCACCTATGAATCACTGAGTTGATGTTGTTATAGTCCTATTTTGAACTATCTCCACACACCATGGGATGATCTATTAATTACAAATATTTATCACTCACACAGAGGTGAGGGGAAATAAATGATTGGTTAAATGGAATTATATAAATATCCTTGGACAGGCATGTCCAACCTAATAATAGAGGGAGGGATGAATCACCTATCATCTTTTAATTAAATATTAAATAAGTGAAAACAATGCAATAAATTTAATTCAATAAATTTAAACACAAACATATGTCTTTATCAATATCATGTTTGGTCATACAAGTAATGAATAAAAAAAAGTAACTAGCTAGGAATCATTTGATTATTCAGTATTTATTTTTAAGATGAAATCACTTGTATTAAATAATTAATAAATTAATTAACTCCTTCTCTTCTTAACAATCAGCTGAACTTAATTTTAGATACCCATAAATTATGCATTCATGGAAAATAAATGGCAGAACCATTAATGACATATTTATTACATTAAATTAACTGATCGTTTAAATTTTTTTAAACCATTATTAAATTTTCAAACAGATAATATTGTGTCATTCAGAAAAATAAAGTTTTAATGCTTCAATTTTTAAAATTTAACATAAATTTTATTATTTTCCACTAATGGGAGGCAAAAAGGCATCATAATCATGCTACACACCATATACCTCTGTTGTCGTATATCCGTGTCACATGCCTAGGACATCAACATGTTATCTCGGCCATAATGTATGGTGTGTAGATGATAGCTAAACACAATGTATTCGTTTGTCATTTTCCAGTTTGGCCCTTCAACACACAGTGTGCAATAAAAGTATCATATGTTTTTTATTTCTTTGTGAATCTAGAAACAATGCACATGGGTATACGACATGTTCTCCGACCATAAATCATGTTACCCAATTTTATCAGCCCTATATTTGGCACTACCCAATGGCATCTCAAGTCATTCTTCATTTTTTTAAATATCTATGAAAATAAAGCACTGAATGAACATGATTAATATGTCGATAACATGTTAATTCATATTGGATTAGATGAATAATAACATTAAAAGAAAATATAACCATGATTTAGCATAGATAAACAATCAAATAAACAATTATAAATTTAAACGTGATAGATCTGATACAACTTATTGGTTTTAGTAATAGTAGAATCATTACAGTGGACGGTGACATATTAAAATTTATTTTAATAGTATTTTCCCGAAACCATGAAGAAAGATCTTGCATATAAATTTTATTATTATTTTATTTAATATCTAATGAAATAAACACCTGGTCTTAGGATTATTCTTCATTGATGATCATTGATCTTACAAAAAGGCCCATCCAGATTGCTTTTGTTACGCATGTGAGGATCAAATGGTAAAATCACTCTATCAGTGATCCACAAGTTCTCCAATGGTCTCCGAGAAAGGACACACATTTTTGAGGTGCTAGCACTGTGAATCGAATTTCATTATTTTTTCATTCTTGATCACTCATTATTTGGCCTTGATGAAATTATCATCTGGGTTTTTTGTTATTGAGAGGGAGAGAGGATGAGGAGTCGAGATAGAATTCATTATGTGTTATGATAATATGTTCCCAAAATTGGAATTCGTTTCGAATGAATTAAACAATAGACATAGCTAACTATTTATAGATTTGAAATTTGAAATACAAAATTTTATTGCATAATAGCCATTAAATATAATTTTAACCATTAATGAAATCACATACCACATTATATTATTTTTATTATTATATATTGGTGTGCACACTTACAGAAAATGGATAAATAATATATACTAACATATAAATAATTATTTTATACCTGGCATGATCGTGGTCCATTCAAACTCCTCTTGCATTAATTAACCACACAAATACATATATTATTCTCTTAAATTATTATTTTAATCACAAAATTGTAGATAAATATTTTATAAATATTCATTTAAATAAATAAATACATTTTATTCACAACTCAGTGAATAAATATTTATTTGATTTATGAAATCAATATAAATTGAATAATATTATTCCTTAGTATTGAGAAAAATATGTATTTCATTACATAAAATGTAATATAATTTAATCGAGTAGAAGAGAAACACTTAGTGTGTGACCATGTAGGATTCTTTCTCGCTGTCATTTGGTGGGTTTGCCT
The DNA here is from genome assembly GCA_963277665.1 of Viscum album. Classification (NCBI taxonomy): domain Eukaryota; kingdom Viridiplantae; phylum Streptophyta; class Magnoliopsida; order Santalales; family Viscaceae; genus Viscum; species Viscum album. The sequence goes on from OY728162.1 coordinate 1,022,955,315, forward strand.
AATGTCCAAGATTACCACTATGGGAATATTTCCGTTTGTGACGGATTATTTGCGATGGGAAACTTATCCAATCGCAAATAATAAGTTATTTGAAATGGGATAATGGATCTCATAGAAAATGGTTTGGCGCGGTTTTCAAGCCAAACCATAGGAAGGGTATTTGTGATGGGGGTTCCTCTCTGTCGTAAATACTCGGAGGACTTATCTACTATTTGCGATGGGTATGTTCCCCCGTCGCAAATTGTGTGCTAGCAGGTTTTTATTTGTGATGGGTCCCTTCATAAATACCCTTTTAACCGCTGACAGTAATTAATGGTATAAAATGTTTTTGAGACGGGACAACCGTCGCAAATAATCTAATCTATATATACCCCCATCAGTTTTTTAATTCTTCCTATCAATTTCTATGTTCTCTCTCTCTCTCTAAACTCTAGTTTTGGAGTCAAAATTTCTATGATTTAATTTTTTTTCGTGAACAATTTTTTAAGTCATCTACACTTATATGATATCATGTGTAAAGGTATTTGTGTTACACTTTATGGAATATTTATGTCATTTTTAATATTAATTTTAATTATTATTAATTAGTTGTAAATATATTAGATTTAGATTGTTTTGTTATCAATATGTATTTGAAATAATAAATTGAAATTATTAGTAATAATTGTTAGTAATTAGTAGTAATTCGGAATTATTAAAGATAATTAGTGATGAATACAAACAATTAGATGTATTTAGTAATTAGTAGCTGTAATTTACAGTAATTAATGTTAATTAATGCTATATAGTAATAATTAGAGGTAATTAGTAAAAATAAGCGGTAATTATTAATAACTAGCGGCAAATAGTTTTAATTAGCAGTAAATAGTAATAATTAAAAAATAGTAATAATTAGTAATAATTTTTAATAATTAGTAATAAATACTAAAAATTACTAATAAATACTAATAATTAGTAATAAATACTAAAAATTAGTAATAAATACTAATAATCAGTAATAAATACTAATAAATAGTAATAATTTGTAATAATAAGTAATAATTAGGATTAATTAGTAACAATTATGTGTATTTTACAAAAATTTGGATTAATTAGTAATAATTAGGATTAATTAGTAATAATTAGCAATAATTAGCAATAATTATTAATAATTATTAATAATTAGTAATAATTAGTAATAATTATTAATAATTATTATTAATTCCTAATATTTATTAATAATTAGTATTATTTAGTAATAGTTATGATTAATTCGTAATAATAAGGATTAGTAAGTAAAAATTAGAAAAATTAATAATAATTAGGATTAATGAGTAATAATCCACAATAATTAGTATTAATTAGTCATATTTAGGATTAATGAGGTTTATTCTTGATTAATTAGGATTATTTAGTAGTAATTAAGAGTAATTAGTCATAATTAGAATTAATTTTTATCAATTATGATTATTTATTTACAATCAGTAATAATTAGTCAGAATTATTAATAATTAGTAATAATTAGTGATGATAAGTAATAATTATTAATAATTGGTAATAATTGGTATTATTAAGCAATAATAAGTATTATTTAGTAATAATTCAGATTATTTATAATAATTATGTTTAATTAGTAAAAAATAGGATTAATTAGTAATAATTAGTAATAATTATTAATATTTAATAATAATTTGTAATAATTAGTAATAATTAGGATTAATTAGTAATAATTAGTAATAATTAGTAACAATTAGGATTAATTAGTAATGAATATGATTAGTTAGTAACAATTAATATTAATTTGTATTAATTTTGACTAATTATTAATAATCTTTAATACTTAGAAAAAATAGTAATAATTGGTAATAATTCTTAATAATTCATAATAAATAGTATTAATTTGGATTAATTAGTATTAATTATGATTAATTAGTATTAATTATGATTAATTAATAATAATTAGGATTGATAATTAATAATTAGGGTTAATAAGTTATAATCAAAAATAATTGGGAGTAATCAACAATAAATACGATTATTTAGGATTAAATTGGATTAATTAGGATTAATCAGGATTAATTAGGATTAATTAGTAATAATTAGGATTAATTAGTAACAATTAGAATTAATTAGTAATAATAAGTATTAATTATTTATAATTAGGAATAAACAGTAATAGTTAGTAATAATTACTAATAATTAGTGATAATTAGTTATAATTAGTAATAATTTGTAATATTTCTTAATAATTAGTATTATTTAGTAATAATTATTAATATTCAGAAATAATTACTATTAATTAGAAATAAATAGCATTAATTAGTAATTAATAGGATAAATTAGTCATAATTAGGAAAAATTAGTAAAAATGTAAGAACACAGATCTTTGTTTCAGGTATGTTCCCCCATTTCTGGTCCTTTTTTAGAAAAAGAAGGAAATCTAAATTTTTTTTAAGTACACGCCGTGTAATTTATGTGTACACGTCGTGTAACTTTCTCTCATGCGAGGCCGTGTGCTGGCCTTGTCCGGGCCACACACACGGTGTGTAGCAGTGATGTAAAGGCTGCTTAATGCGGTGTACGGAAAGGGCGAGTACACTCAGTGTACTCATGGAGTACACACTATGTACTTTCTTTTTTTCACTAATCGGACCGGGGTCGTGCCTTAAACCTATTTTCATCTTCTTCTCCGCCTAATTACGCCAAGAGCATCCGAGGAGGCCGAATGTTATCTAAGCCACCGATCGGTCACCGGTTTTCTGAATCGAACGCCGTCGATTGCCAAAGAATCACATCGGTGTGTTCTTGGTTCTTCTTTGGGCACGTTTCCTGATTCTTTATCTTGTGAGAGTTAAATGAGGTTGATCTTCTTAGATATTTTTGTAGATAATCCCTGTTTTAGGCTGATTCATAGGATAATGTTCAAGTATATCCATCTCCTAGGATCGAGGTAGGTGGTTTGTTTCCCTACATTGAATGTCTTTGAGTTGTTGTGCAAAAACGTGTTGTATTCCCATGTTTCATGTATCTCAGGTTAGGGTTTTGAACCTGTATTTTTTGCCTACCTTAGATATCCTTTATGCTTGAGGCTATTAGATGAATAATATAGGCTTGTTTCATGTGTTAGGATCACCCATGGGTGTTATCCTTGTTTGGTTATTTTTCGCCATTTGGCACAGTTTTCCTGCAAGGCAAACCCTATTACAATTGCTAGTTTGCTTGTTATAACTGATTGCATGTATTAACTACTGTTCATATGCTTTGATTCTATGTTGAAAAAAGGATTCTTTTTACTCAAGAATCTCCAAGACATATTTATCCACTCCCTCTTCTCAAAACATTCCTTGTGAGAGTAACCAAAAACAAGGATACTCTCTAAATTAACTTACCCTTAGAATAAAAAATCCTTGAACCTCTTAATGGAAATATTGTTTTACTCAGTTGATACACATCTAAATTATCCTCAATGAAGAGAATAAAAGAGGATATATTCCTACTCTTATATATATTTTAGAAAATAATCCACATCAAGAGTGAATAATCCATATCAGTATATATCTGTGGATATATGTTTGATTCATCATATAAAAATGATTTTCATTTAAGAAAACATATATTGAATCTAATGTCTTGACTCCCATCAAACATGACTATCCCATAATATCACATACCACAATTCCATTACAGATTATACTCAAGTAAGAAATATGTTAATATAATACAGGGACTGATAGTTGGATACTACCCCTTTAATAAATCATCAAAAACTATAACATAGTCTTATATAGTTGATTCAATATATTATGAAGAATCATGAATACCATACAAGATCTATTTAATAATCAGATCATATATACATTATCCCTTATATGGAATGATTATTCACTTATGATGACCAGATGAATTTTTACTAGAATTTATAAGTGAATTTAATTATTATATGAGTCTTGGTTATTCTCTCATGTTCTTCATAGCATTCCAAAATTAAATAATTGTGAATAATATTTTATATCCCATTAATTTCAAAAAATATATTACGCACCACCTTGAAAAAAATATATCATACCCGAGGAATAGAAACACAAAACCCTTTTTCAAATAATCTCATGTAAGATTAAAAAATAATTCACACAAATCTTGTAATATTATCATCTAAATCTACAATCTATATTTCCAATGAAACCCTAAAAATAAGAAAATACATTTCAAAATTCATCAATTCCAAAACACATTTCACTAATCACAAAAATTCTAAAAACTAAAAATAATTCAGAAATAGTAACAAAAACGTATTTATGATAAATTTATTAATTGTTTTAAATTTATGAAACATAAAAATGATAAATTTAAAATTAATATTAAAATAAAAATTTCAATAATAAAATCATATTTTCCTATATAAAATAAAATTAAATATTTTTAACACAATAATGATACATAATGATCAATTAAAAATTTAAATTCATATTTCCCTAAAAAACTTCAAAAAAATATTATGAAATAGATATAGAAATCATGAATAAAACTATAACCACAATAACTTGACCGAAATGATACTCTATGATTATAGAGTACATTTTAATGTGGTTATATTACAAATCCAACATATTTATTATAGTAATCATTTTGTTCTCTAATGGAAAATGGAATCCTTATATTTTGGGCACATTAAGTCAGAGACAAGAAATTTTAACTCCCATAGTGTACCTTGTACAATAAACATTATTGGGATCCAAAATTACATTGCGGATCCAGAAAGTGTCTCATGTTAAAAAATGATGGAATGATTGGTGATGTAATTAAGGAACTTATATGTTTTAATAAATTCAATTTAAAATAAGGAAATTGATATAAAAATCCAACAATTTCTCTATATATTTACATAATAAAACATAATTCTCTTGTATTTTTCATTCATTCACTCAATTTTCTTTATATATTTTTTTTATATGAGAGGTGACATGAATTATTCACCCAAATCATTCCCCAAAATATTATTAAAATAAAAAAGATACATTACAAGCATGAGGTGTAAATGTCTGACACCGGTAGGAATTGAAGGGTAGTACAAGAAGACATCCATCTAGAAGAAGCATGCTGCAAAGGTAGCTAAACATTCATCAAGAATCCTTAATAGTAGTCAGTCCATGGTCTCCATGAAGTTATGCATAGAAGATAGGGTCCAATATCCATGGGCATCCACCGGGTTCTTCTGTTGTGTTCAATTACCTCGACTACAACAAATTAAAAGTTCCACATACGAAACTTCAAAAAATGTAAAAGAAAAGTTGACCACTTCTCTTTTAAGAAACTATAAAAAAGATGATTCCACCCACAATAGTAGCTCGAACTACATTAGCTTCGCCACTCTCACCAAAAACCCCCATTTATACAGCCTTTCTATGAACATGTGGAAACATTACAGTATCACTAAGAACCAAGACACTTCAACCCACATTAACATCGAGCATGATTCTCCATTACATCATACTCGCAAAAGTGAACTCTCCTAAGGCCCACATGCCAAATAACAGAATTGTACATTTTGATGTCAATGATTCCATGATTTTAATCTTTTACTCCATGAAGGGTAGTGGTAGATGTACCTCAAAACAGCAATGAGAAAAGCATAAAAATGTATATTCCATTATTATATATCACTAGAGTTCTAGCCAGACATGCTAACCACAAAAAAACTCAACAAAAAAGCATATTCAAAGATAAAACAATGACTAAGCAATGGGGCGAGAAATTTCATTCCCAAGGAATGTCTCTAAAGATTAAATCATGATTCATTTTGTATTAGTTATCCATCCTCATAAACATACGATTCCTAATTTGAAGGTACAACTCAGTTGAAATAACATGATTGGTGTATTTTTGGAATGTATTTTCACCCTGTTCATCCATCCATGCATAAATTACTTCACCCACAACATTTGTATCATCTATCTTGTAGGCATCTCTATACACAGGTTCATTATCTTTATAATATTACTCCTCAAAATCTTGGTTATCTATAGGTTAAAGAGCTATAAGTTGTTTTGGAGTCTCACTGATTTCTTTGCTAGAGGGGTGTAATGATCTTGTAAAAATTGTTCTCTCATGAGTTGAATAATCCCTAGGTTTCCATGTTTTTTTAGGATTTTTTGTAATCTATCCATCAGCATCCACCATAGGCTTTTCCCCTTCCTATAACATGATTTGTAGTATCCATATTCAGTTTTATAAGTTTTATTTTCCTCGTATTGAAGGGAAACTTTAGAGTCAGAGAGGTCACAGGGCCCCTTATCTCGTGTGTCATGTGATTCATATTGTTTCATGTAGTGTTTCATCAGATCAAATGTGTAAGATCTGGAAGTAGACTGGGATGTAATAAGGATTGAAAATTATCTATTTTGAATAGGCTAATAATTATTATGTTAAACAACATTGTTCACAATAGTCCTTTGACCTTCATTAGGTATCCTAGTGGGCGACATCCAAATTAGTATAATCATAAGGTTTTTTAGTCTGAGAAACACGAGGCCCTTTTTGTGGAATCATATTCTACCCAAATATATTTTAATTGATGGGGTGGGCAAGGAACATTCCATTGATTCTCACATTGATTCTCACATTGATTCAAATAGTGACCAATTCTTGAATATTTTTTGCATATAGTTGGAACATTCTCAATGAACATATCCTCTATCAAACCATTATCCCCACTTTGAATCATAAAATGCATAGGCAAGTCTTGGGAGATATCAATTTCAGTACAAATCCTTGAAATAATGGGTCATGTTAAATTCAATGTGGAACTGTAAAGTTTGATGGGTTGAACGAAAAGACCAGCAATGGAAAAGAAGGCATTCTTCTTGAAAATTTGTAGAGGAAATTTTGCTAACCCAATCGAAATTGGGATGATAGGTGGTTCCTCTTCGACACTAAAATCCAGAGTCCATTTTAAAACATCCATGCTGCAACCCTTAAAATACCATTATCCACGAGTCCAGAATAAATAATATTCATCCTCCAAAGAAAATTGAAGAAGTAATTGAAACGAATTCAATATTTTGATGTGAAAATAAAAAATCCAATATTTTGGAGGGCTGTGTAAAGAAAAATTAGAGAGGGTCTGTGTTTGGAAAACATACCAACCAAAGAAATATATAAATTTGATTGGAGAATATGAACCTTGTATTTTGAGAACAAAATCACTGATAAAACTCGATGGTGGAATATTTTGGGCTCAATGTGCATGGAGGTCTTCGATGGAGTGCTACCGATGGTGATGTCCGTAAATAATCTTGCATCAGGGGTTCCGATTTGTTCGGCGGTTTTAGGGTATCTTCGATGGTCTCCTAAGGGGGCGGTGTCACATGTGTGGTGTTTATCCTTCTAGTTTAATAATATTTCTTTGTTTCTTCTATTTCGGATATTTTTACCATAAAAAATGACTCCATTATTTTGTTATTCATTCTTGGAATGTATTTAATAATTTAGATCTGAATTGTAAACATTTATATTTTTTCCTTTGAAAATAACACTGAAATATCATTTTTAAACTATTATAAAAATAATTTTACATACAATTGTAATGTTTAGTTTTACTACAAATGTAATAATTTAACACACCCACATATACGAATGTTCCAAAACATCATCGTTGTGTGGAAGAAAAGATAACTCACAATAACAAGACATTATAATTTCATTTGAGGTTTCTTTATTGATCGAGTTAGATGAATGATATAATATAGAAATGAGATCATTGAAATTCATGTTGACTTTCCCACTATAATTGATGTATATTTTTTTAAAAAAATGAATCAATGACCAAATTATTCATGGATTTAATATAAGAAAATATTATTAAAAAGGCATCAACAAATGTAACCACTTTTATATTTTCAGATTAGGGGAAACTATATAAGGTATTTTATAATATATCTCATCTAATATTTTGATATATAGTGATTCAAGATCATACTATTAACAATATTATATCATGAAAAAATTTTGTTTTTTATGAGAAGATGAGTGGTTATGTTGTTGGTGATATATATGTATAGATAATAGTTCATTTAATTTTAATTTATAATATAATTTTTGACTGAATTACATATGGATATATCTAATAATGACTATATTAGTAAATTATAGATTGAATCCGGGCTGATGATTATGTTTCTAGGATTGAAATATTGAATTATTCGCAATACTGTTAATAACAACTCTAATAGAGGGGACAAAAACAAATAAAACATTACACAAAGTGGTCATTGATTAGTGTATTATTATTATATCAAAATTTCTATAGAATAAAATAGGGGTAAAGTGGTGGGATACTAATAAATGAGGTAGATGTGTACTTATGAATATCCATTCCATATGTGACTCAAAATTTTAGAGGAATTATTCTAATTTCGGGATAAGATGAATATGTGATTTTAGGCCAATTTACTATAGATTTGTTTTAAATAGTCCCAAAAATACTATATATCATTTTACACAGCACATCAAAAATAAATGATTAATGATACATGGAATAATACCAGAATGAAAAATAAAATATGTAGTAGAGATATACTATATTGATTGAAGTGAAATTTAGTTTTTGATTATTTCTTAATATAATGATGTTTATAGTTAACCTATAATGTGATTTTGTGGTGTTTTATATTGTATTTTTTCTATCAATTCATGTTTAGGTAAATGTGATGAATGGATTATGTGGTGTGATATTGTTAATTACCAAAGATTAAAATCAAATCATAATTATTATTACTGATTTAATTAGGTGATGGGGAATCAATGTGACCTTGATTATTGGAAATTTGATATTCATGATGATGTATCACATCTTATAGGGATATAAACATCAGGTTTGAAAAATGATATGCATATGTTTTGAAATCAATTTATTGACATTCCCTATAATAATAAGATCCTTACAAGAGAAAAGGTGTTTATGGTAAAAATATGAATGTAATTGTTTATGTTTGTTTATAAATCATCATCATTAAAAACTGTTGTTTTATATATCTATTAATTTTTAAAATTTTGATATATAAATTACATTAGATGCTTTCTTATTGAACATTATTAATTGGATTTATTCCAATAGTATATTATATATCTTTTATCCATTCAAAGGCCATTTATTTGATGTGGGAATCATAAGATATCATGATGGTTTTCAGTGATGTATTAATGATAAATATAAATTACACTAAACCAGTATGGATCTCATTTATTGGTATGTTAACATAAATATAAGGATAAATTTTCATATATGTTTGTGTTACTATGTTTAATCATGGAATGTAATATTGTGGTAGAGAAAATGAAATTGTTTGAGTTATATTAATAATCGAGTTGAGTTATGATCTATTTTTTAATATATGATGATGTGATTCATTATGATCAAATATTTAGGGAATGTTTATTCTATTAAACTAATTAAATTTGGGGTAAAATTATGTTGTTTTCTTCTAGTTGGATGATGAATATTCTAAAACTAGAGAAGATATTTTTGGTAATGTCTCACAGTTTTTAGTATTTATAATATGGATGATGTGGAAATGTAATTTTTAATAACAATATTATGATATTTTGATAATTGTAAAATATTGTTTGATAGTTTTATTTTCTAAAATGTGAATATTAGTGATGATGTATTTGTAGTTGAAATACTAAAAATTAAGCAATCCACATTTTTTTTCAGGAATTGACCCCATAGAAGAAGAGATTTAATAGAAAAAATATTTGAAGATATGGTTGAAGGTGAATACTATTGGTGTTGATTCAAATGAGGTTCTGAATATATGATCAGTGTTTCTAATTATACAACTATATTATATATATATTATTTTTTATTTAATTAAAAATGTTTTTATATGATTAAATTTGAGAGGTTTTGTGTCATAAAAATTTGTTCATTGGTGGTGAAAATTATGAATATATTCCATGACTATGTGGAATGAGAGTATTGACATCGGAGAGTCATGATGTGTACATGAAAGATATTATATACATTATTATTATAAACATGATAATTTGTTTCTAATTCATGTTACAAATATAATTTTTGACTTTATTACTAAATCTATTTGCTGTCCCATTTAGATTCATCCCATTTCATGATACATTTCATCCCTTCAAATCATGAGAACTATTATAGTATTTTGTTTTCACATTACATTATTATGTTACCAATTTGTACATATTTATTAGGATATTAATAGATTTTAAATATTTTTTAAATACTGAAAATGTAAAAATAATAAATGTATATAATGAAATGGATAATTAATGTTTCATTTTGATAAGTTTTAACATATTTATATGTGGGTAAATTTTATATTCCTGGTTCTTTTTTTGGAATAACTTTTTCAATAAAAGAAATTTTGATCCAATTTTTTTTTGTTCAGTAACATTTGTATTTGGTAATGTATGTAATGTAATTGTTCCAATGTGTACTAAATAGAGTATAGAAATAATATAATTATCCTATAATGGGAAACATAAAAATATCCTTATTTTTATTTTTTGTGCATAAATTAAATTCAATTTTTAATTCAACTTATGTTGTTTTTTTGTTCAATAAGAATTGTTTTTAATTCAAGACAATAATTATTTTTGTTTTAGTGTATATTTCAACACTAATAATATATTTATTTATAAAATATGTTTTATCCTCAAAATTCCCTCTATATATTGACATTTTAGAGAACCCTATACTAAAAACATGTTTTATAACACTTCATTGATTGTGGAAGCCAACAACAGGTGAAGTGTAGTTTTCATAGATCATGAATTTTTTATATAAAATATATTTTTCTTTTATTGGGTTAACATTTAGTTTAATATTTATCCATACTCTACTATATGAATTATTATTCTATATGAAATGATTCAAAATAAGGAAATCAAATATGATAATATATTTTTTCGAAAATTTTTTAGTTTCAATAACAATAATCCAAATAATGGATTGATGTTATTGTTATAGAGATATCTGAAAATCCAATAAATTTCTATTTAATTTCATGGAATATGAAAAAATTCATTATTATTTGTTTATATGTGATTTTATGGGTATACATCTTCTTAAATTAAAAAATATCATGGTGGGTATGATTTAGATAGAATATCTTATGTTATTATAACTAATGTGGGAATTATTTCAAAGCATAATTCATTATATTAAAAATTTTTGTTGACGTTTCATTTATGGAGGAAAAATACAATAATTCCAATAATGTAATTATAGAACATTTATATTTATTGATATTAAATTGACATTTTTTCATGAATTATATTTCCTTTATTAATTTCATGAATATTTTTTTGATTAGTAAATTGAAGCATACATAGTTTCTATCCTGGATCAATCCTCTTTCACCGACATCATAGATTGACCCCCATCGACTACATGTGACCTATCCCTACATCATCTCTACCCACCCCATATCATCCCTCGATTTATTTTGTATGATTGGACTTGATAAATTACTTATGTATGATACGTATTGAATTGAAGTGGTGAGTCTTCTCTCTTGGAATCTCTTAAAAGAATTTGTTGTTTGCATGAAAATCAAGTTCATATCACCTTCTATATCCCACATCCTACAATCCATTCATTAATTTTATTAGTGAAATTAACATAGATTAGTGAAAGGGATTCCCCAACATTTATAAGAACTATGTAGAAAGCACTGATAAAAGGGGGGCATGATCAGCACTATCTGAAAGCGCTGATAGATCTATCCTTTATCAGCACTAAAAACACAATGATAATGATGTACCCATTATTAGTGATTTTTTAAGCACTGATAAATGTTTTTAATAAAAAATATTATAAATTTATATAAAATTGTTATATTTATATTCAATAATAATATTTTATTAGTATACATATAATAAAAAATGATGATTTTTAATTAATATATATATTTTAAAAATTCAAATATATAAAAAATAATTTTCATTAAATAATTAACAAATTTATTATATTTATTATATTTAAAAATTTAAAAATATATAATTATTATTATATATATTTTTCAAAATATATATAATTATAGTTATTTATAAATAATTTTTAAATATGTATACTTATAATTATAATTATAAATAAATATATTTACATAAACATATTTTTCCAACGAATTTGCCCAATTGATGCGTGAATATAATTGACATTCTTATGTTATGTATTCGTCATAAATGTTCATTTATACATTACACCCTCATTACTATTCATGTTGTCAATTTATATGATTGATCTTTTTTTAAGAGATATATACTTTACTCGGTGTATATGAATTATTCATGTTCCAATGAAGCTAATATGTTCCAATAAATTCTTCAAATAAAGATAAATATATTTATTATATTTATAATTATAAATATTTATTTATATATAATTACTTTATAAAATATTTGTATAATTATAATAAAATATCACTATATATAATTTATATATTTATAAATATATTTTTATAATTATATATATCAAAATATAATTTCTGACCGGGTTTATATAGTGTTGTTGGTGTTTCTTTTATGTTTCTAATCAATTATAGACAGATATATTTTTTCCTGATAATTTATGTCATATAAATGTTTCATGTTGGCTCTTTGATATTTCGATTATATATTATCAATTTACTCATAGTGAGAAAATTGTGCCCCACATATTAAACCAATACACTATGTGATAGGCACCAGCCCTAGTGAATCAGTGTACACTCATAGGGTTGTAGTGAACGAATTCATTTATTTTTGAGATTGGGTCATTATAATTTCACTCGTATCTCATCATACGGTCTTCCATAATAATCATCATTCATGTATTTTTTGGTGGTGTAGATTATAGATATCATTATCACCATGGATAATAAACAAGATTAGTTATCATCCAAAGTAATTTCAACATCAAGTAATATACATTCATCAACTATTCCCCCAAACCCAATCCATGAAAAAGATTCTCTCTAAGATTTGGAGTATTAGAATAATAAAAAATATGACACTGTAAATATGTAAATATGGAGGTATGTTGAGAAAAAGACCAATGAAGAAGAGGAGTAATGCATATAGGAATAAAAATTGGGAAAACATTAATAATGTAATGATGAAACTATTCATGGTGGCTTATCTTGACCACTTCATGCACCAAGTAGAACATATTCGTTTACTTGATCCAATTACATATTAGGTCTTGAGATTAATTTCCAATTGAAGAGAATGAAATAATATGATACATAGAAAAACTTCATATAACTAAAGTACCTTGATCTCATATCAAAAAATATATGTTTTTGGTTCACGTTCATGTTCCAACCCTATTCCATGTCGGAAACATCTCCAGGGCAAAGAATCCAACTCAAATCCAAACCCAACCATTTATCAACAATGTAATTTTTAGTATCATGTCATAACTATGTGCACAAATTCTTGGAATAAGTTTTCCTTCTTCTAGAATTATAATATAGTAATTGAGGATATAAAAATATATATTTTTCACATCACTAATGAATCATCCTATAACCAATAACTTTTTTTATTCTAGTTCATGGTGATGATTAATCCATCTCACTAGTTCATTCCCTCGTTATGGTGTTGCTATCGGCACATCAACCTAAAACCCAAATACATATATCGGAATCCTCTATGATAAAACTTATTATTGTAGACTAACTGTAATGATATTTTAGAGTAGTAAATTAAGCATTTAGACACTATGGAATTGGTTTGGAATTTCGAGTTATTACTAGAGGGTCAACCACGATTCTTTCTAATTGGAAGCGTTATAAAGGCCTTAACTAAGAATGAGGTATGGTTCCTTTTCATATATGTTATTTAGATATATATCTAAGATAATAATGGGAGGTTTCTGAAAACACAAATCTTAACCATTAATTAGATGGGTAATGAGTATGTCTTGCATTGTTACATATCTAGAGTCGGGATTTGAATCATTCTAGTCCAAGATGGTCAGGTAGTTGCTTATGGGTCCAGTTAGTTAAAGATTCATAAAAGAAAATTCTAAAATAATATAATAAATTTGTAAATTGTGGTTCTTTCCTTGAGGTGTTATTAGTATTATAAATAAGGTGAGATATTTTTGGAACACACTAAAATGTGTTTGAAATTTATTTTATCGCATAGTGAAATGAACGTTTTAATGCGGAGAAGGTTTGAGTACCTATCTTCCATTAACCTTGACCTAATGTATATCCTTCATAGGGGGAATATTTTTTAATGTACTGTACTGGAAGGATCAGGCTATGCTAGTCCATGATTCATGTATAAAGTGGAATATAGTCGCCCCCAAATTTCGTGTCGGAGGGGACGTGCTTAGTTCCCATGTTTGAGTAAATGGAGCAGGTGTAGTTTAATAATTTCTATCAGGTTCCCAATCTTCGTGGCTTCGCCTGGCACCAATGGGTTTATTCGCGGAGCCAGAAACATGCAACGGTTCATGTGTAAAATGATCCATGGATCCGCTTTCAAAAGGCAAGCTCTCGTGGGGTGATATGGACAACGACACTTAAGAACTCACATTGTTCTAGAGGATGGGAATTTAGGCTCATCACAACCTTTTGGGGGGAATTATTTCCTATTCTGGGACTCTATTGTTGATATAAGATGTGTTTATATGTTTGAAAATATTTTTTTGTATCCCCAAGCATAGTATCCACAGAATACACCTGGTATGCTAGTTGCAGGTATACACAGGGATTCAGAACCATCTACATCTAAGGTTAACCATTCCTCGTTGGATTAGAGATTCTGGGGATGTTTGAGTTTTTTCAGAAAACATTAGTCTTAAGCCTTATAATTGTTCACTCTGGAATTTATTGTCATCCAGGGGGTCATAGAGTGAATTTAATGTCTAGATCCAACCCATAATATGGGCTTTCTACATTTAATTGTAAGAGGAATCATAATCCATGATGTTTGGTGCCACATAACAGGACACATAATCTTTTAAGGATGTGTGAAAAGCACCAAAATGTATTGTATAAAATCATGTGGAAATGGCGTCTAGGAAACTTGTGCCTAGTCATGGTTGGTGTGGGACTTACATCAAAGAGGCCCAAAGGACCCATGGGATAAGATTTCATGGGCCCGTTTATTGTTCTTCTAGGGGCATGAGGACATAGTCTCATAACGATAGATGGGTATGAGACTTGGATTTTAGGATTGCACCTCAGGGAGGTTACCTACGTATGCATGTTGGTTAGGAATCGAAGTGTACATAGTTATGGATGGTTCAGTATTACACGTGATAGTTTCTTGGTATAGGATTGATTGGAATCCCATGTTGGGGTACTATTGGGGCTTACGTGTGGTCGGTGGATAGAGTTGGGATTGAACCTTAGAGAGGTGTCATGCGTACCCTACATAAAATTCCAGGGTGAAAAACCACTTATTTTTTTCCAGAACCATCATTGTATGGACGTACTGACTATTACAAACCACTATGCCCATGTGAGTCATGCTCGGTGTGAGAAACAAGATATTGTGGAAGATTCTCAAGCCACACATTTTTTCATTACTAAGGGGATATTATGAAGATGAAGATTGAGGGAGAGGGACGAGGCCATGAGAAATTCACTACCCATGATATCGAGGATTTAAGGAAGGTATAAGTCACATCGGAAGAGGCCATGGTACAGCGGTGGAGGGAACAGAGAAATGAACCTTCCCGTTTTGAAGAGGAAAGGATATTTTCATCTAGTGAGGATGGCGTGGGGCTTAATCTAGGAGGGATGACCTGTTAATCTATTCATGGAAGGGGAGAAGTGCTCACCTATAGAACTCAATGAATGGATAAACAAGAAAAATACCTCAATTCTGAAGAGTGGAGAAGAACAAAGGGGCTCCTAGGCTCAGACTTTGGACAATAGTTGAAATGTGAACCTAGGAATGCTTTGGATGTCAGTTATAGGGATGTGGTTACCCCTTTGTCTCCACCTACTGTGGGTATGTGAACTCAGGAGGGCGTGCTAATGTGCCTGAAGGTTTTTGCATGTATGTCTGGTGTTTCTAAAAGAGGCCTTGTCTTGTTGCTGAGGGATATGATATTGAAGGTAATCAAGAGGATTGGACTATGTTGGAAGGGCCTTATCTGACTCGGGAGATGAAAACATTGATGTCCTTGCCGGACCACATTGCCAAATGATGAGTAGTTCCCTTCGCTTAGTTTTTTTCTACATGGATGGAGGGGAAATCTTAATAATGGTGTGGTATGCGAACTAAGGGGCATCCCACGTATCGTAGTGGTACCCGACCTCGGGTTTGGTCCACGCACCAAATTGGTATGCATCACTGAATTTTTCTCAATCGGTAGTGGCCGGGAGAATTTCCGGTTAGGGGTTCACCCACGTAAAAGGGTGATATACATTGCGATGGATCAAAGAAGGGGAATTTTCTCCCTGGTTCATAGGGAGTGCATCCACGTATGATCCATGGTTCACGGTTCACCAATTTCAGGTTCGCGATTTAACAATTTATTTATGAGTTCTTCAGTTCTTAACAAATGTTCCCCAGTTTATAACTATTTCTGGTTCACAAATTGGACCATCATGGTACGTGAAATCCTAAGCTCCCAAAAGCCTCTTACTTCTCCAAATGTCGGATGCCTTCATTCACAAAGTCAATCGCCATGAATTATCTCATGAAAAAGATGATATTCTTAGAATTTGATCTTCAAAAATCTGATCCATTTATTCTCCATATTGAAATCCTTTTATAGATGGGGAAAGGGTTTTATCTATGGTCATGCATCCCTTATTGTGGTAGCCCACAACAGAAAACCCAGCCTATGGATGACTTAGTCAACTTGAGGTTCGTGTGGTATAATGAATGAACCTCGACAATGAACCAACTCGGTCACGGGGGTGCTTCGCGGCCACATAGGGTCCCACCTCTATTTTGTGAACGACATGGTGCACAGCGGGGGGGGGGGGGGGGGTGGGGGAAGTCTACCTAGTTCGCGGAGCGCATGGTTCGCAGCGGTCATGCTTTGCGGCTGCGAACCGGGCCGACCTCACTCGACGGCCATTTGGTTTGCACCCATTTAGGAGTTCTTCCATCGTTTCGCGAATGATAGCATCCACGGGGGGTGGTTCACCGAACCATCTGTGTACCACTAATGATGATCATTTACGCAAACTGGTTAAGACCTTTACCATTTCATCTGAAAATTATACATATTTTTCCCAAATTATAGGTGAAAATTTTGTATCTTATTCCCCCAATTTTTAGGGAATATTTTCCTTCCATTCTGTGGATTTTTCAGGACCCCACAAATTCCCCCCATCAGAATGGGGTCCGATCAGAATAAAGAAGAGGATATTATAATGAAGAGTGGTCCTGAAACTCGAGCAGTTTACAGTAGAGAGGTGGACATGATTGGGGGTTAGGCCAATATATAGTGGTCTTTGTGACTTTTCTTTTAAAGGATCCTTCGGTGAAAATATCCCTCGATTCTACGGTTTCCTTCATGCTCGTGTATAATGCTCCTTGTGAAAACTATTCTTGAGAACAACAATATACGTTCCATGAACCAATATCCTTTCCATTTCCCAATATACACAACACACATTGGTTTCCACGAACGGGACTGTGGAATTTTAAAATTTAAAATCCGGATTCACATAAGAGATAGCTACGTGGCCGCCTCGTTCGCATACCGAACTAGGATCGACGAATTGAACATCAAAAAATGTTAATTGGAACAGAAATTTTAACCCGCATCATCAAAATGAGATTTTAACCGAGGTCGCGGTCTGCATTTTATTCCATACGTAGATTGTTCTATTTTCCATCTAACAGTTCACGAGCCTACACCTTGCAACTTATTTCATGTACCATGGTCGTATGTGGTGAATTGCATCTGTATATCGTAGCTCTAGGAGGAGTGGGTTCCACATTTCATTTTTACATAGGATGTGGTCACCACGTTCCATTTTCGGAATTCATACGTGGAGCATCATTTAGACATATTTTGAGTCCTTTATCCACTTTTCTATATCTTTCATCAAAAAAATTTCATTGGAATGACTTTTTATCGTCTTTTCGATCTTCCCATGCATACAATGATGGATAACTCACATGATATGGCTGAATTTAAGAAGAAAATGAAAATCATGGTGAGAAATAGTGACAATCACCTTTAGACCCACATCAATTCCTCGTGATAGCTTTCTGACAGTATTCCTAATGCAAGAGCACTTAGATTACCCGATATTCGTACAATTTTCAATTTACAGTTTTGGTCTTCCCACAACACACCTCTGCCATTGTTTGACCCTTACCTCCCTTTTATACACTTAGATGATCCTCATGGTCATGTTGCGCTGACATTTCACCAGTAGGAGAAATCACCACCACTCCGATTGAGGAGAACATCTTCATACTGTGAGGCTCGACATGGAATTAGGGAAACCACAGGTGTCATGATGATGTTCTGAGACTAGATGCCCGAGAGTAGCCATCCATTATAAACATCACCTGGGAAACACCTATAGGCATATAGAGATCTAAGTGGGATTTTCTAGCCATGGGCTTATTCTATGAGAAGTGGGCCTGGGAGTTGTGGGTTCATCAAACCTGTCTACAGTGCCCTAACCACCTGGAGGCAGTGGGCTTATACCAGGTAGCCTGGATGTCTCGGTTTGCAATCTTCTCTCTATTAGAAATTATTCTGGAGTTGTTGAGCCACTGGTGTTAGAGATCCAAAAAATTTCAGCTACTATATAGAGAGGCAGGGATTTTGTATATGGGACATAAACATACTTTGAGGTCTCCCAATCCTTGGAGAAATGTATGATGTGTTTATCCTAGAAAATGCCACATAGAATGATACTGATCATGTTTCTCTTTTGAAAAGGAGTTTTCTTATTATGATAGAGGGATTACTTGGTCATCCTCTTGAGGCATGTTCCCTCGTAAAATTTGAAGCATGGATATTGTTATTCTAATAGATGAATAGACTTCAGCCGAATGTGCGCCTCAGTCAATGTCACCCAACCTATCAATCACGCCGAACTCCAGGTTCATACTGTGCTACCGTTGAAGAAGGGAGGTATGCCACATGGGGGTATGAGCTTCGGTTAGATGTTTCACATGTTTTTAGGCTAGTAGGTTTCTTCTCCATGTGATTAATTGGATGGATTTTCCCATCCAGTGATGTATACAGAGGGGTCTGGGCCTGCACATTAATGATAGATACCATGCTGGAGGAGGGCCATCATTTTAATTTGGCCCATCCTACACTTAACTGACTTTATGAATTAGTGAGACAAATTTTGGATGTCACATCACCACATCTAATCAGTGGACCATTCTAATTCCTCTACAGGTGGATGGTGGAACACTTATCCTATTATGAATAACGACATACCACACAGGTTTCCCATTTCAACTTTCATTCAACTCTTCTCAACATTTCTGTTGTTCGTCACATTACTCTGAGTATTGCCAATGCAGTTGGGAAAAGGAATGATCCCTCTCATTTATTGTTCATACCACATCATACCCCTCATGAATCATTTAAGTGTGACATGGGCGGTTCTTGGGGAAATGTTCATACCTTATCAACCTTCGGGACGGGATGCTCGCTGCTCGTATACATCAAGTAGTTATTTGTTAACCATACCATCCCTACTGGTTTTCCACATAGATTGGATACCATCACCAGACTACGTTACATCCATTTTTTGGATTATGGGGAGATTCTCATCATGTGGTTCTCCGCCAATTATGGCTTCTGATGATGCACGAGAGTATTGCTATGGACATTATCAATCCTAACACAACATGTCCCGTATTTCTGTCACTGGAGTATGCCAGACTATGGGTAGATTGTTAATCGTTGGGGATGATAAAATAACCAATTCAGTGGGTATATAATTCTTTGACTCTTTCCTACCCCGTTCATTCTCTAACAATAACACCACATATTCCTTTTATCACGAGAAGTGAAGCAGCTAGACCTTCTACTTCCATCCCTTCAGTAGCCAAGATGGATACACCCCCCTCTGCAATTTTCATGGTAAGAAGACATTTTTTCCATCGTCAAAATCATCTTGGAGGGGTGACATCAATACAAAACATATTGGGTTGAGAGATTCAGACAACTCCCCTCATGTGGGTATTTCCCAGGATCGCCATGAGACTGGAACAAGCAAGGTATTGGTGATCATCCTAGAGGATGCTAATAGTCCTATGTATCCAGCTCCAGTGATTGGGCCATCTGAGGGGAAATAGATTATCCCACCTAGGGTGACTAGCCTCAAGTCCCTCTACACTCCAATGGAAAGGCTTCATGCTTACAAACACATGGAAGAAGGGGATGATCAAAGTGATGGTGTTGTGGCGAGATAATTGGCAGTGCGTAAAGTGGCATGCAGTCATTACATTCTCTTTCCATGGAGACACCCTTAGCCAATTTCGCCGAGGAGGGTGAAATGTTTTAGTTATTATTTAGCGATCCGGGTTCTAGCGGCATTTATTTTCATCACCTTCACATCCATATATACCAAATCTTCATTTCCTGAGAAGACCATACGTCCTGCGAGGACATGCTGGCCAGGTTTAATTCTTCTCATCACCAGGTCGAATCCTTCCATGATATTTCATAATAATTTCATCATCTGAAAGATGGGGAGGTGAAGACCTATGATTTTGTGGCACACTGAGAGGAGGTGCTTCAGGAGTGTGAATCCCACACAACGAGGTTCAGGGAGTAACTTTCCTCTATGCGTTCTAATTATGAAGCCATCCAAAATGAGGGGTAAGACCTTAAATCTGTCTTGGAGCTGGTATGTGCAATAGTCAAATACTAAATGGAGGAATGAACTTCATTGGAACAGACCATCGATGTCCCACTTCAACCAATATTTATCCTATTAGAACCAGTCCATGTTGTAGTTTTCTCCCATGATACAACATGTACTCTACCATATCGTTTTTGGTGTTCTGGAGAGGTTCTGAATTGGGGATATTCCTCCATTTTTTTCAAACCGCATGGAACCTATTTTTCTTTTAATGATTTATTCATTGAATATTCTTGTCAAAATCCTTTCAATCACATGTTAATTTTGAACCATGACTTGAAATCAGTAAACTGAAATTATAGAATCAAGCTTTAATTTTTTCCTGAGACAAGGTACTAATGAAGTGTAGTTCAACTATTGATGATGTTTTAAGGAATAGCTCATGAAAATTTATGTATTTTTCTTTATAAACTTAATTTTTTACTAGTCCTACATGGATCACGCATAGTGTTCACAACATGGATATCTCTTAGACCTCCCTTTATGGATTTTTTACATAACAAGCTTTGTGCCTCCCGAGTTTTTATTGAACAATGTTTTTCCAAGGCCATTGAAAGTGTAAGCCTAGAGAGTTGATACTCAGATTTTTCCCAAGACGTCCTTTGCGTTTTTTCATCTTGAGGAGTTTTATAACTAAATTTGTGAGCAGTATAAAGTACCACAAACAAAACTATCATTAAGGATGTTTTAGGTCGAACATATTTAACCAAATGTGGTGGGGCAAGGGCCTCATAGAGGAGTTTACATATTGTGGATTCCTTAATACCTTTCATCCCTATATAGGGGGTAATTTTTACTCATGTTTGAACATCATGCAGGGCATGCCATGGAAAATAGGAGCCATATAGGAATACAAAGGTAGGGAAGGCATCTCTTAAGGAAGAACTGCCTTTAGTAGATGGGTCATTGACCACATTATGCAGATCCACTAAGGGAATGGTATGCATAGTCGTCCAATGGTGCCCTTAATTCGATGACTGTATATTTATGATGGCCAGGTAAATTTAAGGAAGTTCGGAAAATGAAGGCCGCCAATGGTGGCTCAATGAAGGTTATGGAAATCACGAGGGGTGGATTAAAAATGACATGTTGTCTGAAAGGTTTGGGGACATCCATATAAATCATGTATATGGAAATGATACCCCTCCAACTCATAATTAGTTGTTGGGATGGAGGGTCGGAGATTGATGCAGTTTAATGTCATGTTGTTGGGACATTATTTCAAAATAAAAAGGAATTCCCTAGTTATCAAGAATTTAAACCGAAATGTACCACCAAACTCATATGTGATTGTGGAATGTGTTTTAAAATGTATCTCAGAGAGTTTCTGAACCCCAAGATAAATATGAGGTCTCATAGGCTCGGAGGCATACGGAAAGAATCATTGCATAAGGAAGACTTTCCCTTTTTAGATGGGTTGTGGGAATAATATGAAGAGCCATTGGGGGCGTGATATGCATAGTCATGAAAAGGTTTCCTTAGGTCAATGGATGCATTCTCTTGATATCAGTTAATCTCTAGGAATGTTGGTGTAAAAGACCACTAGGGGTTATTTATTGGTGTTTTTTTCTTTTTGGGTACAATGTATGATTCATGAGGAGGGGGTTTCATGAAATTGAGAGAGGAATTTTAGGTTAAGATATCCCAGGTATGGGAGAAGTCATCCCTCTCACATAGCTGTAAGACGATGATCCATGTAGGTCTGACCCATGCACTGAGGAAGGGAGGGAATCCTCCTTTCATAACTGAAGACGTGACGATTTCTTTCAAGACCATGCAATTTAAGGTCATGTGGTAAAAATGCGGGGCCATTTTTTTAATCTGTGTAATTTAACTCTTACGGTAAGGATGGTGGGATTTTTTATTAAAATACATGAAGTTTAATGTCATGCAGTAAGGATGGAGGGATTTTTTTTATCTAAATGATTGTAACTTGGGACATTTTCAAATGTAGAGTTACACGACCTTTTCAAATTATCTTCATTAAAAGAGGACATGCCCCGTGCAGTTCATCGTCATGCGGTAAGGACTCTGTTGTAAAGGTCACTCTTGATTAGAATGTAAATAGGTCTGAATACATTAAAATGTACATGATGTGGAATGGATACTTATAGGGTAAACTGTGATTCCAGGGCCTCTTGGATCAGGAGAAATGATATGAGGGATCTTATTCTATTAAGCATACAAGGGTAGGAAGAGTGTTGCATGAGGATGAATTGCTTTTGGAAGACGGGAAATGGGTGATCAATATGCATATCCACTAAGGGCATGGTATGCATAGTAATTCAAAGCTGTCTACAGGTTGATGATATTCAATGTGAGATGGCCTTAGAGGTTTATGAGGACTAATGATTATTTGGGTCACAGAGTCTGATGTAGGGAAGGGGTACGTCTGGTCATGTTGGATTTGACACACCACAGTTGTCATTGAAGCTCAGGATGTTCCCTACACTGATTTACCATATGTGTTGGGTACACTTTTATTCTATATAGATTATCATCATGAGGAAAGGATGATATGATCTTAGTTTAAAGGTCGTAGTGTTATGACCACTATTGGATGATGATACTGTTACAAGTGGTATAATCAAATTAGGATGCTCTATCATACTGTGATCAGATAGGGGAATGGAGGTGTAAACTGTAATCCTGGGGTCTCTTGAATTAGAAGATATGGTGTTGGGGCTATGAGGCTGATAAGCGTACTGATATAGGAAAATTATTTCCTAATTAAGACTTTCCTTTGGTAGACATTCCATGGTCGATAAATATGAAAAGCCGCTAAGGGCATGGTATGCATAGTCATGCAAAGGTGTCCTTAGTTCGACGACCTTCCACTTCCAATTTTCATGAATGATTATGAAGATCCAGGATCACTCAAGACACAGAGTCTGGCATATGGTGAGTGATGTGTCTGAGAATATGAGAAACATCTATATTGCAATGCATGTTTGGTTAAAGCATCACGGATCGGGAATTATGTTGTGGATGCAGATAGTCATAGGAACCATGGGAGGATATTTAAGTTAACTAGGTAGGGGAACCCTGTAATCATCTAGTCATGAAGGCGACAAAAATTTAAAGCATTGCTCCAGAAATATTTTTATCGGGAGATGTGATATGGGGGATCTGGGGCCGATAAGCATACGGGGCATGGAATGGTGTTTCATGAGGAAGACTTGCCTTTGGTAGATGGGCCAGAGGTGATCAAAATGAAGAGTTGCTGAGGGAATGGTATGCATAGTCATTCAAAGGTGTCCTCATGTCGATGACCTTGCACATACAATGGCCACGGGTGTTTCTGAATATCTGCAATCATCTGGGTCATGGAGTCTGATGCATGGTAAGGATGCATCCAAACCAACAAGGATTATTCCATCAATGTTTTTCCGTGTTTCTTGAGTAGATTATGACTTTTACCATGCATTTTACTGTTGTCAGTAAAGAATATTGTTGAATAATTTATTGTCATGCGGTATGTATGGTGTCAATCCAATGTGAAAATGGATTCCATGCAGTTTAAAATCATGTGGTAAGGAAAGTGGTGAATCATAATGAAAAAAGGGTATCATTCAGTTTAACTTCTTGCAGTAAGGACAAGCTCCGTCCAGTTTAGCATCATGTGGTGAAGAAGAGGTGCATTATTTTTCAGGGGTGGATAGGCCAAGATATAGAAATCCCATCAGTGTTACGTATCCTACTAGGTAAGGAATCAAGCCCCACGTAGTTATATTTGTATCACTCATCCTTTTTTCACATGAGGTAACCTTTCCATAATTCCTAATCCCAAGTGATTGATACTTGTTTAGAGAAATAAGGAATGATAGGGGTTCCCGCCACATGGTGTGAACAATGGAGTTCCACCAGTAAGGTGGTTTATGAACCAGGATATAGGGTCCATGTGTCACTATGTATATTATTAGGGCATGATTCAAGACACACATAGTTCTCAATTACCTTGTAATTCAATCGGGCTTCCTGCGCAAGTATGACTCATACACAGGAGGGGGGAATTTTTTTCAAGGGTGGATGGGCTAGGATACAAAAATCCTTGTGTCTCTATGTATCCTTCATGGGCAGGATTCAATCTGTATATATTTCTTTATTGAAAACACCGCGTGTAGGTTTTGTACGTACACGGGGGGAAAGAGAACTTTTTCTGGTTGTGGTTCTTGAAAACACTCTATACAGGTCTATCCAATTCATAGAGGAAAAGGTGTAATTTGTAATTTTTGTTTTCGGTGGTTGGGCTAGGCTGTAGAACCCTAGCATCACTATGTATCCTGGGAAAAGAGTAATCAATCCGTACATAGTTCGTTGAAATTGTAATAGAAGATCAAAAATAAAGGGAGATCAATGATTTCTCATCTGAAGTCATTGTATCGTTATGTATTTTAATGTCATGAAAGTAGGACAAATTTCTCCTCATTTACGGTCATAGTTTTGGATCGATGTGGTATAGTTTATTTTCATGTCGTAGGGATGAGTTACCGTATAGTTTAACTTCATGTGGTAAGGACGAGAGGAATTCTTAATTTAATGTCCTGCAACATGGATGATTTTTTGTGTAGTTTATTTTCATGATTTAAGGACATTATTCTGTAACTTTGGGGTCATAGATATTGATCCTACCTTAATCCCTTCGAAATAGGGGTGCAAGGGGTGCATGATTTTATTTTATAGCAGAACAGACGTGAATGAGACTGGGATTCTCCAGCTTGCACCTCTAGGGGGAAAATATTTTACAGTTTTAGGTCATAGTATAAGGATTACTGAATCTTAATTTAGGGTCATCGAGTTTGGACCAACATGATACAGTTTATTCTCATGTCTTATTGATGAAGTACCATGAAATTTAACATCATGTGGTGAGGATGCACTACTATGCAGTTTATTTTTGCGAAGTATGGTCATTCTAGGCTTGGTAGTTTAACATCCTGCTGCTCAGAAAAAAACAACTCTTATCATTACATGAAATATTTCAACAGAAATATGGTGTTTGTAGGAGCGATGGGGAGCTACCCATCCATGGAGATCAGGGAATATGCTCTATTGGATTAGACCTTGGGTATGACATATAGTCCCTCCCACAATAGCTTCAGATTCTTTGGCTTCCCTCCAAGTATCATCAGGGTCTAGAGGACCAATGCCAATTATCCTATGAGGAAATACCAAAGAAGAACAATTTTATTGAAGGCTCGTGCAATCTGTTTCTGATATACTTCCAAGTGGTGCAAATTGTGTACCTGATTCTCATCTAGTCTCTCCAATTCGTCGTATCACTTTTTTTCATTCTCATCGTTGGATAGTTGGTCATAAATCACACTGCGGAGTGATGGAAATTGGATTTCAATGGGTATAACTACTTTTGTTTAGCATACTAATGAGAATAGAGTATCCCAGGGAGTAGTGAGAGTTGTGGTTCGATAAGCCCACAATGCATGGAATATTTTGTCTGGCTATGACTTCATGTCTTTGTCCACCATTTTATGGAGTATGTTAGATACTATCATTTTGAAGGCCTCAATCTGTCCATTGGCTGATGCGTGGTTGAGGGCTGAACAGTTGGTCATGATACCATATTCTTGGTATAGTTTGTCCAATTCAGTAGAGAAGAAGTTGGTAACATTGGTAATCAATATTGTATGAGGGACACAAAATCTAGTGATGATATTGGCTTTCACAAAGGTGAAAATGCTTCTTTCCCTAACTTTCATAAGGGGTGCAGTTTCAACAATTTAGAAAAGAAGTCGATTGCTGTGAGAATATATTTGAATTCCTTTGAATGTGACGGGAGGATATACACCAACGATGTACATTCCCCAAATGGAGAATGGACAGTTGTACTTAGCATGGTGAAGTAGATCTGGAGGATGATGAATGAAGTTGGCATGAATTTTGAAGGAGAGAAATTTCACAGTAATGTTCTTGAAATCCCATTCCAGTGCAGTCCAGTAGTAACAAATCCTTTGAATATGATTAGAAATCTTAGAACCCAGTTGATGTGCTCCAAAAAAACTAGCATGTACTTTATTGATGAAGAGAGTTGTCTCTTTTCAATCAATTCATCTGGAAAGGACTTCATCAAGTCATTTCTTGTAGAGAACCTTCTGCTAGCTCGTGCCGCCATATAGAACAAAATTGACTACCCTTCTCTGTATTTTCTCTCTTCTAGACCTGTCTAATAGATGTTATATCCTCTAAAGGTAGTTATAAATGGGGGTCATCCAGCTAGAAAACCGAGCATATGACTTAACGATAAGGCTGAGTTCATAGATTTCTTCTGCGTTAGTTTAAAAAAACAATGAGACTATTCGACGGTGAGCAATGTTGATAAGTTTTTCATCCCGGTCTGGGTCAACTAGGGTTGTGGCGCCATTTTCCAGTACATTGACCTAGGAATTCTGAAACTAGAGAAAATAAGTCAATGTTTTTTCTATGGGGAACTCCACCATTACCCCTCGAACATGGTCAAATGGAATATCATCTCCCCCTTCTTAATTGCATTGTGACCATTGACATGATTGATGAGAAGTTCCAAGTCGCTTTTTACTTTATGGTGCTTCACTTGGGCCTAGAGTGCAAGCTCTAGATTTTCAATGAGGGCCTGACATTCTGACTCATTTTTTGTGCATCCTTCTGTCAAGACAAAGAAATATGGAAAAACTACCTACACTGAGGATATGAGTATGACTCCTAGCCCCACCCTGTAATACATATGGTCCTGCATTCATTAACCCCTCGAGCTTCAAGATACATCATCAATGTTCATTTCCCATAGTCAGGAATCCTTTTACACAGAGACGATGTATTAGTTGGGGAATTTGACGTCTGATGAGGTAGTCTCTGTCGAGGGATGCACTGCCAGAAAATCATTCAATTCATGGCACTTGAAAGTTATTTGAGGCACAAAAAAATGTCAAAATGTTGCAGGATGACTTCCCATTAGGATTTGCATCCTGTAAGCATTCGATGGCTGAGGATTTACTTTAGCGGATTAATATGAGAGATCATATGGACTTCATGATCCTAATGATAATGTGGTAACTTGTAGTCCATGATGAATAGAGCCAAAGAGATCATCAGGATATTTGAATATTGGGTCTCAGCATCAATCATGGTTCAGCTGAGATAATAAAGGTTGTTTTCACCACTGGAATCATTCTTTGGAATGAGGAAGGCTCTCAATGACTTCTCTAAGGCTATCACATACAAGATAAGTGTACATACTTTAACCAGTGGCATGAGCACTGGTGGAATCAAGTGGTACTGCTTGAGGCTATCGAATACCTCTTGGAAATAATCTGTCCATTGGTATGTAACTCCCTTTTTTATCAACCTAGTAAAAAGAAGACATTATATTATGTGGTTGGATATAAAAATAAGGATATATTCCAATTATCCTGGGAGTCCCCTAAGATCTGTATTGTTATGGGGAGGTAGAAAATCAATGATAGCCTTTTTCTTCTCAACGTTGACTTCGATGCCATGATGGCGTATGAAGAAGTCGAGAAATTCCCCTGAGGTATCCCCGAAGGCGCATTTCAAGGGGTTCATATTTGGATGTGTTGCCGAAGTTTTAAAATGATGGTTTCAAGGCCTGACAGGTGATATGAGGGCTATATTTATTTTACCACCAAGTCATCAACATAACATTCGATGAAATTCACTAGGAATGGTTTGAAAATGTGATGCATGGCACATTGATATGTGGAGAAAGCGTTTTTCAGTCCAAAGAGATTGACTTTGTAGAAAAATACTCCTTGGGGGCCCTAAAGGTGTAGATTCTTCATCTTCTCAGGCCAGTCTGATTTTATTATATCCAGAATAATAATCAATTTAGGGGAGATGCTCTTATCCAGTCATCTCATCGATTAATAGTTCGGTGATAGGGAATGGGAAATCATATTTTGGGAAGTGCCAATATTGATCTCTAAAATCGATGCAGACATGGATCTATCCATTCGTCTTATTTGAGGGGACTATGCTGGCCAACCATATGGGTTATTATACCTTCCGAATTATGTCTTCTTTGAAGAGCTGGTTGAATTCAGCCTCCTTGGCCGCATGTGTGGGGTGTGTCCTCTTGGCGGCATACTTATAGCCTCGATGATCTTTTGGCCGATCTAGGTAGTGTGTCACCTCCTCGAGATAGATTACTAGAACTTCTATGTAATTACATGAAAAAAATCTCGATGCAACCTCAAGAAGGATATATATTCCTGTTGTTCCTCATGAGACAATGTTACACTAATGAGAGTGGGTCTCAGGTTTTCCTTGGTACCCAGGTGTATTTCACTGAGTTCATCAACAATGGTAGAGATACTCTATTTGAATGTAAGAGTGGAATATCTAAGATCCTTTTACTCTTATTCCCCCAAATCCTCCTCCTCTACCCCTTCTAACTGGTAGAGACATCATGATGTTGGATGTCCAGAGCTTCGAGGAATGATGTTGCATGTGAGCTCGTTGGCAGAAGAGACTTCTTATGAATCAATTACTTATGAGAAAACCTCTGGAGAGGGAGAAAAATTGGGGTGGAAATTGTCATGTCATTTTACCACTTCCAAGTTTTGGACATGGATATATTGAGATTCCAAGGATGGGGTGTGGGAACCCTTGCTCATGAATACTTCCCCAGATTGAGGCTTAACTGTTTCTTATGTTTTATCAGACTCGACTATCATGATTGAGATCATTATAATAGTTGAATATGCATCCGGACACAGATCCTTGGTCTCAACATGGTTGACGGGCAGCACGTACTCTTCATCGAGATACTTTAGGGGTCCATTGGGAACCATTTCCAGATAGTTTGGGTGGGGAACCAATCAATACCATTGGTTTTAGATGTCTTTCTATTTTCTCGTAAAATCTGACATCAGTGTAATGTGACTTAGAGATCTCGAAAGGGGACTTATTAGTGCGCAATGTCCCTCCTTTTCCATTGACACAATATTTGATACATTAATAGTATGAGGAAGGAATGTCAAGGTGTTGATTCAGCCATGGACTTTCTAATTTTTCTTTGAGTGTCATGTTTTTTCGAATCACCTGGAACTTTGAGTTGGCCACAAGGTTTCCAAAATGGGATTTAAGCATGATTTTACCCACTAGATTTTATTTTCTCTTGTTATAACCCATTTGATTTGTTTTCAATGGTGTTATATTTTACTCATTACAGCCCAACCTACGATGTGTTTGAAGTGGGAGATGGTTGAATCTGGATCCATTGTCGATGAATAATTTCTAGAACTAAACATCATTCATCATGCCGAAAACATATAGAGGTTTTATGTGTCATTTCATGGTGTAATCTTCATCCTTATTGGTGAAGGAAATCACTACATTACTTTTAATCAGGCTGGTCTCGGTTCGATTTATCTTTGCAGCAGCAACTTTTGCCTAAAATTCTTGGGGGCTGAGAATGGATTCAATGAGTTCCTCCCTAAGGTATGATGAAAAAATTAGGGCATCCTGGATTGACAGCTTGGCTGGTACAGAGGAAAAATGTTTTAGTATATCATACTTTTTCTCTAGAGGCTCAGGTCAGAACTTCTCCATTTGTGGGAGCTCTTTAACGTGCACTTTAGGAGATGGAGCACGAGATGAGGAGGGACTCATCGGAGGGGCATTAGTTGGTGGTTCTCCTGTGTTCTGGGGACTCAACCTGGTTGGATTACTTGTGCACACTCGGTGTCTAGAGACTTGTTAATCCTCTAATGGGTACTCTAGAATAATGGGGCTAGAGTGGCTGCTCGTGGAAGCATGGGAATATTCTTACCCCTTCTTGGTCCATTGAAGGGCTCTCCCGCAAGTTTCCATGTTTTTGACTTTTTGATAAGGGGTATAACCGTATGGCTAGTATGGGCCATGGCTAAATTTTCCCTAGTATCCCTACCTCTGCATTTCCCCCTTCCAGTTCCCTCATCGTGTGTCAGGAACTTGGGCTCACAACCATAATCGTCATTAGATAATGGTCCCATTAAATGGATGATGTTGATAGAACTGAAGATTAGTTCTTCAATAGATGATAGATTAGCCTATTTGGCTGCCTCTGATGGTGTCATTTGGCGGGACGGTTCCCATTGTGTCCAGTCTGAGGGCATGAAATCCAAAACTGTCAATGATACCATTGGCCCTATCACAGACATATCCTCTTGTACATGTTTCTTCCCTCTGTGATTACTCCTAGATGTTCGGCTTGTGGAGGGTTTTGAGGCTAAGGACGACGGCTGCATTTCATTAAGAGCTATTGGTGACACTACTGGTTACAAAAATTGAGCTCTATATATGCCATGAGATCAGTTGACCATCATCTGAGTCATCCAACCATAAAATATCTAATCCCTTTTGCTAACAACATTCTTCCACTCCTCCCCATCATCTTGGCCAGTGGCATAAAAAAATTCTACCTGTGTCGGGAGCGGTCCGAGATTATCCTTCCCCGAGTCCACTATCATTTGCATGAGGACATTGAAGATGAAGCATTCCAGAATATTGTGTCCCAACATTTGACGGTAGGGAAAATAATCTAATCAGTTGTCGAAGACGACTTTTTCAGGATTTCATGGCTCTGGTATGTGGACCAGGATTCAATTCATAGCGACAATGAAATAACTGCAGACTTGGTCTTCTCGGAATGACTAAAATTTATTCCTCCATTCCTCAAATTGGTTTCTTCTAGGTCCTATTTGATCCCTGTGTCGGGGTGGAGGTGGTCGCCGATATGCAGGATGCCCTTGAAAATTTGGCAGAGGCCTAGGTAATGGAGCTGGAGTAGGGGATGGCTTTGTAGAGACATAGGATGCTTCACCTCTACAAAGTCTCTTTGTAGGAGCCTGTGAAGCTATTCAGGACTTGTTGGTAGACCACTGCATGGAGTATTTGATTCTCTGGGAAATAGGAGAGAAATCCAAAAATTCGGTGGTACATTTCACTGGTGTGAGTGGTGTTTTCTGCTCACATCGGAAGTTTTCAATGCATACAGAAAGAATCTCATCCCCGAGAAGTGGCCTATTCATAGAGTGGGTCATACCCTTCTATATGGAGATGATGTTTGATACCCACTCATTCTACATCCGTTTTCAATTCATGAGGTCTCTAACCATCGTCTTGGGTGACATTGAGCTGAAGTGGAACAATAATTGGTGCTGAAAATCCTCCCATCCTTTTATTGATTGTGATGAAAAACTTTTATTCTAAAATAAGGCCTACCCTTATCATGTTCTCATGTCGCTTCTCAATTTCACTGATTATTTTTGTTCCGGAGCTCCCATCATAGGGTCACAATAAGATGCATAGTGAATCAAATGCTGTTTTGAGTCACTTGAGCCACATAATATAGGCAATACAGGGCTCCAATAATTCAGTGGAGGTGGCGTGTTGCACACCTAGCCTGTTTAAGGCTTTATCTCAAGCTGTATCAGAGCACATCGGTCTTCTATTGCATACAATTGAGCTGTCGGTGCTTCGATGATGTTGGAAGGACCCTGGTTTGCATCCTGTTGGGCCTGATCCCGAACGAGTATAGACTAGAGTAATACTTGATTTGATGGATCACTTGGTACCTGAGGGGAATATTCCAATGGGGGTACCTTCATAGGATTTAGGTTTACTCGCTCCGGTTTCTTCCGAAGTGGAGGAATGTCTTGGTGTGCTTTTGAATCCATGTTCAGGTAGTTGGATTGGCTAGGTGTCATGCTCGGTGGGAGCCGTAACCTAGTTTTTTTTCTAAGAAAAACCATTGTTGTTGAGGCGCAGCTTTTGGAAGGGTGTACTGTGACTCATCTTGGGGAACATATTTGATAGGATGGTTCCTCTAGAGTAGCTCGACGTTAATCCTCCTCAATTCCTTCATTTCCTCTTCCTGATGAGAGAACCTCTCATCGAGGGTGAGAGGATAGTTTGTGTTTAAATAACGAGGAGGGTTGTGGAAAACCAGGGCTTTGTTCCCATCTCTATTGGTGACATGCGGGGGAAGTGGGGGAGGATTTTCTGGAGCGTCCAGGTTCTGGGCGGCACTCTAGTTCCGTGTGTGCATGTGTGTTGGCTCATTGTGGATTACAACCTTAATGAAACCATCTTCTCTCGATCCATATAGATTTTCATTTTCTGTAATTCCATCCATGGAGTTAACATCCAAAATGTTGAAAAATTCATAATACAAGGTCGTGGAGGATTCATTTTCAATGTAGGAAGAGGGACTAATGTACCTCATACTAGTTTTCCCATTCTGTCACAAGATTTTCTTCTGGTCTCTTGATGAAGGGTGACTCAGAAGGATACATGGTGAGACATTATGGGATGCCTCCCTCTTGGTGGGGATGATGTTTCAAATTAAGGGACTAGATAGGAACCTTATAGGATGCCTCCCTCTGGGGGCTGGGGTTGGCTCCATTCATAAGGCATTGCACCTCATCCCAGATTTTTTGGTCTTATGGGGGAATTTTTTATTAAATATTTCTCCATCCATGCAGGCTGGGGTTGGTCCAGTATTGAAGTAGCTGCTGCGGCTATTGCTTCTTGCCTGATCTCATGTGCTCCCATTCAAGGGTGAGCTAGACCTGGTGTCAAGTTCACCTATTAATTAATTCTCTTTGGGGAGGTATGAACTGATTGCTGATTGGATTTTCATAGGCGAGGAGTCTGTCGAATGTTTTCTGTAGACTGACACAGGATTTTGTGAATGAATTCCTCTCATTGGGCCTAACACATTTGAGACTTACTCATGGATTGTTTCGGTCAGGTGTGTCGCCTATCTTGAATAGGGTCTTCATATGATTTCCATCTTGACGTGATGGTATTACAGGACCTTATGTCGAATGGGTTCTGCTGGATTGAAAGTGAAGTGAATTATAGAGCTCCATGTTCTCCCCATCCATAGATATTAACTCTCGTCAGTGAATCATCAATAAGGTGACACAATTTGTGCAGTGCATCGAGGCTGGTTAACTCAAACTCCCTTTTGCGCCTCTCTAATCGCGGTCGTCATGACATAGGAAGGGATTCCCAGTCAATGTGATGAAAGACCTCTCCTTTTGTCTTGAGAGGATCTACATACCCTTTATATGGTTGGAAGATTAATTTCAACCGGTGGGGGGTTTTCAAGATATTGGAGTGGATACCATGTACGCTTCCTTTGGAAAACTCTCTAGTAATGTCGAGAAGTGGCCCTGGGCCAAAACATTACTACTATATTATCCATAGGTAGTCATTTTATCAGGTGTGACATATGAGAATTTTACCCCACAAGTGAATCCTCTACTTGATCTTCCCAACTGATACCCCCCTCGACATTATGATCAGAGGCAGTGGGGTTGTCGGGATCGAATTGTTATGTGGGTGGCTCCAGGGTGGCTTAGATAATGAATGTTTCATTGAACCATCTCCCAATTGAATAAGGATTTTGTTGATAGTTTACTATGAATCTAAGATGCTCGATTCCCCCCTTCGGAGTTCCTAAACATAGGTGGGATTTTGTGTACATGATTCATTAGGGGGAGGACCTTCTTGCCGATATGAGATGTCACTATGGGGAAGACCACTATAATTTTTTCTGTAGTGGTGAGGACTACAATCGTAGAATTAAGTTCGAATACCAAAAACAATTCTGTAGTGCAGACCATGGGGAGGATATTCGGAGTGACTATAACAAGGGAAATACCTTCTTTCTTTTCATGGACATTGTAGGGAGGGCCTTCTCAATGTATTTCATGGTGGAGAGGTCTAGTACCATTGTGGTTGGAGGGAGAAAACATTGGGGGTACACCCTGGGGAGGCCCATTAGAATGTATCGCAATGAGGGGAGGGCCTTTTGTTGATAGACATCTTTGCAGGGAGGACCTCCACTATCCGTGTTTTAATGTTGAGGACTACCATTTCTGCCTAACGCATCACTTCATAGAGGTCTTTTGCAGTGCGTACCCTAGGTAAGTCCTTTAGGGGGAATTGCAGCAAGTGGATGACCTTCTGGATGCATAGTATTGTTATGGTGCAGGCCTTCGCAAAAACAACCATCATGGTGAGGATGAACAACATAGTTTGACGTTCTGTGTGGATCCAAGGGAGGGCCTTCTGGACACACTGCTAAAATGGGAGGAACTTCTTGTTGCTTAAGGCCATTGTGGGGAGGAACATCACAATGCAGCTCGTGAGGTCGAGGACTACCATCATAGTCATCGTAATGGAGAGGACTACCATCACAACTATCACAGGGTGAATATCTTCGAGTAACGCCATGGGGAGGGCCTTCTAAATGACCCGCAATGAGGGGAGTGAATTCTCCTTTATTTACATCTCCATGTGGAGGAACTCTGCTATTATAGTGGCGAGGGTGACCACCATAAATTAATGCCTAGCTGTGTGAAATATTATTTCTATGTAACACCTGGGGAGGACCATTAGGGCTGGCCATAGAAAGCAGAGGACCATCTTGTCATGATGAGACATAATTGTTGAGAGGACCTCCACAGTTGCGACTATGATGGCGAGGACTACCATCATATTATTTGGTCCCACTGCACGGAGATTTTTTGTAGCATATAACCTGGGGAGGACCATCAGGGCAGACCGCAGCAAGCAGTGGACCTTTTTTCTGCTCAATCTTCTAGTTATGCGGAGGGCTTCCATGACTCACATCAAAATAGGTACTCTCCTGATTGATCATTATATGACCAGGAGGGAGGCCCTCATGGATGCTTTGGGAAGGGCCATTTGAGCCACTGGTAGAAACATTATGGGGAGACATTCACAACTTCTACTCCTGATCCCATAGTATGGTAATGGACTGGTAGGATTTGGATCATTTGGGACATGTTTAGCAGCATTGAGAACCACATATTCTATCAGAGTGGAGTCATAGACCCAATCTTTATTTTCCAGATGCCTTCGACACATTTTGGGCACTCTCTTGTGGGATGTGTGGATCGTCTGCTATTGATAACAGTCATCAACTCTGGTTCCCTATCTAATTGGGTCCTGTGATGATTTTAGGATACATCAAAGATCATTTTGAGTTAT
This sequence comes from Viscum album, assembly GCA_963277665.1. NCBI lineage: Eukaryota > Viridiplantae > Streptophyta > Magnoliopsida > Santalales > Viscaceae > Viscum > Viscum album. The sequence goes on from OY728162.1 coordinate 1,022,991,158, forward strand.
GTAAGGGATGTATGCATGGCCTGGAGCATCCACCATGATTGACGGATGTCCCCCAATTGGATCCAGTGAGTATGCTCGATCTGGATTCCCTTGTATCGTGAGATATAGCAGAACACCAACCCTGGCGGAAGCAGGGATGAAGATCTTCAATGAGTTCGCTATCTCATCTCTTATATGAGTCACCTCAACTGGGGAGACATGATAATGTGACCATGTCCATGTTATTACCACAGATGAAATTACATTATGGAATGTTTGCAAGATATAATCTGGGATCAATAACTTCTCCTCCATCATTTGCACAATATGTAGAGAGACATCCTTCTCTAGAATGGGTTTGTGAGCTCACTATGTTGTTATAGTAGGAATGTCATGCTCCAGACATCTAGTGGTAATTTATTATTGAACATTCACTTGTCTCCAGGCCGATGAATGAGTCTGCGCCTGTGCTGGGATATGACAAATTACTTCTCTATTTCCTGCCACATCGAGATGATGGAATTTAACTTCATCTATATGGAGTTTTCCTTGCATATGTAGGTGTCCCACCATATCCAGTCAATATTCATTGTTGGTAGGGACACATGCCCGCCTGTTGATCACCACCATAGTGGGAAGGCGGGTGTCAGGAGCATCTACGAGGAGATGGTCCTGCAGGAGCTGGATTGCCACCATGTATGCCTGGTGGGCTTCGTAATCTTGTGAAAGGAGAGCCTTTTATTTGTTAGGTGTTTTATCGTATGGGTTATGGGCTTTTTGGATGGCCACCATATCGGGATGGCGAGCATTAGGAACTTCTATAATGAGATAGACCTACATGAACTGGATTTCCACCTCTTCTGGCTGGTGGGCTACATGATCCTTGGTGGGGAGAGGTGCATGCCTGGTACATGTCTCCTTGTATGGTTGATGGGATCTAAGAGGCTCGACTGGTATGAGAACCTTCTCATATGTTGCCTCCATGTCACAATGGAAGGCTTTGGGAGAACAGATAGGTGCATGGGCCTGCCCGTGATATGTCATTGTGTCTGGGTAGCAAAATTATTCCTCAAGAACGTGGTTTATGACCTATTCCTGGTTGTATGTTCCCCATCCTATGTGGGTGGTCCGAGGGGATGGAGCTTGGCGAGCGTGGGCGTGGATCATTAGGGTGGTATCCGCTTTATGGCGATGATACGGGGTCGCGGCATAGTTGCAACAATGTCTTCCAGTGGGGTTCTGTGTGCGGAACCCCCTTCCAGTGGGCATTAAATCATCAACATCAACCTCATCCACCTCCATATGATAAGGGAGATATCCATTGTCTTGTTCCAGGGATAGGCTCTAGAAATGGTTCAAAAAGACTATTGGGGCAACCTGGATCTTCTCTCTTGGTCATTACTGGGTAGGCGGCCGACGAGCCATAGATTGCTGGAGGGTGTACATAACCACCTCCATAGTTGGTAGAGTACCGTTGAAGTGGTACACTCAGATGAGTGCGTCCATGACATAGTTTTGGAGACACAGGGTGGGCGACAGGGTCCTCTGCTGATTGAGAGGCCTGGTTTTCACATTGATCATTGTGCATTTATGTGAATTCTATTACAACACCATTGGATTGAAGTGTGATCATCTACGTACCTATAAACCATTTGGAATATAGAAACATTAAAACCCATAAATATAGCATTTCATAATCCCATGAATAATTAATGGCTTTTTTAGATTGTCCTTTTGATCAAGAAAGGGGCGCGAAGTGGGATTATTTCACCAGCTCTATTGAAGGGTAACAGACGGGTCCATTTTTGAATTGGTTGGAGAACGAAAAAAATGGCCCATCAGATATAAATAATCTATTCATTATTATGGAGAGTTTCATATTATAGTAAATTAGTCATGCTGGTTAAATATTCACATTGGGTTCGCCATATTTATTTCGTAGTGGAGGGGACATGATCGGTACCAGTGTCTTATTAAAGGGAGTAGGTGCTGTCTAATCACTTATATCGATTTCCCTATATTCGTGGATTCTCCAGGTCTCCAAATGGTTTATTTTTAGTGACAGAAATTAACAAGGGTTCTTGTATCCATTGATTCATGGACCTTCTTTCAAGAGGCATGTGCTCTTTGGGTGATATGTCCAACTACAATTAATAACTCACATTGGTCGAGAGGATGGGAAGTTGGGCTCATCACACCATTTTGGTATGAGTTATTTTTTATTACGAGGATTACCATCCCTCATTGGATTAGAGATTATTTGTAAGTCTTCTTTTGTTCAGACAGTACATGTATCAAGCCTTGTAATTGGTAGCTATGGTAATTATTTTCATCCAAGGGGTCAAAGAGTGACTTGAGCATCTGGATCGAAACGGTAATATGGGCTTCCTATGTATCCCTGTGTTATGAATCAGAATCCACATAGATTGATGCCACTTAACGGGACACATAATCTTTTAAGGGTTTGTGACAATGACCCAATTTTATAGTTTGACTTCATGTGGGAAGTAATTCTAGGTGACAGGTGCCTCGTCAAGGTTGGTGTGGTACTTACCCCGAAGCGACCCAGAGTACACGAGGGAAATGATTTCCTAGGCACAGCTGTGGTCTTTCTAGGGGCATGGGGACATAGTATGATAAGTATAGATTTGTATTAGACATGAATGTTGGGATTTCACCTTAGGGAGGTTTCCTACATATCCTGGTTGGTTGGGAATAAAATTGTATGTTGTTCTGGATGTCTAGGGCATAGATGTGATAGTTTCTTGTCAAGGGCTTGATTGGAACCCCATGTTGGGTTATGGTTGGGTCTTACATGTGGGTGGTTGCCTGAGTTTGGATGGATCCTCAGGTAGGTGTCTTGTGTACCCTACATAGTAGATTGGGATCAGAACCCACATAGTTTGTTCCACCTCTGTCTTTGTATGTATATCTTGAGCATTACAATGCTAGAAGCCCATGTGAGTCATGATCAGTTTTAGAAACAAGAGAAAGTGAATGAATCAGCATTCGACACATGTTTTCCTTAATAAGGGGAGATGAGGAAGACGATGGAAGAGGAAGAGGGCTGAGACCACAATACATTCACTCCCCCAGATGTCGAGGAGGGGAGGATGGTAGAAGTGACGTCGGCAAAGGAAATGGTACAATGGAGGAGGGAACAAAGAAATGGACCTTCTCGGATGGAAGGGGGATTCTATTGTCATACAAAGAGGATGGTATGGGGCTTACTCCAGGAAGGATTCTCTGTTACTCTCTTTAGAGGAGGGGAGAAGTGCTCTTTTCTGGAGCTCATTGAATGGGAAAGCATGTGGGTTCCCTCAATCCTGAAGAATGGAGAGGCATAATGGTTCTCTTGGGCTCAGACTCTAGACTACTATGGGAATGTGAACCCAAAAATGCTTCAGATGTCCATTCAGGGGATGGGGTTACCCCTTTGCCTCTACCTACTATTTGTATGTGAACTTAGGAGGGCGTGCTAATGTGCCTGAACGTTTCAACATGCTGGTCTAGTGGCTCAAAGAGAGGCCCTGTATTGGTGATGATGGATAGGATATTGACGGGATTTTGGAGGATTGGATTGAATTGTATGGGCCTTATCTAACTCGAGGGATGGAAACACCGATGAAATTGCAGGAACACATTTCCATACGAGGAGTGCCTCCCTTCAGGTACGTTTGTTCTATGCGGATGGAGGGGACATCCATGTACCAGTGGGGTATGTGAACTGAGATGCATCTCACTTACTGGGGTGGTACGTGACCTCAGGTTTAGTACACGTACCAAATTAGTACGTGGCGCTGGAGTCCGCTCGAGCAGCGGGAGCCGGGGGTAGCGCTGGTCAGGGCTTCAGCGACATAGGAGGGCTCCACATGGTACACTAGATCAGAGAAGGGGCATATGCTCCTTGGTTCGTGAGGAGTGCATCCGCGTAGGGGTCATGGTTCGCGGTTCACAAATTTTAGGTTCGTGGTTTACCAATTTATTTATGTGTTTTTTAGTTTTTAAAAATTCATCCCCAGTTTATACCTTTTGCTGGTTCGTGAATCTGAACTTCACAGTACATGAAATCCTATGCTCTCGAAGGACTCTTCCTTCTAAAAAAGTCAGATTCCTTCCTTCAAAAAGTCGATTTCCAAGAATCTAATCTTCAAAAAGCCGATCATCCTAGAATCCGGACTTCAACAATCTAATCAATTTCTTCACCCCCTTGACATTCTTTAATACATGGGGGGAGGTTTTACCTATGGTCTTGAAACACCTTTTGTGGAAGCCCGTCATAGAAAACATAGCCTACAGGAAACATTGTCAACCCGAGGTTGGAAGGGTATACTTAATGCACCTCTCCCGCAAACCAACTCGGTCACAAGGGTACTTTGAGGTCACATTGGGCTCCGTCTCCATATCACAAATGACGGGTTGTGTGGTAGGGGGGTGGTCTTCCTAGTTATCAGCAGGAATGGTTTGCGACTGAGGACTGGCCAAACTCCCTCAATGGTAATTTGGTTTGTGCTCGCATTGGAGCTCAGCCTCTGTTTCCCGAACAACAGTACCTGCAGGGGGTGGTTCACCGAACATGTCGCGTACCACTGATGATGAACCGGTACACAGACTGGTTAGGTGCTTTACCATTTCATCTAAATATTTTTTCATATTTTTCCTAAATTATTAATGAAAATTGCGATGATTCTTCCACAGATTTTGAGGGAGTATTTTCCTTCCCTTTAAAAGATTTTTCAGGACCCTACACCCAATTTGAAGAGATTTGTCTTTATGTTCAAATGTATCATGGCAAAGTGAATCTTATTTGTTTATCATTCACTTATTAAATCTTTTGTTGCATTATGAGAGTAAACTATAAGATCCATACTATTTATTCATGAAATCCATGATAAAACTTTTATAACTGTTTATTTGATAAAATGTTGGTTATTTTTTAATTATGTATCCTTTATTAAGTGCATATCATGGAATTTTTGTCTTTTTTAAAATGCCTATTTCAATCCATTAAAAGGATTCAAGTGTTTTGAAATGTTTTTTACAAAATTATATGTGTTCATTATACCCTTTTTTGGTTTTAAATAGCATTAAAATGATTCAAACACTTGGCATAGACATAGGAATCATGAAAAGTGATTTTAAACTCACCCAATTGAATTTCATAATGGGATGTGAATGTTTTGAATGCTTAATTAGTGCTCGTTTCATTTTAAAAAGGGTTTTGTTATTTTAAATACTAATATGTGTAAATGGTTGGTTTTTTAATGGGATTTGTCATGTGAATTTATAAATAGTTTTCAAATGAATTTTGGTGTTATCTTCTAAGATGATGAGTGATTAGCCAATGAAATAGGATAATATTCATTGTTTATATTATTATTTTTTGTGATTCATTATTCCTGAACATCATTTTTAGTGCATTTTACAATTTGAACATTATTTCACATTATTATTGTAATTCCCTGATTACGTGAACTATTACTTGGTACACATATAAACATCTCTTAAAAAACGTACGGATTTTATTTTTAGATCTCCCATGAAATATGGAACAATTCATGTTTCTGTATCACTGGATGATTGAAATTGGAAGACACCAAAGTGGGACTTGAACCAACAATATTCTTGGCGAAGTGAACTGAACATCAGTGCAATAAATGTAAAGTATCTAACAAGTTTCGAGCACAATGATTCTGAAAATTTATTTAAAGATAAGGGTTATCATGGGGAAAATTTAATTCAACAGTGGACCATGCTAATTTGGACTTTTTAATGTTGTTCCTCGAATCTCAATTTGAAGATGATATTTTGGGCAAGAATATGTGGCCCATAAAAATAGACCACCATTTAAATCATATCTCGAAAACTACAAAATAATTTCAGATGATCATTTAAATGATATTATGGAATATCTGGGTCTCCATTTTATCCATATAGTTCCCATTAAAATTCGTCCTTATAAAAGGTCATTTCATCACTTTTTTTTTGGATGCATTATGGCTTCCACTTCCGTGTAAGACTGGAAAATTCAGATCAACATTCATTTTCCACCCACCTTGGCCCAATAAAATTAATTAGAGACACGTTAAAAGATGAGGTATCGACCCAAGGCTTTCTAAATTCCTATTTAATGTAGTAGTGGTGGAGTATTTTTGGATACTGGAGATTTGTTTTCATTGTAATGTTATTATGTCGATTTTTCATTGTAACATTCGTCTTTCTCATGTTGGTTGTTCAAATCACCTTAGTTTGTAATAAAATATCATATTTTTCTATTATTCTGTTCTTCCTTATATCACATTGATACAACTACCTCATGGTGTGAGAACATTCACACCAATCCATGTGATATTCTTTACACAATGGTGGAGTGATTGTTATTTTGTTGTTTTTACTTTTTCAATTTCGTCTTTATGGGTCTACTTCCAAATTATCTTGGGAACATGTCATCAATGGGTGGTTAAATCTCTTATAGATTGATATAAGGGAGTACCAATGGTATGTATTGGATGTAATTTCTCACTCTTTAAATATTTATTAATTTATTTTATTTTAGTTTCTTTTATTCAATAATTTTCTCCCTTCCTCTTCCTTATTGAATTTTTTCGCCCACTTTTATGTGAAAATAAGATTCATTAACTTGGAGTGCTCATGTAAATGATCCTACAAGTGTATAGATTATTAGAATTTGTTTTTTAATGTGTCTAACTAGAAAGTTATGAGGTTATTTTGAATTCAATTAATTAATCCTTCTTGACTTAATGAAATTGAAATCATTAAAAAAGGAATTCAAACAATCCTCTGTGAGCAATAACCTAAGATCAAATCATTTATCATAATTTGAATTTAAATAGATATATTTGTGGTCTTCAATAACTAACTAAAATAAACCCATTTTGGCCAGTTAGTATCCGAAAACAATCCACAGAATGTACATGTATTTAGGTTACTTCTTAGGTCTCTGAGGATTTGACAACCCATGCTAAACTTCAAGCGACCGTTTAACCATTAAATAAAGGGTATATTTTGGTGAGAACAATTTTTTTCCCTTTTCTGGGGAACAATGTAATTAACCTCAACACTTATTCTATTCTACGCTATTTCTGTTTTCTCACATTAACTTCTCTTATCTTTACCCTTTTCTGTTTGTGTGTACTTTGAATCATGAATCCATCATTCATCCTTCTCCACTTGAGTATCTTCCAAATTACTATGTCACAAACCCATGTTGGAATCAAATGGAAAATAAATAATGGGAATCCTCAAAATTATTAAATTTCTTTAATCAACCCTTGATTGATTACCATACACCCTGTGACATGTGCAACGATTTGGATGAAAAATATTCAAAGGATAAATTTCCATCCCTCCCCATAGTGGTTGAAGAGATCAATATTTGGGAATTAGATGATGTCCAAGATCCTATCCAACCTAATCCTCAACAAATTCTTGAAAAAATGTGTCATAAAATGGATAAAATTAATTCTGATGTATCATTATTATGATTATAACTTCATAGCATTGAAAAGGTTATAGAACCCATTCCCACTTAGATTTTTCCATCCTCATCACTAATAAGATATTATTTTCTCCTGTAAACCACTCATGAAATTTTTGTAGAACCAATATTTGTATATTGGATATATAAATAAGATCAAGTAATTTTTGAAGGGTCTTAAAATCAGGAGTAAATTGATTTTTTGAATTAAAAAAAGAATAATTTTACATCCTAGATTGAGTCTTCTAAGAATAACAACATTGGGGATTTAAAAAAAACAATCACTAAAACATTAAAAATATCACAATAATTATGTCCATAATCAATTTTAACATTGATATTTTCATTTTTTGGTTGAATCATCTGTTCAAAAGGGACAATTTTTGTTGAGAAATTTTGAAAAGGAAACTACGTTTAATTCAAAATCTACACCTTTTTCTAAATGTCCTATCCAAACCGAGCTCAAATTTATTATCCATCCTTCCCCGTTCAAGTATCCATTAATAGGTTATAATCATGAAAATTTAATTAGAATTAAATCATATATTGAAACCAAAAAATATAGAATGATCATTGATGTCTTTGTAATGACTACAGTTGAAACCAGATTAACCGTTTATGATATTCCTTGTATTTTCCCCCTCATTGTAGAATATAGGTTTGTACATGATAATAATTATAAACAAATAACGAACTCAATCTAGTAGATTTAGAGAAATATGAGGTCTTTAAAATTTTTAATTTTGGTATTCGGTAATTTGGGGGCTTCAAGTCGAGCTAGCAACATTAAACAAAAGCGCTTCATGGGATGCAACATGTGGTTTTCATGTTTGCAATCATTGTGAATATTCATAGCTTTTTCACTTTAATATTTTAAAAATAATATTCTTTTACAATAGAATTTTTAACTGTTATTCTATTATGAATAAAGATTGGTATGAAAGGGGAGTACCATATTCATATGTGTCATGTGGTGTGAACCCTGAGTAATAAATTGCCTAGAAATTTAAAATGAAGACAATGTATCATCAGTTTTTTATATTTTATTTTTATGCGTTTTAGGTTAAAATAAAAATAATATATATATATATATATATATATATAATTAATGGACAGGTCATAGGCCGTGGGTATAATCCCATCAAAACTGGCGAAGCTATAGGGACTCGAACCCAGGACCGAAGGGTTACTTGGGCACGAACTTTCAACGTCAACCAACAAGTGACATTAATACATGATTCTCATTTTAAATTTCTTATTGGAACACCTCTCACGTACCCCCTTGTAATTATTTATTAAAAACATTGTGGATAGTATTATTCTATATTGGTGGGAGATGAAATAAAAAAAATAATTTTTTATGCATTAAAAATATGTGGAAGGAAAAATATATAAAACCATGAATATGATAACAAACATTTAAAAACCTTAAATTGGATATCAAATAATTTTTCATTCCTTGATTCATATTTTAATTCAAGATTATGATCATGTTCATGAATTTTGGAAAGTTCGGTTGTCTGATGTGATTTTCATTTTTTATATTTTCATCTATTTAATAACAAAAAACACAATGCACGTCCTCTAGATTGTGGGGTATTCGTTTGAGTTCTTGGGGTCCATAATAAATTTAATATTTTTGGTGATAATTTTAATTTTTAAATTAGTATTTTAAATTAATAAAAAAATATTAAAAAAATCATTTGGGCATAGAGTAATGGATTGACCTAATGTATGGATTTCAACACTTGGGGATCGCGACTCCATTGTTTTATGGACCGTTTTGGGTATTTTATCTCCAGGTTTGGTAATTTGAATTTTTTTTGATTTAGTGAACTCAAAATAAGGCCTGGGTAAATGAGTTTAATTTGGTTCCCTAAGGTCTTTGAGGCTGGGAGTCATCATCAATGTCTTGCTACATGGGTTTACTCGATTGAGTCCAATTTCAATTACCATGGAAAAATTTAAAAAAAAAAAATGTAAAATATTAATATTAAAAAAATGAATACTCATCTTAATATTAAAATTTTATTCATCCAAGAACTTCCATATTTTCTCCCATGAATGAAGATGATCCCCTGTGTCTATTAGGATTCACAACACTTCAACATGCTTAATTGAAATTGGATGAAATGAGAAGATGAATTTGATCAATGGGATGACCATGGGCCAGGAAAAAGCCTCTAGACATAGCTTTTTTTAATTGATTTTGATTGGTTTCATAATTTTTTTCTATGAAGTTTTTGGTGATCATTGTGTATTAAAATATTTTTGGAAAAGAAATTAGAATTTCATAATTTTAAGATATATTTTGCTCGGGACTATCAAAACTCATGTTGTGGGGTGTGATTACTCATTGAAATAGGATGAAAATAATTGTTTATATTATAATTTTCATGTGTTTCATTATCCTTAAACACCATTATCAGTGCATTTTACAATTTGAACATTATTTGACATTATGATTATAATTTTTTTTATTAATGTTCACTATTACATTGTACATATTTGAACACCTCATAAATTTTTTTATTGATTTTACTTTCAGGAATCCAATTCTGTAAGGAACAATTCATTATTCTGCAGCACTTAATGATTCATGTTGGAAAACCCCCAAAGTGTCCCTTGTACCAACAACATTCTGGGCGATGTAAAATGGATATCAGCACAATAAACGCACTATATTGGACCTTTTTCAAGCCAAATGATTCTAAATATTTATTTTACTATATAGAATATCATTGGGAAAATTTATTAAACATTTTTACAATATAATTATAACTATTTATTGAGTTCCAGTTGGACCATGTTGAATACAAAATTATATGGCATATTCAACGGCCCAGAAAAACATCCCACCATTTAAATCTTATCTATAAAACCACACAATATTTTCGACTCTACATTTACAGGATATTAGGGGACATCTGGGAATCCATTTTATCCTTCTATGGACCACTATAATTCATCTATTTATATGATAATTTTGGCACTTATATTCGTTGGATGAAAGCTAGCTGCCACATTGGGTCAATAGTGGAAAATTCTCCTCTACATTAATTTTCCACCCACATAGGCCCACCACAATTAATTAAAGAGACATGGAATTATGGGGAATCAAACCAAGACTTCCTAAAATCCTATTTAAGATAGTAGTTATGGAGGAATTAGGGATCTTGGAGGTTTTTTATTGTAATGTTTTTATGCCGATTTGTCATTGTAATGTTCCTCTTTCTCAGGTAAGTTGTTCGAATCGCCTAAGTTGTTAATAAATTTTCATATTTTTATCTTATTAAGTTATTATTTATAACACATTGATACCATTTCCTCAAGATGTGAACTAATTCACACCAACCCATATGATATTCTTCACACAATGGTGGAGTGATCAATATTTTTTTATTTTTACTTATTCAATTCTGCCCTTATGAGTCTACATCCTACTTTTATTGAGAATGTATCATCAATGGAGGAATAACTATTTTATCGGTTTATCCAAGAGAGTAAAAATGGGATGGATTGGATGTTATTTATCAATCTCAAAATGTTTATTAATTTAATTTATTATAGTTTCTTTTATTCAATGATTTTCTCCCTTCCTCTTCCTTAATGAGTTAATTCACCCACTTTTATGTGATAAATAAATTATTTACCATATAGATCTAATTAAATTGATCCTACAAGTTTATTGGTGATTATAATGTGTTTTTAAGGTGTTTAACCAGTAAATTATGAGTTTAGATTGAATTCATTGAATGAATCCTTCTCGAGGTAATGAAAGTTAAATTATTAAAAAAGTAATTTATCCAATCCACTCAAAGTAATAACCTAGGATCAACTCATTTTCTAATAATTTAAATACACCTAGATATCGTAGTGATCTTTTAATGAAATCTAAAATCATACCCAATTTTTCTACTTCACAACTAAAAACAATCCATAGAATTTACTTATCTGAAGGGTATTCTTAGGTCTCTGAGTTTTCAACAAGCAAAGATAAACTACAAGAGACTGCTTAAACCTAAAATAATTGTTAAATTTGGGTGTGGTAAATGAGATATATGTAATGAAATACAATAATAACAATCATTAAAATGTTTATTTCGCCATATTTGGAAGGCTCATTTTGTGTATTTATTTTTTTAAATAATAATATCACTAAATCCAATAGGTTGGATATGAATAGTGTATGATGTATTCCAATCATTTGAAAATAGAGAATGAATATGGAGTGAAAGAGTTCGTCATGATTGAAAAATATCACTCATTGGACCATTCTAAAATCCTTTATTCCATGTAAATGTTGTTTTTATTCATGAAAAGGTTGTCTAGAATATTTTTATGAACACTTGATCTATCACAAAATATATCAAATTTATAAATATTGGAATAATCAAGGGAAAAATGTGAATTTAGGTAGTTTCTTGGATAAAACATTGTTTTATGGATCATCTGATATGATTTATAGTGTGGAAAATTAATAGGACCATATAGAGGACATGATTACAAATGTGAATGGTGATGAAGATTGTGTTGAGGAAATGATAGGGATCGTTGAAGATGATCTTCGTGATAGCCCAAATTTTTTTGATCCATTAAAGAGTTATGAAAAGATTTTGTTGTATGGTTGCTGCACTAAATATAAAGCATTGTAAGACATACTGAAGCTAAATAGTTTGAAAGAATGAAATGTATGGACTAATTCTAGTTCTATCAAAGTACTTTATCTCCTTAATGACATTCTCCCAAAAGACAAAGACCTCCCAATCCATAAATATGACGCGAAATGAATGCTAGGATTGATGAGTATCATATCTGAAAGAATACAAGCCTGTACAAATGATTGTATATTTGTTTCTAAATGACCACAAATCACAATGACTATAACCAATGTGTAGTGATTCTCAATACATGAATTATGAATCTGTTACAACTAAAGTTGTATGGTACTTTCCAATCATTTCTTAGTTTAGGAGCCGAAATGGAATTGAGGAGATATTAGGGAAATTGATGTGGATCATAGACACAAGATATAACGATGGAAAACTACTTCACGCAAAACATTCCCCTCATTAGAATAGTATTGATCATCAGTATCCTGAAATTTGAAACTCTCTGATAAACCTTCGCCTTGTGTTATCTACAAATGAAGTTAATATTTTTGTTTTTAAAAGAAGAACTCACAATAAATGGCTAGTTATTTAGGTATATTATAAATTTCAATCATGGTTATTAATGAAATGAAAATACATCATGTTATGTATGATTATAACATGTCCAAGACAACCATGGAATTTATCGATGTTTATATGGATCCATTGATCAAGGATTTGGAATTACTGTGGGATTCATGAGTTACAATATATGATGGTTTTATAATAGAAGTCTTCACATTGGGAGCCATGGTGTACGGGATGATAAATGTAATTCCCATTTTGTAAATTTTTTAGGATATAACATTAAAGGAACTCAATGGTGTCCCATCTGCAAAAAAGGTACATTTTCAATTAAGTTGAAACATTCTTCAAAAACTATATTTGAAAGGAATCAATGATTTCTACCCCAATGACTTAGGTAATGATTTGGATGACATCATTTTATGGAAGTTTAGAAGACTGTACAACACCTTCTCTACAAACAGGTGATCAACTATGACACTAATTTTGGTAAAAAAATTTATGAAAACCATACAAAAACCAGTTGGAAAATGGGAAATGTTTCTTATGATGTACCATATTAGAATTTTCTATAAGTTAGACATTTTATTGAAATTATACACGGGGAAAATAATTTATGTTATAGTTTCATTGGTAAATTACTAAATTCACCTTGTAAAATAATGATCGGAATTAAGGATATTTGGTAAATGGTTGACATGAGAATATGAGAAGGGATGCAACCAATGAAGGGTGAAAATGGTTATTTTATTTTTCCAACTACTTAAACACTTTCAAAGTAGGAGGGATATATGTTTTGAAACATCTTTAATGATGTAAAGGTTCTGAAGGTGTATTCACCAAATATCAAGAACACTTTGTCAATGGAAAACTTAATGTTAAAGGGTATGAAATTACATGACTGTGATGTTTTGATGTCAGATATAGTGCCTATATATTTACGTTATATTTATTCCTTGAATTTATATCATAAATTTTCCAAGCTTTGGTTTTTCATTAATGATATATTCAAGAGTGTTATAGACCCAGTAAACATTCTGACCATGGAAAGAAAACTTCCTTCATATTATGTGAATTGGAAATTTTATTCCTTCCAACATTATTTGGTAAGATGTTTTATATGGTGGTTTACATGGTGAGAGATTATCGACTACATGGTCTTGTAAACTATATATGGATGTTCCCCATTGAACGGTATATGAAGATCCTGAAAGGGTATGTTATAAATCGATTTTTTCTAGATGGTTTAACATGGATAGATGTATTATTAAAGAATTCATTGAATTCTATACACAATAGTTGTCTAATGTGGAAATAATTTGTCTCCCAAAATCTCATCACAAAAGGAGGCTTGGAGGTGAATGAATTTACGGAAGAGTTGTTGTCACAATCAATTTTATAGATTGGGAAAAGGACTTCCATTGTATTTTTTATAATAGTTTGGTCGATCACTTATATATTGAAACTCATAATGAAATTATTTGGCATTTTAATACATCAAGGGATAAAATATGGATATCATATATAAATTATCAAATAGTTTATTGGATGCATTCATGACCATATTTTTATAGATTCAGTTGAATATTTGGATTCAATTTTATATTTAATTCAATGGTTAGCTCAAGGATCATGTGTGTATGTATTATCTAACAACGGTTATGTAATTAATTGTTACATGTTTTATAAAAATATGAATTATGAAGACAATACCATGAAAAATATTGGTTTTCCACTCATGGATAAAGTGATGTTGGTTTCTTGTACTGAGGAATGAAATCCAATTTCTATGACTATATCATATATTGGCATTACCAAAAAAAATATGGGAGTTGTATTATACAACATTCAATGTAACAATTTTTCTATGAAAGTGGGTTGATAACATAAGTACTATCAAAATATATGAATTTAGAATTGTAAAAGATGATTTAATTAACAAAGGGTAAAAAGATGATTTTTTTATAATTGAATAATATGAGGTACACGTATTTTACGATCCAGATCCTACAAAATGCAATTGTTCAATTGTTCATTTATAGACCAAAACCACTGAAGGGTCAAAGGAAAATTCAAGTGAGGATGTCCCTTTCACTAGGATGTCATAATCCTTTCAATTCAGTACCAATGTAGATGAATTTTTTTTATTAGATGAGACTACAAGGAAGTTATTTGGATCATCGATTGAGAATTCAATTCCCTTTATCTTTCAAAAAAGAAAAACATCATTCAATAATCAAGTTACATTTTTTATAATATACATCATGTTACCTCATGTTATTATTTGTTTTGATGTAGGATTTTTCGTACTCTAAATTAAATGTTATACAATATCATAAAATGATAACTTATGCATGTGCTGGAGCTCTAAATATTGAGTAAAAATAGGTCTATCAACAATATGTTTCTCATAGTTCAATGAAACAACCTTCTGCACTTTCTTGTCCTCCAAATCCCGAGGAGCAATAGGTGTCTAAACATGATGTTGCACCCAGTGTAGAGGTACAATGACCATATTCAAATTTCGATGCATCCTCTATAATGTACCATATTGACAATGTTGATTCCATGGAAATGGTAGAAGAAGAATGTCCAGTGTTGCAGAAAAAGTAAGAGCATTATAGTTTGATGGGAGAAAAAATAAATAAAGTCAAAGACAAAGGCGAAAAAATTGAGGTCGGATGGAATGAAAGGGTTCATCATGTCAACCCCAACATGGCCATGTTGAGATATTACATAGGAATCCTCACTCGGAAACACTTTCTAATTGATGTAAATTCATGGCACCATGTTGTGACCAGGCTGAAGACACTGATGTGGGAATATATTATTGTAACTTTGTAATATCATTTATTTATTTTAATAAAAATATAAAATAATGAATCATTTAATTTCTCGTCATTATCCATTAAAAGGTGTATTTATAGTAGATGAATCCCAAAGAAATATGTATTAATTCTTGATAGAAGGATTCATATAGGATTTCACACAATTCTAAGAAGATATTATCTTAATGATGTTGGAAGGAAAATAAACTCACACCCACCAGTTATCAATACACACCTGATATCCCGTGAAGAATTGGATGCATTTAATGGACACTATGAAACAAAAAATGTTGGATATAAATAAATAATGATCAGAAAAAATAGAATACCCCTTCATTAAATGAAGGATGGGTTATGCTTAACTTGAAAAAATTGGTACATATTTTAAATCTATCATAATAATTTTATGTGACATTAAACAACATCATAATATTGTTAATCAATTTATATAATGATTTATGACTCAAAATATTAATCCACTTCCATCTAATTCAATGTTCTATGGAAGGAGGAACATGTAAATAAGGAAAATATATTAATAGATCAAAACACTCCAAAAAAATGTGTTGGAAACAAGTGTAAGTATTAAATAATGAAAATATATTTTTCATTAAATAGATATTATATAATAATGATCAATTATTTTATTATATTTTCTATCCAACATAGTCACAAGAATCAGAAACACCTGTGATGGATGTTGAAAAAATACCGGTAGCCTTGATGTGGCTATAATAGTATGTCCTCGTCATTAGTGTGGGTTTTGGGATGGCAACCCGAACATATTTTGATATAACAACAGTATTATCAATGTGAATTAATAAAATAGATGAGAGAAAGAATATATTCCAATGAAGACAAATTATAATGGTATAGAGAGATGATGGAAACATGAAGGAGGGAGGAAAAGAGAGGAAGCTACTCATGAATAGCCACTGCATAGAGACCCCTCCCCACTCCCACCAGCTATGAGCCTAGCCATTCCCCTAAAGGAGATTTCTTAGTCAAGGTAATCAATAATACAATAAAAATTTATATGAAATTTGAATCTGACAGACATTGATAAATTTCATGTATTGATTTTATATAAAGTGCTAATGACTTTGATTTATATCTTGAAGAACCCACCAATTAACTTTTGGTGAGGGGAACAATGCTTAATATTCCAAAAAACATGCTACCAAAAAGGCCACATACAACAAGTCATGTGTGCGTGTCGATCAGAATAGACCATGATCCATGTGTAGAGATACCAATTCCAATTAATGAGGATGATATTAATATGTTTGAAAATGTTGTTGGAACATTAATCTTATTGAAATCAAATCTTGTTAAAATTAATGTCGACAAGGAGGTATTCATTTAAAATTTACTTTTCATGATAAAACTTTAACAATTATTGAAATAAGGTTTGAACCAATGCATGTTATTAAAAATGGAAAAATGGAAGGGGATGAATTTAAAAACTATCTCAAATCCATCAAAAGGGTCGAAAAAATAATACAAAAGATCCACAAAAGCGCCATTACCCCATTCGTCCTATATCCGCATTTACTATCACTGAAGGCTCATGTTGATACAATGTTAAAATATTGTCATAGTAATATATTTAATTTTCAAGAAAATATGTATGGAGAGAAAGATCATGAATTCATTGGTGTTGAGAGTTTAATTGAAATCCTCGACATTGATAGGTGGGCTGATCAGTAGTAAATGTATACGTGAGGAATGTTTTCTTGATTTTATTTTCCAGAAGTTTATATAGTATGTTAATTATGACTAACTATATTTTATAAATTTTTTGGATTTATATATGAAAATGTATTAAATGGATTATCAAATGAAAAAAATTTCATACTCACTAGTCCTCACATCTCCATTATAGACAAAATGAAATTGATAGAAAAAAAGATGAAATAATGGTAGGTCTGATCAAATCATTTCAAAGAAACCATCAGTTGATAGACTCTATTTAATTCCAACAATGTAGGGGTAAAGATCTACTATTTAATCATATCAAATATATTTTAATTTATCTCATTAGTTGTTGATTTTTTTATTTTTATGCACCATTAGATTTTCATTGCGGTAAATTTGGATTCTCCAAAGATTTATTTCATGGATTCAATGTAGGGATATCCAAAAACCATCCACGCGTGATGCATTTTATCAATTTCTAATAAAATTAATGAAAAATTTTAGATCTAAAAATCATGTTATATAATTTATATTGTCTTTTAATGAGAATTCTATTATGATAGGGTTCGACATCACTATTTTGAAAAACAAGGTTTGATGCCATTTTTTAAGCATAAGGATAAAGATAAGTTCTACATCATGATAAGTATAAGGGTGTATATAATAATATTTCACTATCCAAACAATTATTTAAACAAATTACATATTATCCTCAATTTTTTTGAAGTGTCTGTAAAAAACCAATTAAAAATTTTGTGGTTATTGTGTTTTTAAATTTATGAGAAAGACTATATTACATGAAAAAACTAGACACACTGAAGATGTATTTTCGAAGATAATTACTATTTAATTTAATATATTTATTAATAATTTATTTATTTATGTTATTCATGTACTACTATGACTATCTAAAAGACTCATATCCACAAGATGATATAGATGTGCTCAGAAATGAATGGGCAACATACATGATGGAAGAATATGCACAAATATCATGATTATGTGACTTTCATAGAAGTAGTGGATTGTTTCATATTTATGTATAATTTTAATATTTTTAGTATTACTAACATAAGAATGTTTTTCATAAACCGGTGGATTCTTTTTTTTTTGACTTGGGGTAGTTTTTTAGAATATTCTTTTGATCGCGAGAGATAGGACTTCAAGGATTTAACCCATAATTGAAGAGTTGGAATTTTTTTAATATACTATTTTTCCCATAATTTTATCTTTTCTCTACCAAATTAAAATAATATAAATTAAAACATTGACTACTCATGGAAACAATTTTTTCCACATTATTATTCTCCCTCAAAACCTTGTCACCCTTGAATTGTCAGCATTTTTCACTTTCCATAAATGGTAGTGTAGGGACCATGAAGTGTGGTAATAAATTCCTGTAATTCAGTATTTCTGTTTTGACAAAGAAAGAAAATGGTTAGCATGGTAATTCACGGTGTGGCTGGTGTGACTCAAAGTGTCTCTTTTTATTTCAAATTGATATTAATTTAAGTAAAAACAACAAGTGACATACTGAAACACATGAAAATGAATTCATATTGTTTTTATATTTTGGAACGATGATCTATTACTCATTTGTGACATGTAAGAATCATCTGCACCACAATACAATGCATGGTGTGGCCGGTATCACTCAATGTGTCTCTTTTTATTTAAAATTGACATTAATATAAGTAAAAACAATAAGTTTCATACTGAAAACCTAGCATATTCATTCTTATTTTCATGATATTTTAGGAAAACGATCTATTAGTCATTTTCAACATATAGGAATTAGCTTCACCACAATATGACGCAAGGTGTGGCCAATACAGCTCATAGTGTATCATTTAATTATAGATTGAGATTAATTTAAGTAAAAACAAAAAGTGACATACTGAAAACCATGAAATAACATTCTGGTAGTTTTTATAAATTTGGAAAATGTTTCATGAGTCAATTTTTACATGTAATAGTCAACCACACCTCAATCTCATGTATAGTGTAACCGGTAGGACTAAATGTGCTCATTATCAGTTTAAAATTGACATTTTAGTTAAAAAGACTCACTTAATGAGAACCAAGAACACACCCTCTGATTTTATTGATAAATTTTTAATAAAATTTATATTTCAGTTTTGATGGGTTTGAAGAAGTCTCACATAAAACTGATGCACGATGCGATCGGTAGGACTCAAAATGTGTGTTTTCAGTTAGAAATGACATTGTAGTATAAAAACAACTTGCATACTAAAAACCGTGAAAAAAAATTAAGATTGTATTTATATTTTTTTGAAAATGATCAATTATTAATTTTTGGCATGTAGTAATCATCCACACATCAACACAGCACCCTTTGTTGCTCGTATAAATAAAAGTGTAACTTTTGATCAAAAATTAACATTAATTTAAGTAAAAACAACTAGAAAAAAGATGAAAATCATAAGAAAATAATCATAATGCATTTATATTTTACTAAAATGATCTGTAATTCATTTGTGACATTTAGGAATTATCCTCATCTCACTAAAATGCACAGTGTGGAGGGTATAAATCAATGTGTCTTTTTTATTAAAAATTTACATTAATTTATGTATAACAACAATTTACATACTGGAAACTAAAAAATTGAATTTGATTTATTTTGATATTTTAGAAAAATGATCTATTAGTCACTTTTGATGTGTATGAATTTGGATCACCTCAATACAACAAATGGAGTCTCTGGTATGACTCAATGTGTCTCTTTTTATTTCAAATTGACATTAGTTTACATAAAAACAACAAGTGCCCTAAAAAATTAGAAAATGCATCTATATTGTTTTAATATATTAGGAAAACAATATGTAATTCATTATTCTCCTGTAGGAACCAATACCACTACAATATGACACATGTTGTGTTAAATATAACTTAATGTCTTACTTTTTATTTAAAAATTTCATTTACATAAGTAAAAACAACAAGTGACATACTAAAAACAAAGAAAACACATTCATATTATTCTGATATATTAGGAATATGGACCATTATTTATTTTTCATCAATAGGATTCATTTGAGCCTCAATATGAAGAACTGTGTTTCTAGTATAACTCAATGTGTCTATGTTTATTAAAAATATATATTAGTTTAACTATAAATAACTAGTGACATAATGAAAACGGAGCAAAACTCATTTGAATTATTTAGATATGTTAAGAAAATTATCCGTGACCCATTTATGATATTTATGAGTCACCCTCACAATAATACAACACTTTTTGTGACCAGTATGACTAAAAGTATATGTTATTCGTTTAAAAATGACATTTTACTTCATAATATGTCCCTAAAAGATAACCAATTAAAATCCCTTTGAGTATTTTGATAAATTTGTGCAATGATTCATATATAATTTTTTTGATATGTATGTAGTTTTATCATTTCAAAACGATTACCGATGTGACTGGTATGACTCAAAATGTGTGTTTCTAGATAGAAATGACATTTTAATAAAACAACTACTAGTATATTAAAAACATAGAAAACACATTCAAATTGTTTCAATATTTTAGGAAAATGAAATATTTGTCCTTTTTTATGTGTAAAAATTAGTCTCACCTCAATAAAACACATGTAGTGGCCAGTATAATGGAAAGTGTCTCTTTTTATTTATAATTTTCATCAATTTAAATACAAACAGCATGTGACATAATGAAAACCAAACAAATTCATTTTTATTTTTTGGATACATTAAGAAAAATAACAATTATTCATTTTTGACGTGTATGAATTATACTCAGCTCAATACAACTATTTGTGTGGTGGGTATAACTCATTGTGTCTGTTTTTATTTCAAATTGACATTAATTTATGTAGAAACGAGATGAGGCATACTGAAAATAGAGCAAAAACATTCATATTGTTTTGATATTTTAGGAAAACGATCTATTAGATATTTTTGAGGTGTAGGAATCATCCAAACCTCAATTAAATGCATGGTGTGGCTGGTATCAGTCAAAGTGTATATTTTTATTTAAAATTGACATTAATTTATGAAAATGAGTCATGCGACATACTGAAAACAAATAAAATGAATTCATATTATTTTGATATTTTAGGAAATTGGTGTATTTTATATTTTTGACAAGTATGAATCAGTCACACATTAATATGATTCATGGTGTGGTCAGTATAACTCAAAGACTCTCTTTTTATTTATAATTGACATTAATTTAATAAAAATCGACAAGCGACATGCTGAAAACCAAGAAAATGCATTTGTATTTTTCTTTCTTTGGAAAATTATCTCTTAGTCGTTTTTAATGTGTAGGAATTAGAAAAACCTCAATATAATTTATGGTGTAGCCAGTATAACTCAAAGTGTCTCTGTTTATTTAAAATTGTAAACAATTTAAGTACAAAACAGTAAGTGACATACTAAAAACTTATCAAACATATTTAGATTGTTTTAATATATTTTAAAAATGATCTATGCATCATTTTTGATGTGTATTATTTGACCAAACCACAATCAGATGCACGGTTTGACTAGTATGACTAAAAGTGTTTGTTATGAGTTTAAAATTGAGATTTTAGTTCAAAATATGTCACTCACTTAAACCAAAGAAACCATTGTCCTACTGTCTTTATGATTTAGGACATTGAATAATATGTCATATGTGATGTTTATGAAACATTATCATGTCAATATGATGTTCAATGTGACTGGTGTGGCTCAAAATACCTGTTTTCTTTTTGAAATGGCATTTTAGCAAAAAAAAACACAACTCGTGTACTAAAAACTGATCAAACACATTCAGATTTTTTTTTAAGCATATGAAAATGATCAAAAATTATTTTTTGATAGGTTGAAATCATTCAAACCTTAATTTGACACACATTGTGGATGGTATAACCCCAATGGTTTCATTATTTAAAATTGACATTAATTTTAATAGAAGAGCATGTGCATACTCAGAACAGAGTAAACATATTCTAATTGTCTTGTTATTTTATGAAAACGATCAATAAATAATTTGTAAGGAGTTGGAAATAAAACCACCTCAATAGGATGCATGTTGTGACCAGTATAACTCCAATTGTGACATTTCTATTAAATATTGACATTTTATTAATGTGTTCATTCATATTAATGTTTAATTTATTTTTTTATAGTATTACTATCATAATATTTTTTATTATACAGGTGGAATATTATTTTTGGGTTGAGATTATTTTTTCATCTACTGATACCATGGGTGGTCATTTTTTAGATGGGTTCGCATGCATCAAAATATGAAATATTAATTTTTTATATTTATTTTTTGGATAATTGTAAATGTAATTATATAATACATTACATATGAAATTTAAATATAAGTTTTTTTGTATATACCATGGGTGGAAATTTTTCAATTCTTGATTTCCATTAAATATATATTGAATTTTTTTCAATTATAGAATTGTATGAAATTATATGGAAATTACAAGTTTATTCTTATGGGTGTGTCATTATATTAACAGCATATACAGGTGGCTCTATCTTTATCAACACTAAAAATAAAACAGATAATGGTGGTCGTTATCAATGCTAAATAATGGTTGATAAAGGGTTTCTTTTTTCAGTGATTTCTTAAAGCGGATAAAGGGCCACCTTTATCTGCATTTTTTAGTGTCGATAAAGGGATGCCAAATCATGACAACGATTAAAAACACTTTTTTAGTGCTATTAAAGTCAAGTTTGCATGCTTTTAAAGGACATATGTGTAGTAGCGTGGCCTTGGATTGAATCAAGCTACAATAAGATGTAACTTGTTTAAGTAAGGGTGATTTTCTGGAAGACTTAGTATGGATTCCAAGAGAGAATACTACTTATATTCTCCTTAAAAACATGAAAATCGGCTTTTAATAACGCTAAAAATATACTGTAAATCATAGTGATGATAGGGGGCACCTTTATCAGTACCAGAAAAGTACTGATAAAGGGGGTCATTTATCCGTGCTAAAAAATATTTTTTATAATTTTATAATTTTTTAAATTCCTATATATTTATTTATAATTATAAATATAAAACAATAAATTTATTAATTTTTTTAAATAATTATAAAATTAATACAAATATATTAATTATATTAACTATTTTATAAATAAATATAATTAATATATTACTTATAATTTTAGTAATATAAAATAATATTTATTTATTTATAATTTTTACTAATATAAATAAATATATATATATATTTATTATATATATGAATATAAATAAATATTTATTTGTTTATAATATTTAAAAATATATATAATTATATAAATACATTAATTATATATATAAATAAAAATCACTAAATAGTTATTTATATTTATAGTCAAATATATATATATATATATTATAATTTTATAAATATATATAGTAATGTAAACATTATCATAATATTGTATAATTATCAGTGCTTTTTTAGTGCCAATAAAGGCATGTTTTATATGTGTTTTTTATTTTAGTGATGATAAAATATACCTTTATCGTTTTTTTAATTAACTCTGTTAAAATCATCAATCGATTTAATAAATGAACCCTAAATGTCCCCATATTCCCTCACACACCTCATGCTCCCACTTAAACCGACCCCAGTCTCGTCGATCCCTCCTCTTCTCGGACCTCGTTTCTACCACCTCCAACCCCTCCTCCACAGTGAACCCTCCTCCACCACGAACCTCCTCCTCCATAGAGCCACCTCCACTATAGAGCCTCCTCCATTATTCACCAACATCCACTGTGAACCCATTTTTGCTAACCCACTTATGTTGTGCACCAAACCCCCTTATACATGACCTCCTCTCCTAGGAACCCACCTTCACTGTAAATCCCTATATGGCCTCCACTGCTACTACCACCAAAAAATACTCTAACTCAATCACTACTGCACACTACAAGAAACCATGGGTATGCCATTTTTTAGATTAATATTAATTCCAAATATATTGGTAGATTTTTTTTCAATTGATTTCCTCGAGTCAATGGATTAGAATTACATATATGGATCCCCATCCATATTTATTATGGATGGTAAACATTTATAGTCTTCTAAAATTCAATGTACGTCTATGATTTTTATGTCTGGGTATGATCATAATTCATTAAAGATGTTCTACATTGTAATCAATTCATCTGACCTCTATGTTATGGATGTAACTTCAATCATGAACAAGAAATCATTTTTCAAGAATATTTTATAAGAGATGGATTTCATCTTGACCTTTATTAGGATGGTCATAGTTGCATTTGTAATAGGTTTATCCTTATATGAGGGACCATATATTCTTAACAAGGAAAATATTCATCTCTGGAATAATTAAGACATCATATTCCTAATTTCCCTCAACCATAATATAATACATTTATTCTATAATAATGTTGCAATGTTTTTTGTCTTTTTTATATAACAAAAATTCCACCATATATATGTAGACCATATTTTGGAGGTGGTTCCTCCTTTGACTATACAAGAATATTACCACTTTATCCCTCCCTCTACTTTACACGCACCTTATATTCTAATCATCATTGATTCATGTCCTTCTTCCCTTTTAGACCCATATTATTCTGTTAAATTGTAATTCCCATATTCGTATGATCTGTTTTCCATGATTATGCAAAATTTCATTTGATACTTCTCTTTTTTATGGTAGTAATATAATTCCAATTTTTACATATATAATTATACTTTCCATGTTCATTAGGGCCCAACCACTTATGTGTCTCCTCGATTGGACTTGGATTCACCTCATCATCATGTTGTGAAATAAGTCGAATCACCCAACACATTACCCTCCATGAATATGTTAAAGACAATGACCCATAAATTCTTAATAAATGAAATAATAAGAAGGAAAATAAATCATTTTCCCCTAATCCCTGATGTATGATCACTTGATCAATGCATAACTACCAATTAAATGTTGATTACCAACATAATTGTGCTTCAAGCCCATTACAATCGATTATGTCATCTTTATGACCACTACATTGATATGGAATTCGAAAATATGTATATATATATATATATCACATTGTGATTATTATTTTGTCTAACAATAAATTTTAAATGTCCTGAAGAATATAATTCCATTCATAGGTCATAATAGTTCCCCACTATAATGAGAACATAGATATTACATAAAGATATTCTTACATCAATATATCATATAATCTAGATAAATCTATCTAAAATGAAATAGATGATGGTTGAATATAAGGTGATAGAGTCTCATATGAAATTGATATATATTCTCATGAAGATCACACTTGGTGTTCCCTAAGATGAATGGTCCCATGTAAAGATGAACTAATATGAATTCCACATATTTTGTGTATCATTTAATTTTATCATATAAATAATTTTGGTTTTCCCTAAAACATGTTTTTTGGTTTCACTAATAGATTAATATTTTATAAAATTTTCTTATTTTTAATTCCATTATCTGTTATAATGTCCCTCACATGGTATTTATGTCTTTGTGAAAATTCATATGTGCCACATTTAAAATGATTCGAGTGTTTTGAAATATTTATATAATATTACATTAGTTCAAAATTTGTTTTTTTTTTGTTTTAAATAGTTTTAAAATGATTTAAGCAAATATCATGGACTTAGATTTCTTGCCAACTATTTTTCAACTCACCCGATTGACTTTCATAACAGTATTTGAATGTATTGAATGTGTATTTAATGATTTTTTCATTTTAACAAGGTGTGTATGTTGTTTTAAATGATAATTTGTAAAATATATAGGGTTTTTTAATATATTAAATGATTAAGACTATTGGATCATGACATTTCGATTAATTCTTTAAAAAAATAAATTGTTGAATTGTAAAAGAGTTATTTGAATTGTTTGGTTTATTTTAGAAATATTATATAATTTTAAAGAGAATTTTTTGTAAATGGTTGATTTTTTAGTGTAATTTCAATTGTGATTTTATAAAAAGAGTTCTAAGGGTATCTAAAATGTAGTTTTTCCAAAATATTTTATGTTTATATTGTTATAGAATTATGAAAACCAATACATTATATTGGTATTACTTGTAGATGTATAATAACACCATGTAAAGGGAATGTAACTAACACTATCCAACCCATAGAATATCCATCATGACCTCACTCCCATAAATGTTTAATTAATTTTCATAGACCATTGAAACTTATAAACCATCTTTGCATCCAACAACACATGCATGGTTTTAATTCTTGGGGGTCCTTGTTTGATATCCATATTTAGGCATATTCCCTAAGAGGTATGCGATTGTTTATTAATATAAAATTCTTGATGCTTATTCATGGATGTGAAAATTTTCCCTTCCTTATGAGGGTGTTAGAGTTGACATGTGTTTTACTAATTATATATATATGTGTTCATCTAATGATCATTAGCTTATTTTTTTCTAAATTACACTTGTTTGGATGCATGGGGACCTTATAAATTAAGACATAGGACCAAATTTTTTACTAAAATAGTTATGTTACTCAATTACTAATTTACCAAATTCATATTTTTTCCTATTCTATAAGAGTGTCCTTAATGAGGAATGTGATGATAAGTCAAATATATTTTCTATTTTTTTAGGAATCAGCAATGGATGACTATTGGCCTCATTATAGTTTGAGTAAAAATGAAGGAAAAATAGAATTTAATGTATGATTTTGATACATTGAACATAATATAATTGAAACTAAAAATGTGGGATCTATAGAAAAATTATATTTATTATCTAAAAGAGAATGTGTATGATAATAAATAGTTCACTTTTCCTCTATTTGTAAATTTATTTCAATAAATATTGGGAATAGATATTAGGTAGATTTTCTTTATGTTTTAAATCATATAATAATTATGATGGTTATCGGCACAATTTCCATTGAAGGATTATTTATAGAAAAAATGGATGTCATGATTTTTTTCCTTCTTGTAGATTTAGAGGACGAGATATACATAGAACAACTAGAAAGTTTCCTAATTAATGGAATAAAATGTACACTTACAGTCTCAAATGGGGTTTTTGTGGGCTTAAGTAGGCACCAAGACAGTGTAATTGGAATTTCAATTCATTCATGGTAGAATTAATGATCATGTAGTGTAATGTAAATAATTTCTACTATATGATGGTGTATTATGATGGGAGTTTTTCCCATTTCACTTCTTTATGTAAAAGAATTTCTCATAGTTAAACTAATGAAGGAATTCCTGGAAGAACTGACGATTGATTTATCTAGAAGGTCCCAATTTAAGGACAATGATTCTAGAAACTTGATAATAGGGATAAATATTGAAAGAGACATAAAGTATATAACTTTTTTTATCCTTGGATGATTTTTTATATAAACAATTTGTTTATTTATTTTGTCAAATGTTGATATTTCTGAATTAAATAGGTTGGATATGAATAAAGAATGGATGGATTTCAAATGTCTGACAAAATAGAATGGCGATGGAGTGTTAGTGTTCATATTGTTTAAAAATGATCATGCATATGATATTTCTGAAATACTTCTTCCATGTTTAATTTTTTTATCATGAAAAATTAGTCTAGAGATGATGGATGAAAATATGATATATATAACATAATAGATGAAATTGTTAAATATTGGAATAAACACGAGTAAAAAGAGAATGTAGATAGTGGCTAGGATAGAATTTGGTTTTATGGATTATCTGATATGATTACAATTCTGGACAATTAAGAAGACTATATCAAGGATGTGACTTTAGATGTTAATGATGATGAATATTTTATTTAAGAAAAGACAAGGATAGTTGAAGACGAATTCATGATTGTGAAAAATTTGTTGAGAAGATAAAGTGATGTGAAAAGATTAAATGGGATAATGGTTTCCCCAAATATACAACATTTTTTACTATACAGAAGCTGTACAATTGTTAAAAATCATTTTAGTATTCTACCATATTCAGTTATAAATGATAGTGGATTATAGTTATACACCATTATCAGCATCAAAATCATGATCCAATGTCAACCATATTCTAAAACCAAAATAGTTATTATGATCACTAAAAAACTAAATTTAAAATATCATTATGAATATGTAAATCCTCATGTCACTATTTGGATTAACATATAATAATTTTGGATCAACCAGTTAATTTGAATTGTTAAATCCTTTTTTATCCATTTTATTATTATTATATTAGTATATCTATCATAACTAGTTTAAATCATTATTTAATCCCTCCTAATGGCTCATATAGATAATGTAATGATCCTAAGAGTAACCACCAGGAGTCTCTCACTAGGTTTGTAGTCCATAGGCCCAATAATAATGAATTATAGTGATTATTATTTCAATGAATAACCAACAATTTTTTAGATGGATACCACTAGGTGAATCTGTTCTACAACCACGTCCACATTCCAATAACAACATAGAGATTTATTACATGCTAAACTACACAATCTCTACAATAGAAAAACATGATTATTTTATCAAATAGTTGGAATTATTACTATTTTATTAATTTATGTTTTCATATCAAAATCACCAAATAAAACATTAATTGTTTACATAAAAATACATCATAAACTATTCCATAAGGTTATCAATAAATATAAAATTATGATCAACCTTAACTTATTAGATATTAAATTATCCTAAAAAACTAAATAATCTTTGTTGTTATTAAAACCACCCTTTGATACAAACTGTGACTCCCTAGAACCAAAATATATGATATCATTATCATAAAAACATACATTATGAACAAAATGTCAGTTTTAAACTCATATTTGTAACCATTCATAATGACAATATCAATAAATAGTTTTTAATTTCATATATCTAAATGTTTTTTATTTATATTTAGATATTTAGTGATTTATGAATCAATATAAAATGATAATCCTATTTTTTTGTACCAATATACAATTCTTTCATTATATAGTAATATATATAATTAATGGAAATTATTCAAAATCTCCCACAAATTATTTGACACATATTACCCATCATAAGTGGTCATGTAAACTATTTTTCCCCATATCCTAGAGAAATAGAAACGTAAGAAGTGGTGAGATAAAATTCATGGTTTGGGAAACATATATTTTAAGAAATCAATGTAAAAGAATAACACAACCATTATAGAATTAACATTTAAATAACATGAATCCATAATAAACCTAAAACTAAATGGATTACATATCTATTAAAATAAAATAAAATATTGAAATCAATAATATTTTTCATATTCTATTAGAATGAATAATGTCAAATAACAAAATCGTTATTCAATGCCTTATGAAAAGAAACTATTATTTTCTTCATGATCTCATTCATGACATTTTTATGAATTGGTTAGGAATACACCAAATACCAAAATCCATGTTTTTATGAAACCTATCGATGAATCGAGAACCAATATACTGTTAGGCCCCAACTCTCACGTGTCTATGTTGTATATATTAACAGTAATAATTGTCAAGGTTTTTAATACCATTAACTACTAAACCACTTACTCAATTGATAATGGATTTATATATAGTGAGAAATATTTGAAATAAAATTCAAAACCAACATGTGTTAGTAGTTAATAATCATCTGGAATGCCTATAATATAACATATTCAATAATGTGGACAACATGATCATAAAAAACATAGATAATGATGTTTTATGGTAAAACATCACACAATCAACTTTCCAATAATCATCTATATTGAAATAATTACAAACTAAATCCCAAAACATTTCCCATGATAATAGAAGAACATTATTTATAGGTAAAAAACATCCTTTGAAAATTATGCACAATTTTTTCATTAAAATAATATTGAGAAATGAGTTAATGAATAAGTAAATAAATGAAAAAAAGAACCATAATACATCCCAATGAAGGATGTTTATGGTTTAATTAGAACATATTCCTCATGTATCCGTCGAATCCAATATTTTTATGGGAATAGATAAAAAACATTCTTTCAAAAAAATTATTGAATGACAAGACACATTACGTGTCGTCATGATTTCAGTCATGATATTTTTTTTATATTGTGTAGGCATGTACCAAATACCATAGTACATTTTGTCTTAAAATACCGATAAATTAATAGAGGACCTATATAAGTTTGGGCCGCATTTCCCACCTTGTTATGTTGAATACATTCAATATAATAGTTATAAAGACGTTTCATACCATTACCTAAGAAACCTCTTATTCAATAATGAATGGAATTTAATATAATGAGTGATATTTAAATCAAATGAAAAATCAATATGTGTTAGTAGTTAATAATCACCAGGAATTCCTATAATTTCCCTAGTTAAATAAAATATATTAAATGATCAAAAAAACAAAGAGAATGACGTTTTATGGTCAAACATTACATAATAAAATTTCAAATAATAATCATAATGAAATAATTACATATTGAATTATACCACTTTTTCCCCTGAAAATAGAAGAAATTTTTTTTGTTTAACATAATCATATAAAAATTATGTAAAATTTGATTTTGAAAATTTATTATGAAATGATTTTATGACTAATTGAATACTATGAAAAAATTACCATAATCCTTCCCATCTAAGGAGGTGGATGGTTTCAATAGAACATATCCCTAATGTATCCATAGAATCATCGACACATGTTGGAATAGATGAAAAAAATCTATGAAAAATAATATATGAATGATACCACCCAAGTAGGGATCAAAAATAGGATTGTTTGTATCATGATTCCATTTACCCTAAATGGTAACATATATATTAGAGTATAAATAGTGAATCATAAACCCTATTATGGTATTTAATTTTAAAAACACATAGGTAAATGAATGTGAAAACATATAAGATCTTTTATAAATCATTTTATCAATTATGTAAATGAGGATGTAGTGGGTATCTTCCTTAATTAATTTTAAAATGGTGAATACAATTTTATTTAATACCATTAATTTTTAAATAATATCAAATAAAAAACCATTAAAAATTAAATAATTGTTTTCTTTAATAAATTTTGATCCAAAAAAAGATTATGAAAGGGAAATCATTAATACTTGAAGTCATGTTTCTTGTTAATAAACATTGTAACAGGAGTGATTAATAATTATTTTTACTAAAAAATTATTTACCCAAATATGATCATGGAAAACAAATATTTTAAAACCTTAAGGTAGGAGAACAAAAACAATTTGAAAAAAATTTTCAAGAGAAAACATTATAACTCAATGAAGGGGATTTGGGAAACCACAAATAAATTATTACTTGGGAAACAACTGTATCAATAGACACATGAATAAAGGAACATGGTTTTGGTTGTAAATACAATGAAATACATGGATTATGATATAAACTATCCATGTTATATTAATATACAGATGGTATTATAGTTCTTAACAAGTAACATATAAAAATAATAAGAAATATAAGAAATAAAAATAATTCTACTTGATTATCACATTAATAAATCCCCCTAAAAATAAGGCATGTAAATAAAAACTAAATGAATAAATAAAAAATGAAATGATTAAAATAAAAATTCTGATAATATATCTCAAATTATATATATATATAATACATAAATGAAATTTGGTGCATAATATAAAAAATGACTCAAAGAGATGAATTTTAAATAGGAACCCTTACATAGTTCTAGATTCATTAAATGAACACTTTTAACTCCCTAAATAAAATTTTTATAATATTTATATACTTTTTAGGAATAATTTTATTCTTTATTTTAATTTATTATATAAAATTTAATAAAATTAATTATTTTATATATTTCTTCCCAATGTTAGTGACTTGTGGTTATTCGATAATGTTTTTTATAATGTCCTCTTTACAAAAAGCATGTTAAAAATGGGCAAAAAAATAGTTTCATATAATCTATAATATTAATAGTATAATGTTTTATATATCTATATATTAATTATTTTTTTAAATCCATTCATGATGTGTGGTGATGAAAAATTTTACTCATTGCTAATTAAGTTGATAATCCACACATATGAATAATTAATGTTCCTATTTTTAAAAAAATGAGAGTGAACGAAGGAAAATGATATTATAAAATTTAATAAAAGCATTTACATTATATATATAATATTAATTCTTCCATTATTTACTTTTTACAATCCATTAATGGAAATTTTGAGAAAAACAATTGACATCGCTTTGTGGAGGTGGTAGTTCATGGAACATCCAAATGCTGAATTGTTTTTCATAGAAGGATGAGAGGAATAAATAATGATTATTAAATTAATATTTTAATAAATATGTATAATTTTGATTTTGATTTAATCAAATATTACAGGTATATGATATTTTCAAGAGGAGGATTAAGGAGAAAACTTAAAAAGGAGACAATTTTTTTGTTAGAGACATGAAATTTCCTTTGAAAATTACATGGAATATATGGGATTTGCATGAAATAGTGTGAATAGGGTATTATGAGAGTGTAAATGTCAACTTAAATAGTGTATTTTGTAAGTTATTCAAGTTAATTTAGAATGGTAGGGTCATGATTGAAATGGTGTAACTGATCCCTTTTATAAGAGAGAAAATTGGATCTTTTGGTAACACAGTTTATATTTTAATAATGTAACCAGACTATTTCAATATAAATGGATAAAATGACTTTAAATAATAGAATATGGATTTTATTTGGATATATAAATAATTAAAAATTATTTCCATAATTTTTTCAAACATTTTATATGGGTTTAACCATTGTTTTTTTTTTACATTTTATCCTTCTTATTTTTTAATCATGGTAACTAGTTTTTAAATAAGTTATTATATGTTTTATTTTTAAAATAATACCACCCATTAACAAAATATCAATTTTTAGAGGCAAATTTAAAATATGTTTAATCTAATTCAATTTCTAAATATTCAACATTTAGCATTTAAATTAAAAAAGTTAATGTGTAGAAAATTTGTTTTAGTGCAAAAAATTAAATTTTTACCATTATACTTTCATAATATTATATAGGTTTAATAATTAAATAAATTAGAGTTAAATTATTTATATATTTATTTCTACATCATACAATTTTAAATAAATAATTTAGTTAAATTTAATTTATTTGATATAAATTCTTTTATATTATTAAAAATATAATTTGAAAATAATATTTTACTATTATAATGTTAAAGAGTGTTAATCATAAAAATAAAATTTTTATAACCAAAAATGAAATTGTATTTATTAAATATTATGAGAAATATTTATTTAAATATAGGAATAATTTTATTTTTTTTAAATTCTATTTGAAGGGAAATTAATCTTTACATTAGTGTATGTAATGAAAAAAATATGTCTTTAAAAAATGAAAACATTTATTTAAAAATTATATGCATAGAAAAAAATTATAAATTTTATTGATTGTAATGATAAGTAAATGTTTATTATTTATCAAATAATATTAATTTTAATATATGATAAAATTTTAATATAATTGTATTAATTGTCAAAATTAATAATTTAAACGGATGAAATTCGTTCTATATAAAAATTATTTTATTTTTTAAAGTGACATTAATTTTTTTTTGAAATTGACATAGTAATTTTAAATTACTTATTTAAATTATAAATACATATTTTTTATATAAAACAGGATTCAAAAACATCTATGTTAGATAAATATGATGGCATTAGAAAATTCATTATTTTCATACGATTCACATAAAAATAGAATAATTTAGAAAAATATAAAAAGACCAAAGATATTTTAGTTCTATGGAAACCATGACTGAATTTAACATTATAAAATTTAGATTACCTAATATTTACATTTAAATTTTTTAAAATAAATAATATAATATAATGAAACAATATTTTATTGAAAATAACCTTATTCAATATTAAATCATTCAAAATATTTATTTTTTAATAGTGAAAATTAATAATAGTTTACCGAAATAGTGTTTAATATCGATTTATTAATAATTTCATTTTAAATTTTTGTTGTTTTGTTATGTCGGGTGATGCATGTGACATAATTTCTACAACACATTTAATTATTCAATGGTAATAAAATATTAAGATCTCAAGGTGTTACAATGTGACCAGTCTACAATCAAGAATTACATACCTTGGGATGACTCATTATAAGGGTGACCATTATTTTTCCTGGAATGATATGTCATCCATCTATAACTACAATAATATAGGTTTCCTTTGTCACATCATGACTACATATTGTAATTACTTGATATTTCTTCACTCCAAAAATGAAAGACTTGTAAAAGCAACTGAATTCACCCAAAACTAATGATATTAAAAAAAATCAAATAGTAAAATCTATTAAAACAATTTAAATATATACCTACTGCGAGTAGGGTGTCATAGTATCTAAAGTCTGTTCTGAGGTAATAATTAAGGGGATTTATTTCTTTTCAGCATTATCATAACATATTTAAAAAGCGGTTTATCTATTTTTTGATATTATATAGTGTGTATAATATTAATAAATATAATATATTATTATTTGACCCTTATTAATGACATTATTGGGTACAAATTATATAAACTAATAATGAATATTAAATTGAGCATTGATGATGTCTCTTAAGGTGCTCGGAATTTTATACAATTTATATATTGTTGATTCACATACACATTAGTGTTGGTATTTTGGGATGACCAACAATAGTACAACATGCATAAGGATTTTTGGGATATTTATTTTTAACACCGCAAAATGTATATAAAAATAACATTTAATTCAATATCTTGTATGACATGAAACACCAACCATAAAAATTAATATAATATCTAGAGACTTTATGATATATTTACTATTTTAAATAAATTCAATCTATTATATAGCATAAAATGCACTCAATACTGAGTTATCTTTCATTGCACACATCTTCATGTTTCATCAATATCATGAGTTACACAGAAGATCAATTTTTTCAAAATAATATAAATGATGTATTTAAAATGAAAATTTTGTACTAGACATTAAATTTAAAATTATAAATAAGATCATATGAATTATGACAATAATTGGTTTAATTAATTTTTGACTAATTAATTAGTAATGGATTTATTTTAATAATTTTTATAAAAATAAATTTTTATGCACGCAAATTTTTTTATCTTAATAACTTAAATTAATTACTATTGATGTTAATAAATATTATCAAGCCATGGTGATCGGTACTGACATGGATGGATGTATATATTTTGACTCTCAAAGTGATTATGATATCCTACCAAATACGGATAAACATGTTCATAATTGGGAACCCCCAAAACAATGGAGGATATGTAGACACCCAAAAGGTAGGAACAACTCACATAGAAGGGGTGGTGGACATAACAAAAGATTATTATGTATGTTTTCCTGTTGTTTTGTGGTGGGTTCATGAGTTAAAAATGTTCATTTTTTATTCCCATTTAAACATTATATGTTTAATATATTTTTAAATGAATTTCTAGGGCCATAGGTTCTAATATATGGCTCGTGCACATTCTGGTACATTTCTTTGATAAATAGTGAAAATATTACATTTTAATTGAAATCACACGTTTCATCAAACTAATTTATAATGATATATTTTAAATAAAATTTGATTAAAAGTAATGTAAGATAAATTATATATCTATTAATCTATTGTAGGTCATTTTAAATCTTTTTATATTAATAAACGATATTTAAACATAGTGAAATCTTGAATAGTTTCACTTTAAAAATCCACTTTGTCATAATGTGTGCGAGATTATGTTAATATTAAATTCTACCATTTATGTGAGTTGAAACTGAAAATATGGATTCCATTTTTACATTATGATTAATTTATAATTTCTGATGATTTTAACTTTATTTTCTACATAACTTATTAGTGAAAATAGTTAAAATAAATTAGAGCGCTTAAGGAGAAAACAAGATTTCTTAGTGTTTATACATATAATATAAAGCATAAAATGACCAAATACTTATCCAACATCCATTTTAATGTAATATTTATACTATTAGGAAATTATTCTAAAAATTTTCAAGATTATGGGACATATTTCTAAGAATGTGACCCATATATTATATTATGGATTGAAAAAGACAAAAATATAATTCATTTAATTTAATTTCTATATTGAGTTGGTAATGGTAAAAAATACCTGTGTTTAGTTATATGTATGATTTTATAATATAAATAAAATTTTTCTATTATTAATAATTATCATTATTATTTACAGATGAATTGGTTACCTAAAATTCTTAAGAAACCAAAATATAAAAATTATTTAGTTTATAGTTAACTAAAATAAATGATACTAAAAACATTAAAAGTGATGTAAATTGTAAGAACAAGGGTTTAACAGTATGTTATTTCTTCAAAGTAATTCAATAAATTTTGCTACACACAACACAGAGTTCGAGAACACTACGATTTACCAAACAAGTCGTTAAAAAAGCGGTGATGAATAGTATTAACAGAATTTTAATTTTTATATATCCATACAATTTTAGAATACATATTATGTTTTCATAGACATGATATAAGAAAAAATTCATTTTTTATATCAAAGAAGTATTTTTTTTATAAATCCAATTTTACAACCTTTTAATGGAGAACCCGTTTTAAAACCAATATTTGACACTTTTATATATACTATTTAATGAAATAAAATAATTCTATAGAATCGGGACATAATAATTTAATTTGGATAAATTTTTGGTAATTTTATGATAACTTTGACATTTTTATGAATAGTGACAAATACTAAATTTTAATTGAAAACAACTTTTTTAATCGAGATAATTTATTGTGTTAATATATTCATTTGAATGGTTTGGAAGTATAATTATATTATATTTTTATAATTTAAGAAAATATATGTCATTATAAGTAATTTCACATTTAAATTTAACATAAACACATCCCAATCTGTTGATAGTTTTTTCCCTTCAAAAACTCACCATTTGGTTCTGAAATCAAGAAGTAATTATAAATTAATTAATGAATCTCCTAGCTTTTGAATTTGGTTAAATATACATAATTTTTTATTTAGAATATCAAAATTATCTTAGGGTGAATCTTTGGTAATTTTATGAAATTTCAATTTTTGATGAATAGTTTAAAACACCGCGTTATTTTTTAAAACAATTTTTTAAATAATTATTTATTTTATTTTATTTTATTTTAAATAAAAATATATATATATATAATACCTATTTTAGTTCAATTTGATTAATTGAAGTCATTTTATAATACAATTATATGTATAAAATTTTATTGTTATTTTTACCATCTTTTAACCACCTTCTTGGAACCTTTGTAAATTTTATTAAAACTTATTTTTACCACTTCTATGATTTGAATTTCCAAAATCTAAGAGAAATGGTTAATATCAGTAAGTAAAATTTTGTTCAATAAGATGAAAATAATTTTTAATGAATAGTAATATTTGACATTTATTTACCGCAATTATAATCTATAGTTCGGCCAAAAGACTTATGTAATAATTAATATTTCATTAATGAACCACTTGGGGTTATATTTGGAATTTTATAGTATTTTTTTATAATTTATTATAATAAAACAAGAGTTAATTGTAAAAGTTAAACTTGTTAACTCAGATTCAAATCTAAATGATATGTTTAATATGGTGACCTAATATTTCCTTAATCCTATTGGTTGAGAAGATTTAGACCCATCCCCACCATAGCCTCGAAATAAATTCATTTTGGGAAATTATAAACTGAATATGATTGTATAATAAAATAATATTTCATGTTTTCCTAAGGTGTCCCCCCTCTTATAAAAGTGCACTTCGCCTTCAATCAAATTCACACCTCCAAAACCTTTGGATTGGGAAAACCTTGCTCAAATATCACCCCAACTGCACTCACTTCGACCTATAGTCCTTACATTGATCATAAAGCCATCATAAGGATACCATAAGATCAACTTAAAAGGAATCACCCGAAATAGAGGTAATAATTTCACCGCCCTCTTTCAAGTTCTTTTATTCTTCCACTTCCTTTTTCTTTGTAGTTTTCATACCAAATAATAACTCTTGTACATTCTAAATACTAAGATGTTATTATAAATATGGTACAACCACATTAGTTGTTATACCCACCCTATAAATGACAAAGTCACCATACGTGTGTACATATGGATAACTGTCTCCACGTCGTCCGGTAGTTTGTTATTCAAACACATAATTATTTGGATGTATATAATAATGAATATAACAGGTTTAAATGATAAATATAACATGATAATGATTTGGTATATATGATATAACATCCAATTATATACAATTTCTCCATCAATATAATGATGCCATTGCTCGTTTGTATATACGGCTTACCGTCCCCACGACGCAATGAGATTCATTTCTATATTCCCCATTCAATAATGATTATAAAAATGTATATTATTAATATGTATGAAATATATGACATAATAATGATAATGGTGATATATATATATATGGGTGTGTGTGTGTGTATTACTTACATATATCTTTTTCACTTACTTCTGTTCAATACGATATGACAACGGAAACAACGTTTATGCATACGTACGGCCTACCATCTCCATAAATGATGTTTTCAATTAAAAATACCTATATATTATAATTATTTATATTCATATAAATATATGATATAAAAATCATGTTTTATATTCATTAATTATTTAAATCTTGTTCTATGGGATAAGATAAAGAATCAGATGTTAAAATGTGTATCATAAAGAAAGCGATTATTAACTGAAATGTTAATTTAACATGGAAATTATTATTACATGGGTAGTATAATTTCATAAATTAATCATTTATGATATCAAAAATATTAATATGGTTCTGTTATAATTTAATAACATTCTATGGTCATTATACAGGAGGCTAAACGTACCCTCGACTAAAGGAATGTACAAGGTAAGGGTTAATTTCTCAATCTCATTATTATCTGAGATTTTCTATCTGTAAATAGATTCTAGGTCCTATTTATTATCCATGTCCATGTTCATAAAATACAATTAAAAATGATTCTATTCAGGTACTCTATAACAAAAATGTTAGTTTAAATGTTTTGTATATTTATTCATCTATATCTTTCCCATTAATGTCCATGTTTTCATAATGGTTTTAAGGATTTATTTATATCGACATGATTATTTTAAAATGTAAATTACATTAAAATATTTAAATGTGGTATAGGATACATTGATTCAAAAATATCTTTTAAATGACTTCATTTATAAATGTGTGACTCTTAAATGATTTTACAAAAAAGGGATATTTCACTCAGAATGTTTTCCTGATCATTTTCAACAATTTATAAATTATTTTCTGGATATTATTTTTGATTAAAGTCGATTTGTTTTAATACAATAATAAATATTGTATTGAATGAGTTACGATATGTTCGAATGTGTTTGTGCTATTTTAATACCATTCCAGGTTTATGGATAATGTATTGACATTTTGTATACTAGTTTTAATACGAATGTTTATATTATGTTTAATCCTTTTCATGCGAGTAATGTATTGGACTTAGTATGTGACAGGTGGAGCCCGCTATTTTTCCTAGGTGAATCAGCAGGTCTCATGAGAAATTAGACTTTGAATTTTCCAAGACCTTTCCCAATTTGATATATAGTTTGGGATGAGGACTTAATCATTTTGAGATATCTTGGTCAAGCCCTTGACAAAATGATACAGAATGTCCCGCATTATACATTCCCTCATTATGAAAAAAAATATTGATGGTTCATGTGGTTATTTGACTAGTATGAATACCCATGACTATGTTTTATTATGGTATTATTTACTCAACTCTTATTCCTGTCATAATGTAATCATTTTTATTATTTGTAAAGGCATATGCTTCATATAATTCACCATGCCTAATGTTTATGATGTCTTCTATTGTATTTCTTACTCTTATTGAGCATCTTATCTCACCCATTTCTTATGTTTTATTTTCCCACGATTCCATGAAATGTATTATGATTTATATACATGGTTAAGCTAGGGGATTAGTGGAGTTCTCAAAGGATAATTTATGTTGTGTTTTATTTTCTAATGTTTAATGTAATGTTCATGTATATAATTTATTATCCAAGACTGCTAAACTGATCAGTCTTTCGTGAGTTCATTCCTTATAACCATTCCAATGTAATACAATAAGTCATTGAATCTGTGCTTCTTGGGTCAGTGCATTACATTTTGTTTTAGAGGAGGTTTAGTAAAAACCTTGGAAACTAGATTTAGAAAATCTCATATTACTGAATATAAACCTAAGATCGACTTTGAGGATTAGTATATAAGAACATCCTTGAATTTTTTTTAATGTAGAGATTTTGTGTATTTTCCCAGCAATACATCCCTGTCTGGATATGAGTAGGTAAAGGAGGCTCTGGAACAGATGTACCTAGGAGTAAATACTCCGACAAGGAGTTTCAGGCTTGACCAGGGGTATCCTGGTACACGACAATGAGCCTTGTTACACTCTTGGTAACTACACTCCCCATAGATATGCATAGGATAATTCCCATTTTCATTACAAGCCATTATGAAGGATTTATGAGTAAATAAATTCTCAATGAAAACATTTTTATGTTTATAGATTATATGCATAAACTTTTCAATTTGCGTTAGGTATTTTACAAGTTTAGAATTATGCACAGTGATTCATAATCTAACTTAGTGTATACCCTTTTATAGAAATGGTGCCTAGTAGAAGGAATGAGAACTCCAACAATACACATGATCCAAACAGTAAGAATCATGGTATCATTCATGGTATTAAACCAACATTTAGAAGGGATATATTCTCCCATGTATTCTCATCATATGAAGAAAAGAGTATCATGTGTTAATAAGATAATTAATGAATTCTCTAAGACCTATAGATTTTAAGGGATGTAAGAGAATAAAAGGATGGTATAGAGAAATATGGATAAGGGGAAGTAGGGAAAGAAGGATTTTCCCTTATGTGATAACTGTGAAAAGAATAACCTTGATAAATGCTTGGAGGGAATGTTAGATAGTTGTAAGATTGGAGAAAAAGGACTCCAAGTACATGATTGCAAGAGTATGAAAAAGGTTTTAAGTGTTCAATGCTTCATTAGCAAGTAGTTAGGTCACTACATGAATCAATTTCTCAATCATCGGAGTATACCAAAATGAGGTAATTGGATAATAATCATGTTATGATATTACCGCAGATGAAGAGGAATGATTAGTGCTCTTATGTTGTTATTAAAGATTTGTTTTATTTGATCATTGTATTAATGATCTACATGTTATATGAATTATAGAGTATGTAAGGATTGTACATCACTACTATTTCAATGAGGATTTTAGATTGTATGCTACTACGAAAAGT
Source organism: Viscum album (assembly GCA_963277665.1). Classification (NCBI taxonomy): domain Eukaryota; kingdom Viridiplantae; phylum Streptophyta; class Magnoliopsida; order Santalales; family Viscaceae; genus Viscum; species Viscum album. The sequence continues at coordinate 1,023,032,689 of OY728162.1, forward strand.
GACACAACAGCAATTTATTCTTTTTGGAAAATACATGGATGAGGAAATATAAACCTTAATATAGTTCTGATACTGAGGTGGTGATTTTGGAATAAGATATGATTGAATTTGATATATTATATTTGATATTCTTGACTCCCAGGAAACTGATTAATGATTTTCATATTCCATCATTGTTGGGGTTTACATCATTTTGGGATATAACGAGTATATCCAGTATTCAATAAGGAATAAGGGAGAGTGAATGTAATCAATATGGTTTTATGGTAATTCAGGGTGTTATCATGTTTTAATAGAATAGATGATGAATATATCCACGTGTTATTATGTGGCTAAAATATATATTCATAATGTTTACCTTACTTATGAATTTTGGACTTTGAGTTTGAACAGAAATATTTTGGATATGTCTAAAGGTTAAAATGGATTAAGATGGACATTGGATCCAATTGATTAATGATAAAACATTTCTTAAGATTTTTTTGGATAGTTATAAAAAGGAAAACCCAGAGGTCATCTAATAACCTATCGTGTTCAACAATTCCGTGAAACGTGAACCTGCAACCAAAGGGCGACAAGGGTGTATCACCTACCACTGGCCAAAGGGATTTCATGGTCTGTATAATGTATTTTTTTGAATGGTTTGATAGGTGAATTATAAATTGATTTTTTTGAATCCTATATGATTAGGATAAATAGAATATTTTTGAGTTCTATTATCTTTGGGAGTGATAGATGAGTTTGTGATAAAAATTAGTTATAGGATGGAATTGTACTTGTCAAGTATTATTTTTTTACTTATTATATGAATAATTTAATTCATAACCTTTAGTGAAGGGATTCTAAACCCAAAAATGTGTTATCCTTATAACTTAATTTTTTTTTGAACTGATGATATTTTAAATCATCATAGATTGATGGCTTTGAGTCCACCAATCTTAAAATTGATTGTGATTTTTGACCTCAATCTCTCCTAATAAATATTTAAGTTTTCTATCCAATTATGTGTCTCTATTTTCCACCAATGTTATCCTAATTGAGATCATAATTTTGTGGTGACTTATTCATTTCACTTTCTCTCATTTTAAGACTAAATTTTATAATCCCAATTTTTTATGTGGGTTTTCCACAAAGGTATTGTTCTATTTTTAAGCTCTTATTTTCGACGAACAATTTCAAATTGCAAGGACGCAATTTATTGAAAGTGGTGAAAATGTGACACCCCATGATTTTATAGTATGTTATCTCTTAAATTTAATTTAATAACTTCTGTTACCTGAAACAACAAGTTTGAGAGCACCAAGTCTTACCAAAATAGCCATTCAAAAATATTTAATGTGTTTCTTAGGCATAATATAAGAACAAAATCATTTTTTCAGATAAAATATGTATTTTTAAAAAAATGTAATTTTACCACCTTTTAATGGAGAACCCTTTCTAAAACCATTATTGGACACTTTTATATATTCAATTTAATGAAATTAAATTATTCATTAGATAGGGACATAAAAAATCAATTTGGATAAATTTTTTGTTCTTTTCTGATAACTTTCATATTTTCATGAAGATTGGAAAATACTAAATTTTATTGGAAAACAAATTTTTTATAAAAATAATTTTTAGTGATAAATTATGAATTTGAATGGTTTAAAAGTATAATTAGATTATATTTTTATCATTTAATAAAATTTAATTCATTATAAGTAATTTCACATTTAAATTTGACATAGACAAGTGCCAATCTTTTGATAGTTTTTACTTTTTAAAAACTCGCTTTTTGGATTTAACAACGTGAATTAATTTTAAATTATTTAATGAAACATATATGTTATTAATTTGGTAAAATATAAATCATTTAAATATTTTGAATATCGACATTATCTTAGGGTGAATATTTGGTATTTTTCAAAAAACGTTTAATTTTTTATGAATAGTGAAAAAAACTACGTTATTATTTAAAAAAGAATTTTTATTTAAATAATTATATATTTTATTTATATTTTTTTTAAATAAAACTAGATATAAATTACCTATATAATTTCAATTTAATTATTTGGATTCATTTTATAATAAAATTATATGTATATAATTTTATTAAACTTTTTATTGTCTTTTACCCACATTCTAGGCATGTTTCCAAATTTGCATAAATAATAACTTTACTGCTACTGTGAGTTGAATTTCAAAAATCCTATAGGTACAATTTATATCAGTAAGTAATATTCTTTTTAATATGATGAAAATAAATTTTGTGGAATATTATCATTTTACTTTTATTTACCACGGTTAAAAATAAATAGATTAATTAAAGGTAAAAATGATATTATTATTACACTAAGACATGTCATAATTCTCTTGGATAAGTTAAATTCGACCCAAAGCAACCAAAGGAAAAAAAATGATCCTTTTGGTCAACATGGATTATAATCGGAAATTTATAATTATTTTATTTAAAGAAGAGTTAAAAGCATAAAATTCAAAATTTAATAACTATATCATTTTTAGTATAGGGGTAGACATAATAAAAACTCAACTATAAATATTCATTATAAAAATAAAAAGATTTCCTAAATAATTGTATTTTATTTATAATTTTTAGAAATTAAATAATTAAATTTATTTATGTCATAATGATGATGCAGTAACTACCTTCTTTATGAAATATTCAAATAATTGATATTATCAATATTAAAATAAATAGAATTTGAATGTTTTGATTCCATTCATGAATTTTATAGGTTCATATGACATGTTAGGGTTGATTAATGTATTTTTTTTTTTGATGTAATAAAGTTTTGACTACATTCACAAAAACCAAATACTAAATAGTATCAAAATTAACATATTTTTTTAAACTAGTATTATATTTTTAAATAATATAATATTCCAAAAAATATATGGATCGGACAAAGGACTTATATAATGAATAATATGTCAATAATGAACCACATGGGGTTCTCTCGTAATTTTATAGTACGTTTTTAACAATTTATTATAATAATACAAGAAGACATTGTAACAGATAAACCTTTTAACATATAGTTAAATCTAAAAGATATGGTTAATATGGTGACCTAAAATTGCCTAAAACCTATTGGATTAGATTATCCCACACATACCCACATTCACCTCTAAATAAATCAACATTTAACCATTATAAACAGAATATGATTGTATAATAAAATAACATTTTAATTTTTTTCATAAAGTTCTCCTCACCCCTAATATAAAAGGGCACTTCCCATTATCTCAAATTCACACCTCCAAAGCCACTTGTATCATCCAAACCCTACTTAAATACCCTCTCATCTATCCTCACTTCGACCTATATTCCTTATATTGATCATAAAGACAACCTAAGGAGCCCTTTTGATCAACTCAAAAGGAAACACCCGAAGAAGAGGTAATAATTTGACCACCTTCTTTAAAGTTCTTTTCTTCTTCCACTTCCTTTTGCATTGTGATTTCCATACCAAAATAACAAATCCAATACCTTATATATATTGTGATATTATTATATATATTGTATAACCGTATTCTTTATTCTAACCACTATATAAATGACAAAGTCACCATACGTGCATACGTATGACTTACCGTCTCCACGTCGTGGTGTAGATTTTTAATCAAACACTTCATTATATGGATGGGTATAATAATGTGTATAAACAATGTTATGATAAATATATCATGTTAATTATTCTTTATTTATGATATACCATCCAATTACATATTATTTCCCTATCAATATAATGATATCGTCGCTCGTGCGTACGTATGGCTTACCGTCTCCACGACGCGATGAGATTCATTTCCATGTTCACCATTAAATGAATATTATAAAAAGGTATATTATTAATAAGTATATAATATATTAAATAATAATTCTAATAGTGATATATATATATATATATATATGTTTACTTTCATATATCTTATTCAATTACTTCCCTTTCATATGATTTGAAAACAGAAACAATGTTTAAGCGTACATACTGCCAACTGTTTCCATAAACAATGTTTTCCATTTTAATATATATATATATTATAAATATTAATATTCTAAATATATATGAAATATAGATCATTTTTCATATTCTAGAATTATTTAAATTTTGATCTATGTGATACGATCAATGATGAAAAGTTAAAACATGTATGGAAAAGAAAGCGATTACTATCCAAAATTTTAATTTATCATGGAAATTATTATTAAATGGGTAGTATAAATTCATAAATGAATCATATATGACAATCATAAAATATTAATATGGTTATGGAATAATTCAATAACATACAATGGCTATTATATATTTAGATAAACATACAACTCAACTAAAGGAATGTACAAGTTCAGGGTTAATTCCTAAATCTCATTATTTTCCGAGATTGTTTATGTGAATGTATTTTCAGGGAAATATTTGTTATCCATGTCCATGTTTCGTAAAATATATTCAAAATTAATCTTTTATGGTAATATTCAACTATAAAATCATTTTATATGTTTTAAATATTTATTCTTCTAAATGATTCTCATTAATGTCCATGTTTTCAAAATGGTTTTATGGAATTATTTATATAGACATGATTATTTTAATATTTTAATTCTATTCAAAAGTTTAAATGTGGTATAAGACACATTGATTCCAACTTATCTTTTAAATTAATTAATTTATAAATGTGTGACAATTAAATGATTTCACAAAAAGGTATATTTCCCTCAGAAAGTTTTACTGATCATTTTCAACTATGCCAACATCATTTAGTAGATATTATTCTTGATTAAGGTATGTTTATTATAATAAAATCTTCAATATTTTATCAAATTAATCATGATATTTATTACGTTGAATATTCTATTTTGATACCATGTGTTTTTTGTGGATAATTTACAGACATTTAGTATTCTAGTTTTAATAAAAAAAATTATATTATGTTTCAACCATTTCATATGAGAATTGAATTGGACTTAGTAAGTGATGAGTGGAGCCCTCTATAACTCATTGGTTAATCATTAGGTCTCCTGAGACAATCAGATTTCGAATTGGCCGAGGCAATTCCCAAATTGATATATGGTTTTTGATGATCCCTTAATCATTTTTAGACGTCTTGGTCGATGCCTTGACAAAATGTTTCAGAATGTCCTACATTATACATTCCCTCCTTAAGATAATAATATATATGGTTCATCTAATTATTCGACAAGTAGAACACCCATGGCGATGTTTTATTATGGAATTGTTTACTCAGCTCATATTCATACCATAAAGTGTTTATTTTATTATTTATAGAGGCATGTGTTTTCAATTATTCACCCTACCTAATGTTTATATTATCTTTCGTTGTATTGCATACTCTTACTGAGAATATGGGCTCACCCCATTCTTATGTTTTATATTCACAAGATTCCAAGAAGTGTATTATGATTGATATGACGTGTTAACCTAGTTGATTAATTGAGTTATCAAATGATAATTTATGATGTGTTTTATTTTATAATGTGCAATGTAACGTTTATGAAAGTATTTTATTTCAAAATACTTCTAAACTGATCCGTCTTTTGGGACATGATTCATTGTAATCAGGGCAATGTACTAAAATAATACACCAGCTCTGGACTTCTGGTTTTAAGGATTTTCAAAAATTTAATTATTTATTAACATTCATTAATGGATTACATTAATATATCATGTTACATAGGTAAGAAATTAGTATATTAATATTATATTATTTTAGTGATTAATTTAAATATAAATTAAGTAAATAATTTATTAATTGACCTTAATGATTTTTTGTAATAAATGATATATTTTAATTTGTTTAAAATTAATATAATTCATGTCATCTACCAAGTAATTTTTAAATTTTAATGAATATAAATTATATTTCATTCAAGGTCCAATTTTTTTATAATGAACATTTTAACCTCTAAATTGTAGAATCGTAGTTATCATCATTAGCATTAATGTAGTCTTTTTGTGCTTTGTACATCTATTAAAATTAATTTCTAACACATGGGTTTTTAAGTTTCTAAATTATATATCATATTTAAAATCATATGGTGAAAATTATTTAGTAATACTAACTTCATTTATCTTTAATGGATAAATTACCTAGGTTATAAAATTATTTAACATAATAAACATTAAAATGGTAAAATTTGGGAAACATTCAAGTTAAGTGAAAATGATAAAATTCTATTTATTTTTATGTGGAGGTGGTTTTTCTCCACAATAATTTCCAGAAAAAACATTGTTTCTTGATTTTTGTGGAACATGTTGTTAGGGATACCTCCAAATATTGAATACTCTAAAGTATTTATATAAATTTCCCACCTCCTCGTATTTAAAAAGGAAATCACTCGCCCCACTTCATCACACCTCTAAATAAATGGAAATTGACAAAATCACTGTCATGTATTGCTCCACTAATCCTATAATTCTTATTTTGTGTAGAAATAATACCATTAAATGTTTTATTGAAAACTAAAGGAGGAGACGTTAACAAGTGGGAATGCACATCTGAAAGAATTTATATTTTATTTCATTCTCTAAGATCGAATATTATTATTATACACTGATAATATAATATCATAAATATCTTCCATATGATGATATTTTATTATGTTAATGTTAAAACCATAAAAATCACACAATTATATTAAATGGGTTTGAAATCATCATTTGTGTGTACGGTACTCTATCACCTCGCAAACTGATGTCATTCATTCTTCCATTACAACATTTAATGGTTGAAAAAATGATGTATTTATAGTTTAATTTATATATATATATTATATATATTATTTATGATTTTATTCTTCTTATTTAATTATTTTATCACACATATCTTCATGCCTTCCATTTTTTGGGATTATAATAATGTCGCTCGTGTGTAAGGCCGACTACCGCCTCATAAAGCGATGTGGTTCATTCAAACTTTACATTAAATTTATTATGGATTTTTTTAAATATTTATTATATATATTACATAATAATTATATTTGAATTATAATATGTATACATATCACTTACATTTCATTCATTCAAAATGAAAATAAAATGGAAACAACGTTCATGTGTATGTAGGAGATACTATTTCCATGAATGGTGTATATCATTTCATCTCAAAAAATGTTATGTATTAATATAAATACATATATAATGACAATATATAAAATTTAAATAATTTATTACATTATGGAGATGGTTACGTCATAATTTAAGTATGTGGAACAAAAAATAAAAATTCAGAACATTCTTGAAAAACTTGTCCATTAACACTCAAAAAATGGAAACAATGATTTATTATTTATAAATGGATAATAAAATGTTATAAAATAAAAATATATAATGATATAAATATTAATATGGTTATATTATAAGTCAAAAACAAGACTAAAACCTTTTTACATGTGGTTAAATAATATTCCACATAAAAACATAAGGTAAAATATTTCATCTCCATTGACATTCGATTAATAAATATTTGTTATTATGAACCAATACACTTTTATGTGTTTTATATACAGACCGTTTATATGTAATATCATGAATACATGATTCTTCATGTTATTTTATGTTTCCAATTTGAATTATTTCTCCCAAGTGTATTTGATTTGAAAATTACCATTTGAGAAATGTTTGGGTGAAATCAAACATTCTTATGTGATTCCTAATATTTTCACGAAACAATCCCATTATTATAATATTTTTTTTGAAATGAAATTTATCTCAAATATCTCTATAATATTGTGTTCGATATGATTATTTTCCTAAACATTATTCACATTTTACATAATAATTTTACTTTGTAATATATATAGTTAAATGGGGAAATATTGATAAATATGTATCTGGTACTCAACATGGACATTTGATCTGGAACATTTTTTATGAACTAAATTTATTATTTTATATATATGAGGATTAATTTTGACTTGTATTATATGTGTTGGGTATGGTTTAATGTAAACCCCACAATACACTAGTAGTCTCATGAGACAAAATCTTTTGGATAAACCCTACATGTTTGTAAAAAGTATTTTTTAAACTATCTTGTGTCGATATTATTATATTCTATAATGTATTAAGTAAGGTAATAACGAGTAATGTATCATTTTGATAATAAGAATATATTTTTATATTAAAACATTTCCTTTATTCTGATTCAATTGTTATTATATGTGATTTTTTTACTATGTAAAAATTTATTGATGCATTTAATTATTAGTTTATTATTTAAATGACATTTGTTTTCAATTATATACCTTCACATATTGATTCCGATTTATCGTATCATGAAGGCCATGTTATTTAATTTGTTTTTTTAGTTATTCACCTTTCCATACTTATTATCCTCATTGGTTCATTATAAACTCAGCTATACATAACCCTTTCTGAGCATTTGAGATCATACATATTTTTTTCCTCTCACAGGGATTAAATTAAATTAAATTTGACTAATATACAAAGATATGATATATGAAATAAATTTATTCCAAAAAATTTATATTTTATTTTTTTATTCAATTATAAATCAAATCTCACATATGTATCTTCTTTTAAAATACTACTAATCCATTTGATCCTTTGATTTTTCTTCCCTATAATAATCCAATATAATTTTAGCAGACACATTCTCCCAGATTTTGGGGTCAGTTCACAATAATTTGTATCATAGGATATTTAGTAGAGACCTTGAAAATTGTATTAACCAAAAATATATTATACAACACCACCTAATGATATAATTTGAGGATACCTATTGACTAAAACCCCAAAGAAACCATTTTTATGATTATGAGATTTACTATACATATATTTTTTCATTTTATGTTACAAATATCACTAGTTTTGGGATGGTACATTATGTTTAATAGTTATATGATCAAATATAGTGTATGAAATCTTTTAAAAATTGATCTTAGAATAAGTAATTTAAACCTCAAAAATTCACGTTATCCAATGAGTAAGATTTATCGTGTATTTTATAGTGTTATGACAATATTTCAATGGAAACTAGTATCTCATGCATTTTATTTCTATGTGGACATAATATCATTTGATAATAATAAAAATAATTTTCAATGTCCTCTAATCTGGAACACTCTCATGTGGGAAGAAATGATTGGTTATGAGACCTGAATCCCCCCCCAGCCAAACAATAGGCATCCAAATCATAGTGGGGTAGGATATGAATAGTCAGAAGAGAAAATACCACATGGTTATAGAGTTACAACACAAGAAATAATCATATAACAAAAAATAAATATTAGAGTGCATAAAAAATGGATACAAAATGATAGAGTTGAAACCAACTAACAATCATATAAATAATAATGGAATCTAGTAATTAAGTACTGAAATGTAACTAAATGTCATTCTAGGAGTAATTAAAAAATACAATACATGAGCACTCATCAAAATAATTAAAATTACTTGATCATGAAACCAATGATTATCTTTTCTTTAATTTCCAGCTCATATAGTAAGAAAACAATAACCAACATGGTCCTTTTCTAGTGTCCAAACTGGCTTACATATAATCATCTTAGGTACCAAATGGAATCCAGAATTGGGTGATAGTATAATTCAATAGGCCGAAACCACCCTATCAATTAATAACTTGTCTGATAATAATTGCATAAAATATTTCAATAAACATGAATTTAACTGATGAAATAATTAAATAAATACCATATTAACCTACTTTGACACCATGCCAAAATGTCTCTAAGAGCCTCACAACAATTCCAACCATAACCATGTAACTATGATAGAACATATCCTAACTCAGGGAATTGAAAAAATGATTCTAATAATTTCATTGAACCATTTCAAATATAACCTTATAATGAAGGTTTAAATCACACAAATCTTGTTCAAAACTGATTTATAAGAATTTCAGAGTTTAATTAGGAATAATCCCACTATATAAGAATTTCAGCATGTTTCATTGGGCCAATCCTTCTATTTAGGCACATCAGTATGTATCACTGGTCATAAACCATTATATAATAATTTCTGCATGTATAACTAGGAGTAGACACATATATAATCATGTCATCATGTTTTATTAGCCCAATCCCTCTATATAAACATTTTAACATGAGATAGAAGGCCAAGACCACTATATAAGAATTTCTGCAATTAATCACATCACAATTCATGGTAACAAGTTTATCACAATATCTCATCATATGGACCAATGGTTAATTATTAAAATTTCAATTCATCAGTCATTTACACATTTCATATATCATTTTTTCATAACTAAAAAAAATAGTTTAATCTCAATAAAAAAGCCAAGACAAGGTGAATCTATATCAAGAAAACACCCACCATATCTGTCATGAAAAACAAAACATAATCCATTATTAATTAATTTATATTGTAGGGTTTGATCACTTTATCTATGGGTACAATAAAGGCCAATAACCACTTGGATCCAAAGGGATTCCAAGACGTAATTCAATTCATTTTTTCAATTTGTTCAGTACATGATATGATGGCGTATTTGAAAATTTTCACGTACATGATAATTATCAAATCATAGGGTTCAGGTTTTGACTCCATACCTTTAACTAACAATCAATCAACACTTTCAATAGAGAATTACCATGTGGAAGAAGGTTTGGATGAAGGAAATAATGATCCTAGATAAAAAAATAAATATAAAAATAATCAATTCACACTATCAAGAGATTACACCCCATTTTTTGGAGAAAAATGGAAGGAAGACAAATCATGATAAAAACAACTTATTAGGGATTGATCGAACACGAAGGACATTTAGAAGAGAGTTGGTCACTCCAAAATTGTCTGGAAGGATCCCTAGTTTTAATTGATGGAATATTAATGTGAGATGGAATAAAAATCAACAACACGACATACATTAAAACAATAGGCTACGGAATTACACAACATGTAATATAGTTACATGCCACTTAATTATTTTTAGAGGGCTACGCTGAAAATACAATCACATCATAATATTATTTATTTTGATAGAATATTATATTATGTGTAACATTAATTTCATGAAATATTTTTTTCATGTTTTGAATCTATTCATGACATATAACCATTCACAGAATTTTCCTAGAAATAATTACACAACATGTATTACATTAAAACAACATGCAAATATTCTAAAAATATTTTTTCAGTCTAGGTTATTCATATATCCCCAACAAATCATTAAGGATTATAAACATACCATGAAAATGTAGTTATATGTGAACCATTTATCCATACTATAGTAATTCAAACATAAATCCCAATCGGAACCCCATGTTGATCCCCATTAATTTTTCTCAGACTTCCTCGCAACCCAATACGAGGTTTATTAAAAAAAATACATTCATGAACATTATTTCATTTTACCCAACAAAGGATCTCCTCTATAAAAAATACATGACCATAAAGGCTCAAAACAAAATCAATGATGGACATACCTGGAAATAAATGAGATATTACATCATCCCCACCAAAAATCGTATCATTCCCAAGCTGATCCAAGCATTACTACGGGATCTCATCTAAACAAACATTACCCCTTTCAAGGTCATTCCTAACATCATGGATTCTGATTGGGAGAAGTCCTGGATAAATCATAGATAAAACCATGGTAAATCTATTAATAACTGAATCTCATTCTCATTATGGGGATCCTCCCAATATATCATGGATCTGACATTCACTGGGTCCAATGAGACTTATTCCCATGATGTGACGTGGCCTATGAAGTACAATTTATCAATATAGAAATTAAATTTGGTTAGATTCAGCTAAATTCCATTCTCTATCAATATACTCAGGATTATTTTATGATGTTTGGAATGATAGTATGCTGACCAATAGTAAACTAAGATGTCATGGATGAAAACCTTCACAAATTGTTCTAGAAAAGGATGAATAATATTATTTATCAAGTCCATAAATATATCTAGTGCATTGGTCATACCAAACTACATCACTAGAAACAAAAAAATTCTAAACCTTCTCTTAAAAGATTTTTTGGGTGTTTTTGATAGTCTCACCCGCAAATAAAGGTATCCTGATATCAAATCATTCATATATGATAACATAGAAACTCTCAACTAATCTAATAGATCATTGATGTGTGGATGATGATATTGGATTCTGACCATCATATGATTCAATATCTGATAATCAAAACATAAAAACAAAGTCCCACCATCCTTCCTTGAGAAGTTAAATTGATAACACCAATGATATGTACTAGTCCATATGAAACCATTACTATCTAGATCCTCACATGTAAAAGTAAACTCTCCATTTTCTTCTTCTTCCATTCTTTAAGGTGGGATAGAAAATGTATTTTCTCCCGACACGAACATGATTTCAAACTCGATCTCTCTCATGGGCATTAAATCCTGGAACTCATCCAAAAAATTCATGAAAATTCTCTACCCTTGTAGGAATAGATTCAAATAACAGCACCACAATCATATAGAATATAAAAACAGTTTTACCTATGATACAATCCAATATACACTAAATTAGTCATGCAGGACTAGCCTAAAAATCCTACTCACCTAGGTGAGAATAGTTGTCTCCATCAAGAGATGAAAAATAAATTATCCCTATGTAATAGTTGATATGATCCTATTAAAGAACATACTGAAATACATAAAAATAAAATTTAAGACTTTTATTCGCATCCTTAATGGTTTTCCAATCAAAAGGTAACCACCAATCTATAGAGAACTCACCTTATAACATTTGATATTCTTTGATTTAAATCCCAATAGTGTGTCGCTGATTAAAAAATACCCATGATTTCCACATCCAATCCCAACCAATTTACAAAATCATAAGATAAAAAGGAATGTGATTATCTGATATTATACAAAATAAATTAAAGGGTATATGATACATATATCATACCTCTGGCAGTGGATGTTCCTGCATCCACAATATCTAGTGTAGTCTGTATGACATGTAGTAGATCAGTCCATGTATTATATGCTCTATCCAACTCCATTGAGGTATACCCTATACATGGAACTACCATTTCTGCACTGGGGTACCATGTCCCCTTCCTTGAATAGAATATCCCATGAACTCTAGTAACCTATCTGTTGAGGAGTAGTAAAGTCCTTCATGGACTCTAGTACCTATATTGTTTCCCTTCCACTACTTTGTTGTTGTGATCCCATACAAACCCACTTTCAGTGGTCCAATATTCGTCAATCATAACACTCCAAAGTGGGCTATAGAGAGTGAGGTCATTTGTGGCCCTTATTTCCACATAGCTAGAAATTCAGAGAAATATGGTCTTGATATGTCTTTCCACATAACTATAATATCGTACCACTAAAACCCTAGAGAAAACAAATAATGAAACGTTTCTTTCCAAAATAATAAGAGTTAAAATTAATTTTCTTTTTGAAATTTCCTAGCCACTGATTGGGGCCTCTCTTATATTCCCTTCCATAGGGATTACTTGGTTTAACACATCTACAAAAATTATAAGATGGAAGACGTTCACCTCTGACCTCATCTCATTGGAAATACCCTCATGAAAACATCTAGCCATGTAGATCTCATCAGCATCCAAGTATCGAATAAATTGTGGCATGATGGTGAAATGTTCAGTTTATTCCAGCACTAACATTACCTCTGATGTCTTTTGCATTAACTCACAATCCTTATCGCCATCAATGCATCAGGTTGAAATTTACATAATAACTTTTTAATGTTGACATTCTAGGATAAATCCTCATACTTCCCTTCATGATCTATAATTTCTTACCAACACTTTTCTGGTCCATGAATCAAATATGCAACAAGATCTATCATCATATCTATGTGTGTCTAAAGATTCTTAAAGATCATTTGGAATTACATGATTAAGAACATGCCTCCATCCTCAGTAAACATAGGTAGGTGGTGTTACTGAAACTCTCTCATAAACTCAAACCTTAATGGAATTGTGTGAAAAATATCCCTTTCCATGTATCTTAGGACCCATGGGAAGATCTCATGAATTTGAACATCCATATGATCCTGAAGAACTAAGATAATCTCTTATTTAGCTGCATTAGTAACGTGTTGATATCAACTCTCCTTATGATCAAATAGAATATAAATATGATTCATTTTTTCTACAAGTCAAACACACTCTATAGAACATTGGATTTAACAACAAGTTCAACCTTAAAAGATGAAACAAAAGAGAACAACTAACTTATAATCTATAAAAACAACAATAACGGGTTATTTAGAACTAAATAATAGTTTTTTAATTTTTTTTCTCGATTATAATAGATACCTAATATCACAATTCAATAGGAATTTAAATATAATATGAAAATTAATATGTTCCTATCATGAACAATTCATGTCAATATGTATCACTATGTATCTATTATGATTGATTCATACTCATCTCACACTATACCGGGACATAGTTTCATATATATAAGGACCAATACGATCATTTAATAATAATATAACACAATATGTGAATCAATCAAGGGGAAATAACAGCAACTGTCACATGAAAATAGTGTAAACAAAAATCCACCCCTATAAACTCATATTTTCTGCCAGAAATGGGTTAGGTACTCCCATGCACAACTCATTACCGAGTCTCGATACATATTAGTCTCTTTTTATCATTTCCAAAATAGTAAGAAAATATAAAATAAACATATACCTTATGATACCACATTGAAATATCCCCCAATCTAACGCACTGGAATGTGGTCAGAAAGGGTTGTTTTTGAGACCTCAGGCACACCTCCCCAAATGAAAGGGGATGCTAACTAGTAGAAGGATTGGGATATGTATTGTGGGAAGAATATACCCCATTTTACAAAGTTACAATATAATGTAATAATCTAATAATTATTATTAAATATCAGAGTGTGGATATTATGGAATCAAAATGATAAAAAAACCAAATAATAATCCTATTAAATTAATTTAATAATGTAATTATGTGATCGAATGTCACATTATGTCATTCTAGGATTGATATGAAAATAATAGAATAGAAAAATAAACAGAAGATTAAAAATCTCCCTATCCTGAACCCCATGTTAGTCCCATCTCCAAACTCCATCCCATCCGGCATAAAAACCATCAGTACTAAGGTCCTTTTTTGTCCAAATCTATATCCATATAATCAATTTAGGAAACATACAGTGGCATTAATAGGATTTGAGTATAACTCAGTATATTGACACCAATGCGTCTATGAATAACTATTATGATAATAAGTGTATACAATAATATAATAAATAAGCATACAGAGTCCCGAATAGGGTGTGAGTATAACTCAGTAGGTTGACAACACCATATCTAAGAATAACTATTCAAATAATAAGTGTATGGAATAATACAATAAATAATCATATTAACTTATTTAACATATAAACTAATACCTTATAAAATTTTTTCTGCACTATCCCATAATGTCTCTCAGGCTGTATCATGCCCATGCCAACCATGACCATCTGACTAAGGTAAAATATAAAATTCCACGAATCCATGTCAAAATGTCTCTGAATACATATTACAACTATGCCAATTATAACATTATAAACAAGGTATAAATAACCCAAATATTAGTGAAATCCATTATATAATCATTTCACAATATAATTTGGGATGAGGATTCTATATAAGAATTTTATCATCTGTCACCTTGTAAAGCCACCTATATATTAATTTCAAAATGTATCATTGGGAATATCCCTATATATAACGGTTTTATCATGTATCACTTGGAATATTTTTCTATATAATCATGTAAGCATTTTTTATCAGTCCAAGCCCTCTATATAATCATTTTAGCACGATTCACTACTCTAATCCCTCTATATAATCATTTCATCATCTACGAAAAATAGAATTTGTGGAAAAAAGGATATCATTATATCACATAATATGGCTCAATGGTTAAATATTCAAATTAATATTCATATTTCTATTACATATTTCTTATATCAATTGATCATAACCAATAACATGCCGATTATCTCAATAAAAAATCTAATCAAAGGATAATGTATATCAAGAAAATATAGACCATCCATTTCTTTCTAAACAAATTTTAATCCAATAACTATTAAATTATATTAAAGGGTTCCCTCACATGAATGGTAGCCAAAAGATAGGTTAATAACTATTTGGATTCAGCAGGACTGTATGGAATAATTCAATTCATTCTTACAATTTATTCAGTGCATGATTTGTTATCACAATTGAAATATTTCACATACATTACAATTATCATACAATACGGATAAGGTTTATACCCCCTTCCTTTAAATGTTGAATAAATAATGCTTCCAATGGAAAACACCCATGAGGTAGATGGATTATATGAATATAAGATGGATCCTAGATCAAAACTAGTAATGATAAAAAAAACATTGCACATTGTTAATAGATTACACCATAACATCTGGAGAAACAAGAGAGAGAAGTAAAAAAAGCATGAAAACTACTTACTATGGATTGATACCACAAGAAGATCATCTAGAAGGGATGTTGGAACTCCAAATTCACATGGAAGATTCCCTAGGGTTGAGAGTATAAAGCTTCCCATGAGAGAAAATAAAAAACAGCAAGACATACATTAAAACAACATGACTTGTAATTACAAGATGTGTAATATAGTTACATGTTGTGTAACAATTTTTAGAGGGACACAACTAAAAACCTATAACCAAATATAATTATTTATTTCAATTGATTAGTACTTGAAATATAAGATAATTATATTACATGTATTCTTTTCATGTCATGAATTAGTTCACAACCTATAATCATTCATGACATGTAGGTGACAATAATTACACAACATTTATTATAGTTATACGACCCGTAACTGTTCTATTGGATATTATTCAGTCTTATTTCCATATAAGAACATGAAACCCCTTTATTTATTCTTATCTTACCTTCAATCTGTGGTAAATCATTTCCAACATATATGGGCTCCATTAATTAAATAAGAAAGCCTAAATGACTCCCCGAATAGATCCTATCCATCTTTTCTCATGTTTCCTCACAACCAAATAGAATTTTTATTTGAATAAAATACATTGAATAACATTAATTCACCCCTACATAGTATATAGGACTACAAACATGACATGGCCATTAAGGTTCAAATGAAAAACCAATGTCGTACATAATGAAAAATATGGGATCATACCGAAGAGTTTTCTAAGTATTATGGCTTCATATGGAAGCATGAGAATAAGTGGAAAAATAGAGAAATTGTGTATAAGGGGAGTAATGGAACAAAGTATTGTCCCGCATATGGAAATTGTGGAAAGAAGAACCCATATTCTTTCTAAAAATGATAGGGATATTTCTAAATGACTGGAGAGAAAGGACATCATGAATTGGATTGAAAGGGTATCAAAAAGTATCTAATGTATTATTCCTCAATTATAGAAATATAAGGCACTGCCAAAATGAATACTTAAGAATCACGAGAATATACCTTAGAATAAGATAAGGGATGAAGTTCAATCTAATGTTGTTGATTCAACCAAAGATGAATGAATAATTTTTCCATGATTGGAACCATGAATTATGTCATTTTAGTATTTTTTTCAATTATATACTCATTATAAGAATAATGAAATATATAAGTTTTTTAATATGGCCCTTTTTCAAGGATTTAAGAGAATATGATTAATTGGACCGATGAACAAGAAAAATGATTTAGGGAAAAGATTAATTTCTTAGAAACCACTTGACTCCTATAAATATAACAAATCATATTTTCCTAATTTTGAGATAATTATGTTAGGTCAATGAGATGATTGATATGGGTAAATAAAATTTGATACTACTAACAACCATGGATCTCAATAATGATAAGTTTATTTTGTGAATTTAGGGTTCTTTTTTGTAATGTTAGGAATCTTAATATTTTGGAAGGTCATAAGGTTAACCATTTAAAAATGGTATAATTTGAGAATTGGTTGATATTTAATTTATTATTATATTTGGTAACTAATGGATTTAACATGTGCTATGAGATGAAGTACAAATAGTTCATTGAAAATCCAATGGGAATTATTGTTCATATGAAATTGAATCATAACAATTAATTATGTTTCCATATATTATTATAAGGTGAGTCAATTCATCAAATATATGAAAAAGGGCCATGAAACAAAAATGTTGTCCTATTATCATCAATTTTGATACTATTAGGGGCCTTTTTCTCACCTTTAATTTATGGATTTTGGTCACTAAATTTCCCCTAAACATGATCTATATTGTTCTCACTTAATAATTGAGTGTTATTTTTCTCTTCTATTTCCATTTTTTCATTTCCCACCCATGTTCTCCAACCTAAATACCTTGTTATGTTATTATCCCAGTTGAATATTTTTACTTCCCATTATATATTATTAAGAGGATTATTTTTAACTCTTTTATGATTTGAGTTTTCTAACATTGGTATTTCCAAATTTTAATTAAATTATTTCCAATATAAAGTCTAAATTGGTCAGGAAAAAATTAGTTATGGTTGATAGAATATAACACCTCAAAAATTCTAAAATAATAATATTTTATTCGACAACTCATATGAAATGAAACACTAATCATGGTAAAGAATAAAAAACAACTGACTTTATGATATATTTATTATTTGAAATAAATTCAATCTTTTTTATTGATTTTAATTCAATCAATACTGAGTTATCATGGGTTTTATAGAACAATATGTTTCATTGATAACATGCATTACATGAAAGACCATGTTTTACAAAATACTGTTAATTTTTTTATTTAAAATGAGAATTATCACCTAGCTATTAAATTAGAAGTTACAAATAGGATTAACTAACTACAGAAAAAATATGGCCGAATTCATTGGTTACAAATTAATTCAAAAATTAATATAAAAACTAAATGAATATAAATGAATTGTTTTTTATAATGATGTTATGAGATAAATATATTAATAAATTAAATTAATTAATATTCATGTATTATAATAATTAAATCTATATATTATATATTCTATACAGTTTTCTAAAACTCCTCAAATATATTTGATAGACATGAGATAAGAAAAAATCAAATTTTACGTATAAAGGGTTGTATTTTTTAAAAGGAAACATTCCCACCTATTAATGGTGCACTTGATTTAAAAATGAATTTTGAAACTTTTTTTAATTTAATTTGGAAAAATAAACTTCATATATTTAATATTAATATCAATATAATGTTAGGGTTAATTTTTGGAATTATTCCAAGAAGATTCATTTTTTGATGAATACTGAAAAATACTTTATTTTAATTGAAAATTACCTTTTCAAATAACTAATTTATAATGTTAAATTTTATTTTAAATTGGTTTTAATGTACCAATAGATAAATTACACATCTATTAATCAAATTGTTCTTATTTTAATCATATCTATATATTATTTAAAAATATACAATTAGAAATCATTGGAATATTTTAACTTTTAAAACCCACTTTGTCATAAAGTCTGTCAGATTAATATTTAATTAAATTCTACAAAATATGTGAACTAAATTTGAAAGAATGTATTAAATATATGTAATTATAAAATTTTATAATTTATAATTTGGTATACATAATTTTTTACCAAAATTATTAGTTAAAATTGTTTAAAATAATTTAAGCAATTAAGGAGAAAACAAGATTACAATGTGGTTAAACAAAGAATATAAGGTATAAAATGACGAAAAACTTGTAGAAACCCCTTTATATAGACATATTTAGATTATTATGGATTTAAAATCAAAATATATGTGTTTTTGTGAAACTTTCCCATAAATGATACCCATATAATAAATAAAGTAAATAAAAAGTCAAAAAAGATCCTTTCATTACTTTTAATTTCTACAATGATTTGGTATTTGGGAAAATATAAACTATTTTCGTTTATATATATATTTTTCAAATATAAATAATTTTTTTTATCATGATAATTTGTTAATTTTTTATATATGAATTATTTACTTAAAATGATTATGAAATACCAATGTAGTAATTATTTATTTAATAAATAACTAATATAAATGATACTAAAAATATTTTAAGTGAAGTAAATTAAATGATTTATTTCAATAAATTATATTTTCGGGATAATATATCATATTAAATAGGTTTAGACTTAATATATAGAAATTATACTATTTTCTTGATGTTTTTAAATATAAAATAAATAAATAATGTCCAAATTTCATTAATGTTATTTTATAACTATTGTAATTTTATTAATTGATTTAAACTGAATAAAACTTATATCATGTTCCCCGTGATTTTTTAATGTTAAAAAATATAAAATATATTCCATTCATGGACTTATATTTCTTTTATAATGAATATGTTAACCCCCAATTCGTAAAAACATTGTTTGCACTGTTAGAGTTTTTTCACATTATTAGCACATCTATTAATATTAATTTCCAACATACATGGTATTTTTATTTTATAAATTATGTATAATATTTAGAATCATTGGTTCTATATTAGATAAAAAATTCAACTTTAATTTATTCTCAATGGATAAATAACCAAGTCTTGCAAACTAGCTATCTTAATAAAAACCAAAAAGGTTAAATTAGGGAAAATTAAAAGTTATGGAAAAAATGAAAAAATTGTTTATTTCTATTTTATATTTTTTTAAAGATCATCATTCCACTACACTACTAATTTACTATTTTATAGGAACATTAGTTAAGGGATTCCTCCTAACAGTGAATACATTTCAGTATTTACAAGATTGCAACTCCACCTCAACTATAAAAAAAGTGCACACTCCCCCCACTACTAAACATCTCGCAACGCATTTGGATTAACTAGTATCTAAATTAAACACACCCAAATTTCCATCCCATAATATTATATACCTTAGTTTGGGTCTAAAGATAATATTTCATGGTTGGAGTTCAAACATATGGAGGAAACCCGAAGAAGAGGTAATGTTTTTCTAAAACCATTTTTATTTTATTTCATTCTACAAAACCACCAATTGTGATTATTCCATGATCATGTAATAAAAAAATTATATTACATATAATAATATTTTTTTAATTTAAGGTTATGACATACGTATTCACACACTTCTATAAAATATGTTGTGAAATCATCATTCGTGTGTATGAAAGTCTACCGCCTAGTGAACCGGTGTCATTCATTTTTCCTTGACTACCTTTAATGGGTGTAAATAATTATGGATTTATTAATTAAATATGATATTGATAGAATTTATTATTTTATTATGCATGTGGAATTATTATATCATTCATACCTTCAGTATTTCCATTATGTGGGAATACGATAACGTTGCTCATGTGTACAATGGACTGCAGCCTCACAAAGTGATGTTATTCAATCAAGATTTACATGGAATTTTCTTAGGATGAGTTTAATAAATATATGTGGTACATATGAAATAATAAGTATATGTGAATTAAAAAATATATATACATATTTTTTAATAATTTCAAAACGAATATAAAATAGAAACAATGCTTATGTGTTTGTATGACCTATCATCTCTATGAATAGTTTGTTTAATTTATTATCACCATTTTTTGGATTACTCTAAATAAAAATTTACTGAATATATATTATATTTAAATAATTTTTTACATTATAGAGATGATTAAATCATAATATATTTTAGTGAAAAAACAAGTAAAAACTTACTCGAAAACAAGGTAATTAACAACTAAAACAATGAAAATAGTGAAAGATTATTATAAATTATTTTATTATATGATGTAAAAGGATAATATATGATATTATTAAATTAACTTCATTTAAGGGATTATTAACATTTTTTAAATTATTTTTGTTGATGATTGGGTTTCCCACACATCAAACATATTCCTGTTCCTTTTAGGGATTCAACTGTGTGTTCATTCTATAATTTTTGGAATATAGGAGGTCAAAATTATTTATTCACTATATGTGATATGTGACAAGATATTCAATTAGAGTATATCTTTATTTTATTATCATAAAAACATATAGGGTCTCCTATTTAGATTTCAAAATTTAGTGGACATTAAACAATATTTTCATAGCATCAAAATTCACTTCTATCTAATTTATTTTGGTGATATTATTTGAATCAGAGAAGGAATCAGTCTATTTTTCATCAAGGGATAATATTTTAAAAAGAAAAATCAGTCATGTATTGTAAAATTATACCCAATATTACATATGTATTCCTAATCCCTCTACTTATGCATAGGGAATTCCATATCAATTTTTAACCTAAAATAAATGGGATGTACTTAATGGAAACTTTCTTCTTAACCCCATCACATTTCATTATATAAATTTCACCATCTTTCGAAAAATTCATAATAATATTCCATCGTTGATCTACATCACTGTATAAATGATAAATGTATAGGGAAAATATCATTGAATGATAACTGAAAAAAGAATGTATATTTTCTATCATCTCGATCCATTTCATAGAAACTAGTGGATCAAAACTCTAATAGAAGGAGGGTGGACATTCTCAGATAAATAATTCAATGGAATATTTCCCCCATGGTAAATTTATAACTTAAATGTGACATGTCTTAAAAAATATATGTAATGAACCCGACCCTAGTAAAATGGATCCAGTGCCTTACATCATTACATTGACATAAATACAAGGGTCGAACCACAAAGGGACGAACCATTTAGTAGTCGTGGAAAATAGATTAGAAAAATGAACCTTAAATTAAAATTGCATAAAAATAAAACATATATAATACTTTTAGAATAGAATTATTCTCCTATATTAACCATAATATCTATCATAATACACATCTTAGAATCCTGGGAAATTAAAACATAAGAAATGTGTGAGCTAAGATACTTTGTAAGGGTAGATAATCTAGTGATAGCTATTATAAATAATAATAAATATTTATGGAAAATATTATAACTGAAACACAATCATTTTATACAAAATATTGACTATAATATTGAAATAATAAATCAAATAATACCATAAAAAATATTCACATGGATATTTTACCTGTCAAATAATCACTTGTAATGTCAATAACCATTATCATAATTATGGAATTCATAATATCAGACATCGTAAACATAATGTCCTGAGATCAGCTAAGAAACCATACATAAATGGGTAAAAACTCAAAAAGATTGTCTCAGGGGTCCTATTGATGTATAGAGGGGCTATAACTGGCTCCACCCATCACTTAGTAAAATCCATTCTTCGTATCAAAATGGTGAAACATAACCCACATAAACATTCATATTAAATATAACATACGAAATGTTTATAATTTTACCATAAACCATGAATCGTATTATATTAGTTCTTCTACATTTCAACATACCATAAAACATTCAATACAATATGATAGATTATATCATATGAAAGAAACATAAATTAGGAATATAATCCAACAAAGGATGTTGATGTAGAAAAAAATATTATAATAAAATCATTAAAAACGTCTTCAAATAAATACCCATTTTTTATTGAAATGATTTTAACTACTATGAGAAATCATAAAGGAAAACATTTTCAATGAAACTATTCATGTAAAATTTTATAGTAAGATTTTCTCAGGCCTTATAAGTTAAAAAATAACATTCCATCGTTATTTTTTTAAAAAGGCTATAGAGTACCTTTTTGTTAAATGATAAAAAGATAAAGTTCAAAACAATTTATAAAATTTTAAACATGGTTAAAAATGAATTAAAAAATGAAATAATAATCAATATAATATTTTTAATAACATGGATATGGATGAAAAATATGTCATAGTAAATACTTATATATTAAAAATCACAGATAATAATGAGAATGTTAAATGAATCCTTACCATATAATTTACATTAGTTTTTGGTGTGTTAACCTCATGTATAATGGTCATAGAATGTTTTTAAATATACCAGTAAAATATTATTATTTATGATACACATATAATCCTTATATATAATTTTGTTAATAATATTTCATTTTTACCATTTTATGTCTGTTAAGTGCTTCATTTTCTTATGTTTGTATTGTCATGTATGTACTATTTATTATAATTTCATATTTATTATTTATATTCACTATATTAATCATTTTACCTATTAAAATAAACTTGTGAAGAAAACATATTACACCATAGCGAGGTGATGGTAATCTGTACGTACGCATGCGTGGTTATTTTGTTTTTCATTAGATAAATAAAAGGTGGAATACGATTTTTTTCATAATCATAATAACATATCATCATATATACGATAATGTATTTATTAATTTATATTGGAAACAATCTATAATGTATAAGGATAAGATGAAATTAACTTGGATGTGTTTGTGAAAAAGATTACCTCTTCATTGAAGAACTTCCTTCAAATCTCTTCTCTGTGGATCTATGGTTGCATTTTCGATGCCCAGAACCAATAAAACATGTCTAATAATATTGGGTAGAGACTTTTTAACATGTTTCAGAGAAATAATCCACAATGTGGTGTGGCTGTGTGAAGGAAGCGGTACACTTTTATAATTAAGGTGAGGGTCACATTTGAAACTCACAAAATATTAAATTAATATAAATTAATATTCAATTTTAAATGGATAAATAGTGAGTTATATAGAATGTAAAATGAGTATGGGTAGAAATCCTCTCAATCAACATTTTTTAGACATACTCAGGTGACACCTTTACCCTTATGTTTTGGCTTCAACCCTTTTTTAAACACATTAACTCTTAGTTGAAAATTTATATTTTTTAAACTATGAGGTTTAATATAGTTAATATAAATTGAAAAACACCCCCTCAATGGATAATTTATAAAATCAATAACCTTATACCAATCATTTGGAAGAGTTTATTATTTTTTTGAGTATTTTATAATTAAATAAAATAATATTTATTTTAAATAATCATTAATTTTAAATTTGATACTCTTAATTGTTTGACTTTTTAAAAATGCCATAACAACATGATATCTTCAAAAAACTACTTCTAATATATCACTAATAAGAAAAAATATCTATAAATTTATTTATTACTTTAATTATACCAATTATATTTATTTTAATATTTCTAATTTGAATTTTTTGATATTTCCATTTATTAAACTAATATTGTATCATCATTGTGAAAAAAATTAAGGTATTTATTTTATCACTAAAAAGTATATATAAGTTATCATCTTGTATATAAAAATTTAAGATTTCAAATTACTATTTATCATTGAATTTATATTTTTTATATCCCTATATTTAAAATGGTATAGTTATTAAAATACTAGTATGAAATCTTTAACTCTTCTTTAAATAAAATATAATAAATGTCATAATCTCACCCAAATGGATTCACAAATGTTATAATTTCAGCCCAAGGATTTTTATAGTCTATACCAACCCATTAAATGAAATTATGAAAAGATTTAGGGTATTATTATAATATTTGTAACATAATTCTACCCTTTAATTACCTGATTTACCCATAATCGTGGTAATAAAAAATATTACAAATGTTACTATTCACATGTCCAAAAATAAATCTATACAATTTACGTAATATAGAACCCCAAATTCCAAATATGAAATAAATTTTTCAAAATTTAAAACTCATAAGTTGCTATAAATAATTTAAATTTAATCCCCTTGATGGATTGAGAAAATGAGTAATAGCTGATTAAACATGTGAATGTCTGAAACGTTTTTATATTTAATTTCAATGTAAAATTTAATCCAATTAATTAAATTGGATTAAATGATAATAAATTTGTATATTTATACATAAAAAAACACCAAAAATATAATTTTACAAAATTTATTATTTCTATGAAAAATGTTGGTTTCAATTAAATTTTGTTTAAATTATTCATCAAAACATCAAACTTATCAGAAAAATGCAAACAATTAAACTAAAGTAAATTTTTATATTTTTATTTAAAAGAGGAAGTTTATATTTTCAAATATAATACATAAAAGAGTCAAAAAAATATATTTAAAATAGGTTCACTATTAAATGGTTGTAAAACATCCTTTAAAAAAATATAAGCTTTTATGCCTAAAATAGGTTTTGTTATTATATTATGCCTATAAAATATATTAGATGAATGATAAAATTATTTTCTTGAATAAATAATATATATATATATATATGTGTGATTATTATAAGTCTTTAATTTTAAATTATTAAATAATTAAATTTATTGAAACAAAATGGTTTTGGGAGAATAAAAACATTTCCTTCATATTAAATTGGTTTATATTTTCATTTCTATTTAATTAGAAACCAATGAAATAATTTTTTTTATATATTTCCATAATTTTGATAATGATATTCATAACCATTAATTTATTGGCTTTGTTATATCTTAATATATTAAATTAAAATATTTTAATAATATACTATTGTTTGGTAAAACTCGGTCTTCTGTGTAAAAAATGAAATTGATGAATGTTTCTCTTTAATATAACACAATATAACAGAGTGTTTCTAGAATTACATGTTATAAAATATAAAAAAACTAAGAAATATTTTCCATTCAAGTGGTGTAACATTCTCCCCACTTTAATTAAATTTCATTCTCTCAATTTTAACTTGATCTCAGTAATCAAGACCATGATATTTTAAAATACAATTGTTGAAGAACCCAAATCATAAATAGTGTTAATGAACCATATTATAAAAAAATAGGAAATGTAAATGTGAAGATCACTAAAAACAGGTTTTTGAATAAGAGAACATTATTTGAAAGTAGAGATATGTACATAGAGGAAAATTCTAAATATTTATTTGAGTGATTGGAGTCATCAATCACGAAAAACTGGATAATCCATGGGAAAATGTGGTCCTTAAATCCATAATTATATAATGATTTAGAATACCACCATTCCAAGAAAAATGTTCATTTTTTAGATTGTCTCCCTATATTTGATAAAATCTATCACTCTATATGAATGTATGTAAATATAGTTACTTGATACATTTCTAATTCATAAATACATTCTTATAATTTGGTTCTGTCTTTAACTATATATTCTGCATTTCTCAGAATAAGATACATAATAGGTTGAAATAAAAAATAAACTATAAAACTATTTCCAAATATCAACATAAACCATTTCATAAATGGTAATCTATTCCAAAATGTACTTATCATAAATCCTTTAATAACATGAATTATATCTTAATTTTCACAATCCAATCATGTGAATACATTCATCATGTATTTCCATGGAAAATAATAATACATGTAATTACAATAATGTTTTTATCAAAACCCACATGTATCCTTATTACTTAAATAATACATAGGATCTTGGATATAATTATTAAATACAATAGTGTTGTATACACCATCAATGATTGTATAAACCTCTATTTCAATAAACAATTAATTTTTTCCAATGTAATAGGTAAAATCCAATTAACATTATCAAAATAGATCATTTCTATATTCTGACATCATTATCTTCGTTTCAAGAACATTTTATGGGCTATCGTTCCTTCAAACATATGTTTCCAAAAAAAAAATAACTTACTAATGAGTCAATTGTTTTTGTACCATACAATCTAAAATACTTAATAAAAATGTAATGAAGTACAATCTTAATATGTTCATTAATTTATATAACAAATACTTCATTGATAACATAACTCAAATAAAATAATTCTTGATTACAAAAATGAGAACATTAATCAATCCTATTTGACAATTGTTGTAGAATAAACTTCGGCATGATCCTTTAGCATATATTGGGGTATATCCCTTTAAATCATGGGGCATTGTTTTGTGTAGTGTCCTATCTTCTTTATAGCTAAATAATTGTACATTAAAAAGCAATTTAATATCATTAAAATCCAAATAAAGGTGACCATTTTATCCACACTTTCAGAAAATATCCATTTCTTTTAAGAATGTACAAGGGTGATTATTTCTAAAGTTGTTACATGTTATTATATTCAGCTCCATCTTCTTCCCTTTATCCATATTTTTTCATCTGTTCCTCTTATTCTCATGCTTTATCCGAAATTCATAATACTTATAGTACTCTTTACATTTCCTGTTAAGACATGATATTATGTCCCCGTATGGTTAGAATTATTAGGAGACTATTTACCTTCAAAATATTGGATTAATACCATGAATGATATGATCCTTCTTAATCTTTTGATCATGTGAATTGGTGAGGTTCACATTGCTTCATCTCATCACCATTTATAAACAATGGCACATACAAAATTAGGTTATAAATCACAATTCATAATTTCTACCAAGAAAAAAACTTCATATAAATTGAAAATATATGCATTGATATTCTCATAATCACAAACATGGTTTTATTGGGGACATATTTACTTTTAAATAATTAATAATTTTTTTAAATAAATTTTGAATTATCCTAAGAAAATCCCCCAGGAGTTTCAAACCAGGTGCGTATTATGGGCAGTTGTCGTGTACCAAGTTATGTTGAGTGTGGGCTTATGCACCTTATCGAAGTAGTTACCACTAGGTGCTTCTATTCCAGAATAACATCCACTTGTAGTATCCATACATGGATGTATTTCTAGGAAGACCCACATAATATCTACCTTTCCAAAACTATAGGATTTTCTTCTATGCTAATCCTCAAAGTCTACATTATGGTTATGTTCCATAATTTATTTTTTCTAAATCTAATTTCCAATTTTTTAACTAAATATTCTCTAATACTAGCTGTAATGACCCATACCCTACTAGAATGAAGTTTGTGCCTTACATTATTACATTGAAATAGGTATAAGATTCAAATCCCAAACGATCAATTAGTTTAGTAGTCTTGGAAAATAGATTACATACACGAACCTTATATTATAATTCAAAACAAAAAATATGACTTTTATAACACTTTTATAATTCCATTATTCACCTAGATTAAACATGAATATCAATCATAATGCACATATTGGAATTATGTGAAAATAAATTATACAAAATGGTTGGGATCAGATGCACAATAAGGTTCAATAATATAGTGGAAGCTATTTTAAATAAGAACAAACTTTTAATGAATGGGTGTTAACTAAAAAAATCCTTTTAAACCTAATCTTGAGCATAATATCTAAGTAATAAATAAAATAATGTAATATAAACATTAACAATGATATTCTACTACTTGAGTAATATAATGTAATATCAATAATTAATCTCATAATTAAGGAATGTATAATACCAAACATCATAAAACTTACATCAATGATTTAGCCAAGAATACATTCATAAACTAGTAAAACCCAAAACTGGATTGTCTCATGATACCAACCGATGCTTCGAGGGTCTATAGTTGGACCCACCAGTCACTTACAATGTCTAATTCATTCCTAACATGAAAAGGGTGACACATAACCAACATAAACATTCATACTAAAATTAGAATATTAAATGATAATATGTTAACTATAAACCATGATTGGTAAAAAAATAGAACATTAACAATCTATCACATCATATACTATTAAAACAATTATGTTAGATTGTATCAAAAGGAATCATAATCAATTATGCAAAAAATCAAACAATGGATTTTGACGTATGTTAAAATAATCTATTAAAATCATTAAAAAATCTGGAGAAAAATACAACTTTTATATTTAAATTATTTTAAAATGTGTACAATTTTAGAAAAGAAAACATTTTTAGAGAAAAATATCTTGTAATCCTGTAAATGAATACTTTGTCGTGCCATATAAGTTAAAAAAACATTCCTTCCTTATTTTGTTGAAAAGGTCATAATATACCTTATTTAGGCAACAACAATAAGATTCCTTTCGATACATTTTCTTAAATTTCCAACATGATTTAAAGTTACCTTAATCAATTGTAGGAGAATATTAAGATTATTTTGAAATAAATTTTTAAGAAACATACATATGGATGGTATATATGACCCAATAAATATTTTATAATAAACAATCTGTGAAAATAATATGATTATAAAATTAACCCTTATATTTTATTTTATATTAGTTGAGGGTGATTTTTCCTCTAAAAATTATTTATTTTATTTTACAAAATTATACAATAACTATATATATATTTTTTGATATCATATATGATACACTTATATTGTTTTTTATAATATTTCATTTTTACCATTATTTCAGGTGTTAACTACATCATTTTCATATTATTTTTTTGTAGTGTAAGTCATGTTTCTTAATAATGGGATATATTTTCATCATATAAATAATAATATTAAGTTCATAAATTTTATATCCACTCTTAATATACATATTTATATAAATTCATGAATGGTTAACATGGAAAATGAATCACAATGCAGTGTGGAGAAGGTAGTCCATACATACGTATGAGCGACGGTATCATTCCCTTAATGGTGAAAGGGTAATGAATTGGATGGTATATTAATTATACGAATTTAATATAATTTCATATTAATTATTTATATCCATTATTTCCATCATTATACCCATTCAAATAATGTATTGATGAAAAACATATTACACAATGGCGTGGAGACTGTAAGTTGTATATACACACACAGGGAGATTTTATTTTTTGTTGGATGGATAATAGGTGGAATATACTTATCCCTTAATCATAAAAACATATCATAATATATATGATACTAGATTTTTTACTTTATAATGAAAAAAACAGAAAGAGTAAGTATAAGACGAAATAAACTAGGATGAGTTTGTAAAATTGATTTCTCTTCATCGGCGGACATCCATTAGATATCATCTTAAGGGATCAAGAGTGGTTTTTTTATTAAGACAAACATAGATAAAACATATATACAAATTTTGGTAGGTAAAATATATAGGTTTCTTATATCTATAATAATCAAATTGATATGTGTATGTGAATGATATACCTTTTATTAATTGAGTAGAGGGTCACTTTTTAGAACTCTCATAATAATAAGTCAATACAAATTGTTATTCAATTTAACATGGATGAAAAATGAGTTATTTAAAATTGAAATTATTTTTGGTAAAATTATCTCACAGAATTATTTCTATAAATGTTTATATGACACTTTAAGCCTAATTTGTTGGCTTTATCCCTTTGTTAAACTCTTTAACTATTACCTTGAAAATTCGTATTTTTACTCTTTAAGTTTCAGTATAGTTACTATAAATAGAAAAGAGTTCCCTAAATGTATTATTTATAAATAAAATAATCTTATCCGAATAATTTTGTCAAATTTTAAATTTTTATGTATTTTATATTATTTTATTATAATTTATATATTGTAATGTATTTTTAATGTCAATCATGATACTATTCATTGTTTTTCGTTTTAAAACATCATAACACAATGATACATTTGAAGAAACACTAATAATATATCAACTAAATTTAAATGATATCTATAATATTCTATGATAACATTAATTATGTCAAATTATTATTTTAAAATTTTTAATAATGATTAATAGATATTTTCATTAATCAAACAATTACTGCATGATCATTATGTCACCATTTATGGTCATTATTTTATCACTAAAAATTATAAATAAATTATCAGAATTTAGATATGAATTTTATATTTCAAATTAATATTTTTAATCAAATTTATCTACTGTATAAAACTATTTAAAAAATGGTATTTTTTTCAAATATGTGTATGACATCTATAACTCATCTTTTAAGAAAATATAAATAATTACTTAATCTTACCCAAGTATCTTAAATAAGGTTGTAATTTTAGAATAAAGATGATTATTGTCCAAAAATAGCCATCAATTAAATTTAGTACAAGTGATAGGGTAATTTAATAATATTTTAAATATTATTCTTAACATTAATTACGTGATTTACCTTTAACCGTAGTGATAAGAAATATTACAAATGTAAGTACTCATATGGAATAAATATAATACACATATTTAAATAATTGGACCCACTGATTCCATATATGATATTCATTTTTAAAAATAAAAAACATAGAAGTCATAGTAATTAATATAAAATTGGTCCCATTGAAGGGGTGAGAGAATAGGTAATTAATGTTTAAACATGAAAAATTATAACGACCCATACTTTACATACATCGTTAATACTTCAAAATTGAAGCACACTTATTACAACATATAACAAAACCACAAAGGACCGTATAGGTATAGTGTCTTTAGAAACTGGGAAACATAAACAACTGGTTCATAAATCTTCTACAGTGTCTCCCATTTATTTCATCATATCTAGGGTCCCTTTTAGCATATTCTACTTAATATCCATCTTCCTGACCTGGGGAAAAGAAAACATAAAAGGGTGAGCTCAAATGCTCAGCAAGGGCAATAAAGGAAATAAAAATCATATCATATCTTTTTGAAAATCATAACCTGCAAAAGAGATCATAAAATCTTAATAAATCATAGAAGTGAAAATGAGATCCCCATAATCATAACATGAAACTTGAAACTTTGTGGCATGCACACATAATCATGGAAAATCATTTCTTGTTAGTCATGACTTATTGCCAAGACTATCTTAGTGGACAAAGTCCCTTTCTGAACCGAGTTCACTCCTCGTTTCAGTCCTGTATCACTGAACCGAAATAACCTTCCGTTCCAGCCATGTCTATCTCATGAGATATAAAATCATTACCCAATGCATTGGAGGGAGATATAGGTCCCACCCATCTTATAATGAATCCTTTCTTATGTGTGCCACATAATCATAAAACATACATCATTGCATAACACATGTAACAAAAATGGGATTCTTGAAGCATCATGATATCATAAATCAATTCATATAAGATAAAGGAATTCATAAACATAATTCCATCACAACATAGTCAAAACAATGTAAAAATATGGATAGAAACAGAACCCTTTATTATCTTAGATGGAAAATAATTTTGATAAAACACTTGAATTGAATTCTTGAGGAAAATATCCTTTCTTCTTCAAAATCAATTTCTTTTCACAAAACATCATGCAATTTTAAAAGAAAGAGATTTTATTGAAAATAGTCATGAAATCTTTTATAGGAAGCTTCATGAGAATAAGGCTTTATAAAACAGTAGAAATCCGTTCGTGCCGTATAAGTTAAAAAAAACATTCTTCGTACTTTTGTCGGAAAAGTCAAAAAAGTACCTCGTACGGAAAAACGACAAAAGATTCCTTTCATATTCTTTACTAAAAACTCACCTAAGGGTAAAATTGGATTTAAACTATTGCAAGTGGATGGAAACAATATTACATATTGAGGGAACATGGATGTGGACGATAAAATACACCCCAGTAAATACTTACGAATAAACAATCTCGGATAAAAATGAGATTGTGATATTTCCCTTACCTTAGGTCCAATTTGCCTTGTATGTGTCCGAAGCTCCTGTATAATGGTTTAAATAATGTTATTGACTTATTCCAGAATCATACATGTTGATATGATATCATATATGGTCATATTATTAGCTTCTTGTTAGTAATATTTCATTGTAACTTGTTACCCGGGTCTTTATAACTTTTTGTTCTTATGCGTGTTTTGTCGAATAAATTCTTATTCTTATCTTTAGGTTATAGATAATTCATTTTCAGAATGGTATTAGTGTATTATATACCATATTCATTCATTCAATTCATTTATATAATCATTATGAAATGAAGATCATGTAGAACGAGTCGCATCACATCGTGGAGACGGTATTCCGTACGTACGCACGAGTGATGATATCGTTCCTATGATCGTGGAATTGTATTGGAGTATATATATATATTATTTCAGTATCAATATTACTTCATAATAATCATATATAGTTACTTATTACACCATTATAACCATCCTTGTAAGGTGATGGTGGAAAAATAGATTACACCACGGCGTGGAGACGGTATTCCGTACGTACGCACGCGCGGTGATTTCATTTTTCCGTAGGATGGATAGAAGGTGAATTAGGGTTGTTTCATATTTATAATAACATATCAGTATGTAAGTAATACTGATGTTATTACTTTGTCATGAAACAACTAAAGAAGAAGAAGTTGAAGACGAAAGAAATTGAAAAGATCGGTAATCGATATTACCTCTTCTTTGGAACGCCTCTTTGAATCCTCCACTTAAGGAACTAAGAT
Source organism: Viscum album (assembly GCA_963277665.1). Lineage (NCBI taxonomy): Eukaryota > Viridiplantae > Streptophyta > Magnoliopsida > Santalales > Viscaceae > Viscum > Viscum album. Next base: position 1,023,066,768 of record OY728162.1, read on the forward strand.
TGGTCTTTGGAGAAGACCAGGACCTCTAGGATTATTCTAGGGAAGTGGAGAGGAGAAAATGGCAGGGGTTGGCCGAGCTTGAGTGCTCAATTTGGTGTGAGGAGGAGGGGGAGGAGGTGCCCTTTTATAAGGGAGGAGAGGGGCACCTTAGGAATTTCTCAAAATATTATTTTATATTAAAGTCAAAATCGGTTTATAATGGTTCCAAAGGGTCTTATTTCGAAGCTAAAGTGGGGAAGGGTCGAAATCCCATCAACCAATAGAATTTAGACAAGTTTAGGATATTATTTTAACCTTATCAATTAGATTTAACTCTAAGTTAAATAATTTAACTTTTACCGTGTCTTTTTGTTTTCTTTCACTATATGGTTAATACACTTACTATAACATGCCAAGAGAACCCCAAATTGTTTATTATTAAAATATATATCCTTATCTAAGTCATTTGGCCGAACCTTAGATTTTTAGGAATACAATAACAATTAATAATATAATATTTGATTTAAAAACTATTTTGTGTCAATTTTGACACTATTTGATATATGATTTTTGTGAAAGTCATAACAGAATTATATGTTCGAACCAAGTTGATTAAATCAACACTAATATATCATATTAACCTATAAAATTAGTGTAATTCATAAAAAGTCTTAAATTACATTTATTTTGGTGTTTATAACATCAATTATGTCAATATTTCATTAATAAGATAATTACTGCATCATCATTGTGTCATAAATAAATTAAATTATTTAAAGTCTAAAAATTACAAATAAAATACCATTATGTAGGAAATCTTTTTATCTTTCTAATGAATATTTATAATCTAAAATCCAACATATATAACCCTATGTAACAATTGTTTTTCTAAAAGATATATGCTTGTGTCATTTTTGTATTCATTTTAACTTAATTAAAATAAAGTGTCATTATCACTTACAAGTGGATCAATGGGGTCCCAAAATCGACCCAAAGGTGCCCATGGTCGACCATGTATCAACCAATAGGTTTAAGACACGTTTTAGGGTAATTTAATATTATTATAATATTATTTGTTTTAACCCTTATTTACCGGATTTACCCTTAACCATGGTAAATAAAATATTTACCGCAGTAATTATTCAAAATGTCTAAAAATAAAAGTTACCTATTTACACAATTTGAACATCCTGATTCCAAATATGGAATCCATTTTTCTAAATTCAAAACACAGAAGTGGCAGAAATTAATTTAAAATTAATTCCCGCTGTCAAAACAAAAAGCGTGTTTTTAAGAGATAATAACTATCAAAAGATTGACACTTGTTTATGTTCGGTTTAATTGTAACATTGTGTCCAATGACCAACATTATATTAAGTGGTAAAAATATATTCTAAATATACTTTAAAACCACTCAAATTCATAATTTAGCACTATTAAATGTTTTGATTAAAAAAGTTGTTTTTAATTAAAATTTAGTAATTTTCACTATTCATCAAAATATTAAAGTTATCCGAAAAGTACCAAAATTTCACCTTAGGCTAAATTTGATATTCTGGGTCCAAAAATGAAGTCCATTTTGAAAAATAAAATTTATTAAATTTCAAAAAGTGGTTATTACTATTCATAACGGCTAGTTTTAATAGCATATTGTTATTTAGTGAAACTCGGTATTGCGTACGACGAAAGCTATCGAGAAAGGTCGCGATTGCGTGTAAAGCAAGCCAAGCAAGTGTTGTGTAGAAAAAGATTCATAAAAGTCTCGGGTGTTACAAAAATACTGAAATGTTTTAGTATCTAAATTCAATGTAAAAATGATGATAACGAACTATATTATATTAACTGATAAATAATAATATATCTCTACTATAAAATCATTTGAAAGTATAATTTAACACTAAATTATTTCAATTAAAAAAGTTGGTTTCAATTGGACATTAATATTTCTAACTAGTCATAAAACGTGAATCTTTTCAGAAGAATACAAAAAATTAATCAAAGGTAAATTTTTATATTATTATATACAATAGGAAGTTTAATTTGTCAAATATAATTTATAAAAATTACAAAAAGTGTATTTAAAATTGGTTTGACATTAAAAGGGGGAAAATACAATTAGAAAAATTTAGGTTGTTATGCTGAAAATTTTATTTGATCTTATGTTATACATATAAAATATATTTGATGAATATAAAAAATATTTTATTAAATATAAAACATATATATTTCCTTAATATCATTTACATATTGTAAGTTATCTAATTAATTGAGAAAAAACTCATTCGAGAGTATAAAAACGATTCCTTTATATTCAATTGTTTTATTTTTTATTTATAATAAATTATTAACAAATGAATTAATATTATTTTTATATTTTTTCTTAATTTAGTTAATGATATTAATTATCGTTAATTTAATAGATAGGTTATATCTTATTACATTATATTATAATATTTTAATATTATTCTGTTATTTGGAAAGTCTCAGTTTTTCATGTAACGCTAGCGATCGAGGAATGTTACTCTTCCATGTAACACTAGCTAAATAAGCCCTTCATGAATTAAAATATATAGAATTTATTAAATTTATTTGAAAATAAAAAAATATTTTAAATTCATTGTAAGTAACAGTATATCTTGATAGAGATGAATGAGAACAGTCACAAAATACTACATTCCATCTTCTTAACCATTTTGATTCACGTGAGGGAAGTCAGTTTGTTGGACTTCATATTCGTTGTTCATATGATACCTTCAGATGTTGAACTATTAGCCTAATCCAAAAATTATAGTGTGAGAGAAGATATTTATAACTATGGAAAATCATTTCTACGATGTCGATGTCAAGGAACCGTTATTTCAATCTATGACAACATATGTTTTATATAGGGCATTCATGATCATTATCTATTCAAATTCGTCCTGATGGTTCTAAAAGAAAATATGAATTAACCTAATAATATCCCCAAGAGTTTCAAACTATGTGCACTATAAGGGCACACTCACCGTGAACTAGAATGACGTACAAGATATAATCTAACAACTATTTTCAGAGTTATTACCCTTATATTCTATACTTCCAATACCACATTCACTTTTAGTATCCATATAGGGTTGCATTGTTAGAAAAATTACATAATATGTTTTTTACCAAAAAAATTGGATATTTTCTTATACATTAAATAATCAATAGTTTTCACCAAATTCTACTAGACCATATCCCCAAAGGCTAACTAAACATATCCCCAGATTCCAACTATAGAACCCAATATTTTCATACACAATTATTACATCTTTTTAGATTAATTTTCAAGAAATCTCAGAAATATATTCCCAATGATGATAAATATTAGTTTATAATTAAGAAAAAAACACAATCTTCTTACTTACTAAATGATTTCCAACATCCCCCAAAATGATCTTCCCACATTATACTCTTATTAAACATACCCTACATAAAATAATTCCTTAGAAGATGAGGAAAGGAAAAATAAGAAATGGTTAGATCAGATGATAAAAAATATAAACATTGGATATATCAATTTATGACCATGTGAATGAATAATATAAGAATATGGGAATTATATGCTGACCATAATTTACAATCTTCATATAAAATCTATCAGAGATCCTATGGATGAGTCATGGAATAATGCTTAGTTGTTCATAAGACATGGATCATAAAGGAATTAAATGACTATGATCCATGAGGAAAAAATATTAACATATTTATTTGGAAAAAAATATTCTTATAACACTATGAAAATTTATAAAATGAAACATGTTCACTCATTAAGTTATGTACATGAAATCAGGATCTCGCGTAATCTTTTGGATGAGAAAATGAGGCACTCAAATAATCTTATGGACATGAAATCTATTCCCAAAAATGAAAATATTAATATGAAAACTAGGTCTATGAGTAACCATATGGATATGGTATCTATGTATACACATGAAATTGGGAAAACAAAATCATGATCATATATAATATATTTACCACATGAGTTATCCATATTTACCCAATGCATTAAATATCTAAATAATTTTTCTCCCATATGTTATATAATGAATATCATATTGATGTCTTCCACATGATCATAAATAATTTATTTTATCATAACCCATTAAAATTTTATATGTTTTCAAAAAAATCATCATAGAATATAATGAAAAAGAATCATGTTCCATTAACATTAAGAAATATAATAACCCATTGAAATCAATAGGGTTTCATAATCTTCTATATAAAAAAATTAGAAACAATATAAATATTTAATACAGATGGTATCCATGGATAAAATCCCTATTGATACTAAATATAATAACTTTTAGTTTACATTAATGAAAATAAATACCATTAATAAATAATTAATATATTTTTGAGTAAAATTTTTTTCCCCATTTAAAATCTCTATTAATAATAAAAATTACCAAATTAATTTAAATATAATTTTAAACTAAATTAACCTTTGAATCATAAAAATATATCTTTAAAATTATTCAGTGGTCATAAATATGGATCATTGTGTTCATTCCATACAGGTTAAAATAATGATTCCACTCAAATTTTTAATAAAAGTTCAAGACTACCTTGTTTGGAAAAGGAAATGAAGATTCCTTTTAAACCACTTTAAAAAATCAGACAAGGGTAAAAAATTATTTAAAATACCATAAGATAATTATAAAAACACTCTTTGAAACTATTTTCAAAATAGTGAACATGTTATAAAAAGGATTTTCCTACAAAGAGAGTTAAAGATGGGTTTCTTTAAAAAACAATTTAGTCTCCTATATTGATAAAGAGAGGGAATTTAATGAAAAATATTTAATTTATCAAAATATCCATAGTATAATAAAATTCATGACTTTCATGAGGGATATATAATAATATTTCATCACTGGAATGTTAATCGTAAGCAATCCCGATAAATAATGAGATTGTAATGTAAATCCCTTACCAATTTCGTATCATTTGAATGGCAAGTAAAATGAAAGAACGAACCTTATTAGGATAGGTTTATTAAAAAATTATTGAGAATAACGAAAAATTACAATCGTGAGTAGTTTTTACTATACTCAAATGAAAGAATTGATGTACAAGGAATATGTATCGAGAAATATAAGTGAGAGAGAAATCCATTTCTTTAGATTCGACATCCTTTGTAGGTTTTTGATCCTCCTGTATAATAAATATAGATTTATTAGAAATATATTTTAGATCAATAATACTATATATCGTACCCTATATTATATACTTATTTTATTTTATTACTAGTTTATTATCTATTCATTGTTAAAAAAACTATTTTAGGTAATAACTAAATCGTTTTTCAAGTATGTTTTGGTTTAATACTTTTGGTCCTTTTACTTTTTACATGGATCCAAAATTTATTGAATGTTAATCATTATATAAATATCATATTCTTTGGTTACATACATAATTAATATCATCCATAAATTTTTTGATAAAAATTGACATCCACCATTCATGTAGATGGGTAGTTGTACATATACATGGATGTTGTTTTAGTATTTTATATTCCTGGAAACAGATAAATAATAAATAAAATATATGACATAATTTTTATATATCATATATATTTATTTAATGTATCTTTATTAATATCCATGCCAAAATAAAATGATAAATGCATCACATCACTTTGTGGAGGAGGTAGTCATTACATATTCTTGAGTGACAGTATCATTTTCACAAGAATTAGTATGTAAGAATGTGGATGTGGTATTATAATTCAATAATATTAATAATTTTATAAGTATCATAAATTTCATGAAATCCAAAATTATATCCATTGAGTATATGTGGTGGTAGAAATTTAATTATATCAGTTCTTGAGGCGTTAGTCCATTGTACACACAATCGAGAGTTTTCATTCCTATTTAATAGAAGAATAGATTGATATACAATATTAAATAAAAAATATAACAAATAAATATATGGAAGATAATTTTTTTATTATATTGTAATTATTAAAATATGAATGAAGGTGGTAAGAGCAGATGTAAAAAATGAATGCTTTTAATGAGGACAACTAACATTGATTAGAAAAGAATCCTTTTTTCTCTTATTAAGTACCCTAGGGTTGGAATTTTGGGAAGAAAAACTATTTTTAAACTTCTCTAAGGGTATTGGGTAGAGTTTTTTGTTGAGTTGTTTGATCTATATATAACATATTAGAACCTGAACACCCAAATCATGTATTGAAATCCATATCTTTCTATTTTTCTCTATGTGTACTATAATTATGAACTAGTTTTTTCCATAAAAACCTTATAATATCAAAAGGAATAATTGTATCACATATATTATATATATCCTTTTGGTTTACTTTTTTAGATAATTAGAAAAAAAAATATTATATAAAAAATTCCCAGGTAATTTAATAAACATTTCTCCAATTTAACACTATATTTTCTAATTTCTGAATATGTCATCAACAATATCCTTGTGAAATTCTTTATAGACATAAATAATTAATCATTATTCTTTATTACATGGGGAAGAGGAATTATATGAAGGGTGATATGAAATTCTCGTTTATGGTCAACATAAGCATTAAAAAATTAATTTCATAAATTAGTATATAGAGTGCATAATGGTTTGATTACAGGATAAAAGTGCAATAGGGAACCATAAAAGAACTCATACCTATAATTTCCTAGACCATAAAATATTAGAAACATGGAAAAGCTAACCGTCATTAGATTCAAAATTTTGATCCCTGTGATATCAATATCATATATAAAAAGCATTTTAATCTCATAATAATAAATTAATCATTTTTTGGTAACATAGAGAATCACTTTCACAAAATGGTTTCAAATACATTCAAACTCCTTTCATTTGGATTGACCATAAAGCCAACTTCTACCATTATCATTACCAAATTAATTGGAGAGATATAATGGGTTTCAACATTCATATAAGATATATCAATATCTCCCATTATTCATTATCTATAATAGGTATCAATCATTTGTATAATATATATCACGTTCACCTATGATCTATAATTGGGTTCAACACATTATATAAGTTGTATCAGGATCACCCGCATTGCATAATTATCATATACTCCCTCAAGAGTAAAACTATTCCATCAAAAAGCTCATTGAAACAAATTTTTTTAAATAATAACCTAATAAAAACATGGAAAATAAATGTGTTTGATTTTATTACATTTGAAACACAAATAACCCATGGAAAAGAAACGAGTTTCATTACAATCTCTTTGAATAAATATTAACCTGTGGAAAAGAAACCATTTCATTAACAATAACTTTGAAATCTTAATAATACATCAGAAGAAATAATAATTATTTGATCAATAAAAAATATCCATATTGGAGGATAGGTAAAAACAAATGTTTTTTACTATAATTAATTGAAATTCCCTTAATATGATTTTAAAAAATTGCAATAAATCATCTTTACACATTCAAATTGTCCCATACCAATTTGAAGCGTTTGAATCATAAACCTCGTGAATTAATAATATTAAAATAACATGTAATATCTTGTGAATAATGATATTCATGATATATAATGTTAAAATATATTTATAAAAACCTCATAAAATAAGTTAGGTTTATAACATAACAAATTTAAAAAAGAAGGAAAATTGTGAGGAAAATCCATTACCACAATTCAATCCTAGAAATCTCAAACCCCATGAAAGAGTGATTATAAAATGGATATGTAAATCACTACATATTAGAGTATAATAATCACAAAATACATTCATTTGAAGCATATACACAACAAAACAAAATTATGTGGTAAATGTGGCATAACTACCACAAAAATAAAAGTGAGACTAGAAATACCCTTAAAACTATGGTAACATCTAAATTTGTAACCAGAAAACTAATAATCATAAAATTAATCACTAACATTCCATGATGATAAAATAACTCATGACATAATATATCAAATATGAATTATATACAGTACAAAAAAGTAGTAAGTGTGAATATGATATTAATATCACTTATGTAGAAATTGATATGAAAATACCTTACAATTATCATATCATTTGAGTGAGAATAAATAAATTTAATAATTATGTCTGATAAACAAAAATCCAAAAAATAAAGGTGGAAATAAATAATGAAACAATCAGAGGTTATTTCACACATAGTTTTTGCATAACATAACCAATTCCATAAATGTTTAACCCAATGAATGGAAATTGAGTTAAGAAATTAGTCACCTTAAGTCTGATTTGTCCTGATTTTCTTCTTTCTTATTTAATAAAAATATTACGTTAATTATCCAATTTCTTAAAACACATTGAAAATATAATTATTACTTTTATTTTATATACAAACTTGTTAAATTCAATTATTTAATCAATACTGTTTATGTCGGATATTTTGACCATATTCATCTTCTATGTCAAAAATAACTTCGATCGATGGACTATAGTTAATGAATTTATTTTTTAAACATATCTAGAACATTAAACTATACATAGTTATAATATTTTTTATAGTAATTATACTTTTAAAATTATATAGTATTTATGTTTATGAAAAATTTTCCAACATTACGATCGTGGATACGGTTGGTCGTATGTACACATGAGATGGTAGTTCGTACATACACATGATTAAAATAGATTGGAACTTCTGTAATTGGAATATAAAACTAAAAATAGGCCTCTACCCAATTAAATAATGTATAAAATGACATAACAAAATATATAGGCTCAGAATATGTGAAGGTGGTTCGAAGAGGGTGTTCTGAAGAAAACATTTCACAAGGAATGGAAGTCCCTGAAGGCTATGAAAGTCAATCGAAATATGTATTCATCATGAAATTATTATTTTTCATGAAGGATATATAAATCTATCTGAAGGATGTGAAAATTATAAATTCTATGTGAGCATCACTAAAAGAGGATTCTTCCCGAAGGCTAGTTGAGCTTTAAAAAAGAGGTGAGTTTCGTGAAATTTGTGGAGTTTGAGAAGGTTGGGAGCATAATGAAATTATTGAAAAGGGGTTTCCGAGTAAAACCATTGTAAAGTGATATTAATCATGATGAATGTGGGACTTCAACAGAGAATATAACTACATTTGATGATGCATTCATTAGTTGTAATTAAGTGGCATAAATGACCATATACTATGTTTGAATCCTTTCCAAAGCAGTGAGAAAAGAAAGATGAAGGTGGTGATCCTTTCCATCTATTGTGATCCATCAAAAGAGAGTCATGGAGTCACCCTTGGGAATTTAGTGATCCTATCCTAATAATTTTAAATTTAATGATCCTAAAAATCAAAGTGATATATCCAGAACCTTTTAGTTTGGATGTGATCCATAGTGAATTTGGTACGTCATGAAAATATCATTGTATGCTTCTTAGACATATCCTAGTGAGGGTAAACCAAGTTAAATCAAAGTGTATCATACATGATTTTATTTCTATTCAAAATATTTTTGGTAAAGGGAGAGAATTAGTGTTTTAATAATTAAATAAGATCCAAAGTGGTAGTTTTTTTAAATGTTATATCATGATTCACCACCATCTTGGGGTTTTTAGCCTATTTGGACAAATAATTAGTATCAATGATAATGGTTCCAATTCAATGGTTCTATCTCTATTAAATAAATGAAATTTTTTATTCATAAAATAATTCTAAACTTTGACAGAATCAATTTTCTGCTACGAATGAATCAAATGAAATACTTCTTACAATCAATTGATATGGGTGAATTTCTAGCTGAATGCATTATATTTTTTCCAGTATAGATAGTAATATTGAATCAAAATTACAACATATAGTATTGGATGTTGATGCGAATGGAATAAATTATTTAGGTGGAGACCTATCAGATGCAATATATATGATGGTGTTTTCATGTATGTAGTCACCTAAAATCTTGGAGAGGTTTCTACATAATAATGATAGTGTATCAAATGTCATAGAAGAAAAACTAAAGGTTCTGTGAAACATGTATGAGGATAGGTTGATTCATCCTAATGAGTCTGTTGATGAACTAATTTATTAGGTTACTGTTTTTTTGGAATACATGCATCGTAATAGATATATTATTGATGATATAATTATTTTTAGGATATCTTGAGAAAATAACCACCTTTGTTGGATCAAAAAGTATATTTATTGGAATATAAAGATCTGTTAGAGATTACATTGGATAACTTAAACAATACTCGTGTCATATACATGTTCATAAAGGATTAAAATGATGATGTGGAAAATGTTAATTCTATATAAGTGTCATTAAATTACTTGATGAATCTCACTATTGAAGATGGTTTGAAGGAAGAAAATGTGGATGGGGTTATGTCATTACTCTCCGAAAATATACAAAGAGGGATAGGAATGTTCAATTTGAATTATTAACATGTCTTATTTCAATGTGGAATGATTGGACATCTTACATCAAAATATCCTAAGAGGTTTTTACGATGGTAATGATATTGATGATGAAATTATTTGGAGGAAGTATTCAAACAATGAGAAAGGTTGGAGAACCATGATAAATTTCATTAAAAAGATGAATCTGATTTCAAAATAATATGGAAGTTTTGATGAATATGAGGTAGATGAGTTGGACGACTACAAGGATTAGGATTTATATACTATAGTAGAAATTTCCAGGAATTCTCAAAAAATGGAATATAAGAATAATGATGAAGGAGAATTGGATGTATGAGTTGACCTTCAGATAAAATTATATGCTTCACATGAAGATATATATGTTTGGGGACCCAAAACAAAGAATGAAAATAGGTTGGATAATGATGACAAAAACTATATGAATCAATAGGAAGAATAGTCATCTAATATAGAGGTTGATATTGAAAGTCTTAAATCTGAAAATCCAGAAACTACAAAAAAATTCATTGAATACAATAACAATGTTGAAGAACGGACCAAAATTGTCGATTGTCTGACTAGAATAGTAAAATATATTTTAAAAATCATTGGAGAGATTAAATAGATGGTTTTTAATCTACAATGAAAGATAAAAGATCAGGATAAACTCGTAATTCTATAAAATAATGATTCAATGGGAATAGAAAAGGGAAAACTAGAATTCGTGGTTCTTGTGAATCAAATAAATGAGTGTCTACCAATGAAAATGATTGACTAGAATGATACAAATGGTATGAGTATTTATAAAAAAAATAGTAATAGTTGATGTTAGACCACAAGCTCCCACTCCGAGTATGGACATTGATTTTGGTATGAATCAGATCCACAAGATCTAGAGAACCCAAGAAAAAACCAGTAGAACTTTAGTGATTCACAGGTATACACCCCACATTAGATGCTATTATTTTGAAAAAATGCTATACTCACAAAATTTCTATTCCATACCAAAGAGGTACCGAAGGGGATAAGAGAAAAAACACATAATGATAGAGATAAATATTATAGAATATCATTTTAGGGTAATTTTCTCTAGTATAGAGGATTTGGACACATGGATTGATATTTTTCCCCAACTATAAATAGAAATTTGGCAAAATAGACTAAATTATTTGGTAAGAACCAACTCAAGTAACCCTCAAACAATCTATAAACACAAAATAAATTTGCATCATTAAAATATGAAGGTTGTATATCATACTTTATGAATTATCTAGAATACTAGTAAATGAAATGGATTAGATAGAAGACAGATGAATATGCATTCGTTACTGATATTTAATTCAATGAATCAAATAATACTTGAATATGAATCATTTAGAGTGGATGGAACTCCCATATTATTAGAAATAAAGAAATATTGACATGAATTAGATATCCATCCAATCTAAATTTGAATTAAAGAAAATCCATTTTAAGGAAAAATTGTAAACAATTGTTCTACCAAAGGTATGTACTATGTACTGAAGGAACTAAAAATGATTAAAAACCAGGCTATGGTTACTTGAATCAGCGACTCGATAAATCTCCTAGTGCAATGGGCTAACCTGGGTTTCTGGATCCTCTCTAATTATCTCTTCAAGGTGAGTGATCATCCTTTCCATTGCCTGAAAAAACACTTCTATGTTGATTTTACTTTGATTGAATCCCCTGGACAGTATGCGGTCTTGTTTATCAATCCAGAATTCTTGACCCTCATTTAAATCAACATGCAACTAACGTTCATAAATTCTTTTAATATATTCTTTGGAGAAATTGGGCACATGACTTGTTTCTATCATTTCTTCCTTGGAGTGCATGATAAATTTTATGCTCACTCCAACTTACTCTTCCCTGTCTCTTGTATTTTTGCTTGATTCATCACTTTCCCCCTTCCATTCATCTTTACCTTCCTTTTTCCTATCGTTCTTGGCCGACAGAGTCTCCATTGGTTTTTGCAAGTATGATTAGACCATGTGTCCCTTTTATTTTTTCCCCTGAACCACAATGCATTTCCTCGAGTCGCGCATGCCTTTTTCCCCTTCTTCCATCTAGGACTATGTGGTCATTTACCTTTGATTCAGTCCATGAAATCCACTAAGGGATGACTATAACTATCATCATCTAGTGACTCCTCCTCATGAGTTAAAGGAGGATCATGGACCTCAAGACCATCAATGTGGTTCCCCACCTCTATTACTACTACATCAGTATGATCCATCTACACACTCAAAGACTCCTTACATGTTTTCTTCCCCAAGACAGAAATCTGTCCCCCCTCCCCATCCTTCCTCAGTTTTTCAGAATTGGTTCCAATGGTTTTTGGATCTAAGGAACCAAAGAAATTCCCATCGATCATCTTTTCCTGTCCAATTTGAGAACCTGTTGCAGCCAGCACGAAGGAATTTCCCTGCATGAAATCTATTTCTATAGCCTATTCGTAACCTTTTCCCATGAACTAAGGCTACATGTTCCAAACCTCCCAGCACCGACCGTGACATCCGCCGGGCCATTGAACCTCATTCACATAAAAACTCATAGCTAAGGGATTAACCATTGCTGCCTCCAACACTCCTAAGTCCTACATTAAATGAGAAAAATCCTCCAAAACCAGCGGGTCAGCCTCCTTTGGCTTCACCCCCTTCTCTGCCACTTGAGGACCCAAGGAAAGATGCTACTGCTGATCCTTTGCACTGACCTCTACTCCTGGGTTGGCAGGAGCCAACGCCTCTTGAGAAACACGTAGCTACTCAATTTACTAACCCAAGCCATAACAAACCCGCACCATCTAGCTCATAGTAGGGATAGCCTGCACCACGTTCCCCTCAACTCCACTGGCCACATCATCCTTTTTCCCATGATGAAAAACAGAGGCCAGATGTCGAAAACGGAGGCACTACATGCTGAACGCAGGCCACGAATCATACACCACTCATTGTTTCCACCGGAACTCCTCTCCAACTGAAAGCCACAACCAATCAATGGGATCCTTAGAAAAATCAGCTTCGACACAGACACGGGCGGATATCTGGTGAAAAACCGTCACTGTCCAGCTATCTGAACACAAGTATCTACTGACCAAATTTCCCAGCATATGTAAAATTGAGGGGTTCTTAAAATGAAGAGGATGTTCTGGGAAACATACCCAATCCACAACTGAGGACACATCACGATTCATATTGAGATATAACGACCATCGAAGGATAAAGAAACCACATCCTTTGATTGTACATTGGGCACGATACCAGGCATTGTTCATATCATCCTCTGATGTGAAACAGATCATCATTTGACGCCGATCGAAGAGGTCCACCCCAGCGCGTTCTAGCAGATCCCACGAATAAAATACGAAGTGGTCGAAATCATCGACAGAGGGAAGAAGGCCCCTAAAACCGGCTATAAGCATCAACTGATGATGATCTGGGGACTCATTGAACTCCTTCGCTGATATCGCAAGCTGAGGTGAGCCAAGATGAAGATCAGGGACCTTAGGGCACAATGAATTCGATGGAAATGGAGGAATAAATTCCGTATTTTTGAAAGGGTTGAAAGGGAGAGCCTTGGCCGTCAAAGATGGAGGGAGGATTTTCTCCCCTCCCCCCCGCAGGGGAGGAAGGGGCCGAGGTCGTGGGCATCGACGCTAGGGAATCTCCACCGGGGAATGGAGACCGCATCGAGAGAGCGCTCGACATGATTTAGATATGAATCAGAATGTATTGTTCGATTTTGTAATAATGAAGTCTGGAAAATTATTAGCTCAGGATCAATACTGTTTTGGTAAAAAGGATTTAGAAATGCATATGTATTGGTTGTTAAAGGACTTGGTCACAAATTTTTAAGTGTATGTTTACTATGTTTCTCCGGAAATTCCATAATCATCTAAAAAAATTATATATCATTATGAATAAAAATTTTTCTATTTCATTACAGCTAATTCATAGAAAGGGTTATCTCTAACTGGAATATGGAGAAGAACATACATGATTTTTGAACAATGAAGAAGAAAGATAGTTATGGAACAAACTCCTTAGTCATTTGATCCATAAATTATTAGAATATTTGGTAAAATGTTATTCTTATTAAGATTTCCCTATGTTATCAGGTTATCATACCAATATATGTGATGATTTTCAACAAGGTAAGATCATTAGAAAGGCATATAAGGCAAAAAAGATTCGGTCAAAAAAATTATTTAGTTAGTGCATATTGTTGTTTGCAGACTAATATCACCAAGACATATTGATGTAAGTATGTATTATTTTCTCTTAGTTAATGATTTCATAATAATGGAATTTTTTTCTTTTATAAAACACAAGTATTAGATCTTCGGTTTCATAACAACTTATTGATGGGATGTTGAAACTATGCTATGCCAAAATAAATAGAAGATATGAACTGATAATAGAAGTGAGATAAAAATAGTCTAATAAAGGATTATCTTGAGAAACATGGGATAATGAACCATTTTTTGGTAGTATGAAACCACAAAAAAATGGAATAGCTGAGAGAAGAAATTGAATTATCAACAATAAGGATAACAAAATTCCCTTTGAGAAATACATTCCAACGATTTTTGGGAATGATGCAGTGATGAAATTATTCTACAAATCATATATTGAATTATTATTCAAAATATAAGAGAATGTTCCATTCATGATATGGTTTGGAATGAATCCAATTTTCAATTACATTAGAGTTCTCGAAAGTACGTATCTCATTCGCAAAAAGAAGAAAAAAAGAACGTTTGAATCCCATGGGGTGAAGGGCTATTTCAGGGATAATCAATGAAAATAAATGCATGCAAATGATTAAATAAGTTGTTTTGAATGGTAGATTAATGAAATTATGTAACTATAGTAGATAATGAGTGGAATATTTAGAAAATGCATGAATAGTTTCATAAGGACATTGATGAGGAGATAAGATTCATAGGGGATGTTCCAGTTATAGAGGCCAATTATGAAGAACATTAAGATGATTAAAATGATGAGGATAAACCTTTATTTCTAAAAATACCACATATTGGAGCTGGAATTGATAGAAATAACAAAATTAGTTAGCAAACAGTGCTAGTATATACAAGGATGTTGCAGAATATACAACAAACAATGTTATTATCACAAGTCGCACCTAATTGTATTGTCGATATAGCTGGTGATAACAATCGGGTTTAGGATATGAATGAAATTCTTAATAAAATTGAAAATAATCTGACAAGGGATATTTTTCAAGGCCAATAAATATGAATGCCATCAGAACTACCAGGGTCTTTCACAATAAGATGAATGATGTTTGTGAAGTGATTCAATAAAAGTCACGACTACTTTGAAAATGTCAATGAAATATAGAAGGAATCTTTATGGGTGAAACATTTTCATCAATTTCAAGGCTAGATAAAATCAGATTATTTTTTTACATAGTAGTGAAAAGAAATTTCAATGTTATTCAAATGGATGTCAAGTCAGAATTTTTGAATGGTGTTCTTGAAGATGTAGTTTATATTGATAACCAAATGGTTTTCTCATTCATGAAGATAAAAAAGAGTTTTTCAACTGAGAAAAGAACCATATGGGTTGAAGCAAGAACCAATATAAGGATATTCAGGTCTTGGTCATTTTTTATGAAAATATATTTTCATTGCGGTGGAGTTGTTTACAATCTATAAGTGAAATATAAACGTAATGAATGGATGATTATGTTGGTGTATGTAGATGTCATAATATTTTGTGTATGAGATGAATCTCAGTGGAAATAGTTCATAGAATTCATGAAAAATTAATTTTCAATGTCAATGATTGGTGAAATAACTTTTTTACTAAGTATAGAGGAGAAATAACGATGTAATGGAACATTCATTTGTCAACATAAAAAAATGAAAACATTATTTCACCAATCATTGACATTGAAATTTAATTTTTCATGAATTATATGAACTATTTCCACTGAGATTCATCTCATACAGAAAATATTATGACATCTACATACACCAATAAATATTCCATGATGTTTTTGAGAATATATTCAATGGATAATTTCAAGTAGATGAAAAATTATCATTCTACCAATATGAAACTATAATAGGATGATGAAGGCAATGTGGTTAGTGCCACAGAATAAACGTAGATCATTAGAAGCCCACTGTACATAACAGAGAAATGACCAGATATTGTTTCTTCCACATGTTAAGAAGCATTTTATTGATGTAATCCCAAGTAAACCCAATTAAAAATAGTGAAAATAATTATTTGGTATATCATGATCATGGTGTATTTCTATTTTCTATATAATGATGAATCTTTGTAAGAGATATTGGGGAATATAGATGTAGATTGGGCATGATCAACAGATGATAGAATGTTAACATCAGCTAGTGAATTGTATATTGGAGTATTGCATATTTCCTTCCCAAGAAAGAAAGAATTTTTTATTTCATTGAACACTATAAAAGATGAATATATTGTGTCTAATCCAGAATGCATACAATAATTATGGATAAAGATGCATCATAATGATATGGGAGCTGAATTGAAGTATATGATCATGCTCCCTTATGATAATTCATGTATTATAAATCTTATAAAAATTATTTCCACCACTAAAGGGAAAATATCATTGAAATAATGTATCATTTAATCAAGGAGAAGGTGCATCTTGAAATTTTAATGTCGGAGTATTTGACTGTAGATCTTCCGGCTGTTGAAATTCCGACAAAGTCCTTACCCAAAATGGTAATTGAGAGGCATGAACTAGCTCTTATAGTTCAATTGAATCCCCACACACGGGAAAGTGTGAATGTGTGTCCCCCTCTCCCCAATGTATGATGTGTTTTACCTAATATTCTCACCTTTTTTATTTACCATTATTCCTACCACATCGAAGTAAACTTCAGGTTCATTGAAAAAGTGGGAGAAATTGTGTCTATAAAAGGGGAGAGAAGTCGTAATCATTGTTGGGGAGCAAATGATAGGGAGTTCTGTAAAGTAGGGAGTGTTTTAAATTTTATGATAAAAATGATGATAAGTAAATGATTATATATCATGACATATAGAGAGAGTGATGAAAGTAGTTCAGATGTTTTGGAATGAAGTGTTTCATTGATGACTATTACATGCTACTCTTATTTCTCATGACAAGAATAACCCATGTGGGCATAGAGTATCTGTTGATTAATTCATTTATTTCTATATGAATCACAATAATTAAATAGATGTATATTATAGAAGTGGATTTATTGTGGAATAAAACTATCAATAGATGTTAATAAACACAAAGGGATAGATTGATGGGAAAAAATCCCTCAAGGTAACATTGCTGTGTTTTTGGTTCGATTGTCTATATAAAAAAATTATATTTCCATTGTATGTTGTGAAGTTCCATATAAAATTTTGGCATGGTATGATGGTAATGATCTAATATGGGGGAATTGATTTCCTAGAATCTGTGTAGAAAATCATGTACACAAGGTGACATCATTTCCCCATATTTTCCAAATTTAAGGTTCCAAAATTTGGGGCATGGATATCATCACAAAAGATCTATTTCAATGAAGGAATTATAAAAATATGGTAACAGAATGAGTGTCATGAAGACTCGGATTCATTAATGTTGTTACGTGAAGGTGTGTGTCATCATGAATGATAAAAGGTTTGAAGGTAATAACCACAACTACATGAAGCTTTGTGAATGAGAAATTCCCACTGTGCCTGGATTAGTAACGGAGCATCCTAAAGGATATGAGAGTGATTTGTGAAAATATGTGGATGTGTATGGAAGCATCAAGAATAAGAGTAAATTCCTATAAATAGACCTCTTATCACATCCCAAAAATAGATAATCATTTTTGAAAATCCATAGGATATGAATTTGTGAAGGTGTTTTTAAGAGGGCGTTCTTGTAAAAAATCCACCAAGAAATGATGTTTGGGAAGGTAATAAAATCATTCCAAAATCAATAATCAACTATAATGTATTGATGTTCACATAGTGTATAAAATTTTTACTCAAAAGTTGGGATGTTTATGAAGTTTACATGATATTATAAAAAGTAATTAAGCTTCTCAAAAGTAGGTTTCTTTGCAATGGTCAGTTGAGCTTTGTGAAAGAGGTGAGCTTTACAAAAGTTGAGGGGTTCATGAAAGAAGTGACCACCAAAAAATTATTTAAAATAGATCTACCAGTAAAATTGTGGTAATATTATATTCATTATGTGGATGAAAGCAGAAATTCAACACAACATATACCTACAGTTGAGGATTCATTCATTAGTTATAACAAAGGGACCTAAATATACATTAAATGTGTGTGAATACTTAATAGATTAGTGGGAAAGGAAGTGGAAGAATGTTATACATTCCACCACTAGTGATCCTTTCCACTTTTAGTGATCCAATGAATGGGAGTTTGGGTGTGAACCTTGGTAATGCAGTGAGCAAACACTAATCTTCTTAAAAGTAGTGAGCGCGGGTTTATAAGTGATAAATGCAAACCTTGTATTTGGGACATGAGCCTTAGTTGATTCGGTAGATCATCAAATTTCCATTGTATTATCCTAATATGTAGACTAGTGAGGTTGAAAAAAGTAATCTTTTTGTGTCTCGTGCAATATTTCATTTCTGTTTATACATTGCTATGGGGAATAGAGATAATGGTGTTTGGTTTAATAATGAAAAAATATCCAAAGGGGTTTGTTGATTTAATATTTCACACCCTGAGTCACCCACCACCATATCAAGCTATTCAACCTAGTTTTAATATCATATAAGTACATATATAATTCTAGGGATGTTCTGATTAAAAATGAATAATTACATCACTTTGAGGAGGTGGTAGTCCACACGTCCATGCACGACATTATCACTTTTTTAGTGTGTCAAATCCAAAAAAGTAAAATTATATAATTTATTTTTTGATAAGAAATTATGTCATTAATATCATAAATTTTTCATTTATATAATATTTTTAAACCCATAATTAATACATTCCATTTAAAGTGTGAGCATATCACATCACTTTGAGTAGGCAATAGTCTACACATCGACAAACGATGTTACCATTTTTTCATAAAATGGAATTCAAGAAAGTATGTGTTGTATAAGAATTATAGAAGTTTTTAGACATTATAAATATCATATATATAAAATAAAAATAGTATTTACATCATTATTTCTAACCATAAGAAGTGGTAAATTAAAAAAAGTCACATCATCTCACGAGGTGGTAGTTCGTCGTACACATGACGGTGGTTTCACTACACATTTGATGGAAGTGTGTGTAGGTGTAGGTTTTAACCAGTACAAAAAAACATATTAGTATATGTATGATAATGATGTTATTATGTAATAATTAAATTGTTATAATTTAAAGGGTGGAATGAAATAACACAAAAGTGCTTATTGAATAATGTTACATATTCTTTGAGTATCCTTTTTTATTTTGCACCAATGGACTTCCTTATTTTGATTTCTATCAAAGGTGAGTATTATAAGATGATAAGAGTGATTTTGGGATATTATTTAGTCTTGTTTTTTATGGTAAAATGATATTTAGTGGTTCCAAGAGAGCGGGATGGGTGGTATCCTTTTTGGGGGGAGGGAGAGGACACACACTCTATTTTTGAAATGATTTGAGTTGTCCCTACATTTTACATGTGTCCCAAGGATCCCAAATGTACAATTATTGAACATTATAGGTTTTATAATATAAATATGTCCATAAAAGAATTTTTATACAAGTTTATGGTCATATTTATACATTATATTCTATGTTTAAACATTATGTAGGCTTGTTTTCGACTTAATTTCTATAATTAATATCAACTACATCCACTAATAATTTTTTTCCAATAAAACTAAGTTAAACATAATATAAATTATAAATTATTATAATTCCAAATATGTATTCCATTTTACAAATTCAAATAATATAAATTCATATTTTTATAAGTGATTAATCTCATAGATGTGACAGCAAAGCATGTTTTTAAAGTGAAAAATTCTGAAAATTCACAATGATTTTATATCTAAATTCAATATAAAAATGATTCCAATGTACTAAATTGTATTAATATACTTATTAATGATATTATTTAACATTAAAACAAATTAAAAAAATATTAATATATAAATAAATTGGACTTCAAATAAGTTTTCAATTACAATTCAGTGTTTTCACTATTCATCGAAACATGAAACATCTCAAAAAAAATTAAAAAAAATCAATCAATGTAAATTTAGATATTACTATTTCAAAAATGAACGTTATTCTGTTGAATAATGTTTTTATAATTTTCAAAATACAGTTTTTAATAATGTGTTTCTTTAAAAGGTTGTAAAACTAACTTCTAAAAAAATACATCTTTTTATGCTTAACCTTGGATTTATTCTTATTTAATACATATAAAACATATTTGATGATTTGAATGAAATTTTACTAACTAAATAAAATATAATTTTTTAATATCTTTCATCAATAATGATTAATTTAATTTATTATGACAGAATGCCTTTGTGGGCATAAAACAAGTTTTTCATAAAAAAATATACTTTATATTCAATTGATTTTTATATTAACTTCTAATTAATTGGAAACCAATCTAATAATTATATAAACATGTATGAAACATATATTAAAATTTTATTTAATCACATTTTTCCCCCCGCTATAATATATATGTGATAACTATTATGATAAATAAATAATATTAATATTTTATTACCATCGGGAAAGACTCTTACTTGTGTGTAACATGGGTTATTAATGACAGTCAATGTTACATTCAATGAAAGATAAAATTGTCATTGACAATAAACAAATATATTTTTCATTTTCAATAACATAAGTATAATAATCATTCAATTAATATAAAAGGAGATAATTCTTAAAATTTTAGGATGTTACAACAAATTTCTTAACGGGTGTGATGAAGTGAGGGGAGAAGGTTCCCTTTTATAAAGGAGGAGTGACATTTTTTTAAACACTTAAAACTATTAAATAACATGAAGAATATATCATAACAATTTACTCCAATATTGATAAATAAAATATTTTTGGGATGATATGTTTTATCTATACCTCCACAAAAAATAATAACCATTTTATATTTAATTTATGAATTTCTCTTCTATTATTTTACCATTTTACTTTTAACTAGAGTAAATAGTTTTTTATTTATGAATAAAATTAATCCTTGAATAAAAAAATAAATAATCCTAATTACATAATTTTTACGCACTAATTCTATATATGATATCAAGTTTATCAAATAAATACCCAATATCTGTTTAAAACTATTTTTAACACAAGCCAAGTAAATAACAAAACTATATTTTAACCATTACAATAGTAATTAATATTATGATCATTATTATTAATTATGAAAAAAAAATTAGCATACATCCTAATATAAATTATTTTAATAAAAACCCAAATCCATTTTAACTAGTTCAATTCAATGAATTGGTATAATAAGATTTAACAATAAACCTGAAACCATCACAAAAAATGGTTAATGAAAATATTTTCTAAAGTTAAAAGTTTATATATCATAATCAAAAAATATTTTATTCTAATGACCTAAATTTGGTTATTAAAAATATAATTGATCTATTAGTACTTTTTACACATTTAAAAAAACTGTTCTTTGTAAATTCTTTTTTTGAAAATACACTTTTTAATAAAAATTATTATTTTCACTATTCAATGAAAAATTAATCATTTGAAAAAATTATAAAAAATTAACTACATAATAATTTTTAAATATTGATTTAAAAAATGAAGTTCACATCTTCAAATAATTTTTTTTTAATTTAAAAAAAATGTAATTTTGAAATAGATGTGTAAATAACGACGAGATCACATTTTAGAATAATATAGTTTTATGCATAAAAATGGATTTATTCTTAACTAATGTATGAAAAAATATTATATTAATTAGAAAACACTATATTTTATTTATAATATACAAATTACATTAAAATAATTCACTAATTGTGACCCATATAATTTATTATTATAAAAAAGTGCATAAATTAGACATTTTATTATGAAAAAAATTTCTTCAGGTTTCAGATTTTTTTTCATTTTTAATCAGTTGATAACTAATGAATTTATTTTATACATGTGTAATAATTGAAATTTTAATAATTTTTTTTACTATTAATTCCATCCAATACAACAACTATTTGATAATTTTCATATTAAATAAAATTATTTTAGTAGTATTTCGCATTTTGTTTGAACTCAGAGTTGCATGTAACAAATTTTTTTGAATAAATTAATTTTTTTTGAAAAAAATTATAAAATACCAGGGTGATACTTTACCTACCAACATGGAAAAACTTGTTTCATTATATAATGTTCAGGTTCCTCTCAAATGATCATCGAATTTATTGATTATAGGGTATTCAAAATATATGAATAGCTGGAGTGTCACTATATTTACTAGAAATAACTATTAGAGTTAAAATTGAAGGATTTTTACCAAACATTATATCACATGGACTAGAGTTTATAGATTATAATAAAATTTTATGTCCACCTTATAATGAGAACCCTATAATTTCCTATTCTAATCCTACAAATATAGACGTTGATAGATGAAGTGAAAAATTTATTTTGATGATGAGTATTTTGTTTTTTTTCCATAGATGTTTTGAAATATAGAAAGTCAATATGTGGAGAGGATGGGTGGTGTATTGATGCATTCACCCAATGAGTTTAGTGAATCATTCCATTCCTGGATTGGAAATTGATGTTATGATGCTACGTGGAAGTCATAGAGTAAAACATTCGATACAATAACCCCCTAAAATCATACCATTGAATGATTTTTTCTTCTTAGACAAGATAGGTGTAATTCAACAAGGAATTAAAAAATTTTATACCAAAATCACAAGAAGTATTGAATCTAGTTAGAAAAATATCTTGATGAATATATTATCAATAGTGTGAAACGTTACCTTATTTGGGGAGATGAAGTGATGATGTGTTGGATATTCTATACTAGTTTTACTGAGTATGATAACTATTGAATTTAGTAAAGAAATTAAAAATATGAAGATTTATAATTTTGGATGTGAAGCCTGAATGTGAGAGTGTATAAATTAATATGGAAATATAGAAATGTAATAATTTTTAGAGTTAAATGTTTATATGAATGAGGATAAATAGTTTGAGATTGTTTTATAATGACCTAATTGAATTTTCTATGTGATTTGAATTTACCTATGTTGATTTAGGGATAATATAATACTATTTAAAGAATTATATGACTATGAATAAGTAATTAAATATTTTATAGAGTAATTTTACACTTATGTGATATGAAGAAGGGTTTTATGGTCCATTTCCAAATTAGCATGATGTAATATAAGAATGATGGCCTATGTAAGGATAATTGAAATTGATAATATTGACAATATTATTAAAGAAAACATCATATAGGTAATTCATTCATATATGTAATTATTAGATGAGTGTAAGTATCATTTGACCTAGTGTATTAAAATGAGAAAACCATAACCATGAGAGAGTAAGGATGATCCTTTAAGGATACACCAATAAGTATAATATATAGAAACAAGAATGAATAAGATCTAGACAAGATTAAGCATCAATACAGTGCATCATATGCCTGGGCTTTTAGGTAGGTATCATTTTACTATTACAATAATCCATGACTAAAAGCCATAATAATGAACACATAATGATGATTTGATATATATAAAATTTTCCGATTTTTTAGAATTTATTTTTGAGGGATAGAAATGTTTTAGATGATTCATGGGAATAAATTTGTTTTAAAATTTTTAAAAATAAATGTGATAAAAGACATGAATTTATGAATACATCATAATGTTGATGATTATCTAGAAAAAATAACAATCAACGTAGAAATTATAAGGGATGCTGATGTGTTTTCTATAATTTATTAATCTGATTAAATACATTTACCGATGACGATTATTACATTAATTGACATAACCATCAAAAATATATTTTTATTCAAGTTGATCGATTGATGGATTTAATATTAAATTTATGGATTAATTGATGTTAAATTAATTAATCTAGAAGTAAGAAAATGAGTTTCTTTAAGATGACCAATTTTCGAAACAAAAACACATGACGTTTCAAGAGGTTCTCACGAGTGTCCTATAATTCTTAAATTATTTTCATTTATACTAGATATGAGGAATTATTTATTTATGTTATATATGTATTTTTTGATTATGTTTCAAGATGAACAAATTTTCATTGAATCTCTTTAAAAATGAATAATATTTCAGGCTAAAAATTTAATTGTCTTTTTATTTTAATACATCCATAAAATTGATTAATTTTATATTTATATTGAAAAAAGGAAAATAATATATGATACATGATCTTATAGTAATTATTTTTAATATCAATTATCCTAATTAAAATAATATTAAAAGATAAATATACATGGTACCTCTATCATTTTACTGGAGGGAAAAATTGGAAAACTAGAATATAAGATCCTATGAGACATCAACATAAAGAAAAAAAGAGTGATATAGTAAATAGTGGTAATGGATACTAAATGTGAAGGATGTATTTGGTATTTAAAATATTGAAAATAAAACATAGGTGACCTTAATATAAATTTTATAAGAAGAATATGTGATTATTGTAATATACCTCAAGATCGTGAAATGAATGTGGATAATTTATAACATTATAATAATATGTAATAAGGTGCTGATATTCTATTGAGAATATTGATTTTATGTGTATTAATGTATAAATAATAATAGAATCATGCAAATCTAATTCCTGTTGAGTGAGTATAAGAGGAATATATAGTTAATTTTGATTGAACAATTCTATTAATTATTTATATCTATGTTTTCATCCTTTTAGATTATTATGAGTAACTTCATTTAAGAATATAAAAGGAGCTAACTTGTGTTCTAAATGTTGCATGATTATGTTTTGTATAAAAAATATGAATATAATCTAAAAACTAAGTCTGAATTCTATAATAATAAATTGTTTCTTTAATGGAATTAGGAAACATCGTATCGAGAGTAAGTGTATTCATTCTTAGATGAATTACCATCCATGTTGTGATCTAATATTATCTTCACAAGGAACTAAGTGTAAAAATATTGACATATAATGTATGAATCATTGAAACACGTGGGACTCAATGTTTGAAAAGAGATATCAGTGTGACTCTATACCAATTATGTGATTTTCTCAATATAATCCATACTTGATGCATCCAAATAATGTCCCATAAGATCCAAAAAATTGTATGTGAGAGATGAATGAAAACAATTATAATATAATATTGATGATAGCGGAGAGTCCACATTGTAGTGAAAGAAAACCCACAACAAGGAGTGATCCTCTGAGGCAAACCATGTAAAAAATGTGTTCCATATTTACATTATTTATTAGAGATTTATGTGGTGTTTATTTCATAGTAAAACCAAAATAGACCGAAATATCATAAATATAATGAGGGGTTAATAACAAAATTGGGTTATACTTTAGTGGAAACATGGATATTGTTAAAAAAACACTGATTAATCCCCATCATTTTTTAGTATATTGATCCATCAACAATTTCTAATGTTATATGAGTGGCATCCATCAATATGGATATAATCATTAATTTTATGGTTTTTTTTAAAAATATTATAATGTGGATGTTTTTTTGATTAAAGAATAAAATTTGTTCAAAAACATGTATCTATTACCATTAATAGAGTATATGATGATACATCATACATAATGAGAAATAGGAAAAAAAAATAATGAAAATGATGGAATCTAAAGAGAATGAGGAAAAAAAATTACCAGAATGTATTCAATATTGTAATTTTATTTATAATTTTTTTGGTTATTATTCATTTATGAAATAATGATAGTGTATTGATGAACATGAGTTCAATGATAAATCATTTTGATTTATTATTATTTTTCAAATGGGTCCAAAATATAGTCCCTGAAATTATTGGCTCATATAAATTATCTTATATTAAGGGACAATAAAATGAATGATCACACAATTATAAGGATGTTCATTTTAGGAAATGTAATAGAAAAAATGGTTATAAAATGTAATAACCTCATAAAACTAGTGATATAAAATTATATAATAGTTTCCCTTTATAATGAATGATATCGTTATTATTTTGAATACTTGCAAAGAATAGTTTTTGAGAAGTAGATTCATAAATATGTTTTCACTATAATAATTATAATAGAAAAGATATATAATGTCATTATGAATTATATGGATTCATATCTATATTTGAAATAGAAAAAAATTGAAAAATTAGAATGAAATTTCATTATTATATATTAACATGTAACTTGAAGAATAATATTAAAAGTTTAAATAGGATTGGGATTTTTTATTTAGAAGGCTATATAGATACTTGACATGACTCTAGTTATTTATGATGACTTCTATAATTCCAAATATAATTAAAAATTTGAATAAATAATTATTGGTTTATAACTTCTTATAAATATCACTATGGATGATATCCATGTTGTTAAGAAAGAAGGTATGTATGATTGCCTGAGTAAGGATAAACAAGGGTTGTAAGTGTAATAGGTGTAGAAATGAGTAGATCATAAGGGTCATTGATCATTACATGTAAATTGGATTAGTTAAAAACATTCATTTATACTTATGTGTATATATGTGATGACAGTAGGTATTCTCATAAAAATATTATATCATAAGAATGATCCCCTAAGGATCGTGTTGATCCATAAGTATTATTGAGTTATAAACATTCATAACCAGAAATTCTGATCATCATAGACATCATATCATTTATAAGGACCATCTGATTGTAATTATTATTTGTGACTATGTGTCATAATGATAAAACAGTAAGGATCAATTTATCCTTACACCCCCTTTTGTATATATTTTAACTGAATTATAAAAATGATTGGGGGATTATTCAACTATTTCATATGGACCAGAACATAAAAAATTAATTGTAACAGAAGCCCTACATTTTTGAGATGATATATACATTAGAATAACTAGATAAATTTAATATTAATGTATGATGAATTTTTATGCAACACAACTGACTTTTCATGAATTCTATATTCAAAAAATATATATATTATCAATTAGAATTTGAAAATTATTGATTTTAAAGATCACAATAACATTTTAATTCATTTTCTATAAAGAGAAGTATTATCAAAGAATATGATGAATTATAATATATAAATTAATCTTAAATCTTAAAAATTATACAATTTTAGTCTTTAAAATATAAAATTGATGAATTATAATGATTCATGATCTATTCATGAGTGGTAAATATTTTATTAATAACTCATATTTAAAATGGATATGAATAATTTAGTGTTGAAATGATATATAAATTTGAATACCATCCTAGAATCTATATAATATTCAATTAATCTATCAAGAAATAAATATTGATTCAATCCACCAATAAAAAAGATGTATCATTTTTATGTATCCCGGATACATTTTGGGATTCTATTTAATATTATACAATGAGTACTAATTTAAGATATTTAATCATATTAAAAGTATCTAGAAGATCTATAGGGAAAAATAAAATTACAATAAACTAAAAAGATAAAATGAAATCATGTAACTATAAAGGATAAAATCGTTGATCGTAATTAATATGAGAACATGGTAGACAACAATTTTATAACATGCCAAAAAAATATTAATAGATATTTTAGAAACCTAATGATAATTATATTTAATATAATAAAAATATAGAATATAAAATAGGGGTTCCCTTTATATAAATAGCAAATAAGGTAGGCTGATTATATTCATGAATGCTGAGATCTTCATTGGAGTGTAATGATCTTAGAACACTCAATTTTGAATGAATAATATGTCGAGGTTATACATGAAATATTGATCATCTCGGTTTTGATGCTAAAAGAAATAGTGGTCCATGCGACACCCATTATTTAAGAAGTGTGATAATAATAAGAGAGAAGAATATGGGGAGATATAAAAATAGTTATGTATGATATATATATATATATATATATAGTTGTGTAGTGAGTTCATAGTGACCCTTGGTGGATACATTGGAATTTATTTAAAGAATTACAGTTTTATGCTTGGATGCAAAGACCAATGATATAATTACAATAATTTTTGTTTGACTCATAGAACGAATAATAATTTTAGATTAATTATATTGGGTAATAAACCATTAAATAGAATAATAAATTATTGTATATAATATCTCATTGAGTTGAACCATGAAAAATACTGTAATCTATTTTACCTTCATCAATGGCATTACATACAGTGTTTCTTTCATTGTAGAACTATAATTAAAAAAACTATAATAACTAAAAATTTTGGTTCATAACTAATGGAGTATATAATTTAATAATGATTTTTATATTGGTAGAAATTAGACAAAACCAGATTCTATCTCCTCCCTCTTATATATATGGATCAATCCATAAGTAATTTTATTGATAAATCATAGAATTCAATTATAATTTCACGATTAGAAAATTTTTACAGAAAGAGAATAGAATTTGAATCTCTCTATAACATTTGGGAAAATATTTTTGTAATTTATGAAGTGATTGTTAATGTTATGGAAGAAAAATATCATGTTTTGATTAATTGGTTTTGTGGATAATAAAATGGAATATGATGAAAAAATTTATGTCTTCTTAGGAAGATTAAATGATAATTTCTAAAATATGTTAGGTTTTCGTCATAGGTTATCTGGTTTGGTAATTATTAAAAATGTACTTATAATTTTTATTTATTTGTCCCATCCAATGATTTAATCATCAAAGGATTGGGAGGATGTATTCTTATATACACAACATAATATTTTCATTTCATATAAAACAAGAAAAATTATACATTGAAAATGAAAAAGAAATATATAATGGAATTTAAAGCATTATAAAATCATACAATCTATGATTAAGATGTTTTTGAATTAATTTAATCTAATAATGGGGAATATTATAAATAAATTAACAAATTTATTTCACAAATTTAAATAGGATATAAACGTTGAATGTGTAATGGAATAGAAAACCCCACCAAGGTTATATAAATATAATTTTTTTCAAAATTATTATTATAATTTTACAAATATTATGATAGATAGAATAGAAATCATATGGGGAATAATATAATACGAAAACAATGAAATGGGGAAAAATAAATAATAAATATTAAAATAGTCAAAGAATTACATTGATGAGATAAGAGAAATAATATAAATAATTTTCAAGCACACAATTAGAAGAGGAATGTCATTTTATGGATATTATTAACTAATAATTAGATACCCCAAGACGTTATGATTGATAATAAATGACAGAACTTTAATACATGTATGAAGATGAGTTAATATACATTATTTTCCAGAACATACCTCTCAAAAACCAAATTTGAAAAAATATCAATTAGAAATAATAATATATCCAAATAAAATGAGTATTCCACTAAACAAATTACATTCATCAATTATTTATGTAGAAGAAATTATATTGGATGACAATGTAAAGATGGAGAAAAATCGTGAATAAAAACTAGTTGAGAAATCATAAGATCCATCTGTAAAAAAATCAACATTCCATGTTTTATAAAAAATAGTAAAAATTTATTATTATAATATTCTAATTGATATATGAGGATAAATTTTAATATTAAAATGTTATTGTGATGAAGTATTCCAACATTTATGTTTTAAATGTACGTAATAAGTTTCAAAACAAATATCTTATTTACAACACTACATGTCAGAGAAGAACACCTAAACCAAATGAACTATGAAAATAATTGAGAGACACTCTTCCACCTAAATTTAATAGATGAAAATCACATGATGATTTTTTATACAAATGAAAAATTAGGACTTTGATTTTGTAGAACAATATCAATTTTTTGGATCAATTTATCACTTATATAGATGACTAATAATTAATGTGTATTCTTGTTTTTTTGATGTTTTAGTCATAAATACAACTCTTTCAGGTATAAAATTTCATTTAAACGGAATTTTTATGAACCAATGTGGTATTATGATAATAAAATATGAAAATTTTCATTCATTAAGTTGTTCCTAAATACACTATCAAATAATATCTAAAAAGATGTCATTTTGATATTTAGAATAAGTGTATAGAATATGTGGTCGAAAGGACTCTAGGGTATAGAATGAATGACTAGGCTACAATGAGAGGTTTCATATGGTGTCAAATGGATTTAAATTTATATGTAAATTGAATGAAAGAAATATTAGGATGAAATATAGTGGATCATATAAAAACACAATTGAATATGATCATTGAAAAAATTATTGCCTAAAAATTTTGTAAGATCATTTTCAAATAATTAAAAAATTGGATAATTTTATAATCACTACTAGAGATATAGGAAATGAAGTAAATTCATGTGATGATGTTATAATTCATGACAATATTAAGGAATATAAGATGTTATCTATTGGTCGTAAATTTAAAATTCATCCAAAGGTATGTGAAATATTTGGAAAATCAAGAAATATAATGAAGGACACTAAGAGAAACCTTCCATTATTATTGGAGTCTATGAGAAATATGATGTAATCATTTGTCAATGAAGATAACGTGATGATTAATTTATAGAAAACTACTACACATAAATGCGAATTTCATTTTAAGAAAAAGTGTCTTCAATCAATGAAGGATAGAAATAAAAAAATGAACATTGATTAATCTAGTCTAATTGATATTAGAAGCAATGGGAAGACATGGTTGACAAAAAACACTCATCCTTAATCTAAACAATAAAGAATTTAGTGGTCCCCCTATAATACCATTAATTGTTTTTTATGAACATGGAATGAAATAGGGCATCTCATTAAATTTGGATATATTTAATGTTCAATACATTGTACATAAAATATGTTATCCTTCATGAAGTATTCAAAATATAATGATGAAGGAGTGTGTGTGTGTGATTCCCTTAATGGGGGTGTTGCAATGCTTCCTAAACATCATAAATTGTGTGAATCTAGTATTCCCTGACAACCCCGTAATATAAAAGTATGGTAAGAAAATAATAGTTTAATAAATATTTATAATTATATCAAATGAAATTATGAAGAGTAGTTATTATTGATAAAAGGATACAAGATATGTTTGTTAGAACATACTTTATCTAGAACATTTTGTTATATTTTTTTATGTTTATAGAAATTAAAACTTTATATTGATAAGAAATTTGAAATATAGTTTGATATGCGATTATTGAAATGATTAAAAAAATCCCAATATTATATATCTATGGAATAAATTTGTAAATATTGTTTAATAATTATAATTTTCAACATTACGTTAGGATAAGTAGACATATAGTTTAATAATATAATACTAACCTATATGAAATCCTTATGGTTTCATCATTCTATAAAAAATGGATCGTGATATGTTTGTAAATGGAAATGATGGGTGATGATATTTATAATTTTTTTGAAATAATATCAGATGAGAAGACCCATGTATATCATTTTCATTTGTTATCAATATAGGGAGAATGAAAAAATCACATTTCGAAATAATATGTGTTTAGAGTTATTGAAAAAAATCCAAAGTGGAAGATTAATGTTCCCATATGATGAATTTTAATTATTTTCAATAAGTATG
Organism: Viscum album; assembly: GCA_963277665.1. Lineage (NCBI taxonomy): Eukaryota > Viridiplantae > Streptophyta > Magnoliopsida > Santalales > Viscaceae > Viscum > Viscum album. Next base: position 1,023,098,825 of record OY728162.1, read on the forward strand.
TTTGTTTTGAATATACATATATATCAATATCTGTTCATCTATTGAAAAAAATTGACACATGTATTGATAATTTGAATAGAAAATTAAAAATTATGTTTCCTAATTTTTTAATTGGAAAGAAACATTCAATATTTCATCCCCTATAAGATAATGATTTGTTTTGATTTTATTTATATGAAAATATTGAGGTATTATTATTGAATGAAGATATATATGATTTATGATATTTTAAAAGTGATCGTCAAATCTCAAATATGGATTGATGGTTCTTTGGAATTATTTGTGTGGTGTATAGAAGTTATCGAATAAACTATAGAATGTTTATCTCATAGAATTATTTTATGTTCCAAAGAATTCGGTGATATCAGAAAATAGTGTGTGTCGAAGAGTAACATAGATATTTTTAATTATATATTTGTAAAAAAATAATTAAAAAATTATGAGGTTTGAAATATTTTTATTACAAATAAAGAAAGGAGTTATTGAATTAAATTGCTATATAGTTTTTTGATAGAGCCGAAAGGCCACAAGGGTTTAACACCTATCAGCTAGGATAAATGAAAAAGGTGTTGAACCCCCTTCTACCTTGGTGTTTTTTAGAAAAGAAATTTATATTTAATTTAAGACTTTGGATTGAAAATTTTTTAGTTTCATTTTTTAAATTTTTATTTTTCCAATTCCATATGACAATGTACTCTTTTGTTCTGTTTTTTATTGTTTGTTAGTCATATTCCTAATTTCTTTAAGTATTATTATTTTAGTTTAAATACATACATATATATATATATATATAATTTCATAATTATACCATTTTGAGAAGATAATAATTTTTTGGTATTAGTAATTTCATTAGGATTTATTTTAAAATTATAATGGTGAATATATTACAATTGATATTAATAATTATATTATGAACATTATTATCTATATTTTATATTTAAATTGTTGTAAATAGTTTAAAGTGTAATTAATATTTATTAGTAAAGTAGTTACTAATATTTAATTATAATAACATAATTTATAAAACATCACATAACTGTTATTAATAATATATTAATCAACCAGAATTATGGTCATTAATATTTTAAAGTGTTAATGTTTTGTTTTAATGTATCAATTTTTTTTACAAGATAATTATCTTTGGTTTAGTTTATTTATAATGTTTTTAAATTATGTTCAATATTTTGAGATATATTAGAAAATATTGTTTAGGTATTATTTATAAATTATAAACTAATAATTTTAAAATCACCAATATGAAGCATTATAATATTTCAAGTAGGTTTTGTTGAATGTCAATATATTATAATGTATAAATATATTCTAAATATAATATGATAAACTTATAGAACATATTCATAATAATTCAAAATAAATATCATTTTATATAAGCAATTAATAAAATTTAATTTTAATTGAAAAATATATTATTGATTGAAAATATTACATTTGTATTTATAAATTTTTTACATTTCTTTTATTTTAAACTATATTTTATATGGATAGTCAATATTCTAAATTTCAATATGATTTTAGTTATAATATAATTTCTTTTCATATATTTTAAATGATTAAATATTATGTTTTTTTCTTATTTATATTTTTTTCACATAAATAAATTTTTGTTTTTTATTTTGATAATTTATTTATTCAATAAAATTTCAGACGTTTAGGTTTGTTTTTATCATTTATTTACATAGTATTTTAGATTATATTTTATAATCTTTTAATGTTACATATAGTAAATTGATTATGTTTTCCTAAATTTGATGTCATCAATAAGGAATGATTATAAAATTTAAAATTTATATTAATTATAAATCAAAATTAAAACACTAGAAAAACATGTAAAAATAATTAATAGTAAAAATTATTTCATTAATTAAATATAGATACAATAATATCGAGGATATAATACATTGTTATATATACTCATTTATGTCAATTGAATACATATCAATGAATGAGTATAATCATTATCTATCACGAGACCCCATCTTAAAATATGACAAGTGAATATGATACCTGTATCATGATCACCAACCTCTATTCTACGGTGGAATGTGAAGATCTGAGGAGTTATATATATAATGAATTATAAATATCTTTTTCTAATTTTCTTCTTGCAACCAATTAGGAAGTACTAGAATCTTGATGTCATCGTGTTCACATTACCCTTCTCCCACTATGAATGTGGAAGAATCCTCAATGATATTCGGGGGAAATGTAAGGCCTATGACAGATCAATTATGAACAGTGTAGGCATGGTAAATGACCCATGATACAATCTAAAATCATATAATTATAAGGAAAACTATAGATAAACCGAAAATATAAATGGATCCCATGCATCTTGGTGCACACCCGTAATCGAATGAGGCTAGAATGATAGAGGTATGAATATTGCCTATAGAATAGGCTAGGCTTGATGTGCAGAAATACTTGGTCTACAACATCACCGTCTTATATCCTCAACATCCATAGATTTTGTAGTAGTTTCTATGGTATTAACTATATCTCCTTGGGATTGAATTACATATCTTAGAGTCGGAAGATCAAAGATACAATTGTGTAAAACTGGATAACTTGGAATTATCTAATCTGTTGCCGTATGGTACAATGATTAGCTAAAATCATAAATCTCATATTGATTAGACATGAAGATAATATGTTGTAATTTAGTATGTTGTAAATAGATTCCAAATTAATTAAATATTTAGAAAAATTAATCTAAAGATACTTTCTTACCAGATCCCCAAGCGCTCGGTCTTGTTGAGTATGGTGTTGTGTAGACATCAGTCTATACCATATATCATTATCCACCTACTATGGTGGATGTAATCAAATCATATGCATGCCCTCTATATGAAATTATGAAAGTATATTCACGAATTGGAGATAATTTGCATTCCATTAGTACCAATCAACATTCACCCCCCCCCCCCCCCACTAACATCATGGTATGTAGTGATGATGGATGTATGATTTGAACTGGAAATCAATCTAAAAATTAAAACTAGAACCTCACTATATATTGATTTTTCCAATCAATAATAAGAATGTTTTTGAGAGGAACTATAGGTGAGTTATCTTAATGAACATCGGTGTAGTATTCTGGAAGAATGTCTAATAGAGACCAATATGGAAGGTGTGATATCTGAAATGACATATGAAATTTGTAAAAATATTTTGATACATATTTCTAAAAATGATAACATTATGAAATTTATTATCCAGAAAAAGAATTTGTATACATAGATTAGTGGATCTAGACTATTCATATTGAGACAATATGCAACGAAATTATGTCTCAATGTCCAACCAAAGATGTGTTCCTAACTCCACCTATAACATACAACATTGAGAATGATTGAAAATAATAAATAGATTATATTGAGTAAAATTACCATAATAACAATAATTAGTAATGATCATACTAGTGTCCATGTAGAGCATCAAAAAACAAATCTATAATATTCTTTGGACTATAAAAATAAGGGTTAGTATATGAATCAACACACACTCCAACATATAAATAAGGATGGCACATCCCTCGAGATTATTGCAATAAGATCATTTTGGTCAGCCTAATGCTGTGTATGTTTATGCGATGCATGAAAATCCTAATCTATATCACACATCCTAATCAATGTCTTAAATTATCTCTAAATACATCATGTTCAGATGCATACTAGATTGATCAACACACAATTTACCTTTAATGACCCACATGATATTTGCATGGGTGTGACACAGTATAGTGTTCTCATCAGTATTAATAATTAATTGAAAGATGTTAATGTGAAACTAAAACATATATATTAACACTCCATCTTTACAAACATCATACCCCAAAATATTGAGACTGATTAATAGTATTACAAGATCAGGCCTCTCTCGATGTGTTGGTCCTATAACAACATCTTTTGGGATATGAAGACTGAGCTAAAATTCAACATCCTCAATGGTGGTTATGATTTCTCCGATAATAACGTGGAATTGTTGAGCCTTATATCTCCATATATAAGTGATGGAAACAGGTATGTGATTTTCAAAAAAATATAATCATATACAACATCACCATATAATCTATAATGGTATAGGTATGGTATAGTGGCATCATGATAGGGAATCTGATGATAATGGTTGGCATTAGGATCCCAAATTTTTCCAACCTCATGGCCAAATAGCAAGTCTTGTGATACATTTTTATACTAATCATTCATTGTAGTAGTATCCTCCAAATATAAGAATAAAAATGAAATAAATTTTATTAAATTTAAAATCAGAAAGATAACATAATGGAAAATATAATGTTATGAATGATAGTATGAATGATATAACATGTATATTCCAATTATTTCATGATGTTTGTATTTCCATAAGAAAATGGAATGTATTCATGTCTCTAGATGAATATTTCTAATTTTTTAGAACTTTTTTCCATCTATGCCATTATCCTTTAATTATTTTCATCATTACTGATCTATATTTTCGATGATGAATGGTTTTTCATCTATTCATATAGGAAAATATTCATGTTTTTATGGTCATTTATCTTAAAAATTGATGTTTTTTCTCATATATGTTATTTTGGTTAGAGACACCTTATGGATTGTTTCATTAAGACATGTTAAAAATGTATATGAATTGTATAGATCCCAATTGTTGTGCATTATAATTTATGTAAAATTTCTCACATGATGTAATGATTTATGGTTATTTTATCACATGATTACTTCATTGTGTTTTCATGAATAGTTTGATTATGATTTCTTATTATCTCACATGAACATGTTATATTCCTAATAATTTGAATATGATAGGCTTATAATGAAATCTAAAGAATGATTTAAAAAAAATTATCATGTGAAATGCATTTATAAATGGATGGGAATTATGTAGAATATTATTTATTTATTGAAATAATGTAAAATTTCGGAATTTTTATCATGCATTTGATATATGTAAATAGTTTTATAATTTAATAACATATATTATTTAATATTAAATTTATTTGTAAATTTCATAGAATTCTAAAAAAATTAGTTTTATGTTAGCACATAGTATTTGGTAATATGAAATGTTCACATTGGAGGGAATACAACATCAATAATGAGATTTATAACTTGATCAGGCAATGTTATGGATTCATTTATTTTTATGAACATCCTGATGACATATACTTCAAATAAATTTTATCCCTTGTTCTTTTCGATAGTCTATCTCATTCCATATCTCACTGGACGTTGGTCTAAATCATTGTCTCAACCTATTGATTTTAGGTATCAATATAGATTAGTCTTTAGACATTAAAAAATGATAAATCTCCCTAATAGGATTCTATGGTGTAAAATAATAGTTATGAATGGAATCCAGCTGGTAAAATGTGTAAACAAATGGTTCCAATGATTCGATCCCAAAAGAAAAAGATACAATGGTATATATGTACGTAAATCAAAATTTCTATTAGTTTCCACATTGTTAATGCATCATTCCCAATAAAACCACCAGGAATATACCTCTTCTGCCTATGATGGGGTACTGAGAGTCATTCACTCTAAATCGATAGTCTTAAAATTTTAAAAGTTGAACATGATAAGGAGAATCATATTTAATGTTCATTTCAATATATCTTTTAATGTGTCACCCATACTAGATCTCTTACTAAATCCCATCAGCAATATATTTTCCTTTTTCAATAACGTACATTAGAAAATGTAAAAATGACACATTATCTAGGCCAATTATATGTGACATATGATACAAAATGAGGAAACAATTTATGCAATTCACAAATATTGTGGTCAAGTGTCAATACATCTTCCCCCCATCATATTCCAATGTTCATTTTTATGGATTCTATTTCATATAATTACACTCCCAGATTAGAAATATGGATTTCATCTAATCATTGATCAAACTATCATTGATATGGATAATATGATATTGTAAAGTGGTTATAATTTATAGAAAATAATTTTATCATTACATATTAATGGAAAATAATAATTATTATATTGTAAACCAAGCATTATGATTGCCTTCATTGTATATTAACCAAGGAATATTTTTTATACATTTCTCAAAATGTGTTTGATGTGGTATGCATGATGGGAATTCTGAGGTATCCATATAATCATATCTATAATTATTCCATCATTTATTGAATGATGATGATCAAATATCAAATTGACACTCCAAATATGGGTGAAATAGCTGTTGATATATGCTAAATACTACATGATTTGTAATGATCCTTCTCCATAATAGAAAATATAAGAGGAATAGGTTACTGGATTACATATTGGGTTATCTTAATCAATAATATACCCATGTATTTTCCATATAGAAACTTCCTATAAATTTTCATGAGATTTTTTTAAAATCAAAATATGGAAATACATGGAAGGAATTCCAACAACTACTGATGAAAATTTACATGAGATAGATCATGATGGTTATTTTGATACTTATGTCGTTTCATTTATAAATGGAATAAAACTTTATTTGTATATTAGTGTGGATATAAATTTGTTCAACACCTGATACAAGTCACCCCAGTCACAGTAGACCATGAAAAGGGCCTTCTATTTGACCATCCATGACATTGTTTGAGAAATTATATTACCATATCTTTTTCAATTATTTCATACACAACAGATATATTGACAATTTATAAGGTCCTAATGATCAAAAAAATAATAGATTAAAAATATTCAATATCTAATTATGTATGATCTTGTGTAAGGTTTTGATGAATGCGAGTATGAGCAACTTAAATCATAGAAATTATCCATCCACCAAATGCATTTTCAGGAATCACACTCAAGAAGAAACTAAAATCATCCCCATATTTATTTCATTATATGATGTATTTTTTATAGCTTAAATCCAAGTATATATATATATATATATATATTATCTCAATATGAAATCTTTTCAATAAATTTTTTATGGAATATTTCCTTTGAAAATAACTTCCTATAAATAATTTTTTGTAAAATTCATTAAATATATCTTCTAAAACTCCATTAAACTCATTTGATGTTAATTTAAAATTATAGTAAATTTCATTAAAATTATCCATTGCTTTTAACCATGATGCAAAGAGAGGTGGATGATATATTATTTGTTGTCGTAGTTGTATGACTATTGTATTTTGACCAACATCCTCCCCAACAACTGTAGATTCACCCTCCTCATCATTTTTGTCCCTATATGATTCATCATCATACACATCCTCATCATCTAAATGATAATTTTATACATCTATCTCATTATTTTGGTTGCATGCTTCTGCATCTTAAGGAATACACACATTTTCTTAGGATGTACCTTCATCAACAACTCTTATATACATTTTTCATCCAATAATTGGATTTTTCATATATATAATGTAAACCTCAATGTATAACTCCATAATATAATTTTCTTACCATTGGTAAAATAAACTTGATTTTTTGACCTAGTCCTTATCATCTTCCAAAGGAAAATCAATCTGTAATAGGATAGAAAAAAATTGAAAATTTCTATAGGTAATATATTATATTACCATATATGTACCAAAATTAATATGTCTATAATAACTATATAGACATTTTTATAGGGGTACATAATCAGATAATAATACAATTTTTGATAATTGTGTAGTATTATAATCAATTTTATTGGTTTTAATTACTTCCCCATAGTTGAGGACATAGCTAAAAATGATTATATATGGAAAAAAAATAAGTTTGATCATGGTTATGATTGTTTAAATAATATTTACAATGAGTAATAATCATGTATCATTGACCAAATAATCATTACTTTAGAGAAATTTTGAAACAATTTGTTATATCCAAAAACATTTAAATAAGGTTTCAAAGTACAATTTTTAGTCTTCCTAATGGTATATTTAGTAATGTATAAAGTGAATGTGTATCATCTAATAAAAATATCCTAGGATTTTCAAACATGCTTTGTGTTAAGGCCCATTTTTGATTACCAATTCTTGATTGAGTCTATATAAATATGATTTTTTCTAGATGATATCCCAAGGTACATTATTTCTAGAGCCACAACAACATGTAATGTCTAGCGAGGGATTTCATTTCATATCTAAAAAACTAATAATTACTTTACCAAATTTTATATCGTCTTCCTATATCCTAAAATATGAAAAAAAAATGATTGTATAGTAAAAATTATAATTGTACTAAAGGTATGTTCTGTAGTTTATAAAGATAATGTGAATCATCTTATAAAAATATCATTAGAGTGTCAAACCAAGATTGTTACATATCCCATCGTCATGTACCAGTTACCTATCTAGTATATCTTAGTCTGTTCTTTTTAGGGTTTTTACCCCAATGTATATCTATTATACATCCACATCCACGTGAATTATCCAGATAAATATTTCATTAATTTGATAACCATAGAATCATTACATTAATAATATTTTAGAACATCTCATTATATCCAAAAACATTTCACTATTGATTTATTATATAATTTTTTATCTTACTAATTTTATGTTAAGTAATACATAAATAGAATTAGAATTATAAAAATGATATATAGTGATATTATAAAACAAGGCATGTAATATGGTTTAAATAATGTAAATTATAGGAGCAACAAATTTGTTGTCTAGTTAAGTAACTTTTTCATAAAATTATCACTCATTTATCCTTTGTTAATTCATTGATAATATGATGTTAATAAAAATTTAATAATTATTTAGTCCATTGATAATCCTTAGATAATCATTACAAAATTAGTTATTAAGAATTTATTAATAAATATTTATTATGTAGTTAGTTTAAAAAAATTAATTAATTTTTAATTAATTCTATGTTAATAATTACTTCATAAAAATGTGATAATTACTTAATCAAATTTGAATTATTATTTTATCATTATTTAATTAATTTTTATTGAAATCATAATAATTCATTCATCATTCATTAATCAGTAATTTTAATGTATATAGTTTAAAATAAATTATTAGTTAACCATTAACTAATTATAGTTTAATAATTACCTCATCAATAATTAGTTATATGTTAGACATTATTTAATCATTTAATAATAATTCTATAATTATTCATTATTTATTATTTGGTCATTAGTTAATAGTTTTCTGTTATTTTATTTATAATTGGCTAGTAATTATTTAATCATTACAAAATCATTAGTTATGGAATAGATAATCCTATGATAATTATTCCTTAATCATTCTTGCATCATTCATCAACAATTCCTTAATTGATAATTATTAATTCGTTACATTAATGTTAATTATTAGTTCATTACTAATTATTAATTATTTAATTTGTTTGTTTAAAAATAATTATAAATTAATCAATAATTAATTATTGGTCGTTCATTAAATCAACATTAATTAATACAATATTAATCAGTCATTAAACATTAGTTAAATAATGTTTTCTATTTTCTTACTTTATATATAGTTATGGGATAATTAATAGTTCCTCATTATTTAATTAATTGATAATCAATAGTCAATCATTATTTAATCATTATTTAATCTTTCATTAATCATTTCATAATCATTAGTTAATCCTATGTTATTTATTTCTTAAAAAATTTTAATCAATTTAAAATAATTACCTAAAAAATATTTATTAAGTAGTTTATATAAATTTAATTATTACTTAATTATTATTTTATCATTATTAATGTCGTTAATTCATAGTTTTTTAAAAATTAATCATTAATCATTTATTTTCATGTCATTGCATTAGCATTAATTAATCTTATGTTTATCATTCCCTAACCATTGATTAATCATTCCATAATCACTCACAAATCATTATTTTACGATTTGTTAATCATTCAATAATCATTAGTCAATAATAATGTAATAATTCACAAATTATAATTATTCAATATCTAATAATTCTTTAATCCAATGTTATTATTATTTTTTAATTAGATATTCAATACATAATCCTTACATCGTATTAGTAAATCATTTGTTATTGAAAAATTAATCAATATTTCACTAATATTTATTCATCAACTAGTTATTATTAATTCCACATTATAGAACAAATATTTTAAACAACTCATTTAAACTAAAAAACAATCTTCAAAAAATAATAAATCTGTTAAGAAGGATTATTATAAATTTTTTAATCAAAATTCATTAAAAATAATTTCTTTACTTTATCAAATTAATTATTATTTAAAAATTTATATATATCTCACCAAACTACTAATTAAACAACGTATTTAAAACTAAATAATAATATAACAAATAAATAAATATTTAACTTTGAAATAAATATAACCGAACACCTATATATGTGGCTTCTCATGTTCTACACTTCACAAATTTGGCATCCCTTTTAGGCCACCAAATCTATCGCACACAAGGCATCAAACACTGAGAAAAATTTAGAGGTAAGGGGAATGGAACAAGAGAGAAGTGGGATAAATTGAGTTATGAGAAAGGGGGAGTCCATGTCTATTTATAGGGTATTGTGGATAGGTGTTATCAATAAAAACAAAATTGGACTAAATTTAGGTGAAATGAATTAATATGAAAAATTAATTTTTATTTAATTCAGGAGAAATTCATTTTTGTACATTAATTCCTTTCACAAAACTTTCCATGTCATCAATCTGGTTCAATGAAAGGATGAGTATGGATCATCATCAGCACCTTTCTAGTTAATTTTTTTATGTGATGCAGCCTTTCTATATTATTTTTTAAAATATTTTTAACCTCAGATTATTTTAACAATTCTTTACAAAAATTATATTAAAAAACTCAATAACCTAGATTATTCTGTATATGTAACAGTTCTGAATTGTAACATATCATACTTATGTTTAGGAAATTATTTTCTAATGAATAATTTTAATGTTGAAGAGTATGTTACCTTACTAAAGCTGATTACAATATTATAGATGTTCACTCTTAGTTGTGTAACATTTGAAAAGTGATTGATTATAATAGTGATCATGGATATGTATAAATGTTTTAAAATTAGATATTATGTATTGTTGAGAAACCATGATCTCTGAAAAAATACTTGGATATTTAGAAATTTATAGTTTGAGTCGAAAAAAGTGTTTATTGACTTTGGAAATGTATGTAATCTTATTCATAAGAACATGTAAATACATTAGTAGAAAAAACAATGAATGATTTTATTTTTTTAATGTTGATTATTTGAAAATATGAAGAATTCATAATTTATTTTATTATGAAGAAAAATAAATTAATTCAAATATTGTTTCATTATAAAATATAGATTATAAACAATATAATACATCTATAAAATTTTTTATTTATGTTCAGAATTTATTGTGAAGAACTCTATAACAAAATTAAAACCTCTATGTTACAGTGCATGTCGTCATCAACATTTGGATGAAAAAAATTATGGGGTTTAAGGTTGTCGATTTCGTTAAGATTTAATGATTAAATATTACATATTCATTTGAGGATTTTAATGAGAATCATGGAATGATTTGAATGAGAATATCAAATAACTATAGAGGAAAATCTCTCCCATATTTGATAATTATTCTCTTTTTTGGAATTTCATAGGGCCAAATATTATACATCATTCTAATATTTTTTTGGAATGATAATCTTGAATTAATGTTAATATATAAAATGGATGAAAATTATGAAGTGAACTAATGACTAAGGAAAAATATTAAGTTCATGATACAGTATTATATAATAGGGAGATGAAGAATATCACATCTTATAGTTATTTAAGGATGATAAATCCAGTACATGATTATTTAATTGACTATGGATGATTTAGATCAATGAAGATTGTGATGGAATAAATGAACATAATAACAAATAATACTCATTTTATACTGATTTTACTAAATAAGGATCATATATTGATATTCAAATCAATGAGTCATTAAGTGGAATATATTTTTGATGTGGGTTTCACCAGACTGGAATAAAATGAAAATATCTTACATATTCGGTTAAAAAAACCTTTTTAGTGGATATATATAAGTGGAAATCTCTAGAGGGAAATATATATATAGTATTGTGGTTCTCTATACTGATTGGACATGGAATATGAATTTTTTTAACTATGTATGTTTATAGTGTATAATCAATGATTGGAGAAACTAACCAATCCTAACAAAGGGAAATATTTTATGGTGGGAAATTTTAAATCATTGGGTGTTATTTTTATTTTTATTGTTTCATGCAAGGAAAGGATATGTTATTAATCATTGAGATGATAGTGACATTAAATGGTAATATACGTTATTTATAAATGAAATAATTGTGAAATGATATCCCTAATTCAATTATCTCTTATAGTGGTACTGACCATCGTGTGAAATACAATATCAAGAGAGTAGGGTACCCATTTGAAAAAGGGTAACTAGAGCTTCATCAAAGAGAATTAAAGTTACAGTCACAAGGAATGGTCTTGATACTCACATTCCAAATGGAGTGAGAATAATAAATAGAAAGATTTACATAGTCAATATCACATTCAAAAAAGATATGGTTATTTTGGGTGGAATGGGAGAATATAGATACATAATGTAATATTAGAGGATGATTCATCAATTATCATTAAAAAATATTAAGTTTTTTTAAATTTTTTGAGGATTAATTTTTTGATAGTGAATGGATAGACACATAATGGAGAAGGAATTGGTGTAGGTGGGGATTTTTTTTAAAGAGTAACTCTATAAATTTCATCTAATATTTTCCTTTTTTACATAATTGTTTTATAACATGATCTACTAAAATTTGAATATAAGGGTTATTGTGAAGAAACTATTGTCTAATAAAAATCCAAATAAAGTAGATTATTGTCATAATTCACTAAATAATGAGAGTAACTAAGTAGGATAAATTGAACATTAATCATTGAACATATGAACTTTAATTTTTTAATTGTCTTATGAATATACACTAGGACCTGAAATTGTACTAAGAGGATAAGTTTTCATTTGATAAGTAACATAGATATGAAGAAGGAGTGTTATATGGATCAAATGATTAAATCCATCATAATAAATATAAATTATCAATACGATTCCCATCATCCCAATAGTTTCATTATTTTATAAACAAAAACCATTTTTCATTACTCTAATGTTCATTATCTCATTAACATAGATTTTTTAGTTCATTCCATTATTATATACTTGGTAATTGTTTTTTTTATTTCTACACACATGTAAATTTCTCTTAACTTGTTGGATCTATTAAATATTATAATTGAATTGAAAATTTCACCCCTCTAGAAATTACATAGAGAAACTCACATTTAATGTAATTCATAACATGATGCAGTTGCAATGAGTTTTCAAATATGATTTTTAGGTATAAAATATGATTTTTCAAACTATCTTCCATACAAATGATTTTATTAAATGATCTATAAAGGGATTTTTTTTTAAAAAATTTCCAACATTATTTCCAACATACTACAGTATAACTTCAATTAATTGTAAGAGAAATCTTAATTTTCTTCATTTGATTTCACACTAAGAAGAGTAAAAGTAATGTACCTCATTTGATTATTCTATAAATCATATATTTGCCTTTTGAGCTATAGCTTTAACTTATGAATACGGTGAAATGAATTCCCTATAATCATCATAATCACTCTGGGTGGCCTTCATAGATTTCATGGTTTTCTTATAACCTATATTTTTATGAACATTCAACCTTTCTTATTTTGATCCATTGTTTTCAAATAGTCATGCTTAATGTGTCCTAAATTTTTCATTCATATCATCTTCTCTCTTTAGATTTATCAATATGTTTTTTGTGCATATTGAAGGATCTTCTAAATCCTTATATCTTGTTGTAGACTTTTATGGACCTTCAATAAAATTGAGAATGATCTACATAGATTAATTATTACTTGAGGAGTCTTCTTCTTTGGATACTTCAAGATATTGTGTATTTATTCTCTTTATGTCATATTTATAATTAGTCCCTTTCAAGGTTGTATTTTTCCTTTTTGATCATGTTGCCGTTATCATCCGTATTTTAATTTTTTTCTTCATACATCTTGAGGGTTTTCATGAGATCTTCTAATTTGATTTTATTAACTTCTTTAGATTGTCTAATAGTAATTGAGATTCCACCCCATTTGGTTGGTATTACTCTGATGACTTTAAAATCATGTTTTGTCTCAGCGATATGAGTTCCTAGAGAAAAATATTGTTCATGATATTAGTGAGTCATCAATTTATTTGAAAAATACTTTCTCCTTTAGATAGTTTAAATGTATCAAACATAATATTGGTTGTAAAATATATAATGGATTTCACATTTTTAGTGTCTTCATATGATACTACTATAGTAGTCCATATCTCGTGAATTATCTACTATTGATTGATTATGTTAAATTCTTCCAATATTAACCCACATATGATATCATTCATAGACCTGGAATTTAAATAATTGTATTCTTCAGTTGTAGGATGCCATGTTTCGGATTATTTATCAAGAATTTCATAGTTCCTAATCTTTAATTTAAACTTCGAGACCATTAGTCTTCGGATAGATAATCATATGATCTTTATAGTGACCTAAGTTCTCACCATTTAGGTATGTAGATATAACCATTGAAATACCTTATCTTATATCAGTAGTGACATCCATTAGAAGATTTTATCTTTGTACATCATCTTTTGACAGTGGAGAACTATAGAATCAAATTTATTGATACGAAATCTTTCCCCAAATATTGACAGTCTGAATAACACAAGAGGAGCGGGGGGGGGGGGGGGGAATTGAGTTCTTAAGTAATTTTGGAAAAAATAAGCCTTTTCATGGTATGTATGATCGACTTTGTCTCTAATGAATATATGTAGTATAAATAATACATTAATAAAGGAATCTGAACATAGATAATTATATGTTTTTGGGGGAATAGAAATTCCCAAGTTTACTCTGTCAATGCTCTACTCAATGTCAAAGAATTTCTCATTCTTCGAGTTTATTATTTATGGAATGTCATATTCATTCTGATATTTACTCTATTGGATAAACATCTTTTAATTTACTCAAAGGGTATGACATGTCATATCACGAGTTTAGAAAACTATTCATAACTGTATGTAGTATCATATCCTCATAGGATATGGTAGAAGGTACCATTCATTATAGAATTCCTTCCATAAGATAATGTGACATGACTTCATATGATAATATGTCTTCGATAAAATATAAGAAGATTCTATAGAATAGTATATAGAAATAGTTTTACCAAAATTCTTTTATCGATAAATATTCATATCAGGAGAATAATGTCATTTCATATTTTCACTCTAAATAATCCATCATTCTTGAGTAACATATTTGATCATCATAAGATAATATATTATATGACACTTTCTGATCCCAAAAAACTGAATATGTTATTTTCATTTCAGAAGATAATTATAATAAATGTTGGAAGATAAACACTTGGGAACAAACCATAATATAATGACAATCTTAAACACATAATAGACATGTGATAATAAATGTAGGGATTTTGTGAGTAATCAAAACTAATAAATTGATGACATATTAAAAATCTATACTTTTTACAACACATTTCATTTAATTTTAAATAGGGCATGGGGTTTGGCCAAGTGGTTTGAAAAATTTTGTACCAACCATGTGCTAGTTAAATCCTAAGGACACCCATCACATGGGTGAGTCACATGATTTGACAAACCATGTGCAACCCATGAAAGGCCCGATTTTAAGATGTATAAAGCACACACACAAGCATTAGGCATGTCTTAGATAGTTATGGAAAATTATATGGCTCACTAATATTCATTAAAATACACTACATAATATAAATGAAATACAAAACATATTCAGCAAAATTTCTACTAATCGTGCATCCCAACTTATTTCTCCAAAAGTCGTCGCTACGGGCTCCGAAAAATCCTCAAACACCCTTGTAACCTATTCGACCTCATTAGGCACTCATATTTGTTCTAATAAAAATAATTTTAGTACAAACTAAATTTCTCATATCTTATGGAAAATCTGCAATGTTACAACCTCTTATCCATAAAAAAACTTTTCCCTTAGTATCCAGTAAGAGTGTAGTAAAAAATATAAGGGGAAAATTTATATTGGTCAAGCATGTAAATCACACTATATCTCCTAGTTATCATACTATAAAAGGATGTTTTAACATGTCACCAACACCAGAGGAACTTTCCTTCCTTATAGATCCTCCATTCTTTGGTTAACAATACATATTGGATGCTCTTCAAAGGACACATTTGCCTCCAAGTCAATTTACTTAGGATAAAAATAGTGAGGTGGGATAAAATGAAAAATGGAGAATCTATGATACCTGTAAAACATCGGTTATGACCTGATACCTAATAGGTAATTCCAACCTATAGGCTACTAGCCCTAATTACTACACAATATCGAAAGGCCTGACATAACCAAACAATAGCTTTCCTTGACTTTGAATCCATATATGGCCCAATCTAGTTGAAACTCATATAAATACATGATTTCCAATATAGAACACCAAAGGATGAAGGTGAAAATTGTTATAAGAAGTCAATATGGACTAGGATGTATCCATACATTTATGAATCAGTTTTACCTACACTAGTTTCTCCTAAACCAGACAATGACCATGTATTACTTCCTCACCTTCCTCTAACCATCACCACGATGAATGGAATTTCCTACATTATAAGGGCTCATATGAATCCATATAAATAAAATTTTTTAAATCTATTATTGTAGGTAAAATCGACAAGAGGTAAGTTTCTCTCCCAAAAACCTCAAAAATCAAGTATTCATGTTCGGAGCATGTCCTCTAGCACATGTATTGTTGTCATAGGATACCCGCTGGTCTGAGGGTGATATGTTGTACATATAATGACCTATGAACCTAGTTCTTTTTGAAACTCCTTCCAGTATTTTGATATAAACTGGACTTCACGATATGATATGATAAAATAAAGAACAACATGAAGGATCACAACCAACCAAATATAAATCCACCTATAATCATCAAATGATAAAGTTGTTCAGATAGGTAGAAAGTGTGTGACCTTTTTCAAATTGTCTAAGGCAACCCATATTATATCACCTCGTTGAAGAGATCTCATAAATACCATAATAAAATCTACAGTGACATCATATCTTTTCCAAAATGGATTGTATAAAGGCTATAGATGTATAGAAGTTCATTGTTCCTGAGCCTTCACCTACGAATAGGTGGAGCACCGAGTGAAAAAAAAAATTTGTTTCTTCATAACTGACCACTAATTCTAAATACAAATGTCTCATTATATATTGGTAATTCAAGCATGATATTCCCAAATAGAGGAATCAGATTCCACCATCGAATTATCATGTATGTCTATGGGTACCCACACATTCCCAAGAAATAGAAGAACCTCATTCTATTCAAAAACTCAACTAGGAAGAAGGTTATCACCTAATATTTTATCCCTCTAGATGAGGGACATGGGATTCTAATGTTGCATCATCCTAAACCATCCCATAATTGATTATTTCATTACTAACACTTATATAACAGGTTTCCTTTAACACTTCCAAACCTATTTGCGAATCTCAAAAAATAGGTCCCTCAATTTCCACTCACTAATGGCCTCTTAGATAGCCTAGGTCTATGTCTTCTCAATCAATACAATTTTTCAATGTATAATAAATATCAATGTTAAATAATTTCAGATACTCTTCCCACCCACACTTCCTTATATTTAGTCAATGTTGTGTAGAAATATATTTGAGACTTTTTTATAGTAGGGAATGAAAAATAATTCTCCCAATAGATAATTTCTCCGACATCCAAAAGAATTAATCATGAACATTAGATTGAGTTAATGGAATGTATAATTCTTATCATTGGGTCTCAACTGGAGGGACCCATTTGCAACAACCTGATCATCCTACACCAGATGCTCTTTAACACCAACTTTTAAATCATCACAATAAATATTAAATCTCACGTCCAACAGTTATAACAACCCTGCATTTTAATTCAAAATTCAACATGATTTATTAAATAAAATATTCACATAATAAAATATAGAAGATAAAGAGTTCAAGTATATTTGGGGATTAGGAAAATTACATAATAACTAAAAACATGAAACACAACATCGTTATAGAATACATTCTTTTCATGAACAGTACATTCCCTCATACTTAACATTGCATGAGATAACCTGAGGACATGAATAAAAGGGGGTGAGCTATAAAGCCCATTAATGGAGTAAAAAATTCATAACATGAATAATACAATACATTTTAGGAATCAAGAATTTTAATAGAGAATAATGGAAACATGAACATAATGTTATGATATATCATGATTATCATAACATGCAATTGTGGAAAAAACATTTAACACGATATTAGCATGAGCCAAGAACAATTGCAGATGGAGCATGAGTAAACCATCATTGAACGTGAATTACAATTAGTAAAGAGTCATTAAACCTGACATATCATGATATTAATCTTTACCCAATGCATTAGAGCACTATCAGAGTGCGCACTTCTTAATCATTTCATATCATGAATAAATGTGACACAAGGATCATACAACATGGTTTCATTAAATATCACAATTTATTCCATGAATAATAGTTGTAGAATACATATATCAAAATATAAAATCAATACATAAATGTGCATGAAGTTGAATACCCTTGATAGGGAAATGGCCATTGTATTCACTACATAATTACATTGGCTTGGAAAATCACAGTGTAATTTCGAAAACATGACCGTGTGATATAATAATTCAAAAAAATGGTTGATGAGCGATAAAGGGGTTTACTATCATATTTATATGAAATGGAAAGTATGGTTGTCATATATATACATGTACCAATATATGTAATGGAATTAAGTTCATAATACAAATGAATTTCATGAATGTAAATCAGAAGAGAGAAAATAATTACAGAATTTTAGTATGGTAACCAGTGTACAAGGGGGGCATAAATAAGAGATAAATAGGGTTCTCATAAATTAATACATAAGTAGAGACATATTGGGGAGGTGAAAAATCATACCCCGAAAATTGTAATTGAATGAAAAAGGATATAACAACTTAATGAAATTTGGACAAAATTGAGAAAGGAATAAATCCCTTACATGGATGTGTGATCACAATGTATTGGGAGAGAATTAAGAGAGGCTTATTAGGAGCTAGGGGAACCTTGGGAGGATTCTAGAGAGTGCATGGAAAGGTTTTTCAAACTCCAAATTATTTTAGTGAAGAGGAAGTAGAATCTTGGGTGTGTTTATATAGGAAAAGAGACGTAATTCTTTATTATTTATGTTTGGGATACCACATATTAAAATAATCGAAACAAAAAACTAACCCATGTTTATTCCCATTGTTATTGACAAATGGGAGTGGAACAGATTATTTTATGAGGATAATGGATGAATTTATTAAAATATTAGGGTTTCTTATTTGGGGGTGAGTCACACACTCAAGGAAAATATTTTAAAAAGATAAAATGTATTATAAGTCATGGAGGGTTCACTAAAGCACAATAAAATTAATCAAAAAAAATCTAAAATCACATTATTTTAATGGTAAAACATATATTAACCTAACTTACATTTTATAGAATTTTATTAAATCATTATTAGGACATCATGATGTCATAAACAAATAATATATTTAAATAGTATTTAATTTTACCCAAAAATTTAACTTTCTAGGAAAAATATTTAAAATTCACCTTTGTATTATATCAACATCTATATTCCCATAAAACAATTAAATTTATCAAAATAAATTTCTAAATATTTTATTTTTTAATTTTAAAATAAAAACATATATTTATCAAAATTTCATGGGTTTTGACAAAAACAGATTCCAAACCTTAAAAAAAGTACAATTGTATAAATATTATACAATCATTTATATTTAATGGAAAATAATTTAGTAATAATAACATTTTATTAAAAATATTATTTAATTAAAAAATCCATTAATTCATCAAAATATAATTTTTAATTTAATATTATCTAAAAATACTTTTTCTTCTTTAAAAAATATTTACATGAAACAACATTAAAATGAATGTTTATTCTTTATTCTATATAATGAATAATGCACATAAATATAATGTTAGGGTCTTGTTACATTCCCCCTTAAAACATCCACATTAGACCTAACTGTAAGGTGCGTGATTGTGACAGACTCTTGGGGTGGCTCGAATAACATCACTCAAGTGGAAATCTCTATTAACTTCTACTTCTCCCATAAGAGATTAAGTTCAAGCATAAGGTGCTCAATCATGGATTTTCTTGGTCAAGAGTGAATCCCAATGATTCCATCTCCTTCTTGAGCTCCAACCAATGGGATTCATATAGAGGAATTATTATGTATGAGGCCATCGCTTCCTTTTTCTGAGGAAATTGGATTTGTTAAAGCCCTATATTTTTACCAATCATGTGAACACTATTCAATGAAAATATCAGGAATTGTCACAATTCTTAACAGTAATTTAAAATCCTAAAATAAAAAATAAATAATTTCATATTTTATATAAACATTTTACTTAATAATACATTAAATTAGATCAAGTTTAATTTTCATTAATAATATTTGGGTCCTTACAATCTTCCCCCTTAAGAAATGTTTCCCCCTAAAATTCCTTCTCCCACACAAAAAAAACATGGGTAAGTGTGCTTCATCACATAATCTAATTCGCACTTGGCTTCTTTAAACATTGTGTTTCTGCACAAGACTTTTACAAAGGATATTGTCGTATTTTTTAGAACTTTTTCACTAAGATCTAAGGTCATCACTGACATCTGTACAACAGAGAGTTCATTATCAAATTTTACCACCTCTAGATTTAGTACTTATGATGGGTCAGTTATGTACTTCCTCAAAATAGATACATAGAATTCATAATGTACTAGAAATAGGTTTTGTGGGAGTTTTATTTGATAGGACACTGCTCCAATGGGATGAAGTGTCTCAAATGGGCCGATGTACATAGGACTAAGATTTCCCTTCCTCCCAAATCTCATAACTCAAATCCATGGTGATAAGCAGAGGAATACCATGTCTCTGACATCATAATCTAGGTATCATCACTGTTTATCAACATAGCTCTATTGTCAACTATGAGTAGTTTTAATGTGTTGTTGGGTGGTCTTAAACTTCTCCACCATTTCGTCGACCATCTCTAGACCTAGGCGTTATCTCTCCCCAACATCACCCAACATGATGGTGTTCATCACCTCTTCCTATATAGGGCTTCATAAGGATCCATTTGGATGATTGAGTGGGATCTATTATTGTATAAGAAATCAACTAGAGGAATACGTTG
This sequence comes from Viscum album, assembly GCA_963277665.1. Taxonomy (NCBI): domain Eukaryota; kingdom Viridiplantae; phylum Streptophyta; class Magnoliopsida; order Santalales; family Viscaceae; genus Viscum; species Viscum album. The sequence continues at coordinate 1,023,120,173 of OY728162.1, forward strand.
ATCTCACCCTCCTTTTTAGTCCATTGAGCATGCTCTTAACATTTTCTCAAGTGTTTGGATAGTCCACATAGATATTCCATCTGTTTGAGAATGATAAATCATACTAATGTTCATCTTAGTATTCAGAGAATATTGAAGAATCTTCCCGAACATAGATATGAATCATGGCTCTTAATAGGATTAAATAGATATTGGTACTCTGTGCAACCTTACCACTTCTCTGATATATTTCTATGTCAGTTCATCCAATGAAAAATCCTCTAGAATTCAAATGAAGTGTACTGTCTTTGTAAGCCGATCCACAACAACCAATATAACATTGTTTCATTTGGGTGTATTCGGATGTCCTCTGACAATGTCCATGGTTTTGGTCTCTTATTTCCATGATCGTATTGGTAATGGTTGTGTCATCTCCTTAGACTTCTACCTCTATGAAATCATTTGCTGACATACTAGGCACATTGATGTATATTAAGAGATCTTATCTTTATTTTATCCTGCAAATAATAATCTCGGAGATCCCGATACATCTTTGTGTTTCCTAGGGGAACATAAAAATTTGACCTATGTGCATTATCCAATAGATCTTTCTTTAACTCCAGATTTTATGGAACACATATTCTTGAACCAAATCTCACAATTCTTTCTTCATTAGCATTAAACTCCAAGTATTTCCCTTTTTTATAGTTTCAACTTTCTTCTGAATTCACACATCATCCTTTGGGGAATCCTTTAACCATTCCAAAAGATATGGTTGTGAAATTATTTGTGAAAGGATATATGATGTTCCCTTATTTATGATTCCCAATTTAAATATTCATTAAATATAAGAAGTTGGGATCCTTTTCAATTCTCATCAATGATAGAATATCATGATCTTTCAACATAGAGAATCCTCCACCTATTTCTCTTTCCCAGTGTGTTAATGGATTGAGAAGTCATAGTCTTTGATCAGATCTAACTATAATTGATGATGTATATTCAACTCCTTCTATGTTAATATATACTCGAGGAATTTGTGATCCGTATATATTTCACACATCTCCCCAACTAGGTAATGTAGCCAATTTTTTGAAGTGAATATTACTGTATCATACTCAAGATCATGTTTTGGATAGTTTTTATCATGAAAATTAAATTTCCTCGATGAATAGGAAATGAAGTTGTCATTTTTCAGTAACACACAACAAGAGTCCTTATTATAAGCATAACTAAATACATCAAAAAATTATCCACTTGTGGGTACGGTGAGAACAAGCATAGTGATAAGCCTATATTTCAACATCTTGAATGTCTCTTCACATTCCACACTCCATGAAAACTTTACTACCATCCTATTTAGCATTTAAAGTGGGTTTTCCAATCGTGAGAAATTTCTAACAAATTGTCGATAATATTCAGCTTACCCCAAGAATCAAAAGATATTTGTCACCAATGTTGGCCTAGGACATCCCTCAATATCAGCTATCTTATAGGGATCCATATATATCCCATTGATTTTGATTATATGACCAAATAATGAGGTCTTCTTCAACCAGAACTCACACTTGTTTTACATTTCATAAAGCTTCTCCTTTAGCAAGGTATCTAGTATAGTTCTTAGATGATCCTCATGATCCTCCTTGGTTTTGGAGTATATTATAATATCATCTATAAATACTACCTCAAATGTTTCATGTTAATCACTAATGACACTATTCATCAAGTCCATAAATATTTCTGTAGCATTAGCGAGTCTGAAAGGTATTATAATGAATTCATAGTTCCCATATATTGTACAAATTTGCAGTCTTGGGGATATCCTCTTTCTTCACCCTTACCTGATAATATCTTGACCGCATATCCTATTCAGAGAAGTATTGTGCTCCACATATCTGATCAAACAAGTCATTAAATCGTGGTAGACGATACTTGTACTTTTCATAATTTAATTGATATCACGATAATTATTACAAAGGTGCATTCACAGATCCTTCTTCATGATGAAGCGGACCGATTCACCCTATGGTGATGCGCTTTGGCATATAAACCCTTTATCTAGATTGTCATTTACTTTTTTCTTCATCTCCTCAATCTCCCAAACAACCATTATATATGTTGTCTTGGATATTGGAAACATCTCAATTATAAGATAAATTGAGAATTTATAATATCTTATATGAAAAAGACCAAACAATTCATTGGTAAACACATCAGTGAATTCCCTCAAAATGGTTATGTCTTCAAGGATATATTTTTCCTTAGACTCCATCATCTAAGATAAGAACACCTCATATTAGTGTAGTAATATCCATTCTTGAGATGATGGTGCTAAATAAGAATCATCCTCCACCTTGCACTTGTACAGAATCAGGGGGTCGATTCACCATATGGAGAGTGATTTTACTCACACAGAAATTTATGTTGGCTCTATATAAGTAAAGTCAGTCCATGCCAATAATTTAATCAGTTTCCACCAAAGGGAGTATAACGATTTTCTAATGAAATATCAATCCACAAATTACAATAGGAGTGGAGTTATATTCATGGGATTAAATGATTGCCCCATTTTCTGTTATCAACAACATCCTTACTTCAATGATTTGTGGTGGTGTTGGGATTGTTATAATTACGTTTTGGGATATAAAGGAATGTGTATTACTAGAATCAATAATTAAGTTCACTATTATTTAATTAATAACTAGCGTACTTATCACCACATTGTTTTCGGTGTTCACTTCGGTGGTATCGATGGATAAAAGCTCGCCCTTTCAACCTTGGAGGATGTTTGTTGCCTCTAAAAACCCTTGTCATAGGTTACTGGTTTGTAAATTTCCCTAGTTCTTTTCCATTGAAGAAATAATAAATATGTTGAGTGTTGAGTGGAGTTTTCCTCCCCTCTATTGTAGCCCCAAGTGATTCATGCTAATAGATATTTTCCAAGTTCCCTTCTCTTCCACACATAATGCTTTTTCCCATCCACTTCAGGCAATTTATGGGGTGATTCTTTCCACACATTTGTCATGTGGGGTGATATATTTTCTTATAACTGTTGGATTTTTCTATCAGAACACTCGAATGAAAGACCATATTAAACTAAATTTCCCCATGATACCACTTAGATTCACCAATCTTCATTTCATCTTTTAGGTAACATCAGACAATTTCCTCATAGCTCTCAAAGTCATGGATCAATAGGTTTTTCCATAGGCTAAGTTTTCTCCCACCAAAGAAGTAATCTACAAAGAATATGAGAGTAAAAAAATTGATAGGCATATCATGCACTCCTTGAAATGATTTCAATATATGCTCAAATGTATTCAGTGAATTTTTTTCATTATGGAAAGAGTGTCCCATTTCATCTTAAGTCCGAGGGTGTGGGGAAAATATTTATTGAAAAACATCTTCCAGAAATCCTTCCATTCCAACACATCAATATCCTCCTCATTCTTTATATTTTTTATCAATGTCAACCATTGATTGGCTTCACCCTACATATGATAAGAATCCATAAGATCCTTCTATTGTTCGGAACATTAATGATGGAGAAGATATTTTTAATGGAGTTGATCCATTGATCAACAATTGAGGGATCAGATGATCTAGTATATGCAGGAGGACTTTGTCTCATTAATATCTTGACTGTGACTTGTTCCTTCATATGGGGTGTTGAACATTCCTCTTGACCCATGTTTCTATTGAAAACCCGATTTAACTAAGATAGTATCTTGAAATGTTTTGTGAGTCCTTCTCTAATCAGATTGGGAATCTCATTCAAATAGTCATCACATTGATCTTTGCATCAGTTATCATCTCGGGTCCTACAATTACCGTCCATTGACTAGAATAAAAGGAATTTTATGTTAACACATAAAGGGTAATCCAAAGAAAAAAATTGAAAACTTATAAATTACATTTATTTCCTTAACTTATGAATTTAAATGCTTGAATATATGTTATCCATGATCTATTTCCCAATATATATTCTTAGGTGGAATTTTTTCCATTAATAATGGTTTATTATATGCTCAAGAATTTACCAAATCATATCCCCAGGGAGTGTTGTACCCTAGAGTGCAGTAATGCCTGTTTTCGTGGACCAGTTCCCGTTCGAGTCTAGCTCAAAGCGGTGGTTTCAGGTTTTACCCCTAGATACATCTGTTCCAGAGCCGCATCTACCTACTCATATACAGAAAGGGATTTATTTTCAAGATAAAATACATAATCAATACTCACAAAAATTTAGGAATATTTTTATTATACTTAGTTTTATCCCTAGGGCTTTCACTAGGGTTTTCTAATCCAAATCCCAAATATAACCAAACCTATCCTATGATTCAAACTATAACAACCGTTCCTTTTTTTAAACAATTAAACACGATTTATTAAATAAAATATTCACCTGATAAAACATATAATATTGAAAAGTCTAGTGTATTTGGGGATTCAGAACCTTACATATTGACTTAAAACATGAAACACAACATCTTTATTGAAAACTTTCTTCACATGGCCACTACATACCCTCATACGTAGCATTTAATGGGATAACCTGAGGAAATTCGTAAAGCGGGGTGAGATATAAAGTGTATTAGTGGAGTGAAAAAGGAATAACATGAGGAAAAAAATACATGTTAGGAAATATGAATATCAATGAAACATAAGAGAAACATGAACATGAAGACATTATATACCCCATGATTATCATAACACGGATATTTGTCAAAAACATTTAACATGATATTATAATGATCCAAATCTCATTGCACATTAATTATCATGAATAACCCTCATTTAACATTATATCTAATGATAGCAATCTTTACACAATGCATTGGAGTTCTATCATGGCGCACCATTCTTAATCATTTCATTTCAGGCATAAAGGTGCCACATGGATCATACAATATGGATTCATTAACCCTCATAATTTATTCCATGAATAAGTGGTGTGTAATAAATAAATGGAACTATATAATGAATATTTAAATTTAAATAAAGTTGAATTACATTGATAGTGAAATAGGATGGTATTCACTACACAATCACTTTGGCTTGGAAAATCGATGTGCAATTTCGACAGCATATTGGCATGAAATTAGAATTCATGAAAATTGTCGATGAGAGAGAAAGGGGTGTCTCATAATATGTACATTAAATGAAATGTAATTGGTTCATATAGATACATGTCTCAACCTATGTAATGGAATTTTGATACGTAATAGAAATGAAATGCTCGAATGTTAATTAGAGGAGAAAAATTCCTTACGAAATTTCGGCATGGTAATAGGTGTACATGGGAGGAATTAATGGGAGATAAATAGGTCTCTCATAAATTCAAACATAGGGAGTAATGTGTGGGGGAGGTTTAAAATCACACCCCAATATTTATAATTGAAATAAAAAGGGTATAACAACTTAAATAAATTTGGACAAAAATAAGAAAGGAAGAAATCCCTTACATGGAAGTGTGATCCCAAAGGCTTAGGAGTGGCTTGAGAGAGGCTTCTTGGGAGATTGGGGAACCTTCGGAGGATTATAGAGAGAGAGGAGGGAATGTTGTTTTCGAGCTAAAAAGTATATGAGGGAAAAGGATGTTGGAGGATGGGTGGGTTTATATAAGAAAAGAAATGAAATTCGTTTCTATTTTGGTTTCAGACAACCACGCATTAATCAAAGAAAAAACCAAAAATGAAACCATTGCTTTTGCCCATGGTTTTTTCCAAAGGGGAGTGGAATAGATTATTTTATATGTACAATGTCCTAACTTCTTAAAATATTAGTTTCTCCTATGTGGAGGTCACTCATACTCTCTATAAAATCATTTTAAAAAGATATAAAGTATTATATGTCTTGGAGGGTCCACTAAGGCACTATAAGATTAGTCAAAGAAATATAAAATAACATTATTTTAGTGGTAAAATATATATTTTCCAAACATAAAATTTATATTATTTTATTAAATCTTTATTGGGTTATTAGGATATCATAAAACACAGTGTATAATTAAACGGTATTTAATTTTTATCAAAAAAATCGACTTTCTCAGAAAATTATGAAAAATTCAACATTAGATTATTTCAACATCCTGATTCCAAAAATAATATTCATTTTATCTAAATAATTTTATTAATATGTGAATTTTACATTTAAAATAAAAACCAACATTTATCGAAAATTCATGGGTTTTGACAAAATCATCTTTCAAACCTTATTAATATTTAGAATTGTATAAAAATTATAAGATCAAAAATATTTAATAAAAGTATTTAGTAATAATAATTTTTTTAATATTTATTTATCTAAAATTCCATTAATTCATCAAAATAGATTTCTTTATTAAATATTAACTAAAAATATTATTTGTGCTTTAAAAACTATTTTCTAAGTAACAATAGTAAAATTAATGTATATTATTTATTCTATACAATTAATAATGAACATAATAATAGTAGTTGAGTCTTGTTACATAACCCCTTAAAACACCCTCATATGACCTAAGGGTATGGTGCGAGATGGTGAGAGACTATTTGTGTGACTCGGATAATATCGCTTGAGTTGTGATCTCTATTAACATCCACTTCTCTCGTAGGCCATTCCTTTCAAGAATAATGTGCTCAAACTCATCTTCGGCTTAGTTAAGAGAAAATCCAAATGACGCCACCTCCTTTATGAAATCCGATAAATGGGCTTCATATGGAGGAATTCTATTGTATGAGGGTATCGATTCATTTGTATGAGTAAATTGGATTTATTATTGTCCAATATTTATACCAATCGCGTGATCGTTGTTGGATAGCTATATTAGCAACGGACACAATTCGTAACAGTATTTTAAAATCCAAAAACATAAAACCATGTTAGTAAATAATTTGTATAACCATTTTACATAATAATACATTTAATTATTTCAAGATACATTTTCATTAATAATGTTTGTGTCATTATAATACTGGAAGAATCAGGATTGGTGCTGAAGTCCATCTCCCTTTCAATTCCGAAAAGGATGTATCGTAGGTTTTAGAACATAAGAACATCACACCATTATTAGTCAACCCTTTAAGAGTAACTACTAGGTATGATTTATCCTGAATTAAAAGCATGAAATATCCATCTATCCCTATGAAAATACTTATGTTGGAGATGTTCTTATTTTTTTCCCAAGAAAATACAACAGTCACCTTATCTAGGTCAACATATACGCCATACTCTAAAATGATATAACCCAATAAGGGATCCTCATCAATCCAAAATTGGAATTTGGTGATCTTATCATACAACTGGTTCTCTCTCAATGTATTCAGGATGATATCAATATGTTTGAAATTTTTAGGTAGAGTATGAGAACACGCCAATTTATCATCCAAATGACTACCAGAAATGAATATAAATGGGTGGAAAACCATATTCATTAGAGCCATGAAAAAACGATGTGTTTTTCGGGCTGAATTACATAACTACGTTTTCCTACAAGCTATATATACTCCAAAATGTTTTCTTTGGAATTTATGATGATATCACATTCACATAATGGTATTGTGAACTCAAATATATTTTAGAGAAAACTAAATCCCCTTAGATCGAGTCGAATTGGTAATCAATATGGGGTAGTCGATATCAGTTATTAATTTGTAAGCTGATTCAATCATCTATAATCCATGCAATACCCTGAGGTATAATCTTCCCTCTAATTGAAAAGTAAAATTTAACCCCATGTAGATGTATTGGGTCCTATAAAACCGTTATAATCTATGTATTACTACTACTTCTTGAGTTTCAAGAACATTATTGGTTCTATCCTATAGGTAGGAATAGACACTAGTGTTTCTCCTAGAATTATCCCAATGGTGAAATCCATATCTCTCATAAGAGGTAAACCAGAGACGTATTTATAGAATAAATCACATTAATGATCCCCCAATGGATGGAATTAAATGTGATTTGTTCCCCAATAAATCATAAAGAGACTATCCATACGGGATGTCACTCTGTGCATCGAAAAACATTCAAGTCTATCACAAAATTCCCAGACATCTCATTCACCCTTATGAACATATGAACTACCCTAGGGTGATGTAAAATACACCCTTCAAGGATATTAGTCAACATGGGCATGGTATATAACCAACTAGTCCATCCTGAGAATTTCATCGAATCCATTCATCTCAATGAAAATGAACCAACTAGTCCATCCTGAGAATTTCATCGAATCCATTCATCTCAAGGAAAATGAAATTCCACGGGAATTGTTACCCACCAATATCAAGGGTAATCTCCTTTCACTATAGTATATACATTAATATCACCCCTAACAGTGTGTCACGATTTATCCCATGACAAAAATAATCTATCTCATTGCCTATAAATTTCAAAATTTATATAGATATAAAAGAGTGTGAAGCTCCTATATCATATAAGTAAGAAACTAAAGTATATTCTAATAGAATATTACCTCATATTGAAAAAGTTTCTATAATTTCCTTCCTAGGTGTAGGATGCACTTCATAATTATGGCCTGATTTGAAGCCCTGAGATGCAATCTGACTATTCTAAGTAGACCAGCTCTACTAGTGGTACACCTCTGATGTTTAACAACACCAAACACATCCACCTTCTTAGCCTAATGTTTTGGTATTAGACTAGCTCCGAGGTTTACGTGGAACTATTGATCTTGTACTCGAATGTAATTATGGTACATATCCCTTTCTCACTATGAAAAAAGGGAATGTTCGACAAAAAACATTTAGTGTAACCCATCTCGCATCAGGATCAACACTCAATCAGTTCCCTTTTAGTTTTCGTGTGCTTATGGATAGTCCTGCCACACTGGTGGAACACAACATAACTATCGATCTGTACCATTTGACATATTCTACCATTTTGAGAAAACTAGAAACAATGTTTCCTACCACTGGAAAAATTATCTCATATCACAAAACTGAACCACCATGATTCACACTGTCAACATCCCTCATGTTCATCTCAAATGAAGAGAACATGGAATAAAATCTCTTAAATAGTTTTTATCCAAAATACATTCACCTAGGATCACATGGATAATGAAATACAATCCCCAAATTGTCTCACAGTCATCAACTCATCACCCACCAGTTTCGGTAAAAAATGTTGAATCTTAGTGAAATGATAATTACACTCTATAAAATACATTGTTTCCTAAATTAGTTGCATAAACATTCTAGCAAGGTCATATCTCAAATTCCGTGGAAATTTATTATCCTAGAAGGATATTTATAACTCCACCTAGACCATACCTTAATGATGATCAGCCTGAGAGATGGAGTCCCACCAATGCAAGGTGTGGTTACAAGATTAGAGGTGGTAATACATACCATATTCTATCGATGTATATCCATATTCCCGAAGATGGAAAACATGGCCTCTAGCTATGATTCTGTAGCTTGAGGACCCTAATCCCCAAAAAGGCCAGAGGATGATACTACTATAAATCCAACATCAATCTACCATATTCCGGGTATGTTTTGGATCTCTCTGTAAAAAATGAATTTAGTGGAAGAATATATCTTGAAATTGATAATTAGTGCCCAATAGAAAATCAACAGGAGGTGCCTATGTTATCACTATAGAAGGAAAACATATGTGGATCAGGTCCCACCAACTCTGAAGCAGGGTTGTCACCACCCTCTTGGCATATGACATCATGATTTTATGGCTTCGTAGATCTATAATTTCAAAGAACACACCTCAGATACGATTTAACAATAGAGATGAATTGATATAACTTGAAAGGATATGTAAAAATCCATTTCATAAATGAGCCACATCTCACTATATACTCCTAAATTTAGGTTTCAGATATTAAAATATTCTAACTAATCATTAGAGACACAACCCACTACCCACTACAATAGAAGGTTCAAGGCCAAGGTCTCACATCACACAATACATGTCCTAATACATGGAGTGTCAATATCAATGTATAGTTGACCATTCTCTTTAATTTTTAACATTCATACCCATTGGGTGGTTGAAATTTCATTATGAAACATGAACTTATTTATGGTCATAATTTTTTATATGTATCTAGATATCACAGTCATGTTACATGAAAAACTACTACAAATTCATAAAGTCCCACACTCACAATAAATTACAATTGGTATGTCATGTAACTACGTCAACTCCTTTACACCTGAAATCAGGATGTAAAAGTCCATATGTAATGTTTTGATTTAATGCACCACCATTACCAATTTATATAAGTACATTCATCTTAAATTACAATTGGTATTGAATAAATAAAATCATGTAATATTTCATTACATATAACCAGTGGTTCATTGCTCAAAATTGTAATAACTGTTTAATTAAAGTTTCTCCATCAATCTATTTTGAAAAATTCCATTTAGATTGAAATAGTAACATTATTTAATCCAATTATGTTATCTGTGCTAAAAGCATTTTCACATTTCGATATATAATTATCAAGAGACTCATGATAATCACTGCAAATACAGGCAATGCATGTAGTAATATAAATATAGAATGCAATAATTCATGAGTAGTGAGTCCTTATGTTCCTAAAACGATGATTGAGATGATACCCCCTTGTGATAATATTCCATGGAAATAAATCCATGAACATAATGAGATCAATAATAATAACTCCACTAAAAATGTGTTTCACGCAACAGTGAAATCAGGAAAACATTAGCATGAGAAAACCAATAATAACAATAACCCATCCTGAGTAATTTTGGTTTCCCCTATACATTGGTTAGATAGTCTCTAGCATAGGATCATTACCAAATTCTGATACATCATAGTTTCTTGTGTTACTACAAAGCTATAAGACAAAAGAAATAAATAAAGAGGCCTCTGATACCACATTGTAGAGTCCCATCTTAGAAGCCACTAACAAGTTCCCTGAGATTGTTAGCCACATTACCTCAAACACGCCTCCTCGTATTCAGGAGGATTATGAATATAAGTGAGGGGCTATATTATTATGGTGAGGTACTATACCCTCATGATCATAGTAATCCATAGGAGAAGAAATAAATGGATGTTGAAGATGAATTAATAAATTATAATGAGTGGAATAATAATTCATTCAGATAGATAAATAGTAGGAAGATAAATCAATATTAGTAAAAAAAATTATAATTTCATCTATCCATAAAAATATTAAGTACATGGGTTATAGTGAAAATAGGAATATATAACATGGTTAAAATAAACTAAAAAACAAAAGGCTACAACTTCTAGCATCATAAGCATAGGCTCATCCCTCTTCTCTGAATACTACATTGATATAATCAGAATCAAACATTAGAAGCTAGTAGATTCCCTTTATCAACACCTAAAATAATTATTTTTTCTTGGATACCATAGGAATAATAAATTGTTTGTGAGATATATTCATTAAGTCACCACAAGAAGTTTCTAGAATAATCCACCCTATATGTAAAAAATTAACAGTGTGCCAATAATAATATAATTAAAGCAATAAATAAATAAATAAATCACTTCGTACTGGATTCCTCGATCATACGGGGCCAATTATACCATCTTCATCCAAATATATACATCTATAAATTAAAGGAAACATATACATTTATAATATGTGTGTAAAATGGTTCTCTAGAATATATTCAATATGATAAATGTGCCTATAAAAAGGCAAGTATCAAATATGGACCGAATTCAAGGATGTTATTTGGAATGGAAAATACATCCTTTAATTATATAAATTGACATTCTTGGAATTATCTAGAGGGCTTATATAATCATTTAATAAATGGAATCCATGCACTATTGATGGAGTACCATATAGTGTAACCCATGTATCACCCCAGGATCGCTACAAATACCCAATGCAATAATATTTCATCCAAGTATATCCATAAAATAATTCTAAGTATCACTCTCGATGTGGTGTAAATCATGACCCTATGATTCTATTCTAGGTATCAAACACGGGACCAAGTATCACTCATTTCATGATATAATCTATTTTCCCCTAATCCCGTCTAAAAGAACTCCCCTAGGGAAACGATATCACTCATTTTAATTAAATTATCATCTTGGTGAGCCTATGTGAGGTATTCTATAATGAATATAAATTTTACTCCATGAAAATTTATACTCCATAACAAAGTCTCATTACAATGCACAATGTCCCCATCAATGAATTCCTTATTTTGGGACCCTTATATCACCATTTGATTAATATTATGGTGTACTTCAGCTATTGAGAATATATACCATCTCAATAAGGAACTATCAACATAATAAACTATTCATGTTTTCAAAATAATCTAAGTCCACTAAATAAATCCTAGCAATAAAGAACAATGGACTAACAGATGTATAATTATCCTTTTATCTTAGTTTAATACCCATTTTATTTATTACTTGGACAACTTTAACACCATGATTGGTGGTTTATTAAAATTAAAAAACCTATGGTATCAAACTCATTATGGAAAGTCAGACACATTGGGTGACTCATATTATGTTAATTTCCCCATTGAAAATATTTGTGGGTCGCTAGGGTTAATTATATATCATAATAACTATTAATTTTATTAATTAATCATTTTTGAGGCATCACTGGAGATGTCTGGTTGGGACACATCAACATGTAATGAAATTAAATTACATATTTAGGGAAATAACTAGACCACTTTCCTTAGGTTTATTGATGAACCCTCATCAACTTTTACACTTTGAATCAGGCTAGAATAGGAAAAATCATAAGAACATATTAAAACACTAAAAATAAGGCATATGAGGTCACACAAATATATCCTTAATGATTGGGAGATCAATGGATAAATGTGTGAGAGAAATAAAGAGATTATCATTTTATATCCAATACACCAAAAGACTAATAAAATGAATTCTGGATGAGGGGATGGATTCAATACGTAAAGAGAAGAGTAGGAGGAGCTTCAAATGACATGGAACGAGAAAAAACATAGGAGGAATAAACAGTTTCGGTTTTTAATAAAAAATGGTAAAAAATTAAATTTCATAAATTTTTAATGGATTTCAAAATATTCCCACATGGCTGGCCGAACCATGCGCCACCCATGTGCCATCTAATATCCAAGGACTCTCCTCACATGGGAACATTTCATGGCTTGACTAAACACACATGGCATGTGAAAAAAACCTCTCTTAAGAGGTGTATGACACATTCACGATAATGTTTCCAAGGTCACATAGTTAGGGAAAACCATGTGGCTCTATTATGAATACAGAAATACCCCGCACTGTGAAATCGAAACCTGAAGCATAAGTGGTAGAGTTTCTACTAACTATGTTACTCAACATTTTTCAAAAAATGTCGGGTCTCTAGGATCATATAAAGCCCCATTAACCCTTCAAACATCCATGAACTCATTAATAAATTATATTAAGTTCAAGAAAAATAATCAAAATGAATTTTTATGGTTCCATACATGAAAGAAAAGTATTTACGTTAGAATTAGGAAAATATTTTTGAGAAATGACATTTTTTTCTTCGGTTATGAAATGATGAAATGTTTTATGAAAAAAAATTTATTTTCATGGTTTATGATATGATGAATGTTTTATAATATTATATACGATGTATATATGTTTTTCAAAATGTGACAAGTCAGACCTATAAATCCCTCAAACTCATTAGGTAAGGATTGATGTTCAATGAGATAAGAGGGTACATATGAGAGTATCTCAAGCCCAAAAAGAGGGTACATAGGAGGTTATACAAGGCTCGAAGTAGGTACATGATTGTTTATCAATTTCCAAACATGTTTTGAATTTCTTGGTGGGTATCCTTGACCTAATTGTTATCTACATGTGTGTATTCCAAAATTCCATGTCTAATGTCAATGATATGAATTCATAGATCATTTTCATTGGTTTCATTATGATTTATGTCTTGTAAACTTCAAATATTTAATCCATATATGGTGATTTTTATTTTTATATACATGATATGGCTTTCATATGTCTTTCTCATGTCATCATATCTTATTTGTATGTTATGTTCAGGTATATCCGTTGTTTACCCTCAATGATATTATAAGATAAATCATTCTTACATTTATTTTCCCTATGTTATGGGGATATTTATTATATGTGATATGAATTTTAAGGTTTTTGGTTATGAGGAACTAAGAGAGAGATGATGTATAACTCTTATGGATCGGATTTTTATTATTCCAAGCTTCTAACAGCATTATACCTTTATAATTATCTAGCGTGAGGTTGTATAATGTAATAAATATTCATAAAAAACTTATAAAATCTTGTATGAAAATCATGTGTAATTAAAAATAAAATAATAAGATAGTTATATAAAACCATTATTAACTATGATGTAAAATGTTTAGGGAGAACCATAAGTATAATCATATGCATTGAAAAATATCCTGGATTTTTGTTGAAAGATTGAGTATTTGGTTTCCACGAAATTATCCCACTTTCTAGAAACTACTCATAGACATGGTATTGGAATAGATTCACCTAGTGGTAATAAATATAAAACATTAATGTTAGGATTGAATTGGGTGTTACCTAGTACATTTCAATGGGCCTTACTATGAACTTGGTTTGACACTATCATGGTATATGTTTTCAAAATTAACACTCATTGTGAACCACAATGATGGATTTGAATTATGATTAGGAGTGAAAATGGTTAAAAATAATGTTTCATATATTTAAAAAAGGATTCATCAATTACACATCCTATAATTTATTTTTACAAGTATGTGTTTTCACACTTTGATTAGTGTTTTTAACACTAGGATTTTTTGTTTTAGTCAATTGTTGGAGCCTGAAGAAACGATGTTGTTGCTGATTTTGATGGAATATGAAATGATCATAATCCTGAGTAATGAAATTTAATGGGATATAGAATATAATATATTATTATTATGATCACACAACTTTCTGAATATATTAATCATTTGAACTATCAAATGGGAAAATGAGGGAATAAAATATTTTGATTCTTTGGTGAGGAAACATCCACCTTCTTTTAATGTTTTTAATGATCCCACAGTTTTTTAACAATAGATCTGTAAAATTGAGAAGATATTATCAATTCTACAGTGTTTATAGAATATATAATTAATTTTTCCATCTATCATTTGGAAAGTGAAGATTATTAATGGTGGACACTTATAAAGAATACAGGGCAATCTGATGAAATTGACTACATGGAGTGTCATGAGTTTTGGAACTTGTTTACCTATAATAACTTCCATTTTAGTATTCATATGAAAATAGAGAATGAATTCCTTGAGCTAAAGTATAATGATGATGATAATATTGGTACCTATGAGGAAAATTTTACAAGACGTTTAATATACACTTATGGTGTTATCATCCAACCCGATAGTAAGGATTATTTATTAATCAATGGATTAATACCAAGTATCTAATACATGATATACATAAGGTACATTTTTTGATATGAAGAAATCATTTGATGTGATATTAATGGGGAAATAGATATTGGGGTAGCCGACAAATCTCATGTTTTTTATAATAAAATAACGACAGAATTCAAGGAAAATTCTAAAAACCTGGAAAAATGAAGATGATCATTTCCATATTCTCAATGTGTTGAAGGAAACATAGATGAAATTATATTAATGGGGATACATAAAACATTAATTGGGTAATGGATGATCATCAAGTGGTTGAATTTAATTATGATGTGAATAAGTTAGCTAATGATACAAATAGAGAGAAATATCCACCGAATGAACCACCCACACTCTAGTGTATCAAGTGTAATGAAATTGGGAATTATGGAAATCGATGCACCAATCCAAGGGATAATGAGGATAATAATCCATAAGAACATCTATAGATAATTGATAAATGGGATGCCCATGAAATCACAATAGATGAATTGAATCATGATAATTAGGAAAGACTTATCCTTCACTCCTAAATTGGGAATCTCATGTTTTATTTGGTATGAATGATCCCTATAAATATCATATCATTAACCCCATAGTGTAACTAAAAGTGAATTGGGGAATTGATTATATCCCTCTACATCAATTTAGGAGCAATTAAATCTCATTTTATATTATATCTATGGATGGATGAACCAATGATTCAAATGTAAATTTTTGTGTCTATGATAAGACCTCATCTATAGAATATAGTGTGAATTATATTTTGGTAAGTGTATATGACTCCATGTAAAATTAAATTAAGAGTTTTCAACACCAACATTTGTTTATGATTTTAGGGTTGATGATAAGTTCAATTTAATATACACATCTTCTGAGGATTAATGAGATAGTAGTATTTTAATATTAAGTATATTTTTGGAAAAATTTACAACAATGAAACCTTTTAAAAATGTCTTATTGAAAATGTTATTTTAGGAGGATTTCCCTTAAAATTTATAGACATAACATTAATGGTATTGGAACCTTTATGGTTTATCAAATCACTTATTTTTAGGCATTTAAGGTTATTCATAATTTGGGTAAGTCATATTCATTATAATAAAGTCATTTTGGGGGAAAATGAGAAAACCTAAATCCCTAGAGACAACCCATCGCATCTAGTAAGACTGCATGGCTGAAACCCCCAACTAAAAGGCATATGGGAATAACACCAGTCATTGGTCTATGTGAAAGTATATTATAGTTGGATTACATGAAGAGAAATATTTCTATATATTTATATCATTGTTATTGGTATGTCATCAATTTATTGATGAAAAAAATATTTTTTAAGGGGATTCTCTAACCATTATCCAAACCATAATGGAAATGGGAATCCATCACCATGAATATTATCATCAGACTCCCAAATACATCTAATGAGAATAAATATATATGGTTTATTGTTAATTGATTTAAAAATTTATCATAATTAATCCCTATTATAGAATATTTATTTTTGGACCACCTTTCTAGGGTAGACATTAATGAAGTGCCGAGTTTTCATGGAGTACCGCATTCAATTGTTAATGATTAAGATATGAAATTTACCTCATAGTTCAGGAGAATTATTCTTCAATATATTGATATATAGTTATGTTTTAGTACTGCAAATTATCCTTAAAAATATTTTTATTATGATCTAATAATTCAAACCCGACAGGATATTCTAAGATCTTATTCTATGGATTTCATAGGTGGTTGGGAATAACAGATTTCATTAATTAGTTTTTCTTAAAATAATAGATTTTAATCCAAAATGTTGATGGATCCTTATGATTCTATATATGGAATTAAGTCTTGAACTCCAACATACTAAGATGATGTTAGATAATGACATATATTAGAACTGCAACTGGATGAATAAATGACATTGAAGGTTAGTGTTATTCAGCAGAGCATATTTCCAGAAAAAAGTTTTTAGGAAATTTATGCTCATAATCGATGATGTAATCTATAATTTGAAGTTCGTAATAATTTGTTTCCATAAACATATCTATGGAATAAATAGGTGAAAAATAATCATGATTTGTATCAATCCCTTTTATATTATTGATCATATTAGGACCATTATTTTATCATTTTTCATTTCCACTCAACCTCTCCCATTTCCATGATGTTTTCGATGTATCCCTCTTGAGGAAGTACCTACATAATCCATCAATTGTAATAAACATAATGGCCGTACCACTAGATAATGATTTTTATCATGAGGAAAAACTGATGGCTATTTTGTATGGTAGGTAGAATGTTCTACAAAACAAGACTGCTCACCTCGTTAAATATTTATAGATAAATCACCACTATAATAAAGCTACAAGGGACCTAATGATGAAAGGAGGAATAAGTTTCCTAATTTTCTAGTACCAATGTGATGTAATTTCAAGGTTTAATTTCATTTTTATTGTGGTATAATTCAACACCATTATATTTTCTAAAATATATATTTTGGGAATAATTTAAAAGTCCTTGATATATGGGGTAACACACAACACTGAGTCTTAACCAAACACTACATGCCACAAAAATATTCTTATTTAATATGGTAGTTTTCAAATATCATTTGGAATGGAATATATGAATAGAGTTAAATAAATAATGAAAATATATGTTTTACACATGTATTTGGGGATTAAATATTTAAAAATGAAAATTGAAAACATTTGAAAAAAAAGGAAACCTTTTTCTGAAAAATAGTTTTTATGCACAAAAATTTATTTTATCCAAATGAATTAAATAAATAATTATTTGTTAATAATTTTAATTAAATTAATATATTATATATTCAATCAAATTTTTATCATTCATCTTTTGTTTTTTCTTGGAATGATATAATAATAAATCCAATTTGAAATATAATTATTTTCCCCCCAAAAGATAGTTTAGTCACATTTTTTAGAATTTATTTTAAAATTATTGTTCCAAAATTAATGAAAATTTATTTGAAATATGGTATTATTTTTTACAATATCAATTAAAAATTATTTTTGAGTAATATTTTAAAAAATATTCTAAAAAGATGGATTCTTTATTGAACAGTGAAAAATACTTGTTTTTATTAAAACCCATCTTTTCATTCAAAATATATACATTCTAAATTTAAATATAATATGTTTTTAAAAGTAATTTTATTCAGTTATATATATTATTCCAATTTATGACATTTTAATCAATTTTATATTGAATTTTTAGATAAAAATCTTTTTAACTTCTGAACATTTTCTCATTGGAAAAATGTATTCTCATTACATCTTCAGGTTTAAATTTAATTTATATTATTCCAATTACATGAATTGAATATAAATAAATATATTGCATATTTTTAATTATTATAATTAATATTATATAATATTTTTAAATTAATTATTCACCTCAAATACTAATTAAAATAATAATATTAAATTTCTACGTTTAAGGTCAAATTGAGTTTACATGGAGTTGATCTAAAACGTTTGAAGGTAAATTTACCTATGAAATTATAAAAAATACATTTTATGGGTAAATTCATTTCTTTTAGACCTTAATTTTATCTAATTTTTCATTTTTTATATATTTTTATGTGAACAATTTGGCCACACTATATTCTATTAAAATATTTAATGTGTTTCCTCTCCCCGCATATAAAAGGCCACCACCTATCCTCTCCCCTTTACACTTACAAAACAATTTGGATCATAAAATACCTCAAAATATATCATAATTAAATTCCTCCCAGAAAGTTATATGACTTTTCAAGATTATAAATAAAATGACAGAATGCTTTAGGTTAAATCTAATGAAGTTTTCCGAAGAATTGGTAATGTTTTAAACTCTACATTTTTATAACTTCTTCTTCTAAATCCTTCAAATAATCTTAAAATTTAATGATAAAATAACACAATTACCTAAAATATACTTATATTTTATTAAATAAATATGATAACATATATTAATGTCATCTTTCATCAAATGTGAAATGAAACCATCGTTCTTGTGTATGGTGGACTACTGCCTCGCAAACTGATGTAATTAATTTTCCATAACCAGCTCTCGTGGATAGATAAAATGATGAATTTTAATGTTTATATATGGTAGATATTATATTAATATACAATTTTAATTATATTACCAAAAATTCCTTCTTACCACCCAATCGGTTGGAAAACAATAACGTCATTCGAGTGTACTGTGAACTACCACATCATGAACCACTATGATGTGTTTTTAATTTCTATCATACTTGGACGGTCAAAAGGATATATTAAATTAATATATATGAAATTATTAATATTATAATACTTACTCAATTATGATATCATATACAACTTCTCACTTTCACTTCTTGAGAGATACGATAATGTTGTTCGTCTGTACAGTGAACTACCGCCTCCCCAAGCGATTTGATTATTTTTTTCACTAACTCTTTTCATGAAAGGTAATTAGATTATATATAATGAATATATGTGATATATATGGAATAATATTATTCTTCCATTATAATATATTATTTTCCAATTTTTCATTTCATCCAACGAGAATATCGAAATAGCATTCATGCGTACGTACGGCTTACCGTCTCAATGATTAATGTATTTCATTTTTTATTGCTATATTTTATGAAATGATATAGAGAAATATATATTAAATATATAGAATATTTATATCTTAGATATATTTATGTATATTATTTAACAATAACCAATGTAAGAGGACCAAATTTTCAAACCGAAACATACATTAAAAACAAAGGAATTATTGCCCAAAACATGTTTTTAACATGAAATTGATAATAAATGACTAATAAAAGGTAACTAGTAAAAAATATGTGGTATTATATATATAATATTTTTCATTAATTGGTTTATAATAAACATATAATTATTATAATATATTTTCTAATGTGTATAATGAAATTCAAGACTTAAAGTAAGTGATTTTGGTCTCAATTTTCATTCTTTAGACAGTATGTTATGTTATAAACCAATCCTATTTTATGGGTTGTATATACAACTGCATAAATATTTTATATAATTTACCTTGTTCAACTAATTATATTTATTTTTTCATTTGATTTTATGTTTTAATTTGTCTTATGACTCAAATTTTACCAAAGTGTTAATGGTTTGATGTTACTGTCTCATTGTTCGTTGGGTTTGAACATGTTTATGATTTCAATGATAAAATATAATGATCCATCTCTAATGAAACAAATTAATATTATTCTCCTATATTTGTGTAATTATAATACATGTTTTTCCTTCATTTTCATATCTTTATTTACTCGTGATTCCCAAAAAATATTTTAAAATTAAATCGAGATTATTTCCCCCTTCGGTCAAAAACCATTTTTTCTTCCATATCCAGGTCTTCAAAAATGTTTTAATTTTATAATAAGATTTTTAAAGTAATTTTTACCCTTTTATAATTTAAAAAAAATACTTAAAATTAATATTAATATCATTTCAAAATAAATCCTCTTTGTTTCTTATCAAATATGATAATGTAATATTTGTTTTAGCGTGTATGACATTTCCCACCATCATGACCACACAATGTAATAAATATTCCTTTATAAGTTTAAAAGTTTATATTCAAAGAAAATTATTTAAAATTATTTTATATGTTCTAAAAACAATAAATGAGGAAATTATATTATAATCAATAAATGTTTTAATGTTTTTTTAAATACCCCTTTATAAGATTCAAGAGTTATTTTCAAACAAAAGTGTTTTGAAAGTTTTTTATCTTTTAAAAATTCATATTTTAAAGAGTAAATGATATTTACATTATGAAATACCCTAAATTAATTTAAAGATAAATTTTTATTCATTCATGGTTATTTTAAAATAAAATTATTTTCATCATATTCTATGAATTTCTTGTTTTAAAAATGTAATTTTCAAATAAATGTTATTTTACACAAGAAATATTCCAATTTATTTTACATTAAAAATAATATTCCATATAAGATGGCATCCATTGATGATACATAATCATTAATGGGAAATGATGAAATGATACCATTTTTGTTCATGTTATGGTTGATTTATCTTTGTGATGATAATTGGTTTGTGAAACATATTTCTTTTTCATAGGTTATAATATGATGAAATGTTTTACGAATCCCATTTCATTTCGTGGGTTATGATATGATCAATTTTTTATGGTCTCGTGACTCATAGATGTATTATTTTCAATATGTAATAGGTGTTACCTATAACTCCCTCCAATGCACTGGGAAATTATTAATGTTTAATGAGATCAGAGGGTACATAGTATGTTACCCCATCCAGAAAAGAGGGTACACTAGAGGTCATCCCAAGACCAAAGTTGGTACATGGGTGTTATCCCAAGACTAAAATTTTATTAATTTCTTGGTGGGTATCCTTGACATAAGATTTTTAATGTTTATGTCTATAGAAAAACTCCATGTCATAGGTTAATTTAATTCTATAATTGATCATGTTATTTTATTTCTATATGATTCGTGTCCTATGAACTACTAATATTTAGTCTATGAATCATGAATCTGATCATCAATATTCATGGTATGTATATCATATTTTTTGATAATATTCTCATACCATTATTCTCATGTTATTTTTATGTATATCCACTTTATTCACTTAATATGAATATATGTTCACCATTTCGTATGATTCATTTCCCTAGGTTATGATGATAGCTATTATGTGTGATATGTATAATAAGGGTACTGGTTATGATGAACTAAATTATAGAAGTTTTATATCTCTAAAAATTATGTTGTTATTTTTCTATGTTTCAAAAGGAAATATAACATTATGTTCCTCAGGAGTGTGTTTAAATAATGTAATTAATAATCATAAAATGGAAGTAATATCTATTATGAAAATACATGGTCGTTACAATAACTCTCATATGGAACTAGAATGATATAAGGCAATAAGATAGTGTAACACTTATCCAAACCATCTTCGTAGATACCTAGGTTCCAAAGATATAAATCAATATAGGTGAGAAGATAACAAAAGAAACGATCATTGCCTTTTATTAAAACAAATCAATATTAGTAAACCAAAACTCACTACCCACACTCTAATAATAAATAACACATTTTAATTTACATGACAATCCCTTCAATGACATGAAGGTACATGTATCCCCTTCTGTTGTAAAACATAGATCAGAAAGGGGATTAAATACTAAGGGTTTCATTCTATTTTGGGACATTGCTATAAAAATAAAAAATGGGACATTTTTAAAATTAAATTAATGTGTAATGTATTTTCCCACCATTTAAAATTCTACTTTTAAATATCATGTAAATTGATTCATGATAATACAAAACTTTTGTAATGCACCACCACCTTGGACCATTGATCGGTTCCTAGACTTGTGGTTGCTACTATACCTCAGGCATACCTCCACATATGCCAAAATCTATTCACTAGATGATTGGGTCTAAGGTGGTACTATATGGAGACTATACATTTATATTATATTAAAATTAATAGCAAGAATCATACAACCTATATACGAAACATGGTAAGGTAGTAAATATATCTATGTCCATGGAAGTGATGAATAAGAATATAAAACAACATAATAATAGATGAGTTATGAAAAATAAATTATATGAAATACATACATCAGAAAAAAGATAATTATAATATATCAAAGAAAAAAAGATAAAAGAATGGATATGGCACTAAAATGAACCCGAGTCGTCACCCAGTCTGAAATACCATTCTTGTCCTTGTAATAAAGGAATCAACAACATTAGGTTATTTCCTAAACCTAAACCTATAATGAAATGGTTATAGATTATTGGGTACCCAATTTTCTGGGTGGCCTATGAATGTTGAGATTATAACTTGGTAATCCACCAACATTGGTGTCCCTAAAAATAACTAGATGATAATAGTGTACACAGAGCAACATAATAAAAAATTATACAGTTTAATAAACTAAAATTTACATACATAGGGTAGTATAACATCTATTGATCTATGATATCTATGGTGAAACACAATATAGGTCTAAATTTTTTTTCCTAATCTAGTGTGTCTCTTATCATGGTATTCATCATTTATTAACTATTTTTATAGATGAAAATTAAGTAACTATAGTCGTAACAAATCAAGGGAATTCTTGAAGCCCACCTGTGAATTCCCTCTCAATAAAACATAGAATGAATCCATGGGGTGACTAATTTTCATTCCACTGATCCAATCAACTAGTTTGAACTCAAGAACCATCCATCACATTCAAAATCAAATTATTTAATGGAATCTATGGCATACACCTGAGACCTTCTAGACAAATAAATCTAGATGAATCTTGGGAGAAAATCCCACAACATTCAACCAATGAAAACAAAAATATAAAATGACATTAATATATTTTATTTGATAAATAATATCAAATCCAATCTTAGGGGAGTCTTCCAAAGTCATTTATAATAATAGATATATGTAAAACTCAATGGATTACTCAAGGCATTTCTTAAGATCGACGATCAAAGATTCTGAGGGTGTCATCAATCCCAGTACTCATACCAGACTTATATTCGAATATAATGATTTCTCACTGAATTACACACCAATCAAGTCTATATAGAGTCCATGGAGTCTCTCAATGTATTTATGTAAAATAATTTATAATCAAGACACTCATGAAACTCTACCATTTAATTCAATCTTTAATTATTTTTGAATCAAAGTCCTATATTTACCATTTACAAATTTGACATCAAGGTTATATGATTTGACACTACATAAATGAATTTACAAGCTATATCCTTTTATTATTAAAAAATTTCCATGGTTCTATGAATAAGTTAAATAGGGTGTCATTCTAAATCTATAAAGGAAAAATACATTATATTTTTCGTACTGACAGTCTATTTAACCGACACCAACATCTATCAATTCAAATTTATGAATGTTACCAATGGCCCCTTCATGAACAATTATACCAATTAAATAAAACAATCCAACGATGAATTATATATTCCACATTTAATATTCAAATTTTAATTCAATCATAATACCATTCCAACAATATCGATGGTTTTATAATTCCTTTTCACAAACATCGATTTGAAAAATTATAACCTTTTCAACTATTGAACATGACCTACTCACATAATAATAACAAATCAAGGCATCCCATGCACCCAAATTTCTATCATTAGAATACATACTAATATATTATGCCAAAAACTAATGTTAGGTGAAATGGATAGTGTCCCATTAGACCCTTCATTCTAATCGGTCAATTAAAAATATTAATATGGACTTTTCATGCAAAAATATATAATAGTTTTGTTTGATAAATTCTGATTCCATAAAAGAAGAAGTTATTGAGTCCACTCAACCAATTAATTTAAAATATTAAATATAACAATGGGTTATTTATAATAATCAAATACCACTTCTATGATGATTTCAATTTTAAATCATAGTCTGACAACCCCTATCCATGATCATCCAAGTCATATATCCAAAAACTAAACCATCCTCGACCAAATATATCACCCACAAAATCGAAAATAAATTATCTTAATGAAATGATAATAAAATAAATACTCACAATTAATTTACTAAGTTAACCCACATAGACATAAACATCCAGCTACTTACAAGATTATACTACTACATCCAAATAGAGATCAATGATCCCTTGAGGGTCTATTCCAAATTATAGGCACTCACTTGTGTAAAATCTATATAAATGAAAAAAATATCTAAGACAATTTATTCTTCCAAAAACACATTAAAAATTCACTTGACCGGAATCCTCTAATGAAACGACATGTGAAAACATACTTAAATTGCATTGGGATATCTTCAAGCTAAGTTACATGGATTCATCATCATCTAATGATGATTTCACCATCCTTCAATTCAAATTTTTCTCTAAAATCCCTAACCATGAAAACCAAAAATTTATTAGAGGATGAGGAGTTGAAGGGAGAGCATCAGAGGGATAATTTTTTAATAATTTTTACGAAAGTACACTAAATACCACACCACATGATGAGATAATAAAGAGAATGGGGGAGGTGATATCCCCAGACTTTGAAAGCCAAAATTGATGGGGGGGGGGGTGGAGGGGATTCCCATATAAAAACCAAAGGGGGATGAAGTGTAACTAATCCCCTTAAAACCCCATCGTTTGGCCAACAAATCCTTACTGGCTCGAGGTAGCAGGTTGTAGTCCCATCCACCTAGGCCATCTCTAATGACTTTCCACTACATAAGGATCCAAATTGGCACTAAAAAGTTGACAAAAAATTCAGAGGGTTATAAACATTAATTACACTCATCCAAACAATGGTTCTTAAAATGACCCTCTTAGTAACTTAAAAATTCAAATTCTCTTGGAAAGTCAATTATTTATATATAAACAAGACAGTACAAAATCCAAAAGATAACAATTCACATCCTATAGACGTATTAGTTAGTTTCCAATGGATTTTACAACCTAAAATGGTCACCAATTTCAATAAACAACTGCATTCCAATATTGAATTCTCAATGCATCTACAAAGAATAACATGAAATTTGAATGCTTAACCCACCAAACAAAAGAAAAACTTGAATACATCACTAAAAATATTAGTTGAATGTCTCCCATACCCATATACCCTAGAAAACGGATGTAACATCCCAAGTAAGTAATGAATAATAGATATTTTTATCTATGTCTATTAATGATTAAGATAGTGTTATAGAGGCTTAAAATGAAAATAAATACAATCTTATGCATGGAATACACTAATATTCTTAAAAGATTGTTTTACTGCCTTTTGATGGCAAACCATTTTTGAATCTATATTTTGACAATTTTATAAACTATGTTTGTCAAAATAAACTTATCCTTTATGATTGGGACATCAAAATTTACCTTGTGTGAATTTTTGGTATTTTTCTGACAATGTTCATTTTTTATGAATAGTGAAAAATACTGCATTTTACATCAAAACTACTTTTTAACCTAATTTATTTATATGATTAGATTATGTTTTGAATTGGTTTTGAAGTGAAATTAGAATATATTTTTACCATTTTATCAAATGGAGGTCATTGGAATCAATTTCACTTTGAAATTAGACTTAAACTGGTGTCAATCTTTTGATACTTATTGTTTTGTAAAAACACGCTTTTTGCTCTGGCAGCGGGAATTAATTATTAAGTTAATTAATGTGACCTATATGTTTTGAATTTTGTAAAATAGACTTCATTTTTGAATTCGGAATATCAAATATAGCTTAGGGTGAATTTTTGGTAATTTTCTGAAAAACTTCAATTTTTGATGAATAGTGAAACCACTAAATGGTAATCAAGCAAACTGATTTTTCAGTTAAATGAAAGTTTACCACTAATGTGTATTGAATTTTGAAAATCCGACATACATGGTTGTCATTAATAAGTAAAATGTGGTTAAATGAGATTATAATAATTTTTTGGTGAATAGTAACTTATTAAGTTCTTAATCGCGATTAGTGGTAATTAGTGTAGATTAAGGTAAAAATGATATTATAGGAATGTGAAAACACCATGACACTTGTCCTACACCTATTGGGTGAGTCATGGCCGACCAAGACAAGCCATGGGCCAACTTGGGGACCCCATGGAGCCACTTTAGTTGGAAAATGACAATAATATATTTTTATTTAATGGAAAAGTAAAATTGACACAAACATGATATGTTTTACTAAAACAATTTTTAAGTAGGGTTATACAAGTCATATTTTTTATTATAAATAGTAATTGGAAAGCTAAAAAGATTTCCTACATCATAGTAATTTTTTTATAATTTTTAGACATTAAATAAATTAAATTATTTATGACATAATAATGATGCAGCGATGACATCATTATTTTTCGATTTAAATAAAATGGAAAGACAATGTAAAATCTATGAACTACACATGGTCAAAACCAATTGGATGAGTGGATTTCGAACCCTTATAACCTTATCCACGAATTATATCAATGTGGGACCTTTTGAAACCGAAACACATTTTCAAATAAAGTAATATTTCTTTACTTTCAAAAAGTGCCCCTCCTCTCCTCTTATAAAAGGCCCCCACCTCTACCTCATTTCACACATTTCTAAAGCCTTTGGATCGGCCAAACCCTGCCCATTTACTCTCTCCACATCCCTCTCCTCATCCTAGAGGATTCCCTTTGGGCAGAATCCTTTCAAAGGAAGCCTTTAGGCTCAAATCAAAAGGAGTTACACTTTTAAAGGTAATTCATTCTTTCATGTTCATTTGTTTTATTTTGCTTCTCCAACCCCCTAAACTCTTTTTATTTACTTATTTTGTAACAACAATAGTATCTTCAATATACAAGGATGTTGTTATAATATTTATTTGAGCTACACTCTCACACAACTACATCAAATGGTTAAAGAACATACGGTTTCCGTGGATGGCGAAATTCTGCCTCCCGAAACGATGATTGTTCAACACTCATTTAACACCTTCAAAGGTGGCCATTATGATGTCACTATTTTTATATATGATATATAATATGTTTATGTTTTCCTTAAGCTTCTTTTTTTTCATTTTTGGCATACCTTTATGGTTTCCATTATGGGTAAACACGATATCTTCATTTTAGGAAGTGCGGACTACCGCCCCCTGAAAGTGATTTGATTCGTTAATACCATATGTGGGATGTGTAAGGGATAAAGTTAATGATATTATATATGTTATTATACTGGAATTATAATATACTCTTATATCATTATTATTCCATTCCAGAAGATATGAAATAGAAATGAAAGTAGCGTTCATGCGTACGTACGGCTTACCGTCTCCATGAACGGTGCATTTCATTTCGTACCTCTAAATGATTATGTAATATTATAAATGCATGTAAGTACTGGATATATATGACATATATGATATCTACATCATTAATACCATTCTGGATATAATGAACCTTTGACCAAATTTACAACATGTAAGTGTAAGAAGTCTATTTTTGACTTAAGAACCAAATACCGAAAAAATGAACATTATTAACTTAACTGATTACATGATGTTCATAACATGGTATAAAAGGAATAATGAACTTAAAAAAGATTCATAATCAAGTAGAGACTAACTCAAGTTTATTATTCAGGAGATTAAAGAACGGTCGGGTCAAGTCGGATACGAGGTATGGGACTTCGTCTCAATCTCCTTTCGTTGAGGCATATTTTATTTTATACACAACTTTCTTTTATACGGTGTATAAACCCCTTTGACTTTTACGTTTATTCAAAAGGAATCTTTTTTATACGAAGCGTTTACTAAACGACAAAAGGGAATGTTTTTGTCGTACGTATGCGGCGACAACGACTTCTCCGCCGTCGTGACCGTTATTTGAGTTTCGGCTTCCTCTACAAGCCATACCTTCTTTTTAAAAGAAAAATAAATACCATGTTTTACTTTTCTTTTATTTTAGTATTGAAAATGGTTTTCATAATGTTTTTATATCAATGTGTTGTATTGATATCTCGTGATTGAAATGTGGAAATTTTATGTTTCCTTTATACATGTTTTATGTGATATGATTATGTTATGGTTCTTGGGAATTATTATAAAGACGGGTGGTTCCGTGATAAACTAAGGGCGGGTGAGCCCGTTATAGCTCTCCAATGCATTGGGTAACGCGAAGGAGTGAAATGTTAAGGTTTCTCCGAAGAGATTTTAGGGAATATACTGTGATGGGTATTCCAAACGTAACCAAGAGGGTTACTCCCTACGTAAGAATGTTATGAATGCCTCAAGTTACCTTTATGTCTTATGATTTCTATGATTTATTCATGATTTTATGAGGTATGTTAAAGTGCCTATGTTTTATGGGTAAAGTATGATTTCATTCTTATGTATATATGAACTCATGTTTCCTTTCCATGTTTTTTTATATATAACCCATACTGAGTTTTTATGCTCATCCCAAGTTTTTGAAATGTTTTTCACAGGTCAAGGGAAAGGTACATGATAAGATGATATAGTCAAGGATGTGTCAAGAAATAATCCATGTTTTATTTTAAATGTGTTTCCATTGATGGGAATGAAGAATATTCTCTTTATGTAACCACTTTGTTTATATGTGGACTGTAATGCAAGTTTTATGATCTAATTCTCTAAAACTCTAAACCCGAAAAGATCTTTAATGTGTAATCTTGTAATAACTCAAGATTAAGTAAGGTTTAAGGCTGGGGCCTTATAGTTGGTATCAGAGGTCGGTTTAGATAACTTTAGGAGTTATAATTCTATTAAATGATTATCCAAAAATATTTTTTTTTGAAAAGATATAGCATTTAAAGATTACCATGTTGCTTCATCTAAGACATGTTTGTTCATAATGGTTTTCCGTAGAGGAAACAGGGAAGCAGTGCTAGAAAGGCATACAGAAGGAAATAACCTTCCGAATCAGCATCCTGAGATGGTCGGAATTGGAACTGAACAGTTTGTTGCAGTAATGGCGCAGTTGACTCAAGCGATAAATGGCGGTGGTATCCATGCACGAGATCAGCCAGAACAACCGCAGAGGAACATGTCAGTGGTGGAACATTTCATGAGGCAACATCCACCATCATTCAGAGGATCATCTGACCCTGTGCTAGCTGAAGGGTGGATTAAATCACTGGAAAAGATTTTTGATGTCATGGGGTGTTCAGACAATCAAAAGGTTAGTCTTTCTATTTACCTTTTGGAGGGTGAAGCAAATCAGTGGTGGTCTATGGTAAAAAATATCAGGGACGCCGATGAGATTGATGCTCTTGACTGGGATGAATTCAAAGGTATGTTTCTTGAGAAGTATTTTCCTAAGGCTATTCGACTTAGGATGGAAAAGCAATTCTTGGAATTGAGGCAAGAGGAAGACTCAGTGGCTGCCTATGAAGAAAGGTTTACTCGATTGGCAAGGTATGCTCCAAATTTTATCCAGGACCTTGATAGTAAAATCAATCGTTTCTACTCAGGATTAAAGGCAAAGTATCGAAGGGCATTAGCTTCTCGTGAGTTTAAAAGTTATGAAAAGCTTGTTCGATGTGCTGAGAAGGTGGAAATGGAGTTTGTCGATGACCAAGTTTTCTATAACAACCACCAGAAGAAGAGATCGAGGTGGCAGGAGAAAGGTAAGAATTCTTCAAAAAAAGTCTGATGGTAAGAGAACTAAGTTTCCAGTTTGTGATAAATGTGGCAAAAGGCATGCTGGGGAATGTCTTCTGAATTCTGGGAAGTGCTACCGATGTGGTAAGATGGGACATAAGGCTCGTGATTGCACTGAAAAGGATCAAGGTGAAGGTAAGAACAAATTTGATTTACAGTTAGTGAAATGTTATAAGTGCAATGAGATGGGTCACTATGAAAATTAGTGTCCGACAAGGAGCTTGAGTGATGGGAAGCAGTTAGACTACAAGCAGAAAGGGGTGGTGAAATCATTTGCAACTACTTCAACAGATGTCGGGCCATCAAATGAAGTTGTATCAGGTACTTTGTTTGTTTTTTCAGATTATGCCAGTGTGTTGTTTGATTTGGGGTCTACACATTCTTTCATCTCTGAAACCTTTTCTAGTAAAATGGGAATACCATCTCAAGAAATGACTCCTGAACTTTTGTTAAAAACACCTGGGGGAAATGTCGAGGCAAAAAGAATTTATAAGAATCTTCCTATCCTTATTTGTGGAAAGAACCTACTTGCAAACCTTATTGTTCTACCTCTAGTTGAGTTTGATGTTATACTGGGTATGGATTGGCTCCCTATTTACCATGCTAAGATTGACTGTAGAGCTAAAGAAGTTTCTTTTCAGAAAGACTTTAAGTTTGTTTACAAGAATGAACCCTTACTTTTGATAACATATCAAAAGGCCTAGAAACTTGTAAAAGATGGAAATGAATGTTACCTTGCACACGTCATTGAAAATAAAGGAACTGTTCAGATTAATTATGTGCCAGTGGTAAATGAGTATCCTGATGTTTTTCCTGATGAGTTGCCCGGAATAATACCAGATCGGGAAGTTGAGTTTACTGTTGACTTAGTTCCTGATGCTAAGCCAATTTCAAAACCCCCTTATCGAATGGCACAAGTTGAACTTTTAGAGTTGAAGGAGCAATTGCAAGATTTATTAGAGAAAGGTTTCATTAGACCTAGCACATCACCATGGGGTGCTCCTGTTTTATTTGTTAAAAAGAAAGATGGTTCTATGAGACTTTGCATTATTTATAGAGCCTTGAATAATATCACTGTTAAGAACAAATATCCTTTGCCTCATATCGATGATTTGTTTGATCAGCTCTAGGGAGCTCAGTTTTTTTCAAAGATTGACTTGAGATCGGGGTACCATCAGCTGAAGGTAAAGGAGGCAGATATTCCGAAGACCGCGTTCCGTATGAGATATGGCCATTATGAATTTGTAGTAATGCCTTTTGGGCTAACCAATTCACCTGCTGTATTCATGGACTTAATGAATAGAATTTTCCATGAGTTCTTGGATAAGTTTGTGGTGGTTTTCATTGATGATATTTTGGTGTTTTCTAAAAGTAATGAAGAGCATGAAAAACATTTAAGGGTTATCTTGCAAACCTTAAAAGAAAAGAAACTGTATGGGAAATTCAGCAAGTGTGAGTTTTGGTTGCAACAAATTTCTTTCCTTGGTCACATTGTTTCTAAAGATGGAATAACTGTTGATCCCGCAAAAACAAAAGTTGTGGAAGAATGTCCAAGACCCACAAATGTAACCGAGATTCGTAGCTTCCTTGGTTTGGCGAGCTATTACCGAAGGTTTGTTAGAAATTTTTCACGGTTATCTAGTCCAATGACTAAGCTAACTCGGAAGGGTGTTAAGTTTATCTGGACAAAAGAATGTGATGATTGTTTTCAGGAATTGAAAAGAAGATTGGTGAATGCTCCAGTTTTGGCACTACCTTCTAGGAATGGTGAGTTTGTCATATACAGTGATGCTTCATTGAAAGGACTTGGTTGCGTCCTAATGCAGAATGATCAGGTAATTGCTTATGCTTCACGACAGTTGAAAACTCATGAGGTAAATTACCCTACACATGATTTGGAATTAGCTGCTGTTGTTTTTTCTTTAAAAATTTGGAGGCATCATTTGTATGGAGTAAAGTGTGAAATATATACCGATCAAAAAAGTTTAAAGTATATATTCACTCAGAAAGAATTGAACATGAGACAAAGGAGATGGCTGGAATTAATCAAGGATTATGATTGTACAATTCATTACCATCCGGGAAAAGCAAATAAAGTGGCTGATGCTTTGAGTCGAAAAAGTAATGCTTAATTAACAATGTTGTGGTTGGAACGTGATCCTTTGGTTAAGGATTTGATGAACTTTGGCATAGAAGTTGTTGTTGAATGGAGTCCTTCTATTTTGTTTCAGGTATCAGTGAGATCATCTCTATCAGATAGAATCAAGCAAGCACAGAAGCAAGACAGTGAGTTGTAGAAAAAGGTAGAGCTGGTTCAGAAAGGTAAGTTGCATGAATTCAACATTGATAATGATTGTGTTTTGAGATTTGGGAAGAGATTGTGTGTGCCTTGTGATTCACAGTTGAAGAGAGAGTTGTTATGTGAAGCTCATAGTTCTCCGTTTTCAGTTCATCCGGGCAGTACTAAGATGTATAGAGATCTGCGGGAGTATTACTGATGGGATGGAATGAAAAGAGATATTGCTGATTTTACTGTGAAGTGTTTGACTTGTCAGCAGGTTAAAGAAGAGCGGCAGTTACCGAAAGGGATGCTTCAGCCTTTACCAGTGCCAGAGTGGAAATGGGAGAATATATCCATGGACTTTGTTGTTGGATTACCGAAGACATCTCGAGGTAATAATGCAATCTGGGTTATTGTTGATCGCTTGACCAAATCTGCTCATTTCCTTGCTATACGAGATACTTTCTCTCTTGATCAACTTTCCCGTTTGTATCTTAAAGAGATAGTCAGGTTACATGGAGTTCCTCTCTCCAATGTATCGGATCGTGATCCCAGGTTTACTTCTAACTTTTGAAAAGGCCTTCAGAAGTCGTTGGGTACTGAATTAAATTTTAGTACAGCTTTTCATCCTCAATCAGATGGGAAGTCAGAACGAACAATTCAGACATTGGAGGATATGCTATGAGCTTGTTCTATGGATTATCAGGGAAGTTGGGACCAACATCTTTCTTTGGTTGAGTTTTCATATAATAACAGTTTTCATTACAGTATACAGATGGCACCATTTCAGGCATTATATGGGAAGCGGTGTCGAACTCCAGCTTTCTGGGATGAAGTGGGTGAAAGAAAGTTGATGGAACCAGAATTGGTAGAAGAGATGGCAGAAAAAGTTCAGCTGATTCAGAAACACATGAGAACAGCTCAGAGCAGGCAGAAGAGTTATGCGGATAACCGGAGGAAGGATCTATCTTTCGAGGTAGGTGATCATGTTTTTCTCAAGGTTTCTCCTTGGAAAAGCGTGATGAGATTTGGTAAGAAAGGAAAGTTGAGTCCAAGGTTTGTTGGACCATACGAAATTCTGGAAAGAGTTGGATCAGTTGCATACCGAGTGGCTTTACCTCCGATTTTATCTCAGGTACACAATGTTTTTCATGTTTCGATGTTGAGAAAGTATATGCCAAATCCATCTCATGTTTTGAGTCCAGAGGTAGTTCAGCTGGAAGAGAACCTATCTTATGAGGAACAACCGGTCCAGATTCTTGACCACAGGGAGCAAGTGTTACGGAATAAGGTGATTCATCAGGTAAAGGTTTTGTGGAAAAACCACATGATAGAAGAGGCAACATGGGAATCTGAAAATGCAATGAGGGATAAGTACCCCCATTTATTCGATAAGTAAATAAATTGCGGGGACTCAATTTTCTAAAGGGGGGAAGGATGTAACATCCCAAGTAAGTAATGAATAATAGATATTTTTATCTATGTCTACTAATGATTAAGATAGTGTTATAGATGCTTAAAATGAAAATAAATACAATCTTATGCATGGAATACACTAATATTCATAAAAGATTGTTTTACTGCCTTTTGATGGAAAACCATTTTTGAATCTATATTTTGACAATTTTATAAACTATGTTTGTCAAAATAAACTTATCCTTTATGATTGGGACATCAAAATTTACCTTGTGTGAATTTTTGGTATTTTTCTGACAATGTTCATTTTTTTATGAATAGTGAAAAATACTGCATTTTACATCAAAACTACTTTTTAACTTAATTTATTTATATGATTAGATTATGTTTTGAATTTGTTTTGAAGTGAAATTAGAATATATTTTTTCCATTTTATCAAATGGAGGTCATTGGAATCAATTTCACTTTTGAAATTAGACTTAAACTGGTGTCAATCTTTTGATACTTATTGTTTTGTAAAAACACGCTTTTTGCTCTGGCAGCGGGAATTAATTATTAAATTAATTAATGTGACCTATATGTTTTGAATTTTGTAAAATAGTCTTCATTTTTGAATTCGGAATATCAAATATAGCTTAGGGTTAATTTTTGGTAATTTTCTGAAAAACTTCAATTTTTGATGAATAGTGAAACCACTAAGTGGTAATCAAGCAAACTGATTTTTCAGTTAAATGAAAGTTTACCACTAATGTGTATTGAATTTTGAAAATCCGACATACATGGTTGTCATTAAGAAGTAAAATGTGGTTCAATGAGATTATAATAATTTTTTGGTGAATAGTAACTTATTAAGTTCTTAATCGCGATTAGTGGTAATTAGTGTAGTTTAAGGTAAAAATGATATTATAGGAATGTGAAAACACCATGACACTTGTCCTACACCTATTGGGTGAGTCATGGCCGACCAAGACAAGCCATGGGCCAACTTGGGGACCCCATGGAGCCACTTTAGTTGGAAAATGACAATAATATATTTTTATTTAATGGAAAAGTAAAATTGACACAAACATGATATGTTTTACGAAAACAATTTTTAAGTAGATTTATACAAGTCATATTTTTGATTATAAATAGTCATTGGAAATCTAAAAAGATTTCCTACATCATAGTAATTTTTTTATAATTTTTATACATTAAATAAATTAAACTATTTATGACATAATAATGATGCAGCGATGACATCATTATTTGACGATTTAAATAAAATGGAAAGACAATGTAAAATCTATGAACTACACATGGCCAAAACCAATTGGATGAGTGGATTTCGAACCCTTATAACCTTATCCACGAATTATATCAATGTGGGACCTTTTTAAACCGAAACACATTTTCAAATAAAGTAATATTTCTTTACTTTCCAAAAGTGCCCCTCCTCTCCTCTTATAAAAGGCCCCCACCTCTACCTCATTTCACACACTTCTCAAGCCTTTGTCTCGGCCAAACCCTGCCCATTTACTCTCTCCACATCCCTCTCCTCATCCTATAGGATTTCCTTTGGGCAGAATCCTTTCAAAGGAAGCCTTTAGGCTCAAATCAAAAGGAGTTACACTTTTAAAGGTAATTCATTCTCTCATGTTCATTTGTTTTATTTTGCTTCTCCAACCCCCTAAACTCTTTTTATTTACTTATTTTGTAACAACACCAGTATCTTCAATATACAAGGATGTTGTTATAATATTTATTTGAGCTACACTCTCACACAACTACATCAAATGGTTAAAGAACATACGGTTTCCGTGGATGGCGAAATTCTGCCTCCCGAAACGATGATTGTTCAACACTCATTTAACACCTTCAAAGGTGGCCATTATGATGTCACTATTTTTATATATGATATATAATATGTTTATTTTTTCCTTAAGCTTCTGTTTTTTTTCATTTTTGGCATACCTTTATGGTTTCCATTATGGGTAAACACGATATCTTCATTTTAGCAAGTGCGGACTACCGCCCCCTGAAAGTGATTTGATTCATTAATACCATATGTGGGATGTGTAAGGGATAAAGTTAATGATATTATATATGCTATTATACTGGAATTATAATATACTCTTATATCATTATGATTCCATTCCAGAAGATATGAAATAGAAATGAAAGTAGCGTTCATGCGTACGTACGGCTTACCGTCTCCATGAACGGTGCATTTCATTTCTTACCTCTAAATGATTATGTAATATTATAAATGCATGTAAGTACTGGATATATATGACATATATGATATATACATCATGAATACCATTCTGGATATAATGAACCTTTGACCAAATTAACAACATGTAAGTGTAAGAAGTCTATTTTTGACTTAAGAACCAAATACCGACAAAATGAACATTATTAACTTAACTGATTACATGATGTTCATAACATGGTATAAAAGTAATAATGAACTTGAAAAAGATTCATAATCAAGTAGAGATTAACTCAAGTTTATTATTCAGTATATTAAAGAACGGTCAGGTCATGTCGGATACGAGGTATGGGACTTCGTCTCAATCTCCTTTCGTTGAGGCATATTTTATTTTATGCACAACTTTCTTTTATACGGTGTATAAACCCCTTTGACTTTTACGTTTATTCAAAAGGAATATTTTTTATACGAAGCGTTTACTAAACGACAAAAGGGAATGTTTTTGTCGTACGTATGCGGAGACAACGACTTCTCTGCCGTCGTGACCGTTATTTGAGTTTCGGCTTCCTCTACAAGCCATACCTTCTTTTTAAAAGAAAAATAAATACCATCTTTTACTTTTCTTTTATTTTAGTATTGAAAATGGTTTTCATAATGTTTTTATATCAATGTGTTGTATTGATATCTCGTGATTGAAATGTGGAAATTTTATGTTTCCTTTATACATGTTTTATGTGATATGATTATGTTATGGTTCTTGGGCATTATTATGAAGACGGGTGGTTCCGTGATAAACTAAGGGCGGGTGAGCCCGTTATAGCTCTCCAATGCATTGGGTAACGCGAAGGAGTGAAACGTTAAGGTTTCTCCGAAGAGATTTTATGGAATATACTGTGATGGGTATTCCAAACGTAACCAAGAGGGTTACTCCCTACATAAAAATGTTATGAATGCCTCAAGTTACCTTTATGTCTTATGATTTCTATGATTTATTCATGATTTTATGAGGTATGTTAAAGTGCCTATGTTTTATGGGTAAAGTATGATTTCATTATTATGTATATATGAACTCATGTTTCCTTTCCATGTTTTTTTTATATATAACCCATACTGAGTTTTTATGCTCATCCCAAGTTTTTGAAATGTTTTTCACAGGTCAAGGGAAAGGTACATGATAAGATGATATAGTCAAGGATGTGTCAAGAAATAATCCATGTATTATTTTAAATGTGTTTCCATTGATGGGAATGAATAATACTATCTTTATGTAACCACTTTGTTTATATGTGGAATGTAATGCAAGTTTTATGATCTAATTCTCTAAAACTCTAAACCCGAAAAGATCCTCAATGTGTAATCTTGTAATAACTCAAGATTAAGTAAGGTTTAAGGCTGGGGCCTTATAACAGAGGTGTCAAATTTCAATTTCTCACTCTTCAAATTTTTCTTCCAAAAATAAGTACGACATAATGAGAAACATTTCAAGTAAGATCACCCTATTACACTTTAATTTTTTATTAGAATTAAAACTCAGTGTTCTGATGATGTATGTCAATGAGGATCTGAATTAACCAAACCCAAATTTTTGGTAAAACATTAAACAAGACTCCACCACCTAATAAATGCTCCTTGAATTTAGACATTATCCATAAAATTACTCAACAAACATATGAATCCAAACCATCATACTCCAACGATTCACCGATTGTAGTTTTTATGCCATCACATCCAATTACATGCATGAAAGTAATTCAAACGTCCACCAAACATATTTTCACAAACATACTTGGCGTCATCCAATAACTAACCCGTAACCAACCGGGTCATGATCCATTAAAATATTAAGTGAATCCTATGATCATCTAAACCCACCCAATAAACATCACACCCAAATACCAGTTATATTCCATGGTTGGTATAAGGCCCCGACCTTAAACCATACTTAAAATTGAATTAAATGAATAATTCACATTGAGGATCTTTTCAGGTTTAGAGTTTTAGAGAATTAGGACATAACTATTACATCTCAAAAGATTACAAAGTAGAAACTTCTGCTATGTTTCCATAAAAAAACTCATAGAACGAAACATGTCTAGTTCCATGTTTTTGGTAGCATGACTTTTCCTTGATCCCATCCTTTACCCTATTCCACGTTAAGTCCTGTGAAAAACATTTCAAAAACCCGGGATGAGCATAAAAAGATCAGTAAGGGATACACAAAGATTGAAAACTGTAAGTTTTTTCAAAACAACAAGTAAACCATGTATACATTAACAAAGTAATACTTTTCACCTTTTCTAAGTAGTAAAAACTCTTCACTGAATAAAAGTTCATTACTTACCCTTATGCAACCAAAAGATTACCATAAAACCCATATAAATATCACATAACATATAAAGGTAACTTGGGACATAATCATACTTAAGTGGAATAACCATAAGGTTGACTTCCACACATATCACTTAATGGAATATCCATTCGGACAAATTCCATACATACTTAATGGAATAGCCATATGGTCTATTTACATACATACTTAATGTAATAGCCATACGGCCGACTTCCATACCCAATGCAATGGAGGTTATAACGTAACCACCCATCCTGGTATTCACGGCACCACCCGTCATATGGTTTATCACGTAACCACCTATAAAATGTCCAAGTACCACTATAAAATTATAACACATAGAACCAAAATAAAGGAATGATAACATTTCCACATTTCAATTAAAATATATCATTTAAATATATTGAAAAAATAGAATCCTTTATCAAAACCATTTTCAATACCAAAGTACAAAGAAAAGTATATGGTATTTATTTTATTTTAAAAACATTATAACTTGTTGAGGAATCCAAAGATCAAATATGTAAAGACCCGTAAAATTCAAGGGAAATTTTTTCTTAATTTTCTTTTGAATTTTACAAGAGCGCGGTTTCTGACGGCACTTGATTCCGAGGCCCGGAGTGCCCGGAATCAATTTCCGAAGTTTGGCTCGGGTACGTTCAGTGAACGAACGAGCGGGAATTCCTAACTTTTGATCCGGTGCTCGGAATTGAAATCTGAGGACACTGATGAACTCGCAGCGCCGATATTCACTTAATACGACCTTTTCCGAAGTTGTGTTTGCCTAGGAGGAGTTGTTTAATTTTCTGGATGAAATGAAGAGTAAAATAAAATTGTGATACAATATTTATTTTATATCTTTAATGTGGTTAAAATCTTTTGTTGGAAGTTGGGTGGTTTAACCACCTAAGAGAGGATTAAGGTGAGGAGGGGCCCACCCGAGCCCCACCTTTTCAAATTCCATAACTCCCCTCTCTCCCTCTTTAAAGCTTGATAACTTAACACTTAATTAATTACACAACTCATGTATAATTAATTAAGTGTTTTGTTTTTGAAATTTAAGTTTTTGAAATGCTTGGCTTAGTAAATAAAATAAGGAGGGACCTTATTTTATTTGGATTGTTAGGTGAGGTGTGGAAGAGATTTGGAGAGAAGCTGAACAAATCCTCCACCTTCTTCATCTCCTTCGTGGAAGAACGTGAAGAACGTCCGCCGCCCATGAAGAACACCGACGATGACATCTTGACTCGTCTTCTCCGATTGCTTCCTCCTCGACTTCTTCGTCTTCTAACCGACGTCAACGAAACGACGACCGCTTCCCACGACTACGTCAACGTGCGACTATCGAGGTAGGGGTTGATGTTGATTAATTAATTATTTATTTATTCTCATTTGTGGTTCTAGCATGACAAACGTGAGGATATTTAAATATGTGTTATCGTTAAACATGAGGGGGCCGGACCGCATGAACTCGGCCGAACCCCCTCCTTTGTTCTTGTTGAGTTATCTTGCGGATGAAACAAGATGGCGTGGTGCCGACGCACCACGCGGAAATTCGCACCGTGGAAGAATCATCACGAACGCGACGCCGTCGCGCCGCGTCGAAGGGAATCGAAGGCGCCGCGGCCGGAGCGGGGCCGCGGCGGAGGGGCACGGTGCCGTCGCACCGCGCCGGACGACGAACACCGCGGCCAGTTCCGGGCCGCGGCGAGACGCGAAGACCGGCAGCACGCCGGGTTGCCGGTGTCGGAAATCGGAAGGGGACCGGCTTGCCGGTCTCGTTGGAGAAAAACCGGCCGGCCAGGTGGCCGGCCGGAAGGTCAAAGACCGGGGGAATAAATTCCCCCGGTCAACTCTCAAAAGCCCCCCACCCCATTTATGAGGGGGGCGGTTTCTTTGAGGGGGGCAGGTGGCCCCCCCGGTTTCCTCAAGTAGGCCCCCCATGAGGGGGGGGGGGGGGGCGGTTCTCCAAAAGGCGCGGCTAAAAGCCGCGCCGCCACTTGCTGGAAGCGGGGGCCATGCTCCCCACGCGTGACACCAGCGGCGCCAGGCCGCGCCGCCGCCGGCCGTGCCGCCGCGCCGTACCGCCGCCGGCCGGGCCGGGTCGGACCCGGGTCGTGTCGAACCGGTTCGGGCCGACCTAGGGGGGGTCGGGCCGGGTCGCCCCGGGCCCGGACCCCCCATTTTCGAATTGTTTTTGGTATTTTGGTCATAACTTGAGCCACGGACCTCCGACTGACGAACCGTATAGGGCAACGCGATCCTTGGATCGAGACGGTCATTTCGATATATTACACTCAGGGTTTCGGAATACTTTGAGTTCGGCCGGGTTGGTTCGTACACAAAACCAACCGGGCCTTCGTAGCGGAAACACTCATATCTTGAGCTACGGATGTCTGTTTGACGTGCCGTCAGCTTTGTTGAGTTCCTCTTAGTGAGACGGATCATTTGGCATACTCCGCCCGAGGTTTGGATGCAGGTGGAGTATGGTCGGGTTGGTTTTGCCTTAAAAACCAACCGGGCCCCGGGGACGAAAATGCCAATAACTCTCAGACCGGGCGTCCGATCGACGCGCCGTCTGTTGCGTTGAGTTTCTGTTGACGATACAGAACTTTTGGATTCATCAACTCTAGACTATGTGACAGTTGATGTATCAGCCTCTCGGCTCGTGGAGCGGACCCTCCGAACGAGCTTGCTGTGTGCGGGAACCCTAGTGCTGGCTGCGACTGTGACTACTGCTACTGCTACTGCTACTGTGACTACGACGACGACAGTACAGAGATCCTGTGTGGATTCGACGACGACGACTACAGCACTCAGCGATCCTACGTGGATCAGTGCTACAGGTCATGTGTGGGCCCGATCCTGTGTGGGTCTTTGCGCTCAGCGGTCCTGTGTGAACCAGCGCCTACAGGTCCTGTGTGGGCCCGATCCTGTGTGGGTCTTTTGCGGGGGTTAGTTACCTATCGATCCTTCGTGGGTCCGACGACTTAAGTGGATCAGAGATCATCTTTATCGTCTTTCGAAGAAGTATACCAGTGTGAGCTGAATCCTGTTGCTTTCCTGTGTGGATTGAGTTGTGTTATCCTATGTGGATTACGTTTTGCTTTCCTGTGTGAAATACGTTTACTTTCCTGTGTGGACTGAGTTGTACTTGGGCTTAGAGGATGGAGCGTGTTGGAATGGATGACTTAGGTATATGTATGGGCATATACCTAAGCAGCATCGATTGTTACTTCATGATTGTACCTTTCTTTGTGATTTATCCTTTGTGGATGTTGAGAGACCTTCAGGGGTCTCGGGGTCCCTACTGAGTAGCTTATACTCACACCTTCACGGGCTATGCCCGCACTACGTTGTGTTGGTTGCAGACGACGGACAGTGTTCATCTTGGCTGAGGCTTGCAGAACAGGACGGTACCTGGAGGTGGACCACTGGGCGGGACGTGTTCGGAGCGGATGACGGGACCCGTGGAGCAGTGGAGCTATCTGTACCCACCCTTCAGGTGGGATCTCTAGTGGACAGCTCGGTGTAGCGGCTTTTACTTACAGTTGCTGTTTTCCCTTTCGAGTTGTACTTTACTTTCAGTTTGGGTTTGTATACTGGCCCATTTACTTTTCTGCACTTTCAGTTGTACTCTATTTTTACTTAGTTTTTACTTTCTGCTTGTTTACTATGTGGTGTTTGTTTACTTTACAAAGGCAATGCCTTCCCTTTTTACCGGGATTTACGCCTTGGTGCTAGTCACCAGCCCCTGGCCTAGGGAAGGCGGGCTTGGGGTAGTCACGGCACGGACCCCGAGGGCGGATCGTGACAAAATAATACTCACTGTCGCGGAAAAGGTCGTTGTCACTGCGTACATAAAATGAAACATTCCTTTTTGTCGTTTAGTAAAACGCTTCGTAGAAAAAATATTCCTTTTGAATAAACGTAAAAGTCGAAGTGGTTTATACACCGTATAAAAAAAGGTTGTGTATAAAACAAAATATGGCTCAATGAATGGAGATTGAGATGAAGACCCTTACAAAGACGATATCCTTAGTTTAAGGATAAATAAATAGCATAATTATGTGTGACAAATGAATACACCAAATATAAGTGGATATTAAGTGTAAAACAATCAGATTTTATTCACACATATTCATAGAACGGCATATTCAAGGAGTACAAGTATATCCCAAAGAATCAAATTTGGGTTAAAAAGTTCCCTTGCAAAAATTTGACAGCCTAACGACATCACTTCTATGTTAAGAAATATGGTTGATGAGAGATAAAAAAGGGTATCTAATCACTTGGAAATAAAATTTACATCAATAAGGATATATGAGAACATATCCCAACATAACAATATGTGAATTAAAAGACCCAACAAAAGATGTATTTTAAAAAGAGGAGGGTGAAAGGTTCCCTTACCGACTTGGGTATCTTTCGAAACATACACCCCATGAAAGAAGGAAAATACATCATTGATGTTAACACTAATAAACGAAAATATATTACACAAATAGTATAATAATGATAAGTACATACACCACTCAATGGAAATTGTGGGAAATGTAGCATAAATCTCATGGTAATAAAAGTGAGATGAAAAATCCCTTACGAAGACTCGGCAGCCTAACGGCGCCACTTAAAACTTCCAAAATGGATTGATGAGAGAGAATAGGGCCTCTCATCATATGAAAAATAAAAAATACAGTAAGAGTAATATAAAATAACATCCCAATAACAAGAAAGATGAGCTTTAAAAGGAATTACATAAAAGAACGTACTTAAAAAGAAAGAGAGGAGTAGGATCCCTTACCTCGGGTCCGACTTGACTCGGCCGTTCTTTAACGTCCTGAATAATAAACTTGAGTAAATTTATATTTTCTTAAATACCTTTTTCATGTTCATTATTCCATTTATATCACTTATTTACATTTTATAAACATTATGTAATCATTTAAGTTAATAATGTTTGTTTTGTCGATATTTGGTTCTTAAGTCAAAAGTAAACTTCTTACAATTACATGTTGTTCGTTTGGTCAATGGTTCATTATATCAAGAATGATATTCATGATTTTGATATCATATATATCATATATATCAAGCATATACATGTATTTATAATATTACATAATCATTTAGAGGTAAGAAATGAAATGCACCGTTAATGGAGACGGTAATCCGTAGGTACGCTTGAACGCTACTTTCATTTCTTTGTCATATTAATGGAATTAAAACTAAATGACAGGTATGCATATTTTAATTCCAGAATTATATTCATCATTTAGATGTATCATTCATCTTATATATCCATTATATTCATGTACTTATAATAGTACATTACATTTGGGGATAAGAAATGAAATGCACTGTTCATGGAGACGGTAAGTCGTACGTATGCATGAACGCTACTTTAATTTATATCTCATACTTTAATGGAAAGAAATAATAATTATATATAGGTATATTATAATTCCAGTATAACGTCATATATAATAACTTTAAATCCATCCTTTATGCATCCCACATTTGGCATTAACGAATCAAATCACTTTGAGTGGGCGGTAGTCTGCACTTCCTAAAATGAAATTATCATGTTTATCCATAATGGAAGCCATAAAGGTATGATCAAAATGAATAATACATAAGGTTAAGGAAAACATAAACATATTATATATCATATATAAATATAGTGGAATCTTAATGGCCACCTTTGAAGGTGTTATATGAGTGTTGAACAATCATCGTTTCATGAGGCAGAAATTCGCCATCCACGGAAACAGTATGTTCTTTAACCATTAGATGTAGGTGTGTGTAAGTGTAGCTCGAATCCTTCTTATAAAAAAATCCTAGTATATTGAAGATACTTGAGTTGGTACAAAAGAAAATGAATAAAAAGTGTTTATGGGGTTGGAGAGGAAAAATAAAACAAAAGGACTCAAGTGAAGACATTACCTTAAAATCGGGTAACTCCCTTTGGTCTGAGCTAAAAGGCAT
Source organism: Viscum album (assembly GCA_963277665.1). Classification (NCBI taxonomy): domain Eukaryota; kingdom Viridiplantae; phylum Streptophyta; class Magnoliopsida; order Santalales; family Viscaceae; genus Viscum; species Viscum album. The sequence goes on from OY728162.1 coordinate 1,023,164,969, forward strand.
CCTTGGGAAGACTTCTGCCTAAAGTGAGGCCTCAAAGAGTTAGAGAGGGATTTGGAGAGACAAAATGGGTAGGGGTTGGCCAAGCCAAAGTCTTTGGGAGTGTGGGTAAGGAGGTAGAGGTGGGGGCCTTTTATAAGAGGAGCGGAGGGGCACTCTTGTAATGTTACAAAATGTTACTTTATTTTCAAAAGCTTTTCGGATTTTAAAGGTCCCAAATTAATGTATTTCGGAGCTAAGGTGATAAGGGTTAGAAATCCACTCATCCAATAGGTTTTGGACATGTTTAGGTCATAGATATTACATTATATTTCCATTTTATTTAAATCGTTAAATAATGAGATCATTGCTGCATCCTCATGATGTCATAAATAATTTAATTTATTTAATATCTAAAAATTTAAAAAAATACTATGGTGTACTAAATCTTTTTATCCTTACAATAAATATGTATAGTGAAAAATATGACTTTTATAACCCCATGTAAAAATTGTTTTAGTAAAACATCTCATGTGTGTGTCATTTTTACATTAACATTTAATAAAAATGTATTTATGTCATTTTCCAACCAAAGTGGATCCATGGGTTCCCCAAGTTGATGCATTGATTTTCTTGGTCGGCCATGACACATCCACTGAGGGTAGGACATGTCTCTAGGTCATTTCATTTTATTAAAAGATTATTCTTACCTTAAACTACACTAATTACCTCTAATCACGATTAAAAACTTAATAAGTTACTATTCGCCAAAAAATTATTTTAATCCCATTGAACCACATTTTACTTCTTAATGAAAACCATGTATGTCAGATTTTTGAAATTCAACACACAATGATGGAAAATTTTCATTTAAATGGAAAATTAGTTTTTATAAGTACCACTTAGTGGTTTCACTATTCATCAAAAATTGAAGTTTTTCAGAAAAATACCAAAACTTCATCCTAAGCTATATTTGATATTCCAAATTAAAAAATGTTGTCTATTTTAAAAAATTCAAAACATATTAGTTGTATTAATTAATTTAATAATTAATTCCCACTGTTAGAGCAAATAGCATGTTTTTATGAAACAATAAGTATCAAAAGATTGACACCAGTTTAAGTCCATTTTCAAAGTGAAATTAATTCCAACAACAACTATTGTATTAAGTGGTAAAAATATATTCTAATTTCACTTTAAAACAAATTCCAAAGATAATATAATCAGATAAATAAATCAGATTAAAAAGAGGTTTTGAATTAAAATACAACATTTTTCACTATTCATTAAAATTTGAACTTTTTTAGAAAAATACCAAAAATTTACACAAAGTAAATTTTGATGTTCCGATTCTAAAAAAGAATTTTATTTTGTCAAATATAACACATAAAATTTTCAAAAAGTGGATTTACAAGAGGATCGCCATCAAAAGGCGGTTAATCGATTTTTTAAAGAATATTTGAATGTTTACGCTTAAAATTGGATTCATTCGCATTTTTAATCCTATAACATTTATTTTAAAGAGTAAAAATATCTGACAAACATATATAATCATTTTTTAGTTAGTTCTGTTCATTCCCGCCATTACAACGGCTAGGCGTTAACTAACATAATATTATTTTATTATTAGAGTGCAATGCTAGATTCCCAAGAAACTCATTGTTGCGTATTGGGTACGCCATCGTGCATAGCATCCCCTTTAAAGTAATATTAATATTTTATTTACAAATATGGATATATATGAAAATGTCATATTATTTCTTTACCTGGGGTGTTATATCCTTCCCCCCTTTTGGGAATTTCATCCTCGCAATTTTATAATTGAGCTTGGAAACATCCTTGAAAGTCCCACATCGGAACAACAGTCGGTAAAACAATCACTTTACAATAAAGTACGATAAGTACAGAGGTTACCCGAGATAACCCATACTAGGATTCCATGTAGGAAAACATGGACATGGAAGAAAAAGAAAAAGGGTCATGTTCTCGAGGGAGAGTGATAGTAAACATGTCTAGGAGAAAGTTAACCATAAGAAAATCACAAACTTGTGATGGGTTAAACGGTATTCGATTCGCCATTATGAAAAGTTAATAGAAAACATTTTTGTTTTAAGTTAATTTTCATTGAGGAATTTATTCATAAGGAAACATAATCACTCATCATGTTGACTTTCAACTTTTATTAGATTCATTACACAAACTCATATTTTCTCTAAAAGATGAGTATTTAGGAAGACTTGTTCATATTAAGAGTATTATAATAAACTTCTAGAGAATCACCTAATCCACCAAAGAGAACCATATACTTCCCATGTCTTTCAGCTTTAACCAAAACCAAAACCAAAAAGGTTAGTACAAGATCAGATAATCTAGAAAAGGATAACCCTTTAAAAAGAAAATCTATGCTTAATCTCCAAAATTTTTCCAACAAAACCGAAGGTTCAACGAGGACCATTCGATAAACAATTTTTCTATAAAATTCTTCAAAGTAAACCAAAATAAGATTCAAACCCAAATATTTGATGGATCTAGTCACATAGTCTTCCAAGTTAAATCGTAACATTTATCTCCAAACAATATTAGTTGCTTCTAAAGTCTCGTATTGAAAAGAAATTATCCTAATCACATATCCTCCATGATAGGTTAATCATTTTCATAAATAACCCAAAATCAACTTACTCTTAATTCATAATATCATATAACTAAAAAGAATCAGTCAAACTAACCAGGGACTTCACGTAGTCCAGTGGTAGGTGATAAATACCAGTCATACTTTGGTTGTTGGTTCGATTCCCACAGCTTTGTCCGACGCGACGGGTAGTCACACGGTCTGCGTGTTGTCCTTTTTCCAAAACTATATAATTCTCAAAACATTCCCCATAAAAGGATTAAATAATCAAAAATAACCATAACATAATTTAACCTCAATTTTATCTCATTCCTTTCACATTAATAATAACATATAGTAACCCATAATTACCTCAAATGTAAGGATCATATAAACCCAAATGGTTCTTTATAACTATGTCCACAAAAGAAAAGATAACTATTCATTGAATAAAATATTCATATATTAAACATCAGGGTTACACATAATATAAAAAGTCTTCTAATGTAACCCCATCATCAAAAGAGACTTAATACTCTTAAGAATTTCACCATAACTCTTGAAGCCCTTATATGTTGAAGTCTTACTCATTCAACATTCTTCATGATCCATTAACCATTACTTTCCAACTTATTCTAAAATATTTCTTTCATACAAACAAAATCATGAATCATATCCTAAGATTCCAAAATAGGAAAACAATAGTCATGAAATAATTCATACCGTTGATTGGTCATTTTCAGTTTCTTCAACCTCAATCGGAATTGCATTAGGTATTGGTAAATGAAAATTTTTACGATCTTGGTGATCCCATTCACGAAACTTCTTCATAGGACATGTGTTTGCATAATGACCATGCACAGCACATTTAAAACATTCAATTGATCCCTCAGAAAGAACATATTTCCCTTTCCTCGAGTCAACTGGATGCTTCCTTTTTCCATGGCAGGTTCTTGCTTTATGACCTTCATTTCCACATCTATAGCATATTTCTGTCCCTTTGAAACATTTTCCTAGGTGTTTCTTTCCACATCTTTGACACATAGGTTTTTGAACACACTTACCTTTATAATTATTACCTGTAGTTCCATAGGGATTTGTTTCTCGCATATATGATGCCTTATAGAAATCACCAAGGTTTATGTGGTTAATCATGACTCTAGATAGTTGGATGAGGATAAACACAAGAGTTCTCATTGCAGATCCCATATCATTCAGCTGCTCACTAAGAAAACTGTCACAGTTTCTTTCACATCCACTGTTACTTTGGTGCCTGATAGATCCAGCCATTTACTAAAACCAAAAAGGGTCAGTGTGAGTATATAAACAAAACAATCATGTACTAATGAGGATGATATAATTACTCATTCAATTTATCTAAAACTATGAATCTTTCTGAAATCCAAACCATTATGGTAATGTCACTTATGCTTAATGAATACCCTAACCTCTAAAGTTATCTAAACCGACCTTTGATACCAAATATAAGGCCCCGACCATAAACTATACTTAAAATTGAATTAAATGAATATTTCACATTGAGGATATTTTCAGGTTTAGAGTTTTAGAGAATTAGGACATAACTATTACATCTCAAAAGATTAGAAAGTAGAAACTTCTACTAAGTTTCCATAAAAAACTCTTAAAATGAAACATGTCTAGTTCCATGTTTTTGGTAGCATGACTTTCCCTTGATCCCATCCTTGACCCTATTCTACATTAAGTCCTATGAAAAACATTTCAAAAACTTGGGGTGAGCATAAAAAGCTTAGTAAGGGATACACAAAGAATGAAAACTGTTAGTTTTTCCAAAACAACAAGTAAACCATGTATACTTTAACAAAGTAATAATTTTTACCTTTTCGAAGTAGTAAAAACTTGTCACTGAATAAAAGTTAATTACTTACCCTTCTGTAACCAAATGATTACCATAAAACCCATATAAAGATCACATAACATATAGAGGTAGCTTGGGACATAAACATACTTAAGTGGAATAACCATAAGGTCGACTTCCACACATATCACTTAATGAAATAGCCATTCGGCCAACTTCCATACATACTTAATGGAATAGCCATACGGCTGACTTCCATACATACTTAATGGAATAGCCATATGGTCGACTTCCATACCCAATGCATTGGAGGTTATAACGTAACCACCCATCCTGGTATTCACGGCACCACCCGTCATATGGTTTATCACGTAACCACTCGTAAAATGTCCAAGTTCCACTATAAAATTATAACACATAAAACCAACATAAAGGAATGATAACATTTCCACATTTCAATCACAATATATCATTTAAATTTATTGACATAATATAATCCTTTATCAAAACCATTTTCAATACCAAAGTACAAATAAAATTATATGGTATTTATTTTATTTTAAAAACATTATGGCTTGTTGAGGAAGCCAAAGATCAAATAATACTCGTGGTGGTGGAAAAGGTCGTTGTCACCGCGTATGTAAAAAGAAACATTCCTTTTTTTCGTTTAGTAAAACACTTTGTAGAAAAAAGATTCATTTTGAATAAATGTAAAAGTCAAAGTTGTTTATACACTGTATAAAAGAAGTTTGTGTAGAAAACAAAATATGCCTCAATGAATGGAGATTGAGACGAAGACCCTTAAAAAGACAGTATCCTTAGTTTAAGGATAAATCAATTGGATAAATATGTGTGAAAAACGAATACACCAAATATAAGTGGATATTAAGTGTAAACAAATCAGAGGTTATTCACACATATTCATAGAATGGCATATTCAAGGAGTATAAGTTTATCCCAAAGAATCAAATTTTGGTTAAAAAGTTCCCTTGCAAAAATTTGACATCCTAACGGCATCACTTCAAAGTTCAGAAAAAGAGTTGATGATAGATAAAAAACGGTATCTCATCACTTTTACATAAAATTTACATTAATAAGGATATATGAGAACATATCCCAACAAAACAATATGTGAATTAAAAGAACCAACAAAAGAAGTCTTTTAAAAAGTGGAGGGTGAAAGGTTCCCTTACCGACTTTGGTATCTTTCAAAACATACACCCCATGAATGAATGACAATAGATCATTGATTTAAATACTAATAAACTAAATTATATTACAAAAAGATTAGAATAATGGGAAGTACATACACCACTCAAAGGAAATTGTGGGAAATGTAGCATAAATCTCACAGGAATAAAAGTGAGATGGAAAATCCCTTACGAAGACTCGGCAGCCTAACGGCGCCACTTAAAACTTCCAAAATGGATTGATGATAGAGAATAGGGTCTCTCATCATATGAAAAAAAACAATACAGTAAGAGTAATATAAAATAACATCTCAATAACAAGAAATATGATATTTAAAAGGAATGACATAAAAGAGCGTACTTAAAAAGAAAGAGAGGAGTATGATCCCTTACCTCGGGTCCGACTTGACTCGATCGTTTTTTAACGTCCTGAATAATAAACTTGAGTCAATTTATATTTGCTTAAGAACCTTTTTCAAGTTAATTATTCCTTTTATATCACTTATTTACATTTTATAAACATTATGTAATCATTTAAGTTAATAATGTTTGTTTTGTCGATATTTGGTTCTTAAGTCGAAAGTGAACTTCTTACAATTACATGTTGTTCGTGTGGTCAATGGTTCATTATATCCAAAATGATATTCATGATTTGGATATCATATATATCATATATATCCAGCATATACATTATTTATAATATTACATAATCATTTAGAGGTAAGAAATGAAATGCACCATTCATGGAGACGGTAAGTCGTACGTACGCATGAACGCTACTTTCATTTCTTTGTCATATTAATGGAATTAAATCTAAATGACAGTTATGTATATTTTAATTCCAGAATTATATTCATCATTTAGATGTATCATTCATCATATATATCCATTATATACATGTACTTATAACAGTACATTACATTTGGGGAGAATAAATGAAATGCACCGTTCATGGAGACGGTAAGCCGTACGTACGCATGAACGCTACTTTCATTTCTATCTCATAATTTAATGGAAAGAAATAATAATGATATATAGGTAAATTATAATTCCAGTATAACATCATATATAATAACTTTATATCCATCCTTTATACGTCCCACATATGGCATTAACGAATCAAATCACTTTGAGGGGGCGGTAGTCCGCACTTCCTAAAATGAAATTATCGTGTTTACCCATAATGGAAGCCATAAAGGTATGCTCAAAATGAATAATACAGAAGCTTAAGGAAAACATAAACATATTATATATCATATATAAATATAGTGACATCTTAATGGCCACCTTTGAAGGTGTTATATGAGTGTTGAACAATCATCGTTTCGTGAGGCAGAAATTTGCCATCCACGGAAACAATATGTTCTTTAACCATTAAATGTAGGTGTGTGTAAGTGTAGCTAGAATCCTTCTTATAACAGAATCCTAGTATATTGAAGATACTTTAGTTGTTACAAAATAAATGAAAAAAAGGATTTTAGGGTGTTTGAGAGTCAAAATAAAACAAAAGGACTCAAGTGAAGACATTACCTTAAAATCGGATAACTCCCTTTGGTTTGAGCTAAAAGGCTTCCTTGGGAAGACTTTTGCCCAAAGTGTGGCCTCAAGGAGTTAGATAGGGATATGGAGAGACAAAATGTGCAGGGTTTTGCCGAGCCAAAGTCTTTGGGAGTGTGGGTAATGAGGTAGAGGTGGGGGCCTTTTCTAATAGGAGAGGAGGGGCACTCTTGTAAAGTTACAAAATGTTACTTTATTTTCAAAAGATATTCGGATTTTAAAGGTCCCAAATTGATTTATTTCAAGGATAAGGTGATAAGGGTTCGAAATTTAATAATACAATAGGTTTTGGACATGTTTAGGGCTTAGATATTACATTATCTTTCCATTTTATTTAAATCGTTAAATAATGAGGTCATCGCTGCATCATCATGATGTCATAAATAATTTATGTTATTTAATGTCTAAAAATTATAAAAAAATACTATGATGTAGGAAATATTCTTATATTTCCAATGACTATTTATAGGGAAAAATATTACTTTTATAATTCCATGTAAAAATTGTTTTAGTAAAACATCTCATGTGTGTGTCATTTTTACATTAACATTTAATAAAAAGGTATTTATGTCATTTTCCAACCAAAGTGGCTCCATGGGTTCCCCATGTTGACCCATGGATTTTTGTGGTTGGCCATGACACATCCAATTAGGTTAGGACATGTGACAAGGTCATTTAATTTTATTAAAACATTATTCTTACCTTAAACTACACTAATTACATCTAATCGCGATTAAAAACTTAATAAGTTACTATTCACCGAAAAAATTATTTTAATCCCATTGAACCGAATTTTACTTTTTAATTACAAACATGTATGTCGGATTTTTGATATTAAACACAAAATGATGGAAAATTATCATGTAAACAGAAAATCAGTTTTTATAAGTACCACTTATTGGTTTCACTATTCATCAAAAATTGATGTTTTTCCGAAAAATACCAAAACTTCACCCTAAGCTATATTTGATATTCCGAATTCAAAAATGATGTCTATTTTAGAAAATTCAAAACATATTAGTTGTATTAATTATTTTAATAATTAATTCCCGATGTCAGAGCAAATAGTGTGTTTTTATGAAACAATAAGTATCAAAAGATTGACACTAGTTTAAGTCCATTTTCAAAGTGAAATTAATTCCAACGACCACTATTGTATTAAATGGTAAAATATATTCTAATTTCACTTTAAAACCAGTTAAAATTATAATCTAATCATATAAATAAATCAGATTAAAAAGAGTGTTTGAATTAAAATACAACATTTTTCATTATTCATTAAAAATTGAACTTTTTCAGAAAAATACCAAAAATTTACACAAAGTAAATTTTCATGTCCCGATTCTAAAAATGAATTTTATTTTGTCAAATATAACACATAAAATTGTCAAAAAGTGGATTTACAAGAGGTTCTCCATAAAAAGGTGGTTAATCGTCTTTTTAAAGAATATTGGAATGTTTACGCTTAAAATTGGATTCATTCGCATTTTTAATCCTATAACATTTATTGTAAAGATTAAAAATATCTTGCAAACATATATAATCATTTTTTAGTTAGTTATGTTCATTCCCGCCATTACAACGGCTAGGCGTTAACTACCATAATATTATTTTATTATTAGAGTGCAATGAAAGATTCCCAAGAAACTCATTGTTGCGTATTGGGTACGCCATTGTGCATAGCGTCCCATTTAAAGTAATATTAATATTTTATTCACAAATATGGATAAATATAAAAATGTAATATTCTTTATTTACCTGGGGTGTTACAGTTGGATCATCAAAAAACTATTTCCCCATTTAACCATGTCATGAGAAATAATAAACCAAAAATCCAATCCATGATCAAATCATCTCAAACCATCCAAGTCCCAACACTAATTCTCATACCTAAAACAACTCCATCTTGGAGTCTAAACCCAAAAAATATTAAGGAAACCATTGAATTTGATGTCATTTATCCAGTTGATTCAGAACACCAAAATGAATGTACAATGATCAATCTCACACTCTCACTCTCCCCCTCACCCTAGTATTTCAACACTATAAATGCTGATCTACCCCCACCGTAGAAAAATATTTGTCATTGAATCATTGAACAATTTATGATATCTATGGTCCATGCTCCATCCATCGCCATTAATGATGAAGATATGGGGCCATATTTTCTCATCCACAATCATCACAACAAAATGTAATCAAATGACCTCTCCTGAAATATGGGAGTGTTTCTAAAGTCATTCACTAAATTGATATCCAATAAAACATCCAAAATGATTGTCACACCATTAAATGACTGATAATGTATTCCACACCACCTGAAACAAATGATGGAAAATGTATCCACTTTCAGGTTCAAAAAAGTCCAATACAAGGAGATCAAAGAGTAAGGGTTTCTTTCACATTTTGAAAACTATCTAAAAAAATTTAATGGGACTTTAAAAAATATAATTTATGTCATACTTCTTTCTTCAATCATTTATAATTATAATTTTTATAATCATTTAAATCATGTAATGAGAATCCACAGCTTTGAAATCTCAAATATCTTCCCTCTAAGTCCACATAATTTTCCTAAGCACTTATTTAAATTTAATGAATAAAAATATCTTGAAATAAAAATACAGAATCTTATACCATGAACCCAAATGGGTTCTAAAAACGTTTTGCATAAAATTCATTTAAATCATTCCTATTAGGAAATCAAGTGATTCATTGAATTTTTTGAAACCATTTTTAAGTCTATTTGAAAACCATTAAAATTACCATTAAAAATATCGATGATCATACAAACAACTATATTTTAAACAATTAAAAAATTATAAACCACCAAATATTTGAGGACAAGTAATTTAATGAAATTTTAAAAAGACACATAACTCATTACATGAAAAACTATATTGCAAATTGTGTCGTTCAATGGAGAATCCCCAACCAAGAAATAGAATACGTCTAACCACATTAAACGACCAACACTCCTAAATTAGAACTACTGTAAACCCTATTACTAGCCACCATAGCCCCTAGATTTTGGAAAATGAGTCTATAATAATATAATAATGCGGTATGGAGTGATAGTAAAAGCAAAATATGAGAAATTGTTGGATTTACCTTAATGAAACAACTTGGAAAGAGTAGGGGAAGCCTATATGGTGTTAATTATTGATCCAGCAGGATGAAACATGTAACAAACTTGACTCCAGTAACAGGACAGACCCACATTTAGAACTACATAACTACACATATTCAATAATTCACGTTTTCTGAAGTTGTATCGAAATATTATGAGAATGTAAAATCCATGAAAAATCATAATTTAAAGCTTGAAACTTCAAGAAAATTAACTTATCCCAAATTAATTTAAACCACAATATTAAAACATGTAACAACATTGACTTCAAAAACCTAGATCCAATGATTACTACATTACATTGATATACGATATATGAGATCACATCATACATGGTTGAATATTCTATTAGTATTGTGTGTTTAGATACATTCATGATTTTCATACAACATTGGATACATGAAACAAATATTTTAAACATCATGAGAAATTTCTTATTCTTTTTAGTACATCCTTTAATTCATTCAAAAATACCTTCATAGTACTCTGGGTAAAGGAAAAACTAAATGTTGAGCTCAAATACCTAGTAGGGGGTTTCATACAATAGATGGTATCATGAATTCCTAAATCATTAAAAATATTATTGAATGAATAATTAATAAATATTATATAGAATCAATATTTTTTCATGATATATATCGAAGGATAACAATTGCATAGTAATCACGTAGACAATAATTACTGATTACTTAATGATGAAATATAAAATTTCAGGTGTATTAATCATTCCATTGAAGCCTTAACTAGGCAATATTAATTAAATTTGTAGTTATACAAAAAAATATCATATAATAAGTTATGCATGAAAACATGGTTGTCCCAAAAGTACTAACAAATCCATTAAGGGACAATATAATTCCAGGCTCCACCAATTTCTAAATAATCATAGGCATATTTTCAAGGCCTCAACCAAGACATTATAAATATATAAGACTATATACACTAAATACCCCTACTATTTTATATCATGTGACCTATCGAACAATCCATGGGATATATAATTTACCGATCTATACATCAATAAACATGTTCAATGTAATCCTCATATGTTAAATGAAAAATATAATTCATAATAAATGTTCCTTTGAAATAAATAAATAACTATATGAAATAATATATATGAAATGATAATATTTACTTCTAAATAAAAGGAATAACTTGATCATAATCTATCTAAATAAAGTCAGTGGGCGGTATCATTAGAGAATATACAAAATGAAGTATAATAAACCTTTAATAATGATAACATGGATGATAAATATTTATAAAGATAGTATAAAATTTCAATTAAATAATAATAAATATTATTTTAGTTCGATAACTTTTTAAAATTTAAAATTTAAAAAAAAATAGAAATAGAATTTTTTTATAAAAACATGGAAACCTCAAAAAAATGATGACAATGAATGGACAAGGAGGTAATTTATTAAACTAAAAAATATTTCTATCAAATATTATCCAAAATAGAAAAAAGGATATGTTTGGAAAACATTAGAAATATTCCATTATACAATTTTGTATTGAAATTTCATGTTAATAGAAAATTACCTATAATAAGGTATTATAGTTTGCATAAAAATATTAATGAAACAATATAAATAATATTGATATGGAGGAGAAATATTTCTGACCAAAAATTTGAAAAAAATTTGCACTGTCTTATAAACATTCATTCATTTTTTTTGGGAACCCAAAGGAAGAATATTGAATGTGGACATGAAAACGCCAAAAAACTAGAGGTTAATAAAATAGATGGGGTTTAAGAGAGAAAGAGATTATAATTATTATAATGAAGTTAAATCATATGAAACGTCGAATACTAATGAGTATATAAAATAAACTCTTACATTGAACATCATCTTGGCTGAACATGCTCTAATATAATATTTTTGGATATATTCCATTGGATATCTCCTTAAGTCATCATTGATTTTTATTTCGGAGAGACCCTAACCACTATAAATTGAAAAAGATAGATATGGATGTATTTTTGTAGGACTTGTTTGAGCTAAGGTGGTCATGGTGTGTGTATAACTAATGGGAATATAGGATCCTTAGTAAGTGATATGAATGGAACTTTTTTAAATATTCATAATATTAATATAATGTAAATGTCATTTTTCAAGAAAGTTGAAAGAAATTATTCAAAATTAAATTATTTGATAAGTAACATATGTATTCAACTCAAATAATCAATTAGGGACAATTTTTTGAGCTAATTGAATCATTATCCCTTACTTTAACACCCACATTAACCAATTTAACTGTTACGATGTTGAAATATTTTTACCATGAAAATTAATTTTTAATTACCCAAAATAAAATTGAACTTATAAACCGAATTTAATTTGGTTATTGCAAATATTAAAACTTATTTAAATGATTCAATTTTCATGGGTGATTGAAATAATCATTAATAAAACTAGTTTTAATTTAAAAACATATTTTATTAGAAAAACATTCTGTTAAAAAATTAAAATGAATTCATATAAAAAAATGTATAGTATTGATATATATGAAATTTTTTGTTTAGTATTAGAAATATAAGATCTTTTTTCGGTTCAATTATAGAAAAAACCAAATAAAACCTTGTGAATACTTAATTAATGTAAAAATACCAAAATGTTTTTTTATAAAAATAAAATACAACTTAAGTTTTAAATAGTAGAGTATATAATTATAAATTAAACATAATAATTTTAAATGAATTATTTTACTCCATAAATTTATTTTAAATTGGGAAAGGGTTCAATATATTTGTCATTCATGATTATATAAAAATTATTTCCTAACAATTATGATATTTTTTAAAATGATATTTTTACTATTCACTCGAAAATCTACTATTTAGGAAAATCCCACAAAAACACATAGACATAATTTTTACATGATGAATCCAAAATGATATCCCTATAATCAAAATCAATCTTTTAAATTTATTAATATTTCTTTGAAATGTATTCTTAAATAAATCAATTTTTATTGTATAATAATGTTGAGATAATGAAATTTTAATTTTTTTATATTTCAGGGAATTAGTATTTACTTATTTTTCTATTATATTAGGTATTAAATTCTCACCCACCCATATATTATTTAACTAATGATATTTTTGATATATGTATGTTTATAAAATTTGGTAATTATTTAGCATTTCTTCATTGGGTTCCCAGGATTCTCCCTCTATCTTATGATTATTCCAAACTACTTTCACATGAAGAGTGGTTCTATTATAAAATGCATGCCTTCTAGTGTCAGAAAAATGGAAAAACTCATTATTAGAATATAATTAAGGTTCCAAATCTATTTCTTCAGCGGTGAGTACATGTGTTAGGTATGTCATGTTCTTCCTCAACAACAAAAACTGGAAATTTTCGACCATGTTAGATAGGTTGGGTGGAATATATATATGGTAGGGTACATAACAAATTTTATTAAAAAAATTAATTTCTTGGTGTTAATAGTTCTTAATTTAACCTTTGTTTTCAAACATTATAAATCTCTTCTCTAGATATTATTTCAGGAATAAATGATCCACCACATAAAATTATAATCTCATTCCCTTATTATTGGTGTAACTCATTTTTTAAATTTTATTTATCTTAATAATATTATAAATAGTTTCATATTTTCTCATTATCTCCTAAATGAGTTCTGGGCCAATAATATTTCCCTTTCTATATGCATCACAATAAGCTGAAGTAAAATATTTATTCATGTTTAATGCTTCATATAGATCAATTTCAATTAATTAATGAATGATATTATTATATGTAAATTATATAATGGTTAGATACTAATCCTTTATTCAATGAATTCTAATTCTGAAAAACATAGAATATATTCTAATGTATGAATAGTCTTTTCAAATTATCCATCTACTTGATGATGATAACTGGTGCTCAAATGTATCTCAATTTCAGGGCCCTTCCGAAGTCTCTTCCATAAATTCTATGTCAACAATGTGTCATCATCTGATAAAATTGAAATAGGTGAACCATAAAGTCTCAAAATTTCAATAATCTTTATCCATGTAAGGTGATCAAGGGTTAAATCCTCCCTTATGTCAATAAAATGTATGGACATGGTATGAAAGTCCATAATGACCCATATTTCTTCATTCATCTGAGGATTCTTTGAAATTACGTTGAAATAATATAATTTAACAATGTCCCAATTCAGCATTAGTACCGGGATAGGTTCCATGACTACTCTAGGATGTTGTATTTCACATTTTACCAACTATTAATCTAATCATATTAACACCTAACCCACAATTTCCTTCTTCATTTTATCCCACCAATATGTTTATCCTTAATAATATTACATCTTCTTGATACTATAGAAATTTGATCTATGTAATTAATATAATAATTCAATTATGATCTGAGGTTTAGTTGAAACACATATTATCTTTCCAAACATTAACAAGCCATTTTAATATATGAATCCTAATAATATATCATCATTAATAGCCATAATCTTATTTTGTAAACCCTTTTCAACCTGTTGGGGCTACTCTATCATTTACAATGACAATATTTTGATATTTTCATATAACATGAATGTTTATTCTACATTAATATCAATTATCATATCCAAAATTACTAAATACATGAATATAAGATAGTTATTTATCTTCACCATTGTCAGAAATCCATGTTCTTTCTTAGTCAATGCCTCATTAACCATCTCTTAATTCATAGTGATGTAGTGTATCGAGTAGTCATGGTTTATGGTAGTTTATCCATCTTCTTTTACTTATATTATAATTTTTCTTAAAGAATATATTCCATTATGTGTCTTTCCCATATTTATATCACATCATTGATAATATAGGTAGTTCCTCTGAATCATTAATGAAAATATTATACCTTCTAAATCGAGATCTTGAATGGTGTAGTTATGTTCATGGATCATGAATTTCCTTGATGCATAAAAAACAACTCTATAATATTTTGTAATGAAATACCCCTGTCATTTCTTTGATACATCAAGATACATTAAAAATAATTCTTCTCCCAATGGTAAATTCAATATGGGTACATTATCTAATGTCCTCTATAAATCCTTATAACATTCATCACATTTATTTCACCATGAGATGTCATTTTCATGTCAATTTGGATAATGGGTTATCTAATTAGGAAAAATTTATAAAATATCAACTATAGTAACCTAAAAATCTAATGAAACAAAATATCTTATTTATATTCATTGGCATGTGAAATTATTTAATAAATTTCCCTTTTAATTATCAATAGATATTATATTATTGGAGAAAATATTCCCACAAAAGAAAACATCCTAGATCCAAAATTCACACTTATTGAGTTTTGAATATAACAATTTTCCTCATAAAATCTTAAGAATGATTCAAAAATGATATTTATACTCTTCAAATCTATTATAGTATATTAATATATCATAAATAAATACCACAATTAAATTTTCATGATATTCCTTGAATACATTATTCATTATATCCAAACACATATAGGTTGAATTAGTCGATCCAAATTGAATTATTAAAAAATTATAATTTCCATACCTCATACAATCTTTTTTCATCATAATATCAACTATTTTAACCAATAAAAATTGATTACTAGAGTGAAGATAAATCATTAAAAAAATTAACATCCCGGAAGTTGGTAAAAAAATTAATTAATGTGTGTAAAAGGATTAATATTCATTATATAATTTTCAAAAATCTCCATATTATAAATGAACAACCTCATTAACTCATCCTTTTCTTAAAAATACTGAAAGTCATCATAAAAAAAGAAGTCAAGGATTCTACCTACGTTGGAAACTAAATCGATCCAGCACTCAACCCAATGGGAATTTTGGATCCCCTTGTCCTAGAAATAAGTTTTTTAGTAAGGATGATAGCAAAAGTGGAATTAATTCACCACCAAAACAATGTTAAATATGGTGAAAAATTATCTATCATTTGGAATGGAAATTACAAACTACATCAAATAATCCTAGAAAGATGAATAAAAATAGGCACATATTGAGATAAGAATCAATCAAAAAGGAATACAGTTGGATTATATAAATGATATAAAATATAATAATAAATAATTCTACCTCAGGCTGATATGGTGGATATAATTACAACCAAAAATAAAATAAACTTGATCCAAGCCCAAAGCCCACTCCATGAACCATTGGTTTCTCACCACCTACCAACTCACCCATTATCATCCCAAAAAACAAACCTCTAATCTAACTAAAACCTAGAAACCACAATATATAGTTTTGAGATATATAACCTAGTAGATCACTACCTTCAAAATATATAGAATTCATTTATAAGGAAAGTTAGGAATACCATTTTAAAAATTAAATTAGAAACCGGAATTTTCAAATATTACCAACTGAAAACCAATATCATTTCTGAGATGTTATTATAAATTTTCATTTATATCTCTTTCCAATGAATAAAATCATTTTAAAATTGTTTCTTGACTTGAGTATTTTTAAACAAATCACCCATTCAAAATGTTATTCATAGATATCATTAAAACCCATTTAAATAGAAAAAACCCAATCATAATGGATCAAGCATAAAAAAAATTCATCCCTACAATTCAGAATATAATTAATTGAAATATAAATGAATAAGAATTCTCAAACAATATATCCAAAAGGGAATATAATCAATAACAAGATAATTATTCCCTACATAAACCACAATTCAAGATATAAGTGTTTCATGAGAACTATACTAGGTCCTAATGTGATAAGTATATATGAATTACCAAACCAATGTTGGAATATAATCCATCATATGATATAACAACCCAATATAATACACTCACCTAAACCACACTAATATCATCTAGATGACACTCCCCACATAGACCTATCTGAAATTAGAGGTTACATTAGTAGTGTCCATCTCCATTAGTGTAGCATAATCATAGATATCTCACATAGTATTAGGGTTACCATGTCCAAATCAATGTGAATCTAAGTGGATATGAAATCATATATTAACACATAAGGTATATGAAATAACTTTCCCTCACCTTTATCAACCTCATATAGATAAAATCATTTTCACATAATAAAAACAACTAATCACTCTTTAATGCAATAAAGAGAAATTACTGAGGACCCCCATTGAAATTAACCAATTAATTTTTAAAGTTATAAGTTAGACTTTATAGAAAACCCAACTTTCCATGATGATCCATTTTTTAATCTATAAAATATCAATTTATTCATTATTTATATATCCATTATAACCACAAACACCTTTTATATACCAATGCATCACATTAAAACAGTTATTTCTTTTCATTAAATTCAAAACAAGGTAAAATTATTTCATTTTCATAAAAATCAATTTAAATATCCATTAAATAATTTTTGAAAGTAACATGGAAGACCTTTATTTCAAAAAAAATTGAAATATATTTTATAACCCCTTATCTAAATCAATTAAAGGGAATCAGTTAAAAAATTATCTAAATACCACTTTAAAACATTATTTTGACCATTTAAATGAAACAATGTTGTAAAAATAAAATAAATTATAATTAATACATTTTAAATAACATTATAGACATTTATCATATGCTTATCACATGGAAAAATTCCATTTAAAATTAAAATATTGAAATTCACAAGTGAAACCCCATAAGAAAATCCCAAATTTCATATAATCAATACGAAAACACCACAAAGATATGAAATATGTTTTTAGTTTCTATAAAAATAAATTTTTAAATCATAATCATCACATAAATTACACAATAAAGGTAAATCATAGAAATTAATACCTTGAATAAGCGGAAACTAATCTGAAAAAACCCAAAATTTTCTCCTTTAAGGAAGATCACAGAAACAAGGATTTAAATGTTGTTTATAGACCCTACACAACATGTGACCTATCATTAATTCTACCCAAAACAATAAATAATCCAATAATACACATAGGATTCACAAGAGAAATCACGATCAATTGAAAATAGGAAAGAGATAGATGGGGAATATGGATGAATATCTACAGTCAATTTAACTAATAGGAAGGATATGAACACATGGTTGGAAAGACTCTGGTCCATCTAACCGAGCATGAGGGAAATATGTGTCCCAAAGTAAAACATTAGGGGTGGAATATTATGGAATTTTAATAAAATTAAAAAATTATTCATGATGAACTCTTTGAATACATGGTCTGGAATAATCATACATCCACCATGTGGGCTACCCTAACGCCTCAAACCTAGCTACACGGTCTCTTGAGAAGCTCTAAGTTATTTGGAAAATAATGTAAGGGCTATGTTAATATCCAATATCACATGATCATTCAATTAACAATGTTTCCCATTGATTAATTATAACTATTTGTTCTAACAGTGAATCACCTAAAAATATTTAATTACATCATGTTTAAAGCCCAAAAATTATGAGGATGTAAAATGACCCAAATTAATATAATATAATAGAGAACAACCAATACCATAAGATATGAGTGATGAAATTATTTCCACAATTCCACTTTATACCCATAGAATGTCCTTTATTGAAAATAAAAGTCAATTAAAATTGAAAGATTCCAAAAATACTGATCCAAACTAAATAAAACAAGAAGTCATAATCTAGACAAAAAACATCAATTTTCTTAAAAACAATCAAACTGATCATCCAATTTTATTTGATTTCATTAATAGTAATCAAAACATATCCTTGAGATTAGGAATATAAAAAGATAAAATGATAACTATCATGGTCTCCAAACAATTTATAATATATCTAACTTGTGAAACCAAATAAACCATAGAGGGACACCTCTTAAAAAAACAAAAAAATATATAACATGAAACAATATTCAAAACAACCACACATAATATATAAGGGAGGAAACAAATACCATAATCATCCATAAAAAATAACATGTACTCTAAACTCATTCCACAATATACAAGGATAACTTAGGGTCAGAAAACATATCACCAACTAATAGTAGATCCTAAAAAGAATAATCTAAACACTAACCAGTGAAATGTATCAATTTGTGAATCACCCACCCTAGTTTCCAAAATGTGTAACAAAGGACCCTACTCATTCCAAACCATTATAGGCTAAAATATCCACAAAAAGGGTGATAAGAAACCCAAAAACAAATAATATATTCACCCCATGAAATATAAATAAAAAAATAATACTCATAACCTTCTATAAAAGAAAAATTAACAAGATTGATAAAGATACAATAATAGAAACATAAAATGTAAACATATTCATCATCTATAAAAACGGTCCTAAATGAAGTCATCCTACATAAATAGATCAAATTCTATGCTTCTTCTTAAAACCTAGCCTAGAAAATATTTTAAGATCACATAAACTATAACATCCCATAAATTTTTTAAATGGAATTTCCCTTCTGATCATATAATTGTTTCAAACAAAGAATCAAATATTTTTGTGTTAAAATAAATTGAAAATTAAATTTACAAAATAAATATTTGTATAATAATCGAAAAAATTATAGCCATGTAAAAAATAGAAATAAGATAACTAAAATATAAAAATTGGTATCTAATCGTTCCACTAGAAGAACAACACTGACGAACTACATTTTAGAAATGAAGTACATTATTTTTAATATAATATTCATGTTGAAAATGTAAATATAAATAAACATAAATATAAAAAAATTAATAAATAATTAATGAAATATGATGTATTTATAGAATGTATGGATTTCATATTTCAGTTACTAATCTAACCGCAGGAATAGAAATTTGATAGTTGGAATAGTAATTCGACCATTTAGTATAGTAACATGGATTCTAGAATAATATCCTCACTTATTGAAGTTTATAATATTATTTAGTAATATTATAATTTAAGTGTTTGTATTTTCATAAAACAAAACAATTTTAAAAGCACTTTTATAATAAATATATTTATTTAAAATAAATTTTATTTTAATAAAATGGATTTATAAATCAATATTTTTATATTAAAATGATAAGATAAATTTATGAGACCATACATATTTTTTCCAAGGGTTTTGAAGTTTTTCATAATATTTAATTTGTATTTTTCAATAAAATGGGGAGTAAATTTAAAAATTAATTATTCACATTTTGAAAATTATTTTCAGAAAATATAATTCATTTTTTAATCTAATCATCAGAAAATGTTTAGGTTTATTTTTATTTCTCTAAAACTTTTTATCATTTGGTAAAATGTGAAATATGAAAAAATAGGGTATTAAACATTATTTGATAAATATATGAATTTCAGATTCATGACTAGTCCATTCATTCACTAGTTTGAACTCACCTGAACTACTTACTATATATGGTCTCAATATTCATCAATATTTATAGTCGTGGGTAAAATAATAATCAAATTAATACAAGATAACATGAATGTGCTTCCCTAACAACTAAAACCGAGCAACATGGTCTCCTAGGAAGCTCTAAATTATTTGGAAAATAATGTAAGTGCTATGTGGAACTCCAGTATCACATGTTTGTTCAATTAACTAGGTTTCCCATTGATTAATCCTAACTATTTGATCTAACTGTGATGCACCTAAAATTATTTTATTAGATCATGTTTAAAACCCAAAAATTATGAGGTCATAAAATGACCCAAATTAATATAAAATAATAGAGAACAACCACTACCATAATATATGAGTGGTAAAATTATTTCCACAATTCCACTGTATACCCATAGAAAGTCCTTTATTGAAAATAGAAGGAAATTAAAAATGAATGATATAAAGTATACTGAACAAATGTTAATAAAACAACAAGACTTAATCTAGAGAACAAACATCTATTTTCTTAAAAACAATCAAACCAATCATCCCAATTATTTTGAAGTCTTTAAGAATAATGAAAACATAACCTCGAGTTTTGGAATTTAATAAGATAAAATGATACTTATCATGGTCTCCCCACTATTTAGAATTTATCTAACATAGAGAAACCAAATAAACCATAGAGGGACTCCTCCTAAAAAACCAAAAAATATAAGATGATACCATCCTCAAAACATCAACACTTATAATATAAGGGAGGAATAACATCATATAATCGGCCTTAAAAAATAACAGGTACAACGATCTCAGTCAAAAAATATACAAGGATGACTTAGGGACAAAAAACATATCACCACCTAATATTAGATCCTAAAAATCATAACCTAAACACCAACAAGGGAAGAATTTCTATTGATGAATTACCCACCCCAGTTTCCAAAATGTGTAACTAAGGTCCCTACTCATTACCTATCACGAGAACCTAAAATATCAACAAAAAGAGCCATAAAAAATACAATAACTCAAAAGTGATTCACCCCAACAACTAGGAATAAAAAACAAAAAAAATCAAAACCTTCCATAAAAGAACAATAAACAAGATTTCTAAAGATACAACAATAGAAACCCAAAATATAAAGCTATTAATAATCTATAAAAAACAGTTCTAAAAGAAGTCATACAATATAAATAGATCAAACTCTAGGATTATTCTTAAAACCATGCTTAGAAAACATATTATGATCACTTAAACTATATTAACAAATAAATTTGTTCAATGGAATTTCCCTTTTGATTGTATAAATTCTTCATGGAAAGAAGCAAATAATTTTTTATTATAATAATTTGAAAATTAAATTTACATAAAAAATATTTGTATAATAATCGAAAATATTACAACGATATAACAAATATAAATAAGATAACTAAAATATAAACATTTGGATCTTATCGATCCACCAGAATAACTACACTCATGAACTACATTGTAGAAATCAAGTAGAATATTTGTAATATAATATTAATCTTGAAAATAAAAATATAAATAAACTTGAAACAAAATAAAATTTAATGAATAATTAGATAAATATTATTTATATAAAGAATGTATGGAACCCATATTTCTGTTACTAGTCTAACCACTGGAATATAAATTTGATAGTTGGAATAGTAGCTCGGCCATTTAGAATAGTAACCGAGATTCTAGAATAGTATCTCCACTTATTGAAGTTTATAATATTAATTAATTATCTAATAAAATGAAAATATGATTTATTTATCTCATGATTAAATTGAATAAATGTTTTAAAATTGATAATTTAAGTGTTTTTATTTTCATAAAACATAACAATTTTAGATGCACTTTTATAATAAATATAATTATTTAAATAAAATTTTATTTCCATAAAATGGATTTATAAATAAAAATTATTTTCTATTATAATGATCAGACTATTTTATTAGACCGTACTTAATTTTCCAAAAGGTTAAGAAATTTATCATAATATTTAATTGGTATTTTTCAATAAAATGAAAAGTAAATTTAAAAAATAATTATTCACATTTTGAAAATTATTTTCATAAAATATAATTCATTTTTTTAATATACTCATCATAAAATTGTTAGGTTTTATTATATCTCTAATATAGTATATCATTTTTTAAATAGTGAAATAAGGTATAATAGGGTATTTAACATTGTTAGATAAATATATGAATTTAGGATTCAGGACTACTCCAATAATTCACTAGTAGGAACTCACATGAACTACTTACTATATATGGTCTCAAGATTCTTCAATATTGGTAGTCATGGGTAAAATAATAATCAAATGAATATAATGTTCAAAAACACCTCTCTCTCATCCTATTATAAATACCAACCCCCACAACATCTAACCCTTTGTTATTGTAAAACATATTCTGAATTATATTCCATATCCTCTACCACATGATATAGTTCTACTATCCTCACTAAAATATCAATTCCATGACACATAAAGTGTTTTCCAAAGACATAACATTCAATAAGTAATATTATAAAACTTCCACTTTTAAATTCTATTCTTCTTATAAAATTTTTAACCTCCCTCATACATCATAGAATAAAAATGTCAATATAATATATATACTAGAATTTTATAGTTACAATTTAATATCTACTAATCATCCTTTTCTTTATCATCTTCTTCAAAAAACTAATACATCATCCATATTATGTCAGTTCTCTGCCTCCATGGATTATTAGTTTTATTTTTTTTGTTTCCACCAACATGTCATATTTAAGTTCTATTATATTGGTTTAAAATGGAAAAAATATATTGTATATTATTTCATATTTTAGAATGAATATATATACATAATATTATAAGAAAATAAACTAGATCATGATGGCCTGTAAAGAAACCTAAATGAAATAACCACATAACATTAATGTTTTTATAAAATTATTCATCCTTGTGTCAGAAAAAATAGCGATATTTAAGAAAATATTTATTTCTAAAAGGATATTAAAAAAACATGATTTCACATCAATATTTGTAGTTCTATTTGATAACAACATCAATAATTTTCTACATGTGATACCATAACAAAACCGTGAAAAACCCCACGAAACAACAAAATTAAACATTCTATGTCTTTAAAATGGTTATAAATGGACATAATATAATTATATAAAACATTATATATATATATATAATTTAATTAATGATTCTAATTTCATTATTCAATATGTTAAGTGTAAGTACCGAACGATTATGGACATTACATAAGGAATCTATCCAATCCACCCTATTTTATTTAGTTTATGATATTTATCACACTAACTCACTTTATATCTCTCTTAAATGTTATTAAAATATTTCTAATTACGTAAATATTTCTCTTATATATATTCCGATCTTATTCTCTCTTTATTTTATTGTGTAATACATTCCTTAAGTTAAATTATCAAAATCCTACTTTAAAATCAAACTCTATTAAGGGTAACATTTCTATCCCTTAATCCTTTTATATATTGCTGAATTAAATTATTTATTACCTTAAATGATTTCATTAAAAACAAAATATTTTTTTGTATAAATATTATGACTTTTCATTAGTTTTCAAATATAATTTCATACAAAATTATTATTCAAAAATATTAAACCAATCCCGTAAAATAAAGTATTTAAATTTCATTTCTTTAACAAATAACATACTCTTTATCATGATTTTTTTTAAATGAACATAATAATTTTTTTACTATTCTTATATAACCAGAACTAAACTTTCCAAATATCTAGTTTCTTCTTTTCTTTGGAATCTTTATCCAATGTTTTTTATTGTGATATGATACAATATTACTTAATCCAGTTCATTCTATTCGTAATTCTAATGTTTATTCCTTATATTATATTTATATTCTTCATTAACATAAGAATATACATGTTATTATGAGTTCTCTATATTTATCTATAATGAATTGGGTAGTATTTATGCCTCATGATAGGATACTTTGATTTTGGGGTAAACTTAATCCATCACGAGACTCTCCCCACCATATGATGTTGTCTTAGAAGTTATCCTTGACGTATACTTAGGAAATCATTTATGTTTCATCACTTTTCTATGTTTCCATTATCTCATGATTACAAGTTCTTTATTTTATGTTCAGTTGTGATTAATCATTATCCTTTTCTTTTATAATCTCATTTCATGTATTCTGAGACATGTGTTATGCTTCGTTATCATGTTTATTCATTTATTGGGATTTATATCCCACCACATTGGTTTATGAATTCTTCAAGTTAACACATTAAATTTTATGAAATCTATGGGATTTAGTATTTCAGTATATATAATTAAATAACTATTTTTTGTTTCATATTCATGTTGAAGAATTATGAGCATAGTCTTTTTGGATCACTCAGTATCTCGATCATTAAGTTGTGTCAATTGGATGATTATATTAAAAAACATGTAATGATATGTGAAAAAGACATAGGTCACTATATAAAATGAAAAAATGGAGTAAATTCCTCATTTATTTTATATAAGAATTATTATTGTTCCTATAACTACATAATGGAATAATTTTATATGTATCTTCTTCCTATACAAAGGGACCTGCACTTCCAATCCAAGTTCACCACATTTATAATTCACACCCAATATGATATCTTTATTCCCATTTTATGGGACCATGTAATTACCCAAAACCAATTTCCTAGATTGATCAGCCGATTCCTAAATGATCTCCTTGATATATTTTTGAAATAATTTGAGGTCATACACAAGCCTAATTGAACCATTATTAATGAACCTTCCCCTTCTTCGCCCTAAACTGACACACAAAATAATCTACTACGTAGACTATGATGCTTAAAGTGTTATAAAAGAATTTAGGACCACGTAAATAATTTGTAACCCACCTAAATATTTGGTAAATCTATAATCACTATATAAATTGGGCGTATGCAAATCTAAAATGCCCAAAATAGGATCTGAGAGTGGATAGGGTTCCAGGTCCACCACTCCATTTGAAGTCTAGGTAGATAACTAAATTGATGCAAATAATTCAATGAGATGATTGGATTAATCAGTAGGACCATCCTAAATGACAAGCCTTCTACTTTATCCATCTATCAATCTAAGTGGCATACAAAATATGACATAAGACATAAGAATCATCAATTCATTTCTCAAATCTCAAATCAAACGATACAATCACCAATAAGGGTCAAATCAAAAAACATTAATCATTAAAAAAATCACATGAACAAAATTCCATGAATGTAAAATTTTATATCAAAATAATCAACTTCCACTATGGTATTTTGAAAAGGCACTCCAAAAATACAAACAGATGATAAAATTCAAACCACTCTTTGAAAACTAACTAACCATGTTGGAACACATACAACCAAAATATAAATTATGAAAATTCAAAAAATAGCCCATTTATAAAAATGAAGCATTCGATGAATTCTCATAAAATTAACTCTCCATTTTTACAACACATTACATATTTCATATAAAAACACTTTTTCATCCTGAAATACTTTTAAATTTTCATTTTGAAAATCATCAGTATTGGGAGTACCATTGGGAAAAAATTTGAAACATCCCACTTTTAGAACCCAGGAAAACCATTTCAAAATTCAATTATCATTTAAAATAATTTATAAATTAATTAGGATTACATAAAATAAATATTAAAAAAATATATGAAAAAATAAGGATACCACAAAATGATCAATTATAATCAACTCCAATATCACAATGTTACCAATAAAAACCATCAATTCCTTACCAAATGATCAAGAACATGATTGAAAAAAATGTTTTAGTGGGAGGAGGTCAAAAAATAATCCTATATAAAAAAATATTTTAGTTATGGTTTAGACACATGGTTTAGAAGTCTTTGTGAAAATCTTACAATATCCTCTAGAATGATTTCCAGAATAAAGTACGTGTTTCCTATGTGGATTTCGATAACTTGCAAGATAATCATGCTACTCTAGTTAATTTTCAACATCTAGTATAAATACCATTAACCACCCAATTAAACTAAATAAATTCCAATTAGGATCATATATCACAAACCCTAATGAAAATATACTAGAAAAAATCAAAACAATAATCCAAATTCATGATTTAAATCCCAAATACACATGGAAAAATAAGGATTAGTGAAAAAATAGTTAGCTAAAATATCACCATGCTTACTTATAATGTTTTGAAGATCCTACCCCCATTCTAAAAAATTATGTTACTAAGAATAACACATTTTCAAAACTTATAAACATTTAATAACCTAGGTTCAGATACAATTTCGTAATGAACTAACTCGGGACACCCATAAATTGGTCACTCAAGTCATCTTTCCATTAGGCCCGAAGCACATTCCTAATTTCCATATCGTAATAAAAATAACCAACGTATTAAAATAATGCCATTGGGAAGGATTTAACTCTCTCAACCAAATGAAAAAAATCCAAATTTCATTGAGAAATATGGTATGACCGATCTATATATCAGATACCCAATTACCATGAATAAAATGTTTTAAAAATTAGAAATAAAAAAATAGATTAAAAGATGCTCAACAAAAATATAATCACAAAATATAACATTATATGTAACCAATGTTTAAGAAGATCATCCATGATACAAATATCATACAAAAACAAAAATGAAAATTCATTCTAGCATGGAATCCATATATGCATCCTTCAAAGTTTAATAAAACCAAACATGAACAACTATTAACCATCTCCTTGTGTCCCGTGGTCACTCATCATTTCTCATCACCTGATAGTTTACCAAGCCAAGAATAAAACACACAATGATATTAGATCAAAACCGAAGAACCTGAATGGACTCATGAGGGTTGCATAAACATAGTGGTCTATGCGATGTGTGAGAAAAACTAGACCCAATCGGATACCAGAAATGAATATTGGCCACTCATTGTTATAAAAATTTCAGTAATGATAGTTTCAATATAATTTTTATAAATATATAATTTTACAGATCTATGTACATAGTAATCCAAGGAATGAAAAAAAAGTAATATTTGGAAAATAAAATACACCCACACTTCTCATAGAAAACACGGGTATAACTGAATCCTTTTAAATATAACACATTCAAACGCGAAAAAAGAACATTAATGTTTAATGAAAACTAATGTAAAACCTTTTTCCTTATTTTCCAAAAATACCCATTACCAATTCCACCCACACACCCTGAAGAAACATTGAATTTTATAATTCAAAACCATTTTATGAATCTATTTATTTCATTAAATAAATTTTCTCTTAATGTAATCTTCTCAAATAACATTTAGAAACACTTTAAAAAAATTGAGATATACATGATCTCTGTTAGCACCAGAATATTTGAAGGAAAAGATATGAAGAATCTAATTTCAATCAAAAGAATAGATTCAGTTAATCTTAAAAGTATAAGTGGATTTAAATAAGGAATAATGGAATCCCCTAATCCATCCCCTATAGAATAAAAATATCCTAGGATACACATTTGGCTCTATCGTGGATAATATTGTACAAGGTTTCCATAGATCGCTCTATCTCGGGACCCCTTATTAAACTATAACATTCCATTTGACCCCGCATTGAGACATTAAGTACAAGACAAACCCAAATAAAAGAATAAATAACATTGTGTAATAGATAGTGAGTGGATAATAGTATTATATAATACACATCCAGTTCTCTTAATTTGATACATAATGTCCCATGATAAAAATCATTAGATTTGAGAATATAATAATCCAAATGATTATTAAATATTATTAAAACAAAATAACAACAATAAAACATAACTCAAATCTTATACCCATGTAATAAATATCCTATTTTAATTTTCACATCAATCCATAAAATAAAATGATGGAAAATGTATCCCATTTCATGTTAAAAAAATAACATTCAAGGAGTTCAAAGATTGAGGGTTTCATTAACTTTATGAAAACTATCTAAAAACATTTTCTGAGACTTTTCTAAAATATAATTGATGTGATATGTCATTCTTCCACCATTTATAATAATAATTTTTAAAATTATTGAAATCCAGTAATGTGAATCCTCACCTTTGAAATAAAAAATACCTTCCATATAAGTCCACTTAATTTTTCTAAGCACATCTTTAAATTGAATGAAAAAAATATCTTCAAATAAAAAAACACGTTCTCATACCATGATCCCAATTGGGTTCTAATAACATTTTGAATCAAATTAAATTAAAACATTCTTATTAGGAAATCAAATGAATCATGGAATTTATAGAATCCATTTTTAATACTATTTGTAAACCATTGAAATTACCATTAAAAATATCAATTTACATCCTCACACAAGTATTTTATACCATTGCAAAATTATAAACCACCAAAAATTCAACTACATGTCATTTAAAGAAATTAAAAAAGGAACGTACCTCATTAGATGGAAGGATATATTGCAACAAGTTTCGTTCAAAGGAGAATCCCCAAACAAGAAATAGAATAAAT
This sequence comes from Viscum album, assembly GCA_963277665.1. Lineage (NCBI taxonomy): Eukaryota > Viridiplantae > Streptophyta > Magnoliopsida > Santalales > Viscaceae > Viscum > Viscum album. Next base: position 1,023,194,088 of record OY728162.1, read on the forward strand.
CCATCCACATTAAATGACCAAAACACCTATATTAGAACAACCATAAAACCTATTACTAGCCAACACTGCCCCTATGGGTTGTAAAAAGATTCTAAAATAAAAGTATAATGGGGGTAGGGAGATTTTGTAATATAATAATAAGAGAAATTATAGGGTTTACCTTGATGAATCAACTTGGAAAGAGTATGGGAAGCCTATATGTTGTGAACCGTAGATGCAACAGGATGAAAGGAGATAAAATGATGGTGAATGGAAGTTAAATTAAAAGTATTAGGAATGGTAAAATCATCTTTTGTGTGATTATTGAAACATGAAAGGTCATGCTACATAGTTTAACAAACCATGTGTTTACCATAAAAAACACTAGAACAATCCTAGACACCCCACATCGTTTGTCCATACTATTAAATAAATCATGATCCAATCATGTGAACCCCACTTTTAAAACTAATGCACTACACATATTCAATCATTCAAGTTTTCCCAAGTTGTCTGGAAACTTTACGGCAATAGAAAATCCAAAAAAAATCATAATTTCATGCATGAATCATGAAAAAAATTTAATTATCCCAAAGTAATATAAAAGAAAATATTGAATCATGTAACAACCTTGACTCAAGTAACATAGAACTAGTGATTACTACATTAAATTACAACAATATATAAGAGATCACATCATACTAGATAGAATAGTTTAATAGTAGTGTGAGATTAGACACATAAATTATTGTCATACTACATTGGATACTTTAAACAAATATTTTAAACTTCGTGAGAAATTTCTTATTATTTTTAGTACATCCTTAAATTAATTCAAAAATCCCTTCTTAGTACTCTTGGTAAAGGAAAAACTAAAATGTGAGCTCAAATACCAAGTAAGGGATTGCATACAACAGAAGGTATCATGAATGATTAAATTATTGAAATTCTGATTTAATGAATAATTAATAAATATTACATAGAATCAATATTTTTTCAATGATATATATCCAAGGATAATAATAATATAGTAATCACATATACAATAATAAATGATTTCTTAATGATGAAATGTATAATCCTAGGTGTATTAATCATTTCATTGATGCCTCGGCTAAGAAATTTTCATAAACAAGTAGTTATACCCAAAATTATCATATAATCAGTTATGTATGAAAACATGGATGTCTCAAATGTCCTAAAAAATGCATAAAAGGACTATATAATTTCAGGCTCCACCAATTAATAAATAATCAAAGTCACATTTTCAAGGCCTCAACCAAGAAATTATAAATATATAAGACTACATACACAAAATACCCATACTTTTTTATATCATGTGACCTACTGGTCAATCCATGGGTTATATAATTCTCTGATCCATACATGACTAAAAATGTTCAATGTAATCCTCATATGTTGAATGAAAAATATAATTCATAATCATTGAGCCATTGTTATAAATAAATATCCATATTAAATAAATTATATGAAATGAAAATATTTATTACTAAATAAAGGTAATAACTTGATCATTATCTATCTAAATAAATGCAGTGGGTTGTATCATTATAGAATATACACAGTGAAGTATTAGAAAGCATAAATAATGCTATCATGGATGAAAAAAATATTTATAACGATAGTAGAAAATTTCATTGAAATAATAATAAATATTTTTTTTATTCTGATATATTTTTAAAATTAAAAATTGAAAAAAATAGAAATAGGAATTTCTATAAAAAATGTGGAAACCTAAAAAAATGATGGCAATGAATAGTCAAGGATTTAATTCTTTAAACTAAAAACTATTTTTATAAAATTTTATCCAAAATAGTAAAAAATGATCAGTTTGGAAAACATTAGAATGATTCTATTATAATATTTTGTAATGAAAATAGATGTTAATAAAAAATTACCTTAATTATGTGTTATAGTTTACATAAAAATAATCATGAAAAAATATAAATAATATTGATATGGAGGAAAAATATTTCTGACTTAAAATGTGAAAACATGTTGTATTTTCTTATATACATTCATTCACATGTTTTGAGTACCCAAAGGAGGTAAATGGAAAGTGGACATGAAAACCCCAAAAAACTAGAGGTTAATAAAATAGATGCGGCTTAATAGAGAAAGATCATATAATTACTATAATGGAAATTAAACCATATAAAACGTCAAATATTGATGATATTGTAAAATAAACTCTTACATCGAACATTTTCTGGGCCAAACATGCTCTAATATAATATTCTCGGATATCTTTCATTATATATCACCTAATGACATCATAGGTTTTTACTTGGGAGAGACCCTAACCTCTATAATTTGAAAAAATAAAGTTATGGATGCATTTTTGTAGGGCTTGGTTGAGCTATGGTGGTCAAGGTGTGTCTATAACTGAGGTGGTGAAGGGATCCTTAGTAAGTTATAGGGATGAATTTTTTGAAATTATTCTTAATATTAAATAATGTAAATTTCATTTTATAAGAAAGCAGAACTAAATTATTCAAATCTAAATGATTTTATAAGTAACATACGTAATCCACTCAATAAATCATTTGGGGAATTTTTTTTGAGACAATTGAATCATTATCCCTTAGTTTAACACCCACATTAACCCATTTACCTGTTACCATGTTGAAATATTTGTACCCTGTTAATTAATTATTTGTTACCAAAAATATAATTGAACTTATTAAAGAAATTTAATTTGGTTATTCCAATTATTAAATATTATTTAGATGATTCAAATTTTATGGGTGATATAAATTATCATTAATAAAACTATTATTAATTTAAAAACATATTTTATTTGAAAAAAATTCATTTAAAAACCTTAAATAAATTTATATAAAAATCATGTATAGTATAGATTTATATGAAATTTTTGGTTGGTATTTGAAAAATAAGATATTTTTTTCCTTTCAATTCTGGAATAAACCAAATGGAACATTGTGAATAGTTAATTAAAGTAAAAATAAAAAATAAATTGTAAAAATAAAATACAACTTCAGTTTGAAGGAGTAAAGTATATAATTACAAATTAAAAATATTAAATTTAAATGAATTATTTTACTCCATATATTTATTTTAACATGAGAAAGGTATCTATATACTTGTAAGTCATGATCAGATCAAAATTATTTCTTAACAATTATAATATATTTATAAACGATATTTTTACTATTCATTAGTAAATTTAGTATTTTGGAAAATTCCACAAATACACGTGGACATAATTTTTACATGATGAAACCAAAATGATATCCGGGTAATCAAATTCAAAATTTTAAATTTATGAATATTTCTTTGAAATGGATTACTGAATAAATCATTTTTTAGTATCTAATAATGATGAGATAATGGAATGTTATTTTTTTTATATTTAAGGGAAGTAGTATTAACATATTTTTTTATATTATTTGTTTTTACATTCTCACCCAACCCTTTATAATTTTAACATAGAAATTTTTTTTGTATGTTTTTTCATAAAAAAATGGGTAATTATTTAGAATTTCATCATTGGGTTCCCATGTTTATCCCAATATCTTTTGATTACTCCAAACTACATTCACATAATGAGTTGTTTGATTATAAAATGTACGCTCTCTAGTGTCAAAACACTTGAAAAACTCTTTATTAGAATATAATTTAGGTTCCAACTCTATTTCTACAACTACGAGTACATTTGTTAGATATGTCATGTTATTCCTCAACAAAAAACCTTGGAAAACTTCATCCATGTTAGAAAGGTAGGGTGTAATATCTACATTGTAGGATACATATCTGATTCTATTAAAAAAATTAAATTATTGGTGTTCCTAGGTCTTAATTTATCCTTTTTTAAAAACATTATAACTCTCTTCTCCATATATTCTTTTAGGAATAAATGATCCACCGCTTAAAATTATAATCCCTTTCTTTTATTATATGTGTAACTCATTTTTCAACTTTTATTTATCTTAATAATATTATAAATAGTTTCAACTATTCTAATTATCTCCTCAATGAGTTCTGGGCCTATAATATTTCCCTTTCTACCTGCATCACAACAAGCTAGAGTATAATATCAATTCATGTACAATGATTTATATAGATCCATTTCAATTAATGAGTGAATTATATTAATATATCTAAATTTTATGATGGTTTGATACTAATCCCTTATACCATGAATGAAAAGTGTGAAAAACCTAGAATTTATTATAATGTTTAAATTATATTTTCAAATTTTCCATCTATTTGATGATGATAAGAGGTGCTCAAATGTATCCCAATTTTGTGGCCCTTCTGAAGTCTCATCCATAAATTCAATGTGAACCATGTGTCATCTTCAGATAAAATATAATGAGGTTAATCATAAAGTCTCATAGTTTCATTAATCATTATATATGTAAGGTGATCAAGGGATAAATCCTCCCCAATGTCAATAAACTATATGGACTTGGTATAGAAGTCCATAATGACCCATATATCGTCATTCATCTGAGGATTATCTGAAATTACATTGAAAATTTATATTTCATCAATGTCCCTATTTAGCATTGGTACAGGTATAGGTTCCATGAATACTCTATGATGTTGTATTTTACCTTTTACCTACTATTAAACTAATCATATTAACACCTAACCAAAAATTTACTACAAAATTTAATCACACCACTAATTTAATCCTTAATCCCGATACATCTTTTTGATACTATAAAAATATGAGATATATAATTAATATAATAATTCAATTTTGATCTGAGGTTTAGATGAAACACTAACTATCTTTCCAATCATTAAAACGCCATTATCATAAATGAAGACTAACAATATATCATCATTAATAGCATTAATCTTCTTATGTAAACCATTGTCAACCTATTGGGGATACTTTATCTTCTCCAATAATGATATTTTGACATTTTCATAGAACATGATTGATTATTATACGTTACTATAAATTACCATATCCAACATTACTAAATACATGAATGGACGATAATTGTTTATCCACATCATGGTCAAGAATCCTTGGTCCTTTTAACTCAATGCATCATTAACCTTTTTTCCTTCATAGGGATGTAGTGTATCGAGTAGTAATGGTTTCAGGTAGATTATCCATCTTATTTTACTTATATTAATCTATTTCTAAGAGAATATATACTTTTAAATTTTCATCACCCATATATATCACATCAATAATAATATAGTTATTTCATCTGTCTCGTTAAGGAAAATATTATACCTTCCAAATCAAGATCATTAATGGGATAGTTATTTTCATGGATCGTGAATTTCATTAATTTATAAAAATCTACTGTATAATTTTTTGTATGGAAATAACCTAGTCATTTAATTTATACATCATGATACATTAAAAATAATTCTTCTCCCAATGGAAAATTCAATATTCGTACATTAACCAATGTCCCCTTTAAATACTTAAATAATTCTCCACATTGATTTCACCATAAGAACTCATTTTCATGTCAATTTGGATAATGGATTATCTAATTAGGAAAAATTTAGAAAATATCAATGATAGTAACCTACAAGTCTAATGAAACTACACATCTCATTTATATTCATTATCAAGGGATATTCTAAAATAAGATTTCCCATTTAAGTATCAATACATGTTATATTATTGGAGAATATATTCCCATGAAAACAAACATCCTAGATCCAGCATTCAAACTTATTGAGTTTCACATATAACAATTTTCTCCAGAGACTCTTATGAATGATTTAAAAATGGTTATTATAATCTTCAAATATTTTATAGTATATAAATATATCATTAATAAATACCACAAAGATATTATCATGATAATCCTTGAATACATTATTCATTATATCCAAACAAATAAGGGATGAATTAGAAAATCAAAATGGAATTATAACAAAATTATAATTTTCATACCTTATACAAACTATTTTCATCAGTATATCAACTATTTTCACCCATAATTAAAGATTACTAAATAGAAGATAAATCATTAAAAATATTGACATCACTAAATTTGGTCATAATATTCATCAATGTGTAGAAAAGAATAATTATTCATTATAAAAATGTCATTAATCTCCCAATTATAAAGTAACATCCTCATAAACTCATCTTTCTTCTTCACAAAAAGAAAAATCAACATAAAAAAACAAGTCATGGATTCCACCTATATTGGAAACTAAATCAATCCACCACTCAACCTGAAGGGAATTTTGTATCCCCTTGGTCAATAAAAACGTTCTTCAGTATTAATGTAAGCACACGGGGATTGAATTCACCATCAAAATAGTGTTAAATACGGTGAATAAATTATCTATAATCAGGAATATACATTCCAAACAACTTCAAATAATCCTGTAAAGATGAATAAAAAAAGGCACATATTGGGATAAACATCCATCTAAAAGGAATACTATAGGATTATATAAATAAAATACAATAGAAAAATAGTTAAGTCTACATCAAGCTGAGATGGTGGATACAGTTATAACCAAAAATAACATAAACTCGATCGATGCCCAAATCCCACTCTATGTAACCATTGCTTTCTCCCCACCTACCAACTCACCCATTATCTTCCCAATGAAAAAAGCTATGATCTCACTAAAACCTAGAAACCATAATATATAGTTTTGAGACATATAACATAGTAGATCAATACCTTACATATATATAGAATTCATTCATAAGGAAAATCATGAATTCCATTTTCAAAATAAATTTAGAAAATGGAATTTTCAAATATTACAATTTGAAAACCAATATCATTTCTGAGACCTTATTTTAAATTTTCGTTTTTATGTCTTTCAAATGAATAAAATTAATTTGAAATTATTTCTTGAATTGTGTATTATTAACCAAAAAAACCATTCAAAATGGTATTATTATATATCCATGAATCCCATTTAAATGGAAACAATCCAAAAGTAATGGGTCAAGCATTAAAAAAATTAATCACTACAATTCAGAATATAATTAATTGAATTTTAAGAGAATAAGATGTCTCAAACAATATATCCAAAAGGGAATATAATAAATAATAATATAACTATTCCCTACATAAACTACAAATCAAGATATAATTTTTTTCTGAGAACTACACTAGGTCCTAATGTGATAGGTGTATATGCTTTACAAAACCAATGTTGCCTTACAATCCAGCCTATGATATAACAAACCAATATAATACACTCACCTAAACCACACTAGTATCATCTATATGACACTACCCACCTAGCCAAATCTCAAATTAGAGGTCACACGAGTAGTGTACATCCCCATTACTGTAGCAGAATCATAAATCTCTCACATAGTATTAGGGTTACCATGACCTAATCAATTTTAATATAAGTGAATATGAAATCATATATTGACACCTAAGGTATAGGAAATAACTCTCCCTCACCTTTATCACCCTATTATAGATAAAATCATTTTCACATAATACAAAATACCAATCACTCTTTAATGAAATATGGATCAGTTAATGAGCACCCCCAATGAAATAAAACAATTAATTTATAATGTTCCAAGAGAGACATTACACAAAACACAACTTGGAATGATGATCCATTTATCATTCCTTAAACATTAAATTTAGATATATTTTATAAATCCATTAAAACCACAAACACCGTTTACATACCATAGAACCACTTTAAAACATTGATTTTTTTCCTTAAATTCAAAAAAAAGTTAAAATTATTCCCTTTCCATAAAAATCAATTTGAATATCCAATAAATAATTTTTTAAAGTAACATAAAAAACCGTTATTTTAGAAAAAAAATTAATATATTTGATAAACACTTATCAAAATCAATTAAAGGGAAACACCTAAACATAGAACAAAATAGCTCTTTAAAAAATTATTTTGACACTTTAAATACAATAATTTTTTAAAACTAAAATAAATTATAATGAAACCATTTTAAATATCCTTATAGACTTTTAACATATTATTATTACATTGTAATATTCCATTTAAAAATAAAATATTTAAATTAAAAAGTGAAACCCCTTATGATGATCACAAATTTCTTATAAACAATCTAAAAACACTGCACAGATATCACATATGTTTTTGGTTTCTATAAAAATAAATTTATAAATCTTAATCATCACATTAATTACACAATAAAGATAAATGATAGAGATTACTACTTTGAATAAGTGGAAACTAATTTTAAATGAAAACAAATTTGTCTCCTTTAAGGAAGATTACACAAACAAGGATTTAAATGTTGTTTATAGACCCCATACATCATGTGACCTATCATTAATTATACCCCTAACCAAAAATCATTCAATAATACACATAGGATTCACAATAGAAATCATGATCAATTAAAATTAAGAAAGGTAGGGATGGGAAATATGGATGAATATCTAAAATCAGTTTAACTAATTGTGGTGATATGAACAAAAGTCTGAAAGACCTATGGTCAATTGAACTATGTGAGAGGAAAATATGAGTCCCAAATATAATCATTAGGGGAATAATATTACGGAATTTTAAATAATGTAAAAAATTATTCATGATGAACTGTTTTATTACATTTTCAGGAATATTCATGCACCCACAATATGGGCAACCCAAACACCTCAAATCGAGCTACATGATCTCCTAGGAAGCTATAAATTATACGAAATATAATTTAAGTGCTATGTGAAACTCCAATATCACGTGATTTTTCAATTAATTTGGTTTCCCATTGATTAATTATAACTATTTTTCTAACAATGAAGCACCTAAAATATTTAATTACATCATGTTTAAAGCCCAAAAATTATGAGGACATAAAATGACACAAATTAATATAAAATAATAGAGATCAACCACTACCATAAGATATGAGTGAAAAAATTATTTCCAAAATTTCATTTTATACACCTATAAAGTCCTTTATTGAAAATATAAGGAAATTAAAAATGAAGGATTTAAAGAAGACTTAACGAAACAAAATAAAAACAACAAGATTTAATCTAGAGAGCAAACATCTATTTTCTTAAAAACCATCAAACCGATCATCCAAATTTTTTATTTCATTAAGAATATTAAAAACAGAACCATTAGTTTTGGAATTGAAAAAGATAAAATGATACCTATAATGTTATCCCCACTATTTAGAATTTATCTAACATGTGTAACAAAATAAACCATAGATGGACACCTCATAAAAACCAAAAAATATAAGATGAATCCATTCTAAAAACAACAACACTTATAATATAAGGGAGGGAAAATATCCCATAATCAGCCATAAAAAATTACATATACTCAAAACTCAGTCCAAAATATAAAAGGATAACATAGGGTCAGAAAATATATCACCACCTAATAGTAGATCCTAAAAAGAATAATTGAAAAACCAACCACTGAAAAGTATCAATTGGTGAATCACACACCCCAATTTCCGAATTGTGTAACAAAGGCCCATAGTCATTCCCAACCATGAGAACCTATAATATCCTCAAAAAGAGTAATAAGATACCCAAAAACTCAAAATAGATTCACCCCAACAACTATTAATAAAAAACAACAATATTCACAACCTTCCATAAAAGATCAATAAACAAGATTGCTAAAGATACAATAAAAGAAACCCAAAATATAAACCTATTCCTCGTTTATAAAAAAATGGTCCTAAAAAAGACATCCTACCTAAATAGATCAAACTCTAGGCTTCTTCTTAAAACCTAGCATAGAAAACATTTTAATATCACCTATACTATAATGACCCATAAATTTTATCCATGGAATTTCTCTTATGATTATATAATTGTTTCACACAAATAAGCAAATACTTTTCTATTATAAAAATTTGAAAATAAAATTTACATAATAAATTTTTGTATAATAATCGAAAATATTACATTGATATAAAAAATATAAATAAGATAACTAAAATATAATAATTGGGATCTAATCGATCCACCAGAATAACTACACTGATGTACTACATTGTAGAAATGAAGTAGAATATTTGTAATATAATATTCATCTTGAAAATGAAAATATAAATAAACATGAAACAAAATAAAATTTAATGAATAATTAATGAAATATGATGTATTTATAGAATGTATGGAACCCATATTATTGTTACTAATCTAACCACTGGAAAAAAAATGATAGTTGGAATAGTAATTCGATAATTTAGAATAGTAACCTGGATCCTAGAATAGTATCCCCACTTATTGAAGTTTAAAATATTATTTAGTTATCTTATAAAATGAAAATATGATATATTTATCTCACGATACAAAATGTTTTAAAATTGATAATTTATGTGTTTTTGTTTTCAAAAAACCAAACAATTTTAGATGCACTGTTATAATAAATACAACTATTTAAAAAAAATTATTTTCATAAAATGGATTTATAAATAAATATTTTTTTTATTATAATGATAAGATAAATATATTAGACAATACATAATTTTTCAATGTGTTATGAAATTGTTCATAATATTTTATTGGTATTTTTCAATAAAATGAGGAGTAAATTAAAAAAATAAATTATTCACTTTTTGAATATTATTTTCAGAAAATATAATTAATTTTTTTAATCTACTCATCAAACATTTTTTAGGTTTTATTATTTCTCTAAAACATTTTATCATTTGGAAAACAGTGAAATATGGTAAAATAGGGTATTTAACATTATTAGATAAATATATGAATTTCAGATTCATGAATTCAACAATCATTCACTTGTTAGAACACACATGAACTACTTACTATATATGGTCTCATGATTCATAAATATTTTTAGTTGTGGGTAAAATATTAATCAAATGAATACTATGTTCAAAAACACCTCTCTCTCTCTCTCCTACAATTATAAATACCACCCCAACTACCCAAAACATCTAACCCTTTGAGAATATCAACTTCATTGAAAATTATATTCCCTATCCACTACCACCTGACATAGTTCTACAATACTCACTAAAATATCAATTCCCTGATACATAAATAGTTTTTAAAGGACATAACATTCAAGATGTATTATTCTAAAACTACCAATTTTAAATTCTATTCTTCTTATAAAATTCATAACCTAACTCACACATCAATGAATAATAACTCCAAAATCATATATATACTAAAATGTTATAGTGATAATTTAATATCTATTAACCATCCTCTTATTTTATCCACTTATTCAAAAAACTAATACATTATACATATTATGTAAGTTCTCTCCCTCCATGGATTATTGGTTTTAGTTTTTTGTTTCCACCTTCATGTCATGTTTAAATTCCATTATATTGGTTTAAAATGGGAAAAAATATCGTGTATATTATTTCATATTCTAGAATGAATATAAAGAAATAATATTAAGTAAAAAGAAACTAGTACATGATGTTCTGTAAAGCCACCTAAACGAAATAACCATACGACTTTAATGTTTTTATAAAATGATTCATCCTTATGTTATAAAAAATATGGATATTTATGAAAGTATTTATTTATAAAAGGAAATTAATAAAATTTCATTTCACTTTAGTATTTTTAGTTCCATTTGATAACAACATCTATAATTTTCTACATGTAATCCTGCCACAAAACCATGAAAAACCCATCGAAACAACAAAATTGAACTTTATATGTCATTAAAATGGTTATAAATGGACATAATGTAATTATATAAAATAATATATATATATTTATAATTTAATTAATTATTATATTTTCATTATTCATGAAGTAAAGTGTAAGGGCAGAATGATTCTGGACATAATGTAAGGAATCCCTCCAATCCACCATATTTTTTTGGATTATGATCATTATCACTCTAACTCAATTGATTTCTACCTTAAATGTTATTAAACAAATATTAATTATTTTTATATCTCCCTTATTTATATTCTTATCTTATTCTCTCTTCATTTTATGGGGTAATACATTCCTTATGTTGATTTATCAAATTCCTACTTTAAAATCACACTCATTAAAGGGTAAAATTTCAATCCCTTAATCATTTTATATAATGCTGACTTAAATTGCTTATTACCATTAATGATGTCATTTAAAAAGAAATATTTTTGGTTTAAATATTATGTTTTCCATTAGTTTTCAAATAAAATTTCATTAAAATTATATCGTCAAAAATATTTAACCAATTCCATAAAATAAAGTATTTAATGTACATTTATTTAATCAATTATATACTATTTATCATGATTTTTTTTAAATGAACACAATATTTTGTTAATTATTCTTATATAACAATAAATGAACATAAAAAATATCTAGTTCCTTATTCACTTTGGAATTCCTATCAAGTATTATATGATTCTGATATGATACAATATTATGAAATCCAGTTCATTCCATTGGAAAATCTTATGTTAATTCATTATATATTATTTTTATTTTTCACTAACATAAGCATATAAATGTTATTATGGGTTCACCTAGATATATATCTAACTAAATGGGTATTTATTATGCCTCATGATAGGATAATTTGATTATGGGGTAAACTTAATCCTTGATCGGACTCTCTCTACCATGTGATGTTGTCTTAGAAGTTATCCTTGACATATAATTATTAAATAATTTAGGTTTTCTAAATTTTATATGTCTCCATTATCTTATGATTCCATGGTCATTATTTTATTTGTACATGTAATTAATCATTATCATTTTATTTTATAATCTCATTTCATTTATTCTGACTCATGTGTTATGCTTCGTTATCATGGTTATTCTTTTATTGGGATTTAAATCCCACCACTGTTGTTTATGAATTATCCAAGTTAAAAAATTAAATTTTATGAGCTATATGGGATTTAGGATCTCATTATATATAATAAAATAAATATTATTTGTTTTAGATTCACTTTTATGTATTATGAACATAGTCTTTCAAGAACATTGGGCATCTCGATCATTATGTTTTGTCAATTTTATGATTATATTAAAAAAACTGTAATGATATGTGATAAAGACATATGTCACTATATTAAAATCTACAATGGATTAAAATCCTCATTTATTTTATATAATAAGTACTATAGTTCCAATAACTACATACTTGAATAATTTTATATGTATCTTCTTCCTCTACGGAGGGACCTACACTTCTAATCCATGTTCACCGCATTTCTAATTCACACCTAATATTATATCTTTATTCCCATTTTATGGGAACATGTAATCACCCAACACCAATTTCCTAGATTGGTCAGATTAATTCTAAACGATCTACTTGATATCTTATTGAATGAATGTGAGGTCATACACTATATTAATCGAACCATTAATAATGAACATGCCAATGCTTCCACGTAAACTGACATAAAAACCAATCTACTACGTAGACTGTGATGCTTCAAGTGTTATAAGAGAATTTAGGACCACCTTAATACTTTCTAACCAACATATAAATTTGTTAAATCTATAATGACTATATAAAGAGGGTGTATGCTAATCTAAATGGCCCGAAATAGGATCTGAGAGTGGATAAGGTTCCATATCCACCACTCTATTTGGAGCCTAGGTAGATTACTAAATTGATGGAAATCGTTAAATGAGATGTTAGGATTAACCAGAAGCACAATCCTAAATTAAAATACTTCTACTTTATCCATATATCATTCTAGGTGGCATAGTAAATATGAAAATGACAGAAGAGTCATCAATTCATTCCTCAAATCTTAAATCAAAGGGTCCCATCATCAATAAGGATCAAATAAAAAATTAGAAATCATTAAAATAAAACACATGAACAAAATTACATGAATGTAACATTTTATATCAAAATAATAAACTTCCACTAAGGAATTTTGAAAACACACTCCACAAAGAAAAACATATGAGAAAGTCAAACCATTATTTCAAAACAAACTAATGTTGGTGGAACACATACCTCCAAACAATAAATTATCAAAATTCAAAAAAGAACCCATTTTTAAAATGGATGCATCCTATGAATTCTCATAAAATTAACTCTCCATTTGTACACCACATTCCAAATTCATTTAAAAAACAATTTTTCATCCAGATTCAATTTTAAATTTTCATTTTGAAAATCATTACAATTGGGAATACCCTAGGGAACAAAATTGAAACATCCCACTTTTAGATCCCATTAAAATAAGGTCAAAATTCAATTATATTTTAAAAAATTTATAATTTAATTAGGTTTACATAACATTATTTATATAAAAAACTTTATTCTCAAAAAAAATTCCAAACATGATATTGAAAATAACCACCATATATAACACTCCCTGAAAAAACAAGGGAATTTTTTTTGAGACAACCAATTGAAAAAAAATCATGAAATTAGACATTTCATAGAATAATTTATTTTCACCCAATGAGCCATTAAAATAAATGAAAAATATTACACAACCTAATTAATAAAAAATATGATAAAAACAACCAATCACCATCACGAATCTATTAATATCATCTCTAAACAAGAGAAAATAACCTTTAGATAAATTTGGAATCATGAGGAGTAAAAAAATCAATGGGGAAGAAGAATGGATAGGAATTAAATAAAAACAATGGTTGAAAAATTATGATCAAACCATGAAATAAGTTATGTGAATGTGTCCAACCCATTTAAATGGTACTACATAGTAGGCGAGACCATGGGAGCTAATCATGTAGCTCATGTTCACCTTTTCTCACCGTTAAACTACCGAGAGACCCCAAAACTCATTATCATACTAAAAGTGGATGAAATTTTCACTAAAATATATTATAATCCATATATATTAACCTAAAAGGCTTGATTTCAAAACTCAAAACCAAACTACTCATTGAAGGTTGATTATTGGGATGCGTAAGATCTAGTTAGACTCTCCCCAGTCATACCTCTTAAGACCTAACAACCCTAATATCCTCCCATGCATGGAACACATAAAATAAAAAAATGGTTTATCAAGAACATAAGCTGAATTTGAATGTACTGGGCTCTGATACCAATCGTAACATACCATCCTAGGATTCCACTGGCCGCACTACATAAATAGATCTTCCACTCAGCTAGAAGGGAATTCCCTATCTACGTTGGCTGACAACTAGTTATGGGAATCAAAGAAACAACCTCGTAAATGATTTTTTCATAAAATTAGACTTAAATAATAGTAATAAATAACCAAAAAATCACCATTGACTTTCCATAAATTATCAAATATGTACAAGCATATAAATAATCAAACAATCATATCATGATAGACATATATCGAAAAGTAATATAATTAGATCACTTAAATTAAATATTTTAGAACTATAAATAAATGCACATCAGGTAAAGATAGTAAATATAATAATTACCAAAAAAAAATTTGATCCAATCTCGTATAAAACTCTATATAACCTCTGATTACTCAATGCATCACAAATCACGCATAATTGTCCCAAATGAGAATTTTGATCCAGCTAAAACCTTAAACATGAAATATATAGTTGTAAGCAATACATCATCATGTATCACTACACAAAAACTCTATGAAACTCTTTCATACTAAAATTTATAAATTCTATATCAAATATATGATTATAATATAGGACTTTAATCATAAAGTCATGAAAATCAATTTCATGCCTGAGACCATATTATAAAATTTTATTTTTATCACATTAAATAAAATTATTCAATTTGAATCCATTTCATAGAATAATTAATTTAAACAAAAGCACCCTTTTTAAAATAAATTTGAAAAACCAAAAAGATAATATTTCATTTAAAATGGTTTCCCCAATATCATTGGAAATCATTTAAAATGAAATAACTCGAAAACAATGGGTAATGCCTACCATAAGTTCGGCACTATAAGTTCGTATATATATAGTGGAAATATAGAAGAATAATGAGTCACAAATAATAGTAAAAAATTTGATATAATAATGTAAAATATAGAAATACATTAAATATATTTCCAGTAATAAAATAAGTATTCCATGGTGTCTACCATAAGTCATAACATGATAAGCATACAAATTTTACCAAAACAATGTAGGAATATCACCCCAACTATAATATATCAATCCATTATAATCCAATCTTCGAGACTACATCAAAATCCACAAGATGGAAATCTGCACCATTTAAAATCTCATGCTAGAGGAGACAATATTAGTGTTGGTATCAACTAGTGTAGAATTTATATAGATATCCAACTTAATACTTGGGTTCACATGAAAAATTCAATGTGGATGTGAGTGAAAAAGAAAACCCATATCAACAAACATGGAATAATAAATAACCCCCCCCCCCCTCTATCATGAACATATGGAAGATTCCTTTTTCACATCTTACAAGGAATGATTCACTTGGTAAATAAAAAATGTGAAATCAACAAGGGTGCCATTGTAAATTCACCATTTTATATACAATGGAAAAATGGTTCCTTAAATAATCTTGAATTGAGATGCCAATCCCTTTTTAATTCCCTAAAATTTTAATTTAACCATCTTTTCGATATCCATTAAAACTACACAAAACATCTAGATTTAAAACCACAACATTAAAACAAGGATTAATTATTTAAAATCAAAATAAAGCTAAATTACTTCTTCTCCATAAAAATAATCTTAAATATCCATTTAGACACATTCATAAGGGTCATGAAAAAATATTATTTCAATTAAAAATTAAAATTTATTAGAGAATAAATTTTCATAACCATTTAAACATGAACACCATCTAATAAAACAAATTCTTTCTTTAAAACATAGTTTCTGACCAATAAATACTAAAATAGGGTCAAAATAAAATTAATTCCATTATAATAATTTTGAAATTGACATAATAGTTTTAAATATTCATGTCACATGAAAACATTACATTTAAAAATGAAATCATGAAATTCTAAAGAGACACCCTTTATTAGAAAACAAAATTTCAATGAAACCTTTTGAAAACACTATTTTGATATCACATATGTTTAAAATTTTAATAAAAATGTATTTATAAAGATCAAGAATCACATAAATTTAAAAATAATCTAAATCATAGAAAGACATACCATAATGATGTGGAAATTGATATGAAACAAAATTTAGTATGTCGCCTCCGATGGTGAACAAAAAAATAAGAATAAAAATAGTGTTTATGTTCCCGGGAAACCAAGATACCATTCATTGGGTTCACCCAGAACCCTAAATAATACAATAATACCCTTCTGGTTCGTGAGAGATATAAAAATTGTTTGAAAATTTTGAAAGCAAGGAAGTTGAAGTAATGAGTGTGGATTACCTTAAGAAACATAATCCAAATATTATTAGAATCCATGATAAATTCAATATGGGAATCATGTAATAAGATAGAGGCATTTATAGGGCTGGAAAATCAAAATAGGACTAAAAATGTATCCCAATGTCAAAAAACAAAGGGGAAGAAATTAATGTATATTAGTAAATTTAAAAACTCGGAATAACGCTCAATTTGGGTTCATATTCCAGAGTAAAGTTGGGCCCAAAATCTGGGCGTCCCTGATACCAACTAAACTTACAAGATCCCTTCATAACCGTGAAATGGTGAGGGAAATCATGTGGAGACTATGAAAAACACTACATTAGCATGATAGTTTCATTCACATTATGGTCACATGGTAACTTCTATCTATGTTTTATATCCTTGAAACATTGAAAAATATGTAAAAAAATCATGTTTTAAGTCCAAAAATTATGGATACATAAAATAAACCAATTTAATCAAAAGTAATGCCAAATAACAACAACAGAAACATGAGGGTGCTACATTCCCCCCAAAGTGAAACACTAAGTCGTATGAATCCCTTATCACACAACTCCTACAATAGTTTCTTTAGAACAACCAATTCCTCTTGGGGTATTATCTTGGGAATCATAAACATATGTTTTTTATCATGGAGGAGTTCATTATAAAAATGAAAACCACACTTATGTGCATAAAAATATTTGATTCCTATATTCTTATGTTATAATTCCAATATATAGATTTTGTTTACTCTTCCTCTTCTCACAAAATTTCATTAAGGTGAGTTACTATAGGTGGATCTAGGTAAGACTCAGATAATAACATATCCACTTTAAAAACATGATATTATATTCAACCTTAAAAAATATAATATCATTCCCTTGGTAATATATTATTTCATTATACACTAAGTGGCGATCCACACCGAGGATTATCTCAATGTTTATCATAGGTATAATACACAATTTTAAAACCAAGGAATATTTGTGCATATTAATTGTGGTTTTTCGATATATCTATATTTCAATAATATATCCACTCATTTTTTGATTGAAAACATTATTATTAGAGTGTTTTAGGGTGATTAAATGTTATTAACAAACATGAAATATTTAAAACAGTGTATAGATCCAGAATCAAATAATGCATTTGTTAACTTTGAGTTTATGTTCAAACTGATTGTTATCACATCATTTGAATCTTTATCCTAAGATATATTAATTGTAAAAATATGGGATTTATATATATTCCACTTTTTAGGTCAATTTCTTTAAAAATATAGCCATTAAATAAAATAATTCTCAAACTTTTAATTTTTAAAGCACTAGATATTAGAATCGTCATTATTTCCCTTTCATCTGTGATCTGTTAGGATTTTTCTCTAAACATGAAATTTATTTTCATTGAATTTAAGTAAGTAAAGGGGTGTTTGATTCAATAATTATTATAGGTTTTATGTTTCACATGTAAAATATTCTTTATTGACACATTTAATTTTTTCATGGACCTAAATCATTCGATAATTCTCTTAATTTCTGAAGAAAATATAAAACATGAATAATTATTTCTCTATATTTATGTAACATTATAATGTCTCATTGTATAATGGAGTAATTTGAGGGATTAGTACCCTTTGTTGGATCATCGTAGTCTCATTATTGAAATTGTAAATCATTATTTTCTGATTATGTACATATATAATAGCATGTCTTGGTAATCTTGTAATGTTATCCATATACTCAACATAACTTTCTTATTCTTTATGCTTTATATTAATAAATTAAATTCTATATTAGCATGTTTATCTTGAGGAATATATTTTTCAAATAATATAACCTTAAAATTTTATTATCCCTTGTTTTTATCTCATACTACTCCTTAGTATTTTTAATTAATGATCATCATAGATTACTATTTCCCTTTAAATAATAAACATCTAGAGTAACATTATCCATTTAATTACTCCATAAATATATAAATATCCTTTCAAGGGACTTGATCCTTTCTTCATATACTAATGGATTTGTAGGTTCATTAATGTATAGAGGTTTCTACCATATAAAGTGGTCCAAAATCAAATTATCATGTTGTAAATAAGTAGGTTATTCAATATAGTCAAGGTTATTGTTCATAACTAGATTCAACTTTCATAAAATATCCATAATATTCATAGCTCCAACATTAACCACTTTGACATTATTAGGAAGTAAATCCCTATATTATTTCATAATATTGATATAATTTCTATTCTTTCTATTAGACACCATCTCTAAATAGTGTAATATTATTAATTACCACCTCAAATTATGAATATTGATCCATATCATAAAAATTATTATATAGGTAAACTTTTAGGATCATTCTATGGTTTTAATATATTTCTCATGCTATATATGTTCTTCTAAAATATAGTTCTAATGGATCCTACTAAAATTTCTATAACACCAACTATAACAACCCTAACTCTAATAACACTAATCCAATGGTTACTATTTTTAGTTTCTATAAGATACAATATATCTCATCACAGCAGATCAAATATATTAATACACTTTGTAAAATAGAAACATAATAGATATCTATATTACATTACAAAATTATAAAAAAACGTATAAAAATCATGAAAAGATTCTTATTCCTTATTTAATTTCCTTGAATTAATTCAAAAATACATTATTGGTAATATAGGTATAGGATAAAATAATGATTTCACATAGATAACTAGTAATGGGTTATCTATGGTAGAAGATATCAGGAATATATAAGGCATAAAAATATGGGAGATTGAAAAATCACTAAATATGTCATATAATCAACAACATGACCATGTAATATATCTATTAATAATAAAAACATAGTAATAACATGGAAAATAAGAAATAATTTCTTAATGAAAGAATGCATAAATCATACATCTTAATCATTCCATTGATGCTTTGAAAATTACATTTTCATTAAATGTGATCTAATAAACCAAATACCCAAATAAAAATAAATTCATTCCAACATTTTTTCCTACAATACCTAATAGATACATAAAGGGGTTATAAAATTTTATTCCCCACCTATTACTAAATCAACAAAATCATACCATCAAGACCTTGACATAGAAATTATAATATGTGTTGGAATACACAAAAAACACATTCTTTCATTGGCTCATGAGACATACTGATACATTGAGAGGTAGTATAACTATAGAAACCACCCATCAGTAAACAGGTGTAATGAATTCCTCATATATTTAAGGAATAATATAATACATAATCAATATTCATTTTTAATCAATAAATATTCATATTGAATTAAGTATATAGAATGCCCAAATTTCCCAGTCAATAAAATTAATAACATGATCATAATCTATCTTGTGAAATATGGTGGATTGTACCATTAGAAAATATCCTCATTAAATTATAATAAATATTCATGTATTTTTAAATAGATGTAAAACACCTTTATAAGGAAAATATAAAATTTATCTGAAATTAGAAGAAATATCTTTTTATTTTTATAATTTTAAAAAACAAAAAATTCAATAAAATAGTGGTAGTAGAATTATCATTGATAACCCATGGAAACATGAAATATAATATTAGTATCAAATAATATTCATGATGGTATAAAAAGGTATCCATGTGGTAAATCATTAAAACATTCTTTTCACATCTCGGGAAATAGATTCAAAATGATTCGTATAGAAAAAATTATACAGATTCCTTTCTAAACTTTTGAAAAGAATGTCAAAATTAGAAGAAAATGATCATTTAAAATCATTAATGTTCAGAGAAGAAAATTATTGAAATATAATAAAGGCTGTAGATATTAAGGATAATGATTCCCTTCCAAAAATTAATTAATAATGATGGTATTTCTTATAATCATTTCTTCATTTTATTTGAGTTCCCAAGATATGAAAAATGAATCATTTACATGAACTCATCACATAAAACCAAAGGATAAGATAATATATTAGCTTTATGAGATAAGATAATATATTTATCTCAATGTAAATGTAAACATAAAAAATCTGGATTAATAATTTTATTTCAAAATAAACTATTACATTGGAGTTCTACTTTCCCAAACAGTCTCTGACACCATTTTCATTGATATATTCCTTTGGATCTCTCCATATGAATTCATAAATTAGTCTTTCGTGAGAAGATAACCTATATAGAATAATAAATAGAGAATGACATGTATTTTTTTTAAGTTTGTATAAGATAATATGATGACGTTGTGGGAGTAAATGACATGGCGGTGAGCTCCTTTTATAAATGAGAGGGATCGAACTTTTTGAATACATTAAATATTAAAATAAAATAAATCTAATTTCCTAATAAAGTTGAACAAAATTATAAAAATTTATAAGATATGATAAGGGAGGGAAAAAATTAATTCATCCAATCAATTAAGGATAAGTTGTTATGATATTTTAACTCTTATCCCTTGGTTTGACCCCCAAATTAACCTTTTTAACCTTTAACATGGTGATTAAATTTTTCCATGGTGACTCATTTTTATTAATAAAGATGAAATTAAAAAAATTAAAAATTCAAATAAAATTATTTAAATTATTAATACCGATATACTGGATTCAACTTCTATAATTTATAAATATTAACTCTAATAAATGTATGCTTAAAGAAACAACAACAGTATTTTTTAATAATCATTTTATTTATAAAAATTAATTTAGACCATAAACATATATAATATTGATTAATATAACACTTATTTGTATATAATAAATTAAAAAAGAGTTTTTTACATTAATATAAATAAAAAACCAAATTTTACCTTGTTAATACTTAATTAATGGAAAAGAACCAAATAGTTTTTTATAAAATTAAAATATTACTAAGGTTCCAAAAAGAAATTAATAGATTTCTAAAATCAAAATATTTATATAAAATTTTTTCTTTACTTCTTAAATTAAATATCAGTAGATAAAAAGGATTCATATATTTTTAAGTCATGTTAATATCATAATTATTTCATATGTGTTAAAATATTTATTAAAACAAAATTATCACTATTCACCTAAAAATCAACCATTATTGAAAAATTCCCAATAGTCACCCTATCATAATTTTGACGTAATGAATCCAACATTTGTATCCATATAATCAAATTAAAACTATAAATTTTATGAATATTTCATTGAAACATATTCTTGAATAATGATAATTTAAATATATTGAAATGATGCGATAATATAATACCCATTTTTTTATATTTTTCGAATGTAGTGTTTACATGTTGTTATATAATATCAAGTATTATAATATGGTGGTGTTGAATAATTAGTACAATATTACATTCATAATAATATTATCATATCATCATTTTATATTATATAATGTGGTGATCATCGATTGGGGACAACTAAAAGACACACTTTGAGAGGAGGTTTTAATAGACAAGGAATTTTATGGTCCAAGCATAGTAGGAACATTTTTTCTAAATTAAAATTCATAAGAAGAGAAAAAAATGTGTGGTAAAAAAAAGTGACACCAAATTAAAAAATCACAATGACCACTATTCATAACATGGCCAGAAGGTACACAAAATTTGAACATAGGACCAAATCTAGATCAGAAACCCCCACAACACCCTTGCCACAACAAAAGGTAAATGTGATACAACCCTCCCCTGCCTTTATGTACACACAACTATCAACCAGAAAACCCCATGTTCTCCAAAGTCATCTCCAACATCTATAGAAGTCGGCATCCCAGCAGGAGATAACTTTCACCAGCCAGACATGGACAACCACTTGAACCTCATGGCCTAAGGATTTCATCGACCCACTACTCCAGCTCACCACCAGCGATATATTATCTTCACCTGCAATATCTTCTACCCTGTAACATATTTTTCATCACTCCAGCATTTTCCACTCATCATTAAGATCCATCTTCATGATCCCAAATCTGTTTTTTCCCTAATAGAAACCACTGTTGAAGATCCTTCTTCATCGAGATCACTGACATGAGCCGCCTCCCAACAGGATCCCATATCCCACTACCATCACTCCATTGATAACCCTAGATATTCTCACCGACCCTATATGATCCATGCATTCCCATACATTATGATAATAACACATTCCTCAATAGATATCCCCTGGACCACTCAATATGATGGCATTATCTCTCTAAGAACCTCTATGGGGTACATACTTTTAGCCAAATAGGAATCCAAACACGATCACCAACCCCACCATTGGTGGGCCCTAAGATAGGTGCACATCGCCTTCTTCCACTGGTCATATCCTTTGTAGGCCTTAAACCATTCAATATTCCATCAATTAACATCATCTTTCAACCATGTCCTTATATGGCCATTTTCATCCAATGATTGAGTGTCTCCGCTAGTCTGTATTCCATGGTCTCCAGCACCCAGATCCTCAGTCCATCTTAAGATGAAATTCCCATTTTCGTAGGTAATAAAGGGAAAGAAGGTCATGATTCCAAAAAATATCAATTTGATCTCAATCATTCTCACACATAAATTAATCATCAATATAGATTTCCATTATAATAATAAGATAGTATATTATTAAACCATTAAACCAATTTCATAAGTATCCTACAATATGAGACTCCATATAATTCCCATGCATCAATTGTGATAATGGTTTGGTCAATGAATATGATGAATTATCATTTATATCCTCTGTGATGATATTTATATTTCCCCTACTAATGACATCATTTACAAAATTGTATTTTCAAATGATGTATTTGGTACTTTGGTGAGACTGTATTTCATTTTCCTAAGAAATAGCTCCATTGTAATCATAGTAATGATCGATTTCTCAACCCTTGATATGATGCACCTCTAGCGAAGATATGAAATTCCAGATGGAAATGGATTCTTCTAAGGCATCTGATTAATATATGTACTCTATATGTATTATATAGTAATACATTATGGATTGTTTAGAATTGTTCCAATATATATATTCATCCATTTAAACCAAACCATAAAATCTAATTTAATATATCATGTTATCTATATAAAAATTGAAAACATCCTCTGTGTAACCCTTTACATAGATCTCATGATCAACTCCTAACACTAAGAAAATATAATTAGTTATTATCAATTGCTTAAGGGTATTGTTAAAAAAATATAGATACACTCAATTAGATTTGATTAGTTTCTATTGGTTATACTATGAACATATGTTACTAGTTATGACCACTAATTTAGAATCTATAGATCATGAATTTATTTAATTACAGAATCGTGGGTATTATATTATCTAAAAAATAAAGGGAGTGCATCCTAATCACTTAAATCGAATAACCTCCACAAAGAAATGAAATAACATTATTTAAGAAGGACGTTCAGATTAATCAATAACTTTCTGTGATCTACTAATGATCACTCAAAACCCATCTAACACCCCTATGATGAAACATCTTTTTCATGTCAATGCTTCCTGACAAGAGGTAATGATCATGTGAAGGCTTCCATACAATCTCTTATGATCATACATCTTTCCAATCGATAGATTTTAACAATTATAAAAATCCCCTTATAAAATAATTGTATAGAATGGGGGAAGCCTCATGTGGTAGATGTTTACATTGATATTCATATTACATGATCACTTGATTCACAAGACCACATGAAACCCCTTTGTGACATGTTGACTTTGTCACGCGAGATCACGTGGGTTGTGTCACTTTCACCAAGCGAATGGCCTGGGTCATGTCCATTCAATTATATGATTTTTAGTCATCTCCATAGAAAAATGGATATATTTCCTATGATAATTCATGAACATAATATAATGATCCATCATTGATCACACAAAACATTACAAGAAAGTGGAGTTACCATCAATAACAATGCTTTCATGCTATCATGAGAACCCTTGTCCTTGTAAAATGAGGAAGGAAATAAAATAATAAAATATGGAAGACTATAGTGAAGGTAATATACGTTGATATTTATTTGAAGGGGGTTATATAGATAATATCTTGCGATGGACCTTTGGCATGGAATTCTGATCCTAAGGAGTCCCCTCAGAAAAGTTTTCTTAGTCTCCTGAAATTAGCCATAAATGTTTCCTTAGACATGAAAAATCCTTTCCATGTGCATCTTCATATCATAAAGACTCTAATACATACTGAACTAACTATGTGAAGGATCCTTGAAATGTCAATATGGTTAAGATATATTCCTTTTATTGGTTTTTTCAAATAAACATGGAGATGGTGTAATGTTCTCATGGTCGCGACTATCATACGATGCCATGGATGACCCACAGAAACATCATGTGACGCACATAGTTCACAAATCCATCCACTAAATCCATCTTATATATGTGGGATACAGACCATGAAATGAAACATATAAATGGGCCATTGAGACCTATAAATTCCCCCCCCCCCCTAATAAAAAAGTGACACCAGAAACACATACAAAGTGGTGATGAAAACTATTACACTGGAACACAAGAGTGGAATTCTAAAAGTAGAAAGTCATGTGATTTCAAGGGTCTTCCTCGAAGTTAAATTTGGGGAATAGCCTTTCGGATCATACATCATGAATTTGTTCTGCTTGTGTTCACCATAAATATCATGATATGGACTACCGATGGGCCAACCAAATCATGTGAATGAGTTTTCATATGTCGAATGAATCATGTAAAACCTAGAATAATGCTTGAAAAACTATGAGGCACATATGAATTAAGAACTGCTAAAGACTACAAATGAAGGAAGAATTATGAGAATATTGATATGATCATCTTGATGATCTTCTCATAACAAACCAAGATAATGTTGTAGCATCTAAACATATCACCCAAGTCATGAAACACCCTTTATACATGCCATAAAATTAATATGTTGTCTTTTGGATGTGTCAACCAAGTCATGTGACACCCTCCGAACATGCCATATGGGTCATGTGATGTCCTTTAGATGTTTCAACCAAATAATGTGACACCCTCTAGATATGATGATCATGTTTTATAGAGTTCTCTAGAGATGTTTCTCAAGTCTGGTGGTTGCATCCGAGAGTGTATCTCAAGTCATGTGGAGTCATTTCTGCGTGACACTTTGTTCATATGAATTTCTCATTCAACATAAACCATGTTATGAGACACCCTCTAAGCATGCCGTTTAGGTCTTGTGAAACCCTCTGGGCATTTCACTGAAATCATCTGACGTCAACCAGACCTGTAATCTATGTGTTGTGATGTCCTCCAAAAATTCAATCTAGGTCTTGAGACATACTCCAGACATGCTATCTAGATCATGAAATACCCTCCATACATGTCATCTCTGTCATACAATTTTCTTGGGATATGTTTTATAGGAAACCCGAACATGTCCATAAATAATCAAACATGTACAAAGAACCTTATACATATCAAAAATATAATTAGAACATATCATGAAGACACTCATGATATGCTATTCTAGAAATCTGGAAATATCAAGAAAATGTCCTAGTACATGATAACATTTTCTACTGGGCATATTCAGTGATACCCCCAACTGAACTATGAGAACTCTAATTCCTTATATAGGAATGATGTATAAGATAATTTCCAAATCACTATTCCCTAATGGGACTCCCCCTTGGTATTTCACCCTCCATATCGTAAACATTATAACATTAGGGAATCAATTCATCCCATGGGTTTCCCATCCTTTCTCATATATCAGTGCATTAAAATGAAAATCAAATTATGATGACTCTAATTCATATCATAAGAAGGATACATAGGATTCCCTCCTAAATATCCATCTCGATACAAGGTGCCTAAGTGCCATCATATATATATTTTCCAGATGATCTTAAAATTCATCGATGAATTGAACTATGTGGGTTTGGACTCCTATCATAAACATGATACGTAGGATTCCTGGAAGGCACTTTTGTTGGTGCTTTCGAAAGATGTGTGATTTTTAGGTACTTAGGTGAATTAGAGTAGATGGCTAAGGTTGTCTCTCAAAGAGGAAATAATTAGAACAAATTAATAAAAATATTTTGAATAAAATATAATATAATATAAAAAAATAATTAAAATGATGGGTTTTTTGATAATTTATTGAATAAGAAGAATTATTCAAGATGAATATTTATTTTTTTTATTTTTGAAATTAAATTAGATTATTAAGAAACAATGAGAAGATGTTTTTTCGAAAATATTTAAAATGATTTTTGACCTAACTATACCAATTTAATTACTTATTATTAATTATCATTTAAATTAACATACACTTCATTATTCTCCCCTAATTTATTAATCCATGAACCCTATGAGAATTAACATTATAACAAATATGAAAATACTAAAACCCTAGACCAGTGTCAGAACATGAAATCATTACATGCTACTTTGATTGTTTCTCTAATGGTAGATTATGCTTAGTATTAATTTTAGGAATACATACATTCTATAAATAAGGATGAATTGATTTTAGGTATTATATTCAAACTCAACAAATTAATCCCATGTGGTTTTTTAATGATTATGTTTTCACTCTCGCAATTCACACAAATATAAACTTTGTGTGTTTCTCTATAAATTGTTCAATTTCCTTCATAGTTTCTTCAAATTGAAAAACATAATTCAAAGATCATATTATGTGAATTACAGAATATTATTCATTACAAATAAGTAAATGAATATCATAGTTCATGAAAGGGTGGGATTTTACTTTCCCAAGACATAACCTATATTTTCTATTATTTTTTTCATTTTGATATTTTTATTTTTTAAGGTTTACAATAGTTGGATAATAGGTACACACACATACAATAATTTGGAAAAGTAATGAAACAGATCAGAAGATAAATGAATATTTGGATCAACCATTGATATAAGATGGATTTTTTAACTAACATGGACATTCCTTTAATTGAGTAAGAAAAATTCCACAATTCATGGTTAAGTTAAAAGTTATATGTAGAAATCAATGACACAATTTACCACGAACAAATATAAAAAATAATAGTGTAAACATCTAAAAAATTTTATAATGACACAACTAATCATATCAACACCGACTTCATTTATATATAAAACTCAATACTTTTATGGAGAAATAATTTATGCTTATTATGCCAACAATTAATTTGTAACACATGAATTTTCCATATATTCCATATCAAATTGAGAAATCTATATGATATTTTTTTGTTAATTTTATTCATTTTTTGTTTTTTTCGTCATAAATTTACAATAAAAATAATAGAATAGACACACAAAATAGGAAAATAAAAATCATAAGAAATGATTCCAAAATGTTTTCCCCTCCCCCACACATAAAATATTTCATTCTCTTCAATATGAACTTATGATAATGTATTTTCACATGATATCTAAAATTTTAAATATAAAAATTATATAAAAGTGAAATGGTTAGGAATATCCATATATTCCCTATTGATGATGTGTTCATGTTTTGTGATGAAATCAACTACATGGGAGGAAATTTCATCAACGTATGTCATTAAATGTTTCCCCTTGTTTATAACGATCTTTATAGTGCAATATTTTGTTATATCCACTACACCATAAGAAGATAAATTAGACCCAACATGTGGACCTAACTACTAGGAACCAAACATACCAGGCAATAGATTCAACCGTGAAATGTAGTGTATAATTTTTTAACCAACATGAAACACTTTTTGTTGGATCATTATGTCCTTATCCACTATTGATCAGTCCTTGCAGAGCCTTATTTTATAATATGATAATAATAAAATATACTCAAGATCCTTAATGTGTAGCATCAACTAAATTACAACTTTGGAAAAATATGTGTTGCATTTCATTATAACCCAATAATACTAATGCCCGACTTCAATTGGGAGACGATAGTCCTTCCCAAAAACAATCCGAAATGGGGACATTCTAATGGGGGTCATGTATGATATCATATACTCCAACAACATATCATACAAGTTCTTTCTCCAATCCTTCCTATTCGGCTGCACAATTTCCTCCAAAATTTGTTTTAACTCACGATTTTAAACATCACCCAGACCATTTTTTTGGGGGTGGTATGGTGTTGATGTTTTATGTGTCACCCCATAAATCTAAAGGAGGGAAACCAAATAATGATTAAAAAAGTGTGTCTCCTAGTCACTAATGATATCTTATTATACACCAATCCAACAATAAATTTGTGCCTTGACAAAGAATGCTACAACATGAGAATCATTAATCCTGGGGGGATTAACATCAAACCAATTTATTACATAATCAAAACTAACAAAAATTTAGAACAAAATAAATGAACTTGTAATGTGACCCCAAAAATCAATTCCTCAAACATATAAAATCTGAGACAATAATACAAGTTTTTGGGGAACCTCTCGTCTCCTAAAAATGTTCCCAGTGTGTAGGGAATGAAATCATGACTTTAAAAACACATGGGAATAATTAAATAAGATAGGGAAATATAATTCAAAGTCTAATACTTTCCCAGTGGTTTGGTGGTGTCCAATGTTTCCACCACATGCAAGTGTGTGAAAAAAATGTAAAACAGACTCAAACTCATGATCAGGAACACACCTCCTAATAACATGGTCACTACATGTGCTATATAGGTACGGATCATCCCACACATAAAATTTGGACTCACTCTTTAATTTTTAAAATTTATGTTACATTAAATTTGAGGGAATTTCAAAGGCAGTGAGGTAGTTAACTAAATCTGTATACAAAGGGTTTGTACTTGAGAGTGCATATAGATGCACATTAGACAAAGTGCCCATAAGTGGTACATGCTTCGTTGTATCTGCCAATAGTGTGTGAGTAATTCTATTCATGTGGTCCACCACCTATTTTTATAAACCCTTCTTGTCCATTATCTCAATATCTAATTTATAAAGAATGAGTATCCTTTTGTTTGGTTTGGGATTTGCATTTGGATTCTTCAATAGGTACCTTAGAGCTATATGGTCAAAATCAACTACTCTATATCCCAATAAATATGAATATAATTTATCTAAAGAAAACATGATGACAAGAAACACATTTTCCCTGATTTTTTTAGTTCAATTATGAAAAATATAATGTACTCAAATCATATGAAATCGAATGTTAATGTCTGTCGACCTTCTATGATAATACAGATCTAACATCAATGTTTGACACATCATATAAAATCTAAAATGCATGGTCCCTCCAGGGGTGTTGTATAATCAGTGGAGTGGTCAGATGCTTCTTCATCTCATAAAATGATAAAGTACATGAATCATTATAAACGAAGACAATATATTTTTGATGTAGTTGAGATTATGGTATAGCGATCTTACTAAAATATCTGATGAAGTGTCGATAAATGCCTACATTCCCTGTGAATTATCTAACATCTCACCCATTTGGTTGATATTGTATGGATTAAATAATATATTCCTTGGATATATCATCCTCTATCACGTGTTTTAACACTACATTCATTAAGACAATTCCATGATCTACCATAAAGTGACAATTTTCAATGTTCAAACCCATATTATTCTCAACTAAAAAATTAAACACCTTTCCCAAGAAAAAAACGAATCCATAAAATGAAGATACATACACTATAAAATCATCCATAAATAACTCCATGTAGGCCTCAATGAAATCATAAAAAATACTCACCCTGCATATTTAGAAGGTACCTAGGGCATTGTATAGTTTATATACAATCCTTTTGTAGAATAATGTACTGAATGGAAAAGTTAATGTTGTGTCCTCTAGATCCTCTAGAGATATATAAACCAAAAATTATCATGAAAATACATCTAAGAATCAATAATGTGTTTTCCCAGATATAATATCAGGCATTTGATCAATAAATGGGAGCATAAAACTTTACTTGCGAGTTGATTGATTTGGTTTCATATACTCAATACACACACACACAAAATTTTGTGCCTTCAATGGAACTAAATCCTCTCTCTCATTTCTATCAATAGTAACACCAATTTTTCTAGGCACAACCTGAATATGACTAACCCAATAGTTTTTAGAAATGGGATAAATTATTCCTATGATGAGAAAATTTTCAAATTCTTTTTTAACTACTACCAGTAAAGTTGAATTTATTCTCCTTTATGGCTAGCTAACTCTTTTGGACCGATCCTTCAGAAGAATATTATGCATGAAAATGGAGGGGATAATAACTGATATGTCATCCCAAGTCAATTCTATTTCCTTGATGTTGTCCCTAAACATATTCAAATGTTTTTTAATTTCTAAATGAAGATCGTTGGAAATAATAACAGTTAATTTCTCACCACTAAACATGTATGTGTATTTTTTATTTGGTGGTGATGGCATGAGTTCCATTGAAAGGGTGTTTAATGGTTGGATACAATGAATGAATTGAAATATGTACATAATGAAAGTCAGTACCAATATAGACATCATCAAGATAAATAAATAATGCATCAAGTCCATCAGCATACACAATAGCCAAGTAATAATTTTAGAAAACATGATCAAAATCAGAATATAAATCCATTTCAAAATCAAATCTAAGAGAGGTTTTTTGCATTAGAAATATGTTTGGAAGTGTTCTTAGACAAAAAATGAGAACCAATTCTCATAATCTCTTTTATAATTGTACATTCGAAATCCATGGGGTTGTAACTTGGTGGTTCTAAATGGGAGATAACAAATAAAGAATAGTCCCCTGAAAGGCAATTCATGGAGTCCATAACATTAAATATCACAACATCATCTCCAAAATCCATGGAAGGTGAACTTTCATGAACATTTATGCTTTTTTAGGAAGGTCCTACCGATGATAATGGGATCATGATAACTTACCTGAATAACCACCATGTTAATCATATAGAAATATGTTAGAGAGATCATGTATTTTACCCAAAAAAGTACATCCTTAAGGATTACCACTAGATATGATATAGCTCTATTCAACAGTTTTATGACTACTCTCATCCACTTGATCTCATGAACCTATAAGGGAAAGAAAATAGAGTGAGGAATCACATTTATTGAATCTCTTAAATCACATTAATCCTTAGAAATGTAAAATTCATTTATGGTACATGGGATGGTGAATGTCTAGGTATCATTGCACTTTGTTTGAATTACATGAGTTTGTTTAATGAGTTCTGACACATTCCATCTAAGATGGATCCTCTAATTTCCCTTCAGACTGCTTTGATTTGTACAATGTTCTTCTAATAATTCAGAAAACCTTGGTATTTTCAACATGGATAAAAGTAGAGTGATGTTGATCTCGACATGATTGAATGTTTCCAAAACCTATTTTTGAATCTCTTATTCTACCATCTTCTTATTTATTTACAAAATTAATTTGAAATTTAAGGGGTTTAGGAGAAACATAATTAATTTGTTTCTTACCTTTTTATGTCTCCTGGGGATGCCCCTCATTTGTTCTTGAATTCTGCCTCTCCGAAGTTGAGGTGAATCCCGGTGGAAATACAGGGGAAAATGAATCATTAGTTTGCCTACCATTTCTCAATTTGATGAAAATGACATTCCCCATGGGATTTGGAGTAGGTTGGGAAGGTATATTTCTATATATCACACTTACCAGTTCATGGGGTGTGGTGTAAATTCAGCTCATTTGTGTCTCAAACTCCATCAACTCAGAACCGTGACTCTATAGATCATTCTGCTAATTAAGAACAATTTGTTTCAAAATATCTATAGTGTTAGAATATCCCATTATTTTAGAATTCCCATGATGTTTAATTGTTGATACATAGGCTTCAAATATCCTTTGGGGTTTTTGGAATCCCAATTTTTAAGGTGGAGGTTGTGGGAAGTGTTGTTGAAAATGGGGCCTTTGTTATTGTCTGGATTCATATATTATGTCTGAATCATCCTTCCACAATTTTTTTATGTTGCTGAAAAGTAATCATACATATTCTAGGTATATGGATGTTGTTGTTGTTGATATGGTCTCCTAAATTATACTATTATGAAATCCTTTGTCTCTTGTTATTGGGAGAAATAATCAATTTGGTGGTTTGTTTCTGTGAAAATACCACAAGTCATTGTTGAAGTGAGTTGGGATGTCTTTTTATCCAATGAAATTTATCTCACTAAATTGGTCAATTTGTTTCTTTTTTTATCAATTAAATGACTTTCAAAAGATTATAGACTTGCATGATGTACTCCCCCGACATGTGGTGTAATTCAATCAACAAATTATGGGGTGTTTTGTACCTTCTTATCGATTAATGCACACGAAGGTACTGGTGTTTTTCAACTAATTACCTGGAAGTCATGGAATCCACTAGGATTTTTTCCATAGGTTTGAAGTCCTTCATTGAAGTATTGGATGACCAGTTGGAAAAATATTTAGTGATTCGGTTATCATGAACACAAATTCTCCAATCACTCCTTGTACTCATATATTGAATCTCATTAGGATTACATTATTCTTGAGATAAATCTTTTAATTGTAGTGGACCTTGATACATGAAATAATAATGGCATGAAAAATACTTCTTAAATCATTCAAACAAGTTACATATTCAGGTTATAAATAATGTATCCAATTGTTTTCTCTTCCTTTAAGTGAGAATGTGAATTCTCTTAGTTTTATTTGATCTTTAGTTACATTTCTTGGAATGATAAAAACACATTAAATTATTTTAAATTTTGTTGGATCCTCACCACATTGTCCATAAAATGTTTCAAGTAGGTGAAATAACCCATATTTTAGTTAAAATTATGATTCGAGATTTTGGTATACAATACAATCTGGTTGATAGTTAATATATTCTTCATATATTTCCTGAATGGTTATATTATGTTCATGGATATTGATTTCATCAATTGTTTCTTGTTTTATGTTTGAATATAAATTGATTCCAATTTTAATATTAAAAGAATATATGAATTTTTTAACAGGTCGAATGTTAAAACTTCTTATATAATGAGAATGTATGATTTGAGCCTAAATGCTCTGTTCAATATCAGGTTAATGATCAATAATATCCTCCATATTAGTTCATGTAATAAATCATATGAAAATTAAATGAACAAAAGTCAACCACAATAAAATAAAAATGTAATTTTTTAGTTCATGACCCAAATAATAAGAATAAAATAAACTAAGAAGAAAAAACCATAATGGGTAATGAAGGAAGAAAGGAGAGAATAGGAGAATAAAATGAGAAATAAAATTAATACCTATAATCGGTGGAAATAATTACTTTCCTTTATACAAAAAACACTAATTTAAAAGGTGTTTTCATGGACACTTTCAAATGATTTATGGTTTTTGGGTACATAAGTGTAGTACAGTGGCTATCCAAGGACTTCAATCAAAGGGTTTGTAATTAGAAAAACATATAAAAAGTATTTTGAAAATTATTTAATATATTATAAACTCATTAAATAAAATAGGGGGTTATTTCATTTATAAATGATGAATAATTATGCTGTAAAAATCGTTTTTACAATGAAATTTGATTAACAAGACACAACGAAAAGAATATTTTTTAGAAAATATTTAAAAGGAATACTTGATCTAATATATAACATCAGATAATAATAAATCAATTTAATTTAAATTTACATTGATTTAATTATTATACCTTTATTTTTTAATCCCATAACACTATGAAAAATAACATTACCAAAA
This sequence comes from Viscum album, assembly GCA_963277665.1. Classification (NCBI taxonomy): domain Eukaryota; kingdom Viridiplantae; phylum Streptophyta; class Magnoliopsida; order Santalales; family Viscaceae; genus Viscum; species Viscum album. The sequence goes on from OY728162.1 coordinate 1,023,228,911, forward strand.
ACATGAAAAAAGTTAAACCCTTCACCCACTTTAGAACATGAAATCGCAGCACCCTGCATTGATTGTTGTTCTAAAACTATAATATGTTCATTGGTTATTTATGGAATAATTATATTCTATAAAAAAGATGAATTGATTTTAGGGATTATATTTTAACTCTATAAATTTATCACGTGTGGTTTTGTTATACAGGTTAAGTATGCGCTCTCACATTTTGAAAAAATCTCAACCTGATGTGTTCTTTTGAAAACTAATATATTTCATAAATAGTTTCTAATAATTTAAATAACTCAATTAATGTAAAATATATTCTGAGTTATAGTATCTCGAATATTCAAAAACAATAAATGAAGAAAGTAAGAGGTTGATCGATTATTAGAAATACTACTCTTCCATGGGTGGTGTAGTTATCGCAAAAACAAATTTCATTATCAAAGGATTATAATTGGTATAATAATATCCCAATTATATTCTTTATTTATAAAAAAAATTGGAATATTATATAAGAATAAAATGGGGAAAAAATTATAAATGGACGAGAAATTAATATGTTTATTTAATGAACAAAAACAGTACAACAATGAAAGGAAAAGAATATCATTTAGGAAAAGATCCTTTAATGGTAGCTTCCATCCTAAAATTGTTAATTAAAATGGTATGTAACCACTTTTACTCTTATAAATATATACTAATTCATATCCCATACCCTTCAAATGAGAATATATATATATATATATATATATATATATATATTAGAGGGGAGCCTAGGATACAAGTGCTTTTAAGTCTGAATGGGGAAATTCTGCCAAATATGTTAATCCCACTTGCACTGCCATATTGACCACCAAAATGGGAGAATAAAGTACCCCTCTAGAAGGATTAGTTGTTAATTATTTTTTATAGATGTCCTATATAAAGTTGGGCCCAATCCAAGAAAGTATGATGATTTTATGTCCCTTATACTATAGTTATGTCAAATCATGAGAGTATATCCTATGATTGAATTCATTGCCCATTTAATTCAACGTGAAAGAATGTAATGAAAGAACAAGTGAATAATTATTTTGATTTTTTATCGTGTATCCTAAACATGAGATACCATCCAGGTCTTTTTAATAATCAAAAATCATCAACCAATTGTGAAAAATTGTAATGACGAAATAACTAACTCATTTTAGTAATTGAGAATCATATCTCTTAAACATGAGGAACCATCTACGTCATTCTATGAAATAGTGAAATCAGGTTGAGTATAAAACATGGAATATATTATTTATCTTATGGAGGACTCATAGGAAATTTTAACCCTGCTTTTTATTTTTTTTAAGGACATTTAATCATCCCATGATTTCTTCCAGGTACCACTGGTAAATACCTCTTCCTAAAGTTCTGCATGTAAAATTAATTTAGCATTATAGAAATTTAATTTCCATTACTGAGTCTATGAAACAAATTAGATATATCTCTATATGTCATTATGTGTTTTATGTAGTTAACTTCACCCATATCATTCATCGAGATACACTTACCTATGTACACCTTCACATAGTGAAGTTTTGGGATATCATTTCATATAGGAAATTTTTTATTGACCTAAAAAATTAAAAATATTTCAACTCTCACACAAATATACTTATAAAAATATGAATAATATCTATTCTTGATGAAACAAATCACATTTAAGGCATTATAAAACCATATATTTCCACTTTGATAAGCCTACTCCAATCCGAAATTGGAAAATTAAATCATACATACCTAATCATTCTCATTTAGATTTTAAAAACCATTGAGTTGAATTATATAATAATACTAAACTAGATTCCCATTAGGGAAAATAGTTTTTACATTCATTTGATGTTTCACATTATCAAAATGAAATTCTATGGAATGAAAAATATGAATATAATTTATCATCAATGTATGTAAAAAAATTCATCATAGTCAATACCATAAACATTCTTGTAACCATTCTCAATCTTACATGCATTATAGGAAGAAAATATATCATCTATGATATGTTTCCATAAATAAACCCCACTTTTTCCCTATGGGTCTCACCCATTTGGAAACATCAACTGCATTCCATAATTTGTTAGTGTTTATGGATTCCATTTCATATTTTATGTCTTTTAATCATTTAGTAGAATAAAATATATACATGAACACCTAGTTTGTGGTAGGTTCATCATTTTAGAACATTACCGCATCATCATTGGAGATGAGAAATCTCAATTTCTACCTTAAAGTTCTCTGAAGCATCGAGTCTCCTGAAGCTGACCCTTATGGCTCATTTCATTCATTGAAGACCATTGGTGGATGATTTCTCTTAGTTTTTCTTTAATAAGTGCGGATTATTTGGTTTTTCGGTTGTGGGAATCCACGATAAATGTCACCTAATGATTCAATTTTCTTAAGAAGAGTAAATTATTTTCATATGCTCTAGGGATCTTCACAAATGTATTGGATATAAATTTTTACTCTTCCTCTGGTTTTATGATCTCTATATAAACTAGGATTCATCTGTCATAGCGATAGATGTATGTTTCCCTCAGCTTCCCTTTCCATTTCAACACCCTAAAATTATTCGAATGTTGGGAAATATGGTGGTTCTTTATCTCTATTTGGAATTCTACTCTTCTATGGTGTTCCCCCAATTAATCTTAGGATCTATGTTTGTTGTTACTGTCTCCAAAACATGAGTTGTGTTGTTTTGGATCACGGTTGACGAGGTGTTTCGAAACAAGAAAGAAGTTGTTTTGGATTCCTAGGTTGATCACTACTCAGTATGTCATTGATTGGGTCATGGGGTTGATCTTAGTCATCAATCCAATCATGAAAGGAAATCTGGTGTGTAGGAGAATATCAAAAACTCTAGTCCTACCATTGGTGAACCGCTACTACAGAAACCTTTATGTGTGCCACCTCCTGAACTAAAGGTCATTAAAGTGTTTGGAAAACTGAAGTGAGATCTTTGATTGGCTATTCCCATGGGATACCCTGTTGTGGCTATAGTTGGTAGTCTTTTTGGTGGAAAAGTGGATTCATGGAAGCTTCATTATTCTACTTTTCTGAATGTGGACATGCATGTAGGATCTATTATGGAGTATTTGGTATAAAGTGGTGTTGGTGGTGGTAAACGGGTCGCAGTTTAGATAGGTGGATGTCATTTGTCTCCTTCATCTTTTACATAGGTTTTTATGGTTTGAAGGGGTGTCCAAGTGATTGATCAACCCTCAAAACTTTAAGGTTCTAATTCTCATACTTATATTAGGGTGCTAAAAGGGTCTCAGGTCCCTAATGTGAATGAGCCAGTGTCCCTAAGACAATAGGTGCCCCATCATAACAATGATACAAATATGAATATGGTACATAATTGATTCTTGATACTGGATGAGACATGTAAAGAAAATGAGGATCCTGAATTATGGAATATTGTCATTCATAGGTGGAAATGTAAGCAGGAAGTGATTAGACACTGAGAAGATGAGGAATCGAGTGACCAAGATGTGGTCTCAAGTTGATCAAGAGGGGGTCTTTAGGACTAGTGTGGACTATGAGCTAGAGGAATTGGTTCAATCCGGTTCATGGAACGGAAAATAAGGAAAACTCCTAACCGAAAGCCTTTTGGCTCCTAGGGGGGATGTCAGGACCATGCAATGAATATTCACACACTCCAAACACTATAGTAACAAAATCACCAAGCAAGGATAAGTGCAATGACATAGAGTCTATTCAATGGGTTTTTCCCTTGAAAAAGTAAGTGGTCTCGATTTCTAGTAAGACACCAATGTGGACTACTTAAGAGGTTATTCAATCTCTAGCACATGGAGCTACGAAGATGTAATGTCGATGGTTGGACCCTTTAGTGATCAGGAAGGGAGAGATTTCAGCAGAATTAGGGGAGGAGTTCTCAATTGATGTGGCAATAGAAAATTTGTGGGACCTTCTTATGTCCTCTGAAGAAGATATAATGGAGGGGTTCTGATCATTCAAGCAAAAAATGAGGATGTGGAAAGGATGAATAGAGGACCAGTTCATGTTGATGTAAGCATGGAGCAGACCTCTTGGATCAACAAACAATACTTAATTTTGACCAGAGGCTTCAATTAAAGAATGATTACAGTGGATGAGTTCTAACAATCACGGGACAAGTTTCCCTCTCATCTTGAAGTGAGCATCAATGAAGAGATAGATAAAATGGTAAACGAATTATCCTAGAAATTATTCAGGGCATTCGAGTCCAATATTTTAAAGTTGATCTTGAACAGTTCATTTTTCTACTTTTGTGCTTGATGTGTTGTTGACTTGTGGGTTTCTCTCTTTTCCATAAAAGTTGTTCTTAATTAAAATTTTACATGTACGAGGTTCTTATATAAATTGAGCATCTTATTATTTTAAAAATAATTATGGAATGGGCTCAAATTCCCACTCATAATTATTTTCTATTAATTGGTTTTGAACTACTCTGACATCATCATTCCTCCAAATAAATCTTCTATTGATAAAATAAATATCATGGAAATATTGGTTAGTTTCATTGGGATAACAATCATATAAAAATTTGATAAATTTTTATTCCATGTTATCTAGTTCTAAATTTTTTATGAATTATTAACATCCCCAAATATTTATAAAAGATATAATGGAATGTTTCGTAGTATATATTTCATGTGGTATCATTATAACCATGTTATATTGAATTTTGTTTAGTAAAAAGTATTATTCATCAGTGTATAACACTAGAATGTAATAGGAAGATCACATCAAATCATCATTAATGAAACAATGTCAAATAATATATTATTCATCATCTCATTAAAACCATTAAATTATCTCATTCTTGGAGGAGTGAGTTACAAATCATATTTAAAGTCCCTCAAATAATCAATGAATTCATTACTCAATTATTATCCACCATGATTAGATCGGAGGATCATTAATCATTTTCCTAGTTGATTCTATAGTTATTTTTGAAATTCAATTACGTTTTTAGATATTTCATACATTTGTTTTATCAGAAATATATATCCATATTGGAAAAATCATCAGAAAAAGAAAAAAAATTACCAAAAACTGCAACTTTCTTCAGTACGCATTGGTCTATAAACATCACTATGTATAAGATCCAATAGTACACTATACCTATTATATTTGTTTTATAAAAGGTTAATTTTTTGTATATTAATAAAAGATATATACATTCAGACCGATGCATAAATCCATGAGAGCGGGTGAATTAGATGTTTCTACCATTTAAAAAAATTCTTCTAATAATTTTTTCCCAAATTATTATTTGAACCATTGTTTTTAATTAAGAAAAAAGTTGATATGTTCTTATTTATCAAATCAAACACAAAGCATGCATCATACAATATGAATGGATATCAATACACTATGTTTTTAAAAGGGTTGGATCCATTGTTAGAAGATTAAAATTTGTTATTATTAAGTTTTCACATAATTATAATGTTTATGATAATAATAATATCTTCAATTAATGTGGCTCAGGGTAGTTTTCATCTTGTACCCTCCCACCATATTACATTGGTGTGCCTTCACTATATTACACAAGTGAGGGGATCTTTTGTATTGTGTCCCATAGTATTTGGCATCCTGATTGGACTTGAAAACCTCTTTCTAATTATAAAAGTATAAGATCACATAGTATTAGATGTAACTACATAAAAATAGATATTCTTCCTCTACCTATATTCATTAAATCCATTATTATACTCAATAACCTCTGCATACAACTCGATCTCTATTATTTCTAAACAACTCTATGTTTATACATAGAAAATTAACACTAGTATCACTCATTTGAGCTCTTTTGATATTCTAGAATATAGTATCTCATCAATATTCCATGGAATTAACACAATAATAATAATTAATAAAGTAGTGTTAGTATCTCACTTAAATATTTTTCTTTATTTTTGTTCTCAAACTATTGAAATATTTGGTTCCATAAGAAATGGTATTGAAACCAATTTTATTCATATTCCCATTGTTATATTATTTTCATCAATTACCTAATATTATTAGCAACACATAAGATGGAATTATACTTATTCTCCCTTAATATTCTTTCATGATCCCATAACACACTGGCTTACATGTTTGTCGCACACTCACGATCCATCCCTCTGTATTCTTTCTATAGTTTCTAGAGGATCAAGAAATCTTTTATAATGCTCCATAATTTTTTCTTGGGAGGAATATTTTTCTGTTTTTGAATATTTATATTTTAAAAATTGGAAATATTTAAATGGTTACATGAAATAAAGAATACTACATGCATTAGCATATCCACAATAATATTACATTCACTTTGCTCAACTTTAGTCTTTGGTATATTTACTAGTGTAGCCTTTCTTTTCTTATTTATATTTTCTATCTCAAATAAATATGTATTCTAGTTAATATTATATAGAAGGATTTGATTTTATTCAACTATTTGTCATTTTACTATAGAAATATATAAGAAAACATTATGCAAAGCATTATTAAAAATATACAACAACATAAGCTTGCGACATGGATGTTCTCATTATCAGCATTAGAGATTATATAAAACCAATTCATAATCCATATTTATCCTTTAATTATGAACTAAAATATCAAAATAGATTTTTATTAACATTAAATAATAATTACACCTCATTAGTGATGTCTTAAACTTTTAAGACCAACACTTGTTTCTATAAAATTTCATTTATAGATTTACGAAATCTATATTTTCATCATATGTAAGAAATTTCAATTCATATAATTTCCTCTCAGTTTTGATATACATTTTATCACTCATAAATATTTTCATTCCATCCTAATGAATCAATCAAATTTCATTTTGAGATATTTTAATAGGTAAAGAATAATTCCAGCATCAAATGGTTTATATTATTTTTGACCACCAATATACATTTTTCAAATATTATTATTCTAAAATAAAATATTAAAAGTATAATGATATCCTCTTTTATTTTTATTTTATATTTAAAAATAAATGCATGAAACATGACCCAATATAGAATCATGATATTTTAAACATGAAATAAAAACATTATAATTATCAGATTTATTTTACTCTCTAGAAAATTAATTATCGAATCCCACATTTTAACCCCAAAACATCTAATTTTTTTATGTGTTGATATTTATATAGATATCTTGATATTTATGTAGATAATTATCACATATACATAGATTCAAATGATCTTTAAATAATTGCAATGATCCTAACTCTAACAACCTTCATCCTTATTGAGTCTGGAATCATATATAGACAATATTAATTAATGATTATATAGAAAACAATTATACATTGATAAAAGGATCACACTAATTTAGACCTATAAGATCCTTATCTAATTGAGGAATACTACTTATATATTTTTTAAAAATCATTAAAAAGTCCTGGAATTATTTATTTTCCTAAAATACATAGAATAATAATCTTTATGAATTAATGAATGATTTTCAAATACCATCCCATGATCTTTATGATGTGAAAGTTCATCCATAAAAACTATAAAATGATCTATATATAGGAATCAATGGATGTTTCCATATTTTCAATCTTCTTTTCTTATGAATGATAATTATATAGATCGATACATATATTATTCCATCCATATTCATGGAATTTTAAAATATCTTCAGATTTAACCAATGATTATTTCAATCCACTATGACCCTCTAAAATAATTCTAATAATAATAGGTTTTCTTCATATATTTATATAAATTATCAAAATAATTATCAACCTATTTAAGAATAATATAACGACTTTATAGTACATTGAATACACTTGTTAGAGTATTAAAAGAACTCATATTCCTTCTAAAATAAAGATTCACTTTTTTTTTCAAAACATCATACAAGATATATTATAACTAGTTAGGTTGGCAGAAAACCCCTAAATTTCAAATAGACAAAAACAAACCCCCCTTTTGAACTGGGCTAAGGGAGAACCTATCAAAAACAAAAAAGGCATATAGATACAAAGGTTGTAAAATATAGTGGTCTAAGAGCCTAATGGAATAAATTACATTAGAAAACACATGTCACATAGGCACAATGTTCTATAGACCCATGAACAAAGTCTTATCAAAGTGTTCAATTCCAAAAAGAAGACTCGTATAAATATCCTCCACCCGCAACGTTGATCTATGGCACAACCCCACCCATGAGGCTGTAACACTGAGGAAGACAATGTCGACCAGATCTACAACCATGTGACTATAATCCATACAGAGGTAAATGTGTTTCCAATCCATCCATAAATGTTTAGACCTGTAGATCTGGAGTTTCATTCATACCTTCCTCTCCGATCAAAAGAACCCTTTGCCATATAACTATAGTATTGAAAGAGGAATACTTTAATGAAGAATATATCATATGGTTAAAATAAAAAAATGGGCGAACAACGGGAATTGAACCCGCGCATGGTGGATTCACAATCCACTGCCTTGATCCACTTGGCTATATCCGCCCCCTCTTTATTTGAAATAGAATCATAATATTCCATTCGATATTTGGAATGAATCATCATTTCATTAATCATAAATAAAAATACAAAGGAGAAAATAATCATCAAAATATAGATCTTATATAATATAAAGTATAAAGAAGTATAACTTATCCACTACCAAAAGGGACACCATAGGGAAAAACTATTATTGTTAAGACACTCACTGCAGCCAGACCTACCAACACTGTTATCACCATCTGATGCACACCATCCACCATCCACAACGCCCGTCACATCCTTTTTTCGTAGCATCCAAAAATGCCCCTTCCTCCCAGATCATATCTGAAACCAGATCTGGACCAGATCTGAAGGGACCGACACTGGAAAGGCATACCTCCTCTACTCAAGCCACAAAACCTATCGATGATAGTCGATGCACGCCTCCCACCATATTGTGGCCACTGAAACATGTCACGTCTCCGTCGTTCTCTAGATCCACACCGTGACTGCTATCACTGAAGTATAAGTACAAAGACACTTCACCTATAATTCCACAACCGTGATGAAAATAACTTACCGAAAATCTAAATAAATCGATGAGAAAAAAAACCCATGTTGATAAACCCCACTCAAAACCGAGAGCTCTTGGATAAAGCCGAGATCTCTCCATCTAATCAATTATTAACTATTAATCCAAGATATATTTTTTGTTGGATTCAAAATAATTAAATATTGATCACTATTGATGTTTTCTTCTTAATTTTGGCACATTAATATCTATATTTAATATATCTTTTAACTGTGTTAATAAATGATCATTCAAACTATTCACCCATAAGGAACATCAACTCCAAAAACAATTTATAAATAACAACTTCATGTGCTTCAATACATGTCTTAAATTCCATAAATATTATCTCATTCAATACTCTAATATATAGGGATGCTTCCTATAATCTATCCAGCCTAGTGCTCAAATGATGCAACATCATCCTCCTCCTTTTTCTATCATATGACTGTAAATTTATTTTAATGTTCAATAGTTGGAATATTACATCTATTCTAGTTGGTGGATCCATCCATTATAACATAAAATCAACAATATGTTAATATTATCACTTATTAACAAAAAATATTACCATAAAAACTATAGGGAACTTCAAATAGGATTAACAATTCTCAAACTATTCATAATTGAATGAATCTAATAATCAATTATTATAGTATTTGGAGTTTTTTTGGTTTATATTTTAAAGGAAATAATTCGAAATGTAAGAGTGATTTGGATCAAACCTATCCCCCTATTATCATGAATATAATATATAGGAATATTTTAATCTCGAATATATAAATTGTTTAAAATATTAATGATGTAATAAAACATTTCATTCTTAAGATGTATATAGTTATATAAACTATAACCTGCCAAGACGTTACGGTATGTATCCTATAAAATAAAATATATTCATTTGATAGGTTGAATTTATCACAAAAAAATATCATATAGTATAAATAATATAAATTCACATTTATAATACAAAAAATTATGGAACAATATCTTATTTTCTGTTGTAACATTTTCCCTTGGTTTATATGTATTACCTTGATTGGTTTCCCCTCATCTCCTAGTCTCAGACCTCATCATCTGTCATGAGAGCTCCATCCATACATAATCTTTTACTTACACACGGATGTGGGGATACAATGGATTTTATAAAGGGGGATTACAAAAAAAAACCATAGGCACATGGGCCCTTACATTCTAAGGAGGTTATAACACAAAGACAATCAATTTTAATTTTAACCATAATAAATTAAAAGAACCCAATCACATACACATGTATGGTTTATCATAATGATTATCCACACAACTTGTAATGAGAATACATTTTCAATATATTAATAAATTATGTTTATACATCCTTTTAAGAAGATAATGTGCCAAAAATTAATCCAATTAATTCAATTAGTCTTAATTGCATCCATGCATCCTTGACTCACTATCATTTATTGTTTAAAAAAATATGTTTCATATAAAATTAATTAAGTACACAAGTAAACATAGAGGAAATCGTGTCTTCTTAACCAAAATGATTACATGGAAATAGAATTAATATATAATTATCAATCCTAATTCATGTCATGTACTATGAAATAATTGACAAAATTTACATATGTTTATAAGTTTGATTACATATTTAATTTATTCACTGCATAAAATTGGGAACACTGACCATAGTAAAATATATGGAATGTACTATATTACACAGTGTGTACTATCTTCTTCATGTGTCCACTACACAAGCCATGGGACTTGGTGTGTCTCCTACTGTGGATGATTTTGAGGTACATGAAATTTTTGCAATATTAAAAGACATTTGTCCTTGGGTTTTCATGGTATTCCATTCCTCATATTCTGTATCTGATACATGATGTTCTAAGACACCTTATATTCTTTTTCAGATGAAAATTGAGAATAGAAATTGTGTATAGTGGTCACACAACATGTAATTATTCAAATAGTGTGCTAGCATATCCGGATCGACATGATGGTTCACTTTTTTGGATCATAGATACAATTTCATCAGACCTATCCAATTTTATCAGGAGATGCAGATTAAAAACACATTAATAAATGGAATTTAAATCCGTGTTACATTATATTTATACTTTTTGCCTTGAAAAAAACCTATGAAAACTCCATTAAATTTTTTCAGATGTTTTGTAGTTTTTCAATCTTAATAATTTATTGATTATATTAGTGATAATGAAGAAGTGATGAGATGATGATTTCAGATATTAAAATGAATTTTTATGTGTAAAATAAGAACAATTGCATGAAAAAAATCTATGAATAATAAAATTTTATTAATTAAAAATGTGACCCCTCTAATACCACTTGATGGTTATGTGAACAGTATATGTTCCTTGATGGCATTGAAATATAAAATTCTAGTCTTAATTTAAATGTAATAAGTACTAAATAAGACAAAAACATCATTTATAAAAAAACATATGACTTGACTAGAGAAATACATTGAATCTTGAACTCGTGGATCTTCACATGTAATTTATAATTAATTTATGTATAAAAATACAATTATATAATCATGTAATTCTATCGTTGTTTATAATTCAGATAAATAGATCTCATCATGCAATCATTATGTTGTAGGATAAAAGTTATGAATCCCTCTATTGGTGATTCACATGTGCACCATAATCTCTAAACATCCTTGTATAATCAACAGGTTTTATCATGGACAATCTCGATCATATTTTTTGTTCATTGTTGATCTGAGAAGTATTCTTTTGAATGAGGAATAACTCTTAGTGTTCTCTAGATGTCTTCAGAGAGGAGGAAGAGAGAGCATGTGTTAGGTCTCTAGCTTTCTCTCTAGTGATTGATTGAGTCTATTTCTATCCATTGTGAACAACATGGGTGATTATATAAGGTTATATAATTATGTTATTATTAGGGAGGGTTTATGGTTGAAAAACTACACAAACACCCCTTTCAAAATTTATAATTCTTAGTTGACCCCATGTAAAATATTTATATTATTATTATTAATTTCTTAACATGTGAAACACATTAAGAATGTAATTAAATATCATTTATATGATTTCTAATCATACCATTGATCTATGTCTTCATTCCCTCATTGAAAATTACTAATCTGAATGACTATTTATTTAACAAATAATTGTTACGGCATTATTAATTGATAAATATAATATAATAAATATCAAATTTGTTTAACAAATAATTGTTACTGCATTATTTTTATTTAACTCACTTATTCTATTGATTAACTTTTTAGTTAATCATGGTGATCAACAAAACCCATGTAAATATTCTTTATTCTGATCTCTAGAATTCAATATATGAATTTAACTGAGATTACGGATACAATTTGTGTGTGACCCTCTAGCCCTCCTCTCTTTCATTAGCCATAACCACTAAGTATCCAAGGTTAGAATCATGAAACATGATAGGGAACCAATAATGAAAGAAGTTATTGTCACAAATACATTCAACCTCTCATAAACACTTACCAGTTAATATAATTCCTTTATTATAATATCTAAAATCAAGTGGCTTTCATGCTGGTAACATCAACCTATATGATCGTAGTCTCTTTCTTTGAATTTTTTTGAAATGAACTCACCCATCACGATCATTAATTTCACTAGGAAGATTGATTCCCATCAAAGGGACTACGATGTCAACTTTAATCAAGGGATATATGGGACATATCTATTCTCGCTCTATCCATTAATGAAATATCAGTTGTGATGTACCCAAAACATCCTACCTCACCCCAATCATATATCGTCATGATAATTTTACAATACATAAATGTACATGAGTTATGAAATCCATAAATGACAATTCTAAATTAAAATTATCAATACACACATCTGCATATAGGAACATCCAATGACAATTGGTAATTTTGATTTCTTATTAATGATTCTATTCACATTATCTCGTGTCTTTGAGATTACTAAGGGAGAATATGATGAGAAGCTGTCCAAATGTCTTATGAGATTCCTACCAAGGATAGAAAGTATCATCTATGTCATGTCAGATAGTTTCATCTATATATAGTATAATTTTTTAAGAAACATGTCATGTAATGTTCTAGTTCTCATCAATGTGAGGATATTCAAAGACCATTTATTGTGAAATATATTAATAGGACATTATAAAATGTAAATTTCAGGAAAAAGAAATGTAATTATGTGATAGGAAAACATAATTAATAATTAAGACATTTAATCATGTACTAATAATTTTAGTTCTAGGGATCCAACTCCAACATCATTATTGAAATATGGGTTTGAATTTGCTTTATGAAATTTCTTATCAGGTGTAAGGAAGCCATGAAAAAAATATAATGTGGGTAGAATACTTTTAAAACAAAAAAGAGGTATTTTTGTATCTTATAATACATCTGGAATGACCATTTATAATGTGGAATCATTCATTGAGATCACGCCATGGTTATGATAAAACCAAACCTTCATTATCAACCTATATAAGTAACAATCCCACATTTCTCTCTGGAAGACTGAGCATGTAGGGTAGACCATTCATGAGACTCACAATCCAAAATAACAATCATGTTTGACATATGATCATATAGGACCTTGATATTTATACCTCCTTCCTCAAAAGGCCTTACTAGAAGAGACGATGAATCCTAGTGTCCATGCCTATCTTTCCTAAAATCCATAAGGAAACCATTAAGTACATTTTCTACATTATATAAAATTACTTTTATCACATAGACCAATGGATATTAGTTTATCACAAGATGTTTATTAGAAACTAAATGGGTTATAGAACCTTCATTGAGAAATTATAAGAAACTTACCAAGACTAAGAGATGTTTTAGAAATAGTTAATAAAACTGATGATCACATCCACTTCAAAAACCAAAAAAATGAATGAAGGAAACCATTCTTTTTATGGTCCTCCTCAACAATCCTACATAAATAGAAAATTAATCATCCACATTATGTGTAATAAAATTATACATATGAATTTTATCTCAATGATGAATGTATTGATCATATTCAATGAATGTATGCTAATGTTGACATTATTTAATACAATTTTTCACAGCTTTTGGATAATTTAAGTTTGTTTTTAACACTAAAATTATATAATATTTGTGAATTATAGTATTCCGATAATATTAAACATAAAATATTAGTGCTCAAATTTTTTGATTAAAGCTTCTGATTTTGGTGTTAAATAGATCAATTGATCGCATTTTGATTTTTCAAAAATTCTATGAAATAATGTTTTGTAATCTCGGGGGGAATCAAGTTATTTTTATGAATTTATGGTTTTGGAATTAATTTTTATAATGTTTTATGTTTTAATTTGGAATATTATTTTATAGAACACAGTTTAATTCATGATTTTTAATTCTAGATTTTACTTTTCTTTTTTTCTCATTTTAAAATTATTGATTTAATTTACATTTTATTTTCTTAACTGAATGTACCCATGTAGGGACACCTTTAAAATAGAAGGTTGACACATAAAATAATTTTCACTTATAAAGACTATATAAATAATTATCATGAGGTGGGATGATAATGTATTTTTTTCAAAAGGATTCCATGTAGGAGTTACCAAGAAACACTCACGTAGGGGAATCCCAAGATTCCTATATATGTAATAGATTTCCTAAAGTATCTTTTAGATAACTCATGTTAGAGGTTTCAATGTTCTATTCACATAAGATAATTTTTCTTAGTAGCAATGCAAGGAAGAAAATATCCCACACAAACATGTTTTTTAGGTTCACGTTAATTTCACGTAGTCAACAATAAGGGACCATCCAAGAAATAGAATTGTGTGAGTGGAAGAATATGTAAGAAATCTATTATGCTCATGAATGTTAAAGGAGGTGAAACCACATAACAAAAAATACATGTGGGAAATGAATACATTTAGAGATATGCCTATATAAAAGTATATCCATGTTGTAAAAAATCTATTTAAGGATATATTGTATGGACGAAAAACAAATCATGTAAATAACTACAAAGATTTAGGCAAAATCACTAAGGGTTTTTCATCAACATAAGGGAAATTATGGGTGGTAGTGATATTGGTAAAGTCTGCATAGTGCTTCCATCACCCTCTCCAACCCTGAATTGGAAAGATAAAACTATTTCCATCCCAAAACGTTTTTCTAAAAATATATCACCATCTTATAAACATCAGGCAGGTCAGGTCCTATCAATACTAGTTGAATATTGTCTAATAGTATGAAGAGGAAGTATAAAACTATTATTTCTAAGATTAAGCGATGGAAGAAGGTTTTGGATCTTGGATCTAAGATAAAGGGATCTCAAAATGTTAGGATATTTATTTTAATATGGATCAGATGTCATGATTGAAGATTCTTGAGTGTGGATATATGATTTTGAACTGATAGAGACTAGAGGACCAAGTTCTTATATTTATGTATGAAAATGTACTAGAAATACATCGGGAGAATAATAATAAGAAAAGGAGGGATAATATCATAATACACAAAGACCTCCGTCCATGCCCATTGGTTTTTTCTAAAGACAATGGATGATTCTCAAATATTCTATGGTTTTTGTCCCATCACTCCCCCTTTATTATTCTTATTATAATTCCCCAATTAACATGTGGAGCTAGATAATTTTACAACATACAATAGACTAAAAAATTCCCTTAACAAACATACCTCATTCAAATAAAATTATACCCCTTACACATACTTTTACTAGCTCATAGGTTTCTATCACTAACCACCCCTTGAAAGCTGCATTTCACTCAAAACTGTATGTGGGGAAAAGGTTTCTCATTGAGGTGGGATACATTAGGGCCCCATTCTATTTCATCATCATCATTTCTACCATTTTCCCCTATTAGTAATATAACCCTCATGTGTGGATCGCGACACATATGCATGGGTTTGTAGAGCTAACCACGTTAGAAAAAATGTCCAATGTAGCATCGATCCTCGCACTCCATGGTAGTAAATTGGTAAGCACCTCACCCATCAGGAATGATGTGAGTATGGGTCTCGTGGAGAGCTCCCTTCCCGACGGCCTTTCCATTTTTTGTTGGGGGAGAAAAGGCCTATTTTATTGGCGCGGTCCCGAGCATATTTTATGATTCCATGGTTCAGACTCGAGGACCATAGTGAATTTGAGAGCCCTCTGCTATGGGATTGAACACTAGTGCCTCCTATGAGAGAAAGATCCACATTTAGATTTAAGCACATTCCATGCAACTTAGTTAATGGGTCATGAATGCAAACTCTAATATGAATGTTGACGTTCAGGCCATGCGGAAAATAACGGACATACTATGCCTTAGGTTGGCAGGGTGGAAAGGATCCTAGATACTCAAACTGCTCAATATAATCGTGGACTAATCCATACTCTTGGAGGGTAGAAAGCTCTTTGTAGGGGTTCTGAATTTATAGGACACTTAAATATTTGAGAAGATCTTCCTTGAATATAGACCACATTAAATTCATATACATATCAAATTAAATTGTAAACTAGTGAATATGTATTCCCTCTATGCTCAGCTGAGCCAAGGTGATTTTTTCAGCTTTGGTGGCCTAGTTAATATGGAAAAACAACTCAGCATGCATGATCCAACACCTTGGATCCATGCCAGCAAAAACTGTGAGCTCGAACAGTCGAGTGGGAAACATATACCTGAAGCCAGTGTGGAAAGGGAGGGTATCTATTGCAACCGTTGGTTGAGAACAGGGGGTCTGGCTGATTATTGGGCACGTGAAGAAGGAACACTCAATGTTAGTGATATATGCACATCGTCCAGATACAGTGTATTGTCCATGTAGCAAACTAAGATAGAAATTGTTTTGGTGATTTCATTAGTGTCATGTGTCGTTGAATATAGAAATACGGCCTTTTCTTGTCCCCATGTTTCTAATAAATCTTCAAGTATACCAAGTTTGTTCTCAAATTCATCCTAATGGGTTTTCTTATGATTTTTCATTAAGATATCTCAATGATTTTGGAATTTTTTATGGGAGAAATAAGTGTGTAAGTGGGATGTTGGGTTGGGAATCACACTCTCCTCTGGTTGGGGCATCATACTCTGCGTGGTTACGCTAGCCAAAAGTAAAAAATGAAAAATAAAAAAGAAATTTTCTTTGTTTTTTATTTTTATTTTGTTTTGTTTTTTTATTTTTAATAGTAGGTGGAATCATGCAATACACAACCATCAGTAAATTGTGCTTTTCTGGAGCGAGTCTGAATAGATGCTATCCTGCAAGATGTAATCTGAGCAAAGAATATTGGCAATGCATCATGGACTAAATGGTACAGCTCCGTAAGAATGTATGTATTTTTTTGAGAATGAATATTAGTGAGGGTTTTCAATTAGAGACACTATTTTTTCTCACCCCTATAAATGAGAAAAAGATTTGATGTTGAACAATTAGAGTCATCCGGAGGAAGAGGGAAGGTGGGGGATCCGCTCAGTGAGACCCACCACAGCAGAGGTAGAATAATGCATATATGGAAAAAACGCAACGTCAGGTTGATCTAGGAGTGGGGATAAATATAATGATAGACCAAATTTATAGAAACAACATGACCAACTTTTTATATTGGTTTGTTACAAAAAACCAAAAATATATATGTAGCAAAAAACTATAGATGTATAAGAATAAGAGGATGAATATCGGAAGACTCAATGAGCTCCGCACAAGCCCATAGGCTATTACCCAATCCAAAATATGATTCTCATATATTATTTTGTTTCCATACCCTCACTCACCTTTTCTTATTCTTAAAATCCCCCCATTGACATGTGATTCTAGATATTTCTCCCACTTCGAATAGAAAAACAAATTCCCCTCTCAAACAAACCATATAAAAATACCATTATATACCTTACCCAAACTACTTCCCGCTCATAGGTTTCTATCATGAGAAATATTTTTTTAGGAATACTATGGGTGAAGCTCAACTTGTAAATAAAGATAACTGGAGACCAATGTTGAGTAATCATATGGTTGTTGAATGCATTTTGAATAATCATAGACACAAATGAAAGGACAATGTGATCTCAAACATGATTGATTGAAGAAGTAAGATATTGTGATACTAAAGGGACATGAACTAAGGATTAATGTCAAATGATTTTGTCTTAAGTAATATTAAGAACCAAGGTAAGATGATTTAGGTAGCTTCATAGTCCAATGAAAATATTAGATTTGGAATAACTGAAGTCGATGCCAATCATATGGATGTTTTAGAATTTGGTTACTGTAAGATTACTATTTGTAGTACCATGCTGAAGATTGAGGGAGTATATTAATTTTATATCACTAATGATATTGTGTTATGGAAGAAGGGATTCCAGTTTTTGGAAGATACACTTAAATGAATTTGGTTTTTATTACTGTTTTATATAACAGTCGCTGATTGTTTGAGGTTATTCATATTCAATAGAGAGAACATGATCATAGTTCATGTATAGTAGTATTATTATTTTTTCCATTATTAATAAGAATTTGTGGTTGAGGAGACATAATAGACTATACCATTGAGGATTGATCAAGGTTTAGAAATTAAGTTGTTGTTCCCAATGATCATAGTACCCTATGGTTTTAGTAGGGTTGTAATAATGTTTTCTGCATCAATCTGGAAACATGTGGTGTTAATGAAAGGTGTTGTTTCATTATTGCTTGAGGTTGTTTCATATTAATTCGTTGTAGTTCATGATGATTGGATGTTGTCGAATATAGTCATGAAACACCTCTAAATATTTACTAAGCTCGAATCATGTGTGCCCAATAATATTTTTAAAGATAAAATCATTGCCACATGGGTGTCGTAATAAATGGAGTAGAAATTCAACACATTGTCATCAAATAGATACAATAATATGAGGAAAACCCAAAATTTTTTAGTAAAAAATATGCATTTATTGTGTTAAATGTTTCAAAAAGGGGAGTTACTCATTCATGACTGATGAGAGATATGGAGGATGGATAAGTATGTGGAAAATATCAAACATATAATTGGGGGGAACATAAATGTCTGTAGAACAACCCACACTGGACACAACTACATCACCATACAAAACCCTGGAGAACCCTAGAAAACCCTAAAACAAAGGAAACAGTCCAAAAGGTTAGAAATGAATAAAGTTGAAAAAAACCTCATTTAGATCATATATTCTAATCCCAACCAAATCTTATAAAAGTTTTCTACGTTCACTAATCACGACGGTTTTAGCCCTAGGGATAGAGAAGCACCCAAATTTCTCTATTCCCACCACAATGTCCCTCCCTTTGGAGATATAACCAAAGACCACATGATTCCTATTGAGCTGCTCCATCTTCATGGTATAGATGAAGAACTGTGATCCATTGCTATTGCCACTGGTAGTCCCATTCCCGATATATAGATTTTGGATGGAAGTTTCTATTTCAAGATTTTTGAGTTTTTTATATCTCAATGAATGAAGAAATACATTTTCAACCTAAAAATTGAAATTCCCCATGCATTTTCATTGATTTCTTACTACTTTTATGTTGATATTCTTCTTCATGAACCTAGAGTTTCACCAAAAACCACATTTCTATCTGATATTTTTTTTACTAAAAAATATATTCAATGATATTTAATTTATGAATTTGTGTTTGGTATATTTTTTCATGTTATGATTTTTTCCTGATCTACATACAATTTTCACTTTATTTGAGGTTCGAAACCCAGCTCCCCATTGTCTACATAGTTTTACAGTTTTATAAATAAGTAAATTTAATATTTTCTATAAAATTTATTAAATTTTTTCTTTCATTTTCAAATAAGGATTGTGTGACCAAATAAAAAAACATTCTCACGGGAAAAGTACTAATATTTTTTAAACATATAAAAAAATAATTCTTAAATAAGTTTCTTGAGATCTTCTAACTCCTTTATATGAACACAATGTCTTATCCTGGAAAAATAGAGGCCATAATGCCATAAATAAACAAACACTCAATTTTATTTACAATAGATAAAATTGAAATGAAATATTAATAAGATATATCATATGTTTAAGAAAAGAAATCATTCAAGAAAACTATGAAAGGCCTATAATGATGGAATACCTACTCCATCAAGTGTCAGGTGACCCATATTTTGTAATCTAGGATCCAGCATCTAAAAACAGTGAGTTGAAAAAGTCATATATGTTACTATTACATGCACATAATTTAATGCATAATGATGACTCTCTATCTTTTATTAGTGATTTTTATAGCATAGTGAACCAACTTCCACTTCAAGAACATACTTAGGATGAGAAAAAATTGAAAATTTTCACATTATCATTGATGGGGAATGATATGAATTGGTTTTCGGACTTAGATGAATATATTTTTTAGAAAAGTTGGAATAATTTTATGTTTCCTTTATAATGAAATTTTACCTAAAAATATTGAATGAATAAAATATAAATAAAATTAGTAAATTTCTTCATGATAATGGATATTAATTTTATGTGGCTCCTTATTGATTTAGAGACGTTATTTGGATGATCCCTCAGAACAATATTTCTTGTCATGTCCCTAGGGAAATATTTTTTAAAGGTTTCTCGTCTTCACGTTAGAACTAAGATGACAATTATTCTTGAGGAAATTACAATTACAATACTTATGAATAGCTTATACAGATTAAAAAAATTATCTCTTAACTAACAAAAAAAATATAGAAGAATAAGAGTGAGTAGATAAGGGTACAACATTAGTTCATGTATAGAAATAAACTACAAAATAGATATAATAAAAGATAAAATTCAATCACTAATAAACTAAAATTTCCAAAAATATATTAGCCATGTGGGAAATCAAAATCCAAAATAATACCATTGAAAATAAATCTATTTGTGTTGTATTTTCGGGAACAAAGAAAAGTACAACCCAAACATTGATATTATTATATAACCATATAAAAATGTTAATTTTTTTAGATCTGTTTCTAGAATGAAATATATAGATGATCCTTTTTTGAAAAAACACAATCATAATAATAATAATAATATCAATATATCATGAAAATAATAAGTAATTTTTTGAAAGCATGAATCCCTTGGTTTCCAAAAACAAATAAAAAAAAAATTCTAAAATAAACCTAAGTCTGAGTATTCTAATTCCCAAGAAGAATTATGGGGTGTTTTTAAATACTTTTTAAGGATATTATTCTCATAAAATAATAAAAATGATTTAGATTAAACTGAAACTGATGATAGAATGCAAAAATTGTAGCTAAAAATGGGGCACTGGGATACAGACATTTTTTCAAGAGAAAATGTTAAGATTCCAAATTCTAATAAAATCAATCCTAAGGAAAATATTATTGGTTGCTACAATTAGGATTCAATTTAAAACATAAATTAATTTAGTAAATGACAATGGGAAATTAAATCATTAAAATATAGAATATTTTGATTCTCAGAAACTATGTAATGCTAAATTTAGAATTATGGGTAAAAACATGGAAACTGAAGTAAATCAAGTTTTACACCTAAAATTCATGTAGAATGGAAATTATAATTAAATATAATAAGGGTTATAAAAAACATGAATAATTACTTGGGTAAATTTACACTGTTTTAAATATTGTTTCCCCACCAATTTCATTACTTTGTCAATTTCAAAAAAAAAATAAAGACCCTAAACTTCTCAAATTCCTTGGGATTTTGAACAAGATCCATGAGAATAATTTATTCATGCATCACCTAATTCAGATTTCATAATACATGAAATATCTCAAAACAACTATCTAAAATATAAAAACAATGGAATAATTATCTACATACAACCTCTTTGAAATGTGTGGTGCTATCATTTAGAAAAAAATCCTTCCTAAACATAAGGATTATATGCTATTTATCATACCGTACACCTTAGGGAATAATGGTCTTCTAAATATTATTTCTGATATTGGGGATGACATCATTAATATACCTACATAACTATTTCAGTAATTGAGGTTCTAAGAACTAACACCCACCACTGTTATCCTTCAGTTAGATGAGTAATCTATCAGCTACGTTGTAGGAATATTCAAAGACATATTAGTTAGTGTTGGAGGGATGTTTTTGCCAACTGGATCTCTTATTCTAGATATAGTGTGACAAGGAATTCCATATCATAATTGGTTGTCCATTCTTAAAAACTGAAATAGATTTCATTGATTTGTCAATTGGTAATATTATTTTTAACATTCGAGTGTCAAAGGTGAAATTTAATTTCGTTACAAATTATAAATTACTTTTGTTTGAATATAATTATTCAATGGTTGATTTGTTAAAAAAA
Organism: Viscum album; assembly: GCA_963277665.1. NCBI lineage: Eukaryota > Viridiplantae > Streptophyta > Magnoliopsida > Santalales > Viscaceae > Viscum > Viscum album. The sequence continues at coordinate 1,023,251,246 of OY728162.1, forward strand.
AGGAATACTCATTTAATAATTTTGAAGAAGAGATGGATAAATGATTGTTGGCTAAAGAAACTCGTTTTAAATGTGACAATATGTCTCCAAAAAACTCTGATGATATCGAGAATATAGTTAGTTTTCTATAGACCGAAAATAGGATTGTTCAAGTTACATTTTTGTTGTTTAGAAGGTGAATTTTCTATTTATATGATTAAATAAATTTTTATAGCATGTGATATTATCTCACCAACTTCAAAGAAATGTCATAACACTTTTATTATTAGGACGGATAGATATTTGAACACTTTTATAATTTTTATATACAACATTTTCTTCAATCTACTCTGAATATAGAGAGTAGTGAGTTATACACTTTGGAAAATAGTCAGGGAAAATTTAATTTTGCTCCAGAAATTCAGTATCTGTCTAGTTTTCACACTCACTTTATGAAATAAAATTATGAAATCATGTCACCTTACCCAATGAGTATAATATTAAATCATGAATGACTACAAATTTAGTTCAAACACTTTCCTTCTCACAAAAATATTCATTTTAAGTGAGAATGAATCATTTACATTCATAATCTCATATGAGGTAAATAAATTAAAAGAATTAAATTTTATACCTATATTGATGAATTACAAAACTACCATAGGTTAGACCATAAATGAAAGCTATTGGGTTAGACATATCTAGGTAGTTACTAAGAAATGAGGTTTATCTATTGTGACTAATGAAAAAATGAATAATTTCTTATCTCAAAAGAATCCAATTGTAGAGTTTGTATTGATTGTGGTAAAATCAACTCATCCCATATAAAGACAAAATTCTAATGAGGTTATTTAACCAAATACTTAATAGGATTATGGGTAATGAATTATTTTTATTCATGGATGGATATTCTTGTTAAAATGAATTCCTATCTAACTAGAAGAGCAATATAGGACAACATTCACGTGCCCCTTTGGGAAATTTAATTACTATATAATTTCCTTTGGATTATGTGGTGCATCAAATAATTTTCAAATATGTATTATTACTATATTTTTTGATATGATTGAGAGAATAATAAAGGTTAATATGGATGACTTCCCCATTATTGGACATACTTTTAAAAGATTGTTATAGAAACTCAAACTTATTTTAGGAAGGTATTATGAAACTAATATTTTTCTTAATAATAAAAATTTTAATTCATGGTCATTGAAGGGATGGATCTTGGTAGCAACCTATATAGTATGGGTATAGAGATTGATAATGATAATATATAGGTCATTCAAAATAAACCTTCCCATGAAAATGGAAAAAGGTGATAGTAGAATTCTAGGTCATTCTGGGTTTTACAGGAAGTTAACAAAAGAATTTTTTAAAATCACTAGGCCCCTTTTCTCAATTTTTTTACTAGATACATACATTTTTTATGAAAATTTTATGGAAACATTCATCCTTTTAAATGATAAATTTTCTTTTTCACCCATCATCACTTCCCTAATTGGATGTTGTCATTTGATATTATGTGTATTGTTAATGATATGGATGTAGGGGTTGTTTTAGACCAAATAATGGAAAGTAATCATCATTGGTTGTACTATAATAGTTTATTTCTTGATGATTTCGATGGAAATTACACCACAATCGAGAAATACTCATTGGTTGTTATGTTTTCTTTAAATACATTTAATAAGTATCTAATAGGGCCAAAATTCATAGTTTTTACTATCTATTCTTCATTGAAATAAATTTTATCTAAAAAAGAGGAAAAACTAAACCTCATTAGGATGATTATTTTGAGGAATGTGTATGATTTTAAAATTAATTACAAACATGGTGCTAAAAATATAGTGATTTTCCTCTTTTATAGACTAACTAGTATGTATAATGATGATACTAGAGAGGACGATAATTTCTTCATTGATGAAAAACTACTCAATGTACCGGTTAGACCATATGATTGGTATTTAGAGTTTTCATGTTTCTTTGTTATTGGAGTTATTACAAATGATTATAAACCAAATAATGTAATTCATTTCTAAGTTGAAATAATAATTTTGGGACAAACACTTGTTTTTTAAGAGGTGTAATGATGATATTCTAAGGAGGTGTGTGACAGATGATTTAAAATCATCTATTCTTGAATGTTGTTACTCATCATACTTGGATGGTCATCATGGTCGAGAAGGGACTACCAAGAAACACTTGCGGGAGAGCTTCTAGTTGTCTAAATTTTTTAAATATATAAAAATACTTATGGCTGGTTATTAAAATTGTCAAATGATAGGGAATGTTGGGATAAAATAAGAGTTTAAAAAACATGGGAAATTAAATGTTGGATTTTTTTTGTTTGGGGTTTAGAGTTCATGGGAACATTCCCATATTATTATAAAAGTGAGTACATCTTGGTGGATATTGATTATGTTTCTAATTGGTTATAGGGTTCATGAAGTTCATAATAATCGAGCATCTATTATTTTTAGATCTATTAAGAAGATCACATTTTCTAGATTTAGAATCCCCAAAGCAGTCATTATAATCAAAAGAACCCATTTAAAAAAATATGTTCAAATATTTTAATAGAAAGTATGTTTTTGTCCAGAAAAAATGATATTATTGTTATCCACAATCTAATCAATATTATGAAATTTGAAATAGAATGTTTAAACAGATTTTAGAAAAAAAATTCTCAAATTATAGAAGGTAATATTCATGAATGTAGGATTAGGATTTGTGGGCCGACAGATATTCCATAAAAACTCCAAAAATAATGTCCAAATATATTCTAAGTTTTTATAAAACATGTCATTTTCTTATGGAGAATTGACAGAAATCCTTTTAGGTAGTTAAGGCCTTCAATTATTATTTTAAATATTCTTATGATAGAATATTTCTAGAGATGAATGACCTTGATAAAATTATAAGGAAATCAAATGAAATATTTTGGATTTAAAGGGAATGTGTAAATGTTTTTCATGACTATAGTATCCAAAAATATGACTTTGAAGGCTTGTTATAGGGTTTTATTTATTTATTTAAATACTATAAATTTTTTCTATTAAATTTAAATCAATGTGTTCAATACATTTAATTATTCATATATTATTAGTTAATAGAGATTTAGATTTGTTATGGGATGAAAGAAGACCTTTATTGGTAAACCAAAAATGGTTTATGAATTATTTGGAAGGGAAACAAAATAATGATGTGTTATCTTTATGAAAAATGATTGTGGTTTCCCTGAAATCTTTCAAAATAATTAAAATTATTGTGATTTATGGGAGTCAACCCTTGGTAAGTCTTGTGCATTTTATTTTGATTTTGTTATGAATAAAATACTATAGTGATCTATTATTAATTAACTATCATACTAATTGAGTCTAATTCTACATTATTATAACAATTATGAAAGATAAATGATTATTTTATGTTGAATGAATAGTAGAATCCCAGCTTCATTCAAACAAAAAATGGGAACATCAAGCAGATGAAACATGAATCACCATCCCATTCACCCAAAATATGGTTTTTCCTTTTTGATCTTGTAATATTTTGTTCTATTGTGAAATTTTCCTTTTTTGGAGACAAGTTTGGATACCTTGGGAATTTACATTAAGAAAATAGGTATGGTGTCATTAGGTAGACTTAAATGGTGGGGAATATCACTATTGTGTATGTTTTATTTTAAATTATACTCTTAGAATTATTCTCATTTGTTTTGAATGTTTTCTTGATCTTCAATTGAAATAGGTGATGTGAATTTGATTTCTATTTTTTTTGTTTCATATTGAAATCCATTATTAATGTCTGTTGGCCACTTCAATCATTTTTACTTTTCTTTTGTACTAAATTACTTGAATTAAATTTTGATATTTTTTCCCTATTGAAATTATTTTCAATATATAATATTTAATCAAACTATTATTAAAAATATTATTTTAATTGAAAAAAAACATCGTGATGACTAGTATTATTTTGTGCATATTTTTATTGTCTGATTGTTAGTGATTTGTTGAAAAATGATTGTTAAATTTATTATAATCTCTTAAAATGTGGTATTGAACTACTAAAATTATAAAATCTAGTTGAGGTAAACATTATAAATAGCTTTTTGACTTCAGGATTCAACATTCGGGACAATTTTTTGTTTTATGTATAGGATAGGGGACTTTTATTTTATGATTTTTATTCATTTTTTTAGACATAAAAACCACTAAATATATTAAAAAAATTTGTTTTATATTTTGATATCTTATTCACTGGTTTGAATTTTTTCTATGTGAAAAGGCAATTAAGACACCTCAATATGGTTTATCTTTATTACCCTATGGATTTAATTAGGAACATAATTTGATTTCCCATGTTGAAAACCTTACATTTTAAAAATATCCTGGAGTATTTCTTGAATTTATTGTTGAAATTTTTCTTTTTTATTTGTATTACACTTATTTTCTATGTATCTAAATAGCATATTAAATGAAAAAAATTATCCATATTCTTCATTTGGTTTTTTATATTGTTACTATAGGATGGGTTATTTGTTATGTGCTTGTATTTATTCTGTTATTCCTAATCAATAGTTTGTCTATTTATGATGAAATGTTATTTATGATTTCCTATTCACTTGAAGTTAAATAAATATTTGGAATCACTAGTTGAATAAAAAATTAAATTTGTTTAATAATTTTTAAAAAAATATAATTTCAATAATTTTTGTAAAATATGAAACCAAATTTTAACTGAAACCATTTTTTTAAGAGGGATGTCACTTTATTAACATAAGAGAGTCCATTGGGAGAATCTTTTTGAAAATTGAATCATTGTGGAATTTTAGTTTATCAATATTGAGACGTATTTTCAACCACTAACTTTGTAAAATTGATTGTTTCAGAACCATAAATTTTATAAATTGTTGAGATTTTGTTGTGGCCTTTATTAAATATTATTTTAAAACATCTTTATGATGATTTAAATGATTTTTAGTACTAAAATGTAATGATATTAGCCAATTCTTCTATTTTAATATTTTTGAAGTTAAAAAAGTAACCCATTGAATATTTTGATGGTTTTTTTATAGTTTAAAAAAAATAGATTTTATTTTCTATATACTATAACAAAACAATTGTCAAATATGGGTGAATAATGTTATTTTCATGATTTATTAGTTTCAGAATTAAATATTATGTATTTATATGTTTTAATCATGAATATTATTTTTTGGAATTCATTTTAATTAAATTATTTAATTTTGGAATTAATTGTTGATTTTTTCAATATTTTAAAATTTTCTATTTCATTTATGGTTTACTTTCTAGATTTTAGGACCCCACGGAGAAAATTTATAGAAAGGTAGTGGATATGTGAATTAATATCTACTTTGTAAAACTATGTAATGTTTTATCACATAGAAAATGATCACGTATGTGTTTTCATAAGGTAGTAACATATTAGTATTTGAAGCACTCAAAATGGGAATTTGTATTTGCCCATACATGTAAGAGTTTTCCAAATGTACCATTTCTAGCTAAACCCATATATGATTTTTTAGATTTCATTCCGTGTAAGAGAAATTTTTATAGTAGAAACATAAGGATAAAAATTCCTATGATGAATAATTTATTTGAGGTTCCTAATAAAGTCATGAACAATATTTAAGGTCCCAACCATGTTAGAGACTTGCATGAGTAGCCAACTCTGAAATAAATCTGTTATGTATAATAATTATTCATGAGGTCAAACAATGTTACCGAAAATCCAGAGAGGGGAATGAGTATATACATGAATATAGTCATAGAGAGGGATAACCATATAGGAAAAAATCTAAGTAAGGATATTTTATAAGGAATTAAAAAATCATTCAACCAGGTGAATTGATGTAAAAAATATAAATAAGGATTCTGCATCCTCCTATGGGAAAATTGTGAGTGGGAGTGATGTTAGAAAATTCCATATAGTGGTTTTTTCATCCTATTCAACCACATAAAGGAATGAAAAATCTTAAGCCTTGCTATCACTCCTTTGAAGAAGGTAATTAATAACATTCTAAAATTCATAGAGATCGAGGAATTCCAAGCATAGTTGAAAAATAATTGAGTGTTCAAAGAGGAGGAGAAAATCATGACTACCTCTCTTCAGAAAAGGATGAATATTTCAAACACTTATCCATGATAAAGGGTGTTCATAATGATTGTTTATTGATATGAATATGGATCAAATATCATGATTAATGACTCTATAGGGAACTATATGAGTTGTATTATTGATTTACAGTTTATAAATACTATAAATATAAAATAAATTATAGAAAAAATAACACTATAGGTTGAGAATGAGATATCATTAGGCCATCAAAATATACTAAAATATGTTTAGACTAAAACAAAAGTATGATGTGATCTCAAATATGACAGATTAAATAACTGAGAGCATTTGATCCTAATGAAACATGACCTAATGATGATTGTAAACTGAGCATGTATTGATGGAAAGAATGAACAATGTATAGATTATTTGTGTGACCACATAAGCCAATGATCTGATCTATGATTGAAGAATTATGGTTGATACCAATTTTATAGAATATTGAAACATTGATCATTGTAATATTTCTATGGAACATGTTGAAGTTGAATGAGGAATTTTCATTATAAATCAATATTTATTTAGTGTGGTATCAAAATTAATGGATGAAATTTTACAAACTGAATCAATGAATCAGAATTGCATTACTACTTCATCCACTATTCAATTGTTTCTTGAGGATAACCATATGTAGTCAAGGGAGCTTGATCGAAGGTCTTGTAAGATTTTATCATGTTTCTTGTTTATTATCATTGATTATTCAAGGTACATTTTTTCAATGATCCTATACCAGTGATGAATGATCATGTATTGGTGATTAAGAAGTAATTTTCAACCCTTAGTGGAGAAAATGGTTCGAGCATGTCTGGAGAAATTTGGTTTGTGGTAAGCTAGAAGAAAGTGGACACTAGGATAGTTGTGGTTTCCTTGTTGATTTTGGTTGGTTAATATTTAATCCTAGTAGTTAAAGTTGATTTAATGGACTTGAATGTGGTCAATAATATTTTCCAAATTCTTGTAAATGCAGATTCATGGATGTCAGAAATATGTTAAAAGTTAAATTAATATCACTAGGGAGTAAAAATAAATATTTATGAGATTCAACTGACTGCTACAACCTGGATAAATAGAATGACAAGAAAATATAATATTCTAAGAGGTAAAATTAAACATTTATTCTATAAAATATTTCTAAATGAGAATTTATTCATTCTTTCAAATGACATCATTTATGGAAGATGAAGTATTATGAGGAAAATATCAAATGAAAGTGGTAGATTATGGAAAGATTCTTCATATTAATTCTCATTGATTCATCGTTGATTCGTTTTATTTGAATCTAATATGTTTATTTTCGATTAATATCTTATCTGTATAAAACATATCTCGGTGAGTAAAATTGATTCACTTCATTTATTTTACTTTGTTCCATTAATTTTTCACAAAACATATTTACATCCATATGTAGTATGATAAAAGAATTTGGCAAACTATTTTTGATGAACTCATATTTACATCCTTTTTATTTGAATAAATTATGGATGTAATGAACTTCATAATCCAACCTGATGTGATTCATCTTTCTTCATAGAGGACATTGTATTCAATTTAATGATTGTTGACTCGGTTATATTTTCATGAATATATAGAATCATTTTAAACAAAATAATTAAAATTATCCTTAAGTATTCATTTATTAATTATGGATTGTGTGTTAACATTATCCTTCTTGAAAATTTTATTTTACCACTCTCATCATGACCCTATCAATTTTTGATTTATTGAAACAATTATTAGAAATAGTTAGGGAAGTGGGATTACAAATTAAAATGAAAATCAATTAGTGTTTACAAAGTACTCAAGGGGTACAAATCCTCAGACCCTAGTAAGCCCCCTAAAAGATGTAACCACTATGATAATCCCCGAGGGGTTTTTGAAAAACATATTTAATGATATTAAATTTTTTTTATTTATGTTTGGTACTTTTTTATCTTTTTTTATGTTCTATTTTCTTGATCTCCATACATTGTTTACCTTCCATAAGTTTTGACCACTACCCACCACATTCTATGATGACTGTATATTCTATAAATTAATAAAATTCATATTTTTTATAAAATTTTTCATATTAAAATATATAATAATCAATTCATGATGGATTAGAACTAATGGAAACTATACGAGAGGATCAAAAAGTTCATGCATCATATGTATTTAATCACAAGCCTATCATACTATACTATATAGGAAAATAAGATTCATAGATTATTTTATAATTATTTACATTACTTTTATATTATATCCAACTCATTTATATTTTATCCTATGATCCAATTTATTCATACAATATGATTAACCTATATTTATGTGCATATCCAAAACAACAAAAAATGAATTTCTTAGAATAATATGATTTTCCCCAATACTAAGTATTCCAAATCCTTTATTATTTTCTGAGACATTATTGATAAAATTTTATCCTTCTCCTTAATACTTTTAAATATTTTTCAAATTGTCCAAATCAACATTAATGTGATAAAAAACCATTTTCAGTAATCCATTTTTCCTCAAAGATGCTAGCCATAAATGATCTGCTAAACATTATATTTATATATAACTTTACCTTATTATTACACACATAGAGATATATGATATTATATTGATATAGATCCTATAAATTTGATACATTAATTTAATGTATTACATTATTGATCACATCTTCTACAAGCTTCCAGTAACATCTCAAATTTGTTCCTTACTTCGAATTTATGATTGGGTTGTTAGTGCCTATGATAAGCTTAAAACAACTAATATTTTTTTCTCTAACTTATTTCATTATATCCTATAAGAACCAATAAATATATTTTATACAAGAAATTATAGGACTTATTGTTTATCATACCACAAAACCATTGCTATACTTGAATCCTCTTTCTTTGAATGAAATTTTATTACTAATTAAATTTTTTCTAATTTTTTTTGTTCTTATTTATGTTTTTTTCATTAAATAATTTTTTGTAAATCTCTGTTGGATCCTTGAGACTGATTTTTTCTAGTTTTCTAATCATTTTCTCTTCTATATTTGAGGATATTTTGACTTTTCCACTAGTTTTCTAGTATATTCACATTGTTTTCTTCCACTAGAATCTTCTGATATCATTTCTTTCTATAGTGTTGAACTTAAAAATTATTTTATTTAACAATTTTAGTTTCATTTAAAATAGTTGTTCTTAAAACATATTGGTTGGAAAACTAATCCTTTTCATAAATAGTTTTATCCTAGTAACATTTTATTTACCCTTTTTTCTTTTCAGATTCAATTATATCCTTCTTTAGACAAAATATATAATCATCCAAAAAGATTATAGTGTTAGTTAAAAAATAAATTTTATTTCATTTCATAGACACATCAATATTAAATCTTTATTTTTATTTGACCAGATAATTTTTCTAATCATGCAGTTGATTTTTGATATGTATGTTTTCTTTTAATCAATAATTATAATTTCTCTGACTTCTAATTTCATTTATAAAAAATAGTTTAAATATATTATCATAGGGTATTAATAGGTTATTTATCTTTCATCTATATTATACACACTATAGTCTTTTGATTTATCTGTAGATGTTTAAACTTCTCCTACCTCTACTTCCATCAACACTTTTTAAAAATCTTCTAAGGGAGAATAATATCATTACATATATCATTAATGTATGACAAACCATATCCAATTAAAAGAAATATCCTCTTGTGTAATTTTGGAAAAATATTATTCTCCCCCTTTTTCTAAATGTTTGTGAAATAATATATCTTATTGGTTAACGTATTGTTTTCTTCATCATCATCACTTTCTACCTAATTTTTCCGGCAAAAATTGGTAGAAAAGGCTATTATTTTCCATAATTAAAGAATTTAAAAGGGTTCTAAACATTATAATTTCATCTCCCATAATTGATCCGTCATGAAATAATATAAATAATTTCAAAAAAAAATCTTTCACACTTTAGTCTTCATCAAAAAAACCATGGTCCTCTTTAATCATCATATACATGATGGGTTTTTATATAATTTCATTCCCGTTATTTATTTTTCTCTTGAGAGTGGAACTTATTTTATTTAATAATTTTTTACTATACAATGTAGATCATCGATATTAAATTCCAGAAGTTCTTTTTTATGGGAAAAAATATTTCCATCAATGTTTTCAAGAAAAATCCTCCTAAGCTTCTTGATAGTTGTATAGTCTTTCAAATTCTCACAAAATCCACGTAAGATTTTAACAACCGTAATAACAATATTGAAATATTAATCTAATATATATCCTTCATGAAATATTGTGTATTTAAATTAATTATAGTTAATCTATAATTTATCCTCATTCACTATATTTATTTCAACCAAATATTCTATGAATATTCTTCTAAATAACTTTTGTAGTTGTAATTCCCATAAACATTTTCATCTCTTTTTATGAGAAAGAGGAAAACAACTTATCTTTACTATTTATATATCATTTAATGTTTTATAATATTTAGATACCACTATGATGTTTCATTTGGAATGGGAAATTTATATGGGGCATAATTGATAATATTATGCCATATAGAGATAATATAAGACATTATTCTCTCTTACCAAATAGTTAACCATCTTCAGTTGAACATATAAATTAATTTGTTATTAATTTAGTTAAGTGTTTCTATGGAAAACATTTTAGAGAAATAATAGATTTTCTATATTGATTTGGTACTATCCTTCATGGTCACTCAAAGGGTAATAAATGATAATAGTGGAGGGAGGGGTTAATATATACTTTAATCTTTTCACCAATCCCTTTAAAAATCTCATAATGATTCAACACAATTATCTCAAAATATATTATGATACAATGATGAATTGAACGCAATATATTTCATAACATGATTCACCTCTTGAGTGGATGACTACATTCCTAGCGTGTTATAGGTATTATCCCACTCGGACAACATTTCTTTAAATATCAAGAAGTATCCATAAGAATGGGTATAGACTTAAACATATTACAAAGTATGGTTTTGACCAGTTATAATATCAGATAAATAGAATAAAAAAATTCCACTTAAATATGATTCCCAATTAATATATGTTACATTAAACATACTAATGAAAAACTGACCTTCTTAACTTCCTCAAACAATATCCTCATTTGACTATTCTCAATGCACAAAATGATCTATGTTTTAGTTATGATATTATCTCTATGAAATTATTATTTTATACTCATTTCATTGAATGTGGAAAGTATTTAAACAAAATAGTAACTTTCAACATTTTTTTTAATTTAAATTCAAATAATCCATTGATAGATACTCATATACACTCTAACTTTATTTCCACATGATAATTAGATTTATCAAACAATTAATTCTTATTTACAGACCATATAAATCCCTATAATAATATTTATATAAGGAACTATAAAACATGATATATTTCCTTATATGAAATCTATGCAAAATCAATAATATTCTAAATGGTTTCACACTGAAAAAAAGGATCGCATGTGTGGTACCTTGTGATGTGGCATCTTTTTTGGGGTGTGAATCTACTATTGTAAGTCCTCTTAAATCATGCATTGCGATTAGAGATTCTTTTACATATAAAAACCTATCCAATAATCATAGAAAAATATTTTCCCTACAATTCATTCACATTTACTCTAAATTGTGGCCTTCCTCTCTATGGTGTGGATTCATATAAATTTATAATAAAGAATAAATAAAAACTATTTTTGAGTTATTATGATGTTTAAATATTTGAAGAACATTTATAAAAACATCTCAACTAATTTCTAAAATACCTTCCAAAAATTCCTCTTCAAAAATATTTTCTAACTATTTAACATTTATGATGTAACTTTTTTTAAACAGAGCAAGGTCCTCTTCCCATTCCAATTTTGCAGGCACCTACTAATGTTTTCTTCATACATTATAATCCATATGGAGTCCCTGTGAATGTCTTAAAAAGTAATTCCTTTTTCCATTTTTAAAATATTTAAATGTCATATTTAGTTACTAAAATTACTATTCTTCCACCTACAACCTTATGAATTCATTTATAAATTCTTTCAAAGTCTGTAAGATTCCTTATGAAGTCACATAAAATATTTTGGTTTGTTTCCTTTGTTACATTTCATTAAATCAACTCAAAAGTATAAAAATGTTCAATTATTCTTAAAAAAATTATCAAAAGTATTTAAAATGATTTTTAAATCCATATGAACAATAACGAGTCAAACATAATATAATAAAAAAATAATGAAAATTAATACTTAGCCATTTTTTTATATCCAGCCACTAAAGTCTTCTGAGCTGTATAGTTTCTCCTGAAAGCCTCATTCCTTTGTCATTTTTATCCATAGAAGAAATATATTTTGTAAATAAAAAATTAGTATATGATATCATGGACTTATCCCACTACATCCAAACTCATTATAACAAAATATATATATTGTATTTTCTTTTAGAAAAACATGTCTTTAGTATCAATGGTGATCATCTCCATGGTCTTCAAATGTTAAAAATGTATTAACTAATAATACAATATCATCCTCAAGTTGGTTCAAGAATTGTTTAACTACCATTTTCCATTTGATTATATTTGAGTAAGATTGAATTCTTCATTTCGTTCAATTTATCACTTATAATCAAAATTAGAAGGGTTATAACAATAACCATAAAATGAACTTTTTTTATTCAGGATGTAACATAGGATCTCATCCTTTATTAAAAATTTCCAGGAGCTTCATCTCTGAAATTTAATTCTAATTCCATACACTAGGTCATAATATGTCCAGGAAATCCAAATTATTGTAATTTAATCAATGGAATGATATTTAGATAACATTAATTTGACATATTTCTATCTATATAGTAGTTTTTTGACTTTTGGATTTACCTTTTAGTTGGAGATTCTTTACCAATTTTATAATTTCCTTTATTTAGTAGTGTAACATTGTTGACATTGTATTTTTTAGCTTCTCATATGGGACCAATATTGCTCATAATCCTATAAACATTACCTATACCTCTTAATTCAATTTATATTAACTCATAATAATATAAATTATTGAATTATAGCTTACTATTATTTCCATCCACTATTTATTCTACTTCAAGATTCATTCATAGATTTAAAACATCTTCTTTTAGTGATTAAAACCTATTCGTTTTTTATTTCAACTCAATATAGATTTAATAAATATCTTTAGCATTATCTCTTATTTTTACCTTAAAATCAATTACTTCAGAGGATTTATTTTAAGAAACCACAATTTATTCAACCACATTCTCAAATTGGGAAACATTAGATTAAAATTGATCAACATATATATATATATATTAAACATTCTATAAACCACCTATATTTTAGAGTTTCATACATTGAATTTATAATTACGAAATATATTATTTTAGTTTTCCTTTAAAATTAAAAATTCCATCAAGGTAAACTTCTTTATGTTTTTCAATTTTGTTTTCAACAACTGTTTCTGTCATGGACTCTTCCAAATTTGAAAGGAACTCGGATTGATGCATTTAAGATTTATTAATTCATTTAAATCAAAGTTTTTTATAATTAAACCAATGTTATTTTTTGTTTCACACAGATTTCTCAATCAACCAGATTATTTTAAAGATCATCAAGAGTCTTGTTGGTGAGGTGTGGTTCATCAGGATCCTACATCTTGGAATTTTACAATTGTGGAAATCATATGAGAATATTTTTCATGATATCACCTTCATTCATTTTAGTATGGAATCCATGAATGATTTACATAATTTCAATGATGAAATTTAAAAAGACAATAACTTTTCATTCAGGATCATCTTAATATTATCAAAATTATAGAGTAACAATTACAATTTATCTTCCTTCACCATGTTATCCCTGTCATAATAATTATCCATATTGTCCCATATTGATTTTATTAATGTCTAATCAATAATTTTTATATAGATTTATTTTCATAAATATTCAGATAATTTTCTTTGGAGACTTTGGATCGGTATTGAAAATTTTATTGTTTCATTCATCCATATACATTCATATATTGTCACTATCTTGTATTCCATATATAGCAGTAGTAAAAACATGAAGGCTGAGATATTGTGAGTGAGATCTCATATAATTATTTCATAGATTAGTATTAGATACTTATAACAAGGGAACTTATTTTTCATTTATTTTGTTGTATATAATAGTGTCCTTCTTGAAATATATTTTTTCAAGTAATAACATAGTTTTGAAACCACTTTTTGATTTCATACCACATGTACTATTTTCATAAAACGTTTTTATACCTTATCAATAATGAAATGATAATAAATTTATATATTATTCATCTTGAAATAATGTACCAAATTCTTTTTAATCTCTAAACTGATTTAGTATTCACAATATACTAACATTGGTATCTTCAACTACTCTCCATGATCATCCAATTATTGTTTTATCAATTCCATTTTTGTACATAATTTGTAGCTAAAATATGATCCAATTAAATTACTCCACGACAGTTGATTTAATGTTGCTCATTGATCTTGCTAATACATTTTCCTCCAACGAAAAAAGTTTTTCCACTTTTTTATTTTCAGCCCACAATAACTCTATATACTTTTATCAATATTACATAAGATTTTCATAAACTCTCAATATACTAGAATAAAAACAAGAAATACCAAAGGAATCAACAACTAGCCTCATCTTCAGGACTTCATTCCAAGAAGAATGTCCACTTCACCATGTAGAAAACTAAAACCATGAGTAATAAAAAAAAATCATGGTGTATGGGAGATAACTCTAAGTCATGTTATACCAATAAATCCAAAAAAAATAACACATCACATATTAAACACTTCAAAAATCACTTAATTCGCATCAAAACATAAAAAAAGGGTAGATGGAGTTTAAAAATAAAGTCTTGTCTTTATTGAAATCATGGAGTACCTATATAAACTCTGTAAAAAATAATTGTGATATTTTTTATATATTTGTTATGTCCATTATAACTTGTATATCCTTTCATGAATAGTGAGAATAAGTGGAGGAATGAGGCATTGTCCCATGGGTGGTAGTTCACCATTTCATGAAATTTATTATGTTACTAGGCCTTGTATTTGATTCCCATTTACTAATCCCACCAGAGAAAGTGAATATTGGATTTTGGAACATCATAATTATAAAACCATGCATAAATACATATATTAATTATATTATTTATATCATAGATTTCATTTCCAAACACTACAATGACCATATATGTATAGAGAATCATATAATTAGGAATAAAATTACCTAAATAAGTGGATACATCCACATAATGTACATTTTCTAAACAAAATAGGTTCTTAAATTTTCACTCATGTTTCATTTCTAACACATCTGTTTCATTAATGATGATTCTCCATAACAATATAATTAACTGTTTTATAGTTCCAAAACATCCTTATATCCTACAAAATCATTTCGAAAATGTTGGATGAGCATATAAAGATCGAAAAGGGATATAAAAATAATGGAATCCCATTAGTCCATTGAAAAAAAATGAAAAACCATGAAAAAGTTTTCCTTTTCACCTAATAATCTATGAACTCATTAATACATGTGAATTCAACATTTGTTTAAGAAAATCATTAAAAACATTGAAGGAATAGGAATAATATGATTGTATCTTAGGGTGTCATATTCATCACATAATTCAACTCACCCTTTTTTGTAAACCATTCAATAAGAATAACCTATTTTGTTACTTCCATCATTTTATCTTCATAGACTAAATCATTATTCAATATAATAAAGTTATATATCTCAAAATAACAAATTATAAACTATAATTACCATGTTCCATAACAATAAATTACATTAGGAATATTCTATATTCATCATAAGAATTAAAAAATCATTTTAAACCATAATATAAATCACTTTAAGATTCTCATAAAAATTGGAAAAAATATAATTTTCTATTGATAAGTCATTAAATAATCACTGAATAATCAGAATAGAATATTCTACCAAAACCCATGGAAATATGAAAATGAATATTAATAATTAATAAAAAAAATTTATGTGCAATGGTGATCAAGCGGTAACCATTAAAAAACGTTTTAAACTTTTGTAATGAATGACAAAAGGGACACATAGATAAAATGTTTAGAGGTTAATTTTTTTAAAAAATTAATGAAGTACAATAATAGTTGAGGATAAACTTAAAAATAATTAGATTAAAGATAATAATATTATTCAAACAACTAAATAATATGAATATGTATGTGAAAGAATCAACAAAAAACATTATAACATCTAAAACATGGGTTTAAAGAAAAATCAATTACCTTGAGTCCTATATTTCTTCGTTTGAGTTATGAAATCATGACTCTGACTTTTTTTAGCCATGAACCAGGTTATTTAACCTCATGGTTCTCCAGTAATATGTCAGTTTCCTTCTCAGCACACCACATACTATTACACATCTGGGTAACATAACATACTAATGACATTACTCATTGTCCCACAAATGTTATATGAGTGTGATTTTTCCTCACTCACACACCATATATTAAACATTCCAAGAGGTCACCCATCCTGATCACTACGTCTGGAAAATAATTCTTAACTATAGATTTCTAATCCGAAAGTCTTCTGAAAAAATAAGACCTGGTTGAAATGGGTAGGAACACATAGCCTTTTATGTATCAATTTTATAGGGGTTTTCCACTCTCCAACCATTTAATGAACAACACCCTCATTGTGGACCCCAAAAATCAAACCCAATCAGAACCTCTTACCTTCTAGATGAATTTGTATGACTTATATTATCACAACTCACCCTTCCCTGATCTATGGACTTGTCATTTGACCTCATGGGTCTCTTGAGATACATTAGATTCCTCCACTACACAAGATAGAAAATTACATATCTAGGTAACTTATCAGAATAATTACCCTACACACATGTGAAAACATA
This sequence comes from Viscum album, assembly GCA_963277665.1. NCBI lineage: Eukaryota > Viridiplantae > Streptophyta > Magnoliopsida > Santalales > Viscaceae > Viscum > Viscum album. The sequence goes on from OY728162.1 coordinate 1,023,268,312, forward strand.
TTATTTTTTTCCTCACACACACACACCCAATTATGCTTCCCATGAGGTAACCCATTTTGTTCATTAATTTATAATAATCATGAATAATTAGGGAGTTATAATCAGGAAGGGTCCCAAAAAGAGAATTACGTCTTGTTGACATGGATTGTTTCATTTTCCCTTTTTATCCTCACTTTTCCAGGGGTGTTATACTCTCCACCCCATTAAATCACAACACCCTTGTTGTGGACCCCAAACCTCAAACCTAGTCAGTACCTTTTCACTTTCGACTGTGTATGGTATTTGATACCATTTTTTACAGTTCATTCTTCCTTAAGCCATGATGATAGTAACATGACCCCATTTATCTCCTGTAATACCTTGGATTCCATCCTAATCAACCATATTATATTACCCACTAGGTTCACATATCATACTAAGGATTGTTCCCACATTCCAACACATGATCTTTCATTGTGTTGTTTTCTCACTCACACATACCCTTGGAAGCATCCATGGAGGACGCCCTTCCCAATCACCACTCAATTCTATAAATGTTTTACTATGGAATTTTAATCAGTCAGTATCCCAAAATAAATGCACCTTGTAGACATGGGTAGTAACAGTTAACCTTTTAAGTCTATTTTTTCCCTGGGTTTTATATATACCCTATAAAAAATGAAATTATAATAATTATTTACTTGATTCAATAAAAAAATTTATTCCTTTATAATTATTCATTTTATTTTATTTATCATAATGTTTAATTTATTAACTAAATAAGGTATATTTCATGTTGGCTTTTTGGGAGGTTCTCAGTTCATAATCATTAATATATAATAAATTGCCTAGTAATATAAAAAGTTTCTTATCCAATAGTTACATAATTTTAAGAAGATTCATGGTATTGGGATCATGTAATTACATAAATAAAGTCATTCTATTGTTTAGAATATTGTTACATTTCTATGAATCTTTCTTGGCGAGCATGTTTTTTATGGTTTAAAGTAACTATTATTGTTCCTTTTTAATTTCATTATTATGATATATATTTCACCATTATATAATCATGAAAGCATATTAAATTTATCATTATTACCAAATATAACTAGTATTTAATTTTTCCTCATCATCTATGATATAAGAACTATAAAATTATTCATGATGGTGGTAAAATTGTCCCAAATAGGACCACATTATAATAACCGAATAATTAATAATATATTATTGCATAGTAATAATATCAATTTTTTTATATTAATAATTTTAAAACATGTAATTAATGTGATAAATAAGATTTATGAAGATATATATGAAGAAGACAAATAAAAGATAATGGTGAGAAATTATTACATTTAAAGTGTCTCGGTTTCCCCGTTTTTGTGGTTAAATATTTTGATGATAATTTATTATTAATATTTTTTATTGAATGGGAAATTTTTTTTTTGAAACCTACTAATTTTATAAATATAATATTAATTCATTAAATTCATTTTAAGAACCTTCCATGTAATTAGATGATGAAAAAAGAAAAATTTTGATTCGTCAAAGAAATAGTCTGCATGTAACTCAACAACATTTTCATTTTCTATTGGATGGGAGGAAGGTATATAATATTTCATAGATTAGTATAATAATATACCATTAAAATAATGATAATAATTTAATTATATTATTATAATAATAATATATTTGGAGGAGGTGCAATAAAAAAGAAACATGGAAGGACTCAGTTAAGACCATTACCTATTCTTTGGATATACTTTTTTAAACAATTACTTTAACCATCAAAGATAGGTATTTTAGGAAGACCTGAACCTTTCGGACATGGATAAGAGATTTGGGGCTTTTTTGTAGTTATTGGGGATGTGAAGTGATTTTTTTTTTAAATATGTTATTCATTAAAAATACTCCTTAATTAAACTATAATCATTGTGAATATTTATAATTTTTTTAATGTAAATTATTAACATAATTTTTAGTTGGATAAAAAATGGTTTTTACATGTTTATTCATTTATTGATTTAAATTTGAATAAATATATTGAATTTTTATTTTGAAATAAAATTATTTAGAACCTAAATCAAGAATTAATTCATAGATATATTTTTTTAGTCTTATATTATTTTTTAAATTTTGAATTGAATGGAAATCCATAAATATATATTATTTTAATAAATAATTTTAAATTATAATTATAAATTCACATTAAATTTTTTAAATGATAAAAATTAATTGTATTTTGAAATATAATTTAAAATTATAATTTGGGTTTGAATTATTTTTAAATGATTGTTTTTACTCATTTAGAATTAATTATAACCTTGTATTCATCGAGCAATATATTTTATTTAGATTAAAAAACTCACTACTATAATCATATTGTTACCATCAATAAGGAAACTCTTTTCTATTATTGGGTATTCTTCTTTCAGTTCTACTGGTGTCTTTCCTACTATCTTTGACACCTCCTACTACCAGATGTGCTTCCACCACCCAGTTTTACTACCAATATCTTAATGTTGTGCATCCTACTACCACTACTCTATTTTTCCACCACACGCCATGATTTTTACCACTCGTTTGATATCTAATACAAACATGCCTAGCTATCATTATCTCCCAATGATTCAGCTACATCCACTATAATCCTCCACCATACCAAAATCTTATTACAATTACTCATCCTCATATTGTTCCCTCTTCCATCTCCGATGCTACTAGTGTCCCACCATTCCTATAACATCCCAAAATCATGCTACCAATACTCTCTCCTACCTCAATCATTACCTCACCACCATCTTCCACCGCACACAGTATCTTCCTCAGATTTGTTAGAAACCCCTACCCCAATGGTTGAAGAAACCTGATATGTACCACTAATCTAAGATAAAGATCCTCTAGATCAAAGATCTCAAATTATTCCTTAATCATGATCCAACTGGACCTAATTGAAGTTTCACCCATAAGGATTATAAAACCCACGTCACCTATTATGACCATATCTCAACCACAAATGTCTGGATATCAATGTATTAGACCTGATGCATCCTTGATGTGTTCTAATAAGACACCACATATTGATGTACTATAATCCCCCTGTGAGGATCTCTATGATATACAATGATTAATAATATTTAATATTCTCCACTAGGGATGTTCCATGATGCCCAACTAGATAGAATATAGATGAGATCCATGGTCATGCCACCCGATTGAAACATTACTCCCCCTAGGAAGATGAATTACCTTATTCCAGCATGTGATGATGACCTATAGTGGTTTCATGCTTGATATAGATAAATTCATGGATTGATAAACTATTCCATGATCATCATTTTAAGAAACATGATTCCAAGGAAAATGAATACCCCACCAAAACATTCGTAGGTGAAGAATAATGAACATACCCCGGATTGAAGAATGCTTCATAGAACTAAATTTATGAAGTCGTTGAGGCTTGGACTACAAGGATATGATGAAATTATTTTTTATAGTTATATGTTTTGTCCCAATTGCATTCCCAAAATCAATGGAGACCTCAACTCAGTCCCATTTCACTGATTGGATGTCTGAATAATGAAAATCTACAATTCTTGAACAAATGCCTCTATCCAATTCGAGTAATATAGACACCCAAGAATTGAGGTTTGAAGACCCTTTATAATTTTTCATTAGTTGATTGTTCAACATGGATGAACCATAGAGACAAAAACTATAAAAATCTCGAACAAAGAAAAAAATAACAGTTACTACATGATTCTGATCAATGAAGTACAGATAAAGCCAATCCATTCAAAGATGAAGAGCTTTTCACCCATTGTAGTTTTATGTTCTCAAATAATACTTATATGAAATTGATGAAGTGGGTCTAAATATAGTTTTCAATATCCATCTATATTCCCTATCCTTAATTGCATACCCGATAGCTGGGTCACATGCCGCCTGTCATACTGTCCTTCATTATAGTAATCATCCAGTTGTGATCCATATAGATTACAGTCCCCATGTTGGATAAAAACATCTTTCCAAACTAGAACCATGGGTTATATATTTGTACAATATTTTATTTCTAATATCACATGATCAGACTATCTGAATGAAATTCAATTAAAATTAATTGGACTAGTGATGTTCATCCATCTCAAGACATTCAAGATACAGTCATGTCAAAACCACCATTATTTTTCCTTTAAAATAGATCATTGTGAAATAGAAGAGGAAAGATTACATTAAATCCTAATCCTTAAATCCCACTTATTAATGCCCAAAATTCAAATCCAAGTCCAACAAATACACCAGATTCCTACTCCAAACATAATTTCAAATCCAGTGAAGCTACGATGCACTTAAAAAAATCATCTACATTTCCCCTTGACCAAGACATGATTCCAAATCAGATAAAAATTGTAATTAATCCTAATAATGAAATTAATTATTATTCTTGATTCACTTATATCATTAGAGATCATAAATGAAGATCATGCTTATCACATTGTAGGAATAGAGTATTGGGAATCTCTATAAATAGGGAACTATTTACTAGAGATTATGACATTTTATGAATCAAAAAATTATGTTTTTGAGCAGCTTATTTTGTTATATGCTTATTTCTATATCAATTTCATTTAATTTGGATGTAATTTCTTGATGATGGAACACTAATCCATTTGTACTTGATCTGAAAAGAAGATCTACATCCCCTTATTAATGAACACTGCTTTTTTTTGTTCAACCTCTTATGAATTTATCTCTCTTAATTCATTTAAAATGTATTAACATTAGGATATTTCATATTTATTTAAATTCAATTAATCTTCCCTTCATCAAAAGATCACACACACATTCCACTTAGGTCTACTTCATTGCTTGTGATCATGAGTTTTGGTTTATCTTGAATGAAATTAGAGATATATGATTTCTATTTGATGGGGGATTAGAGGATGAAATTTACATTTCATCCCTCCAGTTATACTAGAAATTCTTGGTAAGTGTAATTTAGTTATACTTCACTTTATTAGAGAGAAATTAATATATTATAAACTGGAATAAATATTTAAAATTAAATATAAGGAGAGAATTATTTTTTTGGACACAACATTTAAAATTGAAAATAAAACTAAAACAATTTAATTAAATTATTGTAGTTACTAGTTGAAACCAAAATTAAAAATAGATACACACCCATATAACTACCCAATATAGAAAAAACCTGAGTCCCAATACTACTAAAATATAATTGGGCACAAAAATTGTATTATTGACTACCTCGTGATACCTTCCCATCAAACATTATTTCATTTTTATGGAGTCTAATGTTTTTTACGTCCTCCAATTAATGTTTTTCAATTTTCTAAAATAATCCACTTTTTGGGTGAGTTGGAACCTAAAAAAATTGTTTTAATCTTTATATAAATTACTTCAACAAATGAAATGATTCAAATTGTCTCAAATCATTGGTTTTTATCCATAGGTTGAGGAAATGTATGTTGAAATTATAAGAACCTTTAGAATCATAGAGGAAGATAAAATGGTTTTTTGTCACTATCCTAATGATTCAATCAACATCACATTATTCGTCTTCCACTAGAGTCACCATATAAAAAAGAAACATGGAATAAAATCAACCTCAACTGAATAGAACTTTAAGAGAACTCACTAATACAAATGATTCTTTTAACAACATTAGAATAAAACATTAACATCGTTAAAAAAGTGTTGATAATTGGATTTCAGTTAAAATTATGAAGCTTTTATCAGCATTAAAAAAAGCACCGTTAATGTACCCCTTTAACAACACATTATTTAGAACTGTTAAAGGGAGTAAATTTGTTATTTTAGACATCCATTTGACCAACCCCTTTGTCAGTGCTTCCAAAAAATCTTTTGATATCTCTCCCCCACATTCGTCATTACTTTTAACCCCACCACCCCTTTTAACAGTGATATTATATTTTCTATCCTCATGTGTGCCCACATGGATTCGAACCACGAACATATCCCATGAAGATGGAATGCCTTTACCACTACACAATGTTTTCATGATGTATGTTTGTTAATACTTCTGTTTATTTATTAATATTTTCACTTATATATATATACAAATATACTTTTATTCATATAATTATATAATTATTTTTAAATACATTAATATAATATCTTTGTATGTGTGTTATATGTATACTTATGTTTATTTGAATATATTATATAATATATTCATTTATATATATTAGAATATATTATTAATGTATATCTATTTATTAATACACACATATATGTATATATAAACATTATAAATATATTAGTATTGTCTATAAAAATGATAGATATTATTTTAATTACAATTTTTGAATACTTATTGATTTTCATATATTATAATATACATTGTCACCTAAATATGTTGATATATGTACTTATTTGAGTGATTAATTATAAATAAATATATGAAAACGTGCATATATTAAATTAGAAATAATATTTTGTTCAGAAAAATGATAAAATATATCAATATAATAATATCAATATGAATGTAATATCTAGGAATAAATTTAGTCTCCACCATAAAATTTCAATAATACCCTCTTAAACGGGGCTGAAAATCCGACAACTTTTAAAAAATTTGGGTACCCAGCCTAAAAACATTATTTTGTAGGAATTATGAGCAATTTTTCTTCAAAAATTGAGAAAGTGGTTTAATTATGTCACTAGTGTAATAGATATATTCATGAGATTTATGTTGACTTGTGGTAGAGCCCAAACGGACACCCGAATCAAAAGTTACTATTGTTTTATGTTTGAATTTTGTTTTCAACTTATTTTAGATCGTTTTATTATTTTTTTAATTATTGTTAAATTAAAATTTATATTAATTTACTGTTAAATAATAAAAATATGAAAATTATTAATTCAAAATATTTTTTAAATTATTTTATAATCCATTTTCACTAAATATCATATATATGAAGTCTAAATTCCTATTTAGCATAAATAAAATATATTTTAAAAACTATATATTATATTTATATCAATATAAATATGTATATATATTAATGTATTATTTTTAATGAAATATATATTTTTTCAATTTTAACCTGATTAGCGCCACTAAAAAATCACTCATAAAGGCCCCCTTTAATAAGGCATTTTTAACGCTGACAAAGGGGTCATTAAAAGTTTGTTTTTCTAGCACTGCTAAACCCTGTAACTGGATAAACCCAGTTTTGTTGTAGTGACTGTATAGACCTAATTTCAACAAAATATCCTATAGTTAAAAATGAATAATCAATAGGAATGTGAGCTTAATACATGAATGATAACACTACTATAGAACAAGACATTAACAATGGTCGTATTTATCAGCGCTAGAAAAAATATTTAATAAATAGAATATTTATTAGTATTAAAGAAAGGGCATATAAATTTAGCCTTTTATTAGTACTATTTTAGAACTCTTAAAGGAATCGTTTATTAGAACTATATTTTTTTCACAGATAAAGGGTATCCTTTATCAGTGATTTATTTTTAGTGGTCATAATGATTGCCTTTATCAGTGATGTTTTAGTTATGATAAAGTTTGGAATAAATATAATCAAATAATTTGATAAAATAAAAATAAAAATTTATTTTAATAAAAAAATACTAAAAATATTATTAATTATTTAATTTTTGATAAAAATGAATATATTTATTGTACATTAATAAATATTAAACATTTTATTAATTAGATAATTATGATAATTAATGTTAATAATTTTTATAAATATATATATATATATATTAATGTATATAAATATGATTTATATATTAAAAAATATTTATTTTACTTACATTAAAGAGTCATATATTTATTGAATAATGGTTTATCATTGAAATTTAATATGAATTAAAAATACTGACTAATTTCATAGTGTAATGGACATATAATTTAATGTTGTTTGATTTTCAATTTAACATAAATCAAATGTGTATTATATTGATTTCACATTTATGTAATTAATTATTATTTTTATATAACGCGCACACACAAAACCTATCATTTTTTCAATATTGTTAAAGTGTACTTATTTTTTATTTATTCAATTTCCCCCATTTTCAACATATATGCATGCACTTAAAATTAGATATTAATTAATAATGTTAAAAATATATTTATAGACAAAACTTATAAATAAATATTTTTATAAATGTACATTTACTATATTTATACAATTATATATTCATAATTTTAAATAAATGTATATTATTTTAAAAGTTTTTATATAATTTTAAATAAATAATTATATACATTTAAATATTTATTAAATTCATAATAAATTTACTTAAATAAGGAATATATTTACTACATTTATATATATATATATTGGTTAAATATATATATATAATTATATAAATATATATATGAGGATATAAACATGGATAATTTGAAATATTACTATAATTATAAATAAATAATTATAAATTATAATAAATATATTTATAAAGGAGTATATTTATAATATTTATATTTATATATATTATTATGTATATGTATATTTATTATTTTATTTATTATAATTATAATAAAAATACTTTAGCAATTTGTATGTAATATGCGTAGATAAAATAAACTTTATCCGCACTTTTTCATTCCAATAAAGATGAGGCTTTATCAGTGCTAATCTTAGTGGTGATAAAATGAATATTTATCAGCACTAAAACTGTAGCACTAATATAAATGGATTTTATCAAGAATTTTTTATCACAAATAACGACCTACCTTTATTAACACTAAAAAATACCCAATAAATATTCATTTTATTAGTTCTTATTACTTATTGGTTGATAAAAGGAATCGTTATCAGTGATTATTTTAAGCGCTGATAAAAGTGTCCCGACCTATTTAAAAAACATAAGCATTTGAAAACATGTCACGATATAAGATTCTTTCAGAAGAAGCCACCCACTAAATACACTCCTCCTCAATGAATCAATGCTTTAATCAAACCACATGACTACCTCTCGTAGCTCAAACATCTCGTCCGACAATCGGTGTTCGGTTGCTGTTTGGATTTATGAAGATGTTCTTAAATTTTTTTCAACATAGCGAGGTAGGCATTCTTATTTTCATTGTGTATTTTTTCATTTTGATTTTCATTTCATCTTCAACTATGTCGTTACATGTGGTTTGGTGCTTGTATACTATTTTCTATTTAGATTATGTATAGAAAAATTTATTTATGACATGTTGTTTGATTGACTACCGATGTTTTGGTCTTTTTATATTGTAGTTTTGAATCAATTTTTTTTGTCTATTCTTACCTCTAAAGAGTGCACCACATCCGAAGGGACTATGGTTACCCTAAGATTCTCCATCCAAGTGGACATTAATCCAACCAACAAATAAAGTCTTCCAAACAAAATCTAAGGTAAAATCATGAGAAATTATGTTACAAGTAATACAAACGAACAATAAAATAATGAAATCCTGAATGGGGCTATGACATTAGTCCCTTTAATGTGAATTGGATTCCCATATAGTATAAATTATCCATGTTAACTGGGAATGGTAATTGAATTCAGTGTATTAAACTTAAAAATCATTTCTACTTATCTAAATGATAAGTATTATTTCATTCATAGCTGCCTAAAATATGTTATATTTCAAATCAATCATCTGAAATCTATGCATCCTTCTCTTAATGAAATTTTTGAAATGATATTTCCTTATAGAAACTCCTTATATTAATCCTTTATTTACTTAATTGGGATATTCATCAAATATTTTGACTGAAATTAATTGTTGTGACCATCATATGTATAGGCTACACAAGTTCTTCAATTTTATATTCATCTTTGGATTTTTTTTTCATAACATGGATTTGATGGGTTGTGGATTTGCCTAATTTTCCACTTCCATTATAAGTTTTATTCAATCCATGGTAATTTATCATCTATATAATAGGATTTTAATACATCAAGTGATTTTTGAAATTGTATACAAAGGGATGAAATAATGTAAGCTGTAATCCCAGTTCCAAAAAATGGAGTAAATTTTTTCAGTGACATTAATTATTAATTAAGGTATCTTAAAAAATAATATAATCACTTAATATAATATGAGAAATTTTAGTATAAGATCTAATTTCATTTCATTGTTTGTTGGCATATCATATCATTCTATATGGCTATTTTTTTTAATATTTGTTAAAATACATTATTTTTATGTCTTAAAACAGAGAATAAGATTAGGTTTATTATATCAATCAATATTTGAAAATATGTGAACTATTTAAATTTTACTATTACTTTTTCTATCAATATATCATAAAATATAATAGATAATCTTGGAGTATATATTTCCATTCAAGGAACACTAGTTATAAGGCATGATATAGATTTAAATTATATCATGGATTATGTTATAATGAATATCATTAAATAAATTTTTGGGAATAATGATATTTTCTATTTCTAATTTATAAATAGAATAATATATTTTATAATACAAATTTTAATTTTTGAAATATATTTAATGAATTGTTATTTTGATAATGAATATATTAAGTTTATTTTTTATATATTATTCAAAATTAATATTTTATGAACTCAATTGGATGGATATGAACCTAAAATGGATTCAAACTAATCATTTTACAAATGAATATAAAAATGGACTTAAAGATTTCATCAATTTTGCAAGAGACTAAGAAGACGACCCTTCTAAAATCATATTTCCATGTTTATGTTGTTATTAGTAAAGAAAAATTAGTCTGGAAGAGTTCTAAGATCATTTTATTTTCCATATAATAGATCAAATCTATAAATGTTTCACTAAACAAGTAGAAAAACTAAATGTGGAGATTCATTTGGATGATACTATGGTTTATGAATCATTTGATATGAATAAATTTGTAAAAGATGAGAAAGATCGCATGAAAGAAATGAAAATAAAAATTTAAAATGACTTTTATGATTGTCCAAAGTAGTTTAATGAGTTAAATAACTATTCTAATAAACCATTTTATACTATTTGTACTATATAAAAAACATTATTAGCTGTATTGAAGTTATAATTTTTGAATTCTTGTAGCGGATGATGTGACACCCGCATTAGAGAACTAATTTTTCTTCTGAAAGATATGCTACCAGAAGAAAATCAACTACGATGATGAACATATGATATTAAATAATTGTTACATTAAATGTGAATGATCTCAAAAAAATAAAAGATTGTACAAATGATGGCATATTGTATCGCAAGGGCCATGAATCACTCATAAAATTCCTTAAATGCGGTGCAGATCAATAGAAGAAAAATGAATCATTTCCTTAGAAATATGTATGGTAATTTCCTATCATTCCATAGTTTAGAAGAATATATGGATTTTAGGAAACTGTGAAGCAAATAACAAGAAATGCTTATACAGAAATTAATATCTTGGAACCTACATCATCCTGCAGATTCTCCTCCATGAAATAAAATTAATTAAGATTTTCTTGAATTTTTAGATGAGCTGAGAAACTTTTTCCTTGTGTAATCTACATATGGACAAAACTATTTTTTGTGTAAGGAGTAGTACTCATAGTACTTGTCCCATCATGTTGGTAAATTATAACTTTCCTCCATGGTTTTTCATGAACTGCAAATATATTGTTTTGTCTCTGCTTATATCTAGACCAAGGAAAACTGGTAATGATATTGATGTGGATTTTCCTCAATTAATCAAAGATATGAAATTGGTGTGGGATTCAAATGTTACAATGTATGATGCTCATATAAGTCAAGAATTCACATTGAGGGCATTATTTTATGCTTCGATAAATGACTTCCCCACATATTGAAATTTATCAATCAATATAATTAATGGTTTATTGGGGTATCCCATTTGAGAAAACACACTTACTCAGTTCAGTTGAAACATTCCTCAAAGACTGTATTTCTAGTACATAATAAATTTTTACCTCACCGACATAAATTGTGAACCTAGATGAAAATATTTGATTGGAATATCCTAAAATGTAAAACACCATCTCTAATAATGTGTGGTCAACTATAAATAAATTTAAAATAGATTAAAACATTTTTTTGTAAATCATTTTCACAAAACCATCCAAAATCAGGATGGAAGAAGAGATCAATTTTCATTTTATTATTATATTGGAATAGTTTATATGTGATCCATTTTATTGATGTCCTTTCATGTAGGAAAAATGTATTTGATTTTGTTATTAGAAGTTTTCTAAATGTTCTGGGCCAAAGGAAATATGGCATCAAGGCTCGGCTGGGCTTGATTGAAATCTAGATAAGGAAGAATTTGCATCAATGAAGGGGAATTTTCTTCCTCGAGCAGCTTACACTCATTCTATATAAGAAAATTTGAAAAATTTCCTTTTCCAAAGTGTAAAAGATCTATAGGGAAATTCATAAAATATTAAGAATATTTTGTTAGTGATTAATTTGATGTTACATGGAATAAAATTGCTCGACGGTCATATTTTTATGAAATAATTAATTCATGTTGCTTTCAGTTGCATTCAGCCTCATAATTTACGACATATATTAACCAGACTCAGATTCTTTTTAAAATCCATATACAGTAAATTAGTAGATTGGTGAAGTCTACCCTCATGAATTAGTAGATTTTAGTCATAATATGTGAATTAGATATGATCTTCCCACTATAATGTTTTTGATATAATGGTACACGTGATGGTTCACTTGGTCATAGCGGTTCAACTTTGTGGTATTATCCATTACAAATGGATTTACACCATTAAACTGTATATGATGTTTTTAAAAGGGTGTATCAACAATCTAATTCTACTAGAAGGTTTTATTATAGAATTATATATTGTTCAAGAATCTATTAATTCTGTACCAATTACCTATTTGATGTTGAAAGTGTCAGTCCCCCAAATTCTCATCATAGGGAACGCCTTTTTGGAGAATGGATTTCTAGAAGAGATGTTGTAATAGTTACATTGACAGAGTGGAGGCAAGCACATATTTATATAATAGATAATAGTGATGATGTTAGTCGATACATTAAATCCTTCAAGTAAATTATTCGATATTTTAATCCATCAAGGAATGAAGGATGGATATCACACACACATAATCAATAGTTTATAAGATAGTTCAGAGATCAAATTTATTAGGAATTATCTAAAAATCTGAATTCAATTATAGAACGGAGAAAATGTCTAGATAGAGGACTGAATGGAAATTTTATATCTTACAATGGTTTTGTATTCAATGGTTTTATGTTCTATAAATAAACACAATTAATTCAGTTTGATGAAAATGTGTACCGTTATACTTGTTGATAATGTGATGAACATATATGGTTCAAAGGATAGAAATCTAATTTATAAAAAATATTTCATATTTTGGAATTATCAAATAGATATATGTGTTGTATTATACAATATTTCAAGTGTCGATATACTATTGTAAATGTGTTGAAAATATCAATGGAGTCAAATTTGATGAAATGGTCTTTCTGATAGTGAATCTTAGTTTGGATGGGGAAAAAGAAGATCCATTCATATTGGAATCACATGAATTGATGGTATTTTATGTCTTTTATCAAACAAAAAAGAATTGGTCAATTATCCTACAGGGGACAAAAAAAATGATGAGTCATATGACAAATCAATCAAGAATAACCCCTTCACTTGGACATCATAATCAGTTCATGATGGCGCCAATATAGACAATGGATTGTTTGTTAAGGGTGGCCATAATGAGTGGTTTTGGATTCTCGATAGAGGAAAAAAATCCTTGAAACCATTAAAAATAAAGAGAGTTAAATGAGATGGTGAAAATGTCTTTTAATATATTATGTTTTTCCTTATAATATTATATGTTCTCTACTTCATTAACATAATCTAAATTAAATATTTTACTACTCATGTAATCAATGTCTTTTTCACATGATGATGTTACCAATCCCTCAGAAGAACAGAATATAACAGAGGAAAAACGTTGAAAAAATGTAAAGGTACTTTTACGATATAATTTATCGATTTTACCAAAATAATATATAATGGAATATTTATATAATTTTCATTATTCCTTGTAGAGTTCATTTATTTTAGAAGATTTCTGTCTATGTTTCATGACGTTGCAAGAATATAAATGAAAATATCTCTACTCAATCATAGAATTAATCATGATATTTTCATGGTAAAATCATTGTCTATAGAATTAATGTATTTTTTCATATTTATGTATAATTTATTTATTTTTAATATTACTCACATTATAATTTTGTCCCTTATACAAGTGGATTATTTTGTTCAAGTTGGGGTTCTATCTCAATAATTCATGCCATTTTTTCACCAAACCATCCACAAACTTCTTCTCCCTCAAAAACTTTTCCCCCTGATAATGATTCATTTATCAATTTAATTAAATATCTTTCCACTACCTTTGTAGTATGTGTAATGATGCTACCTCTTCTCAATGAAATATTTACACACATGAACGAAATATTTTTTTTCAAATAAATCTATTTTTTTAGTGCGAACTGTAAAATCAAACATTCCCAAAATAATTATACCAAATAAATCATATCTAGGCCTGTCCAGTAACTAGACCCTGACTAGAACCGCTCCAAAAGAAGTAATAAAATTTTCCTTCCAAGTGATTCATCTTAAGGATAGACCTACCCCCCAAAAAAAGGAAACACATTAAGATCCACACCTACTTGATGCCTCCATGAATGTGCCCATGTAACCCATCACCCATCAACCTAAAATACAATATAACAGATCACCATGAACTCAAAACATCAAACCGCACCCCTGATCCACCATAGACCACCTCTGAGGCTGCATGTAACATTAGTTCTGGCCACACATGGTGCATCGACACTGCACAACATCCACTGAGACCAGTGCGCCCTCACCACCAAAACCAAACTAGAGAATCAGATAACAACATGAGAAAACACACCAAGGGAAATACCTCCACATCTTTTGCATCGTATCCACAAAATCAAAACCCCTTAGAGCAGCATCTCTTCCAACACATCATCACCAACCTCTAACCCACTGGAACCCAAAAAATCAATCCGTAGGGGCACTAACGCGAACCAACAACATGATTTTTGAAGATGTGGAAGACTTGGAACCTCCGACATAACCACTAGAACCAACCAAAAACCAGAACTGGGAACTATCAAAGAACGAAGAACCCCGAACCATACCACCATTATATAAGGCACCCAAAAAACCCAAATCACCCAGGGGGCCTTATAACAATACTGAAATAGAGTAATATGTGATGGGTCTTGGATAAATGTTAGTGGTTATAGGATAATAGATGACCTGCATTGGGGAGGCAAAACAAAGATTGAAAATCAGTCTGTGAAAGGTCCAATATCAAAAAGCATGACCTAAAATGGAACTATCGGAGAATGAACACTGTTTAATTAATTAAGAGAGCTCTATGATGAGAAACCTCAGTATTAATGTACTTATAGGAACCTCACATATACTTCCCACCTCAAAACAATAACATGGAATAAAGCACCATAGAAGATGGATTAAAATTCAGTGAGGCCAAAGCATGGGCCGGATAAAATTCATGCCTACTAGTTTCATCAAATAATGTCAAACGATGGTGGGAAATGCATTGAAATAACACTAAAATATGAAACTTTGGTTCAGCCTCTATGAAAACTGCATCGTGACGGCAAAAGTGCTCATCCAAACCCCCAAAAGCTCCATAGAAAAGGGGAAGAGTTTATGAGAAGGTTTGGAGGGAGGAAGTAGAGTGGCGATATGAAACTATATACCATGAGAGAGCTCCCATCTCAATTACATCGCTCCCCCTATATTCACGGAATGATGGAGTTAATTTTTATGTTTTCATTGTAAAATAATTTTCCATAGATTTAATGTATTGTTTAATATTTATGTATAATTTATTTCTTCTTAGTATCACACATATAATAAATGTTTTCTTATATATATGGATTATTTTGTTAGGGTTGGGGTGATCTATCCATATTTCATGCCTTTCGGCAGCAAAATTTCATAGACTTCTTCTCTTTAAATTTTTTTCACCACATTAGTTTTTCATTTATAACATTCCCTCAATTTATCTCCACTACATTTGTAGGAAGATAATCAATTATTCCTCTACTCAATAACAGAGTTAATATTGATTTTTTCATAGTGAAATAATTGTCCATAAAATTAATTTTTTCTTTCATGTTTATGTTTTATTTATTTATTTTTTTATTACTCATATAATATGTTTTTTCTAGTATAGGTTGATTTTTTTGATCCAGTTTGGTTGCTCTTTCCATATTTTATGTTTTCATAAACCAAAACATCCACGAAAGAGTTCTCCATCAAAACCTATCATACCTACACTGTTGAAATTTATCACTTTCCATCATGTTCCCTCCACTTCTAAATCATATAGTTAATATTTATATTTTCATTGTATAATAATTTTACAATTAATTAATATGTTTATTCATATTTATGGTTAATTGATATTTTTTAGTATTACTCGTAGTAATTTTCTTCATATACAGGTGGATTCATTTCTTTGAGTAGAGATGCTTTTTTCGAAACTACTCATGTAGTGTTTTAAGTTTGACACAAAACATCAATGGATATTATGGTAACACTAATATTAATGATTTTTAGTAGAATTTGATATGTATATGAATCATCCAAAAAATAATCTGACACATGATGTGACTGGTATGTCTCCATATACATCATTCAATTTAAAAATAAAATTATTTTTGGTGAAAAATAGAGCTAACATACTAAAAAATTAGGAACCATTTTTTATTGTTTTGATACATTATGGAAATGATCCATAAGTAATTTTTGATGTGTAGGAATCAGCCACACCTCAATCTGATACACGATGTTCCCAATATGACTCAATGTGTCTGTTATTAGTTTAAAATTGATATTTTAGTTCAAAAATTGTCACTCACTGAAAAGCAAGTAAATGCATTTGGATTTCATTCATATTTTATTGAATCGATTAATAAATCATTTCTCACATGTAGGAATTAGTCTCATGTCAAACCGATACATGATGTGATATGTAGGAGTCAAATTGCATGTTATAATTTTAAAATGACATTTTAGTAAAAAAATTACATGTGCCGTACTCAAAATCAAGAAACAGATTTATATTATTTTGATAATTTAAGAAAATAATCTATATATTATTTCCAATTTTTAAGAATTAGTTGTACCTAAATACGATGCATGGTGTGACTGGTATGACTCTATGTCTGTCTTTATTTAAAAATGACATCAATTTCTAGAAAAAAAATATCCTACTCAAAACTAAACAAACACATTCAAACTGTTTTAATTATTTATTGGAATGATCCATAAGTGATTTGAGATTGGTACAAATCAACCCCAACTCAATCTGATGCATGGTGTAACTGTGATGACTCAATGTGTTCGTTATCCATTTCAAATTGACATTTCAGTTCAAATAGTGTCACTCACAGAAAAATAATCAAATGTAACATGATTTTCTTAATAATTTAGGAAATTGGTTTATTATTCATTTTTATGTATAGGAATTGATATCACACCATACCAACACATGGTTTTATTGGAATGAGTCAATGTGTGAGTTTCTATTTTAAAATGACATTTTAGTAAAAAATATAACTAGTGTACTCAAAACCAAGAAAACACATTCAGATTATTTTGATATGTTATGAAAATGATCTATAAGTAATTTTAGACAATTATGAATCAACTGCACCTCATTCTAACCCATGTTGTAATAGGTGAGACTAAAAGAGTACTTTTTATTTAAAATTGACATCAATTTTATTAGAATAGAAAACTCACCTACTCAAGATCAAGAAAACAAATTCATATTGTTTAAATTCTTTTCAAAAATGATCGCTAAGACATTTTAGACATATAAGAATCAAACGAATCTCATTCTAATACATGATGTACTATGTATGACTCAATGTCTCTGTTATCAGTTTAAAATGCACATTATAGTTAAAAAAGATTCACTAACTAAAATCCAATCAAACATGCGCATGTTTTCTTCAAATTTTTTTAAAACAAATAATAAGTTATTTTTGACTTGTAGGGATTTCATTCATGTCAATCCAATACATGATTTGATAATAATTATTCAAAAGGAAATGATATTAAAATGACATTTTAGTAGAAAAGGAAACTCACTTACCAAAAATTGAGAAAACACATTCATATTTATTTGATACTTTATGAAACTGATTCAAAAATTCATTTCAGACATGTTACAATAGTTCACAGATTAATATGATGCTTAGTGCGATTAGTGTGACTCAAATTGAATCTTGTTATTTAAAATAGGCATAAATTTTATTAACATTAACAATTTCTATTAATTTATTTCTATATATTATTACTAACATGATAATAATTTTCATATATAGTTGTGTTTCTTTGATCGATCGTGGGGATGTTTCTTCGACAATAACATTATTAAGGTCAAGATTAGTAGATAATGAAACATTAATGTTTTTAATGTATGAAATAATTTTTATTTATTTGATTGTATAATCCAATTATTGAAATGTATATAATATTGTTTTGTTTCTTGTATTCGTGTTGTAAATTCTATTTCATTTAAATTCTATATTGGGCATTATTTTTGTTGTTATCTCCTGTGTTTTTGGTGATTCTCCTGATATATAGTGCTATTACACCACATTGTCGTGTCATGTAGTGTGAAATTATATCACACTATAATACCATACAATATTAATGTTTTTAAAATATTTGATAAAGGAAACATTTATATGAACTATTAAATGTGATGGTAAAGGTCCCATTTATCATCTCTTTTTTAGATATGATAATGGATCAATTTATGAATACTTTTTTAATGCTAATGAAAGACCTGGGATTTTAACCTTTGCTTATATATTCAGCTCTTTTCTAGCTCTAATAAAGGCCATTTATGGTTCTATAAAATCACTTGTTTGTAGTATTTTATGATACCAACCTATGTTTCATGGGTTTTCAAGAGAACAACATGAAAGGAATTTGCGATAATATATTGAGGTCTATAATGGATTCAATCCAAGATAATCCACTAAGGATTTGATCCGTGATAGGGTATTTTCCTTCTCTCTTGAAGGATATACCTAAGAGTGGCTCGGCAACATCCAACCTTGAGAGATCACTACCTTGGAGGAACTGTTTTAAGCCTTCCTATAGAATTATTATCCTTTATCAAGGATAGTCTATCTGAGAAATGAGATTTATGAAATCAGACGATTAAGTGGAGATACCCTTTATTAGTATTGAGATTGATTCAATGGATTAACAAACTTCTACCCACACTACCATTGTGAATAACTTCGTTTTTTGGTATCCATTTACCAAGGATTGATGGATAGTGTCCAAAACATTTTGGATACTTTCTCTAGTTGAGTATTGATTGAGAAGTAACATACTAATGTAAAAAATGTGATTGAAATGATCTTTCATATAAATTTTAGTATTTCTACATAATACCTACAACAAGGGGATTCCATTAATTGAACAGATCTAAATCTATCTTTTTTTTAAAAAATTCTGAACTATCCACTTTTTTGAAGAATATAGTTTTGAACAAGGTTAAAGATATATAACCCATAAAACCCCTTGAATATTCTAGTTTTTCTTTGTTAGGCAAACATCATTGATGGTTGTCTGCAAGTTAATGAAAACATTGAAGATGAGTACAAAAGGCCATACCACACTACGGGAAAAATGAGCAATTGCGACGGGTTATTTGCGACGGGATTTATTCCCGTCGCAAATAGTCATGTTAAAAACTTATTTGCGACGGGGGTACTTCCCCGTCGCAAATAAGTAGGCTTTTGCGACGGGATTGCTTTCCCCGTCGCAAATAGTTTTCCCGCGATGCGCGCGAAATCGCGGGAAACTTATTTGCGACGGGGAAATATTCCCGTCGCAAATAACCGGCGGCGGTAAAAGGTATTTGCGAAGGGAATATTCCCCCGTCGCAAATACTATGTCGGCAGAGGGTTATTTGCGACGGGACCCGTCGCAAATAACTATTTACCGGTTGACCGTAATAAATGTTGGCGAAGGTATTTGCGACGGGTCCCGTCGCAAATAATACTATTTGCGACGGGATTCCCGTCGCAAATGGGCCCGTCGCAACTAATCTAACCTATAAATACCCCCATCCGTTTTTTTCATTTCATTCTCATTCCTTATCTTCTCTCTCTCTCAGAATCATATTTCTAGAGTTCAGTTTTTCTCCAGTTTAAGTTTTTTCTCCGGAGCTGATATTAAAGTTTTGAAGAACGATCAGAACAGATCAATTTTCAAGGTATTTATCTTCATTTTAATTTTTTATTTATTTTTAATTTTTTATTAGTTTTTATTATTATTAATTAGTTGTAATTTAATTATGTTTACATTGTTTTATTACTTAATAAATTTAAATTATTAGTATTGTTTATATGGTAATTAGGAATAATTAGTAATAATTTTTAATAATTAAGAATAAATATTAATAACTAGTAATAAATACCAATAATTAGGAATAAGAACATTATTACATTATTAGTTTATTTTATTATTAATATTAAAATAATATAATTTTTTATATATATACAGTTCTTTTTTCATCTGTGTGTTTGCTGTCTTCACATGTATTATTTGTATGTGGAGATAGAAAACGCACAGATGAAAAAAGAACTGTATATAAATTAGAAAATTATATTATTTTAATATTAATAATAAAATATATTAATAATGTTATTATTTGTAATTATTGGTAATTATTTCTAATTATTGATAATTATTCATTTAATTACTAATAATTATCAATAATTAAGAATAATTAGTAATAATTACCAATAATTAACAATAATTAGTATTAATTACCTATAATTAGTATTAATTACCAATAATTAGTATTAATTACCAATAATTAGTATTAATTAGGAATAATTAACAATAATTACTAATAATTAGGAATAATTAACAATAATTACGAATAATTAACAATAATTAGTAATAATTAGGAATAATTAGGAATAATTAGTAATAATTAAGAATAATTAGGAATAATTAGTATTAATTAGGAATAATTAGTAATAATTACCAATAATTAGGAATAATTAGGAATAATTAGTATTAATTACAAATAATTAGTATTAATTAGGAATAATTAGTATTAATTACAAATAATTAGTATTAATTACAAATAATTAGTATTAATTACCAATAATTAGTATTAATTACCAATAATTAGTCTTAATTACCAATAATTAGTATTAATTACCAATAATTAGTATTAATTACCAATAATTCGTAATAATTAGTATTAATTACCAATAATTCGTAATAATTAGGAATAATTAACAATAATTAGTAATAATTAGGAATAATTAACAATAATTAACAATAATTAGGAATAATTAGTAATAATTAGGAATAATTAGGAATAATTAGTAATAATTAGGAATAATTAGTAATAATTAGGAATAATTAGGAATAATTAGTATTAATTAGGAATAATTAGTATTAATTACCAATAATTAGTATTAATTACCAATAATTAGTAATAATTAACAATAATTAGTAATAATTAACAATAATTAGTTTTAATTACAAATAATTCGTATTAATTACAAATAATTAGTATTAATTACCAATAATTAGTATTAATTACCAATAATTAGTATTAATTACCAATAATTAGTATTAATTACCAATAATTAGTATTAATTACTAATAATTAGTATTAATTACCAATAATTAGTATTAATTACCAATAATTAGTATTAATTACCAATAATTAGGAATAATTAACAATAAGTAGGAATAATTACGAATAATTAGTATTAATTAGGAATAATTACGAATAATTAGTATTAATTAGGAATAATTAGTAATAATTACCAATAATTACTAATAATTACCAATAATTAGTATTAATTACCAATAATTAGTATTAATTACCAATAATTAGTAATAATTACCAATAATTAGTAATAATTAGTAATAATTAACAATAATTAGTAATAATTAGGAATAATTAACAATAATTAGGAATAATTAGTATTAATTAGGAATAATTAGTAATAATTACGAATAATTAGTAATAATTACGAATAATTAGTAATAATTACCAATAATTAGTAATAATTACCAATAATTAGTATTAATTAGTAATAATTAGGAATAATTAACAATAATTAGTAATAATTAGGAATAATTAACAATAATTAGTAATAATTAGGAATAATTAACAATAATTAGTAATAATTAGTATTAATTAACAATAATTAGTAATAATTAGTAATAATTAGTATTAATTAGGAATAATTAGTAATAATTACCAATAATTAGTATTAATTACCAATAATTAGTATTAAATACCAATAATTAGTATTAATTACCAATAATTAGTAATAATTAGGAATAATTAACAATAATTAGGAATAATTAGGAATAATTAACAATAATTAGTAATAATTAGGACTAATTAACAATAATTAGGAATAATTAGTATTAATTAGGAATAATTAGTATTAATTACGAATAATTAGTAATAATTACCAATAATTAGTAATAATTACCAATAATTAGTAATAATTACCAATAATTAGTAATAATTACCAATAATTCGTATTAATTACCAATAATTAGCATTAATTACCAATAATTAGCAATAATTACCAATAATTAGCAATAATTACCAATAATTAGCAATAATTACCAATAATTAGCAATAATTACCAATAATTAGTATTAATTACCAATAATTAGTATTAATTACTAATAATTAGAAATAATTACGAATAATTAGCAATAATTAGCAATAATTAGCAATAATTAGCAATAATTAGCAATAATTAGAAATAATTAGCAATAATTAGAAATAATTAGCAATAATTAGGAATAATTAGCAATAATTAGGAATAATTAGTAATAAGTAGGATTAATTAGGATTAATTAGGATTAATTAGGAATAATTAGGATTAATTAGGAATAATTAGTAATAATTGCCAATAATGACCAATAATTGCCAATAATTACCAATAATTGCAAATAATTAGGAATAATTGCAAATAATTAGGAATAATTAGGAATAATCAGGAATACTCAGGAATACTCACGAATACTCACGAATACTCACGAATACTCACGAATAATCACGAATACTCACGAATAATCACGAATACTCACGAATACTCACAAATAATCAGGAATACTCACAAATAATCAGGAATACTCAGGAATACTCAGGAATACTCAAGAACACTTAGCAAAAAAAATTATATTATCAATATTTACGAAAAAACAATATTAATATTATTAAAATAATAAAAAAATTAAAAAATATTAAAATTATCAATATTCAGAACAAACTTTGTTCTATTATTAACATGTTCAAATCTTAAAGGGTCGCTAATTGTCAGGTCATGCGCAATAAAAAGTTTCTGTCAGCCATGTCCAATGTAAACTCTATAATTGTCCTTGCATGGTCGATCACTTCAAAAGTAATGTTGCAATCAGACAAACCAAGTCATTCCCTTCTTATCTATAAGAATCATCTCACATGAACCTTTACATAGACCATTCTTCCTTGAAAATTTAAGGGAAAAATAATGATATCCCCTCAAATTTTTAAGGAAGAATGATCTATGTAAAGGTTCATGTGAGATGATTCTTATAGTTAAGAAGGGAATGACTTGGTTTGTCTGATTGCAACATTACTTGCGAAGTGATCAACCATGCAAGGACAATTATAGAGTTTACATTAGACATGACTGACACAAACTTTTTATTGCGCATGACCTGACAATTGACGACCCTTTAAGATTTGAACATGTTAATAATAGAACAAAGTTTGTTCTGAATATTGATAATTTTAATATTTTTTAATTTTTTTTATTATTTTAATAATATTAATATTGTTTTTTCGTAAATATTGATAATATTTTTTTTATTACTAATAATTAGTAAACGAAATCTGCTTGGATAATGAAGGGAAAATTTATAACCATCTCCACAACGATGATTATCAAATTTCCTTTCATTATTCAAGCAGTTTTCCTTTTGCTAAGTATTGCTAAGTATTGCTAAATTAGTAATAAATAGTAATAATTAGCAATAAATTGTAATAATTAGTAATAAATTGTAATAATTAGTAATCCTTGCTTGAGTGTTTTTTCTAACAAATTATTCAAAACCAGTAATGCTTTTATATTTTATAGAAAAATATGGAACAGCGAGGTCGTCAACAGTCATTATTAGATGACCGCATATGGATAAATCAACGTAGAAATCCAAATGGTTCTGGTTTAAATCCAGTATATATAGAGGGTGTGGAGATTTTTTTATCATTTGCTGCATCAAATTCAGAATTTGTTTCAGAAGGAAAGATAAAATGCCCTTGCAGAAAATGTGCATTGAGAACGTTTGACACGTTTGACAAAGTGGGGGAACATCTCTTGCGTTTTGGTTTTCAAGCAGATTATGTTTTTTGGTATCAACACGGTGAACGCAGTTCCAGAGCAGCTGATACCAACTTGATTCCGGATCCATCCCAGTTTCAAGATTTAGTACATGATGTTGCAGGTTCATCTGTTCAACATACAGAAACTCCGGCTGATATAGCTTCAAATCCTGAGTTGGGACCGTCTGAATTTTATGAGTTGTTGAAGTCTGCTGAGGATGCATTATATCCTGGCTGCAAGATGAGCAAATTAGAAGCAGTTGCAAAATTTATGGCTATCAAATCAGATAACGGAATGTCAAACACATGTTTTGACCAGATATTTTCTTTGCTGAAAACACTGTTACCCGAAGGAAATGTTTTACCTGCAAATTACTATGAAAGTAAGAGGTTGGTTCGAAATTTGGGGCTTACTTGTCAGAAGATTCATGCATGTTCAAATGACTGCATTTTATATTCAGGGGAAAATGAGTCGTTGGATAGTTGTCCCACATGTGGGCAACAGAGATATAAAGAAGGACAACACGGGAAGTCTGGTTTGATTCCTGTAAAACAGTTGAGATATTTTCCGCTTACATCCAGACTTCAGCGTTTATTCATGTCTAAGAATACAGCGACAATGATGTCATGGCATAAAGAGAATATTTCAACCGATAAAAGCTTGAATCATCCAGCCGATGGTGATTCATGGAAACATTTTGATAGAGTGCATCCATCATTTGCTTTAGAAGCTAGAAATGTTCGACTGGGCCTTTCCACTGATGGTTTCTGTCCGTTTGGATCTTATGGTAGTCAATATTCATGTTGGCCTGTTTTTTTAACTCCGTATAATTTACCTCCATGGATGTTGATGAAGGAGCCATATATCTTTTTGACTTTACTAATTCCAGGACATCCGAAGAAAAATATTGATGTTTATTTGAAGCCATTGATTGATGAATTAAATTTATTGTGGAGTACTGGTGTCAGTACATATGATGTTGCAACGAAACAGAATTTCATACTGAGAGCAGCATTGATGTGGACAATAAGTGACTTCCCGGCTTATGGGATGTTATCTGGCTGGAGTACACATGGTCAGAAATCATGTCCTTACTGTATGGGAGAGAACAAAGCATTTATGCTCATTCATGGAAAGAAACCTTGTTATTTTGACTGTCATCGCAGATTTCTTCCAG